>OZ004342.1:0-1290000 GCA_963924445.1 Philereme transversata | reverse complement strand
AAAGATTTGTTCGTTCTCCACTCATATCAGCTGCGGGTAGAAAAGCTAGCGGTTTAGTTGAGAGAAAGTGCGACGGTGTTAATGCCGTCGGCTCCGAAGGGTCGGAGCTTAGAACGTACAAAGGTCGGCTGTTTAGTACAGCTTCGACCTGGTTAAGCACCGTAAGCATTTCCTCATAGGTGAGGATCTGCTTTCCGATCACACGAAAGCGAAGAGACTTGATACTCTTTATATTCGCTTCCCAAATTCCACCAAAATGGCTTCCTAGGGGCGGTGACCTTTTCCAAATGATGTTGTGTTTGGCTGATGCGACGCGGGACTTCGAGCACAAAAGCGAGATTAAAGGTGGCTGGTGACCATTAGAGACATGTAGGTATAATACACAGCCGTAAGCCTTTTCACTTGCGTCCGAAAATGCGATAAGCGTGATTTTAGAACCGGTTTCCTCAATTCCTACGTGGCGAGGGAATTTGAGGTGCGAGATTAGTGGTAGCTCAGATAAATATCTTTGCCATAGAGCGATGATATCACAGGGTAGCTTGTCATCCCAATTGATGTTCAAAAGCCATAGTTCCCTGATTATCAGTTTAGCGTAAAGAATTACGGGTCCGACGAGTCCTAAGACATCGTACAGACGAGCGGTCATAGATAAAATAGCGCGTTTTGTAAAAACAGATGGCGGGACCGAGGTCAAAAAGATAAAATTATCGGATGCGGGGAGCCAACGTAGCCCAAATATCTTGAACGTGTCATCTTCATCGAACGAAATGGATTCAGACTGTCTGTGAGAAACGGGTATGTGTTGTAGCAGCTCAGATGAGTTGCTAGTCCACTTTACTAAGTCGAATCCACCAGCTTTAAACATCTGAATCAACTCTTGTGCCATCTTGGCTGCTTGATTCACAGAAGAAGCAGAAGACGCTAAGTCGTCCATATAGACGTCACGAGTTATGACGTCAGCGGCAAGAGGCCATCTTTGTCTTTCATCTTGAGCCAGTTGACGTAAAGTGCGCAGCGCCAACATAGGAGAAGACCGGAGGCCAAAAGTAACACGTTCGAATTGAAACGTTTCCAGCGGAACGTCCGGTGAGAACCGGTATAAGATCCGTTGATAACAGCGGTGCGAGGGGTGCGTATAAATACATAAATACATCATCTTCACGTCAGCGAAAAAGGCGATACGATGTATGCGAACATTTAATAAAATGTTAAATATATCGGCTTGCAAGTTGCAGCCCTTATATAAAATATCGTTACGAGACAGCCCTGAATCAGTCGAGGCGCTGCCGTCCAAGACGATGCGAACCTTAGTCGTAGACTTGTCGTCCCGAACTACAGGATGGTGCGGTAGGTAATAACCTGGAGAAGTACAATCGTCAACAGAAACGCGCGTTAAAATACCTTTGTCTAGATAATCATAAATTATTTCATTATATTTTTTATTTAAGTCCGGTGATCGTAAAAACTTTCTCTCGAGGCATAAAACCTCTTCTTAGCGATAATGTAGGAGTTACCTAGCTTTTGCGGGTCATCTTTAAATGGAAGCTGGACTACATAACTACCATCGTCATTTCGAGTAGTAGTCGAAGTGTAAATTTCTTCACAGCGTTGATCGTCAGGACTTAAGAACAACTGGGAAGGTGGTTCCTCAGTGGACCAGAACCTTTCCACGAGTTGGTGTAGCGGGTCATTCGTAAATGCACAAAAGGTATGTGAAATGGAGCGCGGGGATAGAACGGGTGCGTTTCCCATAACGATGTAACCTAAAGTTGTTTCCAAGGCAGCGGGTAAATTATTATCAGCGGTAATTTTATTAAATAGGAGAATTTGACAATACAAGTTCACACCTAAAAGTAGGTCAATAGGACCAGGCTCGGAAAAGTCATCATCAGCCATGGGTAGATTACGTATGTGGTGAAGAGAGCTGACGTCGACGCGCGAGTCGGGCAGCTGCGACGTGATACTATCCACCACCATGGGCTGGATGTGGTACTCATGTCCGTCCTCAAAGCGAGAAGTGAAGCGAAGTGAGGTTACTCCCAGAATTTTCTGAGAGGCCCCTCCTATACCTTGGACTTTAGAAAAGCGGCTTTGCGTGGAAATAGGAAGCGATAAGCGCTTACTACATGCAGCGGAAATATACTCACTTTGAGAGCCGGGATCGACCAAGCATCTCAAAAAGTGAGGGCGATTAAAATTATCTAAAACCTTTATTTTAGCAGTTGCCAATAACGCAGTTGTGATTGTTTGCGACGTGTGATCATATGATACAGTACAGACAGATGTGTTACTGTTCGGATCGATATCGGGTGCGGATAGTGAATTATCGACCTTATACGCATGGGGCGCAAGGTCTTTAGCGTGAATTCGAGTATGAGACTCTGAAGAAATTGCATGCCTAGGCGCAGTGTGGCTTTGGTCATGAGCGGTAGCGGGCGAGTTAGCGTGCGATTTTTTATTAACGAATTGTTTCTCGACTGATTTGTTGTAGATAACGGGCGGATTAAAATGGAGTAGCGAATGGTGTCTGGCCGAACAATGAGAACAAGTGTGCTTAGAAGCACATTCCTTTGTTTTATGTCTCACACTCAAACAGTTGTTACAATAAAAATTGCCTTTAATGAATTTATACCTATCAGGTGGCGTCAGTTTCATAAAAGCTGAACAGCGATAAAAGTGATCGTGTTTATCGCGATCACACAAAATACATTTATTCTCATTACTTGCACCACACACGCGGTCAGTGTTTACAAATGACTTGGTTTGCCCTGGTCTAGTACTAGGCACGGGCGCGTGCGCATTGCGAGCTTTGTGCTGAGTTTGCGGGTTTACGATAGGCACAGCTGATCTAGATAACACTTTATTCTGTTCCTTTACAAATTCAATTAGATTAGAATAGGTTGGAAGCTTATCTTTGCGATGCGTAATTTCGAATAACTTGACAGTCTCCGAGTCTAGTCTCTGGAGGGCGAGGTGTAACAGCATAAAGTCAGTCAAGTCGCCAAGACTCAGTTGTCTTAAGGCTTCCACAGACGTGTCGAAATTATTTAAAAATGATTCTAGACCGGAAGCAACATTAGCGGCTAGCGGTTTAAAACTCAACAACTGATTAAGGTATGAGCTAGCGAGTAGTCTGGGGTCGTCATATTTTTGCACAAGTGCCTCCCAAATAATAGGGTAATTCTCTGCGGTCGGGGGCAGCCGGGCGCAAACTGACGCGGCGGAACCAGACAACTTACCGACCAAATAATACACCTTGTCACTATCTGACAAAGATGTATTTTCATGGACAGTGCATTTAAACTGTTGGTAGAATAGCGGCCATGAGCGGACATCACCATTGAATGACAATAGTTCTATTCGAGGAAGCTTAGGTTTTGATTTCTCTAAATACGGGGGCGAAACTGATGTTTTAGATGGCGAATTTGTTTCTAAGACGTGTTTAACAAGACAATACATAATATCAAAATTCGTCCATTCTTGGTACCTGATAGCGTGTTTTGGGTTAATTTTTAGCGAAATAGCGTTATATGAATCTAATACCTTTTCGAAGTCTCTATGCAAATTATCAATATTATATGCACTGTGAAGCAAAGCCTTAAAGTTGGTAGAATCGGCATCCACCTTCTTAGCAAGATCATAAATTCCTTGCATGCGGGCAAATAGAATCTCGCGTTTAGATTCAAGCATGGCTTGCTGACATTCATCCTCGTTGTAGCCTTCTTCTGAGTGAGAAGAACTCGGTCCCTTATCTCTCTTACTCATTGTGAATATCAACCAACAAAAGGTATAAATGCGAAATCAAAAGAAAAAACTTCAAAAAGTATAATAGAACCGAAGTTGAAAACAATACCTATCTTCCTAGCGGTGCGCAGTTGGGTAAGTTATAAAATAAATAAGCCTACCACAGAATAGAAGCGAGCGCGAAATAGTTACTATGAAAGTATGTTGAGACAGTACAAACTATTCAATATTCTGTATTGACCAGTATGACACAGTTAATTAAATAGTAGGCGTGAGTTTAGCGTTTGAGTACAAACTGATGAAATATTATTTTGTGGTAGTCAGTTTGACTAGTAGTTAGTATGGCGGCGTGCAGCGATAAGTTAAATACGAGTTGGAGCGAGCGGAGAACGTTCAAATAATGAAAAATGCGGGTAGATGTATAAAGAGCGAGCGAATACTTCTATGCTTTGACTCGTATTAAATGTAAGTAATACAATGTTAGCGGTGCGGTTATAGAAACTTAGTTATATGTTTGTAAAACGTGTGATAGCGGAATGCGATGATTTTACGTAGGTCCTAAACTGATTAAAGTGGGGCGAGAAATAGCGAATTGAACGAGTTGATCCTGCGGGGTGCGAATAACAAGAGAATATGATCAATTTATTCTTTTTATCAGTAGGATTTAACGTAAAATATATAGGCGGGAATAATTAAATAAGTTGTGAATACAAGTACTAATGGATCGTGTCGTAAGACGGACTGAGATGAGCTCAATTTTCCGGCAGTATATTAAACTTAGCGTAAAAATAGACGGATATTTTTGAAATATCCTGGCTCGTAGGACCAAACTATGGAGGAAATTACTAGCTGGTTCAAATCTTTCACTCCACGTCGGGGTTTGTTTTAGAGAGTCGATAGCTGACAAGGGTTGGATTTAAGTGGACTGTATGTTTGCGAATTAGACCGAAATTTACCTATGCCTAGAATACTCAAAACCAATAGCATTTGTAACGTTCTTCTAATGATAGGACGACCACACTGCTGCAAATGGAAGAATCACAGGAATAGAATACAGCAGCGTTAGGGGAACGGAACATGCACGTACCTGTAGATCTCTGGATACCAGGAGCCAGTGTCCTGGGGACACCACGCCAAGGTCAACGGGGTGACCCTAGCGCCACGTGCAGCCGCGAAGGTCGTATCGACACTTCCAGCACTTGTTTTTCACGGAAAGTTCACACGTTTAGTTCAATAACACATAAATAGCGAGTTCTAGTGGAAACTTGTAGGATTCCACCAAAATATAAGAAAATGAGTCGCACGCGCGCGCATCGTTGCGATTCTCACGGAGGTTCAAAGGCGTCTCTCATTGGCAGCGGCCAATGAATTTGAAGAGTGGCGTTGGCGGTCGGACGTCAGAGTGGGACGGCCTATAAGGTGCGCGTGCATGCGGAAAGGAGAAAAGGGATAGGATAAGTCGTTACAAATGCATCTTGGCGAGTAATACAAAATAACTGGATGAATATCCACCATGGCCAAATCCCCATTTAATCACAGCTATTATGGCACTCAAATAGTTAAAAGTCTATACGTAACAGTAACAAAAGCGATTTACAAATAAATATTATTTTTAAACAAAAATACCTGAAAATGGGGGAACAGGTTTCTTCTATGCTAGCGTGATCCATCAAAGAAGACTGCATCAAACGAGCCAATAATGTATAATAAAAAAAAAGAATTCGTCTTCGCGATGTCGACGACACTGAAAAAGTATTCCAAGTCTTCGTTATAACATTAGTATGTGTAGCTGTATGCCATTAGACACGATCCCTACAAAAACTATTTGATGGTGCGAGCTAATGGTACTGACCGGAGACGTGGCCCTGGGGTGACGTTACGACGCCAATATACACAGGAAACAAATGAAAATGTGTTGGTATTACAATTGATGGCTTCATAAGATCAAGACATCTTTGTTTCTGTTAGGTCTTATATTTTAAAAGTCTTGGTTTCTTAGATTTTAGGTAGGTACTGATTCATTACCCACATATTTGTTTATGGAAATATTTCAAATTACTATGTTTAGCATTTCAAGCACCTATCCAAATGCGATGTCACGTTACAAGAGGTAAATTTATATCAGTAGAATCAAATCAATCAAGACATCGTGTTGAAAAGTTTGTTCGTTTTAAAACTTCATCTAAGTTCATAAATAAGGAGAGTGCAAAGGTGTGTAAGATTTATAGAGATTTGACCTAGTTCGCTTATGAAAACGTACAGTCAGAAGCAAGCAGCTCACGTTCAATGGCGGTAGAAAAGAAGCTCAGCACAATAATTCTCAATACATCACGTCCATTCAATCAAAAGCTGAATTGTCTTTCCCGTAATAATTTGAAACCTCTGAAATTGTGGACATAATGCTGTCAGCTACCATAAGTAATGCTCGATCATCTGTCGGCGAGCAGAACCGTACGTGACGCGAGTAACCCTCTCTTATTATCTTTCTTTTATGTGGGGTGTATGTTTCCGGCTATAAAGGAAAATGTTTACCTGCAATTGAGACTTGAAAATATTACAGAAAGGAAAATCTAGCAATGGTCTTTGTTTTCCACCTCGTTATGAGATATGTAATTGCAGTGTTTACTTTATAAAGACGATGCGACGAAATCTGTTCAGAGCTTCTGGGCAAAGTGACGACATACATTTTTAAGACGCTCATGTTTTTCTTGTCCACTCGTCCGTTACCCGCCGTTATTGAAGTCTATTGTACCCGATTTGAGGATAAAATACTTTTATTATATAGATTAGATCACGGAACTTGGGATATAATGCTTTTTGCGTTAAGGCAATCAGTGCGAGCTAGTTGATTACCTTAGATTCGACGACTGAACATAAAAAAACCTATACGAGACGCACTGAACTTTTTCACCAGACTAGTTTTACTTTGATTAGCTGGTCACTAACTAGATGCGTATAAAAATAGTTCATAGCGCGTCCCACTGCCCTTAGACCTGCCAGGTGTATCAGTGTGCCTAAACGCTGTTCGGATAAGTGATAGGTTTCCGTTCCTCAGCGCCGTATGATCACGGCGTTAGTTTATTTGCGTGCGCTCTGGAACCTGATACTCATTCAGAAAGGAAACTGGCACAGGCAAGAGTCGGCCATTGATAATACACGGGAACATTCGCTCTTTGTTGGTAATTTTGTATCAGTGTTTATTAAAGACATTTAACGTTAAATACACGAACAATACACGTTGCATTCTAAAAAGCCATAACCCATTTTATTTTCGCCCAAATTGAGCTGCCAGTCGCGAAAAGTTGTACCTCGAATAAATCAAAGACCTCAGAGTCGGTTGGAGATATTTCGTCAAAGGGATACTCACGTGATGGTTGCCGGTGGGTTTGCATGCACCAAGCAAGGCAAAACTACGTCCCCCCCTCTGCGGACGGTCGCCTCCCACTGGCCGTGAGAGATGGTGCGAGGAGCGGACGCTACGCTCATGGCTAGAAAAATAATAATCGTTGTCAACGTGTTGATATGGAAACTCGATAAAAATAATTGAGACACATAACATAATGTCTAAGAAGTCCTAACTGGAAAAAATAAATTGTAATTTGGCGTTGTTGCTACTTTCTTTTGATTTTCAATTTATTTCGGGGTCGATGTCATAGCAAAGTTTGAAAGTTTTAAGTACACAGGTTTATGAAATATTGCCCGCGCTTGCTACTTGCTGGCTTCAGGGGCCGAGTAATTTTCTAGGCGATAGGGCTAGAACTCTCTGTCGTTGTAATCTCCAGTACAACGACTGGAGAGGTGCTACCTCACCTTGCTTCCTGTAATTTGCATTGTTTGTTGGACTCAGTTTGACGAGCAATATACATTACAAATTACTCTTAAACTTCCTGGTTCCTTTGTTTTGGATCATCTTATTAAACTACAATATCTAAGACATGCTTTTCTCTCGGGCAGACATTGTACATTTATTAGATTAAAGGACATTCGATCATGCTATTCTGAGTTATTTGTAGAAGAGTCTAAAGGAGGGAAATGTATCTATAATTTTTTTTAAATACGCACTGGATATCGGTCTACTGGACTGTAACTTAAAGTGACAAATCACAGTTTATTGTAGCTTCTGCGATGCTATAATTTTTACTATATTTTTAAGTGTGTGATGGTTTATTTTTAAACGTATTTTTTATCTTTACGAATATGTGACGAGGGTGAGATTCGGTATATTGTACTTACGTGCTACGTCTATGCTAACAGGTGTGCTTCTCCTCCGCTCCCCGGTAAGATTGTCCAGCACGGAGCACGAGTATTGCGCGCGTGTATCTTCTACGCGCACTGTTCGGACTACTAGTCTCCAACCATCATCGACTAATAGTGTGGCACCGGCTGCAAAGAAAAACATTGAAAATGGTAGAAATAAGTTCTTATGAGCTACTGGCCAATTCTGGTTTTAAAGTTTTTAAACCGCTCAAGGGTCTTCCACGTGGCTTAACAAAAGGATCAATAAGGAAACAACATGAGTATTTAAGGTATTTATGACGTCTGTCTTAGTATATTTTTATTAAAGTTTCTTCCTTTTACTGCTCTTTCCATCATGCCTTTTTCTATTTCTAGTCTTAGTAAATACTTACACAAATGGTCAACAGCCGGTAGCACAGCATCATCCCTGTACCAAGCGGCGACTGACGCGTGTTCCCGTAAAGCAGAGGGCGCCACACACGACAACAACGTCGGTCCTCCCGCTTCTGCCGGGGTCGACGTCACATGGACCTCCCACTCTTGCCAGACCACTGTGAACAAAAATACATGGGCTTGAAAATTTTAATTTAAAAATTAGGAAAGATATCTTATTTATTGAATCAAAATCTCTCCAGTGTTAGTATATCTGCGTGTTACTCGAACTCATAAAAGACGGCATAACATGATAAGACATGTTTTTATAATTACCTATACATAAGATATGAACCGTTTATAATATTGTGTAACATGAACAGAAATAAACATTTTTAAATTGAAACTTTGTTCATTTAGCTATAATGCTTCAGCATATTTATATGTTGTCCCTGATTTAATAGAAATTAATTTTATTTGTTGATATCGGCGTGGGTCTGTACCTAACAGTTACATTTTACATAATTTATTATATATATAGCGGAAAATGTAATATTGACTATTTTATACCTTCGATTCGTATCTCAAGTATGTTTGGGTGCTGACAGTTCAAGGTCAAAGGTTATTCACAAGAAGAATGGTGTATATTAAAGAATGTAATAAATAGTGATCCGTACTTACAGAGGTTCACAGAGTTTATCTAGGTCGTAGCGTCTAGGATTCATTTATCTTCTCGAGTAAGACGAATAACCGCGTAGTCATGACTTCTGCTTTGTAAAATCACAAAATACATTTCTCAACGACTCCTATTCGAATAATATTTGATTTACTATCATAATATCTGACACAAATTGCCGTTATTTCTCGGTTCGCCCGTAAATTTGCATTCGGTACAATGAAGATACACAGAGATGGTAGAGCCAGAGCAGAAATAAAACTCCGAATGTTGGTTCATTGTCCTCTTTCATTATAATTTTGCAGCCAGACGCTCTTTGCATCTCAACATTCCCAACTAATGAATGCTTTTATAAAAACGCCACTAACTAAAAACAATTTCTTAATGAGTCCAGTTTATAGAGTAGCTTTTTATGATGAAAAATAAACCAGAAATGATGCTGTTTTCTTTTACGTTCAACCACGATGAAGTTCTAAATAACTCATGAGGAAAACGGCTTTGCATGTTTACTTATTACCATAGCGATGAATTTGATTGGAATTTGTCGATACTAATCTTGCTGTTTAGTATTCGTACAGCGAGGGGTGATCGAAATATGATCGGAAGGAGCGCGGGCAAACTCGATCATTGACTGAAGTGGGGCAAAGTCGCTCATTTCGGTGCGATTGCGCGATGTAGGCAGATAAAGTCTGTTGCATATTGTATGAGTTTTGCCAAAAACAGCGTTATCGGATGCTGGCATTCGAGTTTGTGGCCAGAATAAATAATAATATTATCAGTGTATTAGCCTAACGAAATGAGCTTGAACTTTGGAACTCTGAAATTATGCACGAAAAAAATAATCTAACTGGTTCTAAAAATAGAATTTACTTAATGCCTGCCTATCTGATTATGTAGCTATTTTTCTGGATTGAACTTTCATTTTCTTTGGTACCTATAGCTTGTTTACTCCCGGTATCCTGCGCCGATGACGTAAACTCTACTCGTTAACTAATTGACAGCCGGAGGCTTTGAAGTATTGTATCAACATGATTGGGTTTTTGATCATCTCCCGTGTCACGTCAGAAGAGAGGCCTCAAACACTCGAACAAACTTTCATAGGCACTCGATAGCAAACTTCATAAGGTTATGGGTTACTCTCAAACATGAAATAAATCAAAGAATTTAAATTTGCAATGATTAGGCCGCAATGAAAATACGAAAGCCTATTAAAAGTTATTATGGTTTATATGGTTGGTCTTCAGGAAACGACATCATATTATTCACAGTTACTTGCCAGATTATAATTCTGCTAAATCACCGTTAAATAAAATCGTACAAATTAATTTCAGATAATAATTTATCTAACTGAAATGATTCATAAGTCTATTTTGTTCGCTTGTCATATTTCTTCATATTTCTAACGATTACGTTTATCTTTTCCTTTGAAGATATTACCTTCCCTTTTACCGACCTCCAAAATATCTTGTCTCTTTCTTAGGATATCTCTTTCTCTCTGTCGCCAGTTCATTACTTAGATTTAATTATGAAACCTACCTTTACTTGCCCTTTGAGGTACTGCTACCGTTTTTGGGATTAATTATTTTTATGAATTTAATTAAAGGCCATATTAAGATAGATTATTTTAAGACTTTTACGGAAATGAGAGTGGCTATAACTCGCAGTCATATTTCTGGCCAGTAACAGGCTCTACGGTGAGAGGCACTTTTCATCCCTTAAATGGTCTTTGTTTATTCATCTTTACCGCGATCAGTAAGCAACTAAATCTACAAGTGTAGGTTATTAGTTTGGTGGGTTTATTTGATTATAATAATATACCTCTAAACTGGCCAATTGATTTTTTTAATAAGATTTTTCATCCCTTACGCGTTTCGAGGCATAAAAACGAGCAATGAAACCTATATAAATATAATATGATAATTCTGCGCATCGGCCTTTATATTACTTAAGGAAACACGAAATTCCGGTTATACCTATGCTAAAACTACACTGGTTTAATAGTCTATCAGAACTAGGACCGAAAGTGCTTAATAACTAAGTAAATATTACCAAATGAGCCGCAAAATTACTCAATTTATGGATCCGCTATTGCTACAGTTTATTGGTTAATGCTGATTTAACATTTTAGAATTATCTGACGCATCGCGTTTGTTGCCCTGCAGGTACTATTCCTATTTATATACCAAGCTTACGCTTAATTTTACATTCTATGTAATTAAGTAATACTTGTAGTAACAAACTATTTTTTCAGGGATTTGGTGGGGAATAAAGTTCGAAACACGATCGAGAACAGGCAGAAAAACTGTAATCGGTACTATCTCTATATATAAAAATTAATTGCTGTTCGTTAGTCTTGCTAAAATTAAAAAACGGCTTGAATTTTTTTTTGTTTTGCACGCTCTAATACAGGGGTGGTCTACAAGAAATAAAAAATGAAGAAACCCCATGAACACAGCTAAAAATTTAAAAATTCACAATTGTTAAACTTTGTTTGTCAAACTTATGCCTTCTCTGGCGGCCATTTAGAGAGAATGGGAGAGGATCGACACCTGCGTGAGCTACAAGCGGAGACCTGGTGGGAAGCTGCACAGGACAGATCAGAATGCCGACTGCTTTTATCGGAGGCCAAGACACACTTGGGGTTGCTGAGCCGTACGAGTAAGTAAGTGAAGGACCTATTATTTTCTTGTCTATGTTTCATTATTTATATAACTATTGTCTATTTCTAATTTTATAGAATTGTTTAAAATACTTAGTAGTTTTATATTTATGATGTGCCTTCTCTAATAAATAATTTAATAAAATAAAATGTACTGTTTTGTGCAAAACCTATACATATACAAGGTTGTCTGGTAAATATCGCTATTTAGCGATAAGGCCGCAAATTGTATCACTTAGATTTAGGATGTTCTTATTTAAATTGTTTTGTTTTATGGTATGCAATAAAGTATTATCTATATTATATATGAATCTATTAAGTTCACCAATTAAGTTCGTTAGCAAAATTTGTGGTTGAAGGTGAACCTTCAGTGGAACATTAATAAGAGGTGACCACGTAAAACTAGTTCGCATTAACTATTCCTTTTCGCTGCTAGTACGAGTATAATCCTGTGGCGCATGCCTTATTAGGTTTGACAGCGGCCAGAGATTTCAGCAGTAAATCTTAGTTATGCACTTTGCACGTATTATAAATGACTATTTACTAATAATTTTAAACTCTTGATTAAATAAGAAGTAAAAATATTTGTTTTGTATTCACCGGATTATTCTACTAATCTAGAAGTTGTCGACTAGTTCGTCTAATAAGACGTACCACTAGCTACTTCGTGTTCTTCTTTTTCTACTTTCCTGTATAAATATGTATCTACTAAAAAACCGCCGATTGCACATCGCGCCATAATTATTTATTTTTCACACCACCTGCTCGACGATGTCAATTTACATGTCATGTAAACTTCACCGAAAGCAGGTAATTAAAGCCCTACGGCTGAGCCGGGAGTAAAGTTGTACTGAATTTCATTATGCCCGCGCGGGCATAATATGATTTTAATTTGGAACCTCATTTGTAATAAAATTTGAACGAAAGAGTTCCACAAAATAAAAAAATCAATTCGATAAGCGAATTAGCCTCTATATAGAATGAAAAAAAATATTCTTTTGTATTTGTTTCTGTGTATGTGGTGTCGAACAAAGAGTTTACTATTCTATTATATGAGAAGCCAATTAGGTAAAAATGTATTTCTCAGTTTATTCTCAAACATACTGCAGCATTATAAATAATCTACAACTAATTATATTCACTATATTCTATTTCTAAAGCTCCATTTGCAAACTAGAGCACATCTAACTTTGCTATTAACAGAGCAGTGTCTTCGGAGCTAGATTTTACTAAGGTGTTCATAAGATCTATATATTCGGTGTCGAATCTCTACCTCGCTTCACTTAGCTTTCAGAAATCGAATCGAGTGGACGCATCGTTATGCGCCATTGATATTGAATTAAAGGCCTTTGATTTATTTATCAACATATTCCCAAAGGGCAAAATAACATATGGGTGACGAGGATGGGATAGACAATCTAACATTTTATTAAACACCAATCTTACTAATGTTAGGTTAATGCACTGGCAGTTCTTCTAAACTACAAAAAGCAGACGTTTTAATTGGATAAAGCTTCTAAATGAAAATATTACGTTTAAATAGCCCACCACGGGAGTAAACTATCTAGTTGGACTGTAACCAACGACCGCTTAATGCGCTTGTCTCGCTTGAATTATGTGCGGAACAAGCAATGGACGGAATCGATACCGACTGATTTATTCACTCTTAGATAATTTCGGTATCTACCAATGCTGTGCAGATAACAGTGATGAATAAGCTAGAATTCTGCATAAAGTTAATAAATCGTTTAAAGCGCAAGGTGTACGCTTTATAACAAACTCTCAAGTGATGTACAAAACAATTAAAATTAACCAATTTATAAAAGTAATTAAACAAAATTTTTATGAAAAAGCCTACATATCGGATTATTTAGATGATAGAGAAGCTTGGGATTGAAGTCCAACTCGTTCAAAATGTTACAATTTGGACGTTATATACTATGTAGTTATATACTTACTTTATTTATATTATTATGGTATGTAATAGATTAAGTTTTTTGAAAATGTTATATAACAAAAACCTGAATTCAAATGGAATACATGTATTAGATAGTATGTATTAGTATTTAGACGTAATTTATTTTCTTTAATGTTAGTATCCTAATGGATCAATAAAAAGAACAACCAGCCTTGTTTATTGCCTTTCTTTCATGGCTTGGTCGTGAAGTAACAAGCAATTAAAGTGACGTTTCAAAGTGATCCTTGTGACTTTAATGAATTTTGAGTTAAAGTACATTTTGGAAATGTATGAGTATGGTCCATGAATAATAAAAAAATACTCCCTGTGGGTAAGACGCATTTCAACACTTCGTTAACCTGAAATGTCGGAAAATAAAACTTTGAAATTCTAGTATCTAAATATCCCACTAAACATTAAAAAAAATTGTAAAGACATGATAGTCGAATGAAATTGTATTAAAATTTAGATTTTTTTTTACACAAAAGGACTCTTACTAATCGCGTGCATAACAGGTAGCCCAGGTAGGTACTATTTCCTACCGCGCGGCGTAACAAGATACAGCGCAATACAAAAGCAACCTGAACTGGCCATAATTCACGCCGCGCCGAACACTAAATCAATTTGTCCGGAATGATTTAGACGTGGTTAAAGGCTTGTTTGACTGCGCAGCTCCTACCTTTGTCCACGTAGCTTATGTAATCTACAAATTTATTCTTGTCTGATTTCAATACACATTACTTGACTGATTGTTTTTTTAATGTCTAATTATAATGACTACAATTACTTATCTCGTAGAGATTTATAAAACAAGCCGCATTGTGTTGCATCATCGTCATCATCAGCCTCCACCCACTGCTAGGTGCCTTCGCAAATCAGTGGCATCTACCTCGTTTCTGTATTGGTCAGAAACGAATAATTAATATCATGCTTGCATGCACGCAAACATGTTTTTGCCAAGTTAAATATCCTCCTGTCCGCGTAACGTAAACTAATTAATAAATAATTCAATACTGTTTACCGATACCATTAATGACGTTGCTTCGTATAGCTATTATAATAAACACAGGAAATTAATAATTATTATTGACAATGTGGGCATACACTAAATTGGTCTATGATTACAATTAATCGTAGACCATTTACATTAGCAGATAATTATTCCACTTACGTATACAAGGTTTGCTATGGTATAATTAAATGAAATAATAAATTTACGGACATTTGGACGAACTTTCGGTTTAGTGAAAAGCTGAAAGATAAATAATATGACAAACTCGCAAATATCTAATTTTGAAAATGAGGATGAATTTACTAAAATTAACATAAAATTGCAATAATTGAGAAACATAAAATAAATTTACTAATTGGACAATCACCAGCTTACACCAAATAATTTCCTAATTAAAACTTCGTTTGAGAGCAAAGTAAAACTGATCACGTTTTTCATTAAGTTATTACTTATGAAATTGCCGTTTTGTATGGAATAAGTGAAAGTACTTATTTTTTAAACTTTTCTATTTCTGTTATTCAAAGTAATCACCCATGCAATCGATGCATCTTTGCCAACGCATTGGCAGTTTATTGATGCCCTTCTTGTAAAAATCAGCTGGACGGGAGGCAACAAACTCTTCAAAGGCATTTTGTACTGCCTCTCGGGAATTGAATTTTTTACCCACCATAAAGTTGTCTAAATTTTGGAAAAAGTAATAGTCGGTAGGTGCAAGGTCTGGTGCGTATGGCGGATGAGGGAGAGCTTCCAACCCCAGCTCTTGCTGCTTGAATACTGTCTGTTGTGCAGTATGGGGTCGCGCGTTGTCGTGAAGGAGCAGTGGGGACGACCGATTGATCAAAGCTGGTTGCCGACGTGCAAGCTTCTCCATCATTGTCTCCAGTTCTTCACAGTACACATCTGCAGTAATGCTCATGCCGTTTTGTAAAAAGCTGTGGTGAATCACACCCGCACTAGACCACCAAACAGTGATCATCACCTTTTTAGGGGCCATTTTTGGTTTAGGGCATTGCTTTGGTGCTGAACCAGGATCTAACCAACTTGCTGAGTACGCACGTAACAATTCGGTTCAAAATTCCTTAATTTCTTTGCCTATTGAGCAGCGCAAGGCAAGTCTCGGCGTGTACGTTGCACTGGCGATCGTTAAGTTGGGGCACCTATCTATCAAGATTTTTTACCTTGCCTATTTGTCGCAAATGGATCAAAATTGTTTTGATGCTAACATCAAAAGCTGCTGCTAGCTCAGCTGTAGATTGAGTTTCGTCGCTTCCACAATCGCCTTTAATTCATCATTGTTGACCAAAGTCTCCGGACGACCATGAGCTTCATTTTTCAAGTCAAAACTTACAGAACGGAACCGGGAAAACCAATAACGGGTTGTGCGTTCGTTTGTACAGTTCTCTCCGTAAACGTTTTTATATTACGTGCCGTTTGTGTCGCGTTGGTGCCACGACGGAACTCATATTCCATAATGACACGAATTTTTAAAGTATCCATTATGACGAAAAATGTTCAAATGTAATGAAAATACAACGATAATCAATAAACAAAAGACTGAGTTTGTAAAAAGAATGTCATCTTTTTAAAACAAAATTAATTTGAATTTAGAATACAAAGCCATTCCAAACTTTTTTTGAAATGACCAGTACTGAAGAACGGCAATTTCATAGGTAAAGACCTATTATAATCATCACAGAGTGTATAACTTCCGTGATGTAGCAAAACAAAGTGGGTCACATCACGTAACAGAATAAATGACATGTATTTTTCTTTAAAATGTAATCCGGAAGATACAGTATTTTTCTATAAGATAAAATTTACCTACTGTAAAGCCGGATAATGTTACGCAACTTTAAACCCCAATAACAAGTATTTTTTGTAGTAATTTATTAAGTTATTTTGTTAGTTATTTAGTTACATTTCAAATAATAATTCCCAATGTTCTCTATCATGCATTAAACTGGTAGATACCATTGCCTCGTTATTTAGATACTAGCTTCCGCCAACGGCTTCGCACGCGTGATGTGTCAGTAAAAAGTAACTTATATGTCAATCCAGGTCATTATTATCAAATTTACCAATATTGCTTACCATCAGGTGAGATTGTGGTCAAACAAAGATCTTTAGGTACAGTATAAAAAAAAAACATCAAAATCAGTCCAGTCTTGAAAACACAACAAAGAACACACACACTACTTTTGAATTGAACATACATACATTGAATTAACATTTCAGTTAGTTATATTTTCTCTATAACATACGTTTAAGTATGTAAATGGAAACAGTTTCGCTGTTTTATTATTTAGATACAATTTTGCCTTCTAGTGTTCTATTATCTGCATAAAAATGAGCAATTTCAAAAAAAATCCGACCGAACAGAAAATTCGACAGAAAATTCCAGACAACTTTATTTTAAATTGTCCAATCATCTCTGAAATCGGCCAGAGTTAGGTTCAAATTCCACTTAACAATTGAAATAGGCCTAATACATAATTTATTCTCGAAACAATTACAAAACTAATTCATATAAAAAGAGTAGGTAAACTATAACGCCGCGATCAAATTGAAAACTTGTCAAGTGCGTGCCTCGCAAGAAACTTTAGCACTCGAGAGAAAGTTCTAGAGACTGGTGTAAGTACCAAAAGTGCCTATACCTTTTCAGCGAAAACAGGCGTTAAGGATTTTGTTGATCCCGAGGGGAGCATCAAGAAGCAGTTGCAAAACTTTGTATGAAAATCTGCGTTTATTTGTAATTTTAAGACGATATGTAAAAAAAATTGAGCCGCCAAGTAACTGTCGTAGATACAATAATTTATCAAAATCGGCTCTTCTAAAACACTAATATCGTTCATTCTCCGACTCTAGAAAAGATATAAAGTATTTTTTTACATAGTTATGTAAAATTAGGTAATTATGGGGTACCTAAATTAATGGACAAGCATTTTTTTCATTTGTTGGTTCTCATGCAATTCGAGATTTTATCTTTTGTCGCTTACGTGTCTTTACTCCTGCGACAATGTGGCGCGGCTATGATACATGTTTGTCTCGTTCTTCACCTAAGCAAGTAAATAGTCACTTTTTTGCATTTCCGGATGCTCCGCCCAATCGTCACCGAAATTAAATTTCTATATCCTCTTAACCGTTGAGAAATCTAAAGCATTCTCGTACCAATTATTGAGCTATGGTCTTATTTGATTGAGTTTTTTTTATTCTTTATTTTATATACAACTAGCTGGCCCGCCGAACTTCGTCCCGCCTTGACATGCATATATGACCAGAGGGCTTAGCCAAGTTACAGTCGATTAGCGATGACGCTAGTCGATACGTCCGAAAATGTATGGGATTTGACACATGCTATAGAAATACCACGTGATTCAGCGACAACAAATGTATGTAGAAATCGAATAGATTTGCAGCGAATGTAATTTGGCTACGGGCCCAGGGCTGTCAATAAACGTCAATCGGCCATCATTAGCTGCATCTATGTATGAGAAAATTAATTTCTTCATAATTTTTTTTTGGCATGAATTTTTCCGATATTTTAAAAGTTATTCTGCTATTCAGGGCGGAGACAAATCTAACAAATCAAAGATCTTCAAAACCGATTAAGCCGTTCTTGAGTTATAAATGTTAGTGATTCTTAACTAACCCGGCTTTATTATTATATTATATAAAGCTCGATTACCACTCACTGACTGACTGACTGACTGACTCATTGACATGTTTGTTCTCCCAGATGCCACCTCGTAGGGTGAAAATGTTTGGTGGGATCGTATAGAGGGAGTTCCGATGAGTTGGGAATAAATCCTAAAGTACCCCTTTTGTCTTCATTCGCTCCCATCCACCTCGTATCTCGGAAAGTATAGGTCTTACAGCGTTGGCGCAAAAACTAATGTTGCAGAGGACATTTTTTTATATCCGGTTCCATGAAAAAAAAATGGTCTTTCATACAAAAAAAAAATTGTCCCATACAAAATATTTCTGTATGAATACCGTAAACCGTAAATTTCGTTTGCCGTAATTTTCATACTGTTTTTGTAGGGAGCCCACGGCTTGTGTGTACTATAAAATTACTGTAAATTTGCTTGATTCTATATAATGGTGGTGGAGGGACATGAGATAACTTTCATAGTTTTTGCAAAGGTCATCATCATCATTTTGGAACATCCAATTTTTTTTTTTTTTTTTAGTATGCAACGTTCATCATGTTTATTTTGGAACATCCACATTTTTTTAATTATGCCTCATCCACAATGATCACTTTGAAACGTCATTTTTTTTTTTTTATTATGCATCATCCACTGTGATCATTTTGTAACATCATTTTTTTTTCAATTATGCCTCATCCACAATGATCACTTTGAAACGTCATTTTTTTTTTATTATGCAACATCCACTGTGATCATTTTGGTACATCATTTTTTTAATTATGCCTCATCCACAATGATCACTTTGGAACGTCAATTATTATTTTTTTTTATTATGCATCATCCACTGTGATCATTTTGTAACATCATTTTTTTTTCAATTATGCCTCATCCACTATGATCACTTTGGAACGTCAATTTTTTTTTTTATTATGCAACATCCACTGTGATATTTTGGTACATCAATTTTTTTAATTATGCCTCATCCACAATGATCACTTTGGAACGTCAATTATTATTTTTTTTATTATGCAACATCCACTGTGATCATTTTGGTACATCATTTTTTTAATTATGCCTCATCCACAATGATCACTTTGGAACGTCAATTATTATTTTTTTTTATTATGCATCATCCACTGTGATCATTTTGTGACATCATTTTTTTTTCAATTATGCCTCATCCACAATGATCACTTTGAAACGTCATTTTTTTTTTTTATTATGCAACATCCACTGTGATCATTTTGGTACATCATTTTTTTAATTATGCCTCATCCACAATGATCACTTTGGAACGTCAATTATTTTTTTTTTTTATTATGCATCATCCACTGTGATCATTTTGTAACATCATTTTTTTTTCAATTATGCCTCATCCACTATGATCACTTTGGAACGTCAATTTTTTTTTTATTATGCAACATCCACTGTGATATTTTGGTACATCAATTTTTTTAATTATGCCTCATCCACAATGATCACTTTGGAACGTCAATTATTATTTTTTTTATTATGCAACATCCACTGTGATCATTTTGGTACATCATTTTTTTAATTACGCCTCATCCACAATGATCACTTTGGAACGTCAATTATTTTTTATTATGCAACATCCACTGTGATCATTTTGGAACATCATTTTTTTTAATTATGCCTCATCCACAATGATCATTTTGGAACGTCAATTTCTTTTTTTTTATTATGCAACATCCACTGTGATAATTTTGGAACATCAATTTTTTTTAATTATGCCTCATCCGCAATGATCATTTTGGAACGTCAATTTTTTTTTAAATTATGCCTCATCCACAATGATCACTTTTGGAACGTCAATTTTTTTTTTATTATGCAACATCCACTGTGATCATTTTGGAACATCAATTTTTTTTTATTTATGCCTCATCCACTATGATCATTTTGGAACGTCAATTTTTTTTTATTATGCGACATCCACTATTCGAATATTCTCTTTGATTGCTTGTTACACTTCGTCATCCTCTTTTATTGTTTCTTCCGCCTCCACATCTTCTATTTTTGCATGTTCCACTTCGTTATCCTTTTAAAATGCTTCTTCTACTTCATATCCTCTTTAATTGCTTCAGTTACTTCATTATGCGCTCTACAAAATTGTGGTGTTTCATACAAAACTTCAATCGCTCATACCTTCTAAGCGGGAAGAGATAGCCCTAGCAAACTTGTACAAAATATTGGTATAAACTTTTGGTGGAACTGTTTTTTTATTGTCATCCTTGACATCCTTTTTGAATGCTTCTCTCACTTCGTCATCTTCTTTGAATGTTTTTTCCACTTCGACATCATCTTTGACTGCTTCTTTAACTTCGATATCCTCTTTGATTGCTTCTCCCACTTCGATATCGTCTTTGACTGCTTCTTCCATTTCGATATCGTCTTTGATTGCTTTTTCACTTCGTCATCTTCTTTGAATGCTTCTACCACCTTGGTATCCTCTTTGATTGCTTACTCAACTTCAATTTCCTCTTTGATTGTTTCTGCCACTTCGATATCCTATTTGATTGCTTCTTCCACTTCAACATTCTCTTTGATAGTTTCTTCCACTTCGATATCCAATCAACAAATTTATGATTTTTCTTACAAAACTTTAATCGCTCGTATCTTCTAAACGGGAAGAGATAGCACTAGCAAACTTTGACAAAATATTAGTACAAATTTTTGATCATTATCATTTTACAACATACATTTATATTATGCAACGTCAATCCTGATCATTTTGGAACGTCCAGATTTTTTTTATGCAACGTTCATCATGATCTTTTTTGCAACGTTAAATTTTTTTTATACAACTATTATCATGATCATTTTGGAACATCCAATTTTTTTCTCTTTGATTGCTTGTTCCACTTCGATATCCTCTTTGATTGCTTCTTCCACATTGATATCCTATTTGATTGCTTCTTTAACTTTGATATCCTCTACGATTGCTTGTTCCACTTCGATATCCTCTTTTATTCCTTCTTCATCTTCAATATCCATTGGATTGCTTCTTCATCTTTGATATCCTCTTTGATGGCATTTTCACTTCGGTATCCTCTGTAAGGGCTCCTTCCTCTTTGATTTCCGTTTGATTGCTTCTTGCACTGCAATATTTTCTTTGATTGCGTCTTCATATTCGATATCGTTTTTGATTGCATTTTTACTTCGATATCCTGTGATGGCTTCTTCCACTTTGATATCCTCTTTGATTGCTTCTTCCACTTCGATATCCGCTTTGATTGCTTGTTCCATTTTGATATCGTCGTTGACTATTTCTTTCACTTCGATATCGTCTTTGATTGCTTTTTTCACTTCGTCATCCTCTTTGAATACTTCTACCAACTCGGTATCCTCTTTGATTCCTTAGTCAACTTCAATTTTCTCTTTGATTGTTTTTGCTACTTCGATATCCTATTTGATTGCTTCTCCCACTTCAATATCCTCTTTGTTTACTCCTTCCACTTCGATATCATCTTCGATTTCCTTTTGATTGCTTCTTGCACTGCATTATTCTCTTTGATTGCGTCTTCATCTTCGATATCGTCTTTGATAGCATTTTCACTTCGATATCCTCTGTGATGGCTTCTTCCACTTCGATACCCTCTTTGATTGCTTTTTACACTTCGTCATCCTCTTTTATTGTTTCTTCCGCCTCCACATCTTCTATTTTTGCATGTTCCACTTCGTTATCCTTTTAAAATGCTTCTTCTACTTCATATCCTCTTTAATTGCTTCAGTTACTTCATTATGCGCTCTACAAAATTGTGGTGTTTCATACAAAACTTCAACCGCTCGTATCTTCTAAACGGGAAGAGATAGCCCTAGCAAACTTGTACAAAATATTGGTATAAATTTTTGGTGCAACTGTTTTTTTATTGTCATCCTTGACATCCTTTTTGAATGCTTCTCTCACTTCGTCATCTTCTTTGAATGTTTTTTCCACTTCGACATCATCTTTGACTGCTTCTTTAACTTCGATATCCTCTTTGATTGCTTCTCCCACTTCGATATCGTCTTTGACTGCTTCTTCCATTTCGATATCGTCTTTGATTGCTTTTTCACTTCGTCATCTTCTTTGAATGCTTCTACCACCTTGGTATCCTCTTTGATTGCTTACTCAACTTCAATTTCCGCTTTGATTGTTTCTGCCACTTCGATATCCTATTTGATTGCTTCTTCCACTTCAACATTCTCTTTGATAGTTTCTTCCACTTCGATATCCAATCAACAAATTTATGATTTTTCTTACAAAACTTTAATCGCTCGTATCTTCTAAACGGGAAGAGATAGCACTAGCAAACTTTGACAAAATATTAGTACAAATTTTTGATCATTATCATTTTATAACATACATTTATATTATGCAACGTCAATCCTGATCATTTTGGAACGTCCAGATTTTTTTTATGCAACGTTCATCATGATCTTTTTTGCAACGTTAAATTTTTTTTATACAACTATTATCATGATCATTTTGGAACATCCAATTTTTTTCTCTTTGATTGCTTGTTCCACTTCGATATCCTCTTTGATTGCTTCTTCCACATTGGTATCCTCTTTGATTGCTTCTTTAACTTTGATATCCTTTACGATTGCTTGTTCCGCTTCGATATCCTCTTTTATTCCTTCTTCATCTTCAATATCCATTGGATTGCTTCTTCCACTTCGATATCGTCTTTGATTGCTTTTTTTACTTCGTCATCCTCTTAGAATGCTTCTACCACCTTGGTATCCTCTTTGATTTCTTCCTCAACTTTAATTTCCTCTTTGATTGTTTCTGCTACTTCGATATCCTATTTGATTGCTTCTTTCACTTCAATATCCTTTTTGATTGCTTCTTCCACTTCGATATCATCTTTGATTGCTGCTTCCACTTGGAAATCCTCTTTGATTTGATTGCTTCTTCCATTTCGATATCGTCTTTGACTGCTTCTTACACATGGATATCCTCTTTGATGGCTTTTAACAGCTCGATATCCTCTTTAATTACTTCTTCGACTAAAAGAAAAACACGCGAGCTGCGAGCAGCTCGCGCACAACGCAACCTCTAGTATTATATAAAGCTCGATTACCACTCACTGACTGACTGACTGACTGACTCATTGACATGTTTGTTCTCCCAGATGCCACCTCGTAGGGTGAAAATGTTTGGTGGGATCGTATAGAGGGAGTTCCGATGAGTTGGGAATAAATCCTAAAGTACCCCTTTTGTCCCCCATTCGCTCCCATCCACCTCGTATCTCGGAAAGTATAGGTCTTACAGCGTTGGCGCAAAAACTAATGTTGCAGAGGACATTTTTTTATATCCGGTTCCATGAAAAAAAAATGGTCTTTCATACAAAAAAAAAATTGTCCCATACAAAATATTTCTGTATGAATACCGTAAACCGTAAATTTCGTTTGCCGTAATTTTCATACTGTTTTTGTAGGGAGCCCACGGCTTGTGTGTACTATAAAATTACTGTAAAATTTGCTTGATTCTATATAATGGTTGTGGAGGGGCATGAGACAACTTTCATAGTCTTAGCAAAGGTCATCATCATCATTTTGGAACATCCAATTTTTTTTTTTTTAGTATGCAACGTTCATCATGTTTATTTTGGAACATCCAAATTTTTTAATTATGCCTCATCCACAATGATCACTTTGAAACGTCATTTTTTTTTTATTATGCAACATCCACTGTGATCATTTTGGTACATAATTTTTTTTAATTATGCCTCATCCACAATGATCACTTTGGAACGTCAATTATTATTATTTTTTTTGTATTATGCAACATCCACTGTGATCATTTTGGTACATAATTTTTTTAACTACGCCTCATCCACAATGATCACTTTGGAACGTCAATTATTATTATTTTTTTTTATTATGCAACATCCACTGTGATCATTTTGGAACATCATTTTTTTTAATTATGCCTCATCCACAATGATCACTTTGGAACGTCAATTATTATTATTTTTTTTGTATTATGCAACATCCACTGTGATCATTTTGGTACATAATTTTTTTTAATTATGGCTCATCCACAATGATCACTTTGGAACGTCAATTATTTATTTTTTTTATCATGCAACATCCACTGTGATCATTTTGGTACATAATTTTTTTAAATTATGCCTCATCCACAATGATCACTTTGGAACGTCAATTATTTTTTTTTATTATGCAACATCCACTGTAATCATTTTGGTACATAATTTTTTTTAATTATGCCTCATCCACAATGATCACTTTGGAACGTCAATTATTTTTTTTTATTATGCAACATCCACTGTGATCATTTTGGAACATCATTTTTTTTAATTATGCCTCATCCACAATGATCACTTTGGAACGTCAATTATTATTATTTTTTTTGTATTATGCAACATCCACTGTGATCATTTTGGTACATAATTTTTTTAACTACGCCTCATCCACAATGATCACTTTGGAACGTCAATTATTATTATTATTTTTTATTATGCAACATCCACTGTGATCATTTTGGAACATCATTTTTTTTAATTATGCCTCATCCACAATGATCACTTTGGAACGTCAATTATTATTATTTTTTTTTATTATGCAACATCCACTGTGATCATTTTGGAACATCATTTTTTTTAATTATGCCTCATCCACAATGATCACTTTGGAACGTCAATTATTATTATTTTTTTTGTATTATGCAACATCCACTGTGATCATTTTGGTACATAATTTTTTTAACTACGCCTCATCCACAATGATCACTTTGGAACGTCAATTATTATTATTTTTTTTTATTATGCAACATCCACTGTGATCATTTTGGAACATCATTTTTTTTAATTATGCCTCATCCACAATGATCACTTTGGAACGTCAATTATTATTATTTTTTTTGTATTATGCAACATCCACTGTGATCATTTTGGTACATAATTTTTTTTAATTATGGCTCATCCACAATGATCACTTTGGAACGTCAATTATTTATTTTTTTTATCATGCAACATCCACTGTGATCATTTTGGTACATAATTTTTTTTAATTATGCCTCATCCACAATGATCACTTTGGAACGTCAATTATTATTTTTTTTTATACATCATCCACTGTGATCATTTTGGAACATCATTTTATTTAATTATGCCTCATCCACAATGATCACTTTGGAACGTCAATTATTATTATTTTTTTTGTATTATGCAACATCCACTGTGATCATTTCGGTACATCATTTTTTAAATTACGTCTCATCCACAATGATCACTTTGGAACGTCAATTTTTTTTTTATTATGCATCGTCCACTGTGATCATTTTGGAACATCATTTTTTTTTAATTATGCCTCATCCACATGATCATTTTGGAACGTCAATTTTTTTTATTATGCAACATCCACTGTGATCATTTTGGAAAATCAATTTTTTTTTGTAGCACAAGTTTTTGGTGGAATCGTTATTTTACGGTCATCATCGCCCTTGCCATCATTTTGAATTCTTCTCTCACTTCCTTTTCGTTTTCGAATGTTTCTTCCACATTGGTATCCTCTTTAATTGTTTCTATAACTTCGAAATCCTCTTTGATGGCATTTTTACTTCAATATACTTTTGAATTGTTTTTCCTATTTTTATATTTTCTTCAATTACTTCTCTTACTTCAATATCGACTCTACAAAATTATGGGTTTAAATACAAATCTTAAATCGCTCGTATCTTCTAAACGGGAAAAGTTACCCCCAGCAAACTTTTACAAAATATTGGTACAAAATTTTGGTGGAATAGTTTTTTTAATACCATCATTGCCCTTGACATCCGTTTTGAATGCTTCTCTTACTTCGTCTTCCACTTTAAATGCTTCTTTCACCTCGATATCCTCTATTTTTGCTTCTTCCACTTTGATACCCTTTTTAATTGCTTTATCTACTTATATATTTTCTTCAATTGCTTCTTTTACTTCAATTCCCACTCTACAAAATTATGGGTTTTAATACAAATCTTAAATCGCTCGTATCTTCTAAACGGGAATAGTTACGCCTAGCAAACTTTTACAAAATATTGGTTCAAATTTTTGGTCGAATAGTTTTTTTATTACCATCATTGCTCTTGACATCCTTTTTGAATGCTTCTCTTACTTGGTCTTCCTCCTTGAATGCTTCTTTCACCTCGATATCCTCTATTTTTGTTTCTTCCACTTTGATATCCTTTTTAATGTCTTTTTCTACTTATATGTCTTCTTCAGTTGCTTCTTTTACTTCAATTTCCACTCCACAAAATTATGGGTTTTCATACAAAACTTAAATCGCTCGTATCTTTTAAACGGGAAGAGATAGCTCGAGGAAACTTTTACAAAATATTAGTATAAGTTTTTGGTGAAACCGTTTTTTATTTTTATCCTTATCCTCGACGTCTTTTACTCAATTTCAATTTCCTCTTTAATTGTTTCTGCTACTTCGATATCCTATTTGATTGCTTCTTTCACTTCAATATCCTCTTTGATTGCTTCTTCCACTTCGATATCATCTTTGATTGCTGCTTCCACTTGGATATCCGCTTTGATTTGATTGCTTCTTCCATTTCTATCGTCTTTGACTGCTTCTTACACATGGATATCCTCTTCGATAACTTTAAACAGCTCGATATCCTCTTTGATTGCTTCTTCCACTTTGATATCCTCTTTTATTGCTTCTACCAATTCGATATCATCTTCGATTTCCTTTTGATTGCTTCTTGCACTGCAATATTCTCTTTGATTGCGTCTTCATCTTCGATATCGTTTTTGATAGCATTTTCACTTTGATATCCTCTGTGATGGCTTCTTCCACTTCGATACCCTCTTTGATTGCTTCTTCCACTTCGATATCCTCTTTGATTGCTTCTTCCACTTCGATATCCTCTTTGATTGCTTCTTTCACTTCGATATCGTCTTTGACTGTTTCTTCCATTTCGATATCGTCTTTGATTGCTTTTTTCACTTCGTCATCCTCTTAGAACGCTTCTACCACCTCGGTGTCCTCTTTGATTGCTTACTCAACTTTAATTTCCTCTTTGATTGTTTCTGCTACTTCGATATCCTATTTGATTGCTTCTTTCACTTCAATATCCTCTTTGATTGCTTCTTCCACTTCGATATCGTTTTTGACTGTTTCTTCCACTTCGATATCGTCTTTGATTGCTTTTTTCACTTCGTCATCCTCTTTGAACGCTTCTACCACCTCGGTATCCTCTTTGATTGCTTACTCAACTTTAATTTCCTCTTTGATTGTTTCTGCTACTTCGATATCCTATTTGATTGCTTCTTTCACTTCAATATCCTCTTTGATTGCTTCTTCCACTTCGATATCGTTTTTGACTGTTTCTTCCACTTCGATATCGTCTTTGATTGCTTTTTTTACTACGTCATCCTCTTAGAATGCTCTTACCACCTCGGTATCCTCTTTGATTGCTTACTCAACTTTAATTTCCTCTTTGATTGTTTCTGCTACTTCGATATCCTATTTGATTGCTTCTTTCACTTCAATATCCTCTTTGATTGCTTCTTCCACTTCGATATCGTTTTTGACTGTTTCTTCCACTTCGATATCGTCTTTGATTGCTTTTTTCACTTCGTCATCCTCTTTGAACGCTTCTACCACCTCGGTATCCTCTTTGATTGCTTACTCAACTTTAATTTCCTCTTTGATTGTTTCTGCTACTTCGATATCCTATTTGATTGCTTCTTTCACTTCAATATCCTCTTTGATTGCTTCTTCCACTTCGATATCGTTTTTGACTGTTTCTTCCACTTCGATATCGTCTTTGATTGCTTTTTTTACTACGTCATCCTCTTAGAATGCTCTTACCACCTCGGTATCCTCTTTGATTGCTTACTCAACTTTAATTTCCTCTTTGATTGTTTCTGCTACTTCGATATCCTATTTGATTGCTTCTTTCACTTCAATATCCTCTTTGATTGCTTCTTCCACTTCGATATCGTTTTTGACTGTTTCTTCCACTTCGATATCGTCTTTGATTGCTTTTTTTACTACGTCATCCTCTTAGAATGCTCTTACCACCTCGGTATCCTCTTTGATTGCTTACTCAACTTTAATTTCCTCTTTGATTGTTTCTGCTGCTTCGATATCCTATTTGATTGCTTCTTTCACTTCAATATCCTCTTTAATTGCTGCTTCCACTTGGAAATCCTCTTTGATTTGATTGCTTCTTCCATTTCGATATCGTCTTTGACTGCTTCTTACACATGGATATCCTCTTTGATGGCTTTTAACAGCTCGATATCCTCTTTAATTACTTCTTCGACTAAAAGAAAAACACGCGAGCTGCGAGCAGCTCGCGCACAACGCAACCTCTAGTTTTATATATATAGACAAGTACATAAAATACAAATTTAATTGAAGTTTGCATTTTATTGATTTTCCGTCAATAATAAGACGTAATTTATTCTATACGCTTAATTATGTGTAGACATTTCTGCTGTTCAAGTATCTAGTGAATCGCCACTGAACGCATATGTAGAAATAAAACCACCTTAAATGAGTTCTTTATTCTTAAATTCAAATCCTGATGGCACACGTTAATTTTCCCCAAGAGTTGGCAAAACCTCACAAATTAAGGAGTGGAAATGAAAATGATTAATTTGGTTCAACGATTAAGGAATTTAAACAAAGTGATTGTTATTGCACCAGGAGCAAGAACAATAAATATTAAGTTAACATAAAATTCAAAATAAATTTAGTAGAAAAATCATACAGATTTATACGATGTTCAATTTCGATAAGATAATGTAATTAAACAGTGTAAAACATGTGTCAGATGCTCCCCTTGGCCACATAGACACTCTCGTCGAGGTCTCAACGCTCGCTAACATAATTACGTGAACTCTTGCCGAAGTAACATGCCACGAAGTCTGGAGTTCCTACAGGCGAGTATGTAGATACGTATAGGCTTCAATGTAATCACGAAGTACCTTGATGGGCCTGTCAGCGGCTAACAATATTAGGTAGATGTGTCTACAAGAATATTATAGATGTTGTAGTATGCATAGTCGTAAAAACTTGCTAAATTGAATCAAGTAAATATTATAAACGGCAGCCGAATCAATCACAAGTTAAATTGGTTATTTTAAAATGAACGAATGAGTTAATGTAAATGCTTTATTACCTTACAAGCTAGATAAAACAAACTGAGAAACATATATATTTAAAATATGCGGTCTTTCGCTAATAAAAGCGATATTTTTCAATCAACCTTTGGATAAAAATTTCCCATTTACGTTGAACTGTGCTTGTTTAAACAGAGCGCCAGCTGTTTTAAAATTAAGCTATTATTTTCCTCTCACTCCAACAAGATCTATCTTTAATAGTCCCTGGTCGATCATAACAATAAATTCCTATCTCAATTCAAGCCATTAAACTCTAAAATGCCTGAACACAGAAGTTCAGTTTTTTACTACAAATAAATTTTGCGCTACTACCATTAAAAAAAACTGTTGGTTTACCATATCAAAATACGCAGCGGTAAAATGTAACAGTTACTGTAAATCAGGTTTTATAGAACGTTAACCGCAGCTCAGCTGTAAAAAATGCTTTGCATCGATGTAATTACGGTTGCGCAACTGATGAGCGCCAACTTCCAGCTCAAATACCCTGGCTGAGCTGAGGCTGGTCGATATTAATCATATCCCCAAACTATCTAGTGAGACTTTATGAAGCTATTCAATATTTAGCCCAGCGCAAACTAGATACTGCGACTCATTCTACAGACGAATTTACGTAGCTTCACAGCATATGAATAAAATTATTTGTCGCTTTATTTTGAAGACCTCCGCACTACTGTGCTCGTAGGCGAATAGCTGGCTGGGACGCAAGAGGTTGCGGGGTTCAATTTCAATCGTGGAACAAATTTTTGCATTGTCTACAGATATTTGTACCCAGTCTAAGTGTTATAAGCCTGTATTAGGTTTTTTGGTTCCAATAATACAAGCTCCGCTTAATTTGGGGCACGATAGCGCTGTGTGAAATTTCCAGTAATATTTAATTTTGGAGTATGATCCTTCCTTCATTGATCGAGCAAAGCAAGATCTCCAAATCGATTTGGGAAAATAGCTGTTGTATGTATGTTTGTTTGTCCGAGATGTTTCGAAGCGTTGATCCGATCATCGTGAAATTTGGTATATAGGTAGATAGTGATGGCAAAATTCTGACGTGACTAAATGAGTTAAAAATGTGGGGCGTTGTTGAGTTATTGGGGTTCAGGAGGGGTAAAAAAAAACAAAATGGAACTATTTGGTCAAATAACACGCTCAATGAAATGTGTACATTTCACCCCAGTTTTATTTTTAGTTTAAACCTTGTAGTTTTTAAGTTATTAGCCAAAATACAAACTGAATTTTGACGAATTTCACAGTGACCCAACAGTGCTGACATTTGCTATGCGTGTAGCTTTAGTGACACATACCTATATAGTAGGAAAAGTCTGAAATCCGGATTAACTGCAATTTCTACTCCAAAAATAGTGTAACAAATTAACATGAACTCCTGTTACCTGTAATTTGAATGAAGCTGTGGCACTTTTTTGATAGTCAAAGATTACAAATAATACTTTTTTTGTTTTTATGGGAGACTCACGAGATCTCAGTTCGGAGCGAACCCTAGTTATAAATTAGTTCGGTACCTAAAAACTAATTCCCGTGTCGCGCCGCAAAAGTATAACTATAGATAATTTTGCAACCGCCACGGGGGCAATTCCACGGAAATAGCATACAACATTCACATTTCCGACTAAATACACTATTTATTGTAGTTAGATAACCATTACAGCGCGTATGACGTTTAGTATCGACCGGAGGGCTGTTAGTCTGTCCATTAGGATGGTGAATTGCTGGGAATTTAAGGATTGATGTTGTTTTTATTGCGATTTGAGTAATATTTGAACACGAGACTGCCTTATTAGAACAACTTGAGGTCAACTTTTGCCATGCCCTATTTCTACGGTGGAAACTTTGTTAAGATAACGCTTTAGTCAGTGTTAATCGTGTATTAAAACAAAAATAATAAAACTCTACTCGCCTTCAAAAAGAATTTGAATCGTTTCACTTTAACGCGATAAAATGCTTTACATTGTTCGTCTAAAATAAACTGCGGAACCTACGAAATTCCTCTAGAATTTTTTAATGTCTTTTAAAATGATAAAACATTTCATTGCCATTTCATTCAAGAAACGTTTGTGAATAGCAACTAAACTTTTCATTTGTTAACAAAAAAATATGGGTTTTTTTACTTTACTTTTTTAATTTTTTTCCAGTAGCTTTGCTTAGTTTGTGGCTAGTTGGCGCTGTGTGAAATGTTAAAAACTAACAAAAAAAATAGTCTTCAAATTTTTTCCTTTACTTATGCTGTGAGACTTTGTTTCATGGATCTAGGTCAGTGGGAAGTTTAATTTATTTGCGATAAAAAAATGTGCCAGTATTTTTTGATTGCCAGCATCTTAGTCAACAAGCTTGATTTTTTTACGGCATCAAGGGATTGTATACCGTCCGTATTTGATATTCATTTCAACTTAATATCTCCACGCGTTCCTGAGAAAAAGGGTCTTGATAGTCGGACAGATAGACAGACGGATAATGAAGTGATCCTGTAAGGTTTTCTTTATAACTTTTGAGGAACGGAACCCTAAAAATACAATATTAACTTTCTCAATGAAAAAACACTTAGATATGCCAACTTTCATGGAGCTCGGTCAAACGGTGTCCGGGTTCAAAATATTTATTTGGTTCAAAAACTCATAGGAATCAATAACAAATAGTAAACATTGACAGCTGCAAAAAGTTCGAAAAAACTGTATAGCAGTGTCAGCGCCCATCTCGTCTCCTAAATCAGTTCATTTGTTGTTCATAACTTACTATTTTTATATGTTATGTTGGATGCTAAAATATACAGTCTTCGATCTGAAAATAACACAATAGCTACTCTTTATTCACCACTCGAGCGAAATGTAGAGCAGAAGCTAAACGGGCTCAAAGGCTCTAAAACCATCAAAAACTTTACCTTTTCTGCTTTTAAAATGTCAGCTGTATCGTGAAAGTTTTGTAGCTAGAGATTTTTAGGAGATCAGTCGTGATCTAATGTCATAGAAACAGAACTGCACCTTAAGAGATTTTATCTATTTTACTTTCGTTGTCGTCTCAAATATCGTCTTAACTTGATTGACATCACACTTTGCTGTTTTATATTTCTAACAAATAAAAGAAAAACTCGGTTCAACCGTAACGTGAAGAATTTAATGACAGATCAAATTGAAAAGCTATGGGTTCCAGTGAAAAAACCGGCACATGAGCCTTTGGGGCGTAATGTAAAACCATGTAGACCAAGTCTTAGCTGGAATCAACTCAACTCATCTTATAAATTAAACTAATTCGCGAAAGTACTTGTTACATTATCACGGTTAAGTTGCTAAGCCGATCTCTATGAAATTTGACACTAAAATGAGCTGCATTCTAAAGATGGGGATATGCTACTTTTAATCCATCTTTTTCTACTTAAACTTAGCCACTGACAACGCATTAGAAGTGGCAAATTTTTATTCATCCTTATTGTGATTGAGAAGAGAATCGTTGATTCGAAGAAGAAGAAGCATTCCTGGTAAATATCATACGCCCACATGAAAACAAAAAGTACTCATGCGAAGCCGGGAAAGTCAACTAGTTTGCAATAAATAAGCTCAAGATTAATACTGTCATACTTGTCAGTACTTATAAGGATTCGTCCCATTTTTCAGTTTTTTATATTCGAGTATCTTCTCAAGTTTGCTTTTATATACGCTCTTATATCTCTTTTTGATAATTAAATGCATCATAGCTTAAAGTATCTACCTATATATGTATAATTACGTGAAAAGAAAACTATATACCCCTTTTTAGCTTATTACGCGCACGGAGGATCATGAGATTTGGCATAGTTAAAGTTTGTATGGAGAAGGAGGGGAGAATGCTCAAATTAAGCTAAACTAATAATAATAATTAATTACGGTCGAATTTCAACCACTAGGTACTGTGCAAGATTCAGAACCATGCATCTGTGCAAGAACCATCTCAAAAGTTTTCAAGCCAAGACCCCCAACCTTCCTCTTGATACGAGGATGCACTATCCAGTAGTGCTACCGGGCTCTGTCACGTTAGAGTCGAATTAGTGAGGTGATTTTGATTACGACAAAGCGCTGTTAGCTCCATCTACAGGAAAACTTATACAGTTTTTGACCTGCTCAATGCCAGTACATTGACAAGAGATGTCACGTTGCTTATTTCAAATAGTATTTTTATTTTTATAATGTTCAAGCCTAGACGGGACTTGAACCCGTAACCTTCCTCTTTATACGGGGATAGACTACCATTTGTGCTACCGGGCTCTGTCACGTCAGGGTCGAAATTAGTGAGATTATTCAGATTAAAAATAAAGCGCCGTTAGCTCCTCACTACTGTGCACTGGCAACTAGTAATAATAAAGCTATGAAATCCCGTCGGCAACATTACAACAAAAGCTTTTAAAATATTATGTTACACACTACTGGTAGGTGACTAATATAAAGAAATATAATAAAATACTAATTTTCGCACTTTTCTGACTTCCATGTTTAAACACCTCACTTAATCCATTCTTTTACGTTTATCTCAGAGGTAATTTCAAATAATATAATACAAATAAATTGCATTTTGTCTAAATTATACATAGTTAACCCCTATCCAGCCAAAATCAGTACAAATAAATGTGCAGCCTTTTTTCAAATCTCGCAGTAAATAGCTAATTATTTACTAAAATACTCATCTCTAGTGAGCCATGCAGTTTCAGTATAAGCAAATATGTACTTATTAGAATTGGAATAACTTTCAAATGTAAAACCTCTGTGGCACAATATGCTGAACCACCCGTTTCTAGGTATTTCGTTTAATGTTTAGCAGCAGGTTATTAGGTAACCGTCCGGGTGTTTGATTACGACCGGTAGAAGGAGGCCAGAGCCGGTTCAAAAGGCCGGTCTTTTCTATTGAAAATGGTGGAAAGATAATGTTTGCATATGCTACAACGTAGATGTGCTACTCTGTATATTTGCTACGACGTAGACCTTTTTCGTTCGATTTTTAAAGTGTATGTGTGGTACATAAAGTTTATACTCATTTTATACTCTCCACTCACAAGTCTCGCTAGATTAACATTTCCTACGTCAAATTAAAAACCCGCTTTATCATATGTTAGCTTGCTTACAAATTATCTGTTTTATTTAGATAAATATTTACTGGTATTATTTAATAATTGTATTTTATGTGATAAATTAGCAATATCAAAGCAATATTGACGGAAGTGAGCTATACTTCAATTTGTCATTTATAGAATCTTGTTTAAAAATGTTAGCTTTGCCTAAAAATTATCGTTTTGATTTATGTAAATATTTACGGGTATAATTTAATATTCAATTTCAATTAATTGATTTATTAGTTCATGATTAAAGAAATGTTGACGGAAGTAAACTATAATCATATTTATCATTTATAGTACATTGTTTAAAATACATAATTGATTATTTATTTAAATGTTGTTGAATAAATAATACTATTTTTGAATCAAATTTTGTAATTTATTTAACTGTAAATTGTTTTAATGAATACCTCAATGGAAATCCGGTGGTTGTCGAAAAGTTGGTGATTTACAAACTTGGGAATAACGTTTTATTCCAACGTCTTTTTTTTCTTGTTCGTCGATTCGACAGCACCGGTCATTCATTCTCGAGCTGCGAAGCGTATCGGTCACCTAAAAGTGTAATGATTGAAGTACATAAAGGAGTGTACTAATGAATAATGAAGACTTGTAAAGCATCGAGGTGTTTTTCTACTAAACTCGCTTCCACATAAAACTGCTGATTTTTGATTATAAGTTCTTTTTAACAGTTTTTCTTACAACTTGGTATTGCTGAGTAAAGTCCCATTTACTGCTGTAGCACAGTATTTACCAAGTTCTCCCTTGTTTTTGTTTATGTTTTACAGTTATACTATTTCATTGTTTGTTGTTTTGTCTTTTCTTTGTATTAAAATGTAACTGTATCATGTATTATGTGCCAATGTAGTTAATAAATGTACGTCTATGTGTATGTCTATTTTATAGGTTTAAAAAAACTATGTCTATTTGGAAAAAATCCGGGATTTCTTTAGAATAAACTACTAGGTTTAACTTATTTGCTATGACGTAGGTACTAAATACGCCACAATTTATGACTGATGTGACGAAAACCGACTTAATATCAACGTGGTTGACCCCTAGCCCTTTTTATTTACTCAAGTTAATTTACTGTAGTAATAATATTATTATTTTATTGCTTTGATTTGTGGTAAATTATTATTTTTTATTTGATTTATCTGCACAGTCAGGTATATTGTTGTTAAAGTGTTGATAGACTATTAAAGTGTTGAAAGTGTGTTAAAGTTTTGACCCACACAAAAAAAAAATGCTAAAATTCATAGACTATCCTTGCGGGTAAAAATGTTGGAAATTTTTGATCAGAAATTATGGCTCAACGCTGAGCTAACTGATTTTGCAGAAGCCGCGCAAAAAGCTAGCTTTTTGCGGCGCGTTTAATTACAGTAACGATGAGGCGAGGTTTTATAAACATACTACCATATTGCTTGTAGAAATCGGCCGGAGAAATTGCCATTTATATTTAATCTCTGTGCTTTCAAGGTGCTTCAAGAATTTAAAATTAAACGCTCTTCGTATATGAATATAGAATTTTGTTATTATTTAGTTAGTTTGCGAAGATGACATTTTTTTTAAACATCTAATATTGTTAAAATTAATCAATAGCGATCGAAACCTACGCTCCCCTGTAGCTCTAAATCAGCGAACTTCTGTCCACAGTTCACAATATAATATGGTTACTCCACTAGAGTTACCTTGCCCTATAGATCATATAAATCTATTCGACTCTTCAAAGCAATACAACCTTTTCCTTTAATTGTCTCTGCGCGGCTTGTTTTTAGTTATGTTTATCTCCCTTAGTGTAACTTATTTGTATATTTTATATACTATTTGTAAATAAGAAGGCATTTATTTCTATAGGTACTTTATATAGGTTTATAAATATGTAGTTTATGCTTATAAATATATCTCCGTCTCTTGATTTGTGTTATCCCGTCCATCCAAAGTTTGTCTTGAAGTTTCGTTTTTATCGATAAAACAGCTACTTGCACTTTTCTTTATTTCAATTTATTTCTTTGATGATGTAACTTGTTTGAAGTGTGATAAGGATATTATACATATATATCTATCTTTTCCAAGCAATACAGCGTCTCTGTATCTACATTCAGTTAGCTAGCAGGATAGAAAGCTTACGTCACACGAACTGTATTGCAATTACCTTGTTTTGTCAGAACTTTGCTATCCAAACATAAATTGCGTTCCACTTGATTACTTACTCATCTAAACAAATAACTTTGTACTCCAAACTTAGGCACCACCTCCACGAGCGAATGAGCGACGAGCTCTTCTATCGTCGGGTAATCTGCACGAGACGACGATTATATTGCCAGCGAATCATCGCAACTCGCAACGGATCACTGCGTTCTCGCTCGTTGCGAGAACGCATTGATCCGTTGCACAGTCGCTGTGTTGAAAAAGCTTAGTTCGGTGACAAGCAAGAACGAAATAAGTAGTGTCAGTAGTTCTTATTTATTATACATTTGGGGCGAGCGCACTGCGAGAACGCCGTGTCTCGCGACGGGCACACGGCGAGTTGTTAACATTTTGCTAGTCATGTCACCGTGATGCTTTCATCGACTTATTATAGAATTAAGTGACACAGCAATAACATCGCCGCGATTGACTCGCTCGTAGAGGTGGCGCCTTAGCTAAAACTCTATGCTTAGAGATAATAGACGTACTTAGCTTGCCAGCTTTGTATTAACTCTTCCATATTCCACCGGTGTTTTTAATTGCGACCACTTCTGTGGCGAAATGGGCTAGAAGTTGACTGAGACGCAAAAGGTTGTGGGTTCGATTTCCGCTGTGGGAATAATGTTAACAGATCTGTAAATAATTGCTCTGGGCTAAGGTTTTGCGGTGCCATAACACTCGTAGTTTCTGATATCCACGCTAAAGGTCATTCTAGTTTGGAGCCGAGATCAAAGAATACTATAACTATGAAAAAAAACAAGATGGGCTCTTTTTCCCTCTGCAAATTCATTGTCTCCTGCAAAGCAGCAGTAAGCCTAGTGGTATTGCCGTGCCGAGTTGATGGCTGCTAGTGTATTTTATGAGATATATAAACTTTTTACTTTACTAATCTAGTTTAACGCGAACAAAAAAAACGTCAAAAAAGTACAGAGAGACATCACATAAGCTGCTTAGTATAGTGCTGTTCCTGTCTCGCTCGATTGTCTTAGCTCAAGCCTACAGTAAATTCTCACGCTTACAAACCGCTTGCGGACAGGCCGCTGCGCCTGTAAAAGTAATAGGTTAATAAATCAATTAAATAAACCTTAGATATCGTGAATTCAATTACATACATCTAAAAGGCAACCGTACCAGCTCGCTAGCGAACGAGTATGCAGCGTGATTGATCGAAATTCAGCTTATCTTAATCGATTCGTTGCGCTTCGATCGGAACTGAACTTCGATTACTCTTGAGGTTTGATTCGATTGCGTTTTTGTGGAATCAAGGCGTCTCGCGTCGGTCGTTTTGTCTGACTTGCTCCAAAAGATGAAATAAAAGCTTTGCAATATTTGTTTTATGTGTAAAGAGAGAAAATATATAGCCCAGAGCATGTTGAAGTGGTAGTAGGCCGGGCACATAGTTTGGAACTGGCCGTTCAGGGCAGTAAAGTTCTCGAGTAGAGATCACGCACCATCAAACGCAGCGTGGAACGGCCCCCTACTGGTTGGAAATATAACCTAACTAGCAGCCCGTCCCAGCTTCGCACGAGTGGACATTTAATTACGAAACATTTTTTATGGCAATTTTTTTAAACAATTGCAGCAGGAAAGCAGTCTGATTGTTGACTTGTAATATTTTTTTCTATAACCTCCTGTGCGGTTATGAGCGCCTGTTACTTCTAAAACAGAAAAGTATCGGAAGTACGTGTGGATTTATATTTTAAAAGTATGTACCAGGAATTCAGAAGTTTGCAGGAAGTGGTAGAACACGAAGACCCGCCATTTTCAGTGCTCCAGCAATTGCAGCAGGAATTAAAGTTTTTGTAGGGATCCCGGATTTTTTCTAGTAATAAATATACAGCACTAGCTGTACCCACGACTTCGTTCACGTGGAATAGTGTCTTTGGGTAGCATTTTTAATTATTTATGCGAATTATTTTACAAATAAGACACATACGTATAAATACTTTAATGAGTTATTTGCAGTGTTTCCCTGCAAAGAGCTTATTAAATTATTTAAGTATATAAGTACATAAGCTATAAAGTATTATATGAGTTAATTTAAGTACATTTTTATAAACTACGTTTTTTGTGTTCCCATAGTTTGCCAAAACATAAATATTTTGCGGATTTGATACACGTGAACATGCCACATGCATGCCCATGGGAAAAACCTCTTTTCTAAATGAACTCCTGCAACTTTATGCGTCTGTCCTTGAGCTTTAGTAATTGTTATTGCAAATGCAATCAATTTGCAGCGGTAAAAAACAGTATTTGTGTGGCACATTCGTCTGCCTGTTCGGGTAAGCACAATTAGACATATTTTCCCACCTACACCGCGACGTACCACCCCACTCCCCCCCCCCCTCACCATCAGAATAGATCTAATATTTTGTCTCTTGTCGCAAAGTTATAAAACATTTACATAAACCTTACATATTTCCATACAAACATTCACCCCTATTCCCTATTGTTATTTTACACCCTTGAGGGTAAAACTTTTACCAAATTTGAATATCACATTTATTTATATCGAATCAACATCATCGAATTAACCCCTTACAACCCTTTTTTCGCATTAAAAAGTAGCCTATGTCCTTTCTCAGGCTCTAGACTATATATGTACCAAATTTAATTTAAATCGGTTCTGTAGTTTTGGCGTGAAAGCGCGACAGACAGACAGAGATACTTTCGCATTTATAATATTAGTAAGAACAAAGGTTGCTGGGAACCGTTGGGTGCAACACAAAATCGGTTGTCCTTGAAATCTATGGGGAACCCTCCCCTATGTTCAGTAACCGAAACGAAAGAAACGAAATTTGAATCTTGTAGTTCTACTTTATCCACTCCTTGATAATAACCTTTCTTTCTTCTGGCAGCCTGGTTACTCAGCAGATTGGCTTTTGCTTAGCAGTAGGACTGACTAATGCACATTCTCACCAATCATCTACATTTTTGTTTTTTGTTGTTACATAATATAGCTATTAATTTACTTATATTTTCTTAGTTTGTTAACTAATATTTTTGTATATATTTTTTGTACTGTGCAGGCAGTCATCCGCGATTTATTCTTTTTAAAATAGTTTTAAACGGAAGATCAGCGTTGTGGCAAAAGCATAGCAAATGCTGAGTTGGACGCCTTTTTGTGACGTCAGTCGTTTAGGTGTAATTATGGGACACACATTTGTTGGGTATTGCTGTTTTTTTTTGTGTGTATCTTACTTGTGTGCTGTGTGTGTTTTGTTCCGTCACAAATAAATTTTTTCTTTTCTTTCTTTCAGTACTGTACCTCATATGATAAGAAGATAATCTTAGATCTAAGAGAAGACTTTGTTAACTAGTGAAATCATTTCAAAATTTTACGCAAAAGTGACGGTGCTTACCGATCACTTAAGTAATTTCCATATTTAATTACTTTCGCATCGATTAGTTTTTCTAAGGTTTATATTTAGTAACCGGATGCGTAACATATTAAACCACATTTTGGTTCAACTGTAGTTAGTTTGTTATCGGTATATTTCTATATTGCGTCATATAATATTGTAGCGGGGATGGAGTCAGCAAATTTGAGTGCAACGAAAAGTATGAAAGTGACCAAACTGCAATTACTGCAAACTGCTGGTGAAGTGAGATTGTGTATCACTGGGAATAAATCAGCACGCAGTGCCTTATACATTCAATATAAAACCTATAGTATGCAGATTCTTTAGCACTTATTATAGTATAGGTCCGGAAACAAGTGCATAGAATATCTTATTTTAATAATTTTAAATAGGTCGTCACCTAGCAAAGTGTACGGTAATGCTGCTGTAGCATTATGTTGTAATACTGGAAGTTGTTTCTTACCGAGTACATTATTTTAAACCTATTTTTAGTGCTTTTCAGCCTTTAAGTGGATGGATTCCCCAGTGCATTTTTCTTCCTTAGATATTCTAATATCTAACGAAGTTAAACAGATAGCTCGCGAGTCGCCAATGGTAAAGCGAGCAAAAACTACGTCTGCTGTCTCAAGGAAAATTCAGAGAAACTCACGGTTGGTACTGGGAACTGGCTTGGAAAATGTAGAACTTTTTCTAGACTTTTTTCTTACTTTTTGTAGACGGAATTTTGACAAGCTCAGTACAACTGCTAAGTCGATCTGTAAAGATCAACTAAGAAAGAGCAACGTTTACGATGCTCCTTTATCGTCATCATTTGAAAGACGTCTGGAAGAAATCACTTTCTTTAGCGATAATACCACCGTTTATTTATTTTATTTTTTCATTGGTTATATCTAGCTTGTAATGTATAATACATAATTTTAATTTATTAATTCATTATTTAAATAATAGTATTATGTTCAACTGAGCACTTTCGCTCATCGACAGGTAAAATGGAGACCTTCGGGCAACCTATATTAATTCGTCATAAAAGTGCGCTATTTCCCAATAAAAACTTACCAAAGATTTGACTTTAGTTTAAAAAAAGATTTAAACTGTGAAGGAAAACATCACGAGGAAAGCGGCATGTCCTAGAACCAAAATCCCAAAGGCACGTGCCATCGTGTAAATAGGTTTCTTCTAGATCTTCGTGCTTCATCTTAGACCACATCATCGCATACCATAAGGTCAGATTGTGGTCAAACGAAGTTCTGTCCAGTTAAAAATATAAAAAATGTTGTTATTCTAATAAGCGGCGATGGGCTTTAACCAATCACGTAAACGTTCACGTTTCGTACAAAAAGTTGGCGTGTATCTAATCGTAAATTTGGACTTGCCTCTGGCTACCCCTTTGTTTGATATCTTCGCACAGACCACGTACTAAGTGATCCGAAGATGTCCACTACGAGTATGAGGATTATTATAGTCTTGAACTGTATTATTTATCAGAAGAGAAGAGATTTATAGTCTGATACACACTTTTTTATATATTTATTTTGATAACGCTCCAGAAAATGTTCTTTAACATTCAAGGCTAGGTTGTGTAAAACAGAAAATAGCTGAAAGGAAGAGAATATAGTTTTATTTATTTGCTAATGGTGGCAGTACCGCTACCGGAAGGAAGTTGTAGGTAATTAGTGCTGCAGGTTTTTTACCTTTATGGAGATAAATGTTACGGAGTGTTGCTGTCTTTGAACGGTACTGATCTTTATGTTATATCAACTGGAATTTTTCCGTGAACAATTTTAGCGAGGCAATGTAGCTATTGTCCTGGAGACACTTCAACCTTGGAGTGACCTGGAGCAGTTGAGCTATCTATTCTACGTGTAAGTCATTTACATGAAAACACGGGAAGGCTATAGGGAATATACATATATATATATATATATAGGGAATGACTAGTATTTTTGTACATTGTATTTTACCCTATATTAAAAAAAATTAACAATGATCAAGTCCTAACATATCAATGTCCTAAAATATCCTAAAATAGGTAAACAAATCATATACATTCATTATGTAAGTAGGTACCTGTTAAACTGACTAAGCGGTATTGTCGCTAAGGCACCGCCGCTTTACGTTAAAAAAGTATATTGGAAATGTATCGATTACTTGATAAATATTCAAGCTATCGGCATTAAACCCACCTCGTAAATCAGTTAACCGGATGTGTATTTTAAATTAATGTCGTACATAACAAAATAGGTTGTGTATCGTTTGCAACGGTATTTGTCATATTATAATTAAATCTTTGCGAAAGAACGTGCCTTAAAAATAAATGTGTTAGCTTTTATGATTATGATTATGTATGTTAGTTCTAAGGTTTATATTAATATAGGTTGTGTACTTATGTTTAAGTCATATATATTTTAAATTCAGGCACTAAGACAGATGGTAGTACTATTGCCCATAAATAGAGTCAGAGTATTGTTCATAAAATCTTAATGTATCTTAAAGTATTAAACGTTGTCGCAGACATCAACGCTCTCCTCCGGAATATAATAGGTCTTTACCTATGAAATTGCCGTTCTTCAGTAGTGGTCATTTCAAATAGAAAAAAGTTTAGAATGGCTTTGTATTCTAAATTCAATCTAATTTTGTTTTAAAAACATGACATTCTTTTTACAAACTCAGTCTTTTGTTTATTGCTTAGCGTTGTATTTTCATTACAATTGAACATTTTTCGTCATAATGGATACCTTAAAAATTCGTGTAATTATGGAATATGAGTTCCGTCATGGCACCAACGCGACACAAACGGCACGTAACATCAAAAACGTTTACGGAGAGAACTGTACAAACGAACGCACAACCCGTTATTGGTTTTCCCGGTACCGTTCTGGAAATTTTGACTTAAAAATTAAGCTCGTGGTCGTCCGGAGACTTTGGTCAACAATGATGAATTAAAGGTGATTGTGGAAGCTGACGAAACTCAATCTACAGCTGAGCTAGCAGCAGCTTTTGATGTTAGCATCAAAACAATTTTGATCCATTTGCGACAAATAGGCAAGGTAAAAAAACTTAATAGATGGGTGCCCGACGAACTTAACGATCGCCAGCGCAACGTACGCGTCGAGACCTGCCTCGCGCTGCTCAATAGGCAAAGAAATGAAGGAATTTTAAACCGAATTGTTACGTGCGTACTCAGCAAGTTGGTTAGATCCTGGTTCAGCACCAAAGCAATGCCCTAAACCAAAAATGACCCCTAAAAAGGTGATGGTCACTGTTCGGTGGTCTAGTGCGGGTGTGATTCACCACAGCTTTTTACAAAACGGCATGAGCATTACTGCAGATGTGTTCTGTGAAGAACTGGAGACAATGATGGAGAAGCTTGCATATCGGCAACCAGCTTTGGTCAATCGATCGCTCCAACTGCTCCTTCACGACCACGCGCGACCCCATACTGGACAACAGACAGTCTCCAAGCTGCAAGAGCTGGGGTTGGAAGCTCTCCCTCATCCGCCATACTCGCCAGACCTTGCACCTACCGGCTATTACTTTTTCCAAAATTTAGACAAGTTTTTAGTGGGTAAAAAATTCAATTCCCGAGAGGCAGTACAAAATGCCTTTGAAGAGTTTGTTGCCTCCCGTCCAGCTGATTTTTACAAGAAGGGCATCAATAAACTGCCAATGCGTTGGCAAAGATGTGTCGATTGCATGGGTGATTACTTTGAATAACAGAAATAAAAAAGTTTAAAAAAATAAGTACTTTCACTTATTCCATACAAAACAGGAATTTCATAGGTAAAGACTTAATATTTATGTAGTTCCCAGTCAAAGTACATTAGTTACACATTAGTGTTAGAGTTGAGTTTATAAAATGGCTCAAGGGTTATGGTGAAATGCGACACGGCATCTGCTAATTCTGTACTATTTTAAGAAAATTCATATATCTTCTAAGAGACTAACTGTATGAGACAAATATGTAAAAGACCTTGTAACTCAGCCATTTAGTTTCGTCCTCACGATACAAGCTTGGCTTAGTGTGAGGATTACGGATCTAACATAATACTACTAGTAATTAAGTTATCTGAGTTTTGCACATATTACTACACTAGTTACCTAGACAATAAGATTATAGTTTAAGGTGTACGTGTGACTCTCCTGTGAACAAAATAATTTTTGTTTTAAATTTTAGTTTTAGGTACTCATTCTATATCAATTAATTAGTTATCGCTTGGATAGCTCAACTGTATTTTTTGTATTTTGTGTTAAATTGTTATTATATCGTTTAAATCAACAGACATTTATTCACTGCTGGGGACTGGTTTCTTCATTTGCACACTATTCTTGATAATAAACCTAAAATTTTAATAAAGCAAAGAACAACGTACTTAATATCTAATTGGGATTATTCTGAAATTTAAATATGACATGCAGAAAAAGTCTCGTGTTTTATACACCTGTGCCGAAGCTAATGAAATTGGAATCAATTTTCTATAATACGGCTGCCTACAGAGAGAACCAAATTACCTTTTATTTGATCAGAAAATAAAAGTACGTGGATGTCTTTGATGGAAAGTGATGTTCACTTTTGAGATGATTTTGAATACGGAAAGTTAATTTATGTACATACACTTTCTTATATACGAGTACTTAACATGAAAACTTACCTAGAATCAAGTAGCGTATGCGTCTTGATTATTCTTTGTTATAAGATTTCCTAGTTTTAATAGTATGTACCTATCATTAATCCCGAAACCAGTACAAATACTTACATGCAATAAGTTTCCTCCTGTTACATCATAACTTTCCACACTTTCACCTTTCTTGACTTTTCAGGTTCCTTCTTTTTACTTTTTTTTTGTACTGCGAATTATACGGTAGAGAATAGATCAGTAATGTAACTCACCAGCTTGCACTCGCATGTCGCGCGACACGATGGCCCCGAGCGCGTTGTGCGCGCGACATCGGTACACAGTCGCGTGAACATCTTGACGATACTGCACTGCGGCGAAGGGAAGAAACACCAGGGTGCCATTATCTAGGACTTGTCTGTAACAAGAAAAATACCAATAATAAATAAGAAAATAATTATCAAACAATAAAGCTTGAATTCCTTTATTTGACCGGTACGTTACGGAGCCACGCAGTGAAGATATCCCACTAAGGGGAATTAATTATAGTGTTGGTAAGCTAATGGACGCAAGGAGATCGTGACCGCAAGCCATTTGAACTAAGGGCAACTTTGACGCAATCTTCTACCGACAAACTTTGAATACTGATTTCAATGTTCTGGGACTGTGACTATAAAAGACAGATACCAAGAAACCGACGTCTAAAAAGTAGGTTCTCCAGCCATATTTTTTAACAGAATTTTGTTTTCTCAATTTTCTCTTTGAGCGTTGCTTTTACGTTAATATTCCCTTTAAAATCACCTTAAAATAAAACAGTCATAAAACCGTAAACTTCAGACATAAACTCACCGGAGTCGATTCCCGTGAATAATTCCAGTGCTTTAAATCCGACCGAATTAAGGGTGAATTCGTTGCCTTTTGTCGGAAAAAAGTGGCGGGATCCGCGTAATTGGCGCTCGAGAATTGAGGGAATATTTAGAGTTCGTAGTTACGTAGTCCGTACATATTTGAATCAGCCGAGAGGGACGCTCGAAGGCTGAGAATGGACGGACTCGGACAGCTTGAAGTGCCTTTAGCTAACAAATACCGTTGAATGAACTCATCATTATGAAAGGGTATTTTTCTCCCTTCTCTTCTTGTAGATCCCCAATAGTTTTTATTTGTACTTTTGATTGCTCGGACTTAAAATTTTTGAGGATGTAGCAAGCACAATATGTAAGCAATTTTATTAAATCTTTAAATGAAATAAAAGATAAGTAGATATTATTTTTTCCAGCTGACTCCATAAGGAGCCATAGTTATACAAACTAATTGTGCAAAATAACTTTTATTTCATCAATTTCAATATCGTAATATATGCCATTACGTACTTGTGCGTTTTTGTAATATAAAACGCACGAGTTTCTTTTTAATAAAGTAAAACGTACGGTTTATCAAGATGCTCCGTCTAAAACGAACGGTACTTTTTAAAATCTTAGCAAAAAGTTTCTATGTCAGAAATTGGTCAACATTTTATGAATTAAATTAATTTTGATAGATAAAATATAAAAATAAACATTTAGTTCTTTAATTTAGTAAATTTTGACGATAAATTACAACCAACGTAACAAAAACAAAAAAATATGAATTTACTTTATTAGTAATACTGGCTGTTTTTGAGCCTTTCCCTTAAAAAAAAAGCGCTGATGCGCGCGCATCGCTAATTTGTGAACAAGTAAAAATTATTCCGCGCGGTTTTTCTTTTCGCTGTATTGTTTTTATTTGAAAATGTCGTCAAGTAATAATGAATTTAATAATTCGACACCGCCAGAAAACTCATAGGCAGCGAAAAGATTAAAGATTTATTCGTTTAAGAAAGTCCGAGTTATATTTATTTCCTAGCAAATATGTTATAAAACGTCGTACGACATATGTGTGCTTTGATAATTACAGCCTCTACTTTCTTGTAGCCTTACCGCACTTATATCATAATGTACTATTACATAATATATATATATATATATATATATACATATACATATATATATATATATATGCAAAGCATTGGCGCACAAGTCGAGTATATATATACATATATATATACTCGACTTGTGCGCCAATGCTTTGCAAGTAGATATTGGGGAAATATAGACGTATTTATGATTGGATTGTAATGAAAGTATCACAGTTTAACTGATGAGTCCCGATAGGTGCAAATTCGATTCCTGGTGCGGGATAAATTTTTGCATGATCTGCAAATATGTTGTTATTAATGTTGATACGCTAAAATGTTATAGTCCTAGATTTTAACAAATGGAACAGTCAATTAGTACAGTGAAACTATTTGTTAATTAAATTAGATGAAAAGGATTTTAAAAAATAGCTGGCTTTTCCATTCTGCGTATAACATTTCGTGTATTTTGTCAAGTGACTTTGCGATCATAATTGAAGAAGTGTCAAGAAAACAAGCAATTGCAGAGATTCGAAAATTATCAGCAATTTGTGACAGTAACGCGCGCCATGCGGTCAAGGCTGCCGATGACTTCTGCACAATTACACAGCACGAAACACAAGTAAGGATAGTCTATTTAACTGTCCGTTTATTCCTAGTTGCACTAGGACGGACCAAAGTGGGACAAATCGGTCCGTGTGCATGTAAAACGGGAGGTAATAGGACTTATTGGCGATGCTTTTACCCGCGCGCGTTCGCTGTCGCTGGCACTGTGTTCTCCAACGGATGTTTTGTTTGACATCTTTTACATGCTTTTACATATATACTCGATTTGTACACCAATGCTTTGCATGCAAATATTGGGCAAATATGAACGTATTTATAATTGGATTGTAATTAAAGTATCACAGTTTAACTGATGAGTCACGAGAGGTGCAAATTTGATTCCCGGTGCGGGATATATTGTTGCATGATCTGTAAATATGTTGTTATTAATGCTGATACACTAAAATTTTATGTTGCTTTAATAATAACATAACACTTAAGTGTATCAACGCTAATATCAAAAATGTGAAAGTTTGGATGTTTGTTTATTGTTTGTTTGTTACTCAATCACGTTGTAATAGTTGAACCGATTTAGATAAAATTTCGTATGTACATACGTAGATTAAAACCTGGCCTAACACATAGGCTACTTTTTGTTGACAAACAATGCGTGCGAAGCAGCTGGTGGAAGCTAGTGCTAAATAAAAGGAATCTTCTAAAACAAAGATACAAAATACAATAATATTTGCGAGAGAGAATTACAAATTTATATCTATTAACTGGTGTTTAGGCAGTAAATATTATAAATTTGTAGCCTTATTTCAGATCACATCAGATAAACAACTAAATGGCTGGGAAAACCTAAATAAATCTGGAGGTGACATTAATTCAGAACCATCATGAAATGGCTGCCAACGGTGAATAAAATGTAATAAAAGCGGTACGCAGGGAATAGGATGCGATATTTGACGAGATGTCAACGGTAATTCAAGGGTGGTGCGGTTCGAAGCTGTTGATATATGTATTCTAGCCCTAATCCTGGAGAAAGGGTAATTCCGTACATGTTTTGAAAGACTGTTTTACTAACATACAAGCAGATATATATATATATATATATTCTGGTTATTCTAGCATTGTTATGATATCATTGGCATCTAACATCTACGAGAGATGATCAAGCGACATCAATTGTTAGATAACTAAATAAAAAATAAATAATGCTGGACATTATTCACAGCGCTATCTAGCCCTAAACTAAGCAAAGACCAACTAGTACTTTAAGAACCAGATGACTGATAGAATAGTATTTTTTAAACGTTCGCGATCACTGTACATAATTACTAATGTAAACGGCTATTTAAACGGGTATGAAACGTCGAGATAACAAACAAAAAAGGTACATACGGGATATTTTTTTTGTAAATATTTACTTATAATTTATAGAGAAACAAGACCGGAACAAATATCTAGAGATAGGTAATACAAACATTTGTTTCTCGAAGCGAATCGAACCTGCAATCTCCTGCGTCTCAGATGGCTTTTCGCCCACAGTACCACAGAGGTCGTCAAAATAAAAGGTCCCTAAGGAAGTGACTTGTACAAGCACATCTTCCGCAGGAAAATATGCTACCAAGAATTTATGATTTTTACTTTTATTGAAAAGTCGAAAGAGACGGAGGCTATTAATAAACACGTCGAGAGTATTTTGATCAAGGTTTTCAAAAAAATACAAATAAAATTAAAATATTTTACAAGCCATAAACATCAGTAGGAAATTGCGACACCAAAGCCAATCCAGTCTCCCCTGACGCAGCCATTTAAACGAGAGGAAATGAGTTCCGCCACCCGTCTCCCGCCCCTGGGGCCTCCTGGATATTTGTGCATTAATTGAGGTACACTTTGCCCCACTGAGGTATTCTCGTCCCACTGTCTCCGTAACAACCGGCCAATTTAAAGAGAATCTTGTTAAATACCATCTGATTAAAAAAGGTACGACAATTTATTTTAGCTTGTAAATGAATGTGAGCTCTTGATTAAATTTCAATGAAGACTTAGAATGTAATTGGTTTGCGATGGCGGTCTTGTGGGTTCAGGTGTGCGGTGGTGGAGAATTACAATATAACTATTTTAACATCAAAGTTTATGCATCGAAAAATGTTTTAAACGTAAGAAAAAGTATTTTTATAATCAAACGCGTTTTTTCTCTCTGTAAAATCCTTTCATAAAGTTGTCTGCGCTTCGTTTTAATTTTATGTTCTACCACATTGTGCAGTTTCCATAAACTAAATTGTAGGAGACAAAGCAAACGCAAGCAAATCCACTGTGTCAACTGTGTGGTAGATATTCCAAATGATAGCGAGATTAGCAAGTTAGATTAGTGTGGACACAATGCTAACGTAACATGCATACTGGAAAGAAAACTTAACGTACAGGTAAATGTAGGTAGGTTTATCTATAAAATAACGAACAGTTCAGCGGAAAACATAAGTAAGATACATTTATTTATATCCAACTAGGCCTGCTTGAATAATATGTAAATAAATACGAAATGATGAGATTCTTAGAAGAACCAAAGTCACCAAAGAGTGGCAGTGGCCGGGGAAAATAGTGCTAAGAACTGACAGCCGTTGGGGCATAAAGGTTCTCGAGTGGAGACCACGCACTGTAAAGTGCAGCGTAAAACGGCCCACCATAAGATGGAAAGACGATCTGATAAAGGTTGCTGGGAGCCGTTGGGTGCAGGCCGATCGATCGTTCTGGAAATCTATATGGGAGGCCTATGTTCAGCAGTGGACGTCCTGTAGTGGATATGACGATGATGATGAAGTCCTTTAAAATTCACAATAAACGTTTACGGTTTTTCAGTGAACTTAAAATAATTCTAAAGAGTACATATTTATTATAAGCACGGCATTTTTTAATAATTTGAACTTGATCCCGTTTATATTTTATACGACATCAAACTGTAATTTCATCAAAAACCTTTTTAATTTTTCGTGTATTTGTTCGCTACCAAAACTAAAATATTCATTTCCATTTGTTATTGTTTTATTATAATATTTTCCAACCAATATTTTCTTTCAATAAAGGTATATCGTCACAGATTCAGCACACTTCGGTTTCATTCCCTAAAGAAATCAGGCTTTAAGTAAAGGTAACTTATTCGCATACATCTCAATTCATTTTCATAACAGTTAGCTGAACAATATTTCTAGAATTGATGGGTATTCGGGTTAACAAGAAAAAATTATAACTAAAGTAAACTGTATTGGAAAAAAGAGTCACGATAATCTTCATGAAATATCAATTCGACACAGTTTCTACGACTAACTATTACGTATAATAAAGTCATATTTAATCTATAGTTATCTAGTATTTTAAGCAATCTACACATCAAATCAGACGATTGAAAATATAAAGTAAAGTAAAGTTCAAAATTGGTTTATCGTAATTAGATCTCCACGATACATGCGTCCCTAGTGTGGAGCTCACTAAATATTTTTAGTTTAAATGGATATCTACCCACTCTATCTTACACACTGTTATTTGTCAACTGAGTTATTTGTCTAATTTATTTATTGAATGTGTGTTATACAGCAAATACATATATTTTTCATTTTTTTTTTCAATTTCAACTTCGAACTACGGCCCCGTGGTCTTTTCCTCTCGATGTTAGCTCTTCGAGCCGTTCAAGGAATCTGTAGCATTTGCCTCCACCATATCTCAAAACCGTACCACTTTTGTCTCTAAATTACATGACACGCCATCAGACACCGATGGCGCAGCATAGTTAAAGAGGAAATCAACTATGGAGGTAGTTACGAACCTCAGCATTGAAGAATACGACTCAAAGAGAGACATTAATACAAAGTCGTAAGGCTTTGAACCTGCAGTCAGCAGAATATTAAAGATACTCTTAATAATTACGTCATAAATTTAGTAATAATTTTATATACACCTATTTGTATTCTCTATTGTACTGTTTGTTATAACGCTGTTATAAAACTGTTATTATAACGCTGCAAAGTACTTCATCTACATTTAAAACGTCAGTAAACTATACTTTTCAAGCATTCGTATTTGTAAATTCAAAGTAGCTCTACGTTAAAATAAATGTGATTTGTGTACAAGCGTAACATAGCGGGTTTGTTTGCTTATTTTTGTATTTGTTGTCTTCTACGCTTAGAGGAAGCACTCCGAAGCATTTGGCAAGCATTTATTTCCGTAAGTGGGAGAAAAATAAATGTTCGATGGATTTCAGTTTTGGATTTTATGTTTTTAGATTTTATTTGTATTTTCGTGGAGTCCATAACGCTAAAGTTCTATTATCTTAAATTTCCGACTCAGGGTACGTCCGACCTAGTCAGGTGATCATTCTTGAATAGGTACGTCATCATATCCGCCATAGGACCTCTACTGCTAAACATAGGCCTTCCTTATAGATGGCCAATCTTGTGTGCCCTGCACCCAAAGGCTCCCAGCAACCAGTCCTACGCTGCACGTTTCGGTGTTCCCGAGAACTTTTGTGTTCCAATGGCTGTCCGTTCTTAAAGCTTTAAAAACCTAAAAAGTAAGTCAGCCCCACAAAGCCGTTCAGTTATAGACTCGTCAATCACTATAACGAACATAGGTTAGCTGTAACCTCAACACGACAACCGCATGACGTCACTACCCGTTAATTGCTTGCCAATATCTAGCGCAAACAGCTATGCCTACGACAATATTGTTTGATTTGATTAGACCTTGCATCTCACATAATTGTTTTGCTATTCCTATAGGAAATAAGCCTATTATAATCATGGTAAGTACTAAGTTATAGAAAGGTATTAATTAATAGAATATTTAGAAACTTTCTGTTGCAAAACGAGAAATATTGCTGCGAAAACCCACACTCTTCAATACTCAAATTCAGACATTGTTACAAAGTACTTGATTAAAACAGTAATTTCATTGTAACTACACCCGAATTATGCATAGCGCATTATACCACGGCCATCGCTAAGCCTCTCCCAAAATCAAAACTTAGCACCGCCCGGTAATCCCCCTAACTTTCCACATAAATTCTTTGTCGCCCACTTTCCCATTAAACTGGGAATTTGTTTCTAACCCACTTTCTCTTTTACAAAATACTTTTTTGCGATTTGGTGAAGGTCCTTGACCTCTTAACGTTGACTAACTCCACGCAATAAGGTATGAGTGAACATGGTATGATATGTACATACTTCAATACTAGATTTCTAGTAATTTAGGCAAAAGCGACGGAAAAATGTAACAGGAAACCGGAGAAGCGCGCGCTATTTGATTTGACCAATGAGCGCGCGCGGTGGTCAGATGTTACACATCATATGCGACAACTGTAAGACTCGTAGTTTTTTTATTATAATTATTTAAAAATATCCTATATTATGTAACCAAACACTTGGTTTGGGTGAGCCAGAGTTAATGGCAACCGGAAATATTGTCGAAAAGGGCGACAAAATCGGTTAATGCCAATGTGACTATCGCCGTAATGCGTAATTCGCAATCATTTTTATGAGGATAATCCGGCGGCAAGCAAATCTCGTTATTTGGGTTATATTCCGTAGTTTAATTAAACGGCCTGGTTTAACCGAGATTTAATTTATTTTATTACAGAAAGATGCAAATGGGTTTCGTGTTGATATTTAGGAAAAGTTTTGCATCATTGCTGGCTTTTAGTTCAGTTTACGATCCGTATTTATTACTGTTTAGGCGCTTAAATCATTCAATTGAAGATGATTTATATTGCGCTTGGTAGCAAGTTGCAGACTTTAGGCTTAATAGATTTAGAGGATGGTTTAGATGCCGCAGTTCTAGGAAGTATAGCGGATACTGATTTTACTAGTGTGACAATAAATATAATTATAGTTATCCATAGTAAACAATGTCTATCAATAAACCTAATCAAAAACATTACCCTCCTACGCAGTCGGGTAAAAAACGGACACTTAATAATTATTAACTATAACTTTTTTATTTTATATTTATTCAGCGGGACAATGCAGCCAGTGTCTTGGGTCACTTCCTGCATGGTGCATGGTCTCTGATCTGAAGCAGTTAAGCTGTTCAAAGAGCGTCAGCAACGGTATTTAGATAATTCACCTGTTTCTTATCTATTTTTAGAGTCATGTAAATAATTTATATTATTTTTGGCTATAAATGGACTATGACTTACTTATTAACACCAATATAACATATTGATATTTTTGTTCCCACGAAACGAAATTACAGTTTATCAAATTTAACGTAAAAAGGCGAAGCGTTTATTTTCATCCTAACCACCATACAAAAAAAAACATTTCCTTAATTTTATCATTTCAAAAGTAAAGGTGTACGACCTGATTTTGAGTTAAGGACTCGTTTGAAAGATATCTTCAAACGTGCTTCAGCCTCCAGCATGCTCCTAATGATGCCACCCTTTGAGTATTCAACCGAAAATATTTACTGAGGGACTGTCTGCTTCAGAACGGTCTAAATAAAAATAAATAACTAATGCTGGACATTTCACACAACGCTATCTAGCCCCAAAAATAGCAAAGCTTGTACTAAAGGAACCAGTTAACTGATAGAATACATATATCCTTTTTTTAATGTTGTGTATGCATACTTATAATATTATATAGAGAAACACTCAGACTCGTAACAAATCAGATTCAGATTCAAATTCATTTATTCCACTTCGATGCAACGGTAGATACACTTGTAAAAGTCAAAACACATAACAATTTCTGAATAACATAATTAAGAGGTTTTAACAAGTAAAAATAATAATATATAACATTTTTAAATTAAGATAAACACACATAAATAAAAGAAGTATAGTCCAAATAAACAAATAAAGTACAAAAAAAATACATTAATAGTTATGTATTTACGCCGTCAGCGAGTGTATCGCCATTATGATTTTGTAATTAATAATTTTCTAATCTTTAAACTAAAATGAGTAGGATCTGTATTCTGCAGTTCCTTAGGCAGTTTGTTATACAACCTTATACTCATACATACAAAACTTTTTCCAACTTTGGCCAGTCTATGCTTTGGAAGGCAAATGTTATCTGTAGATCATGCAAACATATGTTCCGTGGCGGGAATCAAACCCGCAAACTCCAGTATCTCAGCCGGCTTTCCACCCACTGCGCCACGTAGATCATCAAATCTTTATAAAGGGAGGATTAAATCGGACCCTGACATATTTAAGAACTTAAAATTTGAAAAACATGCGAATTGTGCTATTAGAATTCTACCTACCTTGTCGTTGGATTATTAAGTTTAGATGCTCCAACTCTGTCCAAATCAAACAAATCAAGCAATATAAACATATTTCCATGTTAACCGGGTTTGTTGCCTGTGTGTTACCGCTGCTTGGTCATGAGGAAAAGGCCTAATTTGACGATTCAAAGTGATCTAAAAGATTTTATCAAATAAATAAGTTTTGAGCTTGAGTAGTCCAAGTGGAGAAGTCTGTCATATTCCTTTCGATAACGATGTTGTTCCTAGTATAAATAAAATTGTTCAAGTTCAATCCAAGTAAATTTTATTTCATACTTTATAATCTGACATGGCTTCTAGATTACAGTGAGTGTTTTATAGAAAAGTAGGCGTCATTCGATGGATGACAATACCTAGCCCAGTGGGTGAAGCCGTGATGATGATGATAAGGTTTTTTTGCTATCTGCGATAAGGGTTCCGATAATATTTCATATCTCTTAGAATAGAATAGAATGCTCTTATATTGCATACCAACAAAATTAAAAAAAACAATAGAAATACTCAAAGTACAAGGTAAGTACAATGGGCGGTTTTATCGCTAAAAGGGATCTATTCTAGACAATCTTAGGATAGACAGGACAAAACAAAATCAAAAAGACGGCGGTGTATCTATGTTCATATACCTACATAAACTACCTTAGATGAGATCTTAGATGCATCTATCAGATATAAAGTGGCTGCTTCAATATTAACAGCTGAAGATAGTACTAACTTTTAATGGGTACTTAGATGGAAACTTTTATAAGGGAAGCTGGGATGAAGAAATGGTAAATGACATAATTTTAAGTACTGAACTTTAATGGCTTGTAAAAATGAGTATACTAGAGTTTATAAAGCTAAGTAACAAACATTTGAACGAAACTTGTTGGATTTTGGATATTTTGGTTTATTAGCTGTGAAAACGTATGCTCCTAAAAATAAATCGACTTTTTTATACAGTTTTATAGATTCGTGTTACGATATCGCTCTCACCGTGATGAAGGTTCACGTATTGAATTGAAACATGCGCGGTCGTAAGACCGATTAAATGGTACGTGATAAATCCTGTATAAATAATAATAATTATTGAAATAAATCACGGAATATGACTATCATCAATAAAAAAACCGAAAGATTTCTTATTAAAAAAACCTTTGTCATAAAATATTGATATTTGTTTCATTGTCATATTCCATGATTTATTTCAATGATCATTATTATTACATAAATTGTTTAATCAACATAAACATAAACTTATATAAAGGTAGAATTAGGAAGTACATAGAAGTAACTATTAACAACCTCTGTGGCGAGGAGCTAGCTTAGACGGACATTTTTTATTATTATTTCACATTAAGATAGTATGAATGAAAGTTTGCAATTTTATTGATTTTACGACAATAATAAGTCGTAACTAACTCGATACGCATATGTTTAGACATTTCTCTGCCTCCGTGGCACAGTGGGCGTATAGCCGGCTGAGACGCAGGAGGTAGCGGGTTCGATTCCCGCCGCGGAACAAATGTTTGCATGATCTACAGATATTTGTTCAGGGTCTGGATGTTTTTTTGTGTATTATAAGTATGTATTTACAAAAAAAAGTATATAAGTATTCTATCAGTTATCTGGTTCCCATAGTACAAGCTCTGCTTAGTTTGGGGCTAGATAGCGCTGTGTGAAATGTCCAGCAATATTTATTTATTTATTTTTATTTATTTCTGCTGTTCGTTGTCTAGTTAATCGCCACCTAACGTTTGTATAGGAATCGTACCATGATCTATTAAATATGTATATACATAATTATTTACAGGGAATCAATTCACTGATCTCACAGTTTAATTCCAAGCGTATGTATGTATTTATAGATAAACCTAACATTATCATTTTAAAACAGATATATAGTGGTATTATTTTAATTTGTCATAAAAAATACCCATATATCCACCTGCGCTCCTGCCTTAACTAGAACACGGTAATGGCTACAGGTCATAAACTGAACACCTAAGCACCGTGAAGCGGAACAATAAAAAAACAGATTGTGTAAACTTTCTGATTAGGGCATACTGGTAAATACGATGGTAACAAGCTTTTGGTAGCAGAGATACGAGTGCATGTAGTCTAATTAAGCAATATGTAAGAAGATTTCACTCAAAAACTGGATTGGCAAGCGTCTAAGAACGTGGGACCTGCACTCTAAATAAAGTATCACTCACCCTTAACACAATATTATCAAACTTTTCATAAGGCTTAAGCTAGTTTGGCTATAAGGTAGTTAATTTTTAATTAAAACATGATATCCCACTTATACTGCGTTTTTTTCAATTTGGTGAAACTCTTTTTAGGATTAAAGTCTCTTTTGTACATGTCATGTTCTTTATTTATGTCTTTTGATAAGTATTTTCTTGTGTATAATAGATACTTAATTTTATCTGTTCTAAGTAGGTAAATAAGTTACTAAAAGTACGGCTGTAAGATAACAGCCCTTTTTACTAATATTTAAGTTGATGATGAAAAAGGTAGTATAAAGAGGTTTTTAATTAGGCTTTTAGTTTTTATGAATGTTAATAATCTTCCTTAAAGTGTGCAATGTTAAGTATTATTTAATTAAGCAGGTGATCTTCCTTTAAGCATTTCCTTAATTACCTTTCATTCCATTTGACTTGTGTACACTGGGAGTGACATTGAAGGGTTTCTGCCCGAGAGTAACAATTAAATAATTAGTACAAAAGCATTTAGAAATTATGGAAACCGCTAGTCAAACTGAATAACTTCGGTTTTAGAGCATCTGAAGGAGAAGAAGTGGATAGAATTTGAAATTAGCTATCGACTGGTTGTTGATGTTTCTCATAAAAAACTCATCATTATCATTTCTGAACCCACTACTGGGTATAGGCCTCTTCTGTATTATACTATACACTTTGATTCCTCGTGAGTTTAGTCCTTGAATTCCATGACACTATGACAATATCATTCGGCCATTGGGTTGGTGGTCTAACAAACTATGCATAATCATTCGCATATCATAACAATAGGATTTTATTCGCGGTGTAGAGAGAAGCGTCGGGAACCAATTTTTTTTAAGTAGTAATGTACGTTTTTTTTAAACATAGTATTATGTAGGTACGCTTTCCTCTTCAGAATCTATTGAACTGAGAAGAGAAACTAAAATAGGTTCAGTATAGAACTCTTATTTTTCGTTCATGCCAATGGATTACTAAACATTAAAAATTTGTAATTATGGTTGAGTAGAGTGATCATCATCTAGTTAGTTAACGGTCATCATCGTCTACAAAGGTTACCTACATACACCGCCCAACTCGAGACCGCAGTCGGTTGATAGTACAGCAATGAACGCCCAGCTTGCTTATTATTCCTCTAGGCCGTCAGTCCTCAGTGAGACGACCCTCGAAATACATTTAACCCGCTCACTTTGAGGGACTACAAATTATGTAAATTAAAGAAAACTTTTCGTCTGACCGTTATGAAATTTGTAATTTTACTCAGATGGACGCGCGCCGCCGCCGCCGGTCTACCCTGATATTCTTTTCGTGGAATTTTAGCCACAAAAGAATTAATTTGGAGTTTGTTGTACATAATTAAAATGAAGTTTGCAATTTATAAAATACCTATGTTTGCTGACGGTCGATTGGCTTAAACAAACATAGGTCTTTCGGTCGGTGATTGTCGGATTTTAGTGCCTAAGCACCTACCTATTTAATTTTATTTTTCTAATGACCATGCGCAATATTCGAAAGTATTGTATTTAAATGTATTTTACTTACTATTAAAAAAACTGACAGGATTTTGAGGAAACATTTTTTCTCAATCATCTACTTTTCTCTTTGTTTTATACGACTGAATTGTAATATAATTTTCTACAGTTGATTTCGTGCACTCGCACAAAGTCCTTTTCACTGTAAAACCAATTCGGAGTTTGTCGCCTGTCCAGCGTCGAGCATAGCTGCTAGCCCCCGCTAGCTCCCGCTAGCCCCGGCTAGCCCGGGCTGGCCTCGCCGGGATAAATCTCGCGTCACGGTGATTTACAACATCTAGGAACATTTGGCAAGGAATCTGGGAATCCTGTACGCTGACAGCACAGATAAGCATAGAATTTCCAGAACATTATTACAAAAGTTTATTAAAGGAGACAAACACAAAGAATTACTAAGGATACAATTTTGGGAGCTCTTTTTAAACAAGCTATTATATTCTTGGGGATATAATATGGGGATGGGGTTTGAGTCATTGTTCAATAGAATAATAGAGAAACTTATGTCTTCTTTATATACCTATATTTCCTAGCAAAATACAAAATTTTGTACGAAACTCAAAACACAAGCTAGTACCGCCATCTCTAATATTCATAAAAGAATAGTCGCAAACATCTCGGACTCCTGGACAAAGCAATCCAAGGCTCACTAATGCGCAAACAAATAACAACTTCAACATACAGGAAACAGTATGGAAATTTGCATAGCCCGTAATCTAGAACAATTTACCTAATTATGTCTACGGAAAGCCGTATTGCAATTTACGAGTCCTTTTGGAAGCATCCATTTGGAGAACTGTGACAATAAGCTTTGTGTCTCTGTAATAAAGATTCGTTTTGAGTGTTGTTTATATGTAGAACTACCTGTTTTGATTGTACGTTTGTGTAAAGTGTTTTACTGGGAATCATCTAAATGTTTAGTTTTGGCTAAAATAAATGCAAGTTTAGAGACAAGCTCGATAGAGTTACTACGATTAAATTAGATAGGTACCTAGGTATGATAAATCAAATAAAGTATTAAATTATAAATTATGAGTGGCTAAAATTATTGTATTTGTCCTTGCTATCATTTAGATAACTTTACCAAAGAATATGAACTTCTATATTTTCACGCAGAATTTAACATCTTATTTTTCTGTCACCATTTTCTCGGATAAATCCGTGCATATTCATTCATATAGGGACATGGGGCATTGCCGCGGGGGACGGCTCCGCCGGGACTGGCACATTCCCGGAACTGGCTTGATTACGGACAGTTTGGCACAGATTCGGCTCTTGCGTCAGCTTAGAAAGGTCACAGTGGACTGAACCTCGTCAAAAGAAAAGCTTACATAAAAAATATTTGCAAAGAAAATTAAAACGATTGTAAGGTCTCCTTATGTATTCTGTAATACATAGATATGTAGTGGTTGTTAGTATTTTTTTTTGTATTGTGTTTTTTTATTCTGTAAGCTGACAATGAGACAATTTTGAAAGATAATCACATGTTGACGAACTTTGATCATAATGTTTAGTTTTGAGTAAAACGGTAGGTAAAATAAAATATCGGTCAAATTCGATTCCACTAGATCTACCTATTTAACTATATATTGCTATGATTTTACTTATAGGGTACGTATGAAGTGTTGGACTCTTGGCTAGTCAATAAGATCTGACATATAATATTGTAATATGTTTATCTACTTTTTAAGAACACAATAATATACTGAATACTGAAAGAAAACAATAAGCACACAGAAAGATAAAATTAGATTAACTTATTTATTAGTAGACAAAATGTTGTGTACTTAACCACAAAGTACACCTCATAATTTTTTTTTAATATGTTTCTCTTTAGTTTTCTCTTTTACTTATACACTTTTATTTACTTTATGTTGTTCCTGTTTTTTTTACGCTCAACGTAATTCAAAATAAGCTCTCCATCTATCCATCTATTGTGTAAAATTTTTGCCGCCTCTCAAAGGCGTAAAATACGCGCATAATAAAGATTTCCTCTCAAATTTCGCCGTCAACTTTTATGTCTTATGACGTAGCTATAACTATGGGTTACGAGATGGAGACTTTACCGACAGTGCACGTTCACACTACAATGCCAAACCCGTAAAATTTCATGGAAATTGCATTCGAAACAATAAAAATTTAGCTTTGCCTAAGTTTAGACTACAATACAGGTAGTATTTTTTGGACCGAAGTTTAGTATTTCTGGGAAATATATATAAGTTTAACTTTAGTAATTACTATTTAATTCCTAGCAAGCAAACAGAACATCGAAACTATAATAGATGTGTTTAAGAACATTGGCCTCCTGATCACTTAAATGATCAAATTGAAGTTTATTAAGACAATGGCAGGCAGCAGCTACCTAAATAAATATGTTAATATTGCGTGATAATATAGAGAAAGTGCATACTACTTGACTATGCCATTGATACCGATTAGAACATTTGGTTTCGAAACATACTCTATCGTAGTATTACGATATATGGCTCGACCGGTAATGGATTAATTCGACTATGGATGTTGATACAATTTTATGACCTCCTAATGTATAAGCCCAATAGAAAACCACTATTTGGGGTATAATTGAGCCAACCATGTATTTGACCTTATTCGGGACGTTCGATTCAGCTCCATTACCAATTTTATTTATGAAGAATCACTACTATTTCTCTATAATATAATAGAACTCCTCTTCTAGATAAGTACTACCACCGTAACTATTTCTGCCCCAAGGAGTAATGCTCGCTTTGCTGTGTTTCCGTTTGACTTAAATACAAGCACATTTTGGAACGAAGTTCCTTATCGCGCGTTGTGAAAGGGGGCTAGACGGAAAAAATTCTTACGAAAAGTTGTCACGACACTTTTTGCTATAGTAAGCTATTGTAAGCTGTGCGGCGTCGCATGTTTCTCTGTCTGTCTCTCTCTCTCTCTTATAGAAAGCAAGTCAGATATTTCGGCGTCGCATGTTTCTCTGTCTGTCTCTCTCTCTCTCTTATAGAAAGCAAGCCAGATATTTTCATTTCTATTTCGCATTGAACAGTGTGGTGTCGCGACGATTATTTTTGTTGAGTGTATACAGGTTTTTTGTAAATAATAAATAATATTTTTTATCAACGGAAGGAATTATGAAAGGAACTTCGTTCCATCCGGGTGTCCCTTGACACCTCTCAAGTTTTTTATTTGTATTATTTTTAACACGAATAGATCATGTTTGACCACTTTTGTCCGTCACATATTAGACGCCCTGCGTGAATCATCATTTTACTAACCTCCGTGTTCTTATTTTTTTCAAAATTCTCAAAAGAAAACTCAGTGTCAATGCATTACTTAAGTACGATAGCTCTCTGCTAGCTATACTTGTTTATTTTCAATAGCTTTGTCTCTTGACAAGTACTTCTGTAAGCACAGCTTTTATTTCTGGATTCAACAACGGAGCATCCACCTTTGTACAGATTTCGGATGTTGAATATTTCTTTATCAACTCTTGTTTAGAAACCTTGGAAAGGCCAGAGATTGGAAGACATCTTATCTTTGGAAGGCGTTTCACCTAGAAACTTTATTATATCATCATCGAGCTGGACAATCATCTCTTCGGGTTTATCTGGATGAGGCAGATCCACTGCAGGGAACATTAGTTCTGAATCCTCAATTACCAACTCATCAACCGGTTCTTCAGATATCACGTCTGAAAAAACCCCCAGTATATTTAAAAAACTTGAGTAAAACTAGGTTTGCATAGTAGCTCCTACGTAATTTACCGGAATGAATGCATAATAATGCAAGAGGAAATAAATAAGGCACACATAGAAAACTGTTCCAATCTATGGCACTGAGCTCCTAAGTACCACTTGCTTCGTTTTGACTCACTTCTGAGAAGAGCCATTAGAATCAATGGCGATCCCAAAGCCAGAGTCTACGTCATGACATCGGATCGCTCAATCTATTCTACTGCCTGTATAATGGGTTCTGAGGAGGTATTCGATCTCATCCCATCATCGACATTTTACCACCGCACTTTTCGACAACGGAATAAAGCTCATCCACATATCGTCGACGATTGGGTATCGCGCACCACACGCTTCACGCGATCTTTTCTACTCTATACTTGCAAGATGTGGAATGAGCTACCATCTGAGGTTTTCCTGTTAGGCTACGTCGTGGTACGCTTCAAGAGAAATGTAAAGAGGTTTCTACAGTGTAGGCTCAATACGCGACGGTGACTGCTTACCATCAGGTGGGCCGTAAGAATGTTTCCCCACAAATAACATAAAAAACGTACATAAGGCGGTAAAACTGTTTTAACAATACATTTCATTTTCATTTCCTGCCACTATTTACTTGACCAAAGTAGGTAAGTACTTGGAAAAATACCTAGGTATGCTCAGAACCATAGCTTGGTAATGCTCGTAACAATACCTAGGTATGCTCAGAACCATACCTTGGTATGCTCGTAACCATACCTAGCTATGCTCAGAACCATAGCTTGGTATGCTCGTAACCATACCTAGGTATGCTCGTAACCATACCTAGGTATGCTCGTAACAATACCTAGGTATGCTCAGAACCATACCTTGGTATGCTCGTAACCATACCTAGCTATGCTCAGAACCATACCTTGGTATGCTCGTAACCATACCTAGCTATGCTCAGAACCATACCTTGGTATGCTCGTAACCATACCTAGGTATGCTCAGAACCATAGCTTGGTATGCTCGTAACCATACCTAGCTATGCTCAGAACCATAGCTTGGTATGCTCGTAACCATACCTAGGTATGCTCGTAACAATACCTAGGTATGCTCAGAACCATACCTTGGTATGCTCGTAACCATACCTAGCTATGCTCAGAACCATACCTTGGTATGCTCGTAACCATACCTAGGTATGCTCAGAACCATAGCTTGGTATGCTCGTAACCATACCTAGCTATGCTCAGAACCATAGCTTGGTATGCTCGTAACCATACCTAGGTATGCTCAGAACCATACCTTGGTATGCTCGTAACCATACCTAGGTATACTCAGAACCATACCTTGGTATGCTCGTAACAATACCTAGGTATGCTCAGAACCATAGCTTGGTATGCTCGTAACCATACCTAGCTATGCTCAGAACCATACCTTGGTATGCTCGTAACAATACCTAGGTATGCTCAGAACCATACCTTGGTATGCTCGTAACCATACCTAGGTATGCTCAGAACCATAGCTTGGTATGCTCGTAACAATACCTAGGTATGCTCAGAACCATACCTTGGTATGCTCGTAACAATACCTAGGTATGCTCAGAACCATACCTTGGTATGCTCGTAACAATACCTAGGTATGCTCAGAACCATACCTTGGTATGCTCGTAACAATACCTAGGTATGCTCAGAACCATACCTTGGTATGCTCGTAACAATACCTAGGTATGCTCAGAACCATACCTTGGTATGCTCGTAACAATACCTAGGTATGCTCAGAACCATACCTTGGTATGCTCGTAACAATACCTAGGTATGCTCAGAACCATACCTTGGTATGCTCGTAACCATACCTAGGTATGCTCAGAATCATGCCTTGAAACGCTTGGTAGTACTTCCACAAACACCCCTAATAGGTGAGCACATCAATAAAACTAAACCTGATGCGTGAAGGAGACCTCTCAGGTCAGCCCAGCACTTAATTAGATAATAGATAGTAGGATAAGATTATTTTAATATTTGTAAAAAACACCTATTAGTTCTGACGGTATCGGCGATACTGGTCGGGAGCTGTTGCTCGAATTAGAAATAACTTCTTTTCAATTTTCCGCATTTTCCTTTTAAGCCATGTGTGTATCGACATAATTACAGGCACTTGATGAAGGTATATCACCTAAAAGAATAGTTTCATAGGTTGCCGGACGCAATGCAATCCCTGTACTCTATAAAGTTACTTCCTAAATCGAGGAAAGTTTCGATGTGTTTTGATTTTATCGTTACCAAGCCGTCCGGAATATGAGGGCTTTGCCCAGACTATTTCGGTTTCGGACATGCAAATTGCTGCACTGTGTATACGGTTTCGTGTAATCCAGTTCTCGCTTTAGTGCGTACATACATGAGGGCATACACCGTCAATACCTAGAACCACTGGTTCCTACAACTAGCGGCGACACAGCGCACACTTGGCGTCACCGCGCGTGCAGTGTGCGCCGAGCATAATATGCCACCCTCATTAGCACTAATTGGTTAGTTATTTTATGTTAATTAAAGTAATAATTGACGTGGTTGGACTGCATTTGGTTAAAACTCGAGTTGTCAATACGTTCGTGTTTTATCACCAAAGCAATTAATTGTTGATACTGGGAACATCACACTCCATACTAATATTATAAATGCGAAAGTTTACATGTTTGTTTTTTTGTTAGGTACAAAAAGAAGGAGTATTCACAGCAGTAGGTGAAGTCGGGCTGTGGATGATGATGATGGGCCAACGATGTTTCAAGTATAGGTTAACGGGAACTGGTTGGAACTTGATAGCGTGGGCAAATGTGCGTCAATAACATGCGTAGCAAAAGTGCATAAGTCGCTGCGTCTTCTATACTAATTTTATAAAGAGGAAAGATTTATATTTTTGTATGTTTGTAACGAATAAACTCAAAAACTACGGTCCGATTTCAAAAAATATTTCACCATTATAATGCTACATTATCCCTGAGTAACATAGGATACTTTTTACCCAACTGCACAGAAGGAGGGTAAAGTTGTTATTGAAATGCTACGCGTTACTGAAAATTTTCCTTTTGACATGTTTATAAATAACTAGCTACCGTCCGCTGCTTTGTTTTGTTAGTAAAGAAGGCTGTGTCTCAACCCAGGTTAAAATCTATTCATCGAAATTGGTCCAGCCGTTTAGTCGTGAAAACGTAACAAACAGAAACACATATATACAGAGTTACTTTTGAATTTATAATAATTGTGTGGATCTACAACCACTTTACCATTCTTAACTTATAAATAGAGACTTATAGGTAGATTATTTGAAGTTCCGGTAGAAAATACATAGCTAATTATGATAAGTAATGTGCAATCCGGGCTTAATGCACTCATGCAAGCATTAAAGATCTGTTTAATTTATCGCTTGTTCCTAGGAGTAAGTGGTTCAAGTACCCTAGGAATGGTTAAGAGCACTCTTGGGAAGCAAGTTGTACCAAGTCCGTTCGAACCCCGTAAGTTGTTTTATGTACCCTCGTAAATCAATGTTTGAATAGAACATTATTACGTACTTACGTTTATACATTTATCAGCATCATATCGGCCATAGGACGTCCACTAAACATAGGCCTCCCCATAGATATTCTTTCCTAGCGACCGTTTTTGTGCGTCTGCACCCGCGTTTAAATATAATTTATATAAATAAAAGTGTTAGTTTTCAAGTTTATTGTTTTATATATTTTCTTTAAGGTGTTTATAGATATGTGCCTTATAATCATATTTTGTATTTGCACATTCTTGCCTGAAACCAACGTTATATTGTTTATGATTATTTACTGTTTCTTCAGAAGAAATAAATTTTTTTTAGGCGATCATGCTAGCCCTGATTTAGCCGATTTAGCTGGCATTGTTCCAGAGTGGATTTTGATGTTTTCTCTAATAGCTTTCCTGAATAATTAACCTATCTCTATTTTCATTCAGATTGTTCATTTTGGTATTTTGCTATCGAACCGCATTGCAAATCAATTGAATTATCTTCACAATTATAGTAACTTGTGTTTTTAGCCCCTGACACAAAAAGACAGGTGTTATATGTAAGTTGTCTGTCTGTGGCATCGTAGCTCTTTAACGGATGAACCGATTTGGACGTGGTTTAATTTTAATTTATAGTTAGTTTAACTAGGATGGTTTTTAGTTAGGATGTGTGATGGAGATCAGGTCAGACAATCCGAAGATTATCAGCATTTCTTTTTGGTGAAGGGATCTCAACTGTAAAATGGAAATTGATTAAGTACGGGTTTTTAAATGCTTGTTGTTATTTGCAATGACGGGGAGTTTCAAATCCGATTGAAAAGAACAGAACAAAGTGTAACTATTCTAAAAAGGATTTAAAAACTTATGGCATAGTCCTGATCCACAACTGTTTTTTTTAAATCGCGTTAACAATGACACTTGTATATTTACACAACCTAGGGGTCTTCAAGTCGCGAGTGAATAGGGTTCTTCTAGGCAAGCGTGTATCATCGCTTCTACGCAGTCTACGATGATCGTGATCAAACGCTAGCCTATAACTTATAAAAAGAAATAAAAAAATAGACTGGGAACTTATAGACTAACACAAAATGGCATAATGCTATAGATTAGATTGGATAATTCTTTGCACACCATAAAACAATTCAACTAAAAAGAACACCTTGAAACTATAGCTATAACTATGCTATAGTGTCTTGTTAAGGAGATAATTGGACATACAGATGGCAAAACCAATCTGCACTAAGCCAGTCTCCATAAAAAAAAATTCAACGCCTTTATTAGTAGCGCTTTTATGTACAAGGATTTTGTAATTTACCGGAGTTGGTGTACCGCAAACCGATGCCGAGTTTTGACATATTGTTCAAAGTTCATCACAATCGGTGCTTTGTTGTGTAGTTGTAAAGTTTTACTGTTAGAAATAGGAACCAGAAATAAACTCCAAACTAAATCGATATTCAAGCTTAGGTTGTTGACGGTATTTTTATTGGAAGTTTTTATAGAAAATCGAAGTTTGAGTCCAGATTCGCGCTTGGCCGCAGACTGGTAACGTGACAATCAAACAAACCCACTCCGAAATAGAAGTATAATTTTTAGTTTTTCTTTTAACACTCTTTTTGTATTATTAATTTTAGCTCTTAACTGTAACAGTATCATACTGAATGTTGCAAAATTCCAACTCTAGTGTGTTACCTTAGTAGCTACCTTAAATCCTGAGCTTTTGTAGAATGTGTTCATGCCATTGCCAAAACTATGAAACTTGTACATTACCGCGGAGTCTGTGAAATCAGCTGCGAATGTGCTAACTTTGTTCGGATTTTAGTTTTTGTTTCAACCCGGTACATTAAGCGGACCGGTCCCGAGGGATACTTAATTACATTATATTACAAGTTTTCGGGCAAAACCTAGGACTTTTTGGTAGCACATGATTTGACGTCCGAATTCGCAACAGGAAAACTGGCCTTTATATATTGATTTTTAGATTGATAGTTTTTGGTGCTACTTGCTCGTTTTTTGAATGATATGGCAGATGATAGGATAGGATCAGCAAGCTGAAGTGGCAGTGGGCAGGGCACACGGCTCGTCCGTTGGGACAGAAAGGTCCTAGAATGGAGACCACACACTGGAAAGCGCAGCGTAGGATGGCTCCCCATTAGATGGAACGACGATCTGATAAAGGTGTCTGGGAGCCGTTGGGTGCAGACCGCACAAGATTCTCAAAAAATCTATGGAGGAGGTCTATGTTCAGCAGTAGACGTCCTATGGCTGATGATGATGATCGTCTGGTCAGATGAGGTAATTTTTCCATATAGTAGAGGGAGGCGCGTCCTATGCTGCGCTTTCCAATGTGTGGTTTCAACCTTTCTGTCCCAACATTTAATAGATGTCGTGTGGATTTTGGTTTCTAAAAATATTGAGAGGGGATTTTGGTAATAAAACAGAAAAATTTGCGTAACATACGTAATAGCAGCAATATGTTCGGCGTTAGATCCCCATCGTAACCCTGAGGTCGGAATGTGTTTAAATTACTTTTTGACAGCAATAACCTTCAACCCTTCCGTAATGGGCATTTAAGGCTGCTCCTATCTGAAGAGTTCATCTGAATTACTCAATTAACAGAATAATGAGAGTTTTAGTGACCTCAAAATATTCTTTGATGATAAAATTAATGAAGCAGTCATTATCAAAATTCTATTAGAAGTAAATGGAAATGTTTTATAACTGCCCCTAAAATTGAACCTTTCTGGTGTTTTATATTAATTTTTAGCTGTGATAGAGATTATCTTCAATTTTTTCTAGCACATTGAAAGTTCTCAGAATTATTCAAATATCAACTTTTTGCCTTTCAATCGCAAAGAGGCTCCGGCTGAGATGCAGGCGGTTGTCAAATTCAATTCTCGCCGCTGAATAAATGTTTACATGATCTACAGATATTTGGTTTAGGTATTGTGGGTTCGTTCTTTGTGTTATGAAAGCATTTACAAAAAATAAAAAAATAAATGTAGGTATGTAAGTATTCTATCGGGTGTCTGGTTCCTATATTTATATTTTTCAAAGTACTGCACAATAATATTTTTTTTCTTCTTGTTGTTAGTTTTTCAATGTATTTATGTGATGTTCGTAGCTATTTATTCTTTATTCTGCAATTCGTGTATTTTATGTTTTGTTATATTATTTTTCTTTTTGTTTTATATGTTTTTTCGTGTCGTCACCTAGGCCCTGTCAAAAAACCAGCGCTGCATCGTGTCTACCGTGGTACGAAACAGTTTATGCTTAGACAGGGACCATTTTGTCCCACGCAACACCATCATTTTCTGTCTGTGTGAAGCTGGACTTTTCCTTTGTTTTTATTACGTGTGATGTCATGTGGGTTCAAATAAATGTATTTTCTTTTCTTTTTTCTTTTATATTAGGTACAAGCTTTGCTTAGTTTGGGGCTAGATAGTATTGTGTGAAATGTCCAGAGTTCTTTTATTATTGACTAGCTGACCCGCCCGCGGCTTCGCACGCACTACAGTTACATACTTACAGCTTATTTTGAGATCTAGACAAAAGGGCTGAAGAACACCCCGGTAGTTGAAAATTTATTATGACTCATCATTGCGGTCCTGTTTGTTTTACAATCTTTAAAAGATTGGGCTGGGGATGCTGGCGTAGCTTAAATTTTTTATGACTTCACCTAACTATATTAGTTATCTATATGACCGCCTTTATCTGACATGAAGAGAGTGGAGCTGGGGTCGCTACTGTTGCTACATTTTCTATGGCTCAGCATTGCAACAACATTTAATTTAAAGGGAGTGGATTGCGGGACGCTGCGGTAGCTGGATTTTTTATGACTCATTATTGCGACTATATAGTCGCAATGATAAGTCATAAAAAATATGAGGATATGCTCATATGCTATAACATGAGGAGAGTGGCGTGGGGTCGCTATGGTTGCTACATTTTGTATGTCTCATCATTGCGACAACATTATACTTAAAAGAAGTGGACTGCGGTTCGCTGCAGTAGCTGGATTTTTATATGACTCATCATTGTGCCTAATTTATAAGATATAACATGAAGGAAGTGAGTTGCGGTCGCTACGTTAGCTGAATTTTTATGGCTATAATTGTGGTCCTATTTATCTTGAAACGTATGGGCTTGAAGAAGCTGCGGTAGCTGTTATTTGTTTATGACTAATCACTGCTATTCTAATAAACCTAAATGGAGGGGATAGCGGGATGCTGCGATAGCTGCAATTATTTATTATTCGTTCTTGCGACCAACCTATTTATCTGTAGGGTAGACTGGAGGATGCTGTGGTAGCAGCTTTATTTTGTCTAATTATTGCAACGTTATTAGGCTTAAAATTATTAGGTTGGAGGATGCTGCGGTAGCTGGTTTTTTATGATGCATTGTAGCGGCCCTATCTGACTTGTTGTGAGTTGGTTGGAGGATACTACGGTAGCCTAAAATTTTGTCTGATTCATCATTGCGACCTTATTTTCGTTAAAGAGAGGCTGCGGTCACTACGTCATTTTGGCGTGAAGGGATATCAAAGAACAAAATACATTTTCAATAGAAACTTTAACGAGTCAGTCTTACCTCATGGGAACTGATTTATGAGATAAAAAGTAACTTACATATTATTTTAGATCTTGAGCTGATTTTTAGGAATGTTTGAGCTCAATCCGTTATAGTTTTGGCGTAAAGTGGTAACGAAGATCCAAATCATTTTTCTATAGAAACTTTGACACCCCATTTTTATCTTATGAAAACTGATTTGTGAGATAAAAAGTAGCCTATATGTTATTCTAGGTCTTGAACTAAACTTCTGTAAAGTTTGTGCCCAATCCGTTAAGTAATTTTGGTGTGAAGGGTAACAAAGACCAAAATCATTTTCGTAGAGAAACTTTGATACCCCATTTTTATCCCATGGAAACTAATTTATGGGATAAATATTAGCATATGTGGTAATTTAGGTTATATACTACGTATGTACTAAATTTGATCGAAATTGGTTCAGCCGTTACGGCGTAATTGAGTAACAGACAAACTTCCAAACTTTCGTATTTATAATATTATAATTGTGAATTCGTGTAATTACAATAACTGCGTACAAAGTTGTTGATGAAGCATTATGATCAATCAATCATTTCAATCAATCATTTATTTTGAACATAAGATGATTGGTGAATCATACAATAACCACTTTTGACCATACTAATTACATCACACAGGTGTTATGTTATAAAAGATACAGTATTTACTGTAGTATTAAGAACATCAACAAAAAGTACTTGGTTATTTATTATTTTCTCACAAGCTTTTCATAATTTAGTTAAAATTTGAAAAAAGAGTTAATATCTTTAAAATAAAAAAATAATCGTATATAGAATTAATTCTGAAACTGCAAACTGCAGTTTTAAATTAACAAGCTACAGATCGAGCTAAGTTCTTAGAGCGATAGTTATAGATGTTTTTTTGTACGATGCACTTTTAAACGTGAGATATCGTATCTAATGCGATTTAAATACCAAAGAAACTCTGCCTATCTGCCTATCTATTACGTTTTCACGTCTAAACGGCTGGTCTGATCGTGATGAAATTTAGTATAGGTATAATTAGATTATGATTTGGATTCAAACATAGACTACTTTTTCAAAATCATAGATATTTTTGAAGAAATCAAAAACTTTAAATTAAAGCCAAACCAATATACAGGATGTAAACTTTATCCACCCTAAATAAAATTGTCTACAAATAATATATACCATTTCGTCTAGTTTTTCTTTTCATAGCATCTCATTTAAATGAAAAAGTATTGCTTAGTTTTAAACCTAAACAACCACAGGGTGTCTCAGAACTAGTATGTTATCCCAACGGGTAAGGGGGGGGGGGGTTATCTCGACACTTACGAGAATAATAAATGTTCTACGACTTTTATAAATTAATTGATTTTCTATGAAGAATCACTAGGTAAAAATCAGCTAATTTTGTTAAAATTATGTTTATCAGCTGTTGTAGGTCAAAACCTTAAGTTAAATATTACGTTTTTATAAGGTTATTTTTAGAAAAGGCGCAAACTTTAAAAGAGCTGATTTAAAGTCAAACTGTTCAAGAAATGTATCCTGAACATTAATATGTATAAATTATTATTTTTATCGATGAAAAGTTATTAATAATCATGGTTGGAATCATTCAGGCTAAATATATTAGTTCCGGGATACCCTGTATACTCAGAGGTTCCTGGGGATCAATTCACATGAAAAAACTTTGCAGTAAATGCAAAACTACGCGTACGAGCTGGAGTTTAGCGTTGGCTTTATATGCGTGGTATTTAATATGCGAGGTGAAATGAAGCATGGTATGCAGTTTTAATAAAGGTTGAAGGGGTACAAAACTCTTATTATGCATATGCCACACTAAGGTTTAATGGTATTAATCGTAGGTTTAATAATTTTACAATGTCATTTATTATGACATTTAGCGATAGCTACGAGTATCAGTGTAGCCACTCTCTATTTCACTATTTCAAGCGATATTTTAGGCATTAATTTTCGCCTTAATAATTGTGATAGTGAGTGTTAGACATTAAACTTAGTGTGGCCTAGTCATTCGAGTTTAAAATAATTAGAGTTACTTACATAACAAATAAAATATTAATAAATATATATATATATATATATATATAATAAAAATTTCCATTAAATATAAATATTTTGTTTCTGACTAAGTTATAGGCTCACGTTTGACAACGATCTTGCCTGATGGTAAGTAATGATGCAGCCTACGATAGAACACGGTTGCCAAGTAGAAACCTGTTCACTGGGATTTAAAGACCCCTAGGTATTCGCCATGTTACTACACGCATACGCTTTATTGGGAAAAACTCCAACACGTGGTCACAAGTTCAAACGAACTTCATTTACCCGCAAGCGGCTTCGCACGCGGTAAAAAAAATTGTGTTTGTATTGAAAAAAAATTCTTCTCGTCCTAAACGGCTCGATCGATTTTGATGAATTTTGAACTATAGCTAAGAACCATCCAGGAGACCATAAAGAAAAGATATACAAAATTTGCTTTGGTTTTTAAGGACCATTGGGAAGCATTCATCGGCTATATCTATCATCACTGGTTTATTTTTTGTCGTAACTTCAGCTAAACTCGAGTCACATAACGATCTTGAGGCAGCATCAGTTACGTGTAACGTTGCATATGACAGGTCTCAAAGCTAGATTCGTAAACTAAATTTGACTAGACCTAAACGCCTTTAAAATACAAAAAAAGTGTAATATGCTCACACGTTATACATTTCAGTGTTTAATAACGATAAAACCGTTCGTTGCTCTTTTTGCTTTGTGTTTTTCTATTTATTATTGTGTTCAACAGTGTTTATTGAAATTAAGTATAGAATTTTTTTTGGGAATTGTACTTTTATTTGTCTAATAGTAGTCTTAATAAATACCTTGTTTTCAACACTAAAAAATAAAATAAATACATATTGCTGGATATTTCACACAACGCTATTCAGCCCCAAACTAAGCAAAGCTTGCACTATGGAATCCAGATAACTGATCTGTTAATCTGATAACGGGTGATTTTTGTAAATACATACTTATAATATATAGAAAAACATCCAGACTCGGAACAAATATCTGTAGATCATGCAAACATTAGTTGTGCGGCGGGAATTTAATTAAAATAACCAATATGGTATATAAAATCAATGCGACTTGCAAAAGGTCACAATATACTATTTCAGTCACTAAAATGTCTATTACAATTAAAGTAAGAGCGGTTATCCGCAATTTCTTAAGTGCCAGATCGTTTCTTCAAGCGTCTTACAGACTTCCCGGCTCGCTGGAGACCAATTCCCTGAAACAAAACCTCCCTGTGAATAGAAAACTGCAGGTTAAGGAGCTGGGTCTTGATAACGTAAATGTTAAGTGGTGGCGTTTTATTTCCATACGAGGAAAACGCGAGTAGTTCGCAGTTTTGCTTCTGTGATCGCCCTTTAAACGACTTCCTTGGGTCCGTGTATTGAGAGTTCTTCAAAATAGGTATAATATGTATAAATTTTCGTAAAAATGAAGTTTAATTCCAGGAATTTTATGTTCAGTATGTTATAAATGTTGTAGTTGGGTTTTGGACTTTATTACAACCGTACAATATGTTTGACTTCAGATTGTGTACTGAAAAAGCTGAAACAGTTTTACGGTTTTTTCAGTACATTTTTATAAAATACAGACTGATTTTACGACTTTAAACTATTCGTTGAAAAGTTGTAAACAAACATCATGCCGAAAAGTGAGAGCTTTGACATCTTTCAAATTAACATACATTCCGAAGCACCGTGATTTGATTTCAGTGTGAAAAGAAATAGAAATTTATTTCCTGTAAGTGAAGTTCTTTGCAATGATACTAAAATGAGAAAAGGGGTTGAAAGTGCTACATTTCTTTATTGATTCACAGCTTTAACGATCACTTATTTTTGGTTTACATTGAGTGACCGAAAAAGAACTAGTTACAAGAAATAAACTATATATATTTTGGTGAACTTTGTGTTTATTTTTGACGCATGTGCACATAAAACAATTTCAATTTGTTAGTCCAATACGCCTTACCTTAGAAATAGTCAAAATAATTATAAAAAATCCTTTCTATTAAACATTGACTGCCTCCGTGGTGCAGTGGGCGTATAGCCGGCTGAGACGCAGGAGGTAGGGGGTTCGATTCCCGCCGCGGAACAAATGTTTGCATTATCTACAGATATTTGTTCCGGGTCTGGTTGTTTCTCTATATATAATAAGTATGTATTTACAAAACAAAATGTATATAAGTATTCTATCAGTTATCTGGTTCCCATAGTACAAGCTCTGCTTAATTTGGGGCTAGATAGCGCTGTGTGAAATGTCCAGCAATATTTATTTTATTTATTTTATTGGAGTAATTGGAGTACAAACAATTAGACATCAAAATTAAATAATAATTCTGGAGATTTCACACAGCGCTATTTAGATAATAACTCTTTATTAAATTACCACACACATAGAAATAATACAAAAATAAGTAATATGCTAGAATAAATAAGGCAATACAATGGACGGCCTCACCACTTTAGCCACTACGGGAACCAGATACATAACTATAAATATAAATTTTTACATATGTACATACCTACATAAATATTTTTTTTAAGAACTGGCTTCTTATTGGTCCTTAATATGGGTTTTATATTAATTAGGGTATGCTCTTAAACCGACATCAAAAAAGGAAGAGGTTCTAAATTCAACGAAATTTAACTATTTTTTTATGTTTGAATATGCATAACTTTTTACTAGGTAAACGAATTTTGAAGATTTTTTGTATGTAATAATTAAACTCTCGGGGTTACATTTAAGTTTCAGAAAAAATTGCATGTTTTTCAGTGTGTGTGCTATTGTTGGAAAGCTCTCTAAAAATTAAGTTAAGTTTCATTAACGACTATTTATTTTAGAGTTCCATTTCCGATTTTTTTACTTTTTTGGATGTTATTTTTGTAAAAAAGTTACTTGTATACAGCATATACCACCAAAATTGTATACCATTGTATTAATAAACAAACTTCAATAACTATAAATAGCAAAAACAAAGCTTGATTCTGAACAATAGGTCTTTGTGCAACGTTTACCTATTGTACGGAACCAATTGTGTAGTTCCGTACCAAGATGTATTGTATGGGCTGTGCTACAAGTATAAGAGACTGCAGGATATATGGGCGATCATGCTAGTTCCATGTTAGTGTATCGAATACCACTTCTCATATAATAATTGTATTGTTGTGTTCCTGTACTGTTCTTAGACGGATTACTTGATTTCTCTCAATGGTTTTTTTTATCTACAGATATTTTTGTTTTTCGTATTACTCTGATATTAAAAGTTACTATTTACAAAAAAAATCTATACATACTTTAAGTATTATCAAATATCGTGGTCAAACCCTAGCCTATAACATTAATATTATTAATTACATTAATAGGTTCGAATATTTTTTATTTATTTGTTTGTTACTCAATCAGGTCGTAACGGGTGAACCGATTTCGATGAAATTTGGTATATACGTAGATGATAACCTGGATTACCACAAAAGCTACCTTTTATTCCATGGGATAAAACTGGGTTGTCAAATGACAGCGAGTTTAACTTTATTTCTAGGTTACCTACACATTTAGTAGTGTAACGCGTACGAAGTCGCAACCAACAGCTAGTAATTTATAAAAAAATATCTGGTTCCCATAGTACAAGCTATGCTTAGTTTGGGTCAAGGGATAACACAAGAAAAAAAACTCCTTTCTTGCTATTATTATACATATTCCAACGCATTTCGTTTATAGTATCATCCCAGAAGTTGCAGAAGTTCCAGAAGTTGTTCTCGTGAGGACAATAACCCGCTTTCACGTTAAAATATATTCGGAATCACTCTGTAGTAACCCGCTTTACGCTATAAGAGTGGACACACTACTCGTTAAACTGAAAATGCACTACCATGTAAAATTGCAATACTTTCCGTGAGCAAACAGATGCGATATTTCAAATTACGATAAAACACGGTAAAATATCAGCTTCCATACAAAACTATAAATAAGAAAACAAGCGTCGCCGAAGCGAAAATATAAAAATGTATATCAGCTCAGTGGCAAGTGGACGCTGTCATCGTAAATAATCCTTATTTCCTGCGTGGTACAGGTGATATTTCATTGTAATTCCCTACGGCCATTCTGGCGTAAGCCCACAATGCCTAAAAGTTGTAAACTAGCGGAACGAAAATATAATTTAGAAGGTAACGATTAAAAATAACACCTCAGCTATAAACTTCTTTCAGTTTATTAAATTCACCTAAATAAGTTTAAATTGAGCTGTTAAACTATTCCACGCGCTGTTGAGGGTAGGATACAATAGACCGTTGTTTTTTTGTACATAATCAACTCTTAGTTTTATTTTCTTTAAGACAGCATGATGATGGTGATCATTGTGACGAACTCCGTGGAGCAGTAGGCGAATAGCCGGCTGAGCCTTGTGGGTTCGATTCCCGCCACTTAACAAATAACAATAATAATAATAGCGCTGGACATTTCACACAGCGCTATCTAGCCCCAAACTAAGCAGAGCTTGTACTATGGGAACCAGATAACTGATAGAATACTTATATCTGTATACTTATATCACGGAACAAATATCTGTAGATCATGCAAACATTTGTTCCGCGGCGGGAATCGAACCGGCAGTCAACGTTTGCATTATCTACAGATATTTGTTCCAGGTCTGGGTATTTTTCTATAGGTATATTATAAATATGTATTTACAAACAAAATGTATATAATTATTCTATCAGTTATCTGGTTTCCATAGCTCTGCTTAGTTTGGGGCTAGATAGCACTGTGTGAAATGTCTTTACTATGTCACGTTTTTACTATGTTAAATGTATTTACATCAATGGATTCGAGAAGGAATGGTGGAATCTGCCAAGGATCGTGATAGGTGGAAGGAGTTGAGGGAGGCCTTTGCCCAGCAGTGGGAAAATGTAGGCTAGTTAAAAAAAATGTATTTACTAAGGAACCAGTTAACTGATACGATATCTATATAAGAATACTTACTTATTACTTTTTTCTGTAATTAATTACATAAATACTGCGTGTCACTGCATTTACGACATTAACTTAAATCACATATGCAGAATCGTATTAACTGATTTTAGAGTTTGGTTTAATACCAGTAGCTTGAATATTGAATATATAAATTGATAAACAATTTTTAACGTAAATCAGCGGCGCCTTTGCACCGATGCCGCTTAGTCAGCATTAACAGGTACCTTACATGATGAATGAATACGATTTGTTTATTTATTTTAAACAGGCTGTTTCATTGATATTTTAGAACTTGAAACTAAGGTAGATTGAAAATTAAAAAAGTATGCTAACGAATTTGAAAAAAAAAACTATTTTACAACAATACACATACAACAATCACATAGGCAGCATACCATATAGGCATCAGCCCTATATGCTGTGCTATGGTATAAATGCTATACCATACGGTGGTCGGTTTAGCGCACAGTTTGACCAGCACGTAACAGACATGTCCTGCCCAAATTATATTTAAGCTCGGTAGCTTCCTGGGTGACGGTTAATTAATTTAAATTATTCATTTACTTTCCATTTCATTTACTCACACAATACTAGTATTTTTAAACTATCGCGATCACTATACATAATTACCGATTTAAATGGGTTTTTATCGCGTTTGTGCCTTTTTTATCTGTTATCCTTAAGTTTCGACTGTGTTGCAACACATATAAAAAAGGTACCTACGCGATAAATACTCGTTTAAATAATTATTCACACAATATTGTTCTTACTACTATAATAATGTACCTACTATGTGATAAAGGTTTTATAACTGTACCTACCTACCTACTATTTCGTAGCTGTATATTACTTTTTTATAATATTAAGTATAGATTTGCATGTTACGTCGATGTAACATGCTTACAAAACAGGCATTTACGGAAACTACCGTACTCGGAACCCGTAAAAGCCTGCATTTCACACATAATCTACTTAGTCCGTTCCTGGAACTACGCGATCAATAACTTCACGCTAATTTTGTCCCGTACTTGAAATGGAACAGAATTTTCATGGAAAAAACATCAAATAAAACTACAAATCAATGGCATTGTTGGATTGCCTAGATGGTATTTATTTTATAATTTGGACTTCGAATCTATGACTTATGTTATCTGGTTCCCATAGTACAAGCTTTGCTTAGTTTGGGACTAGATAACGCTGTCTGAAATATCCAGGGATATTTATTTATTTATTTAATAGAGTAGAGAGCAGCGTCTGTTACAGCGCACTTGTTTAACCAAAGCTATTATATAATAAACAGATTACCTGTAGAAAGTCTCATTTACGTTAAATTTATTAAACACTAGACTAATGATCCCGCCATCTTGTAAACTCTTATCTCGCTTAAAGAGCCTCCGTAGTAAAAATACCGTAAAAAGATAGCGTATTTTGGAAAACATAATTTGCTCAGGAAAGCGCACAAAGCAAGATTAAAATCGCTTTTCTTAAAAAATATCGCGAAAATCTCGCTGTTTTCGAAAACAATTCAAAGCAATAAAGTGGTTTGTTCTAGGCCCTCAGAGCTTATCGTAACAAGCTGTTTTATTATGGTTTTTTTACCGTATGAACAGAAACAATATCTTTTTTACCACTGTCTACTGCATATGACGCGAGCTGCCAATGTACGTCGCTGGTAGAATTGTCAATCGGCCATCATTAGCTGCATCTTAATATGTAAAAATGAATTTTCGTCATCAATTCTTTTTGCGTGAATTTTCCCGATATTTTAATAGTTATTCTGCTATTTGGGGTAGAAACAAATCCAACAAATCAAATATCATCAAAATCGGTCCAGCTGTTCATGAGTTATAAATGGTGTAATTAACTACACATAGAATTGTTTATTTTATAGTTTACAATACATTTTTTTAATTCATTTAATTAATCATTCATATTTTTTACGTTCTAGGATAGAGGCTGCTCTGCTTCTTCAAAACTAGCTTACACATAACTTTTGAAACTATCAAAATCAAAATCATTTGATTCATTAAAATCACAAGGATCAGTTTGAAACGTCAATTTTACTGCCCGTTTCTTCGCGACCAAGCCAGGAAAAAAGGCAAGAAACAAGGCTAGTTGTTTTTTTAATGATCCTTTTAGAATACATAACATTAAAGAAAATAAATTACGTCTAAATTGTAACATTTTTGAACAAGTTAGAGCAATTTCAATCCTAAGCTTTTCTATCATCTAAATAATTCAATATGTTATAGTAGGCTTTTTATAAAGATTTTGGATTATTACGATTTAAATTTGTCATGTTTAATAACATTATTTTCACAAAAATATGATATTTACCATGATTTGTGATGATTTAAAAACTCACAAACCGTGGTTAAAATAATAAAATGGTTAAATATATTTAAATAGTAATTTGTTTAATATTGAAAGTATGACTAACCCATTATCATCTTTACCCAACATATTATTCATAGAATGCTGAATAATTAGATAAAGTTCGTTCAAACTTCGCAGACGAAAGTTTAATTAATGTAGTCTACAATCAGAACAATCCAAATTAATTAATTTCATTGACAGAATTTTTTAAATAAAGAAACCCTTTATTTAAACGTTGCTAATTTTTTTTTACAGTGAAGCAATGTGAAAATATTTTTTAGTCGGAAAAAGAAAGCTGTATTCGTTAAAGTACAAAGAGAAGTTGTGGCCAGAATAAAAAATTACGATGATGAAAAACATTATTTTGTGATTTCAATTATTTTACTGATTCTATTTGCTTTCGATTAGTTGCTTCTAATTCGAATTCTAGAGCTAGAGTGGGGGACTGCATTGACGTCCCGCATAGTGCATTACCCCCCTTTCTAGATAGTTGCTTTAGATTAGTTGCTTTATTTAATTAAAATAAACTACATACATATGCTTACGGATATATTTTTAATTTTCATGGTGAACATTCTCAGCTCAGTATACAGACAAGTGAAGATAACTTACAAGGGGGTTAGTCAGAGGTAAGTCCAAGCATTAAATTTGATAATTGCTCATACATGCTAAGTTTTTAGAATTCACTTGGGTTTTTACTTCTTATAACTTTGAGTTCTAAGGTATATGGTCTTCCTCACGATGTTTGAGGGCGTTTATTTATATGAATACAGAAAAAAATATTTCTGAGTAGGCGACACCAAACCCAAGTCGAAAAATCAATTGATGCACGCGCAGGGATTCAAACCGACAACCTTTGTATTGGAAGTCGGGATGCATCCCACTAAGCTACCACGGCTCTCTTTCTCACGTTATTTAACTGACTACTTAAGCTTTAGAGAAATATAATTAGCACAATGGCAACACGTCACCATCCGAAATAACCGCCTCATCAATAGCGCCTGAGAAGGTTAGGTTGGTAACACAATAAGACGCTTTATAAACACCAGTATTGTTTAAACTTACAAATCAATTGCAGTATAAATATAATCCTGGCCGGTTGAAGATGATTGCATCCATTTTAAACTAAGTATATCTTGGAAACACGCCTTCAAATAAAAACGCATTTAAATTGTACCATACGTTGGAAGTAAGCTACGAGTCACTGAAAGACACATTTTTTGTCGATAATATGCTCGCGTTTGACTGCAATCTCACCTGATGGTAAGCGCTGATGCAGTCTACGATAAAACAAACGTAGCCCGGCTTGCACAACGATCCCTAAAGATGTTTAGCGACTAAACATGTTTAAGTTTGACGTATTTGTATGATTTAACAACTCTCTAAATCATATTTAGCCACTAATACGTTTAGGCATCGTTGCGCACGTCGCCCTTAGAGAAATAACGAGCTCTTTTTGCAAAGGGAGTTTTACGTCGAGTTTTAGGAGAACACCCAATGTGCCCCAGCCTGTCAGAAGGCGAGGCGAACTATTCAAAACAGCTGATACATATTTCATGCGGTGGCTCCGTTCTCGAATCCTTGCTGTCTAGCGCACGGTAATTCGACGTTTGCCCCTCTTTACCCCTTCTATAAGGCTATGCTAATTTTATACCCTCTATGACTTTTGAAACTATCATGGTTATGTTTTTTTTTTGTTTTGGCATTTTGCCCAGTTCACTAACATAATTTCAACTAAAAACGGGATATTTACCATCTTTTTATCTATCAATCTCAAAAATTCATAATCGTGACGCATAAAATATACGTGCGCAAAATATCGGAAAACTCACGTGAAAAGAATCTCGTTTTGTACTTACTATAATTATGAGTTAAGCCCAATGCTAAAAAAGGTTGTCAAAAGTCTGCCAATCTGTCTGCCTTTGTGTCTCTCCATGGTGTCATAGCTCTCCAAAAAATGGACCAAGAATGCTGTTATTCAATTCAATTAAATTAATTAATTTAATTTTCAGATGTCAAATATCCATATTTGTTAATAAAAAACTTAATTCAAACATATCACATGGGTTAGTATAAAGTATAGGTACAATTAGACAAACAAAATTCAAATAATAATAATAAAAGTTTAAGTTAAAGTCCCTCACTCAAGTCCTGAGCCAATAGTCTCTCACAAAGACTATTCGATCAGAATCCGATTGAAGGACTTCACAATCGGTAAGTCGTATTTGCCAGCTACGACTTGCAGGATGGTGTTGGTGCTGCCCCGCACTCTACTGAGCAGTGAGACAGTCTTTTGCGGATGATGGCGTGGAACCCATCGACCCGCGCCTTTGCAAACATGTTCGAAGCGCTGCAGAAGCGAGTCAGCCCCACCAACATCCTGAATCCGTTATTATATTGGACACGCAGTACACTGAGTGACTTTTTAATGAATATTTCATGCGTATGTGCCTTTTTATTACCCGACGTTTTTATTTTGTTACAACAATCTAATCAAATATAAATAATAAATAAATAAATAAATAATAAATAATTATTTTTATAAAATAAATTGTTTGAAAACTAAAGATTGCGAGATTGTTTTATGGTTCTTATTCTTCTTCGTGTCAGTGGTAACCTAAACTAATTTAGAGTAGTACTTTACTGTTTATTCAATATTTAATTATTTTTATTAAAAGCTACCGTCCTATAACGTTCTCGTGAAATCCAGTCCTTCCAAAATTCTATTCTACTTTGCCAATTCTATAGCGTTAGGCGTGGCTTTGTTAAGGTCATCCTTTGTGCAGGTGGTAGGGCACAAGGGACAGGAGAGCAGACGGGACATGGACTGGATGGGTGCTCCGCAGTCGCATTCAGTCCGGGAGGAGTGTCTGATACCCCATTCAGACAGGCTTCATCTGCAGCGGCCAATTCTGGCCAATTGGGTCCGGAGTCTATTTTTTATTGTTCTTTAAAAATGTATAAATAACGTTAAAATTGGATATTTTTCTGTTACAGATTCGGGACAGAGAGCTTGATAGTAAACTTAGTACAAATTATAACGCTATATATTATCCGCATTCAGCTCAAATAGTTTATTTGCAAACAACACTAATAATAAAACACTCACTCTACTAAAATCTCCTTCCAGTACTCCACAAAAATAAACGTATTTCCACTACGTAAATAAAGTAAGTACTATGAAGCCGTCAACTTTACCCCAACTTCAAAGCACATTTACGTAGCAATACATACATTTATGTACTCTTTATATTATTGAAGAATGTTTCTGGATCAGCACCTGGGGCTCTTCCCAAGGAAACCTTCCACGTTCGTCACGGATTAGGAATTACAATAAGATAGTAAATTTTGGAAGTGAAACGACGGGATTGTTTATTTACGTTTGGCTTTTGGTTTGTAATAAAGAGAATATTCAAGGGTTCAAAGGTTTCTGATCCATATCCATCCTTACTAATATTATAAATGCAAAAGTAACTCTGTTTGTTTGTTAGTTTCTTTGTTTGTTTGTTACATTTTCACGACTAAACGGCTGAACGGATACTAATGAAATTTGTCAAGGAGATTATATCCTATCGAGAAAGATATAAGTAGGTTATTTTTTGTCTCAAAAAATAATCTTGAAGGGGGTGAAATAAGGGGTTGAAAGTTGGCATGGGCAATCCATAATTCCTTAGGTTAGGGATTTGAAAATTCATATTTCGGTTTTTGATAAGAAATAAAGAAATACGTGTTATAACTTTTGCAAAATTATCCCTAAAATGGGGGTGGAGGGGGGGGGGGAATATAAAGTAAGGGGTTAAAATTATGAGGTATTCTTTCATTTCATTTATTCAAGAAACAATTAACAATTGTACTTAAAATTACAAATTACATCAATATAATTAATTATTAACCAATGCCATAAAATTCAAATTAAAAGACCTAAAATATAAACAAACATAACCTAAACATAAAGAAAAGTCAAAGGATTTTTTTTTCTTTTTTTCGATTCATTAAAAAAACAACCAGCCTTGTTTCTTGCCTTTCTTTCCTGGCTTGGTCGGGAAGGAATAGGCAGTAAAATTGACGTTTCAAAGTGATCCTTGTGATTTTAATGAATAAAAATATTTGACTTTGACTTTGGTTCTTTAAATGCACACCTTATATACCGTTGGTATATGATACATTGTGACCGGGATTGGGACATAGGCTACTTTTTACCCGACTACGCACAAGGAGGGTAATGTTTATATTGACAAACCACGCGTGCGAAACCGCGGGCGGGTTAGCTAGTATAGAATTAAAAGTTAAATTATGGGCTTCAAATTATCAAACCCTTGTTTTCCATATCGTTGTTCGTTCGTTCCACTGATAAGACAGTCGGGTATTTACATAATAACATTTTATATATCTGTTCATTCCATGAAGATCAGTGGGCTGAAAGAAAAAGTCTATCTCCCAGGATGAATGGTAGATGATGCTGTTAGCATTAAGTCCTCAAGTAATAACAAGGATATATATTATATAAATACACCAAACATACAAAAATAAAGCATTTCTGTTCGTCTCAGTGGGATGAAAAAGTGAGATTATTTTATTATTAAACGTCTGTCATAGATTAGAATAACTGTTTTAAAAAATATTTAGGTACTTTTACACACAAAAAAGGAGGTATGTATAAACTAGGTTAAAACCACTCCATGGTTCAGTTTTCCCTTGCAAGAGCAAACGCCAAAGATGCTTCGAAAATACTTTGAATAAAGTGAGAAAATGAACTATTTCAGAGGTGGCTTAGTACCTTCGCAGTGTATTTGTAGAGCATTGTAGCTGCTACGAGTCTTCTACGAGATTACAGTTTGTAACGCGAAAAGGAGAGTGTTAAAACAAAGTTTTATTTTTGTTGAAAGAATTATTTCTGAGTATTTCCCGTTCTTTCCGTTTCGTACAATGCCACGAGTCTCCACTTTTTGTACAGCGTCTTCCCACGGTACACGGGATTCTGCCATGACAAAGTTTTTTTTTATACTACTAAGGTCGCAATCAAGCATACTCGTAGGCAAAAGTTCGTATAAGGTCTAGATTTCAAATATCTCAATTTATTATTTACAAGCTGACACTCACGCAACTTTGGTAGCGCCAAGAAGCACCTTTCTTGGACTTAATTTGCAAATATTGAGTTTCGCACCAAAAACATTTTTTTATCATTATAAAATATAACCTATAGCCCTCAAAGATAGTGTAGCTTTCAATGAACGAATTCTTAGAATAGGATTAGTAGTTTCTGAGATTACCCCCTACAACCAAACATCATCATCATCATCATCATCATCAGCCCACATTAGTCCACTGCTGGACATAGGCCTCTCCCAATACGCGCCACTGAGCCCGGTCTTCGGCTCTTCTCATCCAGTTTCTGCCCGCCACCTTTCTTATGTCATCGCTCCACCTAGCCGGGGGGCGCCCCACACTACGTTTTCCGAGCAAACCAAACATACAAACTATAAACTCCTAACTCTTTATGATTATTATATAGTATAGATGATAATAATGTTACTGTATTTAATTTTACCTGAGTCCAGAGACGTCGTCGAGAGGTGCGCCGTCCGGCTGCTGCCATGCCAGAACGGGGCTGGGGAAACCGTGCGCCGCGCACGACACTCGTGCACCCGTGCTGTTACCAAACACGAGCCGTGCTGGCGGCTCCATCAGGAACACTGGCCCGTGCTCCTGGCCCTCACCACCTGAGAGTTCAAAAATACAGTTTAAAATCTCGAATACAGTTAAATCGCATGAGTTTTTTGCATCAATATCATCATACCAGCCATAAGAAGTCCATTGCTGAACATATACCTCCCCTATAGAAAGCGCAGCGTAGGGCAGCCCCCCACTAGATATAAAGATGACCCTTGAAGGTTTGCTGAAAGCTATTAGGAACCGCACAAGATCGGTCACCCTGGAAATCTATGGAGGGACCTTATATTTTTTTACATCATAATTATTATACACGTTTTTAATCTTCACATCCATTCCTTTATTTAGACAATATCTTTAGATAATATACGCATAGTGATATAAGTATTAAAATAAAGGTTGAGTATTATATTCAGCCCCTCAAGGGGTTCAAAGTTTACTTAGCAAGACGTTTTCGAATGATCCTTATAATTGCAATGTTCGCACACGCTGGACAATATTTTAGCTGACACCGCTATAATGACATTTATGAAACTTCTTGTGCCTCTTGATTTCAACTTTGTCATTCATTGAAATCAATTCTGATGATTAGTTGCTTCTAATAAAGAAATTTAGATAAATGAATCTGACAGCAAACAAGGGCTGCCTATACCCAGTAGGGGGTGATTCCAGGCTGAGACAGTGATAATTAAATCATCTACATAGGAATAATACATACGCGTTGACAAGCATAGCCCTTCTTCGGTATTTTGACGACCTCCGTGGTGCAGTGGGCGAATATCCGGCTGAGACGCAGGAGGTAGCGGGTTCGATTCCCGCCGCTGAACAAATGTTTACATGTTCTACAGATATTTGTTTCGGGTATGGTTGTTTCTCTATATATTATAAGTATTTATTTACAAAAAAAAAGTATATAAGTATTCTATCAGTTATCTGGTTCCCATAGTACAAGCTCTGCTTAGTTTGGGGCTAGATATCGCTGTGTGAAATGTCCAGCAATATTTATTATTATTATTATTTATTTAATCGGTCGGACACCACATGAAAAAACATATCCTACATATTTATATCGTTTGACAAAGACGTGGGTTGTAAAAGGATAGAAGATACCTGGTTATTGGATAAGCCTTAGCTCACTGGGTCAAGTGTGTCCTCTGTCGTGAGCGTTCAATAACTCAGGTACACGTCACAGGGCTTTCATACGTTTTTGTTACGTCGCTTTTATCAACGGTAAACCGTGCTGCTCCGGTAAATAGGCCAGCTATAATGTAATTTCATTTATGACTTTAAATAGCCCTGGGATTGAAGTTTTCAGGTCACTTAGAAGTCATGGTAAATATCTCCCATGTAGGAAAATTATTTTAATGAGCAATTAAATCTACGTATTAGCTTATACGACTTGTCCGGCAAGCTACGTTACCATCGCCAATAATCAGTATCACCATAAGCAGCCATTGTTGTACGTTGACCTTCCCTAATTTATTTACAGAGTGACTAATCCTGTACGGCCTTCACACAACGGCTCCCAGCAATTTTTCACGTAACCAACCATCAAGTACATCAGAGTACATTTTGGGGATTGTGCCCAGGAACTATACGATCTGATCCCGAAAACTCTCTTCCATCAAAGGACAAGCAGGCGCACGGCTCCGTATTATCCGTACCTAGTTGTACCACCCATTCGCACACACCGTTTTGGTTCTACGTTCTTGATACGTACAGCAAAGGTATGCAATACTTTACCGTCGTCTGTTTTTCCTAAATAATACAATCCGGGCCTCTTTTAGGTAAGAGTAAATAGGTTTTTTCTAAATCTTTGTGCTTCATCTTAGACCACATCATCGCTTACCGTCAGATTAAATTGTGGTCAAACGAAGTTATATGCGTATTTATATGAAGTAAATTATCTACCTATATGTTCTACAATGTTTTCTCGCCTAATGATTTTAATGCAATTGCTATACAGAAACGTTCGTAATGCAGCTTACATTGACCACGAACTTGCTAAGTGGAATGTTGAGCATATGAATATTACTATAGCAAACTTGTAAGCTATTTACCTCCAATGCTTTCCAGCTATATGAAAATCTACAACCTACAACAACACTAATAAGACAATATTATTTGAGCACGTTATGGTAATTCGCAAAAGGAGCACTCTGGAGTGGAGTTAGGAATTCAAATCGCGTATTATACATATCAGTCGGCTGTCGCTTGTCTGACACACTAACCGCATTAAGGCTGCTAACCCAACTCTAATTTGACAAATCTCGGGGTGCAAGCCTTTGTATCGGTTGTTGTGGGAACTGAACATATTAGTTTAAACGCAACTTGGTTTAGTTGATTTGATTTTGTTCTCATTTCCATATTTGAAGCGTAAATAAACCCGCGCCGCTAGGAATGGGGGGAAAATCACAAATTTGTAGTAACTACGATTCTGACTTATATTTTTGTTTGTTTTTCTCATATCCTTTATACGTATTCATATCTGCGTCTGTTTCAGGTTTTCTGGGGCTTAACTTTTTATTGATATTTATTATACTAGTGGTTCGCCCCGAACTGAGATCTTACGAGTCTCCCATAAAACAAAAAAAATATTATTTGTACCTAATCTTTGAATATCAAAATAGTGGCACGAAATAAATAACCAATTAACTTGACCTACAGTTTCATTCAAATTACAGGAAACAGAAGTTCATGTATTGTGGTTATACTTTTTTGGGGTACAAATTACAGTTATTCTAGATTTTAGACTTTTGCTTATATTTTTGTAACTTAAGCTACACACATACTAAATTACAGCATGGTGGGGTTACTGGTGTACTCTGTGAATTTTGTCAAAGTTCAGTTTTTATCATCGCTAATAACTTAACAACTATACAACTTTACTAAAAATAAAAACGGAGTCTGAATGTATTAATAAATACATTTCATTTGACGCCCCACTTGACATAATAGTCTCTATTAATTTTTTTTTTACTCCTCTTGAATTCCAATATCTCACTAACCCCCCAAAATTTTTAGCTAATTTAGCCACACCAAAACTGTGCCATCACTAGCTTCGAAAGTTATCCTCGGACAAACAAACATACATAGATAGATAGATAGATAATACTTTATTGCACACCACGAAACAAATACATATAAAAAAAAAACAACTACGTAAATCTATGGATACAATTGGTGGTCTTATCGCTAATTAGCGATCTCTACCAGACAACCTTTGGATGGAATGGACTGTGTAGACATTACCTGGGGTGTAATGGTGTACCTAACATATTACATGTACATACATACTAATACTAATTATATATAAAAAAAAAACTTACATAAATGAAAATTACATGATTCTAAATAATAACTACTCATAATAATTTAAAGATACATACTTAGACTTATTTAAGAAACAAATAATTAATAATAAATACATATATATATTTAGCGACAAATACTCAGATAGGGTTCTCTGAGCATACGTTTAAAAATGGCAAGTGACTTGGCACATCTGATAGCCACCGGCAGGGCGTTCCATAACCGGACAGCCTGCACTGTAAGACTTATCAAAGTAGGAGGAGGAGTGTACATACATAAATACAAAGCCGATTTGCCCAAGTTTATTTAGAGATCTCGCTTCGCTCAATCAAAAAGAAGTCACTTAAGTAAGTTTGTTTTTTCATACGAAATATGAAACAAATATGGTGCAATATCGTAAACGAATTATAAATAGCCAGTAACTCAGTAACCTATAACAATAATAACTCTTTTCTATCGCATCTATGAATAGATACGCCTAATCCATTTTGACAAAAGGTTTGTTGAACAAAATGTTTAAATTATACAAATGTTTTTTTATTTTTTTATTTAAAGTCATTTGTTTAGAACGTGTAGTACAAATTAATTACAGATAGTAGAAAAACTGCAAAAATTTATGAAAATTGTGGAGCTGCTTCAACGCCCACCTCCACAGACAACTTCATTTTTCATTTATTCCTTGCGAAAATGGGTACAGTTACATAGCATCACATGATACACAATAACACAAAAACGTTTGCGTTAAATTAAGGGTAATTGTAATAAATAATTTAATAGAACTAATTAATTGAATCAACAAAGAAGTTACTTTACTTATATTAAACAAATAGCTTGATGAATTAATTTATAAGAGTAAAACATTGACTGTTTATTTCTGTGTTTATTCACGTACTTTTGTACCAACACTGGTACTATACTAGACCGAATATTTGAAAATCAAGCCAACATTTATTTCGTTGCGGGAATCGAACCCACAATCTCTTACTTCTCATTCAGCTTCTCGTCAACCTCACAACAAAAGATCATCTCTTATCTAAGTCGACCTAGAACAGCCATAGATATCGATGTTCACTTAAATTAATTGCGTCACAGTGAAATAAATAAGCAAATCTGGGAGTCCCCGAAACGCTAATAATTACTTATATCAGATATTACGTCGATCGTACTCACCAGCCTCCCTCCGACGCAACAGAACCACTTGACATTCAATAATAAATAATATTATAAACAGGAAAGATTTAATTGTTTGTTTGTTTTTTTTTTGCATTGAATAGGCTCCGAAACTACTGGACAGATTTAAAAAATTCTTTCACCGTTGGGAAGCTACACTGCCACCGGGTGACATATTCTATTTTATACCCAACTGCGCAGAAGGAGGGTAATGTTGTTATTGAAAAAACTACGCGTGTGAAGCTGCGGTTTGCTCAGCTAGTTCAATAATATATTGTATGTTGATCCTGAAGATTATTTTAATTGTTTACAAGACCAGACTGATTGGATGGAATCAATCAATAAATCAAACATTTATTTGCTTCAAATAAGGGTAATAAATAAAGTTCTTAAAATTCTACATAGACGTGTTCAAAATGTTTTTGTTAACATTACCAGGGTGTCATAATCGCATGAGTGACAAAGCCCTTTTGTTAACTGATTAAAAAAAACTTATTTGTGTGGTACAAATAAGTTTTTTTTAGAGGCATGCAAATCCATACTAATATTACAAATGCGAAAGTAACTCTGTTTGTTTGTATAGTTTGTATGTAAAGTTTGTTTGGGCAATCCATAATTCCTCAAGTTAGGTATCTGAAAATTCATGTTTAAGCTTTTGGTAAGAAATAAAGAAATAACAAATGAAAATAATAGTTTAACACAAATTACAAGTTACAAAACAAGTACATTATAAAAAAAATCAAAAAAGAACAAAGGGAACCAAGGGATGCTTGTAGACCAGTTGCAGACCAGCCGCCCGATGATGGTCAACTAAACTGACATAAAAACTGATCTCAGGTCTATACTCCTTCACTTTAGCCTGTTTATCGGTTGTCTAGCTTAGAGTACCTTAAATCGATAGAAATGTGAAGTATAAAACAAAAGAATGTCAGTGTTTTAGGAAGGGCGTGCGTTATGTCTACCTACTATGGAAAACAGACGTATAATAATATTCGTATAACCAGAAATGATGTTTTGTGAAATAGAATTCCCAATCGAAAGTGAGTGCCTTCGGCGTCGTCGTGATACAACCAATGATTCCATTGCTTTTTTGTTATATTTTACTTGTACAATCACAGATGTAGTAGAATAATAAATTATACTCTTACAAGAAACTTAAATGAAAATTGGGCAGGATACGCTTGTTCTATGGAAGACGAACTGTGGGCCAAAAATAAATAAATAACAAGGCATGGGAGTTCTCAAGGACATTATATAAAGGAGGAAATGTTTCTGCTAAAGTCACTAGGTGAAAATCACTAGGTGGACCCCACAAAACCGTAGATGACGTCACGACAGATTCTAGCATCGGTGGCGGGAGCTCGATGACTGGCCAATAACAGCTATGGACCGCGAACAGTAGAAAATACTTAGGGAGAATAAATAATTAAAAGAATAACTGGGTTTTAATGTGCTATAAGTCAATAAATTATAAATACTCGTAAATAAAATATAGTGAATGATTTAGTTGTAAAAATGTATTGTTACAGAAAGTCCGGTCTAAAGTTCAAACAGTTCGTTAATCAGCATAAGTCGCTGACTGCACCTAAGTACTACATGTATAAAGTAATAATGGTATAAAAATTGCAAGTACTCTGTAAAATAATTTGATTATTTAAGCACACTTTCCTCTCGATAGATATAATGTACCAACATTTCAGGTAGCGCAAGACAAAGAGAGGACCGGCACCCGACGCGGTACACAGATATGAAAAAACGCAAACTTTTACAAGCTTTTAATACTTTTTATCTCTTCCGGGTCCTTTGTTTGAAATTCTGGAAAAACGTCACAGCGGACGCCTTTGTGTGCCCAGATAGACGTCCTTAAAAGAGGGTTTAGTTTATCGTGAATAAGGGCGGGCTATTTCTCATGTACGGCAATCTTTTCATATCTTATTACGCTATTCGTACCTACTTAGTTAAATATTACTTTAGATTTCTAGTTAAGACTTGAGAGGTTTTACCATAACAATACAATATTGATTCTGTAGTTTTAAGTGTACCTACATTGACTTTTGGTCGAAAATTTCAAAGTGCTTTTAATTTAGCTTTCTTAGTTGTTATTGAAAGCTCAGCTAGCATTCATATCGAATATCGCTTAAGAGGAAATCCGGGAAGCAAGACATTTGGAAAATAGGTATTTATCGAATCTATTGCTGTCGCGCTGTGCCCTATATGCCCTATGTGCGTGCGATAGAGACAACTGCAGGTCGGACTGATTATACATATTTATAATAGACGAAATCACTGTTTCGTAGTCCCTTGTTTCCTCCTCCAAAACTGGACCGATTTTTTTTTTCAAATATGTAATAAAAAGGCCTTTGGCTATGTTTGTACGTTTCGTTTTTTTTATTTATATTCGTCAAATTTGTTTGCTGGATGTCTGAAAAGGGGCAATAAAAATTAGCAATTTCTGTGACTTTAGAAGGTTCCTAGTTCTTATAATAAATAATTTATGGAGAAAAACAAAACGTAGGGGCATGACCGTGGTACTTGTAGATTGTATAGTAAAAAAATATTTGCTCTAGTATCGCTATACAGAGAGGAAACAGGGAACTACGTTTTATGGGCAAAACGCAGCCCAGATTTCCTCTTAAGCAGCTAGCTTACGCGATATTCTACGCCTCTACGGGGTCAGTACTTGGATGGGTGACATTTTCAACTGAGTGTTTTCGATGGTCTAAGATTACGTTACGATGGTCCCGTGTTCAACAGTCGGCGGAAGTCTCCTTGTCTCCTCCTAAGAACTAACGAGAGGATTTTTAGATATTCTTGTTAATTTTTAAACACTTCTCTACAAACAATTGTTTTTTTTTTTAATTTTTTAAGATACTAGGTGATGGTGTAATCGAACATAAACCACCCTAGCTTAAGGGCCGTATTTAAATGCGTGTCCAAACTTTCTACAAACTTTGAACGCGCGTTTGAATAGATAAATATGCTGCTATCTGCTTTTTGGGCTTCTACGGCGCCGCAAAAGCGCGTCTTATGTGCGTTTAAAATACAAGATTTGTATAGGCGCTAAGAAAACCTCTAGGCTTGAAAATGTGATGTTTTATTTGGCGGAGCAGGTAGGCACCTATCTAAATACCTCATAAGCAGAATTTTCAGAATGGTTTTAAGACGTTAGCCACGCGAGCGCTCGTGTGGAAAATTCTTTGTTCGATTTAGATGCTTTGAAAGCTTTCAATAATAGCGTTTGAAAAGTTTGCTTCTGCAGACGTGTTTTATTGGTGTTGACAGGTTTTTAAATGCTTTGTGAAAAACGCCTTTCAACATTTAGTGAGCAGTAGAAATGTGGCTATGGGTCTTGGTTTCAATCCCGCTCTTGCATTATTAGATTTTCCACTTGGAAATTGTATGTGGGTTTCACCACCGGCTACTAAAAAAACCACAAAAAACTTTTACGAGGTGATCAACAAAAACCAATGGCATGATGAATGAACATCTTATATTACGTTTATAATTAAGCTATACAGTTAGTAAATACACAGTATAAAACGCTAAATGCCATTTGACCACCAGATTACTATGAGATACCTACCTATAATCAATAATAAATAACAAAATGTTGAGTGTTCGGGCGCCTATTATACTCTGCGGCTATGGCCTCATATCGAAGCGTCCTGCGGCAAACCGCAGCATCAGAGTATGTTTCGCTTATTCAATTATTTTATATTTACTTACTAAAGCATATATTTTCAACTGCATTTGCATTTCACAGTGATTAGATTCTCAAATATACAATGAAAACCATTCCGTCCGGGGTTCTCATAGTACGAGTAACATTTTTCATTTAAATTGCATATACTTTATTCGCATAGAATGTAACAAAGTCGTAGTCATAGACCACGTAATGTAAATGAGGCATTATTCAACCCGTTATTCAAAGTAGCCAGCGACACGCTGAAACATCGCGATGTCAAAAACAAACTAAACTCGCACAACTTTATGAAAATCTAAATTGTACAATTGGAAGTTTTTAAAGTCGCTGATAAGTTATGCAAGATTCTCGCAGTGCGCCCCCTGAGTGCGAGCTCGTTTATGATATTATTCCGAAGTTTGTCCGCGAATGTCGTTTGAAAAAGACAATGAATACTTACTTGAAGCTGTGTTTGAGATGATGAGGGCTACCAGTCTAGAAGGAAGACACATAAAAGTTAAGCCGGGGACAGGCGAACACTGAGCTAAGAGTTTAATGGAGAAGGTCATATTGAGTGTTTTTCTCACAGAAAAATTATAAGCATTCTGTGCGCTGGTTTCTAGCACAAAATAATAAAAAAATATGTGTGTAAACAGTGTTTATGAATTTTATTATGACCCATATTACGGACTCCAAAAGCTCGCATGCTGCGCGTAAATCGATTTCAATAATTTAATTTGTTTCTTCTTAAGTAAGTTTTCATGAAATAAAAGTGGATCATAAGTTTTCACTAGGCTGTAATCTTGTTGTGTTTAGTTATTAAAGGAGCTTTTCTAGTAATTCTGCTAGTTACATGTCTAAGTTTTTGTATTTTTGTATAAACGCCGCGGAACAAATGTTTGCATGATCTACAGATATTTGTTCTGGGTCTGGATATATTTCTATATATGATAAGTATGTATTTACAAAAAAAAGGTATATAAGTACTCTATCAGTTATCTCGTTCCCATAGCACAAGCTCTGCTTAGTTTGGGGCTAGATAGCGCTGTGTGACATCTCCAGCAATATTTATTTGTTTATTATTATTATTATAGCATGTTTTTCTACTACCGATATACACAAACTATTTTACTTTGAATGTTGTTACTTATAGTGTTACAACATAAAAATATTATGTAACATATTATATAGCAGACAATGCAAGAACATGTTTTGTACGTTCGGTCTTAGATCTCATTTTTATTCAGCGCTATAAAATGTTTCGCTTGTTGATTTAATGAGCAGACTTAAGCCCAGACTTCTATCATAAAGTCTTTAGGTCAGACGCCTGGTTGACTCCAATTTAAGGCTCAGTAAAATACAGATCTCACAGAGAAACACATAAATAAAAAATAACATTTTAGATACACTTCAAAATAATGAAGAAACAAACTGGTACTTAGTGTTAAACAACATTTCTCCCAAACAACAATAAATGGTCTAATTTGAGGTTGTAAATACTCTTCGTACAGAACATGTTCATTCAGCCCGAGCAGGTGATAAATGCGTTTATAAATCATGGGATCCATTGTTCGTAGAGGTGGGTAGTATGAAGAAGCAGCCTGCACTGGGAATAAAACCCATGCATTTTCCAGCTCCTATATTTTGCTCCTACATTTTTCAATAATCGGATAGGTTTGATAATCGCACTTAAATCAAAAATCCAATAGGCAAATTTTATCAAATCTGTAAAACATAATGTTTCCTCTGACAAATTAAACAAAAATAAACGCTTTTTATTTTACCACTCTATTTACCGTTTTAAATCATTGTTGAATTATAAACGGAGTTCTGTGAATAACTGTTGTTATTTTGAAAACCCGAAATAAGTCCAACAATAACAATGGCGGTCGCGCGATTCGGACAATATAATTCTTTACGTGTTGTATTTTTCCGTTGTGTCATAACAAAAGCTGGGGAATTTATGCGAACTCAGCAATTTTACATGCAGTTTTATGGACGGGAATTGTAGAAGGCTCTTGAATAAATAAAAGCATTAAAGCACAATGTGGGTCATTTGAATTAACCTCTGGACTAACAAGTAATGCGATTTGTTTTGATTTAATTATTCTGTCGTGTACTGTCATACTCCAAAGTGATGTATGGGAATACATCCGCGTTGCGGGAACCGGTTTCAAATCTTTTAACAAGTTATTGATACAAATAGAAGGGACATATCATACAACAATGTATTCACAGTCCCCGTTCCATCATTGTTAAAAAGTCAACAGCGCTGAAAACAATCGAATAATACTTACCGCAACGATTCTAGAATAGTTTCGCAATAATCTTCGTCAAAATCAACACAGATTAAACGTCAAAACATTTGACAGGAACAAACTTAACCTATCAAAACCAGCCGCCAGCTGCCCTCTTATCTGTCAACCCTTCAAGTGCCCAATTACTCCCTCTCCCTCTTCACCCCCCGTCCGTCTGTCTAGGTCAGACGACAGACGTAGTCATAGGAATTAGATTTGTGACATTCGTAATTCTTATAAAATTTAAAAACTTCTTTATCCCAAGGTCTACAACAAATCACCCAAGCAGTAAAACTCTCTCGTACTCTCTTCGTCCTGTGTTGCTGTCGTTTTTAGGGTTCCAGACCAAAATGGTAGAAACGGAACCCTTAAGGTTCTACTTTGACCGTCTGTCGGACTACTAAAGCTATCAATTGTATAAAACAACTCAGTTTGCGCATTTCAAAGAAGTTTTCAATTTTATTATGTTTCATAGTTTTGGAATTGTTATGAAAAATGTCGAAGAAATACCGTCCGTCCTCCCCCTCATCTCCAAAATTCGCGAAGTGAGAAATCTAAAATTAGTAATGATTGCTTAACATATAATTATGTAAATATTATAGGAAAAATAAAACGAAGTATCTTTAATAGTATTTTAGAAATCAACCTTTACAGTTTTATGAGTTTACTACTCACAGAACTAGATAGTGCTGCTAAATCCATAATTAAAGCACGAATCCAGGTATATTTGGAACTCTCACTCGCACTTGACCCATGTTATTTTTCTAAATATTATATAAAACGTTTTTTTAGTTTACCTTTTAGTTCTTTGTGTTTTTTCTTGTTTTCTTTTACCATTATGAACTCTCTCTATTTTCAATCTAAAATTTCACCATATTTTAATTATAAATAACGGAAGTTAAGCAGTTAGTACATAAATTGTAAATTCACACTAATCCGTATAAAACAGGTTCACCTATGTGAGATTAAAGTCAAAGTTTAGATTAAACAAATAAATCTCAAAGGTTTCTTGTTATGAAGTTCTTGATGAAAGAACGGGACTCACTCAGGGAAATTAGGAATTTTGCGAGAGGAAATATATAATGTATGCCATTTGTTTTAAATAACTATTTAGGTGTGTCTAATTATAATTAATAAGTAATGCTAAATATTTCATACAGCGCTATCCAGCCCCAAACTAAGAAAAAGCTGTACTATGGAAACCAGATAACTGATAGGATACTTAGAATAGGCTGATTATGGACAAACTCAAACTGTATCACTACCTATGACTAACCCACATACGCAATAAATAATTTGATTAATTGTCATTTTTTAAATCGATTCTCTTAGTTTATAGTAAAGCACCCTGATTTAAAACATGTTGACTCTGAGAGATTAAGAGTTTTCAATGCAATGGTAGAATGCAACGTTTCCTTTAACGGTGTTGTTGATCACTAACCGTTTGACATGTTGGTTAGTGATCAACAAGACCGCTCAAGTACGAGTAGGATTCACGTGCAGAGGGTATCCAATCTACCTAGATTTATGTTAATTTAGCAGCGGCATCTGATGAGAGCGGCAATCTAAGAAAACTTTAAAGACAGATGAGAAGGCTAAAAAACTGTTCTAGATAGAGTTTACTTTTAAATTTTCCTGTGATCTTTGCATATATTATCATATTATATTAATCATATTTATTTCAGATTTTTCGCTTTGCAAGCTTTTTTTCAAGTCGATAGCTTCAGTGGTTGCTGAGATAAGCACCTGTCAGACGGACGGACGGACAGACAAAGTTATGTCATAAGGGTTCTGTTTTTACCATTTTGGTCCGGAAACCTAAAACCTATGCTGATTACAACTGATTACTGATTACATAATCTAATGGTAAGTCCACACGTGCGTACATTCTCTTGATCGATAAAGCTTAAGACTCGTACAGACGACGTTGACTTGACTGTGTGAATGTTTAAAGTCGAGCTGATATGCTTGACTCTAATGGTTAGGAATGTTCGATTATTGATCATTGAGCATAAACTACACTTTCTCGACATTACAATACTTCCAGATTAGTACTTACTCGTATCGAGGAAGTTCTCAATTTGTCGAAATCTTTTTTCATGTATATCCTTCGATTACTCGAAGGCGCCTAGAATTCTTTTTTTGTTTATAGGGTATAGTTCCCGAGTGGTCTCATTGGCACCTAGTCAGGATCTGATGATGGAATTTAAAAAAAATCGAGTGCAACCCTCACATTTTATAAGGACGCATAATGTTTTTTAAATAAAAATAACTGGATTCGATTTTCTGAATTCGGTTATATTATTGTTAAAAAGTCACTTGTGTTCTAAAATGTTAATTAATATCTGGCAATAAAGAGGCGCTTTATTCAAAAGTAATGAGCAAGAACATCGTTTCATTAACGAAATACAACGAGTTGTCCCGCTTCTTGTTTATATGCTAATGTTCCGCGAATAAGTTGAACGAGAACAGCTTATCAAGTGACAATCACCTTTATCAACTTTGTTTTAAGGATGAAAATACCGCGGCAGGTTGAACAAAGTATTAAAGTCGTGTGGCATTATCTAAGGAAGATTTCGTATATTCTGTTATTGGATGCTCTTTATTTGTTTTGTATTATAAGGATCTTTATATGAATAATAATAAGCTCAGTTAATAGAATATTCTGTAAATATTCATATTTGGACAGAAAACTGACGTGAACGTCGATCTTAAGAACACTCAGGCCTATAATATTAAGCATATATTTTATTTAATGAAAGAACTGTATAAGAGAAGGGTGATTAAAGTTGAAGGAAGTTATTTCCTGAATTAATCAAAGTCAAAGTCAAATATTTTTATTCATTAAAATCACGAGGATCAATTTGAAACTTCAATTTTACTGCCTGTTCCTTCGCGACCAAGCCAGGAAAGAAAGGCAAGAAACAAGGCTTTTTTATAATCTTTTTAGAATACATAACAATATAGAAAATAAATTACGTTTAAATTAAAACATTTTGAACGAGTGTGAGCAATTTCTATCCCAAGATTCTCTATCATCTAAATAATAAGATATTTTATAGTAAGCTTTTTTATTAAGATTTTGTTTAATTACGTTTTTAAATTTGTTAATTATCAATTTTTGTACATTCCTTGGGAGTTTGTTATAAAAGCGTACACAATTACCCTTTAAACAATTTACCAACTTTATGGAGTCTACAAGTGGCAACAGTGAGTTTATCTTTATTTCTAGTATTAAAATTATCGCTATTTTTCTTAAACAAATTAATATTTTTGTGAACATACATTAGATTTTCATAGATGTATTAACAAGGGAATGTCATAATATTTATTTCTTTAAACTTATTGCGTAATGATTCTCTGGGGCCCATATTATAAATTGCACGAACAGCCCTCTTCTGCAGCACAAAAACGGTGTTTATATCTGCAGCACTCCCCCACAGCAGTATACCGTATAACATAATGCTGTAGAAGTAGCTGAAGTAAACTGGTCTAGCTGTGTCTACGTCTGTAAAAAGAAGGATCTTTTTGACTGCGTATGCCGCAGAACTAAGTCTCTTCGACAACTTATCAATGTGAGGGTCTCATTGAAGCTTATTATCTAGGGTTATACCTAAGAATACGGTGGTGTCCACAAGAGCCATTTTCTCGTCTTGGTTTTTATATCTGCTTTAACTTGTGTAACATTAGGTAGTATAAATCAAATACTTTTATTTTCTTTTCATGTAGAAGTAGATTGTTTACATTAAACCATTTACGACCTTAGGGATTGGATCGTCAAAATCGGTTTTTCGTTGCCTTAATTTAAATAAAAGTGACGTGTCATCTGTAAAAAATAGAACCTCATGATCGTCCCTTATAAGATAGGGAAGATCATTAATATATACTAAAAACAAAAATGGTCCCAGAAATTATCACTGTGCACCCATTTTAACCAGAGACACCGGAGAACGCTTCCCATTCACGTCAACTCTTTACACTCTGCAAGTGAGAAAGTCTAGAGCAACGCTCCTAATGCCATAATGGTGTAGTTTCCTGATCAATGTGTCGTGGTCTACGTAATCAAATGCCTTGGACAAATCATAAAAACAACTAAAGCACGCAATCATCCTTGGCACATAGCTGCTATTTTTCACCCAGAATCTATTTTATTTTTGGTTTTGAATTGTTATTTATTATTTTCTGTGTGTTTTAATTAAGATATATTGCCTAAAATAAAATATTTTGTATTATTTTATTCATATAGAACCTCTTTTGTAAATTATATGTACATATGTTAGAGTTAATATTTAGAATATGTATCTCAAACTGTTCTGGCGCCCAGGTTGACTCAGTACACCCTAGAATGCATATTTCATATCACCACAGAGTAATTATACAAGAGTATACATTAAAAAAAATATATAAAGGCCGTTGCTCTTGATTGGAGACCACGCAAGATGCAAAGTTAATAAACCCGATTGGTGCAGGTCACAGAATATCTGTTGAATTGAGCAGTGGATGACCTATAACAGATATGATGATGATGTTACATCATAAGTTTATGTTACATAAATAATTAGATTGAGTTTCAGATTGCAGCGGAAACGGCTACATAATGAAAGAGCTGGCATCGCGTGTCACAGTAAAAACAATTATGCGAAACTTCTGTTAACTTTGTTGATTGATGCTTCACTAACTTATAGCTTATTTCAATGTGGCCTAGTTTGGGGAGATAAACCCTGATTGAGAATTGTTTGGTTTTAGACTGCGCCATTTTATTTCAAAATAGGAACTAAATAACGTCAAGTCATAACATAACTATTAACAAATATATAAAAAAACTTTTTTTGTGATCACATCAGGTATTTTATACTTAAAAGGGGGTTTCAACTACTAGTTAAGCTAATTTAAACACAAGTTGATGAAATAAAAACATTTGTATTGTATTATTGCACACAAACACACACACACACACACACACACACACACACAAAGGGCACAGACTCATAAATATATACATAGATACATACACACTGCATGTGTAACTAATGTACCTTGATTGGGACCTACAATAATATTTCCCAGATATCGCGTTGATGTTTGCGACACAGTTTAATACTTCTGCAGATATCATCGTTTTTCACATCATTTGTACCATTGTTTAAGTTCCAATTAAAGAATTTTATGAGTTATGATTATTAGGACAACAGAGCAAGACAAAAACATAGGAAAATAGGGAAAATATAAATATAAGCACATAATATAATAATTGGTCCAGTGCGTGTCTAACCACGCACAGTGAAGTGTTCCACAGCCAGTATATGGTATCTTAGTAAATTAACAATTTTTATCTAAATGAGAAACAGACACAGTTTAGTGGCGCATTCACTTACGTTAATTCCTGCTGAAGTCTACAATCGCTACGGAACGGTTCCGTAGCATCTAGCTACGGAACAGTTGTTCTGAGTTTCATCCTGTCGTACTTCCGTACAGTTTGAACGACAGGACAAGTTAGAAGGAGTTAACGTTTGCGGATGGTCCACCAATGTAAACAGCAGAACCGCCTTGGATCATTAAAAAAAACTACCAGCCTTGTTTCTTGCCTTTCTTTCCTGGCTTGGTCACGAAGGAACAGACAGTAAAGTTGACGTTTCAAAGTGATCTTTGTGATTTTAATGAATAAAAATATTTGACTTTTGATTTTTGGAACGAAGTTCCTTATCGCGCGTTGTGAAAGGGGGCTAGACGGAAAAAATTCTTACGAAAAGTTGTCACGACACTTTTTGCTATGGTAAGCTATTGTAAGCTGTGCGGCGTCGCATGTTTCTCTGTCTGTCTCTCTCTCTCTTATAGAAAGCAAGCCAGATATTTCGGCGTCGCATGTTTCTCTGTCTGTCTCTCTCTCTCTCTTATAGAAAGCAAGCCAGATATTTTCATTTCTATTTCGCAATGAACAGTGTGGTGTCGCGACGATTATTTTTGTTGAGTGTATACAGGTTTTTTGTAAATAATAAATAATATTTTTTATTAACGGAAGGAATTATGAAAGGAACTTCGTTCCATCCGGGTGTCCCTTGACACCTCTCAAGTTTTTTTTGACTCTTTACCTAACTTCTTCCATTCTAGTTGTGATCCGCTAAGTTCCATTGTTATCGGTCTCAAAGATACTTGTGCTGTAGGTTGGGATGAAATACCCACCTCTGTGGTTACAGGTGCCAGGCATATCCTTGCACCTATATTAGAACATATTTACAACCTTTGCCTAGTATCTGGTATCTTTCAAAGTGTTTTTATAAAAGCTATTGTACATCTCATTCACAAGAGTGGGGCTAAAGACAACGTTAATAATTATAAGCCGATCTCCGTTCTTACAGTTCAGTCCAAAACTCTCGAAAAAATTATCAATGTAAGGCTTGTTCGATTTCTTAATGAAAAGAATTTTTTGGCAGATAACCAATACGGCTTTAGGAGCGCGAGATCCACCGAGGACGCAGTAATCTCCCTCACTTTTGTAATAAATAAATAAATAAATATTGCTGGACATTTCACACAGCGCTATCTAGCCCCAAACTAAGCAGAGCTTGTACTATGGGAACCAGATAACTGATATAATACGCATATACTTTTTTTTGTAAATACATACTTATAATATATAGAAAAACATCCAGACCCGGAACAAATATCTGTAGATAATGCAAACATTAGTTCCGTGGCGGGAATCGAACCCGCTACCTCCTGCGTTTCAGCCGGCTATTCACCCACTGCGCCACGGAGGTCGTCAATGTAATGGTTAATTGCTTTGATAAAAAACTCAAAACTCTTGGTATATTTCTTGATTTAAGTAAAGCCTTCGATACCGTATCTATTCCGATTCTAATTGATAAACTGGAATACATTGGAATCAGAGGCAACTTCAAAAAATGATTTAGTAGCTATTTATCTGAGCGTAAGCAAGTAGTCTCTATAAACAACATTATTAGCACTGAGGAAGATTAAGGTAGTGTTCTAGGACCTACGCTTTTCCTTATCTACATAAATGATATTTGCCAACTATCTTTTCCAAATTGTAGTATATTCACATATGCGGATGACACTGCGTTTATCGTCAGTGGTCAAACTTGGAATGAAACCCAATCATCAGCAGAAGTGGCGCTTATTTTGGTCCTTAAGTGGCTCTCTCAAAATTTACTTACTCTAAATACTGCCATAACTAAGTTTGTCATTTTCTCTTCTTCTCCCCGCTCCCAGCCTTCCCCATCTTTTTCTCTTTGTGCTCACACATGTCCTAATGTTGGCAATTATTCATGTGTTTGTCCCTATCTAAATCGTGTGACTAATATAAAATATCTGGGACACTACATATACACTTAGACTGTAGTCTCTCTTGGACCACCCATATTGAGTCCACTGTTTCTAGAGTTAGAAAACTGATATACATATGTCTTTAGAAACTTGAGAGGTGCTGCTGATTTTGATTGTCTGAAAATGGTCTACTTTACTCTAGCACAATCCATACTCTCCTACTGTATCACCCCTTGGGGCGGAGCTATCAAGACTCAAATATTGAGGGTCGAGCGTGCACAAAGAGCAGTCCGGAAGGTTATGCCCTCAAAACCAAGACGCTTTCCCACATATAGTCGGTATTCACTTTGTGGTATACTAACGGTGAAACAACTGTTTATCTCAGCTTCGGTCCTGCGCAAACACTCACAACTGACCTACGATCCAAACCTGAGCTCCACTAAGCGACGCTCTGATAAAGTGTTCCCGATAGAGTCGCGTAGAACAGTGGCAGCTTCTAGACAATTTTACCACCTAAGTTGCTCACTTTACAATAAAATAAACCGAGTTCTAGACGTCTATTCCCTCCCACTTTACAAATGTAAGAAAACAATTACTGAATGGCTTCAGTCTCTCTATGCAGAAACAGAGGAACTGTTGACCATCCTCAGGTAACAAATACTCATAACCCTTACACATATAATGCACACACACAAATACACTCACACACATACACACATGGACACACACATGCACACACGCATACACACACACACCCTTACAACCATGTACACTCAATAGTCTTAACCGAATTCAATTTGAATAACATTTTTAGCTTATATAGCATTTATACCTTTTATCTAATTTTAGCTATCTATTAACGAACATAATTTTTTTCTTTTGTCAAAGTTATTTTCCAAATGCTTTATTTTGTATTAAAATAAAAAGTCAGGAAGAACAATTGTACTGGTTTAGGCACTGACACTATTACACAGTTTTTTCTAACTTTTTGCGGCTCAACGTTCACTATTTGTTATTCATTCCTGTGTTTTTTGAACCAAATAAATATTTTGAATTTGAATTTTGAGTTACGGATCCCTGACTACAAAAAGAACAGCCAAGCGAGATAGAATCTAAAATTATGCGTTATATCATTTTAGATTCGTATATTGGAACTATTGAGTCGTATAACCTGTATCACAGATGGAATAACTCTACGTCTGTGATGCTGAATACATGATCACGGTTTAAACTATTGTTGTGAAAAGTTACAAAGATAATAATATTTTCCTTCTCAGTTGAGGCAAGCGATTCGTGCAAATCACTTATATTCCGATATTCAAGACTCTTGATGCCGTCATGTACGCATCAAAATGCGATTATGGTTTCCACATAGGCTTTTTGTTGTTGGCAGTGTAACGAACTTTTATTTGAGGCCTGATTTAATACGCGGTAAATTATTGTCTTGCTAATATTTAAGTATTACACTTGAGAGAGGACTTGTGAACGTAATTTCTTTAGTTTAGAATGATTAAAAATACAAAGTTGAGAATATAGTTCTTCCGTACTCGCTGAAAGGTTGAGTTTACGTGTTTCTTATTTTAAAACGAAAACACTTGAAGATAGAAATTAGAGAATGCTTTTAAAATTCTCAACGCAATAAATTAGTATTTTTTTAATGATGTCAGTCAATAAATTTTAGCTAAAATGGGTTTGAAACAAGTGGGCGCCTCTCTTCTAGGAATTCTAACACTTAACTTTTTGTACGTCTGTGCTAACGTGGGAAAGTCACACCTTTTGACGAATTTCAAAATATTGAATATTGATTGGTTGTTTGTAGAAATAGAGGCGTGACCACCTTAAATTGTGGTAAGGGATTTTTCGTAAGAGTTTGAAAATGCGAAATCACTCTGGGCAGACGGTCAGGGGTCGAGTCCGAAGGCAGTCGAGAGGTTTCAGGGGGAGCGGATATCTTGAGACTTGATGAATCAAGGTCTAGTAGAATCAGTGTTGACTTAGTTATTTTATAGATTCAGTTTTAGATTAGTGAGTAAACTCAGTGAATATCTGGTAATGCTAGCACATAAGACAATTTAAACCTTTTTTAGCGAATATTAATCTTAATATTTGGGAGCCTTTTCAACGATCGCTAAATTGATCCTTATGTTTTGGTTAGAAATCTCTTTGGTTAAGGTCCAATAATGATATAGGATGACGGATACATATAACTATATAATATTCTTACGGAATAATAAGTTTTCAAAAGGATATATGCTAATGTCATCGGAGGCAGTTAGTAAATTAGGTAGATGTAATATTAACCTTATTTTCAGCATTTACAGGTCCATACAGATTCGTATAATGATAAAAATGTAATCTATGTTTAGTACTAAGTATTGCAATAATTATCAAATTCTCCCAAATAGATTGTACGAGGGAAGCGGTTCGAACGTGAAACTTGTCTAACCAATTCATGCATGGTATTTTTTATAGTCATTCACAGCTTAGCAGAGAAGGAGTCGCTTTTGCCGTCATAACCAATCAAACTTCCTTCCATGTTCCTATAATTATTTCGTGATAGTTCTATTATTTTATTCAACAAGGGACTATATTGCGAACACATTTTCAATTCATCTACTTTATACTCTGAAATCAATCGATCTAATAAAATTCAGTGGAAACTCCTGGGTTCACGTGGCTGCCGTCCGCGGAGGGGCGAAGCCCCGCCATAAATTGTCTATCAGGTTCTGTAAGACGAGGCCTGTGTCTGACCCCCTCCAACCCGTACGCTCAACCTCTGTCCTGGATGTTTGATACTGCTTTTTATTAAATCACGTAGCTTAGCTAGTTTAGTTATCATGGGGTAGCTTTGCTAGAGATCTATTTAATTCATTGTAATATTCTAGATTTATCTTGAGTATTCCTCTGAATTTAATAAATCTATGTTAGAAATATGTCTGAAATCAATATGATTTCAACATATTGGGGGTTTGAGGGTAAATAGGCGCCTTTCCCATTTCCTTACCTGATCCCTCCTGCTTCGCAAGACTAGAAATTTTCCCCATCCCTAAGTTCTCTCCTAGAACAAGACATTTCTAGCCATACATCGCATGCAGGGTGTATGTGGGTAGGGGCCCTTCACAAAATAAATCAAAATATTATAATTACTACTTACACAAAACTAACATAAACCTTTTCTTTTCTTTTCAGCTATTTCGAGACCTTATTCCCGGGGCTTAGCTTTAAGATAATATTAAGAACAGTACTAATTTAGATTTATTAACCTATTAAGTCTTGTCATAATTAAATTCATTTTATTCTAAATGATTATATGCACTCTCGCGATATTCAAAATTCAATTGATTAATAACATTTAATTCTTGTTATTTGTATAGTTTATTAAAGCCAAATTATATCGGTATTACTATTTCATTTATTTCTCCAAATCATTTACACAACGTAAAATAAATTCAATTCTAGACGATCACACTTAGGATGGCCAAAATCACAGATAGGTTTATTTTCGATTCAAGATAGCTTTAAGTCTAGACCATAAACTCAGGTAGACTTCTATTTTATATAGGGAGGACAGGTTTTGTTACAGCAGGTATATTACCATTTAAACTATGTACCTGCAAACAAAGCTTAACCGCACCGTCATAGCTGGCCAGCTTCTCCACAATTCATCAAAATGTATATTAATTTCGCGCAAAAATACGAGCAATTCATAAAATAACTAATGCTTGTAATACCTACCCTGTCATTTATAAACCTTTCACAAAATATAAAATAACCCGAACATTCATGTCACAGTGCACGAAATAAAGTAGGTCATCTTTAGAAATGATTCATTTATGAGACAATTGTTTGCTAAAATTGGCTCGGGTCCAGACTTATATTTGATAAAATCGGCGTGCAGGAAATAAATTTCTTAAGGTCTATTACTATAATTTATTGGTATTTTAAGATAGCGTTATGCGTACTTACTTATACGAAAACGAAATAAAAGCAAAATTGTAGAGACCTTGAATGTATCTTTGAAGAGTGGAACTACTTTCGAAGATAAATGCGTCAGCTGAACACATTTCATTATTGAGAAGAGACTTACTGCCATTTGATGCTCGAGCATAATATTAGTAACTTAAAAATTGTTACTAATACTGACATTTTGTTAGGTATTCTCAATATAGCTTTTATATTGATGTTAAAAAACTTTGTACTCCATTTAAAATGCACGAATTAAAATTAAACAAATATATGAAAGTAAATGGGCGGTTTTATCGCTGAAGAAGGATGCATGATATGGCCACCAATTTTACTACTCGTATGTTTAAAATAATCTAGTTCTTAAAGTAATCCTGTGGCGCTATTTAAAAACGCCGGAAAGACGTTTTTTGATTTGTTTTTTTCCAGATTCGATTTCTAATACAATACGCTATTTTAAGGCTATTTCAGATTAACCAAAGCTCGGAAACTTTTCCGACACGGATTCAAAGGTTGATAGTTCACGAATAGCGGATTTGAAATCAAATACCAAAAAAACTATCTGACTGATCCGATAGTTTTCTTTGTTTTACCATAAAGCATTTATCTATCCTTCTTTCATAGATGACAAGATTCGATGTTAAAAACAAAGTTAAAAATGTAAGCTGCTCTAAAACCATACTGCGTCAATTCGAACTGTGCCCCAGTCAAACGTCAAAAAAATCCCCATACAAAGGGTGTCCACTGACGTGATTTTTCATCGAATGTTCCGTCAATTACCATGTAAATTGGCGGCGGCTGTCGATGGAACACGCTGTATATGCCGTATATTTTGTATGTTTTTGCGTGCCAAAGAGGATTTGCTTGATAAAACAAGGGATTTGTTTAATTCTGGGCACGGACAGGCGGAGGCTTTGATGGCTCTGCACACGACTTAATTATGTTTCTGATGTGTGTGAGGCGTGTGATGAGAGCCATGCTGAAGGGTGCTTGTGTTCTGATTACCTACGGAAAATGACAATGTAAAGGTAACCACTGAAGGTGATGTTGTGGTTTTAAAGATATCGTTATAGTTAAAAAACAAATATTTTACCTGTGTTTTAGTTAAATTGCAATGAGTTTTAGTTAAAACCATTATTGGATGATGCTACTGATTTGTTAGTGTATTAATTACTATCTAAATCTGACCAGTTGGACATATTCGCTTGCAATGTGAAAAAGCTAAAAGCTCATTTTAAATGTAATAAATTATACTCTAAGCTTTGAAATTATGCCTTGTCTTGTAATATAATATTTTAGCTTATAAGGATTATGATTTTGTGATTAATTTTTGTGTCTTTTATTTATTTCAGTGTATTTTGTGTTTTTTTTAATTATTTGTATTTTTTAAAATGTTACTCGCTTGATAAATTAGTCAATGCAGTCTTCATCAGTAGTTATAGTAACATTTAGCTCGTAGAAATATTAATTGATTCATTATAATGTGTTAAGTAATGTATACTATGTTGGTGTTCAAATAAATAAATCCCAAAAATAAAAAAAAATAAAAATCATGTATTAAAGATAAAAAAAAAACCCGAATACCTGTTTCTCAGATACATTTCAAATAACAAAATAAAAAGTATATAAGAAGATGGTGAAATAACTATACCTAATAGAACTTCTGGCTGAATGTAGGTACAAATAAGTTAAAGTTGAAAAAAATTATACTATATATAGCTCGATTACCACTCACTGATTGATTGATTGATTGACTGACTGACTGACTGACTGACTCATTGACATGTTTGTTCTCCCAGATGCCACCTTGTAGGGTGAAAATGTTTGGTGGGATCGTATAGAGGGAGTTCCGATGAGTTGGGAATAAATCCTAAAGTACCCCTTTTGTCCCCCATTCGCTCACATCGACCTCGTATCTCGGAAAGTATAGGTCTTAGAGAGTTGGTGCAAAAACTAATGTTGCAGAGGACATTTTTTTATATCCGGTTCCATGAAAAAAAATTGTCTTTCATACAAAAAAAAAAATTGTCCCATACAAAATATTTCTGTATGAATACCGTAAACCGTATATTTCGTTTGCCGTAATTTTCATACTGTTTTTGTAGGGAGCCCATGGCTTGTGTGTACTATAAAATTACTGTAAATTTGCTTGATTCTATATAATGGTGGTGGAGGGGCATGAGACAACTTTCATAGTTTTTGCAAAGGTCATCATCATCATTTTGGAACATCCAATTTTTTTTTTTTTAGTATGCAACGTTCATCATGTTTATTTTAGAACATCCACATTTTTTTAATTATGCCTCATCCACAATGATCACTTTGGAACGTCAATTTTTTTTTTTTTATTATGCATCATCCACTGTGATCATTTTGGAACATCATTTTTTTTAATTATGCCTCATCCACAATGATCACTTTGGAACGTCAATTTTTTTTTTATTGTATTATGCAACATCCACTGTGATCATTTTGGTACATCATTTTTTAATTAGGCCTCATCCACAATGATCACTTTGGAACGTCAATTAATTTTTTTTATTATGCATCATCCACTGTGATTATTTTGGAACATCATTTTTTTTAATTATGCCTCATCCACAATGATCACTTTGGAACGTCAAGTATTTTTTTTATTATGCAACATCCACTGTGATCATTTTGGTACATAATTTTTTTTAATTATGCCTCATCCACAATGATCACTTTGGAACGTCAATTATTATTTTTTTATTATGCAACATCCACTGTGATCATTTTGGTACATCATTTTTTTAATTACGCCTCATCCACAAAGATCACTTTGGAACGTCATTTATTATTATTTTTTTTATTATGCATCATCCACTGTGATCATTTTGGAACATCATTTTTTTTAAAATATGCCTCATCCACATGATCATTTTGGAACGTCAATTTTTTTTTATTATGCAACATCCACTGTGATCATTTTGGAAAATCAATTTTTTTTGTAGCTCAAATTTTTGGTGGAATCGTTATTTTACGGTCATCATCGCCCTTGCCATCATTTTGAATTCTTCTCTCACTTCCTTTTCGTTTTCGAATGTTTCTTCCACATTGATATCCTCTTTAATTGTTTCTATAACTTCGAAATCCTCTTTGATGGCATTTTTACTTCAATATACTTTTGAATTGTTTTTTCTATTTTTCTATTTTCTTCAATTACTTCTCTTACTTCAATATCGACTCTACAAAATTATGGGTTTTAATACAAATCTTAAATCGCTCGTATCTTCTAAACGGGAAGAGTTACCCCCAGCAAACTTTTACAAAATATTGGTACTAATTTTTGGTGGATTAGTTTTTTTAATACCATCATTGCCTTTGAGATCCTTTTTGAATGCTTCTCTTACTTCGTTTTCCGCTTTGAATGCTTCTTTCACCTCGATATCCTCTATTTTTGCTTCTTCGACTTTGATATCCTTTTTAATTGCTTTTCTACTTATATATTTTCTTCAATTGCTTCTTTTACTACAATTTCCACTCTACAAAATTATGGGTTTTAATACATATCTTAAATCGCTCGTATCTTCTAAACGGGAACAGTTACGCCTAGCAAACTTTTACAAAATATTGTTACAAATTTTTGGTGGAATAGTTTTTTTAATACAATCATTGCCCTTGACATCCGTTTTGAATGCTTCTCTTACTTCGTCTTCCACTTTAAATGCTTCTTTCACCTCGATATCCTCTCGTTTTGCTTCTTACACTTTGATATCCTTTTTAATTGCTTTTTCTACTTATATGTTTTCTTCAATTGCTTCTTTTACTTCAATTCCCACTCTACAAAATTATGGGTTTTAATACAAATCTTAAATCGCTCGTATCTTCTAAACGGGAACAGTTACGCCTAGCAAACTTTTACAAAATATTGTTACAAATTTTTGGTGGAATAGTTTTTTTAATACAATCATTGCCCTTGACATCCGTTTTGAATGCTTCTCTTACTTGGTCTTCCACTTTAAATGCTTCTTTCACCTCGATATCCTCTATTTTTGCTTCTTCCACTTTGATATCCTATTTAATTGCTTTATCTACTTATATATTTTCTTCAATTGCTTCTTTTACTTCAATTCCCACTCTACAAAATTATGGGTTTTAATACAAATCTTAAATCGCTCGTATCTTCTAAACGGGAACAGTTACGCCTAGCAAACTTTTACAAAATATTGGTACAAATTTTTGGTCGAATATTTTTTGTATTACCATCATTGATCTTGAAATCCTTTTTGAATTCTTTTTTCACCTCGATATCCTCTATTTTTGCTTCTTCCTTTTGATATCATGTTTAATTGCTTTTTCTACTTATATATTTTCTTCAATTGCTTCTTTTACTACAATTTCCACTCTACAAAATTATGGGTTTTAATACAAATCTTAAATCGCTCGTATCTTCTAAACGGGAACAGTTACGCCAAGCAAAGTTTTACAAAATATTGGCATAGTCGAATAGTTTTTTTATTACCATCATTGCTCTTGACATCCTTATTGAATGCTTCTCTCACTTGGTCTTCCTACTTGAATGCTTCTTTCACCTCGATATCCTCTATTTTTGCTTCTTTCACTTTGATATCCTTTTTAATGTCTTTTTCTACTTATATGTCTTCTTCAATTGCTTCTTTTACTTTAATTTCCACTCCACAAAATTATGGGTTTTCATACAAAACTTAAATCGCTCGTATCTTTTAAACGGGAAGAGATAGCTCGAAGAAACTTTTACAAAATATTGGTATAAGTTTTTGGTGAAACCGTTTTTTATTTTTATCATTGTCCTCGACGTCTTTTACTCAATTTCAATTTCCTCTTTAATTGTTTCTGCTACTTCGATATCCTATTTGATTGCTTCTTTCACTTCAATATCCTCTTTGATTGCTTCTTCCACTTCAATATCATTTTTGATTGCTGCTTCCACTTGAATATCCTCTTTAATTTGATTGCTTTTTCCATTTCGATCGTCTTTGATTGCTTCTTGCACATGGATATCCTCTTCGATAACTTTAAACAGCTCGATATCCTCTTTGATTGCTTCTTCCACTTTGATATCCTCTTTTATTGCTTCTACCTATTCGATATCATCTTCGATTTCCTTTTGATTGCTTCTTGCACTGCAATATTCTCTTTGATTGCGTCTTCATCTTCGATATCGTTTTTAATAGCATTTTCACTTCGATATCCTCTGTGGTGGCTTCTTCCACTTCGATACCCTCTTTGATTGCTTCGTTCACTTCGATATCCTCTTTGATTGCTTCTTCCACTTCGATATCCTCTTTGATTGCTTCTTCCACTTCGATATCGTCTTTGACTGTTTCTTCCACTTCGATATCCTCTTTGATTGCTTCTTCCACTTCGATATCGTTTTTGACTGTTTCTTCCACTTCGATATCGTCTTTGATTGCTTTTTTCACTTCGTCATCCTGTTAGAACGCTTCTACCACCTCGGTATCCTCTTTGATTGCTTACTCAACTTTAATTTCCTCTTTGATTGTTTCTGCTACTTCGATATCCTATTTGATTGCTTCTTTCACTTCAATATCCTCTTTGATTGCTTCTTCGACTTCGATATCGTTTTTGACTGTTTCTTCCACTTCGATATCGTCTTTGATTGCTTTTTTCACTTCGTCATCCTCTTAAAACGCTTCTACCACCTCGGTATCCTCTGTGATTGTTTACTCAACTTTAATTTCCTCTTTGATTGTTTCTGCTACTTCGATATCCTATTTGATTGCTTCTTTCACTTCAATATCCTCTTTGATTGCTTCTTCCACTTCGATATCGTTTTTGACTGTTTCTTCCACTTCGATATCGTCTTTGATTGCTTTTTTTACTTCGTCATCCTCTTAGAATGCTTTTACCACCTCGGTATCCTCTTTGATTGCTTACTCAACTTTAATTTCCTCATTGATTGTTTCTGCTGCTTCGATATCCTATTTGATTGCTTCTTTCACTTCAATATCCTCTTTGATTGCTGCTTCCACTTGGAAATCCTCTTTGATTTGATTGCTTCTTCCATTTCGATATCGTCTTTACTGCTTCTTACACATGGATATCCTCTTTGATGGCTTTTAACAGCTCGATATCCTCTTTAATTACTTCTTCGACTAAAAGAAAAACACGCGAGCTGCAAGCAGCTCGCGCACAACGCAACCTCTAGTCTTAATATATGTTTGTACGAGTACATAAATAAGTAATGCTTTGATATAAGCGAAGGGTACCACATAACATCAGGTAAACCATTTCTTTGTTCCATCTCCATGTTGTATAATGTATCAGAGTAGGTACACAATGTTATTCACCATACTATTGTTCAAAAATTTAATTTTATAAATGGACTAAATAAATACTAATAATAGCGGTATTGTCAGTTATTATTTTCTGTTTTCCATCCAACTCCATACTTTCCCAACATCTACAAAACGGATAAAGCTAAATCTAAAAGGAGGTAACAACGTCGCGAAAATTGTATGTGATTTGAAGGCTTTATGAATGCGTACATAGTGAAACAGTAGATCTAAAAAAGCGAACATAGTTATATTTATTTTACGAAGAATCAGTTTAAAACTAACATAACCTAATGACTACAAAATAACTATCTCAGTGGGGCAGTGGGAAAGTAGCCTGCTGAGACGTAGAAGGTAGCAGGTTTGATTCCCACCACGGCACAACTGTTTGCATGACTTACATATATTTCTTCCAGATTTGTATGTACGTATTTACAAAAAAAAATGTACATAATGTATTCTATCAATTATCTGGTTCCCATAGTACAAGCTCTGCTTAGTTTGGGGGTAGATAGTTATGTGTGACATGTCCAGCAATATTTATTTATAATAAAAACTAATCGAATATGAAGCTACATAACAATGAAAGAAACAAAAATGTGCTTGTTCATGCAGCTAGATGAGTTTATACCGTCTGTGTTTGTAAATGTTTATTTTTATAACTTTGTAGCACCCGCGATAGCACTCCCGTCTACGTCTGTACAGTAAGAGCTTGTTTTTCTTTGTTCCATGTTTAGTTTTATATATAGTATTGGCTGAACCGCGCCGGTCACGTACAGATTTTAATTTAAAAGAAAATATAACCTAGCACTCACTCAGGGATATTGCAACTTTCAATTAGTACATTATTTTCAGAATCGGTTCAGTTGTTTCTACAAACACAATACATCCAACAAACTTTATCTCATTAAAAGAGATATGATGTAAGAATATAAAAAACAAAACAAAACTCTATCGTAATAAAAATACGGTATAAATATTCCAAGGATAACATAAAATTATTATTGACCCAGTATGATGCTTATGGATGAACTTATTTCTCTACCCTGAAAGAAGTTTTGAAAGTTGATCCGCATACTAACTCAGTACCTACAATGTCTTGCATCTCTTGGGTGAAATTTATGCCACTTGTACCCGAGTGAAACTGAGTGAATAGCTAGTTCAAACAACGACAAGAGTTACGTAAGAGATATTTACCCCTTTTCGTGGAGAATTGTCGTGAAAAAGTTTGGTTATGTCATGGCTGTAATCCTTTTGCGGAAAACAGTACCAGCTGATAATGGATGATACAATAGATTTATACATTTTGTACGCGTTTGCTTTAATTAGCTAAAAAAAATGTATCAATTTAATTTAGACGTTACTCAAAAACAATATCTTAAAAAAGGTGTAAAGTGGTATATATTGAACAATGATATCACTTTGCCATATTGAAATTCTCAGTTTTATGGAAATTAAATTCAAAAACTACAACTTTTCAGGATGGACAGGTTACAGTCAGCAAAATTAATCTTTTTATGTGAATAACAAGATAGATTTGTGATCTGGTACAAGTAAATATTTAGAAAGTTAATATTGCAACCTACAAATTGATTCAGCTTGTAAAAGTTCAAGAATAAGTTGCTCACTGCAATTCGAGGTGCGATACTTTTCTATCAATGGTCACAACAATGTTAAATAGCACGTCTTTATGTAGTTATAATAACAGATACATACCCATAGCGAACAGGATGATGAGGGCGGAAACCACCCAGGAGCACATGGTGACGTCACAGCACTTCACATCGCGAGAGTGCACCCTGACGCCCTCATAACACGGTGCAATATCCTGCAGCAAGAGAAACAACAATTCACCTTAGTAAATAGTTTAACAATGTCATTCGAGATTACGTCACTTTTGCTTATAGAGGATTAATTAATGATAATGTTTCTTGAATAATTCTCGTTTCGATGGTTTGAAACTGGTCTCATCAAATATTCCATATTTTAATCGCCTTTTTAACAGCTTTATAATTCAGACATAAGCTAGTACTTAATATTCCATTACAATTTTTAATCAACCGAAAAACTTTGTTTTTCAAGAAATTAATTCAGCGCAACGCAATTTTCGTGGCGCATTATTAAAGAATAAGAATTTAATCCGAGAACGTAACTTGGAATTGCCAAAGTTGAGTTGTAAAAGTTTATGTGTGCGACAACAACTTGAACTTGCATTGTGTATGTGCGGGAACTTTAAATAAACCGGAAGACTGTGGGGTGCTTCTAATTTTAACCGGTCCTGCTTCCACTGTTTCATAAATTAAGTATACATGTTGATGTTTTCTAGTGTGGCCTATGAGATACATCATAATCTTATTGTATGTACTTACATACACATACATTTACTAATGGATATTTATCATGTATGTAACTTTTTTTCCCGACTAAATTTTGACTGTGTTACGATAATCGTAGTCACGAGCAGCTCGGAGAACTCGGAGCTTCGTATAAAAAGGTACATATACGATAAATACCCGTTTAATATCAATCACTAGTGTGCCCCAAGTGTAGCCCCAAAATGAGATCTCGCGAACCTACCGTAAAATCAATAATATATCCAAAATCTTTGACTTTTAATGCCATGTAAACTTTACAGTGCAAAATACAGTGCACGATCAACTAACTTGACCTACAGTTTCATTTAAATTATAGTTACAAATGGTTACCCGTTTTTGTGGTAGAAATTTCAGTTATTCTGGATTACAGAATTTTGCCTTTATTTGTGTCACGCATACCAAATTTCAGCATTGTGAGGTTACTGGTCAGAGTTCAGTTGTATGAGTTTTTATAAAAAATAATGACGGGGTTGAAATGTTTTGACAAAATCTTTTTAATAAACGTGCCAATTGACCTGATAGTCTTACATGGTTTTATTGACCACCCTTGAACCACTATTTCAACAACTCACGCTGATTTTGAACGATAATGCCAAAGTAAAACCAAAACAAAAACGTTACACTATGCACATTTGGTATCGCGCTGACACGCATTATATCAGTCAAACCAACTTTAAACCAAACACGTTACTTTCCAACCTTAAACACGTTCAAAATAAGCGCGATTGCCGCCTGGATTGTGCCATCGCTACCTAACTATATACCAAATTTCACGAAGATCAGATCAACCTTTAGAAAGTTATCCTCGGTCGAACAAACAAACATACATACATACAACGCCAATTTGCCCAAGTTGATTGGAGATATCGCTTCACTCAAATCAAATAAAATCAAAATATTTGTATTCCATAAAGATACATTGTTTGTACACTTGGAAAGGTCATAAGTTTTACAGAATATAATCATAGATACATACAAAAATTCACATTAAAATATTTAAGAACAAGCAAGTACATAAGTACTAGACACACAACCCTCTTTATGTTCCTTTCAGTCACACCAACTATGTCCAAAACTCTGTCATCTGTCGCACGCTAGATAGCTACAACAAGGTTTTTTTCGGATATAGACATCTCTAATAGCAAGGCATCTTTTAAGAAACAAGTTATATCTGTTCTTAATCATATATAGCGCGTTCCATAAAATATTCAGAAACTCAAAGAACTACACGACACAAAACACTATACTCCCTCCCGCACCCCCTCAAGTATACACATTTACACAGCATCCCTCCTTTCCTTTCATTCTTCAAATGCATACCTACCAAATTCCTTAAAAATTAATTATGTTATTGTATTGTGTTTTTGATCTTTTTCTCTAGGCGACTAATTTCTTAAAGGTCTATAAAATGTGAATCTGTTATTGGCATTAAGCATTAGCTATAAGAGTTTGTATACATTGATATCAAGTGCTGTTGATAAAAAAAAAATGCATAGATTAAAAAAAAATCAGAAACACATGTCATAACAAAATAATTAAGGGTTGATTTTCCATTTAATAGTACTAAAAAAGATTAAATAGTACTAAAATCATCAGCAAGGACTTCGTCAAGGGTATAATAGGACTTTGCCTTCAACACCTTCTGACTCTATTGCTGAAGTCTGCAGTGTCCGCGTTTCGTACATCATGTGTAAGTTTGTTAACAATTTAATGCTTATGCACAAGTAACTGCTGCCTATTTTGGCAAGTCTATGTGGAGGAATTGATATATCTCGATCAATTATATGTAGTGATCGTGAACGTTTGTGAAATACTTATGTCTTTTACCCAGCTAAATTGGTGAACCTTGCGACCAGGTGCTGCAAAACTCACCTTTAATTGATAGATGTATAAAATCCCAGTATCATAATATCATATACTCAGTAGGTTTAGCTATTTACTCAAAGCGCTGTAATCAGATTGAGTGAAATATTTCCACTTTTGATTTGGAGCAGAATGCAAAGTTTTGAAGCGTTAAGTGGCGAGTCGGACGAGCGATAAAACTTTATTGCCTGTAAAAAGTTACATTTCACATCTGGATTACTTAGAAATGGATGTCATATTTATGAATCCTCATAAAATGATTCGATTTCGAAGCAGAATCGTCAAATCATTCGGTAAAGTGGGATCAAACGTTTGATAAATCTTCTAATCTCGTGATACTGGGAACCAGTGAGGTATCGTCTTACATTCTTGTTACATAAAAATCAGTATATGAGTATAATAGAGTGTCTGCAGAAAGAATGTGTCACACATTTTTTTATATTTTATGCGATGACGATAGAAACGGCTGGCCCGCCGGATGTTACGTGGATACCTGCGTAACATAGGGTTTACGCAGACCGTAAAACATTTCATTACCTCGCAGATAAGGTACGTCAAATAAGACAATATATATAACATTGGATTGCGTCCTGCTATAACATAGTTTACAAAAAAACATATTTGAACTGTGGCCTTCCGAAAATCCCGTTTCTGAATTTCCTGCAAAGCCTCGCCAACACAATAAAAAAGCCGCCCAAAATAATTAAAACTCCGTTGTATTTCGACATAAATCGCCGCCTTCTCCATAAATCTCTGTGACGAGTTTTTAAAGTAACGCCTGAGGTTTGATAAATTGCTGTACTCTACCAACTCCGCCAAGACACTACAATGTTCTCTACTGGATAAGGGCGAGTCTTAATTTTAGCTCTCTTTTACGAGTTGAGAATTTATTAGACTGCGATGACTCTGGATAGACGTAAAACTCTATCCTCACTAGTGTGAGATGAGTTCTAGTAAGTAGAATTTTGCCACTAAAATTTCATTTTGTCTTATGTTTATGTGTCACTGTTTTGTAGAAGCCGTATTTACCTAGTGAAATTAACCCTGATTTCCGATTTCGGGGTTTTGTTTGTTTGTTTTAATTCTTTATTGCACACAAAGAAAAATGTACAAATGGAGGACTTAATGCTAAAAGCATTTTCTACCAGTCAACTATGACAGATAAAAAAACTTAGATTGGCGTGCTTAACTAGGTAGGTACTAATAAAAAATTACAAATAGAAATAGAAAAGTACTAACTACCTAATTGCCTACCTAAATATAGTAATACTCACTTATACAAAAGAATTATAAAAACAATATTATACACAAATATAATTCATAAATAGATAAAATAAATAAATATATGCATATATGTATATATACTAAATAAATAAATCTATCAATAAATAAAGTTATGCGGCAAGGTTTTCCAGTAGAATTTTTTTTAAGATTAATGTGCGCATTTACTCGCATCAAAATGGTGAGAGAAAACAACGCGAGGAAACCTACATAACATAGTTAGATCAAAAATTGTAAAGTTTGTGCCGTCGGCTAGTATTCTAATGGATTGTTAACAACTCTGCAAAAAATGGGCCAATATCAAACGTAATGTTTAATTTTGCGTCTGACTATCATCCCACTAGTGGGAAACATTGACGCACCGAGTAAGAGATCTGATGTTTGCTTATGACTGTAATCGTCATGATTATGGTCTAATTTTATACATTCACTAACATAAATAATGCAGGTAGATTAACGAAACTAACCAATCCATTCAATACAATTATCGAAAGCATTCATAAAAAACAAGAAATAGAACAAGGAAATTCAAGATGACAATTGTATCTGACAGCCCGCGGGACCTCTGTCACTGAAGCGCCCAAAACAACGACATTTGTTTTCCAAACAAAGGACAAATTATCGCACATCAGAGATGCTCTATGGAAGAAGTTTTTCTTCAGAGCCTAGATAGTAAAGGGGAATGCTTTATGACGGTACTTCAAGAATGTTCTCGGTTTCGTTTGATGAAGACGAATCTTTGCTTTGGCTCGGTAGATATACGTAAAGCAAGAATTCAAATAAAGAATGGCTATCAAAGTTTTTATTACTATAAGAAAATTACAATTTCAGCTCATCGTAATGAGAACTGACATTTTCGAGTATGTTCTTTTTTGTCAGAACGAAATTTTTTTTTGCATGATTGCCAGCAAATAATATTAATTATTTGAATTGACTGGATTTCATATCTATTGTAGAATTTATTAGATGGCCTATACCTAGCGATAGGTGAAGTCAGGCTGTGGATTATGATGATGTAGAATAGTATCATAATTACCTATATAAATACCAAATTTCACTAAGATCGGATCAACGCTTCGAAGGTCATCCTCAGACCAACATACATACATACAAACGCTAAATGATTCAAGTTGATTTGGAGACCTCGCTTCGCTTAATCAATTAATTCCTTGTTTAGGTTTGGAATTACAATATAATAGGTCTTTACATATGAAATTGCCGTTCTCCAGTACTGGTCATTTCAAATAGAAAAAAATTTTGGAATGGCTTTGTATTCTAAATTAAAATTAATTTTGTTTTAAAAACATGACATTCTTTTTACAAACTCAGTCTTTTGTTTATTGATTAGCGTTGTATTTTCATTACATTTGAACATTTTTCGTCATAATGGATACTTTAAAAATTCGTGTAATTATGGAATATGAGTTCCGTCGTGGCACCAACGCGACACGAACGGCACGTAACATCAAAAACGTTTACGGAGAGAACTGTACAAACGAATGCACAAACCGTTATTAGTTTTCCCGGTTCCGTTCTGGAAATTTTGACTTGAAAAATGAAGCTCGTGGTCGTCCGGAGACTTTGGTCAACAATGATGAATTAAAGGCGATTGTGAAAGCTGACGAAACTCAATCTACAGCTGAGCTAGCAGCAGCTTTTGATGTTAGCATCAAAACAATTTTGATCCATTTGCGATAAATAGGCAAGGTAAACAAACTTGATAGGTGGGTGCCCCACGAACTTAACGATCGCCAGCGCAACGTACGCGTCGAGACCTGCCTCGCGCCGCTGGTTGGTTAGATCCTGGTTCAGCACCAAAGCAATGCCCTAAACCAAAAATGACCCCTTAAAAAGTGATGGTCACTGTTTGGTGGTCTAGTGCGGGTGTGATTCACCACAGATTTTTACAAAATGGCATGAGCATTACTGCAGATGTGTACTGTGAAGAACTGGAGACAATGATGGAGAAGCTTGCACATCGGCAATCAGCTTTGGTCAATCGGTCGTCCCCACTGCTCCTTCACGACAACGCGCGACCCCATACTGCACAACAGACAGTCTCCAAGCTACAAGAGGTGGGGTTGGAAGCTCTCCCTCATCCGCCATACTCACCAGACCTTGCACCTACCGACTATTACTTTTTCCAAAATTTTGACAACTTTTTAGTTAATAAAAAATTCAATTCCCAAGAGGCAGTACAAAAAGCCTTTGAAGAGTTTGTTGCCTCCCGTCCAGCTGATTTTTACAAGAAGGGCATCAATAAACTGCCAATGCGTTGGCAAAGATGCGTCAATTGCATGGGTGATTACTTTGAATACCAGAAATAAAAAAGGTTAAAAAAATAAGTACCTTCACTTATTCCATACTAAACGGCAATTTCATAGGTAAAGACCTAATATTTAGTTAACGCTTATACATTATATATCTTCTTACACGTACTGTATGACTGGTAGATAATGTTATTAGCATTAAGTCCTTGCACTACCAAATTTTGTGTGAAAATTCATACCAATAATATAAATGTGAAAGTAACTCCGTTTGTTTGTTATCTTTTTATGGCTTATCGGATCGCAATGAAATTTGGCGATGAGATAGATATGTCCTGAGAAAGGACACTATCTTTCTCTGTAATTTTATTTTATTGTAGGTATATATTTATTGTTGTATATATTAGTTCATTTATTATATTCATAATATTATTAGTTCCTTTAGGAATGTTTCGTTTTATTTGTTTAAGATATTTGTACATATTTATGATTCTTATATGTATACTCAACTACCTTTAAAATCATCTCTCTCTCTCTCTAGCCTCAAAGGTTTGCAGGAAGAAAACTCTTCGTAGGTTTAAGCTAGCCTTTGTATATGTCCTCTATTTCTGTATTTTATAATGTATTTTTGTGTACAATAAAGAATAAAGGGAATAAAGGACATAGGCAACTTTTTACCCACCTGCGGAAAATAAGGGAATGTTTTTATTGATAAACCACGCGTACAAAGCCGCGGTGGGTCAGCTAGTATTAAATAAATTAGTGAATGTTATAATGAATGTATCAATATGCATTGTCTTACATAACTCCAATTGTTGTAATCCGAATCAATACATGAAGCTCAGTCTAAGACGGTGCCTAATTAATGATGTACAAGACGATTCGTGCATAAATCCGTCCCCCCTCGGAATCCACAATTGGCTCACAGCTCATCTACACAATCGCTTAACAAACATTTCGTAGATGCTTGGAAAAATTATGATTATAGTCATATAGTAAATACTCATTATAATTTCTTATTAGAAAGCACTACTTCATTACAAAGGTTGTCTTTTTGAATATAACGGAAATTAAATTGATTTTTACGAGAATACTATCCCTATAGAGAAATACATATTCATGAAAATTTCATGAAAAATTATCGTTATATAGAATAGAAAAAAAATATTGATTTTTGACACATCAGTAGGTTTGACACACACAAAACAAAATAAAAAGACACAAGGAAACATATAAATTGTGGGATAATAAGTCGGTCATCACTCATAATATTGCTGCAGTAGCATAGCTGCTGCGTGCTTCTGTAGCGCTGCTTTTCTGGTTTTCAGTTGTATGTTTACTTCTGAAATTAAAGAAATCCCTTTAAAGCTGGGTCTACCTTAAATAGATTGAGGGTTTCTATGAAACATGATTTTACCAACGGCAAAATCAATAAAAACGAAATCTCCATAGAATCAACAAAAACATTAGAGAATTGATCATTAGAATGCTTTTGAAAACTATTTAAACAAATATCTTTATTACGTTACGTTGGAAAGCTATAACTGATATGAATGAGCCGTTTTATTTATGTCCCAAATTGTTAGTGGCTAAATATTCAGCCAGTGATTTGTATGAAGGCTTTACGTATAGCGCCGCAGAATAAGACATGCCTCTTAGCGTGATTTATTTAGTTTCGTCTTAGTAAATTTGTAGGCAAATTGCTCGAAGAGCTGACAGCCGTTGGGGCACAAAACTTCTTGAGTAGAGATCATGCACTGGAAACCGCAGCGTAGCGTACGTGGTTGGGGGTCGTAGCGTAGCGATGACCCCCGACTATGTGACTATGTGGAAAGACGACCTGATACTGGTTTTTGGAAGCCGTTGTGTGCAGACCACACAAGATCGTTCACTCTGGAAATCTTCGGAGGAGGCCTACGTTTAGAAGTGGACGTTCTAAGGCTGATACGATGATGACATTAATATGAGCTAGTTAATGTGTCTCTTTACTAGGGCTGTGTAAAGAAACTGTCAGGTAGGGGAAAAAATCCAACATAGAATTGCTGCATTCTTCTAGCGTCATACAGGAAGGCTCTTAGGAGAGCTCAGAAGAGCAGTAGGCTGCTGGATTTTTATCTCGCTTACTGTTCAGCTTTCTCTCGGTACCGGAATCTTAATATACCTATTGAAGTACAAGTTCTTATATAAAACCTTCTAACTGTCATCTATACAAATCTAAGCACCCGCTACGTTGGTAAAATCTTTAACTCACGTCACTGTTAAATATCCAACTTCTGTACCAACCCTCTAAACCACTTTTACATTTATATAACAGACAATAATTCTGAGCAAATATAACCTAATTTAGGTTTGAATCATTCGAATATGACGTGAATCGAATACGGAAACATTTCGGTAGTTTCACGAGATTCCTAGAAATAGAAATGTTTTCGGAACTCGGTTGGCTACTTTTTGTATACAGAAGCAATGTTTCCGGTAAATAATTAAACTCAAACAAAAAGGTTTATAGCCGAGTTAAAAAATGTATATGTAATATTTTTTTGATTGATGATTAATTCCTTCTTTCAACCATTATTATAAATACGACATTTTGATAGCCTTGACTGACATTTTAACGTGTCTCAGAAGGATAGAGTAGTGTTCAGTTCAGAAAGTGTCACTAGCGGTCAACCACCCGAGTAGTAGTCTTTTATATCTCAGGATCATCGATTGCCCTCCAGCTAGTTGTGGTTCAGAACTCATTACTGTCAACAAGCTTCTAAAATTGGATTGCCAAGAATTGCCACTACAAGTCCCCAATTTACCAAAATGTAGTGCCTACTTGCCTAGTTCATTCAGAGTTCAAGAGAAAAGTTCAATAGGCACTTCACACACACAGATGCCAGACAGTCTGTGGAACTTTTTTCTTTTACCAATCTCCCTTTGCGATGTCGCTTATTTGTCTACCGTTTGTTGGCAATGTAACCTGTACTGAACGTAAACTTTATTTACTCGCCGATAAAGTTCTAAATCCTTGATCTGGAACGCAAACATCCATTGCAGCAACCTAGTCGACTGCATAGTAAGCTGTGCATTTACTACATTCTTATTCATTATGTTGTAAGGTTGAAAACTGCTTGCGTTGAAGCTAATTGGCGAATGGCGAAAGGCAGACAGGTCTACCACTCCTGAGCTTCGCAGATCAATTATGCATTCTCTAACAAGAGTTTGGGACTTAAATTATTAAGGGAAACTATTCAAAGGAGGCGGGATTGATGGGCCTAATTTGAGTTGAACGGAATAAATTATAATTCACATTACGTTTTGAGTATTTAACTTTTTGCTTATTCGCATAATTATTTACGATAAATAAAGATAAATAAATTGGTAACGCTCTGAATTTAGTACAGATATTATCATCGCAAAATAACAAAGATTTATGGTAATTCTGTTGTAAAGTTTGAATTAGTACTCCACGATGGCTCGTAGCTCTCAAAAGTCTACGGCGTAAAGATGCTACGGCGTAGTACGTCTACGAGTTCATTAGGGAATTTACTGAGACGTGTCACTCTATCCCAAACGATGTGACCCATTTATTTCTATTAGAATTTTTGTAAACTTGTTTCAATTTAATTTTCCTTTTAATTAATTCCTTCAAAGAACGTGTTTGTTATCTTCTATGAAATTATTTGAAAAGATAATTTGATTTCAAATTGGTTCGTTACGCTGTTGGAAATTTTGTACATAGTTAACATAAAAATTACATACGTCCATGGCCACCTTTAAAATAATTTAACGAAATAACAAGGAATTAGATGATATAATTTAAAATGATTTTCCGAGACTAACACTTAGTCAGTGTTATTAATGTTTTCACTCAAACTCTGAAAGTTGGTGATTGTAAACTCGACAACAGCTCAGTAAATGCGATTTACGGCCCCAGTAAATTTAAAAATAGAATGAGGTTCATTTCATTCATGATTAAATAGAATCTCCGCAACAAATCTTTATTTCTATTTAAAAATAAAAGAAGTAACATTCATAAATGCTAAAATTAAATACAATCTCCATGACAAGTTCTTATTTCTATTTAAAAATAAAATAGACCATAGTTTAGTAGCGAAAAAAACAACGAATACCGGGAACGAAAATTTTCTTTTTAGCAACAAACTGTTATAAAAAGATTTTTTTTAATTTCCAGGAATGCTTGGAAATCGGGTGGAAGCGATCAATAACATCCTCGATAAGCGTCCCAATATATTTCACGCCAAAATATCTCGGGTGTACAATATACCTTGTTTATCAATTTACTATTGTTGTTAAAAATTACAACCTTATCGCCACAGGTGAGCAAGTCATTCATAATTCATTTATTTGCTTGTTTTATACAAAGATTTTAAATAAGTTACATTATCGCGGTACAGATGCCTCATCTGCCACGCAAATATATACATTTAAAAAACACATGAGGTTAACAATTTTTACATGTACCCTAAAAATACTAGTGGTTCTGTGAGAATAATAGACCTCGCGTCCCAAGTCAAAAAAGTAATTTGCGTAAACAAATTAACGAAGCAAGTTCAATTTCTTCGGTTTTTGAATTTTCCAATAGGCTTACCTATGTGCACTGTTGAGCAAAATATTGGTATAAGTTTTAGCAATTACTCGCGTTCTCTTGGTCCTAGGAGGAGTAATCGGTAATAATGTGTATGTCATGTGTAATAAGTCTGATTGGTATAGGTAGGTCTAAATTTTCCGAAAAAATTCAGAAATAGAAAACCGTCCTTATATAATGTTATATTAAGTTTTCCACCTTTCCTCCCCCTTTACTCCCTCCCTTCTACAATTTTTTTCGCAACATCTTGTGTAGAAGAATGCAGTCCTTAGTGTGCTTCTCAAATTTGATTGAAATCCATCAACAAATAACGCTACAGCAAACTTACCCCCTTTTTCTTCCCTATTTCCCCCCCAAGCAAAAATCACAATTAATTAAAAAAAATAATAATCAAGGAACTTTTGTGACAATTTTCGTCAAAATCGGTAGAAAACAATCTCGAAACTGAGACAATTCATTCACCCGGTCAATTAAAGCTTATTCCGCAGTTCTATGAGTGCTACGGCCGTTCAAATGTGACGGGGGCTACTTTTCAAAAATTAACGAAATTATAGTATTTAAGCCATGAATGTAATTGATAATCTCGCTATTTATTACCACTTCCGTGCCAGATCAGATAGCGCTGACGGCACGGCCAAGAGATGCATGCCTGTGATACTGACAATACCTGCTTACTTTGAAGGCTCTCTAGATAACAAGTAAAATTTTAACAAAAACATAACCGACTTCACAAAACAGAAACACAAATGGTTTTAAGATTTGTTAATAAAATTTCGAAAAGTGGTTAAATACATTTTTTATATACTTTTAATAATACCACGAACAGGTGGGTTAAGCGGAGGGTGCAAGTAAAACTTTATTTATTCCCTCTTTTTTTCACTGGAATTATTCACATTCAAAATTATATAGAACATAGCAAACTTTTTTTTGTGTTTTTACCCCCTGAGATGAAACAAACATATGGCACACCTGATGTTAAGTATTAACCATCGCCTATAACAAAGCATTGCATCTTAGAACTGCAGAAACGTGCCCTACGCTGCACTGCTCTGTGTCCATCAACTTGAGGCATACAGGTGTAAAGCCTCATGTGCCTGTAATTTCAACATACCCTTCAAACTGAAACACAGAAATGCTGCTTGGCGGCAGCAATAGGTATGGTGGTGGCACTTCCCCAAGCGAGCCCTTTCCCAAGGAACTCTACCACTGTTAAATAATCTGCGTTTGTGTGAATTCTCTATGACAAGCGCACGCAACGAGCCTAGGATTTACACATTTTACTATTGAGCACAACTCAATGCTGAGCCATAGAATTAGACGCGGTTAGGATCTTGATGGCTTTTGCTAGCAAAACCAAGGTCCTAGATAAAGTTACTCAGTGTTACTCAGGAGGTAGGTAATACAGAAGGAATAAAAAAGCAGAACATGTAAATGTACATACCCAATCAATTTCGTGACCAAATGAGATGGAATTATTGTTAATCAATCAACGTAGTAAGCAATGTGCAAAACTGAAAGGAGGAAATAAAAGTTAAGTTAATAAAAGTTAATCCTGAAAAGCGAAGAATCGCTGATATTTTATACTCGAAGATCAATTATTTCGGTACCGCAGGTACAAAAACGCACCTAGGTACTGTATATGTTGTACTCGTTGAATTACGATTTACGTTATAATAAATTTCGAAACGAAATAATATTCGTTCGGTAAATCAGTTGAATTGATGGGTCTCGCATAATGAATCAGTTCTGGTAGCACGGTGAGCTAAAGGTTGATTTCAAGTTGACAACGAAATCTTCGTCATACGTATTGTTACGAGCTGAGGGTTCGGGATAAAATAATGGGAATCAGTCTGACCAAAATAACACTTTTATTCAACACGATGACGATGAATACACGAACTTGGTCACATATAATCACAACACACTAATTCACACCACTGTTGCACCACTTAAAGTCACCGAAATGATCGCACGTATAGCTTAATCCAGACTGACTCGGGAGCAACTACTGTTCACGCGAGACCCTTCCCACGTCAGTCCTCCAGGGCCTCGCTGAGACTAACTCACTCAGACTGAGACTGACTCAGACTGACTGAGACTCAGACTGACTCACAACTGACTGTCCGGCCATCTCTCCGGCCTATTTATATCCACACATTTCGATTGTTCGAGAAGGATCTCGATCGTTCCAGGAAAAGGGTCGGTCCCTCGACACAATGGCCACTCCATTGTGCGCAACCGCAGACAATAACAACAATAACGCAGCAAGACAAAAGCGTTCGAGAAGTTACGATTATTACTCATTGTTTAACAGCCTCGGCGTAACAGTATTATTAAACAAAATTAGAAGATAGTCAGCAAAATCCAACATTAAAAATTAATATTTATAACTCAGAATTTTATAATACCTGGGCCGTTTTTGGTCATTAGATTTGGCATAAGAAGATAATATTAATAGGATTGCCAAAAAAAATATTGCAATAATTACTACGGTAACTATGTCTTGATTCTATTACACAAAATATCCAACATAACTTGATTTACAGTTTCATTTAAATTACAAGTACGGGAGTTCATGCATTATGGTCTTTTTCTTTTTCAGTTATTCTGGATTTCAGTCATTTTCCTATATTTGTGCCACTAAGCTACACGCAAATTTCAGCACAGTGAAGTTATAAAATGAGATTCGCACAGTGAAGTTATAAAATGAATGTCACTTTCTTGCACACAAGACTGGTCAAGTACGAGTGAGCTTCGACACCGAGGGTTCCGCGTATCTACCCTATTCATGTTAATTTAACAGCGCCATCTATCTGTGTGACGCTAAAATGAAGTAAACTATAAGGCTGATTAAAAAAAAAACCCGTTCTATACTTCTTTTTGTTCTTGCAATACCTTCCACCCGCGGCTTTGCACGTGTTAGATTATGATGTTAAGGTGAATCGTTAGCAACTCAAGTTTTTAAGAAGACATTACAATAGAATATTTAAGTACAACAGGTATGAAATAAATAGTTAAGATAGAAACTAAGCCTAGAACAATAAACGAGAATTGTATTTTTAGCTAGAAATGGTACAAAGACATTGTAAAAGATTAGGTTGTTTAAATTTCCACCCGTGGCTGATCACAGAGCTTTACAGGATAAAGATAAGTAGAACTTCTCCGAAGCGCATAATGGGAGCCGGTAAGCGAAAACAATAGAAATATTTCTTGAAACTCATTCTCGAAATAATATAAACTGGCACCGGCAAGCGAGACAATAGATAAACCAAGCTCTCTGATTGGCCCGGTACCGTTTGGGGTGCGCGGGGAACCGACGTCTAAAAAGTGAGATCTGTCGGCTGGCCAGACCACTTTTTGGGGGACCTGCGAACTAGAAGGTATGTTGTTGTAAAAATAGATATATCTACTAAGAGTTATTCACGTAGTGTTTCAGGCTATTTTACTCATTGATTATATTTTATTCAACTATGTGAATCGGTGATAATGTAGTGTGTTTGTTGTAACTGAAATTTGGGGATACTTCCCTATTTAATACCTTTCTGCTAAGCATTTGATTAAATAAAATTAATTGTTGAAGTTTTATGTTTTATTTCATACTAAATTGAGCGGGTAGGTAAGTCTAATCTAACATCAGAAGTGGGATACCTTTAACTTATGCTAATACATTTTGTACAAGTTTCAGAATGGATCCCGCTTTCCTGGAAGGCCTCCTGAAAGCAATCCGCGACGCTGTATCCACCAAGCGCCGCCAAGGTGATGAAATTGCGCTGCCAGTGTTCGACCCATCGACAAGCGACAACGGCGCTGCAACCTGGTGCGACAATATCGAGGTGCTCATCAAGGAATTTGGATGGAGCAGTGTTGCAGCTGTGGTGAAAGCCGGTAAGGCCCTAAAGGGCTCTGCGCTACTATGGTTCGAATCGTGGAATCCAGACACTGGCGATCTTGGGAAAATTTTCGCAATGATTTAACTGATTTGTACCCTGAAAAGAGAAATCTCTCAAAAAAAATTGTCTAAGGCGGTTTCATACGCGTCAGATAAAGCAAATTTCTACTGCGAGTACGCCAAAGAAAAAGTTAGACTCTTACGTAACGATAAGATAGCTTTTACTGAAATTCAGTTGATAGAACTAGTATGTGGTAGTATTAGTGATGTAAATGTTAGGATGGCAGCCCTCAATAGTAGCGTCAAAACTACTTCGGAACTTATTTCGTTATTCACTTCATATGTAAAACCCCAAAAAAAAGGCCTTTAGAGCATAGCGTGTCTGATAATCCGACTGATCTAAGTAAATTTAAACGCCCTAATTTAGATTTACGGAACAACAGTGATCCTATTCAAAAAAATGTTTCACGTGTGGTAAACTAGGTCACTATAAGTCTCAGTGCTGGAATAACGTCGGACAGCCGACTGATATCAACACTAGTGCTACCAGCGTGATGGGAAATAGGGTAAAAAAAATACACGTTTTGTAAAAAGGTAGGTCACACTGAGTCGACGTGTTTTCATAAAGCAAGGGTTGAAAAAGGCACAAACAGCAGCAATGAGGTTAATTTTTTAGGTCGACCTTAAAACTGACAAAGGTGTCAGTTGATGATTTAGAAATTGAATCCTTGATAGATACTAAAGCTGTTAAGCATTTAGATTTTTTTGTTAGTATACATTGATGATATACTTATCCCATGTTTAACAGTTGAAGAAGGGTTAAAGTATTAAGAGCAACTGTTTTGGCTTTAAACGCTGCCGGTTTTACGATTAATATAAAAAAGAAAAATGCAGTTTTTTCCGTACAGAATATTGAATATCTGGGTAGGCAAATATCACACGGAGAAGTCAGGCCAAGTGATACTAAAGTAACTGCATTGGTAAATTCACCAACTCCAAGTACCGTTAAACAAGTACGTCAGTTTATGGGTCTCGCTAGCTATTTCCGTAAATTTATCCCTAATTTTGCTACACGTACTGCTCCTATTTCGATGTTAACAAAAAAAAACAACCAAAAGTGGATTTGGGAAACTGAACAGGATAAGGCAAGAAAGTATGTTATTGATCAACTCTGTGCTCACCTCCGCTTGCTATTTTAGATCCAAAATTGGTGACTGAACTGTACACTGATGCTAGTTCCTTAGGCTATGGCGCTATTTTAATGCAAAAAGTTGAGAATGAATCAAAAGTTGTTGCTTATTTTAGTAAAAAAAAAAAAAAAACGCCCCCTGCCGAATCTAAGTACTGCTCTTATGATTTGGAAACTTTAGCCATCTATAATGCCGTAAAACATTTTCGAGTGTACCTACTAGGGGTACATTTTAAAATTATTACGGATTGTAATGCCATAAAATCCACAATGAATAAAAAAAGACTTATCACCACGAGGTGGACATATTTTCAGGATTTTCAATTCAACATTGTTTACAAAAGGGAAAGTACATTGAAAACATTGAAACCATTTTATTCATTGTAAATGTGGTATGATACAGATCCTATTTCTATAGAAAAAAAATACCAAAGTGTCCAGTCACAAATTACTCTTCCGAGTGTACAATGTTACTATACTACCCATCCCGTTTTAATAAATAAAGTAACAATAACAATAATTTAATTACAGGTGCATAACCACAATAGCATAAAATTGCAATAAAGTTAATAATACCAGTTATGGCATAAATCAATAATTTTAATAAAAATAATAAATTCATTTATCAATAAAAGTTTCTAATTAAATTCGGATAAAATAAAATGTCAAGTTAATATTACAGTAAAATTGATAATAAACTCTAAAAAAAAGAGAAAATAATAATAGTAATAATTGAAAGTTAAGATATTCATTAAAAGAAAAAAAAATTAATTGAATCGCAAAAAAAAAATAATATGACAAAATAATAAATGTGAAAGGGAATCATTCTAATAGTTCTTTAACATCATAGAAGCACTTGTCCAAAAGCCACGAAAGAGCCTTCTTTTCAGTTTTTGGAAAGGTAGAGAGGTAATATCGCTAGGAATCTTATTATAGATCTTAACTGACATGGCAAATATACTTTTCATGCTTGTTGTTAATCTAAACTTTGGGAGGGCTAGTTTATTCTTAAATTGTTTTCTTACTTTGTTTTTTGTTTTCTTAAATTGTTATTAGTTATTCTTACATAGGCCATGTCGATTTTCTTAGTCGTAACCCTATTGACAGCCCTAAATTGCACTATAATGTTAATTTTACAAATGATCCCCAGTCTTGGTTGGAAATAGCACAGCAAAACGACACCTAAACACAATCTTTGATCAATAAAGTACGAACAGGGGAACTCGATGAAAATCAGTATAACATTAAAAACGGGTTGTTGCATTACACGACAGCAATGGCCAAGTAGAACGGTATGTATCCACAGTAGTTGATATGCTCAATACAATGTGTAATGATACGTCAGATTGGCCGAGCGAATTGTGGAAGGTCCAGCAATCGATTAACACAACTATCCAAAAGCCAACTGGATTTTCCCCACTGCGTTTGCTAATAGGAGTTGAGGCTAATATACCTGCTATGCAAGCCCGGCTAGTTGACGTACTTGATGATAGTATTCCAGAACTCCATATAGATGTTCAAGCTGACCGTGAGTTAGCTAAACAACATCTGCTTCAAGTAGCTGAAAAATTCAAAATAAATCGTTTCGATTCCACACGACGTAATAATATTACTTTAGCAGTAGGTGATTTAGTTTACGTTGATCAGGATCATCGACGTAATGATAAACTGAAACCTAAGTTTAAGGGCCCTTACGAAATAATATCTCTTCTCTCCAACGATCGCTATGCTCTGAGGGGTTTGGGTAACTTAAGAAATATAACAAGTGCGAAGAAAAAGCTGCGATATTGGCCACGCGAGTTAATTGAATAAGATTCTATTGATGAGGATGCCATACTATCATATTACCATAGTGATTCTGCTTTGTATCTGATTATGACATACACTATTGATTATAAGAATAAAGATGTATCTTTAATAGGCAAGTTGGTTTTTGTAATAATGATAAACATGTACATATAGAAAGATACCTTGCCTATATGTAAATAATTAAAATGAAAACCTTAATTAAGAAAAAAAAACAAACAAATAAAAAGAAAAATCTGTTATTGCAACCTTCCGCTGGTCGACCGTTTGTTTGGTGTATGCCTATCTCACTTGCAGCGGGTGGAGGGGGCTTACATGTCTATATAAACGGTAAAGGATTGACAATAACAATGTAAATAAAATAAAAAAATATCCTTCCGCTGGTCGACCGTTTATTTGGTGTATGCCTATCTCACTTGCAGCGGGTGAAAGGGGATTACATGTCTATGTAATCGGTAAAGGAATAACAGTAATAGTATGAAAGTTATTGCAACCTTCCGCTGGTCGACCGTTTGTTTGGTGTATGCCTATCTCACTTGTAGCGGGTGGAGGGGGCTTACATGTCTATGTAAACGGTAAAGGATTGACAATAACAATGTAAATAAAATAAAAAAATATCCTTCCGCTGGTCGACCGTTTGTTTGGTGTATGCCTATCTCACTTGCAGCGGGTGAACGGGGCTTACACGTCTATGTAAACGGTAAAGGACTATAATCTAATAATAATTATAACCTTAAATATAAATAAATTTAAAATGGTACTAGGTGGATACTTCGAGAACGAAGTATTTATCAGAATGGCCGTGTTAGATTATGATGTTAAGGTGAATCGTTAGCAACTCAAGTTTTTAAGAAGACAATACAATAGAATATTTAAGTACAATAGGTATGAAATAAATAGTTAAGATAGAAACTAAGCCTAGAACAATAAACGAGAATTGTATTTTTAGCTAGAAATGGTACAAAGACATTGTAAAAGATTAGGTTGTTTAAATTTCCACCCACGGCTGATCACAGAGCTTTACAGGATAAAGATAAGTAGAACTTCTCCGAAGCGCATAACGGGAGCCGGTAAGCGAAAACAATAGAAATATTTCTTGAAACTCATTCTCGAAATAATATAAACTGGCACCGGCAAGCGAGACAATAGATAAACCAAGCTCTCTGATTGGCCCGGCACCGTTTGGGGTGCGCGGGGAACCGACGTCTAAAAAGTGAGATCTGTCGGCTGGCCAGACCACTTTTTGGGGGACCTGCGAACTAGAAGGTATGTTGTTGTAAAAATAGATATATCTACTAAGAGTTATTCACGTAGTGTTTCAGGCTATTTTACTCATTGATTATATTTTATTCAACTATGTGAATCGGTGATAATGTAGTGTGTTTGTTGTAACTGAAATTTGGGGATACGTCCATATTTAATACCTTTCTGCTAAGCATTTGATTAAATAAAATTAATTGTTGAAGTTTTTCTATTTATATACCAAATTTCATCTCAATCTGTTTATCCGTTACGACGTAATTTAGTAACAAATACTTAATCAAACATTATAGTAGTAACAAACCTTTAAATCTTACGACTTAAAAATAAATAAAAAATGGTTTTGTTATACTTTTAAGGTACCCCAATTGACTTAGTAACCATAGTTTGAATATGAAATTTTGACCTCTACCATTTTGGCTCCTTTGGCAATCAAAATAATAATATTTTTGATTTATTTCACTTGTAATACAGTAGAGTTGGGTCAATGTTACTTAAACAGATGCTGAGATTACTGACCCGTGACTTAGAGTGGCCCATACATCCGGAATTTTCCGGACATGTCCGGTAATATAGGTATTTGTCCGGAATGCGGGGGGAATCCTAAACCATCCAGAATGTCTACAATTTAAGTAAGTACCGGATAATATAAAACATTAAATAAACCAAATACGACATTAATGTTATATTTAAAAGTAAGTCAGGAATTTTCATCAAATGTCCGGAATTTTCTCCGGAATTTAGATTTTTTTAATCTGGGAGCCCTACCCGTAACAGACGTAGAGTAATAGAGTTCCTTGTTAAAGGGCTCACCCATGTAAGTGCCTTACCTATTTCTGCTGCCAAGCAGCATTGCTGTGTTTAGCTTTGAGGGGTATGGTTGCCGGTAATATTACAGATAGATGAGGTTTTACACCTGTATAACTCAAGTTGGTGGACGCAGTGCAGTGCATCGTAGGGCACCTTTCTAAGGTGTGTGACCTACGAAGCAATGCTTTGTTATAAGCGATGGTTACCACTTATCATCAGGTGGGGCATACCTATGCTTTTTCCATCTACAGTATTAAATAAAAGACGATTGGACAAAGTCTAAGGGCTTTGTTTTTACCATTTTGGTTTGGAACCCTAAAAATATATAAACTTAACTGTTATTTAGAATGGAAGCTTGATTCGTGTCTGCTTATTACAGTAAATGTTCGCTCCAGCTCGTGTAAATGCAGCCTAACCCCATGGGAACGCGCAGGCGGCTATCTTTTGTTGTTGATATCAAAAGACGGCGTCGTCGGCGCTAAATCATTGCGGAGCTTCGGCACTCTGTTATTTGGTAAGGCTTTTTAGGAATATCAATCAATGTTATTTTCCTTTATCAAATTTACCTTAGATGTTGTGATTTTCATTTTTATTAAATTTAATGTTAGTACGGAGTAGATCTTAGAATATGTGTTTACTAGTATCTAGAGATGACACATTAAAAATTCTATCTAGGTTAGTCTTTCGCAGTGTCTTTAGCACTAAAGCTGAACTAAAAGTTTATTTGATATAAAATGCATTGGGTCTAGTCAACACTAAATAAAACCTTCACAATCATGCCAATCACCTGCGCACTCACAAACATACCTCGTCAGCTGTCAAAAATATAACCTCACTTCCTGCTTCAACGAGAGAGGGTCCTTTTCACCTTGCAGCATCCACTTTTAGCACACCACTCGTAAATACTTTAACCCTGCATCTACGTACCTATTAGAGAGCGCGTTTTGTGCGTTCTTGTCGCACGACCGGTGTTTTTGGTGGAGGGGAGAGGGATGCCAGGGGCGGCGGAGACTACCGACACATCCGCCCGGCTCCGCGGCGCGAGGTTGACTGAAATACTGAAATCTGTGCTCTCCAGGTCAGGTCAGCGGTAAGGCCGCGTGCACGATGAGTCTACCACTACACTCTGATCAGAATTGAAAGTCTGTCTGTCGTTAATTTTTGCAAAGGAATAACGACAAACCAAAATTTTGGTAAAGGTTCATATTAAGGTTTAATGTTAAATGTTTTTAATTTTGGAGAAATACTTTTAGTAACTAATAAGTAGTCTAGTCAAGCAATCAAATGTGCTAAACAGCTGATTCATCCAGCACCTGACCGGGACTTATGATTCGAAACCACTGAAATCCCAAAAAAACCTTGTAAATTATTTTTTTATTTGATTCCACCTGAAGTCAGGTTGCTCATCTAGTTAGAAATAAATTGTGTAAATGTTTAAGTTCACCTACAATTTGCCGGTCGGATCGCACTCGCATTGCGTCCCGATACCAATTTGTAGGTGTCGCTTTGCATTTTGTACCTGATTCGTATTTACGTGTATTGTAGGATTCACAGGGGTTCATTTAATGAAATACTTGGGTTTCTGTGATTAAAAAATGTAAATGTTGATATGAAAATCTTTTTAAATGTAAATGTATTTCGTTTCAATATAAAAATGTTATTGCTTTGATGTCACATAAAATACGAGTATTAGGTATACATTAATTCTCAAAAGAAACCAATATTTTAAAGTTTTAAATCTTCAATACATCTACAAAATAAGTCATCATAACATTAACAGTAAATTGAATAAAAATTCAACTCGATAACAATATTGGTAACCATTTCCGTCCTAACAAAATCATAGGCAGTTACAGCCCTCCAATAGATATAGGAAGGCTTATATCCTATCCGCACCCTTGGCCTATAACTCCCCTAAAGCATAAAACAATCGAAAATAATATTTGTTATCCTCGATAAGCTACTGAAATCGGAAGACACTAGTTAATCCATAAAGAGCTGAATACAGACAGTAAGGAACTGTTTCACCGCTACTGTAGACCGGGCCTTACACAGCATCCCACACGCACATGCACGCTCACCCCCACATATATATTTACAACGGACGACGTACGTAACGTCTTTCAAGAAATTTTATACGCTTTTAGGGTTGCGTAGGAGATGTCTAGAAACTTTTTAAAAACCATTTCTTTTTAATAAACCATAGATAGATAGATAGATAACGATTTATTTTACATCACACTTTAATTTTATCATTATATATATCACTTAAATCAAGGTGGTTGTAGGGCAAATAACATACCAACATTATAATAATATATCATTACCAAAATATATATCTATTGGTAAAACTAAATGATTCCATTATAAAACAAATAACTGTTAAAATTCGTTGATAAAACGTTTATTTATTTTTAACTAACTGATGCTGGGGCAATTCAAATAATCTCGTTTCAAACCTTTCAAACTAGCCAGATAAATAGTTAATTATCTAATTAAGCTCCGACAATTTCCAATTCAGCAGAATCATTGAATCCTTTCCCACTTGACCGCTTTTGTTTGTGTTGCGTTTGACAATCCTTGCATGTGTTTGTTCCCCTGAAAATGGCCGCCGGGCACACTGCGCATGCGTGTCAAAAACCAAATAGCATCTAACATTTTAACATAGGAATTTCAACTGTATACTCTAGTGATAGAATGTAATGCTGTACGAATATTGAATTCATTGTTGTCGTCTGTATTTGGGCTTTATGTAGTTGTAATAAGGTGTATGTGTGTGATGCGAGTGAAAATTAAGGCTGTGTTTAGGATGGCGGGTTTTAAAGTGTGGTCTTGAGGAAGGTAAAGGAGATACTTGAGAAGGGAGCGGCATGGACTACTCATACGTCCTCTACGCAGGTAGTTCTTAGGAAATTTTATGTAATTGTTTTTTTGTGATGTGGTATCGAATGTTTTGTGTTCATATAACTTAATTCTATACAGTTTTAAAGTAATGGAATGAAGAAAATGAATAAGCTTCATGAGAACTTAAGATGCAGGGTTAAAGTACTCGTAATTGTTTTGTAATGTTGTTCCGGTTTGTAGAGCTTGTTGTTTGTACTAAATTACTTATATATACAATATATGTTATTACTAGCGGTTGCCCGCGACTTCGTACGCGTACACTACATTGTGTAGGTAACTTAGAAATAAAGTTAAACTTGACTTGATACCCCATTTTTATCCCATGGGACCTGATTTACGGAATAAAAAGTAGCCTATGTGTTAATTCAGGTAATAATCTACGTACTTACTAAATTTTATTCAAATCGGTTTAGCCGTTGCGCCGTGATTGAGTAGCAAACATACAAATAAATAAATAAACAAACATCCAAACTTTTGCATTTACAATATTAGTGTGATGTAGATTAAATAAATAATCAAATAATATTTTAAATATATTAAATAAAAGCTGACGCCGCGAACTTCGTACCGCCTTAGAATTAATAAATTGTGTGTATTTATCTATCATCAAAGGTTTGCTGGAATAAAACTCTTATTAGGGTGGCCTTTGTACATGTCCATTTTGTAAGCTGTTTTTGTCTGTAATCTATTTGTGAACAATAAAGAATAAAGTCATTGCATCAAGCGCATATGACGCGGGATGCCAAATCTGCCAATGTACTGTACGTCGCCGGTAGAATTGTCAATCAGCCATCAATAGCTGCATTAAATATATGAGAAAATGAATTCTCGTCGTAATTTTTTTGTATTAATTTTTCCAGTATTTGAATAGTTATTCTGCTATTCGGGACTGAGACAAATACAACAGATCAAAACCATGAAAATCGGTCCAGCCGTTCTCGAGCTATAAGTGTTCGAACAAACCCGACTTTGCTTTATATAGTAAGTTCAAAATAATAATTATAAGAAAACTTATTCACTCTTTTACTGCAAGGAAACTAGTGTTTTCCTTAGGAATTAATTCGTTCAAAAAATATTCAAAAGCCGGTTTGTACAAGCTTTTTATAAACTTGCAATGTATGTATGTTTGTCCGGGTGGAATCTTGCAACTGAATTTTAAACCCCTTCCCCTCAACCGATTGAGCTAACATTTAGAATACACACTTATTTTGAAAAACAATGCATATTTATAGTAAGTATGACTTGATTCTACACCCTGGATTGGCTCCAGACGAAGGAACTCTTCAACGGTCAACAGCACAGATACGATATTTAGTATACGCATTTAATTATGATAGCTAAGTTCCACTATGTCATTGCTGCTGCACTCAGGGTTGGCTTCTGAAGAAGGAACTCCTCAACGGTCAACAGCACAGATACGAAATTTTGTGTATGCATTTAATTTTAATCCTGTTCTAAGTTCCACCATGACATGTCTGCTGCACTCAGGGTTGGCTTCCAAGAAAGAACTCCTCAACGGTCAACAGCACAGACACGAAACATTGTATACGCATTTAAATTTGGAATACGTATTTAACTTTGGTGACAATGCAATAATATAGTACCATGGGGGTGATCTCATGATGGAGGCGGATGCTAGACAATGGCACTTCTGAATAGATTGTAGTAGGCTACCAGTGTTTGGGCTCATTTGAATCTGCTTGTGGTTCTAATTAAGAGTTTTATAAAAGCTTGTTTTGAAAAAGTAATTTTTCAACATTAAACTTATTGATTTACTTTAGGATACGTAATGAAATTGTCACCACAGACTATACATTAACAATATTGTTGGCGGATGGATGAATAGAATAGTATCTGGATGTGTGAGGTTCTGAGAGCGTGATATTTTACTGTAACATGATAGTTTATCAGTTTCATTTTATTGATGTTTTATTGTGACACGATAGTCTATCAGTTTATTTTTATATGTAATTTCGAATTGTTATTATTAATGCTATGCTATGACTTGTTTTAAAACTTACTTGAACACTTAGAATTAGAACAACATTTAAACTACTTTTTCTCAAAGTCCACGCGAGCAAAGCCGTTAGCGTATGCTAGTAATAAATATAATACAAAATTGCAGCTTTTCAGAGCGGCCTCGCATTCACCACACATTACTTTGATGTGGCGAGCGCAGCGAGACGGGAACGTTTCGCGCGGTTTTATTCGTACACTTTTTATTTTAATTAATTTTGTTTACAAACAGGAATGGCACCGCTAACGGTATTGTGCTGACCTTTTTGCGAGCGCTCAGAGATTTTAAGCGCTTGTGGTGTGTTACGTAACCGGTCCGTTACTTTCTGACAAATTTTATAGCAAAACTGTTAAAATTATGACTAATTGTAATTTCACTTGAAAGAATATTCATAAGTATACTCGTACTCGTATATTCATAACTGTATATTTCAGTACTTCAAGCGCAACGCAATATCATGCAGGCATCATCAGGCCTGCATGATATTGCGACTATATGACATATGATATAACTGACTACAGTTAGATGAATATAAATAGAACATATTATTTCTTCCGACCACTTAACTTTGGTCGGACTTAACCTGTGAAATGCAATTGTTATAAGCAGTCGTAACTTCTTAACACTCATAAGCGGACCTGTGGCGTCAACTCATTAAAAAAAAACGAATAGAAAGATTACCCTATGTTTTTAAAAACCTTCAAAGTTACAGCAAAAATTAAAACAAGAAGGAGAGCGCTTGTAAAGTGTTCTCCATAAACATGGCTATCAAAACCGTTTTCGTTCTGCAGATTGTAAAGTTTTACGTTCGATTCCTTCGACGAACTGGCGAGCTCGTTTTGTTGCCCCTACCATTTCTTTTATTGGGTTTATGTTATGTCATGTTGCTGGACTCCTTTTTGTGACGTGAGAGAGTTGACTATATGGATAGCCAGCCTAACTCCGACCAGAAACGCAGAAGTTTCCTCGAGTCTAAGCGAGCTTTGCGGAGTGACCTTGGATTGTCCAGGATTTCTGCACGTTGTGCGTTACTCCCACGCATTCCAGGACTGCGTGGGCAGCTGATTCTTCTTCAGAGTGGGCATTCTATTGGGTAACATAATACGTCCAAAGGGACGACACATGAAAGTTACAAGTGAACTTTCTGGCGAGTCACCGCTCTCAGAGCAATTGACAAAGATTTTTACGAGTCTAGTCAACTATTATTTATTATTATTATTATAAGCCTGTTGTATCCCACTGCAGGGCAAAGGCCTCCCTTCCCTCTTTCCACTCGTCTCTGTTGATTGCAAGTAGGGGCCAATCCTTGAGGTAGGAGTTTAGCTCATCCCGCCACCTTCGCCTGGGCCTTCCACGCGGGCGTCGTCCGTAGTTTGGGAGCCATTCAGTGGTGGTCTTCGCCCACATCGTGTCTGGCATACGGCAAACGTGTCCGGCCCAGTCCCACTTGAGTCTTCCAGCTTTTTGAGCGACGTCGGCCACCTGTGTTCGGGAGCGTATAACCGAGTTCCTGATTCGGTCCGTGAGTTTCACGCCCAGGATACTGCCCTCCATTGCACGTTGGCATACCCCAAGGGAGGACTATTGACGATTGGTTAGCGACCAGGTTTGCGCACCATAGGTGAGGATGGGGAGAATGCATATGTCCATGAGTTTCCGCTTTAGAGAAAGTGGAAGCGGTCCTTTCATTACGTCTTTCATGGACCAATAGCTTTTCCAGGCGTTTTCCGTGCGTCTTGCAATCTCTTGTTCTTGTCTTGCCTGGAAAGAAACTAATTGGCCCAAGTACATGTACTCATGGACATATTCAATCCCCACACCCTCAACCTCTATTTTCCTCTGCGTGCCGTTCGTCATCACCTTCGTTTTCGTCATGTTCATAGAAAGTCCTACCCCGAGGCTTGCTCTGCTCAGATCTTGGAGAATCGTCTCTAGTTCTGCTGCTGTTGTGGAGAAAAGGACAATGTCATCTGCAAATCGGAGATTAGTCAATCTCTTATCACCGACGACAATGCTCTTATCTTTCCATCTGGGTGATAAAGTTTGGAATACTTCCTCAAGGGTAGATGTAAAAAGTTTGGGAGACAACGGGTCACCTTGCTTAACTCCTTTTTGAATTTGGAAGGATGGACCGCTTGTATGGATATGAATGGATGCCGTACTATTGATGTAGATGTGTTGTAATAGTTGTACGTATGTGGATTCAATTCCTTGGTTCTCTAATGATTTGAATATTTCGGGGTGTTTGAGGCTGTCGAATGCCTTGGAGTAATCTACAAAGGCTAGGTATAACGGGACTTTATATTCCTGATGTTTTTCTATTATCTGATTGAGCGAGTGGAGATGGTCGGTGGTAGAAAGGCCTCGACGGATGCCTGCCTGTTCTGGAGGTTGTTTCTTATCTAGTTGACCGGAAATTCTAGATTTTAATATTTTAATAAAAGTCTTGTAGATGTGGGAAACGAGGCTGATGGGGCGATAGTTGCCGATATCGGACTTGTCTCCTTTGTTATATAATAAAATTATATTAGAGTGACAAAAATTACGAGGGAAGGATCCGGTTTTTAGTATGATGTTAAATAGGTTGGTGATCTGTGGGTTTAAAACATGTTCGCCGATTTTCAGGGCCTCTGTAGTTAAACTATCTTCTCCGAGACTTCTATTGTACTTCAAACTCGTTATTGCTCTGTGAACCTCGTACCCTGTTATTGGTTCAATTGTATCAGGGCAAGAGTATTCTTGAATGGTTTGATGAGGTGTGTCTTCGGAGCACAAATCCATGTAAAATTGGGTAGATATCTGAAGTATCTTATCTCTGTAACCTTGCTTCACCCCGTAACGGTCATTTAAGCAGGTGATTGTGGATCTGCCAGGTTCTCTTCCTCGCATGGCTGACCTCAACGATTTATTTTTATCTAGAGCAGATTGGACTAGATTGGTATTGAATGCTCTTATGTCTCTTCGAATGCTGCTTTTAACTTTTCTATCAGACGCCCTGTGCTCACTAGAATTAGGAACAAACTTTTGTCTCTCTTCAATTAATTTTAAGGTTTCGTTTGTAAGTTTCTTGGTTCTTAGTTTTAATGACTTGATTTGTTGACTAGCTTTCTTAATACTATCTCTAATATTTTTATATTGAGTGTCTACGTTATCACAACTTCTCATATCTAATTGACTAAAGCTATTCTTAAGTTCTAATTTAAACTGTTCTTTATTTGCAATAAGGGTAAATTTATCTAATTTTCTAATTGTGTCTTTAACCATTTTGTTGCGGTGAATTTCCATGTTAATTTTAATGGTGGTGCGTAGTGGGCGATGATCAGAGCTGAACTTTAAGCTATTGAGGGTTTCGACATTTTGAACAATATGTTTGTTTGAGGACAGACAAAAATCAATTTCATTGCGGGTAGCGCCATCCATGGAAAACCAGGTCCAACGGCGTTGTGGCTTTTTAGAAAAGAAACTGTTAAAAGCTTAAAGCCAAATTTTGGCCATAAGCGAACTCTAAAAGGCGCCTGCCTCGTACATTTCTATCTCCTAATCCATATGGCCCCATGATATTAGGGTTGTCCTTGATGTTTCGTGGACCAACCTTGGCGTTGAAGTCACCAATGACCAAGGTCCATGTTCCCCTATGCTAGTCACGGGCTTTATTCAAAACGTCATACCACTCTTCGACCTCCTCATCAGGGTGCGTTGATGTGGGTGCATAAACTTGTATTACTGCAAGTACCTTTCCATCGCCGATGCGAAACTTGAGCACTGCCACCCTATCCGAGTAGCCCACAAACTCCATGATTTTATTTTTCCATTTCTTTGCAACTAAAAATCCTACTCCGTATTGACTTCCCTCTCCTATGTGGTAAAATATGTTATCACTAGTCAACTAAATAAAATAAATCCCAAATTAAGCTCTTACAAAGTAACTTTAAGCTTTTACTTTTTTATGCATGGAGAACAATAAAGTGTTTTCGATCATACTCTATTATTAATATATATTATGTGCCTAAAAATCACATATAATTTATATATCCAAATTTATCAGTTTTATAGAGCAACCGAATAGCTACAAGTTTCTAACAAAGTATGGGTTTTTTATAATTCCGATTTAGATCCATTAAAACGTTGCCTGGAAGAGTTTGCTCTTAGCGATAGTCTTGTTTTTTGTTTAGGTTAGTATTCGTAATGTATATGTATGTGTATGTAAATCAATACAATGTTATTATTTTGTGCACAACATGTTAATTTCACACAATTTTACTCACCTCACGTTTGTACCCGATATCAAGAAAACTATAGTAGGGGCTACAGAATGATTGCAACACGTCCTCTCCATTTTCTCGCGATGACGGCAGATTGTCGATCGCTACCCCCGCGTCCTAGGTATCGCCAACGTCAATGCCATCGTTACGGACATCTCTAATGGACCTATTTACACTCGCAACTGGACTTTGGAGATTATTCTAATGCATTCTTGAACTTGTAAATTATTATATTTAATGGAACCGAGTCCCCAATACCAAAATTCGCAAGCAGACTAAAGTTTAAGACGTAAGCAAGCGTATATTGAGACTCAAATGGAGTTGGGCAGGACATGTGACCAGGCGCGGTGATGACAAGTGGATCAGGGTGGCCAGTCGTTTGCCTGCCTCGTAATTGCAATCACACTCAAAGTCCGTAAAGAAAGCAAAGATCATTAAATAATAATAAATTGAGCGTGAGTACAGAGTGTGTATCGTAAGGCGCAAAGGCAGGCAAACGACTGGCCCGTCTGGCCCAGCAAAACAGAATAGATCAACCCTCGCGCCGCAACCCCCTCCACATCACTTTGTCATGCTCATGGCCCAACTGCGACTCAAATTGTAAATTCTGAGAATGCATTTTGAATACAAAAACATATTATCTTCGGTTGCGCGCTGCTCTGTTGTTACCTAGGAGAGTTACAGACATAGCGATAATTCGGTCTCTTATCGGCCTATTGTTATTACAGGTAAAAAATTGCGCCCACGTTTACAATCCGGATCATGGGTGAGAACACATCGCGCAAAATTAATAAAACTTAAATTAAACATTGAAAAAAAAAAGCTCTAAAAAGCTTCCCTGCAGTCATTTTTGGTTAGTTAACAAACGAATTAAGCTTAGGAATGATAAAATGGCCAAAATCAATTTTCTAATCAGATAGCTAATTATAAGAATATTCCATCTCGCTGTCTTTGAAGGCCGAGTTTTGCCAAAGTAGCCCATTAAGTACTTCTTTTTTTTAATTATTATGAAAGCTGAGAGTCTGGAAAATTTTGAAAACTTATTAAAGAACCATGAAATCACTTGTTAAGGTTTTTAATTTAAATTGAAAATTTAAGTCATAATTCACCGAATGTAATTTTTTGACTTTACACCAACATATTCATAGTTTTTATCAAAGTCACGTAGCTGATTATTTTATACATAAACGAACAACTCATAGAAATTCAGCTGCAAAAAAAAATCTCAAGAAAGTTTTCCACTTTTTTTTAAAGAATTTATTAAGTTGTTCAAGACGAAAATTTTCAAAAATTCGGAAAATATTTATAACTCCAAAACTATAAAAAATCGCGGAACATACATGGGGGTGATTCGAATACACCAAGGGGTGTTTTATCTCTGGACTTTTGTTTGACATTATTTTTTGGGACAGCCTGTATAAGCGTTAGTTTTTATGTTTATTGTTTTGTGTAAGTTTAGTCTATAAGGTATTTAAAGATATGGCTTTGTTATCATTTTTGTTTGTGCACATTGTTACCTGAAATAAACGTTAAAATAAGTCTTTCTTTACCTATGAAATTGCCGTTCTTCAGTACTGGTCATTTCAAATAGAAAAAAAGTTTGGAATGGCTTTGTATTCTAAATTCAAATTAATTTTGTTTTAAAAACATGACATTCTTTTTACAAACTCAGTCTTTTGTTTATTGATTAGCAATGTATTTTCATTACATTTGAACATTTTTCTTCATAATAGAAACTTTAAAAATTCGTATAATTATGGAATATGAGTTCCGTCGTGGCACCAACGCGACACAAACGGCACGTAACATCAAACACGTTTACGGAGAGAACTGTACAAACGAACGCACAACCCGTTATTGGTTTTCCCGGTTCCGTTCTGGAAATTTTGACTTGAAAAATGAAGCTCGTGGTCGTCCGGAGACTTTGGTCAACAATGATGAATTAAAGGCGATTGTGGAAGCTGACGAAACTCAATCTACAGCTGAGCTAGCAGCAGCTTTTGATGTTAGCATCAAAACAATTTTGATCCATTTGCGACAAATAGGCAAGGTAAAAAAACTTAATAGATGGTTGCCCCACGAACTTAACGATCGCCAGCGCAACGTACGTGTCGAGACCTGCCTCGCGCTGCTCAATAGGCAAAGAAAAGAAGGAATTTTGAACCGAATTGTTACATGCGATGAAAAATGGATTCTGTTTGACAATCGAAAGCGCTCAGCAAGTTGGTTAGATCCTGATTCAGCACCAAAGCAATGCCCTAAACCAAAAATGACCCCTAAAAAGGTGATGGTCACTGTTTGGTGGTCTACTGCGGGTGTGATTCACCACAGCTTTTTACAAAACGGCATGAGCATTACTGCAGATGTGTACTGTGAAGAACTGGAGACAATGATGGAGAAGCTTGCACATCGGCAACCAGCTTTGGTCAATCCGTCGTCCCCAATGCTCCTTCACGACAACGCGCGACCCCATACTGCACAACAGACAGTATTCAAGTAGCAAGAGCTGGGGTTGGAAGCTCTCCCTCATCCGCCATACTCACCAGACCTTGCACCTACCGACTATTACTTTTTCCAAAATTTTGACAACTATTTAGTGGGTAAAAAATTCAATTCCCGAGAGGCACTACAAAATGCCTTTGAAGAGTTTGTTGCCTCCCGTCCAGCTGATTTTTACAAGAAGGGCATCAATAAACTGCCAATGCGTTGGCAAAGATGCGTCAATTGCATGGGTGATTACTTTGAATAACAGAAATGAAAAAGTTTAAACATATGTACTTTCACTTATTCCATACAAAACGGCAATTTCATAGGTAAAGACCTAATATTATTATTATTATTAAAGCAAATAGTAGAATAAAAGTACAAGATTTCATTCAGACAACCTTGATTGAAAAAAAGCAAATTACTTGGATTGTAATAAAATATGAAATATGACAAAATATTAATTCATTACATTATTAATTATTGAAACATAATTTGGTGTACATACATTAGTATTAGCGTGGTATTGGTTGGAAGGTGCAGTTGTATAGGTATCGTACAGGTCCTATATATTCTCACCATAAGTAAGTATATAACATCGTTATGACTAATATCAAAGCCCTAGGTACTAAAGTTGATATTGGAAATACGATGTAACCTGGGTATTAGGCTGCGTTATACGTAAAAAGCAAGTTGCCGCCGACTGTTTACTATTGATTACAGACCAAACATTTTGAGTCCTCTAATGCGAAGCACGGGCGGAATTATTATGTAATGCGCTCGTCGTTCAGAATGGGTGTGTTAAATATTATTATCTGAAAAAATAACTACGAGATCAATAGCTCACTAGACATCAATACCTCACGAAGAAATATTTAATACGGGATAGTGAAGCTATAGCCCAAACTGACTGCGAAGCGGAAGCGGTAAAGTCAAAACCCATCACCGTCACAGTATCATGCTTTTTTATGTAGTCAAACAGACAAACAAACCACAGTCAAACCTATAATACTCGTATTTTTGCGTCGTGTTAGCATGCCAGCTAGCCGTTAAGCCTGAAAACGGCTAAAGATAAAGATAAATTTATTTGCTTGAACATAATGTTATTATAAAGATTTTGTATTAGTAGGTAAGTGTCAATAAAATTATATTTTAGATACCTTACGGATAACCTGGTTTTTATGTAAATGCGTCAGTAGCTGGTCGCCTTCGCCGCAGGCCATACATCACCCGCTACATTCCGCGGTCACCCAATTAGTGTACCTTTAATAACACACGTAATAGCGTTATAATATCTTAATGGCGACGTCTAGCCAGAGGATATTATATCACAAGTGCTGGAAATACTATAATATATAATAAAATGCAAGTTATGTTTTAATAAAATAGTGAATCTTATGATGGCGCATGTAACTGTTCCGAAATATCAGGACACTCAAAAACTCACAAATACTGGTACATACACTGTTTTACATATAAATAGTGGATATTAGAGCGTTTTCTTAAAGCTGATAGCGAGCACTAGCTGCGTTTTTATACAAGTAGGTTGAAGATCAATGTATCCTTTTTTCTCTGCCGGAGTTTGAAAGTTATACTTATACTAGCTGTTGCCCGCGACTTCGTACGCGTTACACTTCTAAATGTGTAGGTAACCTAGAAATAAAGCTAAACTCGCTGTTGCAACTTGACTTGATACCCCATTTTTATCCCATGAGAACTGATTTATGGGATAAAAAGTAGCTTATGTGATAATCCAGGTTATAATCTACGTACATACTAAATTTCATCGAAATAGATTCCGCCGTTACGACGTGATTGAGTAACAAACAAACATTACACAGAACAGTATTGTACTTTCACATTTATCATATCAGTGTAATGTAAAAAAATTGCGAAAAACAATACACACTAAATTAAACTTCTAAGACAAACTAAAAGAAAATTATTTTCTTCTTACCAAAATGTTCTAGTCCTTATACCATATCAAATTTCGAACTCTACGTTCCTATGAAGCCGTGTCCTAAAAGTGCATAACATTTAGACTTAAAAACCTTCAAATTAGGTACTAAAATAGTGCGGTGACTTTTGAGACTTTCTTTTTTTTATATATAAATTATAGGCTAGCGTTTGACCACTATCTCGCCTGATGGTAAGCGATGATGCAGTCTACCATGTGAAAGCGAGCTTAGTAGAAAAACGCCACGATGCTTTACAAGTCTTCGTTTATTCATTTATTCCTTTATGACAAATACTTCAATCATTACTACAATCACATTATACACTTTTAGGTGACCGTTACGCTTCGCAGCTCGGGAACGAATGAGCCTTTACGAATAGTCGTCAATGCTTAAATAGTCGCACCACACAAAAACGGCGGCGGGTTGGTTTACTAAAGCGGCCTCTGTTTAAAAATAAACACCAAACTAGTAAATATTACTCAAGTAATAAAACTACAATTTAGTACGTAATTACAAATAATCGCTATCACAATTATTTTAAACAAGATACAAAAATGACAAATTTAATTATAACTTACTTCCGTCAATATTGCATTGATCATGTACGACTAAATTAATAAATTGCAATCAAATAATAAATAATACCATTAAATATTTATATAAATCAAAGAGATAATTTTTAGTCAAGCTAACACATGGTACATGCTTGCCTAGAAGAAACCTATTCACTCGTGACTTGAAGATCCCTTGTAGTTATCAGAGGGCTTAGCCAAGTTACAGTCGATTAGCGATGACGCTAGTCGATACGTCCGAAAATGTATGGGATTTGACACATGCTATAGAAATATTACGTCATTCAGCGACAACAAATGTATGTAGAAGTCGAATAGATTCGTTGCGAATGACATTTGGCTACGGGCCCAGGAAACATTACATTACATTAAATTAATGAACTCTCGTTACCTATAATTTGAATGAAACTGTAGGTCAAGTTATTTAGTTTTTATTTCGTGGCCCTATTTTGATCGTCAAAGATTACGAATAATATTTATTTTTATTATAATTTCGGTTCGGGGCGAACCACTACTTATACATACAGGAAACTAACTGTTAGTTTGTCATATTATGTTAATGTATATTATATTATTATTAATGTTATAAAAACGTGCTTAATTAAAGTGACCAATTGGGTTATCATCATGTAGTCATAGTAAAGTTGTAGGTAAAACTTAAACCCCACAGAAGCTCCCGAATATACTCCAAAAGAATAATTATTAAAAATGCCATCTGATTGCCAAAATATTTTATGAAGTGTTTATTACAGGATGTCCTAAATACCAAGTTGCGATGCTGTTGCCAAGTTAACAATGACTGGATTGCCTAAGGATGTCATTATTACCAAGATGCACTCATTTTGAAAATAGGACAGTGTTAACACGAGTATGATTATAATTGTTCGTATTATTGTTAATGTAGCTCTCGCTGTGGCACACGTGAAACTGATTCAGTATCACGTTTATATTATCAGGTCCAGTTGTAGTTTCTCTATGATTGTAAGGTCTATTGCGGCTTCGTTAGAATTTTCCATAAAATGTCTAAGTTATAACAGAGTATGCACAAAACAAGCAGTTATCAGATTATGTCATACGTCTCGTCGAGTAGTTGTTTTACCTATGGCAACGTACAAAGTTTGGTGGTCTTCAAAGAAGTGGATAAATTGTGTGGAAGATGGTTTACCATGAAGGTGATTTAAAAAGAAAGAAGCAAATAAGTACTAAATGACGGCTGCTAAAAGATAAGTACGGAAGAAAAAACATATTGGGATAAGGGTAGGAGAGTGTTTTTCAAAAATGTTTTCCTCAGGAAATAATAAAAATCAGGACATATATCTTTGCTTATCAGTACGCAGACCTGAAAAAATATTATGCCACAAGGTAGTCAGGGGCAAATCCAAACATTACGTTTGATACAAGCATTACGTTGCGTTGTTTGCATTCACGTGACAGGTTGCAAGCTCGTCGGGTTGGTACCCGATGGCAGAAAATCATGTAAATAAATGAAACCAACTTCGCTTTTCCATATTTTAATTATTATTTACAATTTATTTCTATTTCAAATATTCGTAAGTTGTAGGCAGTGTTTACAACGTACTCGCAAGACTTCAGTCTCGCGAACACTCACGATAGGTTAAAAACGTCGAAAATTGGAGACACAGGTTGTTATTATTTACAAAAATATTCAAAATATTAAAAAGTGGTGTAAACGAAGTCGTTAAGTGCGAGTTTGGAACGATTCCTTCATATTCTAGAATAGCTTTAATTTGGCCAAATCAATCTCAACCTTACGTTATCATTTCTCTTATTTTATAGCCTTTCTTATTCGTTCTAATTTAAACGAATTATTGTACTTATTTTATTGATATATCGATTGTACTAATTAAATCTAATGTATTTTATACAATTTAATTCAGATATGGCTGAGAATTAAAAATCCACAATTAATATTCTAAAATTCTATTGGAAGATTACTGTAACATCTAAATTTGAGAAAATGAAGTCTATATTGTTTGAATTTCATTTTACATACAAAATTTAAAATTTCTGTTCCAAATAGGCTGCGAAAATTTTCATTCCAACGTGGTACAAAATTTTATTAAATATTTACAAATTTCTCTTAGAATCTCTAATAAAGATAACGCTAGGTAACAATTTATTTCGCTTGTAGCAGTCTTTATTGTCTTCGTATTATACGTGTATCGTAAAATCTCTCCTCTCTTGCTCTTGCCGCTGCTGGTATCTGAAAAAATAAAATTTGTGTTACAACGCCATCTGTTGATATATTTCAGGATCTTCAGAAACTTGAAAGCTCTGAAACGCTGAAGTCACTCGGTGGCAATTTGTGTTCAAAGATTTGAGGGATAGCTCACGGGGTTTGAGAATGAATGCCTCCAATCACTTTAGTTTAAACCTTAGCGAAAAGATGTCGCTGTTAGTATTTATTTTTATCGTAGAGTTTAAAAAGCTAAGTGATCGGTAACTTCTGAAATTGGTACCAGGTATACGTCGAAAGCGTATACAGCAGATTGTTACAAACCTTAAAAGCCTCCACACACAGAAGCCGTGGCCGGGCCGGAGGGGAAGGCGTGCGTGTTGTATCGTACGAATTTATATGAAAAACTACACATACACCGAAGGCGGTGACTAAGCGGTGCATGGCCGTGGCGGGCCGGCTCGGCGACACAAACAGTCGGCGTGAACATGGCGGTGCAAAGCCGTGGCGGCGCAGTGGCGAGGTAGTGGCGTGGCGTGTGAGCGTTGTATTTCAGCTAGTATAAGAAGTTACTTCACTCAGAGCGCACGCGGCGCGTCCGCGGTGCGGAGGCGTGCTACTAGCGGAGTCACAAGTTGTATTTATTGACAAAACTTTGAGCTTATGACCCGACTATGACGCTATATAGCACAGAAAAATTGATAATGCTAGTGCAACCACATCCTTGTTTGTATGATTGCCGAGTCAAATACTATAAAAATGCTCTAAGAAAGAATATTCTATGGGAGCAAATTTCCTAGAAGTTTCCGGCTCCAAAACGCCTCCACGACGCAACTGCAACGCACGTCTGCAATGTGAAGACATCCGCACCGCGAACGCCACGCCTGGTTCGGCACGCCTTCGCCTTCGGCCAGGCTTTTAATTCCAGGGTGACATTTCGCGTGGCTCTCCTTCAACCAGCCACACAATTGTGGCTTTTATATAGTCTTTCAAAGTCGGGTGTACTATGATTATACCAGAAAATTAAATTAACAAATCATATTTAAAACAAATAACTAGATACGCAATTCTACAATTGGCAGTCTTATCGCTAAAATTGATCACTTTCAGACCACATTTGGATGGACTGGATTTTACATGAACGTTAAAGGAGCTTTTTAATAAAAGAAAATGTAACTGTGTACTTACATAAGCTAAATAAAATAAATAGATACCAGGGTAGATAAAATGAATATAAATGTAATACATATACATACTATAATATTAAAATACAAAAAAAAAATAAAAAAAAAATATGAAACAGCTGTAATATAAATACTAACAACGAGAGGTATAATAATAAAATAAAATTACTCAGCTTTCTGATGCAGACAAATAGTGCTTAAACAGTAGCGTTTTAGGATTTGGCAGATCTAATTAAAGAAGGATAAAGTTCCTTCAACGGATAGCGTGTACAGTAAAGGAGTTGTCATAGGAGTTAGAAGAGTTTATAGGAGTTTTAAGTTTTAAGGACTCAGAAGAGCGCAACGCATAAGGATTAGATATATGGAGATATTCAAAGCTCTATGAGATGAGAAGGACCAGAAGGGTTGATCAAAATACTGTACAAGAGAGAGAGAGACAGAGAAAATGATTAATTTTGTGGTTGCGGATGGATAGCCACTTGATCTTCTTGCGAAATTGAGAAACGTGCTCATATTTTCGTAGTTCAAATATAAACCTAACACAAACGTTCTGAAGGTGCTCAAGTTTGTCGAAGTATTTCTGAGTGAGATCCGTAACAGGCGTCAGCATACCCAAGAATAGGAGTAAGAGGGATTGTGCCAGCGCAACTTTGGTGGATGTCGGTAGAAAGTTTTGTAGCCTTCTCAATGATGTGGCCAAAGCGGACAACTTCCGACTTAGTTTGGCTAGAGGAGACTAGTATAACTTTGGTGACAATGCAATGATATAGTACCATGGAGGTGGTCTCATGATGGAGACAGATGCTGGACAACGGAACTTCTGAATGAATTATAGTGGGCTACAAGTTTCATTTGAATCTGCTTACGGTTCCGATTATGGATTTTTTAAAAGCTTCGTATGAAAATTTATCAACAAAAAAAAACTAGGTAATCAATGGTAATGCGAGTGCTTTACGTTACCTGGTGGCTTGCGGCGTGCGGTGGCGGCGGCGCCGCTTGTCTCGCTCGCTCGGCGCCGACTCCGCGCTCGAGTCCGTCACCGCGCGGAGCTCCTCTGCGGACAATGCCTAGCTATATCATCACAAATACTACTCATACAATTATCATCATATCAGCCATAAGAGTGATCGTCTTATTCTGGACATAGATAAAAAATAAAAATAGAAAATATATTTATTGTGACCATAAAAGTTACATAGATGAGTTGTGTCCCTGTTTCCCAGAAAAGCGTAAGCTGTGGCCTAGGAAACAGTTCACTTCTGAATGACATTATATGAATATTACAGTCTAGTACATGAAAACGAAATAACAAACAATCAAAGAAGTGTGATGTAGGAGAGCGCACATGCTTGCATGTATGCGAATGCATCAGTGTGTAAGCGTAGGTCATGTGTGTATGTTCAAGCTTATATAAGTAAGTCTTCTAAACCGGCATAATCAAACATATAACGTAGTGATTACATTAAATTTAGAATCAAGCTTTGTATATAATCGAGGTGCGTTATAGTTATATTGCCAGAGAACAAATCAAATTGGGAATAGAGTAACGTTTAATTTTTCTTTCGGGTAAATTTAAAGTTGGAACTGTGAAGCGGTGATATCTGCGAATGCACTGAAATATATATAATTTACGAACACTAAGGAGTCTACGTTTTTTATTAAAGAGATTTGTAGGATATCTGTATGGCATGTACATCATTACTTTAAGAAGGTCTCTTTGGGCTCTTTCAACTTCTTTCACCATGAAGTAATGCAACTCTTATTAGGGTTAAGCTCGCCTTTGTACATGTCCATTTTGTAAGCTGTTTCTGTATGTAAATTTATTTGTGTACAATAAAGAATATGAATATAATTTATGCCGCTTTGCCCTAGTGCTTTATATGTTTTAATTAAGAGATTATCATCAGCTACAACTCTGAGATTTTTAAATATGTGAATATAAGATCGTATTCTTTTCGCAGTGACAGTCAAATGTTCTTGCCATGTTAGTTTTTGATCGATAATAACTCTAAGATATTTAATAGATGTAACTCGTACATGCTCATCATAACTACATGGAATTCTATGCTTCCCAAGCGTGATGCATGGATGCGTGTGTGTTGTCCAATTGAAATTAGAGGGACCAGATGCAGCGGACTTGTGAAAGGTTACATATTTGGTCTTCGCATTATTCAAAGAGAGTAGATTATTCTCCAACCAATTACTGACTGCGCATAGACCTGTTTCAGCCAGTTTTTTTACACCATCCCAGGATTTATCATGGAATACAAGTACAGTATCGTCCGCAAACATCATAAGATCTGCACCCTTTAAATTCATTTTGCACAGTACGTCAAAAATGGAGAACACGAAAGCACAATACCGCTGGAAAAAAGAGGTTAAGCATCGTTTCCGTGGGATGTGGTTTCGCCATCCCCACCACTAAACGAGTGTCAGAGAGACTTCCGATGGCACGTTAAGATGTTGTTCCCTCGAAAAAGTAGTTAATCTGGGTACAATACAATTAGCACAGCGAATTCAAAACGCATGTGTGCGTTTTTGTTTTCCGGTTCCGCGGCGGGCTCACATATCGCCATACATATGTATGTGCACACGGTATGATGAATATGTCATCACGACGTTATTTACACTTCGCGACTTTGCTTTTTGGTATTGTTATAAATCAGCAGCCTTCATACCTGTATGACAAGCTTGAATTCTCTAACCGTCACGTACGGTTTGCCACTCGTTTAATCTGTCCACGCCACAGAACGACTGCTTTTCGTGGTAGCTTCCGATATGCTGCCACAAAATACTGGAATAATCTACCACCACCAGTTCGAAACGCAAAATCGGTTCACTTTTTTAAAATTTCACTCAAGAAAATTCTACTGCTTTCACAAATTACTCCATCAACAGGTAGTCGTTCTGGGCCTACATTTAGTTTGATTTAGTTGCAAAGGTTACTTTTGTTCTGAATGTTAAATTAATAATTCCACAAAACATTTAATATTTTATTTATTTTATTATTTGCAGAAATTTGTTGTTTATTTTACTGTTATATTTATTGTTTAGTTTTGATCTCATAAACAGTCTTGTTTTATAAGTTAGGTATGTGCAATGTTTAGTAGTTAATGTGTAAAAATATTTATTTAAATTTTAAATATTTGTTTTTTGTGAATCTTGTATACTTTCATATGTTAATTAATATTGTAAACGCGTGTTTATATTTTCTGCTGCTCACACGCACTAAAGGCGTCACATAATACCAGCACTGCAGTAGCTATATGTTACGGCGGCACACCGCTGAGTGACGACCTATTTTGTAGTCTTGTATTAGGTATAAGTATAATTGTTGTATTCGTAGAGTGTAAAAATGGACACAAAATAAATATTTTTCTTTTCTTTTTTCTTTTTCAATATCTCAAAATTCAACGTCAACTATCTCTCACTCTGGTCAATCAGGCGTTACATGACTATCTCATATAAATTAGCGTCTAATAAAAGTTCCATAAAGCGATTGTGAATTTAAGAGCCAACTGCTGTGGTTGACTCAAACTGTGCTTTATGAAACGAGTATCACTAGTGGTTCGCCCCGAACTGAGATCTCGCGAGTCTCCCATAAAAACAAAAATATATTATTCGTAATCTTTGACTTTCAAAATAGTGCCACGAAATAAGCAACCACCTTACTTAACATATAGTTTCATTCAAATTACAGGTAACGGGAGTTTATATTAATTGGTTACTCTTTTTTGGGGTACAAAATGCAGTTATTCTGGATTTTTGACTTTTACCTATATATGTGTCACTAAAGCTACACAAATACCAAACTTCAGCACTGTGGGGTCACTGGTGTACCATGTGAATTTTGTCAAAGTTTTGTTTTTATCATGGCTATTAACTCAGAAACTACAAAGATTAAACTAAAAATAAAATTAGGTTAAAATGTACTAATGAACCTTTATTTGACGTCCCATTTGATCGAATAGTCTCATTTTAATTTTTTTTACCCCTCTTGAACCCCAATATCTCAACAACCCCCCCCCCCCTACATTTTCAGCTCATTTAGTGACACCAAAATTGTTTCATCACTACTTATCTATGTATTAAATTTCACGATAATCGGATCAACGCTTCGAAAGTTATCCTACGACAAACAAACATACATACATACAACACCGATTTACCCAAGTTGATTTGGAGTTCTCGCTTGGCTCGATCAATTACCCATTAGGCAATAAATCGAAGAACTTACGACTGTTGGGGTAGAAAGGTTCTAGAGTGGAGACCACGCACTGGAAAGCGCAGCGAAGGCTCCAATTAGATGCAAAGGCGACCTGATAAAGGTTGCTGAGAGTTGGGTGCAGGTCACTTAAACCTATGGGAAATCTCTAGAAATTTATCGGGGACGTCTATGTTCTGCTTCTATTAAGACATTAGTTTTAGTCAAACTTTTACACCAACATCTAAAAAACTCGAATGATATGGGATCTGCATCGTACTGAACTAACTTTTATTTGAGGCCTGATTTAATACGCTGTAAATTATTGGCTTGCTAATATTTTAAGGTAACATCTGATAACGATTAAGTATTACACTTTTGAGAATATAGTTCTTCTGTACTCGCTGAAAGGCTGAGATTTACGTGTTTTTTATTTTAAAACGAAAACACTTGAAGATAGAAATTAGAGAATGCTTTTAAAATTCTCAACGCAATAAATTAGTATTTTTTTTATGATGTCAGTCAATAAATTTTAGCTAAAATGGGTTTGAAACAAGTGGGCGCCTCTCTTCTAGAAATTCTAACACTTAACTTTTTTGTACGTCTGTGCTAACGTGGGAAAGACACACCTTTTAACGAATTTCAAAATATGGTTATTTATTGGTTGTTTGAAATAGAGGCGTGACCACCTTAAATTGAAGAAGGGTTTTTCGTAAGAGATTGGAAATGCGAAATCACTCAGGACAGACGCTCGGGGGTCGAGTCAGGGGTAGGTCGAAAGGCGGATATCGTGACATTTGATAATCCTAGTAGAATCAGTGTTGAATTAGAGTTAATTGTATCAAGTTGGACTTACTGTTATTATTTACATTAAATTCAGTGTGTATATTGGTAACGTATCTAGTTATAGAGGTATAGGATTGCAATATTTTAGGTACTTAGGTATTTACGAATTTGAAATTTGTGGGATAAGCAGAGAATAGATATTTATATGCGAGGCGTATTTATGCAGAAGTGCTGTTGATGAACACGTTAGATATATTTAATTAATTTTCTTTTAAACTAGGAGATGTGGTTTTAACCTTATTTTTCAGCATTCACAGGTTCATACAGACTTATTATAATGATAAAAATGTAGTCTATGTTTAGTACTAAGTATTGCGATAATTATCTAATTCTCCCAAATAGATTGTACGAGGGAAGCGGTTTGAACGTGAAACTTTTCTAAACAATTTATGCATGGTTTTTTTATAGTCATTCACAGCTTAGCCGAGAAGGAGTCGCTTTTGCCGTCATAACCAATCAAACTTCCTTTCCATGTTCCTATAATTATTTCGTGATAGTTCTATTATTTTATTCAACAAGGGACTATGCTGCGAACACATTTTCTATTCATTTACTTTATATTCTGAAATTAATCGATCTAATAAAATTTAGTAGCAACTCCTGTGTCATGTGGTTGCCGTCCGCGGAGGGGCGAAGCCCCGCCATAAATTGTCTATCAGGTTCTGTAAGACGAGGCCTGTGTCTGACCCCTTCCAACCCGTACGCTCGACCTCTGTCCTGGATGTTTGATACTGCTTTTTATTAAATCACGTAGCTTAGCTAGTTTAGTTATCATGGGGTAGCTTAGCTAGAGATCTATTTAATTCATTGTAATATTCTAGATTTATCTTGAGTATTCCTTTGAATTTAATAAATCTATGTTAGAAATATGTCTGAAATCAATAGGATTTCAACATATTGGGGTTTGAGGATAAATAGGCGCCTTTCTTATTTCCTTACCTGATCCCTCCTGCTTCGCAAGACTAGAAATTTTCCCCATCCCTAAGTTCTCTCCTAGAACAAGACATTTCTAGCCATACATCGCATGCAGGGTGTATGTGGGTAGGGGCCCTTCACAAAATAAATCAAAATATTATAATTACTACTTACACAAAACTAACATAAACCTTTTCTTTTCTTTTCTTTTCAGCTATTTCGAGACCTTATTCCCGGGGCTTAGCTTTAAGATAATATTAAGAACAGTACTAATTTAGATTTATTAACCCATTAAGTCTTGTCATAATTAAATTCATTTTATTCTAAATTATTATATGCACTCTTGCGATATTCAAAATTCAATTGATTAATAACACTTAATTCTTGTTATTTGCATAGTTTATTAAAGCCAAATTATATCAGTATTACTATTTCATTTATTTATCCAAATCATTTACACAACGTAGAATAAATTCAATTCTAGACGATCACACTTAGGATGGCCAAGATCACAGATAGGTTTATTTTCGATTCAAGATAGCTTTAAGCTCTAGACCATAGGCTCAGGTAGACTTCTATTTTATATAGGGAGGTCAGGTTTTGTAACAGTGGTGCCGTGACTCCAGAATATTGTGCCTATAAAAAGAACTTGGGTTACTCAAATTTTAATCACAACGTAAGAAATTTATTTTAGTTTTACGAGCAAAACAATTATGACAAGACTAATAAATAAAAATACCGACTTTCTTTGCACGTTTTTGGTAATGAATGGTCATCCATTGTGTCGGCTGTTCGTTTGCAAATGTTAGGAAATTAGAAAAGATGGGTTTAAATAAATGACTGGTTGTAAAAAAGTTCTGTCAATAGGTGGGTCTGTTTTATGGCTTAGAAAAACAATGGCTCAGGTTTCAAATTTATCATTCCGGATACGCCGCATCTGCAACTATTGTTTTGGGTATTTCTTTTGAAATATATTATTGTTTACCTGCAGATAGATGTAATGGGTCTTAGGGGCGCATTTCTTTAACTTTGAAAGGTATGAGAATCGAAGGGGCGTTGAGTAAAAACATGTTTTATCCGATGTATTTGCTTGTGTTTCTTTATTTTCAGAAGTTGCCTGAGACAAAGGTAAATGCAATTATGAAGGAAGACCGGTTTCATACGAAAATATTGCGAGGAGCGTTTGGGTTTCTTGATTCTAAACTATAGCAGATTAATCTCCGGCACACACAGACTTCGTTATAATGTCCTGAGCTAAGTATTCTTACTGATTATTTATTGCAGTGTTTCTAGAAAAGTTGTATGTTATACGTTTGTTGGTTGTATGTGGTTGGACAGCAAAGTTCTTTTGATTCAAAATGTTATGTCAAATATAGTAAATTGATTCTGGGTTCGATTCCTAGATGAAATTAAAGATTTTTTTTGTTGATTTAATCACTAACAGACATCTAGTGTTATTTTAAAATTCGCGTCTAAAGCGATTGTGGTTCATGAGATTGAGAAAGTTGCGTTTAGGTTCGATCCCTAGACAATAAGTGTTTTGAGCTGTAAATTGGAGGCGTGTGTGGGCACTTGGTCTTTGAGTTCGATTCTCATAGATCTTTATGGAGACTAAGTCTAGGTTCGATTCCTAGACAGTTTGCATTTTGAATTGCGAATTGGACAAAATTGTATGACATTGCAGGATATTAAATCTTTGAGTTCGAATCTCATAGATCTATCGATTAATAATATGTTAAAATAATAATAAAAAATGAGTACTATGTCTGGAAGATTCAGGTTCCTAAAACCAAGGTTATTATTTTAATTTTATAATTTTAATTAATGGCTCTTAGGGTCTAAGGTTCGATTCCCTAGATAAAATAATAAGTTAATTAATAAGAATTAATTAGAAAAGCGATTTCCAGCATGAGAGAGTTGGTTGATGAAGTACTGTCCGTTTTAATCAATAATTATGTTTGTACTTATACTTGGGTTCGATCCCCAAAGTTCAAATTATATCTGGATGAAAAATAAAATCAAATGATTGCGGAATTTAGATATATGAATATTTGATTATTAAGTAAGCAATTCGAAGAAATTAAGCACTCATTAAATATATATGAAATATCCAACTTAATAGTTTAATAAATTCGTTTACTTAGTTAATATTTAATCAGGACGATTAAGATTTATGCCGAAATTTCGGGTATAAACATTAGTAGTTTTACTTTTAGGTTAATGATAGAAATTATTTCTGAAGAACATTGCTTCAAAGCTTATAATCTATGTTCTTATTGGAAACTGAGATGAGTTTTTATTTCTTATAAGAGACTAGATGTAAATAAGATCAAACTATTTAGCAAATAACAATTAAAAATTTTAGCAGTGAATTTCTTTCATTTTCCTGACTCTGTCCAGGAAAATTTCAATAAATTCAAGGGGCGACTGTAACGAACTTTTATTTGAGGCCTGATTTAATACGCTGTAAATTATTGGCTTGCTAATATTTTAAAGTAACATCTGATAACGATTAAGTATTACACTTTTGAGAATATAGTTCTTCTGTACTCGCTGAAAGGCTGAGATTTACGTGTTTTTTATTTTAAAACGAAAACACTTGAAGATAGAAATTAGAGAATGCTTTTAAAATTCTCAACGCAATAAATTACTATTTTTTTTATGATGTCAGTCAATAAATTTTAGCTAAAATGGGTTTGAAACAAGTGGGCGCCTCTGGTTGCGCTTCATGATTATTTTGAGAGGCATTGATTTAAGTCTTAATTTATTGCATAAGTGCTACCATATAGTTGATTGAGTGATGTTCTGCGAGTTTCGCCGCTGTCAGCGTTTTAGAACTGTTGATAATTGCCGGCGGGAGTCTCATCTATGTCGTTGGATCGTGCGCACGCGCTTTCGCATTTTTTTGATCCATACTTTCGCTCGGACGCACATCGTCTTAAAAACCCTGAACTGAACCTGCATCAAGTGTTATCTGTGTTCTGGACTGTGTTGTGTTTACCGCTGGCCAGCAGAGTGCACCTAGACTGAGCTTTTAAGCTAGAACGCGGCATTGCCCTATATCTGCGTGGGGTTGCTGGGTCAAAGGTATGTGGCATATCGCTAATGAATTGGACTTTAATCGTTGCCTACTCGCATCTTTCGTTTCTTTCGCCTTAAAGTTAGCACCGCTGAATCAGCAATTATAGCCTAGATTGCTCTAATAATCTAGGTTGACGCACGTGTGAATTTACTAGTAATTTTCGAGTCAATATATTCAAATTATAGAGTTGATACGCACCATTTTGGTCCTTCGAGCCGCATAAATTAATTTTGGGCCTATTCATGGTCCTATTTTTGAGTTCTAAAAGCCTAACTTTAAGCAAAAAGTTCGAGTATTTTCCATATCAGTTGCATATCATCACACAACTCTCACCTCTATTGCATTAGGAATAAGGGTCAGACTACCTTGCATTCAATTGTTACCGGCGAATTAATTAATAATTTAAATCTTAAGTTTCGCTAATTAAACATCTGTAATATACATACAATTGAATATCAACGTTCATTCATATCGCTAAATAAGTTAATTTAATAAATCAATTGATTTTCGGCGTAATTACATTTTTTTTTGTTCGTATATGAAAATTGTGGGTAGTTGTATGACTTTGAGTTGGCCTTCGTGACGTGTGGAATATTCCAGGTCATTGTTCTCGTACGGCAAATTTTTATTTACGCATTAGAAGCTTTTGTATTTTTTGTTCCTAATCGAGATTTGCTGACTGAATGATATCGATTGTTATTGTATGATACACTTTGTACTGTGGGTTCGTTAGGTATATGCCTACAATATTCGTATTGCACGAGTAGGTACTTTTTTTTAAATATTGAGACTCCATTTGTTTAATTATTGCAATTAAACATCTTATACCGCGTCGCTTGTTATTTTATTTGAAAAGAAGCTGGATCTTTGGATCTTTTCTTCACGTGAAATAACAGATGTGTATAAGCTTTACGTGTTTGTTCGCCTGATAGGAAATAGCCGTATAATTATACATATCACCTCCGCACCTAACTTGGTAAACGTAGCACTTACTAGATAAGTTATTTCGAATGGTCGTCTACGCATTACTTGTTGGGTATTTTATTATTTTGTATGAAAGGATTTCGTTAAAAATATAATCGCATCGCTTACGTAATAAGTGTCTATACTTATTTGTAGTTTTCGCACTTACGCATTTTAGGGTTCCGTAGAAATAATTAGAATTCGGCTGATTATTTTTTGTCGGTTTTAACTTCTGTTCACAATGAGTGACAAGGTTAAACTTAGATTGTTCGAAAGTAAACGCGACTCGTATTTCGCACGGGTTCAAAGTATATTTGATTCGACAAAATCTTTAACAACCGAAAGATTACGTAAAACCTTTATTGCTCAGGCTAAACAAATTGATGCATTACGTAGCGAATTCAATGAGATTATGGACGAGATAAATATGTGAAATTTGACATTAGATCCTACGTGCGAAGTAAGCTATAGTGCTTTAACTTCCTTTGATGAATTGGTCTGCGAGATAAAAAATACTTTGGCTTCATTGACTGAATCAAATACATCCAAGGAACCCGCTCCTGCGGCTTCGACTAGCACGAAATCGAGCCCTAATGCCTATCATATTAAGGTACCTAAAATCGAGTTGCCCACCTTTGACGGTGATATCCAGAACTTTCCGTTCTTTTATGAGACTTTCAAACGTATTATACATACTAACTCAGATTTATCAGATTCTGATCGCATTCATTATTTGCTGAGTTGTTTAAAGGGAAAGGCTGGGAATGTGGCAGTAGGTATTGTACCGTCTGGCGATAATTACCGCGTGGTCTGGGATGCGCTTATCGCAAAGTACCTGGATACTCGCGCGCTCGCCACTAATTATCTAAATCAGCTGTTCTCATTGAAATCGTTCGGGTCAACGCCCGCTAACATTGAAAAAGGTTTCGATAAGTTAACTGCTACGGTTGCGGGACTCAAACAATTGAAAATCGATAACTTGGCTGATTTTATATTTATTCATTTGGGTCTTAAGTTAATAGACTCAGATATCGCAAAACAGTTTGAAATGTCACTTCGTAATCAACAGGAGTTAGATTATGATTATTTCGTAAAGTTTGTTCGTGAACAAGTCAAAATCTTGTTTCGCATCTCTCCTGCGGCAACTAAGCCCTCCCCCGCAGGTGGCTCCAGCACCTCATCTAAGGTATCGCAGGTGTTTGTAGCTACTGAATCTGAATGCTCACTTTGTCATTCCACGCATAAAAACTTGTTTACGTACAATGCGTTTCAAAAGTTGAGCGTAAATGATAGATTTAAGTTCGTAAAAGACAATAAAAGATGTGGTAACTGCCTAAGCAGCCAACATACCGTATCTAAGTGTCTATCTAAGTCCACATGTAGGAAATGCAACGGCAAACATCATTCTTTATTGCATTTTGAGCAATCGACGCAAGCCACTGCGCTTGCCCCCACGTTCGCCCCCCCCTCAACTTCGGCGGCTGATCCGGCTACTCCTGATCGTGTGGCTTTGTGTACGCATTCTTCTGCCCAAGTTCAGGCCACAGGCAGTACCGAAGTTCTGGCGACGGCCAAGGTTTTAGTGGCAGGTAGGAAGGGTAAGGACGTGGTGATTAGATGTCTCTTGGACCCTGGGTCACAAAAGAATTATATTACAACGCGTTGCTGCCGTATGCTCGGTCTAACTATACAGGCGGACTCGATAAATACCGTTCGTGGTATTGGTGGCACGTCGCAGCCCGTTCGCGGCTCGGTGAACCTTACGTTCGGCTCACGGCTTCGCCCGCAGCCTAGGTATGAAATTGACGCTTTAGTTTTGGATCAAATAACCGGCCAGCTTCCTCTGTGTGCTATAAATATTACCGAATTGAATCATATTGATCCTAAACTACTCGCGGATGACACCTGGGGTGTGCCAGGTAATATAGACATGTTACTTGGGGTCAAGTTGTTCGCTAAGTTATTGCGACCAGGTCACGTGACCAGCGTACCCGGCTGCCCCGATACATTGGAGACTGTGCTCGGCTACATACTTCTAGGAGAAGCACCTATTGTCGAACCTCCAACTGACACTCTGTCTTTCTTTGCGAGTTCGTTCGATAACTTCGATCTTCGTAAGTTTTGGGAGATTGAAGATGTTACTGCTCCGTCCATTGATAGTGTGGATGATAAACACTGTGAACAGTTTTATTGCACCACAATTACCCGCGCTCAAAATGGCAAGTATGTGGCAGCTTTGCCACTGAAAACAGACGCGTCAGCATTAGGTAATTCTTTTGATATAGCTCGCAAGAGATTTTTTAGCCTCGAACGTAAACTTAAATCGCTTCCTAACGTCAAGCTTCTTTATGATGACGTCATACGGGATTATCTACAGAATAATTACATTTCTTTGGTGCAGAATATCGTACCTGAATGTGTGTTGCCCAAACGAAATTGTAAAGAGCGAGAAATGGAATACTATATTCCTCACCATGCTGTTATTCGAGAGGATAAAGTGACCACTAAGTTGCGCGTGGTCCTAGATGCCAGTGCATGTACAGACAATGGTACCTCACTCAATGATATCCTGTACGCAGGTCCAGTCCTTCAGGCTGACTTTTTTAACATCTTCGTAAATTTTAGGCTTTTCAGTGTCGCTATTTCCGCAGATGTTAAATCTATGTACCTACGTATAGGTATACGCCCCCAAGATCGTTCGCTTCAACGAATCTTATATCGGGTTAATGAAGAAGAAGAACTTAAAATCTATCAGTTTTCAGTGCTTCCATTTGGATTAAAGTGTAGTCCTTTTATAGCTATTCGCACTATCCAACAGCTATGTCAGGATGAAGGAACACAGTTACCTCTCGCCAGGGACATTTTACAACGAGATATTTACATGGACGACATAGTGAGTTCTATACCTAGCACTGCGCTAGCTATCGACTCGGCTCGTGAACTGATAAAAATATTCTCTCTCGGTGATTTTCAGCTGACGAAGTGGTCTAGCAACAGTGTGGATGTTCTTCAGACTATCCCAGAGTCATTACGACTTTCACAGAGCGTGGACTTAAGTAAAGATCCAACACAGAAAATACTGGGACTTCGTTGGTTTCCTGATGAGGATTGTTTCGCTTTCCAGATTAATCCTAATGATCGCCCTTGCACGAAACGGAATATTCTTTCCTCCATCGCACGTCTGTTCGACGTTCTAGGCCTCGTGGCACCGATGATTTTATACGCCAAGCTTCTTATCAAAGAGCTTTGGCTGGTCAAACTTGGATGGGATGACGTCCCCCCACCTCGCATTGTGCGTCAGTGGGATCAATTTCAAGCTGAACTGCCACTTATCTCTGAATTGAGATTTTTGCGACATGTTGGCGTCGTGGAACGCTGTAAGCTCTCACTCGTCGGTTTCGCCGACGCTAGTGAGAAGGCTTACGGTGGTTCGGTCTACGCCCACGTTGTCAAACCCGACGGTAGTATCGTCGTTTCGCTGGTGTGTGCGAAATCTAAAATCGCACCACTGAAAGTCGTTTCTCTAGCTCGTCTCGAGCTATGCGCGGCACTCCTTTTATCAACTGTGATAAAGCGAGTTTATAATCTTTTGGCAGCTCGGCACGCCATTGAGGTAGTATTTATTTATTTATTTATTTATTTTAGAAACAACATCATTACAGGTTTTTTTTTTAAGCCCTAAGGCGATGCTATGTCTAGGTAACTTATGTTAATTAATATGACAAATACAAATTCAATACAAATACTATAGATACTACACATTTGGGTATACATTATATTATACATTTACTTTCAATGACGACCTGTGCCATTTTTAAGAGTTTCGGCAGGTTTTGGTAAAATATGTCCACGCTACTTTCGGACAGGATATTAAGCAAGTTTATAGCGAGTGACATGGGGGCAAACTTAAGTAAGTTGGTCCTACAGTTGGGCACCTCAAGCATAGCGGGGCGGCAGCGCGCGCCCAAGTAGTCGTTGGGGACGCGCAGCCGCAGCGCCGCCAGCACCGCCGGCTGGTGCAGCTCCCCGCGCAGGACACGCACCATGTACTTCACCAGCGCGACGTCTCTGCGCACTGACAGCCTGCAGTACCCTACCATACCTAACACGAACAGACTCGGGTACATCAATGGGTAATATGGATAGACTCCATATTCTTTTAGGTACAAAAAGCGAGTAAATTTATTTTGTATCTTTTCTACCATGAGTTTGTACTTAGCTTCGTTAGGGTTCCAAATTATAGCATTTGTTTCTAGATGACTTCTTACAAGGGCATTATATAAAAGTTTAATAACATTTATGTTTTTAAAATGCACACTCTGTCTCAGAATAAAACCCAGGTTTCTAAAAGATTTGACGCACACATTTACAATATGGCGCCGGAACCTTAAGTCAGGGACCATTTCGAGGCCTAGGTCACGGACAGACGTCTTTCTCGGCAGCACTACCCCCTCCACCTCGTACTGATACTGCAAGGGGGCGCGCGCCCGGCTGTAGCTCATCACGGAGCACTTCGCTACGTTAAACAGTAGCTTGTTGGACCTGCTCCATTGGACCACCCTATCTATGTCGGACTGGAGCCGTTCACAATCGGATGTGTCCGCTACTGTTCGAAACACTTTCAGGTCGTCCGCAAAGAGCAAACAGCCTGCCTCCTTAACAACCCCCACAAGATCATTAATCATAATGACGAATTCAAGAGGACCAAGATTGCTGCCCTGACTTACCCCCGAAAACGTGTAATATGGGGCCGATTGGTACCCCGCGTACTCCACATACTGTCTGCGTTCGCTAAGGTAGCTCGCGAAGAATTTGAGCAAATGCGGCGTGAAACCTATTGCAGAAAACTTCGACAGTAATACATCGTTATCGACAGCATCGAAGGCTTTCTGAAAGTCGAAGTACGCGCAGTCTACCTGCCCACCTGCGTCCACTGCTGGCGTCAGGTGCGTTACGAATGACAGCAAGTTGCTGGCTGTGCTGCGCCCCGGCCGAAAGCCGTGCTGGGCGTCGGTAAGGCGCGCGCTCACTTGCGTATAAATACACTTATGTAAAATTGACTCAAATACCTTAGCGAAGGCCGACAGCACGGCGATCGGACGGTACTTGCTCACATCGGACCCACCTCCTGCTTTTGGGACCGGAATTACTCGTGTCGTTTTCCATCGGTCAGGATAACGGCACTCGTCTAAACATAAATTGAAAATGTGTAAAAGGGGTTTCTCAAAAACAAACCGACAGTCTTTTATTAAATAAGGAGGAATGTTATCGGGCCCTAAAGAGTGCTTAGGCTTCAAAGCACGGAGTGCAGTACGCACGTCACGGGCAGTCAGCTGGGCAACGTGCACCCGGGTGGCGTCCCCCCCCACGGGTGAGGCGCACTCCGCCTTCCTCGGGTCTAGGTTCGGCCGAACCGGACTGTACACAGAGTGGAAGTATGACGCAAAACATTCCGCACACTCTTCATCACTCAACTCCCTCCCCTCTTTAGTGATACGAGTTTTATTTCGCCTCGATTGCTTTTGCTTGATAAAAGCCCAAAAAGACTTAGGGTCATTTTTAAAATTTAATTGCAACCTCTCTTGGTAGGCGTCAAAAGTTTCAGATAATTTAATTTTAACTAAAGACCTGCATTTAGAAAAAAATTCGTAATCACTTTGTTTACCTGTAATTTTAAATATCTTATGGTAACGCCATTTCCGCTGAATCTCGATTATCAAATCTGCCGTATACCACTCAGGATAGTTAAAACGAGACTTATTTGCTACCTTAGCACATTTCTTAGGTGTACACTCGGAAATAGCTTGGTTTATGACTTCATAAAAGTATTCCAGCGCCGCCTCTGAATTCTCAGTCCTATATAATTGATTCCAATCTATGGATTCTAACATGTAGTATAACATAGGAAAGTTACATTTAGTGAAGTTCCAACAAAGATGATCTGCAGAGCTACCCATATGGTGACATGGTGGTACGGGGCCTCCTCGGCGTGTGACCGTCGTCGTCACACAGACGAGTGGCGGATGCTGAGGGTCAATAGGTACCAAGGGATCGTAAGACAAAAGTACGTCCAAGTCACTCGCTGGTAATGAAGACAAAACTAAGTCTAGCGTTCGGTTATTACTATTAAGTAAGTTATTTACCTGCCGAAATCCACAGAAAGCATTCACATACTCCATATAACTTTGTACCTCCACAGTTGTCGAAGGCATATTGAAATCACCCAACACCAATACATTGTCGAACTTAACACACTCAGTTTCTAAAATATTAAATAAATGCATATATTCGTTATCATTACTATTTGGTGGAATATAAACTACACAGCACATACACAAAAAAATATTTTTACGGTGTACCGACGCACATACTATCTCGAATAAGGCCGCGTCCACATTTGAGATAGGAATGCGCCTGAGTTCGTAACTCGAGGAAGATGCCAAAAACACGCCTCCCTGCTTACGGCCATCCGCTCGATCACATCGAAGAATCTTGAAATCACATGGTATGAGTTCTCCGTCATGGATTGATGAATTTAGACCCGATTCTGTTATTGCAAATAAATCATATGTGGAGGTCAGCAAATTGTTATAGAAAGTTGTAGTTTTTGTCCTGAGTCCCCGTACATTTTGATAGAAAACCTGGAGTGGTTGATTATCAGACTTTTTCGACACTTTTAGTGGTTTTGGGGTCTCGAAACCACAACCAATCATTAAATTTCGTGTTCACTGGCCAACACTCAATATTATTGATCTTATCAAAATTCGACTCCGGTACACCAATCATAAAAGATGAATAATCTCTCTTGGTTTTATGGACGATCTTCTGGATCCTTACATCCGCAGTACCACACTTTTTGGCTACGTGCTCAGTAATGGCCTCTTCAGTTGTGTCAGGATGGAGTGACCAGACATGCAGGAATTTCTTGTTCTCCACTGCTTGGAAAGAAGAGATTTGAGTGTTCCCTCCTTTCTGAATAGTGCCGAGTTGAGCATTTTTCCCTTTGTTCTGGTAGGTGACAAGAGTCCATTTTCCTGAAGACGTATTAGCCGCGTGTTTCGGGATAGACACGTCCTTATTTTCCTTGCGGTCGTCTAAGCAAGTTGCATTTTGCGTAAAGTCTTCAACGGACACCCGCTTTGCTTTCTTAGGGGCACGGTGTGGACGTACCGTTACGTTTGGCGATACGTATGTTTGCTCCAAGTTAGCAGCAGCGGCAGCCGTCTCACTCGCGCGCGGTGCAGTTACCGTAGGCACGTCCCGCTCCCTCGTACCAGTACGCTCTTCAACTTTGGCGAATAACTTCTCCAATACCCTCTTCTGTTCAGTAATAACGGTAGAAAAGTTATTGATCGCAAGTTCTTGATCTTCCAATTTCCGCGATTGAGCATCAATCGTTGCCGATTGCGCAGTAATTTTTGCCGCCAACGAAGCTACTAGCTTTGATAGATCGCTAAAAGCACTTTTCAAGTTAAATTTGGACATTTTTACCGGTACACGGAAATAAAAACACAGAGACCGAAGTAAGATACGTACGACTCGTACGACGATCGTACGACGACTGTACAGCTTTAGACAGTAGTAGCTTTTTCGGATTCAACTGTAACTTTGAGTTGGATTCACTCCGCACCGCATCGCTGGCACACCTTCGTAGCCAATCGTATCGCGAAGATTCAAGAGAATCTTTCGGCAGATCACTTCTTCCGCGTGAAAGGGTCTGAAAATCCCAGTGATTGTCTCTCTCGCGGCTTAACGCCTGCCCAATTAGTCCATCATCCACTATGGCTAAATGGACCGCCATGGCTTAAGCTTCCCCGCTCTGAATGGCCAATAAAACCATTCGTTTCAGGCGAGTCGCAAGAGCTTCCGGAAATGAAGCCCGTGGCTCTTCCTGTGATCTCGCACGGATGCTCGGACGGAAGTCCTCCTTCCGACGACATTTTATACGCTCGTTCTACCAGGTTCTCGTCCTGGCTGAAATACTTAAAAACGATTTGCTTCGTTTATAAGTTCATCAAACGGTTCCCTAGAGGGCCCGTTACCGCGTCTGACCTAGAGTTTGCTGAATTCATTGTGCTACGATCGGTGCAGAGGATTCATTTTGAAGCTGATCTCGATCGCTTAGCCCGCAATGAATTGTGCTCTAAGCCAGTACAACGGCTAAGTCCCTTTCTCCACAAAGGACTTCTTCACGTTGGAGGTCGCCTAGCAAACTCTGAGCTAGATTTTGACTCGCGTCATCAGATCCTCCTTCCGCGTCAAGATCATATAGTGGAACTTTTAGTTTCCCATTATCATGTGAAAAATTTCCACACAGGACCAAACTTGCTCGTATCTCTCTTACGACAGAAGTTTTGGATCCTGTCTGCGCGACGTATTGCACGTCACATTACTTTTAATTGTAACAATTGCTTTCGAGCAAAACCGCGACCTACATTTCCTATAATGGCGGATTTGCCACGTTCTCGCGTCGAGTCTGCTCCTAAGGCTTTCTCTGAAACAGGTTGCGACTACGCGGGACCTATCTTGATCACGTCGGTACGTGCTCGAGGCCAAAAAACTAGGAAAGCGTACATCTGTCTTTTTACATGCCTGACAACTCGTGCTCTGCATCTTGAAATTGCTTCAGATCTTAGCACTGCAAGCTTTCTGTCAGCTTTTAAACGCTTCCTGGCGCGTTGAGGTCCGGTTCAGTGTCTTTACACAGATAACGCTACTAATTTTATTGGAGCCAAGTCCTATCTCAGAGACCTCTACCAATTCTTGGCTAAAGAGTATCACCCCTTATGGGAAAGAGAACTTGCAGAGCATCGAATCACACTTAAAAACATCCCATGTAGAGCTCCACATTTTGGTGGTTGTTGGGAAAGTGAAGTTAAAAGTGTCAAAACGCATCTCTTCAAGGTCATCGGTCAGCAAATTCTTAGTTTTGATGAGCTTAACACTATCCTCACTCAAGTAGAAGCTTTATTAAACTCGAGGCCTCTGTATGCGATCAGCTCGGATCCGTCAGAGCCTGCTTCGTTATCGCCGGCGCATTTCTTGCATACGAAACTTCTTTTATTTCATCCCGCTCGCGAAGTCAATGAAACGCGGTTACATCTTATTTCGCGATATGAATTGACTGATAAACTGGTCCAATCTTTCTGGAAGCGGTGGCGCCAAGAGTACTTGCACACCCTACAATCCAAACAGAAATGGAACACCCCGGCCAATCCAGTACGTGTCGGTATGGTTGTCGTCTCCATGCAGGACAATGTGATGCCTCTGCATTGGCCGTTAGGAGTAATCATCGAAATATTTCCAGATAAAAACGGAGTTTGTAGAGTCGCATCCGTAAAGACTAAAGGCGGGATCTATCAGAGTCGCCCGGTGGTAAAGTTGTGCCCTTTGCCAACTCAATAAGCTTTTGTTTCATTAAGACTAAGTTGTATCGTGCACCAATGTGCAGTATTAAATTTAGTTACCGCGTAGAATAATTAATTAAGTATTCTTATTTGTAATATAGAGTCGTAACTTTAGAGTTCTTATAACTTTTGGTAGAGTTGTGATGATATGCAATTTATTTACTTTTCCTTTATGTTTCGAAAGTAGGAACTTTCAAGCCGGGGAAAATGGTTGCGCTTCATGATTATTTTGAGAGGCATTGATTTAAGTCTTAATTTATTGCATAAGTGCTACCATATAGTTGATTGAGTGATGTTCTGCGAGTTTCGCCGCTGTCAGCGTTTTAGAACTGTTGATAATTGCCAGCGGGAGTCTCATCTATGTCGTTGGATCGTGCGCACGCGCTTTCGCATTTTTTTGATCCATACTTTCGCTCGGACGCACATCGTCTTAAAAACCCTGAACTGAACCTGCATCAAGTGTTATCTGTGTTCTGGACTGTGTTGTGTTTACCGCTGGCCAGCAGAGTGCACCTAGACTGAGCTTTTAAGCTAGAACGCGGCATTGCCCTATATCTGCGTGGGGTTGCTGGGTCAAAGGTATGTGGCATATCGCTAATGAATTGGACTTTAATCGTTGCCTACTCGCATCTTTCGTTTCTTTCGCCTTAAAGTTAGCACCGCTGAATCAGCAATTATAGCCTAGATTGCTCTAATAATCTAGGTTGACGCGCGTGTGAATTTACTAGTAATTTTCGAGTCAATATATTCAAATTATAGAGTTTATACGCACCAGCCTCTCTTCTAGAAATTCTAACACTTATTTTTTTTGTACGTCTGTGCTAACGTGGGAAAGACACACCTTTTAACGAATTTCCAAATATTGAATATTTATTGGTTGTTTGTAGAAATAGAGGCGTGACCACCATTAAATTGAAGAAGGGATTTTTCGTAAGAGATTGGAAATGCGAAATCACTCAGGACAGACGCTCGGGGGTCGAGTCAGGGGTAGGTCGAAAGGCGGATATCGTGACATTTGATAATCCTAGTAGAATCAGTGTTGAATTAGAGTTAACCCTTTGCACTCGGGACCTTTTTCGCGCGGCGCACCAGGGCCTGTAGCCAAATGTCATTCGCCACGAATCTATTCGACTTCTACATACATTTGTGGTCGCTGAATGACGTAATATTTCTATAGCATGTGTCAAATCCCATACATTTTCGGACGTATCGACTAGCGTCATCGCTAATCGACTGTAACTTGGGTAAGCCCTCAGCAACTCGAAGCGTTTCGTAGCGTATTTGGTGAATTTCTTACCTCTAACTTAAAAAGATTACACACATAAAGTATCACATAAAACTTTTATATTTTAATATTAAATGTATCTTTACATATTCAAGATGATAATTTGTCAAACGGTTACTCTTTGTAATTTAGTATTGTATGGTATTTGAGATAAGAACTGGCGAGATGCGCCCGGCTTGTCGGGACACGTGTCACAATAATACGTTGTTTGGTGTCTTTTGCCGGGCTTATTTCTTCGGGAGCAGACTTTGCAATCGCATCTAACTCCTGTTAGAATGCTATGCATCCTGCCATTTAGGCGGATGTTTTCGGATTTGGCGCTTAAAGTCGAGGCTCGGTCGCGCGGCTGGTGGAAATCTCCCGTCAATTGCTTGACTAATGTCTTCAAATATCCTAAGTGATTAAGCGGCCGTTCGCTTCTCTGTTCTTTAGTGGATCTTTCGCCTTCTGACACCTCTCACTTCGTCACTATCGTCACTACTGCTGTTATTCTCTGTATCTTGAAGCTCTCTGTGTAGAGCCGTAATTTCCTCGCCAAGCATCGTGAAATCGAAATCATCTTCACTTGAACTTAATTCAGGATTACGTTCCATATTGTTAGGGATCAAAAACTTTAAATTCAGTAGTCTCTCTGCCACGACTGTCAGGTTCGAACGGTTGCGGTTGCGGTTCGTTTGTTTGGATGTTACTAATTCCAGATAAGAAAATCTTATCTTCATTTCCGTTTACGCTTCATAAAATTATATAGAAAAAGCGTAAGAACCCGCGTCGAAGAAAGTAAACGAAAACAGTTAGTCCCGCGAATCGAGTTACCGCAGCAAACCAAGTGGTGAGCGATAGTCACCTCTCGAGTTGCGGTAGCACATCCCATGGTGAGTGAGAGTCACCTCTCGAGTGTTAAGGGTTAACTGTATCAAGTTGGACTTACTGTTATTATTTACATTAAATTCAGTGTGTATATTGGTAACGTATCTAGTTATAGAGGTATAGGATTGCAATATTTTAGGTACTTAGGTATTTACGAATTTGAAATTTGTGGGATAAGCGGAGAATAGATATTTATATGCGAGGCGTATTTATGCAGAAGTGCTGTTGATGAACACGTTAGATATATTTAATTCATTTTCTGTTAAACTAGGAGATGTGGTTTTAACCTTATTTTTCAGCATTCACAGGTTCATACAGACTTATTATAATGATAAAAATGTAGTCTATGTTTAGTACTAAGTATTGCGATAATTATCTAATTCTCCCAAATAGATTGTACGAGGGAAGCGGTTTGAACGTGAAACTTTTCTAAACAATTTATGCATGGTTTTTTTTATAGTCATTCACAGCTTAGCCGAGAAGGAGTCGCTTTTGCCGTCATAACCAATCAAACTTCCTTTCCATGTTCCTATAATTATTTCGTGATAGTTCTATTATTTTATTCAACAAGGGACTATGCTGCGAACACATTTTCTATTCATTTACTTTATATTCTGAAATTAATCGATCTAATAAAATTTAGTAGCAACTCCTGTGTCATGTGGTTGCCGTCCGCGGAGGGGCGAAGCCCCGCCATAAATTGTCTATCAGGTTCTGTAAGACGAGGCCTGTGTCTGACCCCTTCCAACCCGTACGCTCGACCTCTGTCCTGGATGTTTGATACTGCTTTTTATTAAATCACGTAGCTTAGCTAGTTTAGTTATCATGGGGTAGCTTAGCTAGAGATCTATTTAATTCATTGTAATATTCTAGATTTATCTTGAGTATTCCTTTGAATTTAATAAATCTATGTTAGAAATATGTCTGAAATCAATAGGATTTCAAAATATTGGGGTTTGAGGGTAAATAGGCGCCTTTCCCATTTCCTTACCTGATCCCTCCTGCTTCGCAAGACTAGAAATTTTCCCCATCCCTAAGTTCTCTCCTAGAACAAGACATTTCTAGTCATACATCGCATGCAGGGTGTATGTGGGTAGGGGCCCTTCACAAAATAAATCAAAATATTATAATTACTACTTACACAAAACTAACATAAACCTTTTCTTTTCTTTTCAGCTATTTCGAGACCTTATTCCCGGGGCTTAGCTTTAAGATAATATTAAGAACAGTACGAATTTAGATTTATTAACCCATTAAGTCTTGTCATAATTAAATTCATTTTATTCTAAATGATTATATGCACTCTTGCGATATTCAAAATTCAATTGATTAATAACACTTAATTCTTGTTATTTGTATAGTTTATTAAAGCTAAATTATATCAGTATTACTATTTCATTTATTTCTCCAAATCATTTACACAACGTAGAATAAATTCAATTCTAGACGATCACACTTAGGATGGCCAAAATCACAGATAGGTTTATTTTCGATTCAAGATAGCTTTAAGCTCTAGCTAGACCATAGGCTCAGGTAGACTTCTATTTTATATAGGGAGGTCAGGTTTTGTTACAGTACCTTTAGCGTGTGCGATGGGAATCCTATATCGCGCGGAGCTACATTCGGCGCACGGCGGTGGTGACCCACTCGACTCAGAATCTGACTCCGAGCGACGCACCATCAGCGTCATGGCTCGAGACAAGGTGTACTCCTCTGGAAATAACAATACAAATATAACTGCCTAAAAATGGAGTAGTCAACGCGTGGATTCTCTAAAACTAAACGGCCACGTGGCAGACCAAAGCGACAATATATAGACGAACTGGACTCGCACATGAAAACTACACATGCCCTTAGCAGAATAGAGTAGCAATTTGTCGAAAAACGCTCTTAAAAATATGAAATCGAGTTGCCACACAATCAGTTTTCTACAAGATCTATTTTGGTTAATGTGTGCAAGACCTTCTTGGTTTAATCCCTTCTTCATACTAACGTCGCTGGACAAGAAAACGGTCCACGCCCACCCTGCGGTACCAATAAGTGGAACCCGCTTCCGGCGTCTTCATTTCCATTATAATTTTGGAGTCATCAAGGCCAAAGTTAATAGGTTTTCCCTTGCAAAGTGTACTCCATTACCAAATCTGGGTAGTGTTCAAACGCTTCATGTAAATTACGTTTACCCGAGTTTTTATCCCTCTGGTGATGCCTCGGGGGTGCGGCCTGCAGTGGCGCTGGCTCCGCTCTTCCAAAGGTCCGCAGAGTGCCTCCCCCCGCCGTCCCGCTGACTCCCCCTGGGCAGCCCCCCGAGTTCCCCCCGCTGCAATCGCTGCCGGTACACCCGCCCGGTCGCGTGCACGCGCTGAGCGACTCGTCCTCGCTCGGGCCGGTCGCTCCGCCCGTCATGCTGAAAGTGGCGTATGGACTTATCTCGTACATTTCTGAAAACGATCGAAGATAATTGAATACATCAAGCAAGAAAACGGTGCATTTGTGCATTAAACGGATGCTTTCTAAGGTTGAGGTCGCTTATACATTTTTAAAACGTAATTTTGAGCGTACCTATGAAAGTGAGTAATGTTTTATAAAAAATCAGGCAAAAGTTGTCAATATCTAGCTAGATGTATCTAACCTTGTTGCTCCTTCTTTCCCTTGATAGGCGATGACGTATACACTTGCTGGCAGTTTCGTCTATTGTCTCTCTTCTCTAATGACTTGTTGTCTTCGTCTACAGAGATCACTGCTTGATGGTAACCCTTTCTGACACAAGGATCAGTACTGAAAAGAGTAATCACTCATTTAACTTCATTTCATATTATTAAACCTGTAACTTTATCTAAATAATCTGGATTTTATTATAATGGGTTTATTTAATTATATTATTAGGGAAGATGGGGAAACCGGCAGTGGGACAACGAAGGTTAAACAAAAATAAGTATAATAATAATTAGGTAATAGAATTAAAGCCTGTAATCTTACGTTCGTTTCCAAACCATAGTAACTAGCAGCAAGGTGCCAGCGATAAGAAAAAATCCGACAAGGGCGACGGCGAGTGGCTTAAACTGGTCTTCGAACTCCTCGCCGTTTGCTGGGGGGAAGTACATGGGTCGCGGGATAGCCTCTGAAAATAACAGATTATGTTCAAGGTCTCATAAAATATTATGATGGAAGATATTCTGTTTAATATCAATAATATTATTATCTACTACTGAATACATCCAAACTACCTAATACTATATACAGGGTGTTTGGCTAATAACTAACGATATTCAAATGACGGTTTCTCAAAATATAAAAAAAGACTTCTCGAAAAAATTTTTTGCCTTTATTTTTAGATGTCGATTGCAAGAGTAGGTAGTAAGTTTTATATCGAATTAATCACCTAAACTTAGTCGATTTTCTTTAAAATTTGATAATATGTGTTTTTTGATAGTTTTTTTTTTGTGTTTTAGTGGTTTTTTTTTATCGATAAGTTTTTTTTATATTTTGAGGAACCGTCACTTGAATATCGTCAGTATGTTATCAAACACCCTATGTACGAAAGTGTCTGTCTGTGTGTCTGTTTGTTCCGTTTTACTTTAATTGACAGATCTGTCCTTCTAGAGAAGAAAACGGGTAATTTATGACCCTAGGAAGATATTAAATCAATGAGTACCAACACTACTCGTGCGAAGCCATGTGGGTCGACTAGTATTCATAAAAATAATTTATTAATGTTGTAACCTCCATCTTCTGTAAGTGTTGCAAAATAATAGTTCCCGGTGGTGCTACCCGCAGCACTAGTAGCCACCACCTTCAGATGGTGCCACGTAGCCACCGGTAGCCCACAGACTAAGAACGGCTGCGCTCCAGGAGACACGGGTTGACTCCTCCACGAAGACTCTTCAAACTTCTTCATAGAGACCACAAACTGAGATAGGGGACAGCCGTTACTATCCCAGGTCAGCAGGTTCAGTCGCACGCAGGTGCTGTTGGTAGTGATGAGATCCTTTTCCGTTGGCGCTTTTGAAACTGGAAATGGAAATTAACTATAATATTAACTAATAGTAACTATATGGTATTACTGTTGATGCTAATATTGCATGCCTTTGGAACGCAACCCGCAGAAAAAGTATTAGGAACTTAAAATATCATGTTACCTTATGGAATAGTCAAAATTCCTTAAAATTCATAAACACTTTGATTTCGTATTAACGTTTTATTAACTACCCGCAGTATTATGTTTTTTATCTTCTCCTCTTATTATCCTCTCATATCATATTGTTTGCAACTAGGTTTTTACGAACTAGGCAACCTTATTGAAAATACGTATATTTATCTACCTAACTAGCACTAATTAATAACATTGTGGAATTCAATTACGAATATTAAGTATTTTTATATTCATAAAAGTCCTTGGTTCTTTTTATAATATAAAACATAATGATGTAAGACTCACGGCCTCCTTTGGTAGCCACCACTAGCTCTACCCCAGGTGTGGAGTACCCTATAGCGTTGTACGCTATTAGGCGCATCCTGTACGTCATCCCGCAGGAGAGCCGCTCCAGCGAATAGGAACGCGAGTCCGCGCCCAGCCGTAAGGAGTGCCATGTCGGCTCGTTTGTGCGAGAGTATTCGAGGACGAAGCCTGAAACATACAACAATATAATATACAGGAGTAAAGGCTCTGATTTTTAGTTGCTATGGCACTGTTAAGCTATACATTTCTGCGAAGATTGTAGAATATAGAAATATTGAAAGTTTCTAACTATTCAGCGATCTTAACGCACTTGATGAAACTCAAAAAAAAATTGATGTTAGAGGAAGTGTTGCAAGGCAGTTTTTTCAGCAATACTACTTTTATAGATAAGAACAAAACAAAAACTTTGAAACTCCTAGTGTTCGGGCGTGTCGACGCACGGGTAAAGGTCGTGCAGTCAACCGCGCGTACCGAGGTACCGCTCAAGCAACGAAACTCAGCTGGAGCTTCGTGCAGTCTCAACTAGACCGCAGCGGCAAACAGACAGAGAAACATGGCGGAGTCTAGTGTCAGAGGCCAAGCAAGGTTCACTTTTGGACTTTGTAAGTGAGTACTTCTATTGTCTATCTGTCGCCACTAACCATGTAAGGCAGGTGTGTGCGGCAGCTGCGGTGGCGCATCCCACGCGAGCGCAAGGCGCGCGTGCGCAGTGGACGCCAGCGTGAGCTGAGGTGGGGGCGGAGGGGCCGCCGCCACCACCTCCCACGACCCACGCTCCTCGCCCCACGCGTTACGGACCACGCAGCTGTAGTTGTCTGCCGTGCTGCGGTCTACACCTGGAACAAAACAAAAGGTTCGGAGAAAATAACTTTTGTTTTTATTTTCTGTTGCTTTACTCGCTCGTAACCATGTGGGAGAATAAATCTAAAGTCTAGAGTCAATCTAGAGTCGAACGGACGGGATTCAAATAATAAAAGTTTAAAGTTCCTAAACAGAAATTTGACAGTATTCGTTCGATGGCTATTAATATAGTAAAATCGCTATGAGCAGTCGTTTGTAAGGATAGCGCCTGCAACTTCGTCACTTATCTCTTCAACTGGTTGCACACGAATACCTAAATGTTAGCGATCGTCACGGCTGGCACAGTAAAACTCATCCTCTCCACACTAAGGAGATAACATACTGAGTATGAGCAGAAAAGGTCCCTCGATGAGAAAGCGATGGTCTCCTTGTATGGAGGGCGCAGGTCTCCGGCGGGTCCAGGTGCGGTGCGGGGGTGGCGAGCCCGCCGCGCCGCACGCGAGCCGCACGCGCGACCCGATCGCTGCCTGAATACGACGACTGAACGATGTGATCTTCGCTGGAGCTGGAAGATAATAAGATTCTTTTTCCGACGTGTCGATAGATAAAGCTAAACTCATTAAAAAAAAATCGTTTTGTTTTTTGCCAGTTCTCTAGCCTTTATTAAGATCACCCCTTGCACAAATTACCTTTCGTAAAACTGTTCAATTCCAGCATAAGGTGTCGCATTTTGTAGGCTTTCCGTACAATAAGACGTCAGGTCTTATACTGGAATATAGCTTAATGTGGTATCGTGTTTACGAGTGGGACGCACAAGAGAGTGCATGTTTTTTAACGTGAATAGGTTTTTGTTTCACCTGCTGTTAAGCGATGATGTGGTTTAAGATGGAGCACGAAGATTACCTATTGACTCTTATTTTAAAGATACCGGATGATTGATAAGAATAATAATTAACGATACATAGGTTACACTAAAAGTTTCCGGAATTGGCCACTTACATAAACAATATTTAAAAAATTATTACGCCATTTTAAAATTGAACTCTTAGCCGTAGAATAAAATTTGTTTCATCTGATTGTCAATTGTTTTCACATTGTGGGATCATTTTAAAAATTGCGTGATTACAATAAAATGGATTTAGGTCGGGAAAATTTTCGTTGCATGACTTTTTACGATTTTAAGTGTAATTTGACAGCTCAGCAGAGCGTCAATCTGCTTTTGGCAAAGAAGCACAATGCAAGATGACTATTTATGGTTTGCAGAATTCAAACGCGGTCGTGTCAATCTCCATGATGAAATTCGTGAAGGTCGCCCGTGCACCGCCGTGAACAAAAAAAACATTGATGCTGTGCGCCGTATGATGAGATCTACCATGAGATCCGGACATCTTTGGACATAGGCATGAGTCAAATACAGTCAATCCTACACAAACATTTGGGTGTGAGAAAGCTGTGTTCTCGATGGATCCCACACAATTTGACTGATGCTCAAAAAACGGACCGGATCACTTGGTGCCATGCTATGCTTGCCAGATACAACGAAGGGGCTTCCAATCTGGTATAGGACGTAGTAACAGGCGACGAAACATGGATTATTATGGAGCTATGTTCCCAAAACGAAGCAGCAATCGAGCGTATGGGTCTTTCGAGATGAGCCGAAACCATCCAAAGTGGCGCGCGTGAAAAGTGCTTCGAAGCGGATGATTGCTTCTTTTTTTAATAAAACTTAACACGTGGCTACTGTTGCTTTAGAAAATCGTCGTACCGTGAATAGTGACTGGTACATGACCATTTGTTTACCGGAAATTATTGACAAACTCCGCGAAAATAACGGTAAACGCTGTATCATCTTGCACCACGATAATGCAAGTTCCCACACGCCCAGACAGACAAATGAGTTTTTGAAGGCGAAAAACGTACAACTTGTGAGTCATTTAGCATAGAGTCCTGACCTGGCACCGTGTGACTTTTTTCTGTTCCCAAAAATCAAGAACCAATTACGCGATCAACGGTTTTCATCACCAGAAGAGGCTGTCGAAGAGTATGAAAAATATGTATCTGACGTCACCACGTAGGAGTGGCACAAATGTTTTCAAAATTGGTCAATCGTATGAAAAAGTGCACTGACGCAAAGGGAAAATGTTTTCAAAATCATTAAATTCATTTTTGACCATTAATAGTATTTATTTATTATTGATTCCGGAAAATTTTAATATGCGCTTCGTATAAAAACTTACATCTATCGACTAAATATGATGTATTCAGCTCGATACTATATTGGAGCACCTGCAGGCACAACAAGCGTGGGACAATTGTTTTAATGATTGATGTAAAATTGTACAGTTTAGGGAAAACCATTTGGTGGTTTCCATCAGTGAAAATGAATTTGCTCCTCAGCTCTCATCATCATTGGCTTATAGCATCTATAAAAGATGATTAGGCACTTACTTTCGTGGCTTGTTAAACCCATATGACTATGAGTGCTTCTCTCTATAATGTGAAAAAAAGGAAGTTTTTAGCAGTAGTGCGAAATTAAGAGTAAATTTGTTATTAGTGATGTCATCCACTAATAATAATCACTTTCTTAAAGAGGAGAAGCTTTTGAAGAGTCTCCCGGTTTAGACATGGTTATTGTCATCTACGAAACTATTGTTTTCATACCGTATTACTTTTCTGGCACTGACCTCTCACATTCGGCTTCCTTGATACGACAGCGCTCATCTCCCCCTCCCCTGAAGCCGTGGCTGCTGTCACCCAGAACTCGTAGACTTGTTGCTGTAAGCCTCTTACTTCTACGTGGAACTCCTCTTCTCCTTCGATGTGTTGGACTGATTGCTGGGAATGCTGTCCTGTCCTGTCGAAGAAACTTTTGTAAAGTTTTTAATCGGGCATCACTAAACTTACTCAATACTGCTATGTTTTGTAAATGCTAATAGATTTTTAGTTAGCTTTTTCAAAAGTTGTTCTTGCCAATAAAGTGGAAGTACACTTTAGATAAACCAAAGTCACTGTCATACACCAAAGTATTAGCACACTGAAATGGTGGTGAGCGGGGCTCATAATTTGAAGAATTCCAGATTGGAGACCACGCCCTGGAAAGTGCAGCGTAGGGGCCACCCTACGCTGCACTTGATGGAAAACAGACCTAATAAAAATTGCTGAGAGCTATTGATGGCAGGCTGCACAAAATCAGTCGCTCTGGAAGTCTCTGGTCTTACATTTAGTAATGAACGTCTCAGACTGCTATTATGATGATGGACACCTTTGTTATTACACATATTTACCTTTGTGGTCGGTTGTACACAGTGTAGTGCTTGATTTTACCATTTTTCTGGACTGGAGCTAGCCAACTCACGATCACGCTGTCTTCTGAGTTTGCCAATGCTTTTACGTCAGCTGGTGCACCTGGAACTAAAAACGATTCATGATGTAATAAATTCTCTAGCTTTCTAAAGCTTTATGAGCAAATTTACAACTGATACAAAAATTGTATGATTATGTCTTCAAAGCAAGTTTCGGCTACGGCAAAGCCAATTTCGGTTCTAAATGTTCATGCACATAGAATACATGTCATACTTCGTTGATGTAATTGTATGTATTGTTATGTTTACAGATGGTTTCCTTATTAATTGTTAAAAACCACTTACTGTCTTCATGAGTGGTGCAATACACCGGTTCAGACGGAGGTCCCGCCCCAGCAGCTGTCCTTGCCCTGACTGAGATGGAGTAGTTTGCAGCTCGGCTGAGTGACTGCAGAACCGTCTCCATTCCACCTGAGCGACGCGTTTCGGCTTGACTCTCTAATTCATCCACCATCTGAAATATAAAAAAATGTTGAAGCTATAGAGCTGCTGCAAAAGAAGGCTTGGAGGAAATTTTAATCACATAACAAATAAGGGTACACACTCACAAGAACTGATGGCCGTTGTTCTCACGGCAAAAAGGCTCTTGAGTGGAAACCACGCACCGGAAAGTACAGCGAAGGACGGCACTACACTTGATGAGAAAACTACCTAAGAAAAGGCTGTTGGGAGCCATTTTTTACATAGGGGTGGCCTAAGTTCAGCAATGGACGTCCTTTGGCTGATATTATGATAATGACTATGATATATGTTTAAAATTACCTCGTATAGTATCTCGTATCCGAGTAATACACCACCACGCAGGGCCGGCGGGGGCGGTTCCCACCAGACTCGGACTGACTGAGCGGATAAAGGCTCACAGCGGACACGGTCGGGAGGTGCTTCCGGGGCTGTGGGGAGAAATTCCTCTTAACAAAAACATTGGCTTAATTTCCATAATGATATCCTCCACAGTCAGTTCCAGTAAAAAATATATTGCTGCCCGAAATTACCGATAAAAGCCAGAACCTCTTAGTCGGAAACCGGGGAACAGTCCCAGTAGGCCAACAAGTTGTTCATCAAAACACATTTTATCCATCTTTCTACACCACTCATCAACTAAAAGCTATAAAATGAAATCAATTTATTGGGTAAAACGCGATAGAATACATTGTAGTGTTATGTATAACTTCACAGTGTACCTATACCTTCGTAAATTTTTACCTCCTTCAAGAGTGGTTGCTGTAAGTAGTGCACTAGCGGGTCCAGCCCCCACAGCATTGAACGCGCTAACCCTCACTTCATAATGCGTATAAGTGCGTAATGCGACCAGAGAAGCATGGCTAGCTCCCCACCCCGGGGCAGTGAGCGCGTGGGTGCTGTTGTCGATAGCAAGGGGAGAAGATTCACGCCAGGTGACCACGTATCCAAGAAGTTCACCATTCCACGTTTCTTGGGATGGAGGCTGGAATAATTAAATAAGTAGATAGTGTAGTTAAATTCTTATATTCAATTTTTGTCGCAGCAGATTGCACACCAACAGGGGGCTAATTTGGCTACAACTTGGATGGTTGACGGAAGACAAGGTCGATATTCACTAAAAAAGCGTTGTTGAGATGATCTTAATGCCATCAATAAGGAATAATGAGACATCGCGCAGGATAGAGATAGGTGGAGATACTTGGGGAAACCTCTCAGCCTACGCAGCAGTTGAATAATTAAGATTGATAAAGATATTTGGTTTTTTGTAGAAGAATCGAGATCCTAACCTGCCATTTCACGAGCAATTCACCTGGAGCAATGGCTTGGACTTGAACATTATGAGGTGGCTCTGAAGGTGCTGAAAGGAAAATTAAATAGGCATAAGCAACAAGAACGACACTCTAGATGGTATCATCTGGGCTCCTAATGTTTGCTTACCTTCTTCCAAAGTCTGAACAATAACTGGTTCAGAGTATTCACTGTCGCCAATCGCGTTGACAGCAGCTAGTCTCAGTGCGTATGCTGTCGCTGGACGAAGACCTTCCACTCGATACTCTAAGAATTCTTCAGTTTTAGTCCCGGAAGGGTCCTCTCTGAAGTCATAAAAGATTCACATTAGAATAAAATGACCAAACGAGGAGGTAAGCAGTTATTTTAATTGGTAGTTTTTGTTTAGGAAACCTGGGATATTAGCGTTTGCGTGTCCAAATACTAACCTCTCATGAATATCCGCACTGCCCGTTGGCAGATCTCTCGTAGGCGCATCAGCCCAATCTGGAGCGAGTCTAGTTCTCGTGTCTCCAACCGCGCGGAACTGAAGCCGGTATGCACTGACAGCTGCGTTGCCGTCAAATCCTCGCGTCCACGCTATTGCCACCGAGCGACCGCCACGGTCCGAGATGTACAATCCTTGAGGACACTCTGGTAGTTCTGGAACAAAATATCTATGTCAACATTCAGTATCGATTCATATAGTAATATGGGCTTATTTATATTAACACGATAAAAAAATGTGAAAATAATCAACTTTTTTTTAAATAAACAAAAAAAATCAGTAATCATATCAGTAATATCTGTAGTAATTGTTATCACACTAATATTATAAATGCAAAAGTTTGGATTTTACTTACACAACTTTCGTGATTTATTATAATTATAAATACGGGATTTATTACGTACCGTTTTATCGGTGTTTTGATCGACAATATTTCGGTTCAATTCGTGAACCTTCATCAAGGTTGAACCGAAACATTGTCTGCGAAACAACGATAAACAGCGGTAAAACGGTACACATAATACATCCCGAATTTATAATTATGATTGTTGTGGGTTGCTTAGATAATAATATTGTCAATGTGGGTATACAGAATAAAGTCAGTTGTTTCTTACTACTTGGACGAAGTGTTTGATTTATTAAACTTACAACTACAACATGGTGTCAGGTGTGAATTAAGACACAGTTTTTAGCAAAAAAGTGCAGAGACAAAGTTTTAGTGTATTAATCATGTCGGTAATGTCAGAAGCAACTCAATTTGAGGTGAAAAACACTTATACAGCACTGCAACAGCCGGGCACCATGAGCGAGGAAGGCAACATGGCTACCAATTGGCGTGAATGGAAGTTGGCGTTTGATTATTATTCAATCGCAACGGGCAAGGAGAATGAAGTGTCCAAACAAAAGTGTGCGCTATTTTTGCATGCCATCGGGAAAGGCGGCCGGGAGATTTTAGAAGATTTGGATTTAGATGACGCATCTAAAATAGATTACGAGAAATTTGTTTCTAGTTTTGCCCTTCATTGTGATCCCACTCGAAATGTCAACTATGAGCGGCATGTTTTTTTTGAAACGTATCAAAATGAAGACAGTTTCGATAAATACCTGAGCGCGTTAAAGGTCAAAAGCAAATCTTGCGAGTTTGGAGAACTACGCAGTAGTCTTATTCTAACTCAAATAATCAGAGGTCTTAAGGACACGCGGACGCGTGAACGTCTGCTATCAAAAACGAAGCTGGATCTGGAAGAGGCAGTGACGTGGTGTCGCGCGGTGGAGAGAGCCAGCAAGCAGTCCCAGGCATGTAGAGGAGCGCGCGCAGGGTCAGCCGGTGCCGAGGCCAGCGGATTCAGTACCGCAGGAGCTGAGCTGTCGCTGGAGGCGGTGCGTGCCGGTGCCGCTCAGCGGCCGTGGCGCCGCGGCGCTGCACGCCAGCCGATACAACAGCAAAATCAGTATTTTCGTGGACGTGATAGTGCCGTTAATCAGTGTGATAACTGTGGTCGTAAGCACGGTATAGGAGTTAGGTGTGCAGCACGTAGTGTGAAGTGTTTTAGGTGTGATCGTGTAGGTCATTTCGCACGATTGTGTCGTGCGAGATTCGTGTGGGAAATTGAGGACGAAAACGAGACCGAAGACTGCGCCGAGATACGTGAGTCGTTATTGTGTAGCTTATCCATCGATGAAATAGGTGGAGACTGTGAGTCATGGTATCAGGATGTACTGATCGATAACCTTAAAATTAATTTTAAATTAGATAGTGGCGCAGAGGCTTCTGTCATGTCGTTACGTGCATTTAGAGATGCAGGTTTTAAGGAAATAATGTTAAGAAAAAATAACTGTATCCTAAGGGAAGTAAGTAAAGCAAAATTGCCTGTGGTCGGATTTTTTGAACCTGTTTTGAGCCATAATAAAGTGCAAAGTCGACAGAAAATATATGTATTGAATTTAAATTGTACAAACTTGCTTGGAATTAGGGCGTGTCGTGATCTTAAACTTATTAAACGCAACATAAATCTATGTGAGAGAGCAGAATTGAAAATTGATGAATCTATATTTGAGGGATTAGGTTATTTGCCACATATTTATAAAATTGAAGTTGATAGAACGGTGCCTCCAGTGGTAAATGCTTCGAGAAAGGTACCGATAAAAGTCATGCCTAGACTAAAACAGGAATTAGATAATATGGAAAAATTAGGTGTTATTGTTAAAGAGGATTCTCCAACCGACTGGGTTTCTAATATAGTGATAGTTGAGAAACCTGATAAGTTACGGATTTGTTTGGATCCTTATCATTTAAACAAAGCGGTACGCCGTTGTCACTTTCAACTTCCAACGCTAGAAGAGGTCACAAGTAATTTATCCGGGGCAAAAATATTTTCTAAGTTAGATGCAAAAAATGGATTCTGGATGTTGAGACTCGATGAGGAAAGCTCGAGGCTATGTACTTTTTCGACGCCTTTGGGCCGGTTTAGATACCTTAGGATGCCTTTTGGAATTAACTGCGCCCCGGAAATATTTCAGCATGAGATGTATAAAATATTTTCCATGACGGGAATGGAAATTTTTGCGGACGATATTTTGGTCTGGGGTCGGAATACAATAGAACACGATAAGCTTCTCAGAGAGGTATCACAACGGGCTATAGAATATGGCGTAAAATGTAATAAGGAAAAATGTGTTTTTCGGGCATCTGAAGTGAATTTTCCAGGTCACACATTAAATGGTTCAGGAGTCAGTCCATTGTCTAGTCGCGTGAGGGCAATTGTCAACATTTCAAAGCCGAAAGATAGAAAAGAGCTTGAGCGGTTTTTGGGTATGACCAATTATTTATCAAGATTTATATCAAGTTATTCTACGCTAGCATCTCCGTTGCGGACTTTGTTAAGGAAAGATGTGGAGTTTGAATGGTTACAAGTGCATGATGTGGCGTTTGAACAATTAAATAGTGTGATCAGTGAAGCCCCTGTCCTTCGTTATTTCTCTCCGGACGAGCAAGTGACGGTATCAGTGGACGCGAACTCGACCGGGCTAGGCGCGTGTCTGATGCAAGGCGGTCACTCCGTGGCCTACGCCGCACGCACGCTCACTTCTACTGAGAGACGGTGGGCACAAATCGAAAAAGAAATGCTTGCTATTTATTTTGGGTGTGTTAGATTCCATCAATATATTTATGGTCACAGCGAAATAATCGTGGAGATTGATCATAAGCCTCTTGAGACCATATTTCAAAAAGCACTTAATGAAACACCTCCGCGATTACAGAGGATGCTTTTGAAGTTACAGCAGTATTGTTTGAACGTTACATACAAACCGGGCAGATTTATGCAAATAGCGGATGCGTTATCACGAGTGGCGGGCGAGCGCGGCTCGGGCGCAGATGGATGCGAGGGTGACGTCACCGTGCATGTCAATGCAAAGTATGAACGGATGGACGCGACGAATGAACGATTGGAAAAAATCAAGTCGGAGACTAGTAAAGATGTAGTTTTATCCTCAGTGCTACATTATTACTACCAAGGATGGCCGAATGATAAAAATCAGGTAATATCAATCGCAAGACCCTATTGGATGTTCAGGCACGATTTGCACGATATTAATGGGATCTTATTCCGTAACGAAAGGGTTGTAATTCCGGTTAGCCTACGTAAGGAAATGCTAAAACGCATAAATGAGGGACATCTGGGGGTCGAAAAATTTAAAAAACGAGCACGCGATTCTGATTGGTGGCCTGGCATGGGTACTGAGATAGAGGAGTGCGTTCAGCGCTGCGAGCCGTGCCAACGACACCGCGCCGCGCCGCCGCGCGAGCCGCTGGCGCCGCACGCCGTGCCGCGCCTTCCCTGGGAGGTACTCGCGGCTGATATATTCGAGTTGGAAAAGCTACAATACCTATTAGTGGTTGACTACTATTCAAAGTATGTTGAGGTTGTATATTTACCCAACTTGAGAAGTGATACTGTTATAGCTAAAATGAAAAGTATGTTCGCTCGTTTTGGTATACCAAAAAAATTAGTAACAGACAATGGAACGCAATTTACATCGGCAGAATTTATAGAATTTGCTAAGAAATGGGAATTTAATCATGTGACTAGTTCTCCTCTCTATCCACGGTCTAATGATTTAGCCGAAAGAAACGTCCAAACGGTTAAGCGCCTATTAAAGAAAGCCTCAGAAGATAAGATGGAGTGGCAACTAGCATTACTTAATGTTAGAAATACACCTGTTACGGGCGAAGACTATTCACCGGCACAGTTGTTGATGGGTAGATCGCTTAATACTAGGCTGCCAGTAGGTCTGCAAACTTTGGTACCTAAACTCATTCAACCAGAACGGGTCCGCGATGTAAGACAGGAAAAAGTAAATAAAACGAAACAACACTATGATAAAGACACGAAGCTTTTACCATCTTTGTCTCCGGGGGAACAGGTCCGTTTGAGAGAGGGTAAAGTATGGACCAAGGCTAAGATTATAAAAGGGGCGGATGCTGATCGCTCTTACTGGGTGAAAGTAGACAACGGTGGTACTTATCGTCGTAATAGGTCTCATATTTTAAAACAAAAAGCTAACATAAATACCCCGACTTACCGTGACTTTGCAGGTCTCTACGACTTTTTACCTAATGATATTGGTAGTGAGAAAATCCTTTCGGAGGGGGAGTCTCTCTCAGTCTCTCCGCCAAGAGCTTCATTTTCAGGAGGGAGGGAAAGAAGGAGATCCTCAGTATCGGTTGCACCTGTACCAGTGCTAGTGCCAGTGCCAGTACCAGAGACGGCTGCGCCCGCTCCTGGCAAAGTCACTCGCAGTGAAAGGGTCGTTAATGCTCCGGACCGATTTACATCTAGTTAATAATGCATTCTATATGGTTTACTTTGGTTGACAACCATTTATATACTTAGTCATTAAACTAATTATTTACGTCATACCGTGGTACACTGTTAAAAGTGTAGACAGGCTTATGTGTATTTACAGTTTATGTCTATATTAGCAGAAGGGAGATGTTGTGGGTTGCTTAGATAATAATATTGTCAATGTGGGTATACAGAATTGGGTGATGTGGGTACGAATTCGTTTATACGAAGATGAAGACGTATCGCGTGTGCTTAATTATTTGCTAAGATATCTCAAGGAACTCTCTTCCTAATTGTATACAGTGCAGGTGTCAAAGTGGAGTGCATTATTCTGAACAATAACTTGTTTTTTAAAAGTTCTTGCTATCACGCGCGCGCTGCCTTCGCCCCGCTCTACCTCAACTTGAAGCGAGACGGACTCTGGTACAGCAAATAATTCCTCCTTGTCTCACAGTGCATCGGCTCCGAACCATTCCGAACGCCGACACAGAATAATACAAAGTACGCTTGCGCTGTACGTTTTATTGCCTGACCGTCAATACCGACTGCGTTTTATATATTTTAGCCAATACTTACGGTAAGTCACGCAAAAATGGTGAATAACTGCGCCGCTTGTACCGAGCCCTTTAAAGACGGGCAGCGTATAGAATGCTCCATGTATGCTAGCCTATTTCACTTTTCATGTGTCAACATATCAGACGTGAAAAAAATACCACAGGTTGTTAAATCTAAATGGCTGTGTCCTTTGTGTCAGTCCCGAACGCCCAAAGGGGATAATTCAAATACCTCCGTGCGTGCGGCCACTTTGCTTAGCTCCGACTGTCCGAATGTTACACTTCGCGACGTATCCCGCAGAACTGCACCACTGAGCCCGTTTAGTACACCCACCAGCACAGACACTCACTCACTAAGCGCTCTAACCGCCGAAATTAAACTCCTGCGCTTGGATGTAGGAGAAGTTAAGACTGAAATGAAATTCCTGGCAGAACATCATAGCCAGGTGCAACTCGCGATTAGACGAATACGAGAAGAACATGCTACAGAATGAGGAAAGGATCAGCGTGCTAGAACAAAGGACATCCGTCATCATTTCACTCGAAAATACCATAGCCCAACTGCGCGAACAGCAGAACTCTCGTGCTCAGTCCTATTTGAAGAACGAGATAGAAATAGTCGGCATTAATGAAAACCCCAACGAAAATCCACATCACATAATACAAATAATTGCACAAAAGATTGGAGCTCCGATTGACGATAAAGATTTGGAGTATGTAACACGAGTAGGACCATTTCAGCGTAGCGAGAAAGGACACAACTCAGCGGACCAGACTCAGACCTTAAAAAACGGATACCCCCGACCCCTGGTTGTCAGATTTCTCCGAAGAAACCAGCGTGATGAATTATTGAAATCGGGAAAATTTTACAGGAACCTAAACTGCACAGATATTGAAGTGACAGGCCCTAAAAGAAATATTTACGTTAATGAGCGCCTGACACAAGAAAACAGGCAGTTATTTCGAATGGCTCGCCAGAGCGCCAAGGAGTCTGGCCTCAAGTACTGCTGGATTAAAAATGGCGCCATCTACATTCGCAAACAGGACGGTAATCCCGCAGTCCCGATCAAGAACGCTGCTGATCTGCGCCACCTCCTCGACCGTTCCTCATCTCGTGGTCCAATATAATCCTTGCGCTCATAGTTCTAATTTTAAAACCCAAAACACTAACTTTTGGCTGCTAAGTTACTGCATGAGACACCGAATACTCTATTATTTTTTCACACTAATTTCTTTATTGTTTGTTGCCATGTATAATCTAAGCGGGCTGGAAAACATCAAACGTATGATAGACACAAATTTTCATAACACTTCATCACTTACACACACTTCACATTCATATAAACTTCGTATGTTGCGCATGGCCTTTACATTTCGCACTTCCTTCCGTTTACACACTTGTAAAGACAGCGTTATTCTGATTAAAATGACATCGCTAATACCAAAAACGTCATCATATTTCCTGTTTTATAAACATGGTTTTATTTGATGTTTCCAACGATATTGACGAAACTGTTGTAATAAATTGTCATACACTTGAGTCTTTAGAATCATGCAAAAGAATGTTGAAAACGCAAAAATCCAATTTTAAAGTTTTGACCCTTAACATCAGAAGTATCCAACGAAATTTCGATAACTTTGCAGTGGCACTAAGCTGGCTTGATTCTAATGCGGATGTGATCATTTTGACAGAGTGCTGGTTGACCGACTCAATGTTTATTGAAACTCTACCAGGTTACAGCGCTTTCCGATCTGTCACTCAACTAAACAAAAATGGGGGTGTTATTATATATGTGCGTGATATACATGTTACTACAATCTTGACTGTAACAATTAGTGATGCTGACTGTCTACTTGTTAATATTAACAAAAACATTTCAGTCTTAGGTATCTACCGTTCTCCAAACTCCAATATAGAACCATTTGTAAACTCGCTAGACTCCGCTTTGAGAAGTAATATAAGCAGACCTTACCTTGTAGTCGCAGGTGATATGAACATTGATTTATGCTGCACTTCTGATAACCAATCTCATGACTATTTATGTCTCCTGGCCTCGCATGGATTGTTACCAGCTATCACAAAACCTACTCGGGGACCGTCCTGTTTGGATCATATATTTGTTGAATCTATTACAAAACCCTGCGGTATTGTATGTCAATCCTCAATAACGGATCACGACATTGTAATAGTGGGCTTATCACTAAAACAGCAAACCACGTCAGCACCCCGTTATAGACAAAAAACTGACTTTACAGCAGCTGCACTTGAAATAAAGTCTATTGATTGGTCTGTGGTCATCAATGATTTCAATATAGATACCGCCCTTGTCTCTTTCGACAAACTAGTACAAACAGTAGTCAGTAAACACACCACTCCTGTGAAAATAGGTCGCAAACTGGTAACTATGAAACCCTGGATCACTCCAGGGCTTGTCAGATGCATACGCCACCGAGACAAGTTGCACCGCGACTCAAAATCACAACCAAATGATTTTGAGCATCACAAAATTTACTCCAGATATAGGAATTTCTGTAATAAAATTCTCCGAAAATTCAAAGCCGGTTACTACAAAAAACAATTAGAAGACCACAAAAACAACCCTAAGAGACTCTGGAAAGCTATTAAAAATATTTGCCAAACTTCATCACAAAATAACCGATCTTCTGACTTAATTGGCCTGAGCCAAGACGCCAGCGCACCCCTAAACCACTGCAACCAATTTTTTACGTCTGTAGGTTGTAAATTAGCAGACACTATACTAGATAAAATGAACGAAACTCAAGAAACCCTGATAGCTGCTTATAGGCTTCTTATCTCTATCGCTAATTCACTGTTCTTGTACCCGACAAATCCAGATGAAATTACCAAAATCTTTTCTAATTTTAAAAATGACAGCGCCTGGCTTAGATAAACTTTCGACTGTTTTCTTAAAAAATATACTACGCTATATACTCGCTCCACTAAGTCACCTCGATAACCTGAGTCTAGAGACAGGAATATTCCCCGATCTTTGGAAAGTCCCTGCGGTTTCACCCATATACAAGTCGGGCCCAAAAAATACTCCCGACAGCTATAGACCCATTGCTCTTCTTAGCATTCTTTCCAAAGCTCTCGAAAAGATTGTTAGCAACCGGTTAGTTCCCTTTTTAGAAAGCAACAACCTAATATCAAACAGACAATTCGGTTTTAGGAAGGGCAGGTCGACTGAAGACGCCACAACGTTACTGGTTAATAAAGTGTGTAATATGTCGATGGGCAGGAGAACTGGCGTTTTCATTGACTTAGCTAAAGCGTTTGATACTGTGTACCGGTTTGCTTCTAAAAAAACTAGAGTCAGCTGGAATAAGAGGAATATCTCTCAACTGGTTTGAGAGCTACCTCCAAAATCGTAGACAGTGCGTTAAAATTGGAGATACTCTTAGCCAGCCACTGCCTATTAGTTTTGGTGTGCCACAGGGCAGTATACTGGGTCCGACTCTTTTTGTGCTATATATTAATGATTTGCTGCATCTCCCACTACAAAATGCAGAAGTAATCTCGTACGCAGATGACACTGCATTGATATTTCACGGAAGCTCATGGGAGCAGGTATACTGTCTTGCAGAAAAGGGCCTTTCCCTGGTCGCAAAGTCTTTAAACAAAAACCTACTAACGTTAAACGTTAAGAAAACAAAATATCTCGCTTTCTCAAAAACTTCTGCTGGTAGCCCGCCATCATCTTTGGAAATGAGGATCCACTCCTGTCCGGACAGTGTTCGAGCACAGAGTTCCTGTTCGTGTGATCTTATAGAACGAACTTCTTTTACTGCCTACTTTGGCATCACTCTTGATGAAAATCTCAACTATAAGAAACACATTTCAATGTTAAGTGGTCGAGTTAGAAAACTCATATATATTATGAAAAAACTACGAGATTGGGCTCCTTCTTATATACTCAAAATGGTTTACGTGGGTATGTGCCAGTCAATCATCCAATACTGTGTCTCTGTTTGGGGTAGCACATGTAAATCTTACCTCATTCAGTTGGAGAGAGCTCAGAGGGCGCTTATTAAAGTGACTCTGCAGAAACCCTTCTGCTATTCAACAAACAAACTTTACAAGGAGTTCCAAGTACTGCGTGTCCGACAGCTCTTCCTTTTAAGCGCTACTGTTAAAACGCATAGAAGCGTTGGGTCCCGGTCTGACTATGAGGAAGTTATGGAAAAGCGTGTATACCGCATCCCGCTTCCCTGCATTAGGTCTGTGATGGCTGGTCGTAGCCCATACTTTTCCTTGCCTCACACTTATAATAACGTCTGCAGGCTATGTGAAATTAAGCACTGCAGTGTTTACACTTGCGAGCGCATGGTAAAAGAACTGTTACTCAATCTCTCCTACTGTGATACCGAGAATTTAATTTGATATAAGTATACTTCACCTTTGATTCCATATTTCCCATTCTTCGCAATCTTGTTCACACACATACATATACACACACACACCCTCAAACACACGACACAATACACACATATACATGCACACACACCCTCAAACACCCACACACACACTCACCACTAATGTCATAAACATAAGTAAGCCCTGTAAGATTTTACCTAATTTTTTTATTACTATTCTATTTTGTTTTATTTTATTAAGTAATTATAACGTAATGCATGCTCATGATAATATTATTAATAATTATATATATTTTTTTTCTCAATTATATTGCTGTTTGAGCAATTCTGTAGTTTGTGGTTTTGTAATTGAATTCGTACTCTGAGCCTCAAAACACAATCTTATTCTTTAAGCTTAGCTTGAGGCTCTCTGTAAGCAATGTTTATTATCAACCTTTGTGAAGTAGCACTGTATCATAAACAGCATTGTCAGCTCTGTAAATCGTGATGGAATAAATGATTTGATTTGAAAAAAAAAAGAATAAAGTCAGTTGTTTCTTACTACTTGGACGAAGTGTTTGATTTATTACACTTCTACAACTACAACAATGATTGAAAGTTTTGATGTTTGTTTGTTTGTTACTCAGTCACGTCTTAACGGTTGAACTGATTTCGATGAAATTTGGTACGAACGTAGATTATAACTTGGATTAACACATAGGCTACTTTTTGTTGACAAACAACGCGTGCGAAGCGGCTGGCGGAAGTTAGTCGGTAATAAATTAATCAGTAATACAATCTATGTAACGCGCCACGCAATCTTTTGATGATATTCGTGTTTTATTAGACTTTTTCGGTATAAGGTAAGTAATCAGTTTAACCCCCTAAATGATGATGATTACCTTGTACAGCGAGGTAAATGAGCAGTTCATCTCGTCCGTATGCATTCTCCGCGCGACATCGGTACACGCCGGAGTCGTGCCGCGCCGCGTGCGCGATGGTTAGTGTCGAACTCACGCCACTATCCGACCGCTTTTCTGATACTGATACTCTGAAAACAATAAAAGTTATTGTGAGTCAAAGTTTATCAATCTGCAACAACTTTACAACTGGCAATTCGGCTTGAAGAACCAAACAAGGTATGTCCGGTTTTAGGTATAATATATTAAATCGTTTGGTGCTTTGATCTGTAGTCAGACTGCACACGGTTAAAAGTTGCAGTTAGTAGTAGAGTGATTGAATTTAAAGGTAAGAAGATTTTGCGTGAATTGCCTAAATAACAGAGAAAAGGTGAAAATTTTATTCCACGTCTCGGACAAAAAGTCGATTTGGTAGAAATGTAAAATATACGTCCGTGCAACAAAACAAATAATAACTTACTCACAAGAATGCGTACAATTTGAAAGTTTATATTTAGACGTTTACCTGTAAGTAGTGAGTTCTACTCTCTTCATGTTATGGGTCCATTGCAGTTGTATCGGCGGGTCGCCACGAGCGTCACATTGCAAGGTCGCTTGTGCGGTGGACTTTACCGTCATGTTTCGAGAAGAGTATTCAAAGTGGGCTGGCTCTGGAATTCAAAATAGCTCATAAAGTTAAATAAATAATAATTTTCAAAACTGACATAGACACAGCATGCAAAACATGATTTTCGCAATTTTTGGAAGTCCACAACTGGTTTGAAGGGTAAACCGAGCTTTCCGGTGAGTGTCGCGGGTGTTAATGACCATAAAGGCATAACGGACCTGTTTAGAGACCACTTCACTGTAAAGTCACCACTGGGACCATCACAGTCAAGCGATGCGGGGTCTGTTGGTCAGAAGTTATGTACTAGATTTATTGCAAAAGATGTCAGAAAAACTATTAAAGGTATGTCGCGCGGTAAATCTCCAGGCCATGACGGACTCAGCATTGAGCATCTAAAGTACGCGGGTGTGCACTTACCAGGAGTGCTCGCGATGTTTTACACGCTATGTATGGGGCACTCATACCTGCCTGCTGATATGATGAAGACTGTGGTGGTGCCAATTGTGAAAAATAAAACAGGCGATGTGTGTGATAAGTCGAACTACAGACCTATTTCGCTGGCCACCATTATAGCCAAGGTTTTTGACGGTTTGCTTAATAGTCAATTGGACGATTACATAAAGTTGCATGACAATCAATTTGATTTTAGAACTGGTCTCTCCACAGAAATGGCTATTTTGACTCTTAAGCAAACTGTCAAATACTATACGACACGTCGGACATCCATTTATGCCTGTTACCTCGACCTCTCAAAGGCATTTGACCTGGTTTCTTACGATATTCTCTGGCAGAAGTTAAAAGATATCAATCTGCCACCAGAGGTTAATAATGTCTTTAAATATTGGTATCAAAACTAGGTGAATGTAGTGAGATGGTCGAGTACTTTTTCCGAGCCGTACAGGCTGGAGTGCGGGGTGAGGCAAGGGGGGTTGACCTCACCGAAGCTCTTCAACCTGTACATCAATGCGCTGATAGGTGAGCTCAGCAGTACCCGTGTCGGATGCCACATCGAGGGGGTTTGCCTCAACAACATCAGCTATGCGGATGATATGGTGCTGCTGAGTGCATCGGCCTGCGGCCTAACTAAACTGTTGGGTGTTTGTGAAGCGTATGTACATAAACATGGCTTAAAATATAATATAAAGAAAAGCGAATGTATGGTCTTTCAGGCCAGAGGTAAACGTCTTTCCTCCATCCCACCAATATAGCTGTATGGAACTCCACTAAAGAGGGTGGAACAATTTAAATATCTCGGATACGTAGTAACCTCGGACCTGAAAGATGATACAGATATGGAGAGAGAGCGTAGGGCGTTGTCTGTTAGAGCGAACATGATAGCCCGCAGGTTCGCTCGTTGCTCAAGTGAAGTAAATCTCACTCTTTTCCAAGCGTACTGTACGAACTTCTACACGAGCAGCCTGTGGGTGAATCACACGCTCAAATAGTACAACGCGCTACGTATTCAATACAATAATGCGTTTAGGGTGCTGATGGGGCTGCTTAGATTCTGCAGCGCTTCGGGAATGTTTGCCGCTGCGCGAGTTGACTGTTTCTACACAGTCATGCGAAAGCGGTGTACATCTCTGTTGCGCAGGGTTTGGGCTAGCTCCAGCGGCATCCTATGCGTGTTTGCAAGTAGGTTTGATTGTCAGTATATGAATCATTGCTGCATGGTACATATACTGCCAAACAAAAATACCTAGATTAGTTGTAGTTTTTAGATATAGTTAGATTATTATTATTTCTTTATTATTAATATTATTTTTTGTAATTTTAATTTGATTGTGTATTTAAAAATTTGTGTTCGTGTAAGTTATTTTGTGTTAGTGTTAAGAAATGATGGATTTTATAATCTGAAATAAATGAGTTAATTAAAATTATGAACATTATATTCACAATTTGTTTAGTATTCTGATATTTTGGCACAGTTGCATGCACCATGATCACGGGATAAACTGATATCTTTGCGAGTGGGTAGTCATTGGCAGACAAATCATTATCTCCTTATTCACAGTCTCTTGTTAGGAAAGAACTCACCAACACATTATTAGGCCACTAAAAAACTCACAAGTAATGACAAGTATTTAGTGAAAATAATCAAACTTATACTTGGGAATTCATCAGGTAGGGAAATAACGAATGTTACCGTTGACCGATACGGCAATGATCTTGGACAGTCCTCTGCCTATCCCGTTGTCTGCGCGGCACATGTACTGTCCCTCGTGATGGTGAGCGGCAGGCGCTATACTCAGGGATCCATTATTGAGCACCGAGAACTGAAGGTCTAGGTTTGTGACCGGCCTGAAGTCAGCTACTCCAGTACCTGAAATAAGGGTAGAAGAAAAAAATTGTGTTACACTTACGCAGTCATTTACTGGACATACATTTCGTAGTGTTATTAGTCACTTAAGGCAGTGATCGTGTATGGTCATGCAAAGGCTGTATATTACCGGGCAGACCACCAGCCCTTTGGACCGATGATATCCTGAAAACGGTTGAATATCACTGCACTGCATTAGCGCAGGATCGGAAAAATGGCGTGCAACTGATAAAAGCTTTACCCAGCAATAGGTAGGCTGATTAGATAGATGCACAGTAACTTACCATGCCCTTTAAGCCAGGATATCCGTGGTTCAGGATACCCTTTGGTAGCACAGTGAACCATGATCTGAGTACCCAGCAACGCGGACACATCTTGAGGCTCATACACCCACGTAGGGGCCACTTTGACGGCAAGTCGAGCGGTATGGTTGACTTCGGCTGCATTGTTTGTAGCAACGCAAGTATATGCACCACTGTGTTTTGAAGTCACGTGGGAAAATATCAGAAAACTGAACTCATCTAAGGATTTTGCTTGGACCTGCAAAAAAGGTAAAAACGAGTTAGTGACTAAGATAATGTATAAAAAGAGAGATTGGCAAAAGTCTAAAAATGGTCCTACAGTTTCAAAAGAACACTTATTTTTTCGGTAGTTTTCGGATAATAAAGTCATATAAAATGTCTCAGAAATAGTTATAATCAAAATGATGACCAAAATTATATACGACATAAAAATGGATTTGGAATGTGGAATTAGGGGGGGGGGGGGGGGGGGGGGGGGGGACGTCGGACAAAGTAGCACCACAAGGTTCCGTTTTAACCATATTAGTCTGACACCCTAAAAATCATAAAATTGCATCTTCCAATTTAGATTGCGTAGGTAGGTGATATTCATAAACGGTCATTTATATTTTTTCCCGTTTCACCAATCTTCACTCCATACTCCTGCTTTTGATATCCACGATATAACTTTACAAAGAAAAGTTACCCACCTGCAATGTAGAAGGTATAACCTGTCCATCTTTTAGCCAAGTGAAATAGACGGGCTTATCTCCCGAGGTTATGCCACATAGAACTTGAATGGAGCTGCCTTCTACTAAATCCGTTGGAAATGAAAACCCCGCTATCTTGGGCGGATCTGAAATAAATATCAAAACAATTATTATATCATCATCATCACTATATTGGCTGTTGAACATAGGCCTCCTTGTATACTTCTAAGTGACCAATCTTATACGGTAACCGGTTTCAGCAACGTTTATTAAGTTGCCTTCCCATCTAATGGGGATCGTCTTTTGCTGCGCTTTCAAGTGCATAACATCAGTATTAGCTAGTGGCTAACTTTTGTATAAAAAAAATATGTATACACTGACTGACTTTGACTTTTACTTTGGACTCAACTTACTTTTGACAAAGATCTGGATGTCCTTCTGAGCATACTGCCCCGAAGGAGCCGTGACCCTGCAAGAGTATACTCCAGCGTCAGTGGGCTCGGCTGGCCAAAGAAGAAGTTCTCCACCAACCCCTGCTAGTGCTCTACCACCAGTAGAACTAAGATCCATACCACCACGTTGCCATCGAATTTCACTGCAAATTACAAAATACTAGTTTTAGTGTAAGGAACTGTCATTATATTGATTTGAAATCCATTCAGAACTACGTTCAAAAAAATGTTGGAGAATTTGTAAAAACCTAAATTAAAATCTAAAACAGATCAAGAGGACAACTTAACAGGAGTAATTTCTACGACGCTCATCCAAAAGTAAAGTATATGAAGGAACATAAAGGAAACTTATAATTTTACTAAGCAAATGCACCTCCATCAACCTGATTGGAAATCCGGAGAAAGGACAGAAGATGGTGGTGTTGACGCCGGCGACCACGCGCACCGGGCCGATGCTTCTTATCGATGGCGCTCCTGGAAATCAGATTCAGCATTTACTAATTGGAATACGTACCTACTATGAAGAGGTGTTCGTGTACAACTTTTGACATTGGTCTAATATGAAGGCTACATGAGATTGGGAAGTCTAATGACCACAAGGATACATGAATTATCAAAGCTGTGTAGACTCTGCTAGTTTACGAGTATCTTTGACCAAATTATGTCTGTAGTTAGATTAGTAAACAGATCAAAATGACGGAACCCTTCACTGTGCGTGGTTCGTTATGCGCTTGACTACATATTATTTTATACTAATATATAGGTGGCAAACAAGAATACGGTCCACCTGAAGGAAAGCGGTTACCGTAGCCTATAGTCGTTTCTAACACTAAAGACATCACTCGCGTTGTCACCTTGAGACATACGAGTAGGTGAAAAGGCTCACCTGCACCTCAGGTGCCTGTAATTCACCGGCAACCACCCTTCAGCCACAATGTTTATGAGTCTGTCTTTGTTTACAAATAATGAAGAACTTTAGCAAACTCACCGTATACATTCAGCCTAGTAGAGTGTTCGACCGCTCCCCTGGAGTTATATGCTCGGCAGGAGTACCGGCCTCCGTCCTCGGGCCGCACTGAAGTGATGTTCAGGTAGCTCACTACGTCGCCGTTCGTGTTCATAAACTGTGATATTGATCTGTGAAGTTGTGAACAAAATTTTTTTTCATTTAAACTTGTTACACATCGTTGCTACCTACGAATTGCTAACTTGCAATTACCTAGTTAGTGTGACTCGTGGAATCTACCGTTACGTTCAGCTGAGGCAGCACAACGTGATCACCCCGCGCCCCGCCGCCCACCGAGCCTCATCCGACAACAGGGCGTCGTGCCACTTTTGGATCTAACATCGACCATTAGACATATACCTAGATATAAAGTAAATGTAATCTTTTATTAAAGTTTTTTCATATTTTAAATTGCATTTTTTTGCAACTACTGGGCGCACTCGTCATAATTGGCGCAGGCTTCGGAATTCTCTGGAAATACCGGGAATAAGGACTTACAACCCACGGGAGCGACCCAGGAGTGGATCCAGCAATCGATCCAGCAAAATACCAAAAAGCGCATGTGAGTAGTACTTTAGTTTCTATCTAGAGTTGCTTCCTTTTATCCATTTAAGTGTTTCCTTTAATCTCCACAATTTTCCATCCAAGGCAAATTCGGACCCCTAGGTTACATAGTAGAATAACATTGCAAGACGCAAGTAGAGACTTAGAGACAGATAATTTAAAGTGTAGTGTAATAAAATCGGAAAAAATGTCGGACGGCATTGATCAAATTTATAAAGCGCTACGTTTGGTAGCCGAATTTGACGGGAATGCCAACGTACTCACAAGATTTATTAAATTGTGTGATCAATTAGTGAAACAATATATAAAGACAGATCCGATTTACGAAATAACTAACCTAGCATTAATAAATGGCATTTTAAACAAAGTGACCGGCCCAGCCTCCCGCCTTATAAATTCCAATGGGATTCCGGAAGACTGGATTGGCATTCGAACCGCTTTAATAAATAACTTCGCAGATCAGCGAGATGAAACATCATTATACAATGACCTCGCACTGCTGAACCAAGGCTCATCAAGCCCACAAGAATTTTACGAGAAGTGTCAAAATCTCTTTAGCACTATAATGACCTATATCACTCTGCATGAAACGATTCCGAGTACCATCGAATCAAAACGGTCACTTTATAAGAAGTTGACCCTTCAATCCTATCTACGCGGTCTCCGCGACCCGTTGGGATCTCGTATCCGTTGCATGCGGCCTGATACAATCGAAAAGGCCTTAGAGTTTGTGCACGAGGAGGTTAACACCTTGTATCTGCAGCAGCGTAGCGAACATCTTCCCGAGAGAAAGATGCAAATGCAGCCTCAGGTTAGTCAACCTAGATTTAATTTTGGCCTTATGCCATCTTCCGTCCCTATGTTAACCCCGCGACCGTTCCCTATGCAAACTATGCAACCTCAACGTCCCTTTGATACGCCTGGACCGTCTCGACAGACACAACCCCAAAGACCTATACCGATATATCAGCCCCAAACTCCCCAATTTAAAGGACCAACAAGGACACAGCAGATGTTTGGTGCACCCCCGCCAAACTACAGACCTCAGAGTAATGTGTTTAAGTTAGGTCCGCGGAACACGTCCACTGGTCCACAGCCTATGAGTGGTGTAAGCCACTACGTGAACAAACCGTTTCCTGCTCCACGTCAGCCTCATGACTGGAGTAAGTTTGGTAATCCACGTCCTTCGAACTATTTTAAAACTAGGGAGACCAACTTTAACGAGTATTATGACCAACCGACGTACTACGACAACTACTGTGACTATGAACCTCAAGACTATTACGGATACCCTGACTTTGCCTACGAGTACTCATATGAGCAACAGCCGCAGTACTTGGACAGTTTTTGCGAAGAAGTCCAGGAAGGCGACCCGACTGAAAATGAGGATTTTCGGAAGGACACCAAATTAGACAAGTTAAAATAGAAATTAACTTACAGACACAACGACAGTTACCATACATACAGATATCCAATCCTCCACTTAAATTACTCATTGATACTGGTGCTAATATGTCATTTATCAGTCCCGAATCAGTACACCGTTTTTATCCGCATGTACCACTTAATTACGAGCCGATCGAAGTGACGAATATCCACGCGACAACTCGTAGTGACTATTCTGTGACCGTACCGTGTTTCCAAGAAATCAACGAACAGGACGGCATAACTTTATTCATATATAAATTTCACAATTTCTTTGACGGTTTGATAGGACTTGATTTATTGGAAAAGTGGGAATCTAAAATTGATTTAAAGAAAATATATTAGTAACCGGACACTCGACTAACCCATTATTGATGTATGACTCACGTAACTGCAATTTCTATGAAGATGTTATACCAGCAAATTCCTCTAAATTAGTTGCAGTCCCAATTAATTGTCATGACGGCGAGGTACTTATACCGGAACAGTTTTTATCAAACTGTACCATAAGAGACTGCGTTACAATGGTTAAAAATAATCGTGGTATCGTGGAAGCCACCAACACTACGCGACATGACTTAGTTTTTTAATGGACCGTCCCGTTAGTACGGAGTTGTTCAATATCCAGTGCATGAGCACTAAACCAGTAAACGATCGCGCTAGGGAAGTTTTATCGCGTTTACGAACGGATCATTTGAATCCGGAGGAGCGAGCTAACTTAGAGATTCTTTGTTCGCGGTATGCAGACGTCTTTTATATCGATGGCAAACCTCTGACTTTTACTAACCAGATAAAACACAGCATCCGAACATGAGATGAAATACCGGTATATACTAAAAGCTATAGATACCCGTTTGTACATAGACAAGAGGTTCAAGATCAAGTCTCTAAAATGCTAGAGCAAGGGATAAGCCCTTCTCAATCAGCATGGAACTCTCCAATATGGGTTGTTCCAAAGAAAGTAGATGCATCCGGAAAAACAAAATGGCGTTTGGTAATAGATTTCAGGAAATTGAATGACAAGACTATAGATGACAAGTACCCCATTCCCAACATAGCTGACGTACTTGACAAACTCGGCAACTGTCACTATTTTACAACTTTAGATCTTGCTAGTGGTTTTTATCAAGTTGAGATGAATCCCGAGGACATACCTAAAACAGGATTTAACGTAGAACACGGACACTTTGAATTTCTACGCATGCCTATGGGTCTTAAAAACTCACCCTCTACGTTCCAACGTGTCATGGACAACGTACTTAAGGGCCCCCAAAATGTAGTATGCCTCGTATACCTTGACGACATAATCGTTTTCAGTGTTTCGTTACAAGAGCATATGGTTAATTTAAAGAAAGTATTTGAACGCCTCCGATCTTCTAATTTTAAGATTCAGATGGACAAATCAGAGTTTTTAAAATTAGAGACAGCTTATCTAGGACACATCATCAGTAAAGATGGCATTAAACCTAATCCAGATAAGATTCAAGCTATCGAAAAATTCCCTATCCCAAAAACCGCTACCGAAATAAAGCGATTTCTTGGTTTATTAGGATATTATCGTAAATTTATACCTGACTTTGCTCGTATAACGAAACCGATGACGCCATGCCTCAAGAAAGGATCTAAAATATTACTTAATGACGTTAATTACCTAAACTGTTTTGATAAATGTAAGACTTTACTGACTAACGACCCTATTCTACAGTATCCCAACTTTAATAAGGAATTCTTATTGACGACTGACGCCTCTAACTTTACGATTGGTGCCATTCTTTCGCAAGGACCCAAAGGAAGTGACAGACCTATAGCTTACGCGTCCAGGACCTTAAACTCCAGTGAGATAAACTATAGTACAATTGAAAAGGAACTTTTGGCTATAGTGTGGGGCACAAAATATTTTCGTCCCTATTTATTTGGTAGGAAGTTTAAAGTCCTCACAGACCATAAACCCCTCCAATGGGTCATGAACATCAAAGAGCCTAGCTCAAGATTAACGCGATGGAGATTAAAATTAAGTGAGTATAATTTTGAACCGGTGTATATTCAAGGCAAAACTAATACTAACGCAGATGCCCTTTCTCGCATTGAAATAAATATGGAAGAAACCAGCTCAACTGCAGTTAACCCCTCTGGGTCTGCGAAACAGTCAGTCGCTGGTTCCACCACCCTCACAGCTCACACAAGTGCCGAAAATCCTATCCTAGAGATCGCCATCTCGGACGACCCATTGAATAAGTTCAATCGACAAATAAGCTTTATTGTAGTAGGAGACATAAAAAAACGACCGACCGTCACAAAACCCTTTGAAACTCATACTAGGACTACTATACAACTGACAGAGTCGAACTTTGAAGACGACGTTATAAACGCAATTAAGGAATACGTGAACCCCAAGGTAAAAACCGGAATAATTATTAATCCACCTTTAGCTATGTACAAAATAATCCCCATTATCCAGAAAGCATTCAAAAGTTCAGCCATGAATATAGTCTTAACTAAAATTGAGCTAGAAAATGTGAAGGACTATTTACGCCAGCAAGAAATTATAAAAAATTATCACGAGGGTAAAACTAACCACCCTGGTATTACTGAATGTTTCTTAGCTCTATCTCATAGGTACTATTGGCCCAAGATGAAGGATTCAGTCACGAGGTACATAAACGAATGTAACGTATGTGGTCAAGCCAAATACGACCGTAATCCAATAAAACAAAGGTTTTCTATTGTACCACCACCCACCAAACCTTTTGAAATACTTCATCTTGATCTTTTCACAGCCCAAAATGAGAAATTCCTTACGCTAGTTGATGCTTTCTCAAAATACGCTCAAGCTTATTATTTGAGAGACGGCACAGCTTTAAGTGTCATTCAAGCTCTTCTTACGTTTTGTACTCATCATGGTATTCCCCTCACTATTGTAACAGATCAAGGTCCTGAGTTTACAAATGCTTTGTTCTCAGAATTTACCCGACTTCATAAGATACAACATCATAAGATCTTTGCACACTCCCCAAATGATAACGGCATTATAGAACGATTTCATTCAACTATTCTTGAACATCTCAGAATCTTGAAACTTGAAAAGAAAAACGAACCCGCTATCAATCTTATGCCTTATGCTGTTTTAGCCTATAATAGTTCCATTCACAGTTTCACTAAATGCCGACCAATAGACCTCATAACGGGACACTTTGACCCACGTGACCCGATAGATATAGACATGACTGAACATTTACTTCAACAATACTTACAAGTCCATAAAAAACGCATGACTCAAGTATATGACGTAATAAACGAGACTTCATTACATAACAGAACCGAACTGACTGAAAACCGCAATAAAGACCGGGAACCTGAAAAAGAATATACCTCTGACCGACAAGTGTTCGTACTGTTATGAGCCTCGACGGATTTAGGTTTTTAAAAAAAAGAATGTTTATTTGTTGGATGAGACAACCGCCTAAGTTGGATATTGGAATGAGACTGGTGGTTGAATGGAAGGGATTATGGGCTGTGAGTGGAGAGTGCTGAGTCTGCAAAAGGAGGGTGTCTATTAAGTAGTAAAGGGTGCATTAGTTATCTATAACACCTCCCGGGGGTAGACTAAACATCGGGGTGAAATGAGCGATGTTTGGGAAAAATGGGAAAAGGTAGGTATTACACATTTCGGCGAATACTAGGAGATGGGAGTTCTTCTGCATTAGGATGACGCTTAAGGACCTTCAAAGGAATAGCTGGTTCGGAAGCTGGAGTTTGTTCTACGGGTAAGTTTACAGGTAAATTTACAGGATTGGCACGAGAGGATCTCGGGAAAGGGTAAATCAGACGGTTGTGCGATTTAATGTATAAAACTATCTTTAAAATACAAAATATTAAAACTAAACCTATTATAATTATGAATGTAACTGAGTAATGAGTCTCGTATTTAATTATCGGATGTTGATTTAAAATTTTATCAGTTTGATCAGATATAGATCTTAATTTTGATTTTGATTCTAAAGTAAAAACATCTAAATCAATATTTTGTAGTTTCATGGGAGCCTCATTACTGATTACCTTATTAAACTTATCTAAAGTACAACAAGATTGATTTACAATATTAAAATCGGGGTGGATTACAGTAGCGTTGATTCTTACATTATTAAATTTCGGTATTAACTTTGTACTTTTACAATAAGCGATACAGTTATTTGGTACTGTAAGTATTCCTGTGCCAATAATACTTAGTTCTAGGATTTTTTGATTTGGGCATTCGATATACAGTTTATTATTTTGGGATTGTACATAGATCCAATTATTATCATAGAGTGGTGTCCATAAATCGATATTTCCGTGAACAAAATCGGTTTGACACTGCACTGGCATAGCCTTTATCACATTGGTCATTAACACACTTTCACAATTTGGATTTGCACTGATGGGAAACACGGTCATGACGTCACAGATGTATTCGCGCGGGCTTATCGCAATGCATTCCTTCAGTGAGTCAAGGTTACAGTATTCCGATCTGTCTTTTGGTCATTGCTATATATCTATTGCTAGGTATAATATACAGGTAAAAGAATTTGGTTTCATTTTATTGTGAGGTGTAGGTAACGCTATACTATAATACAAACTGAACTCTCTTGGAGAAACCAAAGGTATTCTTAATACGAAGACAATCTTGTTGCTTAAACTATAATATACTATACTAGAGACATTTAATAATACGTGAATATTTTTTAATGCTAAATCTACAGGTAATTTAAAATCTACAGGTAAGTATCAATAGTTAGCGACAATTTCATCGTAAAGCTGCGTGGGAGGTAATACGGCTGGGTGCAGAATGTTTTGATTGCTAATCATGATAGCGTTTGTTATGTCTTCCAGCCGGAACGATAATGTTAACAATGAAGCTTCTAAACTGTTTAGGATTGAATTTATATTTGCTTTGATAGTTAATTAATTAGAAATTAATGTAATATTTTTTTGTTTTAAAAAGAAATTGTCGATAGCTTGGTTAAGGTTGGCCTCGTTAAGGTTTATGGTATGTAATGTTTTATTAAATTGAGATAAAACTGAAGAGGTGACTAAGACATTCTCTTTAATTAACGATGCCAATCTTTTCTCATTATTGTGTACATTCTGGATGGCATTATCATATTTAATACCATCCTCTTCGTCCAAGGTCCCGAATATAGTTTTGGCGAGAGAGCCAATACCACCTATCCATGCCAAAGTCAAAGTCAAAGTCAAATATTTTTTATTCATTAAAATCACAAGGATCACTTTGAAACGTCAATTTTACTGCCTGTTCCTTCGCGACCAAGCCAGGAAAGAAAGGCAAGAAAACCAGGCTGGTTGTTTTTTTTTAATGATCCTTTTACAATAGGTACATAATACAGAAAAGAAATTACGTCTAAATTGTAACATTTTGAACGAGTTGGGGCAGTTTCAATCCCAAGCTTCTCTATCATCTAAATAATCCGATATTTTATAGTAGGCTCTTTTATAAAGATTTTGTTTAATTACGTTTTTAAATTTGTTAATTGTCAATTTTTGTACATCCCTTGGGAGTTTGTTATAAAAGCGCACACCTTGCCCTTTAAACGATTTACTAACTTTATGGAGTCTACATGTGGCAACAGCGAGTTTATCTTTATTTCTAGTATTAAAATTATGATTATCGCTATTTTTCTTAAACAAATTAATATTTTTGTGAACATACATTAGATTTTCATAGATGTATTGACAAGGGAATGTCATAATATCTATTTCTTTAAACTTATTGCGTAATGATTCTCTGGGGCCCATATTATAAATTGCACGAACAGCCCTCTTCTGCAGCACAAAAACGGTGTTTATATCTGCAGCACTCCCCCACAGCAGTATACCGTATGACATAATGCTGTGGAAGTAGCTGAAGTAAACTAGTCTAGCTGTGTCTACGTCTGTAAAAAGACGGATCTTTTTGACTGCGTATGCCGCAGAACTAAGTCTCTTCGACAACCCATCAATGTGAGGGCCCCATTGAAGCTTATTATCTAGGGTTATACCTAAGAATACGGTGGTGTCCACAAGAGCCAACTCCTCGTCTTTGATTTTTATGTCTGCTTTAACTTGTGTAACATTAGGTAGTATAAATCTAATACATTTTGTTTTCTTTTCATTTAGAAGTAGATTGTTTACATTGAACCATTTTACCACCTTAGAGATTGCATTGTTTACATCGTCAAAATCGGTTTGTCGTCGCTTTAATTTAAATAAAAGTGACGTGTCATCTGCAAACAATACAACCTCATGATCGTCCCGTACTAGATGGGGAAGATCATTAATATATACTAAAAACAAAAATGGTCCCAGAATTGATCCCTGTGGTACACCCATTTTAACCAGAGACCCCGGAGAACGCTTCCCATTCACGTCAACTCTTTGCACTCTGCCACTTAAATAAGAAGTGAGAAAGTCTAGAGCAACGCTCCTAATGCCATAATGGCGTAGTTTCCTGATTAATGTGTCATGGTCTACGCAATCAAATGCCTTGGACAAATCACAAAAAACACCTAAAGCGTCATGAGACTCCTCCCAGGCATCAAATATGTGCGATATTAACTCAATACCAGCATCAGTGGTTGAGCGACCCCTGGTAAATCCGAATTGTTTATGATGCAGTAAATTATGTGAATTGAAATATCTAAGCAGTTGATTTAAAATTAGTTTTTCAAATATTTTACTAAATGTCGGAAGTACTGAGATTGGTCTAAAATTACCAGGATCAGAACTAGTGCCTGATTTGAAAAGTGGAGTTATTTTACTGTGTTTCATTAAATCAGGGAATACACCACAGTCAATACACTCATTGAATATTAAAGCTAGTTCAGGAGCAATTATGTCAATCAATGTTTTTATGATGCTAACAGAGATGCCCCAGAGGTCCGTGGTTTTCTTAACATTTATCAGTTTGAAAGCTTTTATAATGTCATCACTATTTACATAATCAAATTTGAATTGTGATTTGCATTCCGTTAAGTTTGCTTTTAACAAAGACTCTGCGACTATGGGAGAGGAGTTTAAAGATTTTGTGGTAGAGACTGGAATATCGGTAAAAAAGTCTTCGAACGCATTAGCTACATCACCATCCTGATTGATCGTGGCATTGCCAATTTTCAAATTAAACTTATTGTTCTTAGTTGCGACTCTTCCAGTCTCGCTGTTGATTATTTTCCAAGTGGCTTTTACTTTGTTTTGACTAATTTTTATTTTTGAACTCAAATGACGCGCTTTTGCTTCACGACAAACATTTTTAAAAATCTTTGAATATTTTTTGACTTTTTCTTTAAACTCCTCATTAAAATTATATTGTTTTTCAGCATAAAGATCATACAATGTTTTTCTGCTTTTATGTATTCCCACTGTTGCCCAATCACAGAACTTTTGACCATCAGAGACCATGATCGATTTAGGTGTAAAAATTGAATTAAACACATCACAAAATTTCTTAAAAAACGTGTTGTATAAATTATTTGGATTATTATTATTATGTACACATGGAAGTACAGAAGTTAAGTTTAATTTAAGTTTGTCCAATCGATTAATGGTCATAGGTACACAAGTAATTTTACTTTTAACAAGATTTTTTGTTTGAATTTCTATTTTTATTATTTGACCAAGATGATCCGATTTAATATTACTAATTAAACTTCTATTTAAAATTTTTACATTGGCATAAATGTTGTCTATACATGTGGCTGAAGTGTCCGTTATTCGAGTAGGCTCCATAAATTGAGGCTTCAGATCAAATGATTGAAATAAACTAGTTATTCTAGTGTTTAATGAGTTATGTTCTAGCAAATTTATATTGAAGTCTCCGCATGCAATAATGTATTTATTTGATTTTGATAATTTAAACAAAATTTCTTCCATATTTTTTTCAAAAATGTCAAATGGTGCAGATGGTGGTCTGTAAACGCTTATAACTATGAACTGCTCCAACTCTACGCAGGCTATTTCAATATGTCTTTCTACAGAGAGGTGAACTATATCTAATCGATCTTTAAATTTGATCTGTTTATTAAGTAGTATTAACGAGCCACCACGTATAGCATGTACTCTGCAGAAAGAACTACCAACTCGGTGTTTACTGAAACTGAACATGACCTCATGGCTTTTCAGCCAATGTTCTGTAATGCAAATAATGTCAATGTTATTTGAGTTCATGTACAATTCCAGTTCTAATTCTTTACAACTAATTCCTTCAATATTTTGGTGCATCAAGTTGGTAGGGTTTAAATTTTTATTATTTATTGACTTTCTGTTAACTCTATTTTTAATAAATTTATTATTTGATTTTTGAATGCTAGAGATTTCCTCTATTGTCTTGTTATGCAATTTAAATGACTTGGAATAATTTCCAAAGTCTTTTTTTTAATTGAATGACACTGTTCAATAGAAGCAGTTTGTTTAGCCAAGTTTTTGGCTGTTATACTAAAATAATAAGATAGCGACACAGCTACCTGTCGTTTGTAGAAACTAGAAAGGTAGTATGTACCTTTGGTCAAATAATAAGCTTTACTAACAACCTTGTTAGAATCAATTAAATGAATTAATTTATTATTGCATGATATTGTATGCAAAGTCATATTCAACTTATATCTTAAGTCATTTTCTGCCTGTGGCAAGCTGTTGCTATAAGGGAAGGTGAACATTACAATTTTATTAATTTGTAGTGAACACAGAGTATCAAAGTATTTAATAAGTTCTGATTTGTTCACATTACCCCTATTTCCAAGCCAAATAATCAGATTAGATTGATTGTCAAATTTGTACTTTGCTATTATTTGCATAATTTCATGCAGGCTAGAATAAGGTAGACAATTATTTATGACTGAATGTCCCAACTTCATAGTCAATATTTGGCCCATATTTTTTCCAATTTCATCGCTGAACATAATAGTTTTATAAACATTTCTATTAACATTTTTATTTAAATTTAAAGTTATGGAACTGACACACCGCTTGGAAGCGGGTGAGGCAGGGCACACTGGCTCTGGATTCTCAGAGCGCTGACAATCACATATTTGATTGGCCACCAATGAATCATAACGCGCCTTGTTGCTATATGATAATTTAAGTAATTCATCCATAGCCAGCGAGTACTCTCTTATTGCTTCCTGAGACTTTTCATAGCGACTAGTAATGGAGCCCAAAGACTCCTCAACGCTGGCAAGTTCTGACTGGAGCTGCTGTATGTCAGTTTCATACTTAATTTTATTATGTTCTAATTTAATTGTACACATTTGTAACTCATCTAGTATTTCTACATTTTGTCTCTTATTTTTAATCTTACTTACTAACATTTTTTGATTTTTTAGCATTTTTTTAGTTTTATTAATGTATTTATTGATTTTAACATATTTTTTAAGTTTGTTTTTGCTTGTGTTATTCTTGTTACATGCTGTAATACCCACCAAGTCATCATTTGTTAAGTCAATTGTTACAGTAGGAATATGACAGCCTGCATCAAGAATTTGGCCGGGTGCCCTATCAGCTGTAATTAATTCGTTGAATAGACTCTGGGTTTTCAGTGTGGCCGAGCATTGGGAGGCTTCTTCCAGGAGTGTGATATGATTGTGAGCATCATATAACTCCTTCTCCAAGACAGACGTTCGCTTCAGGGCCTGGTCATACTCTACACCACACTGATCGAACCCTAAAATTATATTTTTTAACCTATCCCGTTCTTCATTTACTATAGTGTACTGTGAGTGCAGTACAGACAACTCACTTTTTAACTTTTTATTGCTATCTAGCGTATCCAAGACCAATTTTTCATTGTCTTCTCTTTCCAACGACAGCTGTGAACACAACTCCTTGGTAGCCTTCAATTCCAGCAAAGTCCGATGAAGTTTGGACTCATCCTGGCGTGAGAGGGCTTTACGGGTCATCATTATTAATAAATAAATGAACTTGGTTCTTCAAAATGAAAGATCAACCAGGGCGAAAATACCAAAGAAATGCAATCACAAATTGAGGTTGTAAAATTTTAAATGTTGTGTACTTACGTGCCTTGTGTATACTGTTTGATGCGAAATGATACTCTAACGTTTTTAATCTACACAAAACGAGCAAATACACTTCAAAACCGATAAAAAACAATGATTACATTCAAACTTCCTAACCGTTAAGTTTTTCGACAATTTCAGTTTATTTTCACAATGTATAGCACTAATAACATTTGTATACGTTATTTATAATAATTCAAAGCGATGAATTCGGAAAGGGCTACGCGAAAACACTTAATTATATTTTAATCAGGTAAAATAAAATTGGGACAAAAAAACAGCTGTTATTCTTAGTGTTGCCCTTCTCTTAAACCTTTTATCCACCAGGTGAGAAATAGCGGAGTATTCAGAAACTAAATCATGATACCGAACTGTTAATGGTTCCAAAATATTATGGCATTCTAAATTGTAACTGCTTTTTAATTGAATTTGAGTACATATGAGACGCAGTGTACCCAAAATAGAGTTTAAGTTTTTGATATGAGGTTCAATATACGATATATCGATAGGCGTTATTACGTCTAAATGGCTTACGCGAATTTTGAGTTCACCAATTGGGTCAAAGTATATGCCAGAACTGGAGTTGATTTCTTGGACGAGCTCCGGATGACCTTGGGCCAATATGCTGTAATGAAAGGAGATTTCTGTTTGGAAAGTTTTTTCCCTCAGGTTATTATCTATTGTTTAATTATGTATTTTATATATATGTAGGTTCCTACTCTTACCTGTAAAATAAACTAACTTAAGTATTATAAAAAAGTATCAATATATTATAAAAAAGTATTATAAAAAAAAGGTAAATTAGAATTAATGTTAACCTACAATAATAAAAAAAATTAATTGTCTTGGCTTTCTACATGTTTGACCTCGTAAAATGGTGTTTTACATATCGCCTGTTTATTAATAATGACAATGTATGGTTCCCATGTACTTTGACAATTTTGTATGGGCCCTTCCATACAGGGGACAAAGCTTTGCGCATTCTTAGATGATTTTTTAACATGACATACTGGCCTACTTTGTACTGTACAGGGCGAGTACGGGAATCATAGTACGTTTTTGAGGTATTTTTAGATTTTTGGATGAATTCTATGGCTTTATCTCTAGTATGCTTCAACCGATGTTGAAGCATTTTAACGTATTCTGGATACGTCGTGTTAGAACTGTCATCATACACTGAGTCTGGTATGCGAGATTTATATCCAAATAATAATTCAAATGGTGAGTAATGTGTTGTCGAATGTACAGCGGTATTATATGCGAGCATCGCTGTATAAACATATCGGGGCCAATTATCCTGATTGTCGTTGACATATGATTTTAAATATTCTTTTAAGGTCGAATGGGATCTTTCTAAGGCACCTTGCGTTTGCGGATGGTAAGGAGCGGACCACAACTGTTTTGTTTTCAAGAAATCGCATGTCTTCTTGAATACCTCGGCGGTGAAGTTGGTGCCTTGGTCAGTAAGTATATACTTTGGAATTCCAAATATCGAAATAAAATGAAGGAGGCACTCGCACGATTTCTCAGCAGTATAACTGCGAATTGGGTATGCTGTCGAAAATTTGGTGAGGTCATCTTGCATAGTCAAGATGTACTTAAGTTTAGCTGCGCCGGATTCGGGTAAAGGTCCGACTATGTCAATGGATAATCTCTCTAATGGAGTTGTTGAAGTGGATGTTATTATCATGGGTGCTCTGTTAACTTTACGTAGGGCTTTATTTGTTTGACACGATGTGCATTTTTTAATGTAATTTTCTATATCACCTCGCATGTTTTTCCAGTAAAACCTTTCTTTTATACGATTTAACATTCTGATAGCCCCTAAATGTCCGGAGATAGGGATGTCGTGATTTTCTCTAAGGATCTTGGGAATTTCACCCAGTGATGGATATATAATAGAATCATGGTAGATATGGATGTGTATATTTGTTCCATCGAATAGATAACTGAACATATTATATATTTTTACAAAGGAATGCCTATCAAACGGATTTTTAAAGTCAGACGTACTAATTTCGTTTATTGTGGGGTATGACATCATTATTTGATCACGTGCATATTTTAGGGATTTGAAAATGTCGGAGTAAGAGTAATCATCAAAGTGGTGCACTTTCGTAAATAAGAACAGGTAAGTTTTGTTCTCGATTGTAAGAGGTAAAAAGGTGTTTAATGTTCTATCTGACTTCAGGAATTCGTCGTGTTCAGATTCTGGACAATTATTAATAATTTCTTGGACATAAGGCATGGAGTCGTCCATGTCTATTGAGGTAGGTACAATGATCAACTTCTGAGTTCCCTTTAGGAGGGTTTCGTTATGTTCTATGATTTGAGTATCATGTGATTTCGTGGGTGACTTTAAGAATTTACTATAGGTTTCGTCGGACACGGGTAAGGTTTCAGCTGATGGAGAAGGAGCATCGTAATGAGGTGAACTAGAAAAAGGTAAGTTTGGTTGCATTTCAGGATTAGGACTTGAAGCAGAGGGCAATAATGGAGGTAAGTTGTTGTTAGGATGTGGAATTAGGGCAGATGCCTCTGGATTTTTATATTCAGTAGGGCTATATTGAAGATCGATTTCATCGTCGCCTTCCAAGAGGTCGATGCAGGGTATGCTGTCGTCCTCTTCGGATGGAGCAGGAAGTTGTACACCCAGGTCTTCGAGAGTTAAGGGGCTGAAAGGGAGTTCATCGCCTACAGCAAGAGAAGAGTTCGGATTTTGTACTGGCGACGGACCAGGAGAGTTAGGATTGTTCATTTGGTCTGAAGGGTTAGTAGGAATTACAGGGTTTACCGGATATCTAGATAGTGCGTCTGCGACGGAATTTAATTTGCCTTTACGATAGGTTATCTCGTAATCATACTCTTCCAATTTTAATCTCCATCTTTGGAGCTTGCTACTGGGATCTTTGTGGTTAAATAACCATTTCAAGGGACGATGGTCGGTAATGATGAGGAATTTACGCCCATACAGATAAGGACGGAAGGTTTTGCAACCGTATAGGATAGACAGCAATTCTTTTTCAGTTGTGCTGTAATTGGATTCGCTTCTGTTGAGGGTTCGTGAAGCAAAAGCGACTGGTTGATCTTTGCCAGCAGGACCCTGGGAAAGGACGGCACCAACAGCGTGGTTTGAGGCGTCACAGGTGAGGATGAATGGCTTTGAGAAGTCTGGATATATAAGGAGCGGAGCAGTTGTCAGTTTATGCTTTAACGTGTCGAAAGCTAGTTGTTGTTGATTCTGCCATATGAAAGGCGTGTCCTTTTTCAGCAGGCTAGTAAGGGATTTAGCAACTTTAGAAAAATCGGATATGAAACGGCGATAGTATGATACAAGGCCAAGGAATGATTTTATATCTTTTGGAGTTTTAGGAATCGGGAATGCAGTTACGGCCTTGATCTTTTCAGGATTTGGCTTGACACCTTGTTCGGTGATTACGTGCCCTAAATAACAGACTTCGCGTCTTAAAAACTCGCATTTGTCGGGCTGAAGTTTTAAATTGAAATCTCGGATTCTCTGGAAGATGGCTCTTAAATTGTTGATACAGGAATTCAGATCGTATCCATATGAAACGACATCGTCCAAGTAGACAAAGCATCGGATGCCCTGGAGACCTGACAAGGCAGAATTCATAAGTCTCTGAAACGTTGACGGGGCGTTTTTAAGGCCAAAAGGCATGCGGGTGAACTGGTAGTGCCCCTCAGGAACTGTGAAAGCTGTTTTGGGTTTATCGGCTTCATTCAGCTTAATTTGATGAAATCCAGATGCTAGGTCTATGGTGGAGAAGTAGGAGCTGCTACCGAGTTGGTCTAATATCTCGGTAATCTGTGGGATAGGATAGGTATCGCCGATAGTGACGTCGTTCAACTTTCGGTAGTCGATCACTACGCGCCACTTTTGTATGTTAGAAGCGTCCAGCTTCTTAGGGACAACCCAAATAGGTGACGACCAAGGAGAATCAGAGGGCTCTATGATATTTTGTTCCAACATTTTGTCAATTTGTTTGCGTACTTCGGCTTTGTGGACTTCAGGAAATCTATAGGATTTGGTATGTATTGGGACATCTGTGGTAGTTTTGATTTCGTGTTTCAGGGCGTTGGTATAGGTTAAGTTTTCTCCGGGAAGATGGAAAATATCGGAAAACTCGGAACATAATTGAAGGAGTGACTCTCTCTCTTCGTGATTGAGATGTGAAACACGTAGTTGTTTTAATACTTCTTTGGTTCTTTTGTGGCAATCTGTTGAAACGTTTACGTGATTTATTGAGACGGAAGGTTGTTCTGTGAAATTGGAAGAATGAAAAGGACTAAGTTTGAGATTTAAATCGGATTTCAGGGTGATAGGAATTTCGGATGTATTAATTACGGATAAGTTTATTCGGTTATTTTGTTTTACAACTACTAGGCAATTTGCAATCAATAGGTTTTCGGAAAGTTTTTGATCGAGGATTAATCCTTCTTTCATTTCAGGATTTGATACTGAACACTCAATAATGGTCTCGGTTCTAGGAGGGATAATGTAAGCAGGATCATGGAAATGTAGTTTTACGGATGTTTTACCGATGTGAAGAAGGTTATTGTTATAATTAATGCTGCAATTATGAGCATTGAGCATGTCTGAACCGATTATTCCATCATATGGTAAATGTACTGCGTCTATTACGTGGAATGGATGTGACATATTTAATTTGGGAAATTGTAATTTCAATTGGAAGTGACCTCTGGTGCGGATTGTTTCTTCAGCAGGGTCAATGCCTTTTAATTGGATGATTTCTTTGATGAGTTTAGGATGGGTTTTGATGCACGAATGTTGTAACAGACACACAGAGGATCCTGAGTCGACTAGCAATGATAGTGGGGTATTGGATACAGAGGATTTTACTACGACTTGAGGTAGAAATGTCTTTGCAGGATTATTAATTATCTCGAATATATTGGATTTAGCAGGTTTTGACAGGTCAATCTTACTAGGTTGCTGAATGGATACAGTGGATTTCGTAGGATTTGGTACATCAACCTTGCTAGGTTGCTGCATGGATACAGTGGATTTCGTTGGGTTTGGTAGATCAACCTTGCTAGGTTGCTGCATGGATACAGTGGATTTCGTAGGATTTGGCAGATCAACCTTGCTAGGTCGCTGCACGGATACAGTGGATTTCGTAGGATTTGGCAGATCAACCTTGCTAGGTCGCTGCACGGATACAGTGGATTTCGTAGGATTTGGCAGATCAACCACGTTAGGTTGCTGCACGGATACAGTGAATTTTGTAGGTTTTGGCAGGTCAACCTTGCTAGGTTGCTGCACGGATACAGTGGATCTTGTAGGTTTTGGCAGGTCAACCTTGTTAGGTCGCTGCACGGATACAGTGGATTTTGTAGGTTTTGGCAGGTCAACCTTGCTAGGTCGCTGCACGGATACAGTGGATCTTGTAGGTTTTGGCAGGTCAACCTTGTTAGGTCGCTGCACGGATACAGTGGATTTTGTAGGTTTTGGCAGGTCAACCTTGTTAGGTTGCTGCACGGATACAGTGGATTTTGTAGGTTTTGGCAGGTCAACCTTGTTAGGTCGCTGCACGGATACAGTGGATTTTGTAGGTTTTGGATTTCGAAATGATGTTTGTGATAACTCAGGTTTGTACATGGATTTCTTTGCTTGGGATTCCCTGAGTGAATTGGCGGTGTCGATTTTTAAGTCGTAAGGTCCCGCACGACACTGGGACGAGACGATTATTCGTTTTTTGGATTAGTATCGACGGTATCGTATCCGTCTACTGGATCGGCTGGATATTCATCATCGATGGGTTCCGATGACTCATCAGATAGAAAATGAACCCGTTGAGACGTTCCGGGTTGGTTTCGATCGAAGTTTTTGAAACGATTGTTATTGAATTCCCTTTTGCGACATTGCTCGAGGGTATGTCCTGGGTTTTTACAATACCTACAGAACGAAGTAGAAGGATTGCTGTTGGGAATGTTATTATTAGATCGGTTGGAGACGAAATTCGGTCTTGGATTCGATTCGTTAGAGTAGCCTTGGTTACGACGGTTAAATTGGTTATTTGCCCTTGGCGTGTTGGACCTATCTTGACGTGAATATTGATTGCTTGACTGACTTGGACTTGATTTGAATAACGCTTGTTGGATTTTCTCCTCTGAGATTGCAATATTAATAGCGTCATTTAAGGATTTTGCTGATTTACACCTAACGAAATTTGAAAGACGGGGCGACAGACCCATCTGGAAATGATGGAGGGCAAGTTCCTCCATAGCCGCAGTTCTCCCTATGGTTTCCTTGCTTTTGTAGCTGTGAGATATAGAAATTTCTGTTAGCAACTGAGACAGACACGTTTCGATTCTTAGAGCAAACTGGCTTACTGGCTCCGTCGGTCGTTGTTTACAGTCCTGCAGTTCTGTGAGGAGGTGCGCGTAATGCTTCCTCTCGCTGAACTGAGTCTTTAAGAACTCTTTTAGTTGTTGCCAGTTGGTGAACTCTTTGATGGAGCAGGCTGTCTCAGCCTTGCCCTGCAGTTGGCAAAGAATATATTTGAAAAGGATATCTTTCTGGGATTCTGATGCTAAATCATATGCATTGGTGCAATTTACTAAAAATGAATTTAATTTCTCGCGACAGCCGTCGTATGGCTTAATGAATTTCAATAATGTTGATAATTCGACTTCGATTGATTTTACTACTGCCACTTTCCTCTTTGTTTGGGACCTGGTAGAAAGTCCAGGAGGGGGTAAACACTGATCTTGGCCTTCCTCCTCTACGTCAGTCAAAACGATTTCGGGCTTAGGGCTGTTTGGTCTTTCAGCCATTTTGTATAATTAAATTAACAAACACGAAAACGAGATTCACAAATTATTATACTAAGTAATAGGACCCTGGCTTGAACTCTAACTAACTTATAGGATGATCTAATAAAACACATGATAAGAATAATTACAATGTGGTTACAATCGGACGATAGCAATGACCAAGTTACTCACTGGAATGCGGATAGCGCGATAAGGACGATCATTCTTGGGATTTGCGCTGCTCTCGGCGAAATGTCTGCGTGAAGATAAGCCTCGCTCCGTTGCGTTGCTAGGTAGCTCGTTTACCGGTCGCAGCACAAAATCGTGCGCGACAGTGGGCAAACAGCTGTTCTCGATAAAGACCGGCTGCAGTACGGGTGATACGCAGCAGTGGGCCTTTCAGGAACTTGTCACAAACGCTGGAATATCTTGGGCCGGGCCAGACTCGGTGTGGTAATGAAGGTTCACACAATGGAGTTGGCACTTACACTCGAACACACACACACACACGCGTCGAGATTTGATTTTGGAAACTTTGAGATGTACCGGGGACTCTTTACTGAATCCCACCGCTGCCACCAAATGTTATGAGCCTCGACGGATTTAGGTTTTTAAAAAAAAGAATGTTTATTTGTTGGATGAGACAACCGCCTAAGTTGGATATTGGAATGAGACTGATGGTTGAATGGAAGGGATTATGGGCTGTGAGTGGAGAGTGCTGAGTCTGCAAAAGGAGGGTGTCTATTAAGTAGTAAAGGGTGCATTAGTTATCTATAACAGTACGGAACCCTATAGCGAACAGACAGAAACTCGCACCGCGTTATACACAGGACACGGTCCTAGCCGACCTACCTATTCATATTTACACCAAAAAGAAACGCGGTCCTGTAGCAAAATCTCGCCTTAAGCGAAGTCTTAAGAATCCCGTTTTGTTACAGAATACTACTATCGCTGCTACTACAACTGACTCAAGGACAAGATGTAATGATTGACTCGCTACAAAACGGCCCAGGTTTACTCCCCTTTAAACTAGGCCCAACTAAGGTCGTATCCCACTACCATTCCTTTCTCAATTTTATTAATCTCGATGAAATATTTTCTCAAATTCAATTAGTAAAAACTCAATTACTTGAACTTAGGCCCCAGTTAAATAACAAAACTTCATCTCTTTATGAGCCTCACATTGAATACCTTAGTGATAAATTAGAGCGTATTTATAATCAGTTAAAGTCATTCCAACCCAATCGTAGGAAAAGAGGCCTTATTGACGGACTTGGTTCAGTAATAAAGAGCATATCCGGTAACTTAGATTATACTGACGCGACGAAATATAACAATGCCATTCATGTACTTGAAAACAATGAACATTCTTTAGACTCGGAAATTAAAAATCATATTACTTTAACAAAAAAATGTTCATTGCAAAATTCTGAGATATTAAATAACATAACGATAAATCAAGATAGAATTGCTAAAAATATCAATCTTATAATTAAAAGCGATAGTACTAGGGAAACTGACCTTATTAAATACGCCCATATGGCGCAACATCTTTTAATCTTAGGTGATAATATAAATAAACTGTCTGAAGAATTATTTAGGCTCGAAAATACCCTAGCTTTTATCCGGATATCGGGCACTCCTCATTCAATGTTAGATATAGCAGATTTAAATATGTTTTTAGATAAGATAAGGGTTTTATATTTAAGAGATGAAATCCTTGACGTAGATATTAGGTACTATTACGATATTATTAAGTTAGGATATGTTTATACTGATAGCCAGATAGCTGTAGTTTATAAGGTACCGATTGCCTCTCCAATAACCTATAACCTTTTTAAACTATCAATCGTCCCTAACAAAAATCACCAAATCCTTGTACCTTCCCTACCTTTCATAGCAATCTCTGGAGAAGACTCTATGTACATGGAAACAGAATGTCCGAAGGTAAAAACATGGTATCTTTGCGAGAGAAAATCCAGCTACCAAGTTCGAGCGGATCCTGACTGCATTCATCAGCTCATCATCAAGCAGGAACTCAATTCATCTTGCAAGCTGACATCTGTTATCCTGACGAGAGAAGCAATGGAACAACTTGATGATAAGCACTATACCATCAGTTTTCCTAACCAAACCAAGGTCAAGACATCCTGCGGACAGGAGCAGTACAGAACCCTTCAAGGAAGTTATTTGGCGACCATTCCGTTCAACTGTTATCTCAAGACGCCCGATTTCACTATATCCAATTCAGATGACCGCATCAAAGGACACCCACTGAAGATCATGGATCTACCTGAATACGAAGAACATCAACTCAGTAATGATTCATCCATCATCTTGAACTCGATCGATCTTGGAAACCTTCATGAGATGAAATCTCAGATAGCAGTCTATACCACACTACGATTCCAGTCTACACGATCTTACTAAGTGCGGCTGCACTCGTTATCGGCCTCACGTACCGGCAACTCCAAGCGAAACGCACTGAGGAGCATTCAGAGAACGTTACTACACCTACAGGGATTTTTTTTGAGATAGCAGAAAGAAGAAACCACCCTTTCGACATCAAAGTTGACCATAGCAACCTTTCAGCGACTCTATCAAAAAAGGTTTCGACATAAGTAGGTAATAATTAAGAATTCTGGCACAAGGTCATTCACTTCACTCGTGAATGGACCTTTTGCCAGAATTCTTAATTATTCCATGAATATTGGTATATTCAATTATTCCATCGAATATTGGTATATTCAATTATTCTATTGAATATTGGTATATTCAATTATTCCATTGAATATACATCTTATTATAATAACGATTTACTCATCAATTAAAATTTTGGTAGTATACTCTTTTTTGAAATAGAATCAAAATTCACTTTACTAATGAATTATAAGAATTCTTAATTATTCCATGAATATTGGTATATTCAATTATTCCATCGAATATTGGTATATTCAATTATTCCATTGAATATTGATATATATATATATATATTCAATTATTCCATTGAATATTGATATATTCAATTATTCCATTGAATATACATCTTATTATAATAACGATTTACTCATCAATTAAAATTTTGGTAGTATACTCTTTTTTGAAATAGAATCAAAATTCACTTTACCAATGAATTATATATCGATTCACTAGTGTTTTACATACTACCTTACACACATTACTACCTACTTGGAGTATTTAGTATTGAAATGAAACACCAAGTTATGTTTAAATTTTAGATAGCTTACTTTATTCGAAGTTCATAATCATAATCATTTATTTTTCTGATGAAATTTACATAGATGCCTAGACACAGAAATTAAAGATACATCTAGAAATTAAATTTAAGTAGAAGTGTATAGAGACATCATTATTGAAGATCAATTCAAACAATCATTTAAATTATGTCTAACTATTGATTAAATGTACATACTTAGGAAGATATTATTTATAAAATATCTCACACACTAGATGAATAGGCATTATTTGATATTGAATGCTGTATTTTTGAAATAATTTCCCTTGTGCTGGTATAAATTTCATCGAATAGTACACCTCTGACGACGTGTTGAGCGCATAACTCAGCTTTGCATTTACAAAAGGTATCTTCTGTGTTTTCAAAATTTCTTGCATCATGAATTTCAATACGTATGATTTTGTATCCATATGCGGGTTTCTTCACAAATGAATAGTTTGTGGTAATGGGGCCCTCATTAATAACTCTCTTACGCTGTTCTTCTGCATTCCTGTTAATAGCAGAGTCGTCGACAACAAAGTTGAATAAGTCTTCAGAATCCTGAAACAAAAAATAATATCTTTTACTTATGAATATAGGTAGGTAGGCACATAACAAAATTACGAAATGGCATTCACACAATCGATTCGACTGATTAGCCTACATATTAAAATAATTTATTTAATAGGTACATAGTACTTACCGACATGTCTTTCAGCTAATTTATTTGGAGAGGACGGAGATGCAGGCTTTCCAAACGCAAAGTGAACGTAGAATATTTTTATTTCTTAATTTATACTTTTTTAGAAGTTGTCTAATTCTTCAGCATAAGGTTTGAAATGATATAACAATTTAAAAATGCATGTTAATGCTGAACTAGGTAGGTACACACTTCCCTACCATAAAAGTAACATTGACATACTACACCGCCTTACCACATTCCTGACATACAAGCACGTGCCTCACTCTCAGTACCTACCTAGAGACATAGTGCATTATTTAAGTGCATCCGTTTATAACTATCTATTACAAATTTCATCGAAAGCATGGGCTGTGGCCAAATTAATCAAATACCTACCTAAATCAATACGAAGGCCTCAGTAAGAAAGTTTAATGTTTTAATAGTGAGATGTTCTCTATGGTGTGGTGAGTAAATAGCCGGCTGAGATGCAAGAGGTGCGGGTTCAATTCCCGCTGCGGGCCATGGTTGAGTGATTCGCTCACTGAGCCACCGAGGTCATTGAAATATCAAACCTATAAGCAGTATTTGTCTGTCTGTTGATACATTTATTACTTTCGATGTAAGTAAAACCAGCAAGGAAAGTCATGGTAATAAGATTGTATTATTCTTACTAAGACGAATTAAACTGCAGAGGTTTATAAGTTACTATCTAAATAAATAGGTATGCTCCACTAAGAAAGTTTAATTTTATAATAGTGAGATGTTCTCTATGGTGTGGTGAGTAAATAGCCGGCTGAGATGCAAGAGGTACGGGTTCAATTCCCGCTGCGGGCCATGGTTGAGTGATCCGCTCACTGAGCCACCGAGGTCATCGAAATATCAAACCTATAAACAGTATTTGTCTGTCTGTTGATACATTTATTACTTTCGATGTAAGTAAAACAAGCAAGCAAAGTCATGGTAATGAGATTGTATTATTCTTACTAAGATGAATTAAACTGTAGAGGTTTGTAAGTTGATAACGTTTAATTGATTGTGTGCAGTATCCCAGTAAGCATTTTTCTTAGTGTGTATCTGTGTTCACCAAAAATGGGCAAGAGTCACATGAATAGGATACTATAAAAGCTCCCTATTTCTTGATCAAACCACATACCACTTTCCTGGACGATACGCAACGCCTCTTCATCAACAGTGATTACCGAGCGAGCTGACAATCAAATAAAAATGTAAGTACCTACCTACCTACCTACCCTAACATTTAGAGTAATCGATCGAATCACGATTCAATTCAATTTCGATTCACACGTTCATTCGCTAGATTCAGACAATCGTCGAATTTATATAATTCAATGGTAATCATTAAATTGATACTTAATTCAATCATTACTCAATTCATTTACTCATAGAATAAACTTGAATAAAATCTTTCAATACTTATTTCACTATTCCAATAGTTTTAAATATGTATGCTCAGGTACCATACTAATCAATTATTTTTTGACAGGTCCAAGCAACCGTGCAACACTACCGCGGATACCCTGTTCCCGTCAGAAGATGAATCTGCTAGTGGTGGCTGCTCAGACGTAGAAATTCAAAAAGTGGATAAGCCGAAGAAGCGATCATCAGCTGCGGTACCTGAACCGGGGCCGTCCAAGAAGGCCAAAAAGCTGAAAATCAGCCCGGTAACTATCAACAAGCCCAGTGCTCACGACTTGTTCGGCTCGGACAGTGAGGAGGAGCAGGTGACGCCTGAATCAGTTAAGAAAGGTAAAAAGGCGGCTCCTGTGTATTCTTATTTCACGAGAAGGCTGGCGAACGGTTATTCACGCCAGAGTAATGAAACTAAAAGCGGTTCACATTATGTGGAGGTTAAAATTTACAAAACTAACGAAATCGAGAACATTTTGCCGGTGAATAGGTGGCGGCACTCAATTATAACTATAAAAAATCAGGTAGATGATGGGAGCGACACGTGGAGAGTATTAGGAGAGCTCGTAGCTGCTACACGCAAAGATTTTAAAAAGTGCCCACCTACATTCATTAGTCAGTATTATTGATTATTATCAATACCTATAGTATACCTATAACATAATACTTATGTTAATCAATGTTTAATCACTTATTCCATTATTAATATTGTTAGTAGTATCCTTATAATCATAGAATTAGTAATCATAGAAAATAGGGTTCCTATTAGCTAATAAAATGTTCTATTGTATCATTATTATTTTTGTTTTTTTTTCAGTCCCAATTTCAAATGGAGTCGCACACTGTAAACAATGTAATATTGAATTACCGAGTAATTATTATCGATATCATATCAGAACTAATATGCACAAATCAAATTGCTTGCTCAAGTCTGGCTATGAAAATATTGATATAGTTGCTACTGCATTCAAGAATCGAATAATGACATATCGTTTGAATGCCTCGCAGGAAGTCGAGTACCTCTCAGCTGAGGCGTTCCTGCAGGATAATAAACGAGTCATTACAAAACTGATCAATGAATCTTTAATGAAAAACCATTGTATTAAAATGAATTGTGAATTGTTTGCTTATTTTGTACTGTTTAAATCAAATGAGCAACAATTGAAATCATTTAATACTAAATACGAAGTTATTTACCACAGTACAAACTTTGATGAACTGTTTATAAATATTATAGAGAAATTTAAACAGAAATTGACAGAGTTTACACAATGTGGGTCTGGGTGGTCTTTTCTTTCGATAAGCCACTTAGAGATAAATATCAATAAATATTCTCCTATGAGAGGTGGAAGTTATATTGAATTACCTCCAATCATAAAGAATACTAAAAGTTGCTTAAATGTGAAAAACTCTGATGATAACTGTTTTTTATGGAGTATTGTTGCGGGCATGTTTCCTGCCAAAAAAAGTGTATGCAGAACTACATCGTATCCGCATTACTCAATGGTTTTAAAAACAAGTGGGTTATCTTTTCCACCTACATATAAAGATATATCATTATTTGAAAGAAATAATTGTCATATAAGTGTAAATGTATATGGTTTGGACGATAGACATGTTGTGACAGGTCCTCTATATAAAACACTTTGTAAGAAGCCAAACCATTTTAATTTACTATATTTTGAAAGAAATGGTACGGCCCACTATTGTTTGATCAAAGACTTGGTACGATTAGTTCGTAGGCAAGTATCACGGAACAATAATAAAATGTATTTATGTGATACATGTTTACAATTTTTCGCAAATGAAACCAAACGTAATTTACATGATTGCTCTAATGTTTTAACAATTTTACCAGATAAAAATAAATTTCTCAAATTTATGCACTATGAAAGACAACAAAAAATTAATTTTGTGATTTATGCTGATTTTGAGTGCTTATTGATGGATTATAATGAAATTAAAACAAAAAATACTGAGACAAATAAAGTACATGAACCTTCATGTTTTGCATATTATATTTGTTGTTCTCACGATGAGTCTTTGAACAAACTTGTATCTTATAGAGGGAAAGATTGTGTTAAAGTATTTATTAAATATTTATTGAATGAAGTTAAATACATTAACAAGATCTTGTGCACTATAAAAGATATGAACCCATTGACTGAAGAACAAGAAAATAGTTATCAATTTGCTAAGACATGTCATATTTGTAAACAAATGTTATTCGCTGATAAAGTTCGTGACCATGACCATATCACTGGCGAGTATAGAGGGCCAGCTCACTCTCACTGTAATTTGATGCATAGAGTGTGCCCATTCATACCTGTCGTATTTCACAATCTGTCTGGTTATGATTCACATATATTTATCACTGAGTTGGCTAAAAATGCAGGAGCAATTACAGTTATACCAAAAACTAAAGAGACGTACCTAACTTTCACAAAAGTGATTAAAACAAGTGATGGTACACGCCCAATTCAGATAAAGTTTATTGATTCATTTCAATTCTTAAGTACAAGTCTGGACACGTTGAGTAATAATTTAGGTGACAAAGATTTTGTACATTTGAAATCAGAATTTGTTAGTAAACTTAAATGTGATTTATTGCGAAAAAAGGGCATTTATCCATACGAATACATGGATTCTTGGCCAAAGTATGATGAACCACAGCTTCCATCGAAAGAAAATTTTTATAGTAGTTTGAAAATGACCAACATTTCCAACGATGACTATGCTCGTGCAAAAACTGTATGGAAATGTTTTAATATTCAGTCACTTGGAGAATATACCGATTTATACGTGAAATGTGATGTGTTGCTGTTATGCGATGTATTTGAAAACTTTAGAAAATTGTGTTTACAATATTATAATCTCGACTGTGCGTATTACATAACATCACCTAGTTTGAGTTGGGATGCTATGCTGCTTTACACTGGCGTAGAACTAGAATTGATTCACGATTTGGAAATTTATGAAATGTTGGAAAAAGGCATACGTGGGGGCTTAGCACAATGTGCAATACGACATGCTAAGGCCAATAATAAGTATGTACCTGCTTATGATGACACAAAACCGTCACAGTATTTGATATATCTTGATTGTAATAATCTTTATGGTCACGCAATGACAAAAAAAATGCCCATTTCTGATTTCAAGTTTATGTCAGCGGATGAAATGAACAGTTTCAATGTGATGAGCATATCAGATGATGCTTATTACGGATACATTTTGGAAGTTGATTTAGCTTATCCTGATCACTTGCATGATTCACATAGTGATTTGCCCTTTGCTGCTCAAAAACTGATTCCTCCTGGAGGAAGAGCACCAAAACTCGTAGCAAACTTATATGATAAAAACAATTATGTTATACATTATGTTCATTTAAAAGAATGCTTAAAAAATGGGCTAGTTCTGTTGAAAACACATCGAGTATTAATTTTTCGACAAGATAATTTCTTACAAAATTATATCGATTTAAATACTCAGTTACGTCAACAGTCAACATCAGCATTCCAAAAAGATTTTTTCAAGCTTTTAAATAATGCTATATTTGGAAAAACTATTGAAAACAGACGAAAGCAAGTCGATGTAAAATTGATAAGTTACTGGAATGATAATGCTAACAGAACAAATAAGCATCTGAGTGCTGAAAAATTGATTACGAAACCGAATTTGAAAAGCATTTCCATTTTTAATGAAAATTTCATTGCTGTCCAGTTAAACCGCGAAAAGATTGTTCTTGATAGACCAATATACATCGGTTTCACTGTATTGGAATATGCTAAACAACATTTGTATCAATTTCACTACGACTTTATGAAAAAGAAGTATGGTGATCAAATTAAACTGTGCTATACAGATACTGATAGTCTTCTTTATTTAGTACAGACTGATGATTTTTACTCAGATATGAAAGACGATATTGCTAAGTACGATACTAGTAATTTTTCTGAGGATAATCCTTATGCGATGCCTAATGTTAATGCGAAGGTACCAGGCTTATTTAAAGACGAACTTGGTGGTGATGTTATTACAGAGTTCATTGGTTTAAGAGCTAAATTATACTGTTTACATTCCGTAAAAACAAAAATAATGAAAGCTAAAGGAGTATCCAAATCTGTAACATCAAGATTAAAATTATCACAGTATGCAGAAACATTATATTATAACAAAAACTTGACATGTAAAATGAATATGATCAAATCAATCAAACACAAATTGTATTCACAACAGTTAAATAAACTTGTGCTAAACAGAAATGATGACAAACGGCAAATACTTTCAAATCAGATAGAAACTTTGCCCTGGGGTCACTACAGTTCTGTATACCAAATGTTATAATTGTTATGTGGAACAGATTATCAAAAATGTGTAAATCTATAATAAATTTAAACGATACTTAATAAGTTACATAAACATTTAAGTTTGATATTGTATTCATTTATATTTATGAACTTAAATTGTAATAACCTAATTAAATTATTTTAAAATGTAAAATAAATTATTTATGTTGAATACGTGTTTTATTTTTTTCCATTGTTATGTTATTATAACAGGATGACATTTTGGCTATTTCATAATAATGCTATTGCATGTAGTAAGGAATTATTCAAAAATTACTCATGTAATTAGACATGTGAATTAGCACAACCGTATAAATGTATATAATACTAGTTTATGATATGAAAAAACAAATGTATGGGGTGCATAATACACAGGAGCCTCCCCGAGTGGCGTAAGCAAATCAATCCCTATGATTATAAAAACGTCCGGCGCACCCTGGACAGTTAGACTGTTTCTTTGCAGTTTTGCTGGCTAATCCTGTCATCACAATCTTCCAACTAACTAGTGGTCCTATAGTGGTAGAAGCATTCACAAACATAGAAAGCTAATGAAATGCAAACTTATATAAATACAAGAGCGATTACCTTTTCGTGACAGTTATCAACATGAAGGTGGTAAAGCAATCAGTATCTTTAGAAGTAGAAGACATTGCAATAAAAGAAAATGCCACGCATATAAAACATAGTATCCTGTTTCCTAACAATATTCGATGTATTATATGTGGTCCCTCTAATTGTGGTAAAACAAATACTATGATCAGTCTGTTAGTTCATAAAAATGGTTTAAAGTTTAAAAACGTGTACTTATATTCCAAAACTAGTTTTCAACCAAAATATTGGTATTTAAAACAAATGTTACAATGTGTTCCAGAAGTAAATTTTTTTATTTTTCATTCTGATGAAGATGTTATTCATCCTAATGATGCGTTACCAAATTCTGTTATCATTTTTGATGATATTGTTGGTGAAAAGCAGTCAAATATACGTAACTACTATACGATGGGAAGGCATAAAGAAATAGATTGTTTTTATTTATCACAAACATACTCAAAAGTCCCGAAGCAGCTGTTACGTGATAATGCGAATTTCTTAATTATTTACAAGCAAGATAGTACTAATCTTAAACATATTTATGATGAGCATGTCTGTTCCGATATGGAATGGTCTAAATTTAAAGAACTATGTTCAAATATTTGGATTAAGCCTTATGATTTCGTAACAATTAACAAGGATTGCGAACTAAACAAAGGAAGATATAGACAGTCGTTGCACAACTATATAACACTCGAGTAATTATATAATGTGATGTTATTGGTAAGTTAATCATTTCTACATACGTCTCCACATAAGTCGTACTATGGAGCACAGCATTACAAATCAGTTGGTGAAATCTGCGGACGTCATCAAAAGCAAAGTAAAGCAAATGAAAGATGACGAGTTTGATGCAAGCACCCGTCTTAATTATTTTTTTAAACCGATCGCAGGTCCCCTAAATGAAATTTTAACAACCAATAAACATGCACCTGCCTTAAAAAATGAAGAGTTTTGTGTTGATCAATTCAATAATCTGCAAAATGTTCCTAATATTTTAATGAGCGAGAAATATTCTGATATTAAAAAATCTAACTCCGATACTATACTTAATTCACCAGATCAATTTTACTCGGATTGTGAATATGAACATGAATCTGGCTCTGAAGATACTACTGACGTATCTCTAAATAAGGAAGACCTCGTTGAAATATATGAGGATATGAATATCCCTTTTGGTATACGTAGTGAAAATAACAAGTTGATGATAGGAAATACAGTTGTTAAACTTTCCTCATCTACAAATTTTGGTGAAAAAACTTATTTCATAACCGTTGCTGATAACAGATACGAATTGACTCCTGGTTTGAAAGAATTATTACTGCGTAAGAAACCAGACCTAAAAGTGATCAATCGAGATGATAATCTTAACTATAAAAATATCCTTGAAACTACAAATGCTCATAAGAGGGATTATGATTCTTCTGCACAAATTAGGGGCGATAAGGGACCAAAGTATCGGGAAATAATCAAACCATTATTTGAATCTTGCAATATTTTACGAGATCTCAAAGAAACTCACTCAGCTGAAAAAAAAGGTGCAGGATTGCCGAAACTGAAAAAATACTATAAAAACACTGAACTAGTTTATTGGGATGACCCTAATGAGCTGGTGGAAAGACTCAAACTTTTAATAGCATCTAAAACTGCTGGCAATACTAACCTAGATAATGAAATTTTGTCAATAATTGAAGAATTAAAGGAGAGTGGGATCATAAAAGGATAAAAAGCTTTGTATCAAATACTTATGTTAGTTCAATTTATGTTATTGTACGAAACAACAAGTTACCATGAGTAAAGTGAAAAGAGATATTGTAAATGAAATTCATAAAAATGCAAGGAAAAACTTTCAAAGAAGACATGTTGTACAAAAAGACATAGATGATTTATGGCAAGCCGATTTAATAGATATGCAAAATATATCTTCACATAATAATAAACATAAATATGTATTAGTTGTTATCGATACCTTTTCAAAGTTTGCTTGGGCTTTCCCATTAAGAAAGAAAGATAAAGTAAACGTGTCTAATGCTTTTGATTATTTACTAAGCAAGCAACACCGCTGCCCCAAAAATTTGCAGACAGATTTAGGAACAGAATTTTACAATGATAAATTTAATACAATATTAAATAAATATTCAATAAATCACTATTCTACATTTTCTACAAAAAAAGCTTCTATCGTAGAAAGGTTTATCAGGACAATTAAAAATAACCTTTATAAAGAATTTAATTTTAAAGGAAATTATAAATGGGTTGATGGTACCCTTGACAGCATAATTGACAAATACAATCATACAAAACATAGAACAATTGGAATGTCACCAGTTAGTGTTAATAATACAAATAAGACAATATTATTAAATAAATACAAAAAAAAAAGTGAAATAAATTCAAAATGTAAGCGTATAAAGTTCAAAATTGGTGATTGTGTTCGAATAAGCAAGCATAAGGGTTGTTTTGAAAAAGGGTATACTTCAAACTGGTCTACCGAGCTATTTCGAATTAAAACCGTTCGAAATACATGCCCTGATACTTACTTATTAGAAGATGCTAAACAACAACCTATAATGGGAGCATTTTACTCTCAAGAACTTCAGAAAACTAAACATCCACACATTTACCTGGTTGAAAAAGTTATTAAACGAAAAGGTAATAACGTTTTGGTAAAGTGGTTGGGGTTACCATCAAATGAAAATTCCTGGATTCATAAAACGAATGTTGTCTAAAGGTAAAAAGTAAATATAACATCATGTTTCTTATAATGTTTTCATTCAGCGCGCATAAATGAAAGGAGACAGTCTTTTGAATTGTTTGATAAATAACTTACCATTTGAGCTCCACCTACCAGGTTATAACTATTGTGGACCAGGAACAAGGTTATGCGAAAGGCTTGCTCGAGGTGATAAGGGTATCAATAAACTAGACGAGCATTGTAAAGATCACGATATTGCATACAATAAGTCTAACAACCTAAAAGATCGCCATAACGCAGATCTAATTTTAATGAAAATGGCAAAGAAACGTGCTATAGCTTCTAATGCAAGCAGTGGAGAAAAAATTGCTGCCAACTTGGTGAATAATGTAATGTTAGCCAAAATTAGTACCGGAGCTGGCCTTAAAAAAGAATTTAAGCATATAGTATCTCACGCAAAAAAGTTCATAAAAAAAAATAAACCAAAGTGTAAGAAAAAACTAATAGAACTAGCTTATCATGCAGCCAAGGAGTTGACTTCTGATTCTAGTATGAAGCTCCCTCGTATCATACCCGTGCCTAAATCGGGTGGTGTTTTACCGTTGATCCCTATATTTGCTGGTTTATCTGCGGCTGGAAGCTTAGCAGGTGGAATTTCAGGAATTATTAAAACTATTAATGAATACAAAGCTGCAAAAAAACACCTGAAAGAACTGGAACAGCATAATAAACAGTTAGAAGCTGTTAATATTGGGAATGGACTACAGTTAGATCGATACAAAGATGGATTAGGAATATTTCTAAACAAAACGAAAAAAAACTAAATTGTTGGCTACCTAATCGCGCTCTTACTAATATAGATATTATAAAAAAATCAAGTAAGATACCAAACTTTCGTGGCGTATTTATGAGAGATAAGTTACCAAAAGTTCCATTTTCAAATGAATGTGGAATCATTAATTTGGATGATTCTAAGAACGCTGGTACGCATTGGGTAGCCTATGCTAAATTTAATAAATATATTGAGTATTTTGATAGTTATGGAAATTTAAAACCACCCATCGAGTTTATTCGTTATGTAGGTTCAAATATTAAATATAATTGTAATAATATACAGAAAAATAATTCATTCATTTGTGGTCACTTATGTATAAAATTCCTTCAAGAATTTTGGAAACAACATATGTAAAACATTCTAAGAGATCGGAAACATAAAATCCCAGTGCTACAGACAAAGAGAACAGTCTATTAGTGGCTACCATAGTAATTGAATGTGAGTGATAATTTGTTACAAAACACAATGATTGTTTACAATATAAAATCAAATACTATTCAAAATAAAATCAATCCTTCACCAACAATCAAAAGACGAGGACATATAAAAAGAGCAACGAAAAAACTCACAAAAGCTAATAAATTGTTTATGCAAAGTCTGGGATTTAAATTATGAATTTTCTTCACATTACTGATTCACCTCATTCTGATAATTCGATAGTAAGTTATGAAATTCATGCTTACAATCCGTATAGCAATAGTTTTAATGAAAATGACGAGATAAGAATACCTATTCATCAGCAAGACATTTATGTGCTTCCATCTGCAAGTTACATTTACATCGAAGGCCGTGCTGATGTGACTTCAAAGGATCTAACTGCAAAACTAACCAAAAAAAGTGTTAATTTTACAAACAATCCAATATCTTATCTTTTTCAAGATATTCGATATGAAATCAATGGTGTTGAAATTGATCGAAATAAAAATGTGGGAATAACTACAACTCTTAAATCATATGTTTCTTTCAATGATGGTCAGAATAAAGCTGCTGCTATTTGGGGTTGGAATTTAAATGGATTAAAAAATGATAAGGGTATTTTTAGCACCCTCATACCATTAAAAAATATTTTGGGATTTGCAGAAGATTATAATAAAGTCATAATAAACAGTAAACATGAGCTCATACTTAATAGAAGCAACACCAATCTTAACAGCGTCACTCTTGACAAAGATGATAAGATTGAAATCGTTTTAGAAAGGATACAGTGGCGGGTTCCTCATTTAAAAGTTTCAGATCGTGAAAGATTAATTTTGCTTAAACACTTAGAAAAAGATCGTCCAATTCAAATGGCTTTTAGAAATTGGGATTTATATGAATATCCTTTATTGCCTAAAACTACAAAACATTCCTGGGTCGTAAAGACATCTTCACAACTTGAAAAACCTAGGTACGTAATATTTGGTTTGCAAACGAATAGAAAAAACACGACATCGAGAGATTGCTCAGTGTTTGATCATTGCAAATTATCGAACGTTACTCTATTTTTGAATTCTCAATATTATCCGTATGAATCAGTAAATGCAAAATTTTCTGACAACAAGTATCATATATTATACGAGATGTACACAAAATTTCGTCAGTCTTATTACAACACTGATTGCGAACCCATGCTTGATTTTAATCAGTTTAAAGAAAAAGCACCTCTTTTTGTAATCGATTGTTCGCGACAAAATGAAACATTAAAAACTGGAGCCATTGATGTGAGATTGGAAATAGAAAGCTCGGAAGATATTCCAGAAAACACTACAGCATATTGTCTGATAATTAACGATCGTTTAATAGAATACAAACCATTGAGTAATATTGTGAGAAGGTTAATATGAAAATTGCTATAGTGGATCTGCAGGGATTTAAGACGGACAAAAATGAATTTATCGTTAAAGAAATAGCAATATTATGTGAAAATCAAACACTTGTGTTATTAGTAAAACCACCATTCTCTTTTTATAACTTAACTAAATCTGAAAAAATACAAGCCCAGTGGATAGAGAGAAACAGAAAAATATATTGGCGAGAGGGATTTGTACCATATTCAAACTTTAAACAATATTTCGATACTTATTTACAAGATAAACTTATTTTTGTCAAAGGATTTGAAAAAGCATTGTGGTTAAAAAATATTATTAATAATGATAACATTTTAAATTTAGATGATTGTCCCAGCCTAAGAACTTTGCATGAAAATTATTCTATGTCTAGTGATGTATTTAGTTGTATCTATCATTCTCATATATGTGCCTTAAAAAATGTAACCTGTATAAGAAAATGGTTGTGTAATAAAGATAATTTTGATTAATTTACTTTGAGTTTAATTTATCTACGTAACGATAATAATAAAAATCTAAAGGATAAATAATACACATTTTAAAAATTGGAATTACTATAACATTTTATTTATTTCTTATAATATATTCCTCTCCATAATAGCATAGAATGAACACTTTTTATTAAACTTAGCATACACTAAAGGACACCGACTGAACCATCGAAGATGTTCTTGCCAAGGATCATCATCCGTTTCCCAATTCTTCAGACCACCACCGCAATAAAAACACATAATTTTATCTTCGTAACCGGTGTAGAAGAAACCCGCATCTGCTAGCTCCTCTGGTTTTTTACACATGTTCAAAGGCCAATCACTGAAACTCTTCAATCGTACAATTTTTGAGGAATACCATGGAAACAAGGGCCCATTAATTTCCACCATTATCATCGTCTTTACTGATGCTACCTTCTAAATAGCACGAGTGCTCCATCCAACGATTCGTTTCAAACAACAATTTTATTACACTCATTATCAGCTAAATGTTAAAATTACAACAAAGTTATTATTATCTCCTTATTTACATCATAATATCCAGTTTTGATTTTTGATGAAATTTTAGTATATAGATTATAACTAGGATTGAGATGTGGGCTACTTTTTACCCGAGTTTAAAGAAGGGTTACGTTTTTATTGTAGGTATGTAAAAAACTAGTGAATTGATTCTATTTAAAAAAGAGTAGGTAAATAATCGATTATTGATGATTCAAAGAATATTACATTTTTTAAATACTACCTAAATTTTAATTGATGAGTGAATCGTTTTTATAATAAGATGAATAAACCATTATTCATATAAAATAATTTAATATACCAATATTTAATGGAATAATTGAATATAGCAATGTTCAATGGAATAATTGAATATGCCAATTTTCAATGGAATAATTAAGAATTCTGGCAAAAGGTTCATTCACGAGTGAAGTGAATGACCTTGTGCCAGAATTCTTAATTATTACCTACTGACATAGTCGCTGAAGTACGGGGGGAGGTGTTACACATCGTTGCTACCTACGAATTGCTAACTTGCAATTACCTAGTTAGTGTGACTCGTGGAATCTACCGTCACGTTCAGCTGAGGCAGCACAACGTGATCACCCCGCGCCCCGCCGCCCGCCGAGCCTCATCGGACAACAGGGCGTCGTGCCACTTTTGGATCTAACATCGACCATTAGACATATACCTAGATATAAAGTAAATGTAATCTTTTATTAAAGTTTTTTCATATTTTAAATTGCATTTTTTTGCAACTACTGGGCGCACTCGTCATAATTAACTTTTATCGGCTATGTTATACAATATGTAACAAAAACCCTGACGGATTTTTAATGGTGTGATATAGTATCGATATTTGGTCACAATCATGTAATTCTATTACAGAAAAAACAAAAAAAAAAATACCCGACTAAATTTTATTATTTGGCGCTCAAAAATTAAAACTTACATCTGGCAACACCGGAGACGGTGACCGCCCTTTAGACGACGAAGACACGTGCCTGTGCACGTGTCTTTTGTTTTTTGTTGACGATTGTAGTCAAGAAACAATAAGTTTATTGCAGCTCTGAAAAGAACTTGGGTTTAGCTCTGAAAAGAACTTTGAGTTAGCTCTAACAAGAGCTTAGGTAGGTATTGCTAGTTATGTAGAAGCACGTCAACTTGATCAAGACTTCGGCGGTCGTGTTCCACGTGTCGACCTACAACTTCAATGCACCTTCGACACCGTTTTATAACGTTGGCACGCACTTTTCGCAGCACACATGTATCAGATTTTATTGACTCAAAAGCCGCGACGATTCGAGTTCGCATTTCCGCTTCCGAGTCACACAGCTGATTAAACACAACTTGTTTGACATGCCCCCACAAATAAAAGTCTAATGGCGTGAGGTCGGGAGATCGTGGAGGCCATGGAATAGGTCCCCCCCTGCCTATCCATTGCTGTGGAAACTGTTCATTTAAGTAATCGCGAACTGCACGCAAAAAATGAGGCGGGGCGCCATCGTGCTGGAACCACATTGAACGATGGAAAGCCACGTTTAAATCGTCCAACTCTTCACTAAGCTCTTCGCGCAAAAACGCCAAGTAGTTTGTACCGCTCATAAAACGATTTATAAAATACGGACCAATGATTCGATCTCCGAGTATACCGGCCCACACGTTAATACGCCAACGATGTTGGAAATGGCTTGGTTTAATAGCAAACGGATTTTCCATTGCCCAAACGTGTTCATTGTGCGAGTTAAAAACACCGTTTCTCTTCTCTTGCAAACATAGTAAGTCGGCGGCGGCAATCATAATTACAAGAGTTATAAATTTTTATAGATAGGTAGTTTTAATTTCGTAGTTTAGTTCAAAAAGAAAGAAACGGTACAATAATCCTCAATGCATACCGAACGCAAAGACAATGCACATTGCACGTGTCATAAAGCTAGTTATCAACTACTTACTTTTGTTCATTCTCTAACTGTTTACTACAGTTACTATAACTGTTTACTTCATTCTCGCTAGGTCCACAGCTGAATATCGAGAGTTGACAACTCGGTAAAATTTGCCTATTTGGGGGGTAAAATTCAGTTAATTCTTGAAATTAAAAATGAAATAACTTTCAAGATATTTGATACATATGTTTTTTATACATCTGCCCGACTTTAACTTTTATGACGGAATACGCTCTTCATGGATCCGACGGGGTTTTTGTTACATATTGTATAAGGTCGTCTTTTAAAATTTTGGATGTGTGTTTACATTTACAGAACAAGAAAAAAAACAGTGATCCGAAATATCACCCGAGGATTACCTTTGACACTCAGTTATACATAAGTGAGAAAGCAATGTATGTGACTCCATTACATATTCCTCGAGCCAAATATATGTCCCTTTTTTAAATTAATGTATTACCCATTGATCCATTCCTGAATAATTCATTGAGTCATAATTCAAGCGGGATTAGCAAGTGTCATATGACAGTGTCATCACATAAAAGTTGAATACAAATATTTGTGTCGAGCGTTCAACAGTTACGCCGATCATTATGAATCGGCATATTTCTGGCTCAGAGCATAAAGCACACATTCACTTCCCATAAGAATCTACGTATACCCCATATCAGCAACAATGGCAGTAGGGGAGTTGGCGCGCCCGTCGGGTCCCTTGCCAACTCCGGCTCTAAGTGGTCAGATGTGCGACTGCAGCTTGCCAAACTGTTTCGTTTCCACCGGTTGGAGGTTTACTGTGCAAGTATTAGTTATTGTTTTATGTCCTAGATGTTTTATACAGATTGTACAGAGTTCTGGATATTGCTTCTGTGAACTACCTAATCTAAATATTTATAAAACTTTTATCTATCATTATATTTCTTGATTTCTGAAAAGTCTTTGAAAGATGCTCGTAGGTATATCTTTGCAAGCTGCTGAAACTTGGCTGGTGGACAACGTGAAATATACGTTTAATTTACTAACACGATATAACGCAATGGTGATTGCTAATACCGGTAAATTTAAGCAAGAGTTGTAATAAAAACTGTCTGCTTGTGTAATTATTTTTCGCTACCTATTACCAAGGACCACCTCGATGAACTTTGAAAATGCCGATAAATGAATGAATGAAAATTCTTTATTTCCTTATAAGTCAGACACAACGGTTGATAAGAAATAAAAATAACAAATAATGGAAGCATAATGGGCAGTTCTATCGCTTAACATAGCGATCTCTTCCAGAGATTTTTTGGATGGACTACCATTGCTTAATTGAAGATTGGCCGAGGTGTAAAAAGAATACACTTACTTACAAAAGAAAAAAAAATACTTAATCTGATGGTGATAAAAGGATTTACTTAATCCGCCTTGCATATAGGTTTATAGGTTAAAGGACCTTACTATACGCTTAATTATTCAAATAAATAGTTGAGTCTGAGTCTGTGTTTCCTGATAAATACAACGTGGGTGTTTGCAAGTCGCGAGTGAATAGGTTTCTTCTAGGCAAGCGTGATCCATCGTAGACTGCATCATCGCTTACCATCAGGTGAGATCGTGGACAAACGCAAGCCTATAAGTATAAAAAAAACATATCTTGTATCTTGTTTCATTCATGACATATGTTACCTCTGGGCGGTAGCGTGCTCCTCGAGGGGTGTTCCGTCCAGCAGCCACGTGAAGCGCGGCGCGGGCGAGCCGGATGCGGCGCAGTGCAGCGCCAACGCCGGCCCCGGGTGTAGTGCCTGCTCTATGAAGGTATAGTGCAGCTCAGGTGCTGTGTCTGTGGAGAGAGAACACATTGAGTTACAAGTAAGGACGACTGAAGAAGAAATCAAGTCTATACGAGGCATGCCTTTTAAGTTTTGTCGTTTGAAGAAAAAAACACATCTAGAACCTTATAGTACTTTTTATTGTTTTTCAAAGTATTCACAACGTAGCTTAAAACACTTTTCCATTCGCTCAAACCAGTTATTATAACATTTATTCCACTCTAAAGTGGGGTGTTCAAAATGGCTGTCTTGAAAGCGTCGACTGCTTCTTCACCGGACTGGAACCTTTGACCACGAAGACTTTTCTTAATTTTAGGAAATGTAAAGAAATCGTTAGGGCTTAGGTCAGGACTGTATGGAGGATGGTCAAGAATTTCTACTTTTTCCTGCTTCAAATACTCAATCGTTTGACGAGCGCTGTGTGAGCTTGCGTTGTCGTGGTGCAGGATGATGCGTCGCTTTGAGTTAGATTTTCGAAGTTCGGCGATGACTTGTGGTAAACAAACTGTAGTATACCACTCTGCGTTAACCGTTCTACGATCTTCAAGTGCAATAGTCGCAACATGGCCGGTTTTTCCAACGAACGTGGCCACCATCTTCTTTGAAGTGCTTCGAGAACGAACAACTTTAGTCGGCTTTGGCTCGTCTTGAAAGACCCAGATTGTAGATTGTTGTTTGGTATCAGGATCGTAGGCATAGATCCAAGATTCGTCACCACTTATGATGTCGTAGACGTGATTTGACTCCCCTCGGTTGAACCTTTGCAGAGTTTTCTTACACCATCTGACGCGGGCCGCCTTGTGATCGTCGGAAAGCAGATGCGGTATCCAACGGCAAACTAGCTTTCTCACACCAAGCGCTTCATGCAAGATCTTCTGAATGGTTGTCCCTGAGATGCCTAATAGAGCCTCTATCTCTCGATACGTCACATGACGATCTTCGAGAATTAGTTGTCTCACAGCAATGATGTTATCTTCAGTGAAGGCGGATTTTGGGCGTCCTTCGCGAAATCTGTCACTAACACTAGTATGTCCACGCTGGAATTCTAAATACCAGCGTTCGACAGTCCGCAGACATGGGGCTACATCACTGAACACAGATGTTAGCTCTTCTAAACACTGAAGCCGTGTCAGGCCTCTTCTAAAGTTGTAGAAAATTATTGCACGAACATTTTCCTTAGAAAGATTCATTTTCGTACGTGACCTGACAGATTCAAATCGAAACTGTGACTAAACAATAGCATTAATCCTAATACTTTCAACTGTTTTGAGATTCAAAATGTAAACACATTCGAATATAGAACAGTTCCAAATTCAAAATTGCCGGAAAATATGGAAACGACAGAACTTAAAAGGCATGCCTCGTATGAATAGCGGTAGCTGTTTTGTTGAGAGTTTTATCTCGGTCCTCACTCATCAGTATCTACAGTTTGGGCTAGGAGCAATACTGGCCGTGCAACATAACATATTGCTATTTTTACTCGAATTTAACAAGATATATAATATTTATTGTACTGTGTGGACCTCCAGTTCTCATACAAAAAACAAAGTTTAATGAGTACTTTGACTTCAGAAAGCATATCTAGAAAACGTTTCAAAGAATTTTGCGTATAATATACCAATACAAGCACAACGCAAATTGTAAAAAAATAATTCCACTTAAGCCGGATATCACATTACTTACGGTAATATCCGGGGGGTAAGTCAAATCGGGCTACCCACCACTAATGGAATAATGGACACCATCCGTGGATCTATCGACCGTAACTCACTCTTATCCATTCATATTCGCGGATAAGGAAGCGAGCTTCTTTCGAACTAGTTTCAAAATAGCATTCTACTAATGGCAAGTAGAAAGTATAATTTTAACTCGAAGAACTAAGTTTTTGCCGTCAGCAGTGAATAGGGGGAAAACCGCGCTAATTTTGAACGTTGTTACCAAAGTAAAACCCAAACAAAAAGGTTACGATTATGCGCATTTGGCATCGCGCCGACGCGCGCGGCATCAGTCAAACCAACGTGAAACCAAACATTAGACACGTTCAAAATTTGCGCAATTGCCCTCCCTGATTTGTTTATACCAAGTATTCTACCAGTTATCTGGTTCAAGCTTGGCTTAGTTTGGGGCTTGATAGCGCTGTCTTTATTTATACAAGCTATCACTGAAGTTAATATTAAAGTATAACTTAATCTACATCGGTAAAACTACATCGGAATTATTTTAAAACACCAAAATAAAAAATCGTAAACTGTGCGGTGTATTATTATAAATAAATAAATATTGCTGGACATTTCAGACAGGGCTATCTAGCCCAGAACTAAGCAGAGCTTGTACTATGGGAACCAGTTAACTGATAGAACACTTATATACAATTTTTTTTGTAAATACATACTTATAATATATAGAGTAACAACCAGACCCGGAACAAATATCGATAATCGAATATATCTATAGGCAGAGCCCTCCTTAAAATTTGGTTTGTTTTCATATTCACATACATATATTTTTATTTCGTAAGAATTATAGGTTACTATCTGTTGCCTGCGACTTCGTACGTAATCTACATTCATACATACTTCAGCCGTTACGACGTGATTGAGTAACAAAAAACAAACAACTAAATAAATAAACATTCAAACTTTTGCATTTATAATATTACTGTCATTACATGCAAGGTTATGGTAAAAATATTTCACTAAAGTTTTATCAATACTGGCTACAAAATTAACTCTGTATGTAGTTAACAAATGAATACGAGGGAAATCACACTTTTTGTTCAATAAAGCAACCAATGTTATAAAACGAATGTCCCCAACAAACCAGCGGGCTTGATCCCCATTAAACAATTACATAATTAGTAGGCTATCAGTGTTGGGCATCTGATATAAATTCGTACAAACGATGCAATGCAACGCTTACAAGAGCCAACCTAGGGCGGGCGCGGTGCCAACGCGTTTGGTACGCGAGATAGGCGCTGGGATATCGGCTTTAAATTAAACAATATTGGATTTGTGTTTACGTTGACATAACTGGGTAAATACAGTTAATTTATAGCTTCTGTCACATTATACAAAAATGAATACAGGATTTTCCCCCCCCCCTTAAAATAAGATATTAAAACAAAGAAAAGAAATAATCCTTATTGGTATTTCTTTATTATGACAACCTACAATATTAACAACAATTAATATTTTAATAATATCATATATACATATAATAATAATACTTAATATAAATAAATAAATATAATACACACACACATATATATATATATATATATATATGTATATAATATAAACAAACATGATGTTATGTACATATATAGTATCAGGTGTGAAAATACAAAAATATAAATACAGGGGCCCATAACTTTAAATACCTTACAGACTTACTTACATTCTTAATAAAATATTAAACTACACAACATGTTGTGTAGGTTGAGTGTAATTTGTGTTGTAGTTTTTTTGTGTACTAGGTATGAGTGCAATCATAGTTAGGGTTTACTATGATTCTCTGTATGATGAGTATCAAGAATTATGAGTACCTGCGTGATTAAGCTGAGGGGATAGTGCAGGGCGTGGGCATGCCTACTCAATTTTAAATTATATCACAGGCACTACAGAGGCGTTGTATATCTTAACTGATAGATGAAAAGGCTATACGGACTAAACATCATTTGGGGGTGTAGACCTATCTCTCAATAGTAGTTACGTGGCAGGGATTGCTTATAACTTGCATCGCTGGCTAACAGATCGTCTGTCAGTGCGTCCGGCGCACGCTGTAATAAAGCGCTCACAGCGCGACCGCTCACAATTTAGCCCCTCATAATTTCACCGGCTTCCTGGCCATTGTATTCATTTTGTTACCAACGCTAAATTGAATTATTTGTTTGGGAATGTAAGCTGGATTTAGATTTGTGTTCTGGGCGCCGCTCAAATGTAAAGTTATGATCGTTCAGGATTCAGTGCTTTGATTAAAAAGTTTTAGCAGACTTTGTATGTTAAGTTGAACTCTGATTAAAGTAATCGCGGCGTTATTATCCAGCAGTATAAGTTGATTAAATCGAAAACATCATTATCTAAATATATAATTCACAAGTTTTTAACAGAATAGTTTTAATTTAAATAATCTCAGGATAACTGGCACAATCACATATTATATAAGTAGGCGAAACTATTTGGACGTCACCTGCGAGGAAACGCTAACCACTTAACGTAAGGTTGCAATGGATGAAATTGTACAGTAATTATATAAAATAAACAATTTTCTGAACAATATTTGATTGCCTGGCTGAACAATGTATGTGATCGCTCCCTAATCCGACTATCAGAACATCGACAAAGGACATCATCAATAGCAAGCAACATCACAGAACGATATCCCAGAAGAGCCACCTATCGCGTAAAAATCAGATATTTGGACATCTGATCTCTGAGAAATGAACGATACATTACGCCTCAATGGTTCTCAAACCCAACAGAGAAAAATGAACCTTATAAATAAAAAAGTCAATGGTGTGTTGAATATGTTAAGCATTTTTTGGGTTAGAGAACTTTGGTTCCAAATTGTTGATTGGGCGTTGTTTCGACGAAACTGAAAAATATCTATTTGTTTTTGTATGTTTCAATATTGAGTGAGCTTTTAAGTGATGGACTGGTGTTTGTTTGTTCGGACATGATTTTAACGAGCAACATACGAAAATTACGATCATGTTTTGACTTTGTTTTATTTTACAGAACAGATTTTAATACTGTAGAATACTGGGTTTTAGCCAGTACGTAACAATGTTGTGAACCTTAGATATAACAATAATTACACAAATCTTGTATCGATAAATCTCCTCATTGTTCATATGATAGAACCAAAAAGATGTTTATTATGTACAGCGAAAATACGAGTATTAAAAAGGAACGATAAAACTCAATTAAAAAAAAATTCGTTGATTTTAATTTTTTCATGTCTAATCTCAGTCGTTACACTTTTGGCTTAGTCGTCGAGGTGGTTACTTCGGGGGTAGAGGCACACTTGACAATCCTTCGCCCTCCTCTCGTATTGCCGCTTTTGTGTAGGAGACTGTCAAGTGCTGCTTTGATTTGGTCCGTCCATCTCATTGGTGATCTACCCGTAGTTGTGTACCTTCAACGTATTCAATGCATTCAATGGACACCTCTCCACGTCGTGACTCAAGCCCCAAGAACGTGAGGATGCGAGCTTTCACAATAGAAGAAAGACGCTGCTTGATGATTTTTTCATGTAGTGTCATAAAAATATAATTTATTTATAATACGTGTATATAACTAGAAGCTATGTACTAGAAGTTAACGTCATACCAGTGTGACAGAATGCCACTATCCCGGACATTATGAAGGAAACAGCGTGCGTAGTGTAGACAGGGGACTAGGGTCGGGATTAACAGTGTAGTTCCGAGGAGAATATTAATTTTGGAATAACAATATCGCTGGGTAACTGCTTTATTTGAACCCACTGAATATCTGTACTGTTAAGTTGTTATAATTATAGTAAAAGGGGAATTAACATAAAAGCAGAGAGGTCAACATATTCTATAAATTACAATAATACTATCCCGAAACACTAACGGTCTATTCTTTTGAGGTTTTGAGTTTTCAAACAACTCATCTACAATAATTTCGTGCAAAAGTCCTCCACTAGCTGTTAATATTATACAATAGATTTATGATTTATGTTTTTATTAATACTTTGATCTTGAGTTTATTTTTATTTATGTTTCATTAGTTATTTTCAGTAACATTATATTAATATTTTTGAGTTAGTTTGCAAACCTTTTTCGCTACCTTTGAGGTTGGCTGGTAGAAAATGCTTTAAGCACGAAGCCCACCTTTATTTATTAAAATAAATGTTGATAATTTATCGCTATATGACGGAGTTAATGACGGAGTTATATATTCTAATGTTCACTATTATACTACTCACACTAATGTCATAGCTTTTATCTTGTTTACGTGAGTACGAGTACATGTCTTGCTATATTTGTTCTATAACTGTAAAAGTATAGAACAAATTATGAAAAAGGTTTTTTTGTAGATGAAGCTAACGGCACTTCGAATTGTACAATGAATCATATCACTAATTTCAGGCCTGGCGGGGATTAAGCCTGTGGCGCATCTAGGCAAGGTCGTGGATTTAACTCTCGTCCGTTAAAAAGTTTTCGTGCGTTCAAGATCGGAACCAAAGCTCTTTAATTAAAATTTGTACATTTAATAAATAAACTAAACAATTACCTCTCAAAAGCTCCACAAAATTAAATTCTTATCCAATACCAACTATTCCATTTAAGCAGTATTAGCAAGGGTCATCTCCCAGAAGTCCGACCCACGACACAGGGCAGGCCGAATAACATATAATAGGGCTGCACAATTCAGGCCTACAAAGGATTGGAAACGAGGTCATCGTCGAAAACGTACGGATTCCGCATGCCCTGTCCGGTCCCGGCCGGCTGTCCGGCGACCACAACGTGGAGCAGCTAGCTCGCTCCGCCTGGATATTTGAAAGCGGACAAAGGCTGTGGACGTACACTTTGCTAATTCAATTCAAGACTTGATTTGATTTTAGTATACCTAAACTAAAATATCATGTCACCATCCGATGGCCGAATCGAATTGACAACGTGGCTGGGAAAAACCAAAAACCTTTATTTGTGACAAAACCAATAGTATAAACAGAACAAACACACAGAAGAACGAACTTACAATACATAATGAATAAAAATAACATTGCCGTGTAGCAGTAACCATAGCGAACGTCACAAAAATAAATATATAATAGATAATGGCGTTATAAAGAGAAGGCTTTTACCCAGCAGTGGGTGCAGACTGGATGATACATAATTGCAACTATCGATATTAGAGGAGCACAAACGTTAGCTACTCCATGACGGAAAACAGTGGGTAATATTGACGTTTAAAAATTATCCTTGTGATTTTAATAAACTAATGAATATTGACGTTGACTTTATACCATGGCATAAGTAAACCGTCATTTTATTTCAGGGTAACAATCAAGCGTCACATTAATTAGGATTTCGTATGTATTCCTCTTATTCACCTATCAATGTAAGCGGCGTGACGTATCTATCCGCACAGCCTGTCCGAGCGGACAGTGTAAAACGCCTCGTATGACGCAGCGTCCAATAATCGCCCTAGACGTGCCGTCCTGGCCCGGTGTGAGGATAAAGGCGAGATTGCCGTATCTGACAAAAGGTTTTGGCTGCTGGAAAACCAACTCTGATTTATATGGTCGGGGATGAAAAGTATGAGTTTGTCGAGAATTTTCTACAAAGTTGAACATTATTGCATTCTTTTGATGCTTATATTCAAGAAATTGGAGATAGTTTCACTCTTCAGATATTATCGTATAAAAAGAGTTTTTATTGTTTAGAAGTTAGGTAGATAAACAAGTTGTTGGAATGCGAGATGTTGGAGGTCTTAGATCCTTACAATGCTCACAATTGCTACGTAAAGAAGCGACACTTCCCCCAATTTATTGTCCCCCGCAACGTAGGAGTAGGCTTGGTAGTATTATCGTGCCAACGTCATTCTGTTGTCACCGCTGTTTAGTGCGTGTGTGTGATCGATTTAAAGTTATGAAAATGCATTAAAATGTAATTTTAATACTACCATCATGAAATGTCATCATAATCATGAATATAGAACCTAATATTGATAAAAATTACAGAGTCCCACATCTAAGTTCTTACGTATAGTGCTGTCCCTATCCCGCTCGTTTGGCTCATTAGTTCAGCCCTACAGTAAATTCCGACATTATTATTATTAGAAGTAATATGTTTTTCAAATTAGTTTGTTTGTATTGAGTATCAGGGGCCTGCTGTTAGGTAGATGCTGATTTATTTCCCTTCAATAATTATATCAGATTAGTTTTACTCATTAGTTGCTATTATTTATTTTATTATATTTTGTCCGCCTCTGCTTTCCACTCGAACAACCCCCTATCGGCCAAACTGACGCATGGTCCATTACTGCATCTGGCGTTAATCAATAACTGTTCCAGCAAAATGGGCCACTAGTCTACTGTGTCATTTACCTACAGCCACGACACAATCAACCCTACACCATCAGGATAGAGATGAATTTTGTTTGATTAAAGTGGACACAATCAGCGACACAAAGAGCTGTGTTAATAACAGGAACACCAAAATTGCTTTACTTTTGAAACGTTTGCCTATTGAAGTTGCAATTTACTGGACAATTCATTTCTGTTCTCCTGGTAATAAAGGCCCATTTTGTTTAAATTTTCAATGATGACTTCTGTGGTGAAATAAAAGCCTCTTAGAATAAGCAGTAGATACTGATTTTCCTGAATATTTTGAACTGTAACATCCTTATGTTTAGGGTTCATTTTACTACCATAAATATTAACAGAATTCAATTAACAGTTGCAAATATTGAATCACCCAATTCGTCTACTATTTAATTTTGAGATAGTATCGGGATATACATATGAATAGAGTATGTTTGATGCTAATTTTACTAGTTTCCTTCTAGCTCATACAATCATACTTTTCTGGTGTGTATTTCATATATTTTTACGATAATTATTTTGTACTGGAAAATGACAAGTCAATGTTCTTTGATAAAACTACCGGAAAACTCTGTTTGGTATTTTCGATTATCATACATTACAAACATCTGTAATATCTGAAAATCACATTTGTAATATGTGAGAACGCAGGAGGTAGCGGGTTCCATTTCCGCCGCGAAACAAATGTTTGCATGATCTACAAATATTTGTTCCAGGTCTGGATGTTTTTCTATATATTATAATTATGTATTTACAACAAAAAAGTATATACGTATTCTATCAGTGGTCTGGTTCCCATATTACAAGCTTTGCTTAGTTTGGGGCTAGTTAGCGCTGTGTGAAATGTCCGCCATTACTTATTTATTTATTTATTTAAATATATTTTTCTATTAGAATAGAATATAACAGAAATATTCTTTCTTGCACACAAACAAAATTAAAAATATAAAGAAATACACAAAATAAAGCTATTAATGCTGCGTAACACCTAAAAGTGGATAACAGAGTCTTATCCAAAGCAAGTACCAAGTCATGTAAACATAAAAAGATACTCATAAGTAATGCTAAAAGGAACCTTGTCGCTTTTGTAAAAATAATCAATTATAAAAGACAGTAGATAGGTTACTAGGTGCCTAGTTAGTCTCAAAGTTCTGTGTCGTCGCTTTTCAAGTGATACAGATTTGCATTTTAAATGTTTATTCCATTATTTGAGAGGAACGCTTTGTGAGAAGTTCGGCTGCGGAGAACTGAATACCTTTGAAACTTTTAATTCAATTTTATGGAAATGTCAGTTGTCCTGGCTTTGACCACCGTAAAATAATATTGTCATCGCCATGTTCAATATATTATTTTTTCAGAATTACACCCAGAATTACCCGAAAATGCGGTAAATTATTTATGGGCTTGATTACACACGGAATAATTTTGCTTCTCTTTTAACTGCGAGGCATAGTACTTACATTCCTAAGGCACTGTCAGTCATAAGCTCTTCCATTAAGGAACTGTTCCTCAACTCGTCGTCGTCCGTTACTTACTTAGCTAACGCAACTTGTTAGTATCTGTTAGTGGTCCTGAACAACCTGTTTCCATTCTTACCTCCAAGCCTGAGCTCTGCAGCCGCCTGTGCACTGTCCAAGTCCCGTTCAGCGAAGCACTGGTACATGCCCCGGTGCGCGCGCACCACTCCGTGCACGCGCAGTGTCCGTTCGCCGCCTCCCACCGGGACACCGTCATGCAGCCAGCGGACCCTGGCGTCCCCACCCTCCACCGAGCAGTTGAACGTTACAGAACTACCGGAGTTCGCCACCTGTCGATTAAAAAACTACCTACTAAACATTTCTTTAATGAAATAAATATTTTAGATCATTATGAATCGTCAAGTAACACCGGATAAAAAATAATATTCGAGTGGCTCATATCCCCCATCCGGGATGCAAATATACACGAATAAAAAAACATAAAACAAATCTCACTTATTAGGAAAAATTAACATATATGTATTATCAAATGAAAGTCTCACATTTTCGATAATTAGCTATGTCGCATGAACACTATCGTCAATCAAATACAATTCTAAAGCATAAACGCAAGAGGAACTCTATCAAAGTTAGCTTCGTAACTTTCAAATCAAACAAATTAACTCAATAACACAACTGTCAGGAGAAATAGACGAAGGCGGGTGACCACTGAGAAGTTGCTATGAATTATTTAAAGCATCTAGTAGGTCCTAGTAAAGTGGTGAGGTATTGTAATGCCAGAGGAAATAGATGGTTCGGGTGTCGCAAATTAATGTTTCCATTGTTTTATGACGAACAAAGTCAAGGTCAGTGGATTTCACCTCATGAATGAAGATTTATTCACAGACAAATTACAGTATTGTTATTAATAATCAACATTATTACATGTTCCACTGATTAAACCCCTCTAATGTCAGTAGTTTGGTTGTAAGTTCGATTAACACTTTATGGTGCCAATAGTCCGGTTGGTACAGAGCACCGAACTATTGGTTGTTCCCATCGTCCCTGTAGTCCGTGGCTGGTAGTTCATTTTTATAATTGATACTTTTTATAGTCTATTTTTAATAGTCCGGTTAGTTTATAGCACCGAAATTGTCTGAAATGTCAAACGTGGTAAACGACAAAGTGTAGATTCTGTAAATTTTGACTGCAATGTCAAAATGACAGTATGAAATGATTCGAATTAAGCTTTTTCTCAGCAGCTCTTATCGTATCGAGCTAGTTTAGTAATTATTTACAGACTAGCTGATGCCCGAGACTTTGCGCGTCGTTTGTCAATAAAAACATTACCGTACTTCTGCGCGGTTGGGTAAAAAAGTTGCCTATGTCTCAACCCGACCGAGAGGTCATAGTTTATCTATCTACCAAATTTCATTGATACAAAAGACTAGAGAATAGGTCCATAATCCAAAGAGGAAATTTCTAAAACAAAATAACCAATTTTTAAATTTTTAAATTCTCATCTATTTTTATATGTTACTTGTCTCGTTACCCATTTCGTTTACTTGTTAACTGTATTAGGACGAGCCAAATAAATAATATAAAATAATATTTCAATCAGTCAAGCCGTTTTTGAGTTTTAGTGAGACTAAAGAACAGTAAAACACGAACACTAATGTATGGTTGGCAAAGTTGGCCTTTGACCAGATAAATAGTCAGGAAAATAACTTCTTTCCAAAGAGCAACAGAGAGATAAATGCTGAACCTTAAATTAAAAGATAGAGTCAGGTGCAAATGCATAAGAAATACCACGAAGGTTACTGATGCAGTCAGTATGCTCTGTAAACTTAAATGGAAGTGGGCGGGTCACATTGCCAGAGAACATAAAGAGAGTGCTGAAATGAGCAGATCTTGCACTGGTACGCACGAGATGCTAGACGAGTGAGAGGCAGGCCGAGGAGAAGGTGGTGCGACGATGTCGTGGAGGCAGCGGGAAGGATTTAGACTAGTCTAGCACTAGATCGAGCACAATGGAACCGTATGAGACGAGACCTACATCTGACTGGGTACCAAATTGTACGAAATGGAGCACGTAAACTTAGATACTAGGACATTTTTGGAAATATGGGCTTTATTTATTTATTTTCATTTAACGAACTGAAATTGAATTTTATATACAGGGTGTTACGTAAATACCCCTAAAGCTGAAAGGAGGTTAAAAGATCCCTTGTAAAGAGTCTATTGGCAATATTCTAAAACCGTGGTATGAACAAAAAAAAAACTGGATATAAAACATAAAATAATTATCATTGAACGCAACTAAAGACAAAAACTAAAGAGTAGACTAACCAGAAAGTTATTCACATTCTTACTAAATTTCCTCTGAAAGGTAAATGACCACAACCATAAAATACTACTTGATTATTTACAGTAATAATAAAAACAGGTTTCGTTTTAAACTTTTAGAAAACCTGAATAAAGTTCTAATTTTCGAGTCTACTCAACTAATATAGAGGAGCGACTCAAAGTGTGCTCCGTCTTGCTGGATATATAACCTCGCTCGTCGGAATACGGCCTTTGTTGCATTTCGAACCATCCTAGGTGTTATTGTCGAGAAAACGGATCTCACGCGATGCTCCATATCAGGTACGAAGGTAACCTTTGCTGTTCAGCCGGTGGTCTGCCGTTGACGATCAACGTTAACGATTAATGAGTTTGCGGGTAAGATTTAAATTGCCATCTTCACGACCTACACATAATATCATTTCATAACACCCCGAGTAAAAACCTCAATCGTTAAAAAAAAGCCTACTTTAACATATCGGATTATTCAGATGAAATTGAAAGCTTGGGATGGAAATTGCTTCAACTCGTTCAAAATGTTACAATTTAGATGTAATTTATTTTCTTTATTATATGAACCCTAAAAGGATCATTACTAAGAACAACCAGACTTTTTTCTTGCCATTCTTTCCTGGCTTGGTCGGGAAGGAACAGGCAGTAAAATTGACGTTTCATAGTGATCCTTATGATTTTGATAAACAAAAAGATTTAATTTAATTTATGACTAATTGGAACAAAAACACGAAATAGTCTTTAAGTTGTGAAATTTTTTGAGATGACTTGTTGTTATTGACACCATGTTTTTTCTTCTGTTTTTTTAAGACTTTTTTCCTTCTATTGAGATTGCAAACCTTTTTACATATTAGTAAACTAGGCAATAAACAGTTATAATCTTCTGTTAAAATAATCTATGAAAATTCAGTTTAATTGACGTGACAGGTTGGCACTTTTTTCGTTTTAATATACATATATTTTCTTTTTCATGAGGAACTATAAGTAACACTTTGTATATAGATTTGCTTAGTTTAGCAACATTCTGCGCGGTCACTTATCGGATGGATGACCGTTGGCTCATAACATGTTTACACATACCGTATCCTACTTGATATGACTGTTCCCCAACTCGGTTACATTGACTGCTTGACAACGTTATCTTGGCTTCCGACATGAACCGTCTCAGATATGTACGTGACCTTATTTTTGTTCCCATTTTTCTGTTCCGCCTGTATGTGTTGTGCTGAATATTGATAACACAGAGTCGAAAAGTGATTCAATAATTATTCATCTTAAATTTCCAAGTAAAACAACTCAGGAAGAAACCATATAAATAATTTACACATCAAATTATTTATCACAAAAAAGTGCTTACGTTTAGAACAAAAACTTGATATTTTAACTAATCAATTCTTCTTTAACATCAAAAAACATTATCCTACCGGTTATTTGCTGGACACTAGTAAAGTCTGAAATGTACTTTATAATTTAAGCTACATTGTATCATTATTGTAATCAACCACAGGACGTACAGTGCTGAACCTTCCGCCTCTTAGTATTTTTATTTAGCTAACGTATCTCGTCCTCCTACAAGCAAAGGTCTCCCCCAATTCTTAATAACCATTCCTATCCTTCGATATTTCCCACCATCCTCTTTCAAAGGTATCGAGATCGTCCCACCAACGCTTTCTCGGCTGACCTCAAGTTGCCTTCCGGTTTCAGTCTTCCATGGGATAATATGGGATTGTCCAGCCCCACTACTTTTGTACTAGTCAAACTGATCCCTTCCTTAAATCTGCATTTCCTGTATTTGCAATATCTTTGTTTTATCGCAGTTAAATACCTACTGAATACCGAAATCAATGTGATAAGTCGACCGTTTAAACCACCAAAGAGAATTTGACAGAGAATGATTTCTAGCTTTAAGTTTGCCAATGGTTAGATTTTAATAACTAGCTGTTGCCCGCGACTTCGTACGCGTTACACTTCTAAATATGTAGGTAAGCTAGAAATAAAGCTAAACTCAGTGATGCAACTTGACTTGACACCCCATTTTTATTCCCTGAGAACTGATTTATGGGATAAAAGAGCCTATGTAGTAATCCAGGTATATATATACCAAATTTCATCCAAATCGGTTCAGCCGTTATGACGTGATTGAGTAACAAACAAACAAATAAATAAACAAACATCCAAACTTTCACATTTATAACATTAGTGTGATAAAGAATTTTCATTTATTAATTCATTCAAACACTAGTTAAAGTAACGGTTTAGTCACCATACCAGTGTGACAACTGTTAAGCTGTAAGCATTAGCTATTTATGACAATGTTGTTCGTCTCTTTGCATATTTAACCCCTTATCATACTTCTTTTACTATAATAACCACCAACTCATTCCTTTCCTCGTTCAGTATAAACAAACCCTCCTCAGTATTCGATAGGCAAGCGTTCGGGATCACACGGCGTTGTCTCGTCTGTCAGGATGTGTTCCGAATACTTATTTTTCAATTTATCACAACGTCGACGCGACTGTGACAAGAATGTAAGCGGCCGGATGAATGTGTCTCTGCAAGTTACATCCAATCTGGTTTCAGAAAAACTATGCGTTTTGATGTCCTACAACTACATGAAAAAAATTTAAAACATTTAAAATCATCTTAAAAATTACGTAATAGATGGGATTTGTAGTTGACCAGGTATGCTACCGGCCCACTTTTTGTCCAGTACAAAATTATTTCGATGCTATTTAAGAGATAAATGTTGGCCGCGAGTTTTTTTTGCGATGTTTTTTAAGTCTTAAGATTTTCTCGTTAGTGTCAGGTTAATACCTACTTTAGAATAGAAATAACTGTTGAATACTGTTTTATTTTCAACTTGTTTTAATTTGGGATCTATTAGAGAATATTTTACTCTACCATGTCAGTTTTAGAGTACGAAATTGCATAAACCGGTTACCGTCCGACACGAAGACAGAAATATGACAAATTGCCTGGTGCAGCACGGCGTAGCACTGCTACGTCGTAGAGGTTCGTAGCTCGCTACGTCTCTACAAACGGTAACTCAATTATTGAATATGGCACTAGTATTGTGTGTTTCTGTGCCAAGACAAAATAATATTTCATTGGATTGTACATAGTTCAAACGTGGTCGTACAATGATTGGTATAGGACCGATGGTACAACGCATAAGAGGATTACGATCTTACTTGTTTCTCTATGTTAGGTTAAGACCCCGTGCAACATATATTATGTTTTTTTCACTCTGTTATTGTTTCTACGTAGGTCTCGGAAGGTTTTTTAAGCTTACAATTCGCGAGGTGACTAAAAACAAGCAAGAAGGTTCCAAAGCATTAGCAAGTGGCAGGGGCTTAAAGACAGAGTGGCAACGATGCTCTAGAAAGTGCAATATTAAGACTGCATCATAATACCTCCGTGGTCCGCGAGCCGTTGTGCGTATAAGATCAATCGCTCTAGCAATTTATGGGAAAGGCCTATACTGTTCTCCTTCAACACATACATGAAGTGCACTGACCTGCAGTTGTGGATGCACTTGTAGCACCAGTCGCGAGCGCACCCGGAGCCTGGCGTCTCTCCTCTGCTCGCCGTACTGGTTGTGTGCTCGGCACGTCCACACACCTGACACAAATTATACTACGATTTAACGTCATCCTACAAACATTACGTTAACCACTATTTCTACAGAGTTTAAAAAAAACCCTGTGTAACAGACGGAAAGACGGACACAAGACCGTTTTTATGAGTTCTTTTTTACTTTAGATATAAGATTTTTCCGTGAGTGTCTCAAAAAACTTAAAAAAACTTAAGCACTAGCTGATAAAAATATACTTTTTAAGTATTTGGTTTCCTCTCTATTCATACACTGTTAATTTTATCTTTGAAAACTTGGTTTATGAAAATAAAGAGCCTTTTGTTAAAACTAACAACTAATAAGACATTTAGGCATCCGAGTCTCCCCGATCCCGCGAATCCAGAGCATACCCCAGTTGCTTCCAGGTAAAACTCGGAGTCGGATGGGCTCGGATCGTGTGTAGTCGATGCAGGAAAAATTCAAATGTTTAGTTGTGCGACGGATTGGTCAGGGGCCGTTAAAAAACGGTTTCTTACAAGCCCAATGCCATATAGTCCAAGCCTTAGAAGAAGTAATACCTGCGTCAGAAAGAGCAGCGCGTCTGATGATGAGGACCTGTTCTGAGACGGAGATACGGATGCTGTTGGAGACGGGGCTGAGACGACCATTGGTGTGGCGGAACCAGCTGCAGATTTAAGAGTTAATGATACTATTATTTATTACGTACATTACATATTACGGCTAAGGCTTAAAACAAAAGTGGTACACAGTATGGAACGATCTTATGGCAAGTGACGTGCACAGGCGGTAGAGGGGCGAGGATAAAGTGGCAGATACCAGCTACAAATTATTTATTTGCCACTTCAGGACATAGTTAATATATTATAATATATTTATAAATAAATAATAAATGCTAGACAATTCACACAGCACCCCAACTTAACAAACCCCCAAACTCCCCAAACTAAGCAAATAATACTTATATACTTTTTTTTGTAAATACATCCATAAAATATAAAGAGAAACAACCGTACCCGGAACAAATATCTGTAGATCATGCAAACATTTGTTCTGCGGCAGGAATTGAACCCGCAACCTCCTGCTGCCTATTGCCTATATACCACTGCGCCACGGAGGTCGTCGTTGATAATATGTATCAACTGGATGTATTCGTATATGACGTACCTGTATGTAGGAGGTGGACTGCCAATAGCACAGCAGACCAGCCTAATGTCTCCTCCTTGGGGCACAGTCTCATCTTCAGACACTGTGAGCATTCTTGGAGCCATACTGCCGGTTGTATCTGTTTAACAGAATCATTTAGAAAATAGCACAAAAAATCAAAAAGCAACTACCTAATCTGCATAGAAAATTTTCTTTTTTTGGATTTTTATCATCATCATCATTCACAACCTGACTTCACCCATTGCTAGGTAAATGCCTCCCTAAGGTTCTACCATTCATTAAAATCCTGGGCCAGTCTACCCTAGCGACCGACGGCCTGCAACTTTAATAAAGTCGTCCACCAATCTCGCTATTGGATAATTGGATTTTATCACATTGTGAAACCACCAGAGATGACGAATTCAAAGCATTTTGTAATAGTAAATCTTACGTGAAGCGACCACCATGGCTGCAGCGCTTCTTCGTTTTTCTCCCGTAAGGGTGTGTTGGGCCTCGCAGGCAAACGTCGTTCCATCATCAGGTCTCGTATCTCTCACCACCAGGACATCACTGCGGCTGCCTCCGATGATGTATCGACCTCCTGACGTCAAATGAAAAATATACTGAATATAGTAGAATGGAATTTTTATTTGGTTTTTGTGGTATATGGTATTTATTTGGTATACGCAATATGGCAAATGAAACAATTATAAAGATTTAAAAAAGCAATTTACAAATACAAACCTTATTTATCGATGCTTAGCTTCATTGCATCTACAATAATTCCGAATTGGCGGGCAATGTTGATTCGGTGACAATTTGTGTCAAGGCCAATTCAAGTATTAAAATAAAATTTATAATATATCTAAAAATGCTTTCTAGCATTATGATCCCGTATGGACAGCTTCATTTTGATGCGCAATATGGAATTTTATATTTTTCTATAAATAACAAATGCTTATAAACCTCAAGGACTCTACATTTCCCGCTTCGAATTCATTTAAATAATTCAAAAAAGAAAGTTCACTATATTATCTGGGCATCAGTCAACAGTCGAGACAAAGCTGGGAGCAGTCTGCATTTAGAATTCATTGAAAAACCCGACTGAAAGTTATCTGATCGCAACACCGCGCCGAGCGCGTCCGTCGAAAAGTGTTTAGTGTTTCTTGGAATGGCTGCTTTTATGAGCTAGTGAATTGATTCGAATTATTTTGAACATGAAATAAACTTTTTATTGGATTAGCTACGTGTTCGATGACAAATAAAAAGTGTTTTTCTAAAATAACTTTGGACACGATTTGAACTGAAATTCTGTTTTTAATTGTCACAGTTATCTTAAAGTATTTCAAATCTTATGATATTATACATAGCCTGTATGTTTTAAAGGTAAGTAATACTACCACTTTTTGCAACCATGCACAGTTACTTTGCTGTATATTTGATTTTCTTGTTGTTCAAATAAAACGTTATTCTATTTGACAAATGGTGACCGAACAAGCATAACTTACTTTGTTTGAATAAAAATCATCTCTTTCTACGTGTTTTACAAGACTATAATCTCATTAAGTGTTAAAATACGGTTTCTACTCAATGCAGATAGTGCTATTCAAGAAAACATTCTTATGCTAGTGCAAACGTTTAAAGTTACTCGATTCAAACTTGAACAATTGAAGCAGTTTACCCTTCACTGACGCAAAAAGCAGCTCATAATTAAAGTTTAAAGTTTTTGTTTTTATGTACTTACCACTTTAAACTTGGTTCAACTTTTTCTAAGAATATCTTTGAAAACACGAAAGAAACATTTTTTTCAGGTCTCAAACTAGCGTAAAATCAGAATTTTTAAAAGAAAGTAAAAATTAACGCCCATTTAGTGTGTAAATTTACAAGAAAATTATTTAATATTAAGCAAAAAAATCACTATTTGTGGTATTATCGGTAAAAACCCCAACTTCTCTAGAAACGTTTGGTCAAACTTAACATGATAGTCACTTAATATTACACCCAAAGTTTTAAATCCAAATCCAAATACGGAACAAACGTTAATTTTCATCCAGCACTAATACTTGTGTCCACGAGCGTTCGCGAACAAAGTCCGTCGGTCAAACGGTGTCAGCCACCGGCATAAATGCGTAAGTGCACTCAATCGAAGTCACCTCCTAATTTCAAAGTCATGAGCGTTTTAGTACCGCCCCCTACCCTCTACCCTCACCACGAGGTACCCACTTCACGCCCCTCCTTTATGTTGTAAATTCAATGAAGGATCTGAGACTCTTGAATGCTAGTGCTGTCTCTGACCAAAGATGTTTATTCAGTACTTCAGTTCTTCGTTATATTGTTACTCAATACTAACAGTACGCATTAAGTTTACAAATTGATTCACTTTGAATGATATTCAACATCTTTCATCTATAGTTTCTACAATGGTAAAAACAAATGTTTTTAAAATATTAAATAATTAATAAATGAAATACGTTTACCAACATTAATCTGTTTTTGAAGCTAAATAATATGCAAAGCGTAAGAAGCATAATTATTTTATTATCTGTTTTCGTATTTTTTATGTATATTTGAAATATTTTGATAGATTCCTAGCAAGAGACTGAGAAGGAGGGTAGATTGATATATCTGCAAATAACCATCCACTCGGAAATACTTATTTCCCGTTACTACTAACCCGTACTATACACGCGACCGGCGAATACAACTGTGTCATAATATTGGGATTCTGAAAAACTCACAAGTCATGGTAAATATAACGTTTACGAGTATTGAGAAAATAGTGTTCATAATGAAATGGTACATTACCCCATAAGTACTTAATAAATAACCGTTAAGTTTCGAGAGACGAATAGATAATGTTCCGTGATGCATTTCAGATAAAAATAATATTTATGACTTCGAATTTTGTCGAGAGTTTAAAAAAATAAAACACTTGAGTCGAGTTTTAAAATCAATGCTGAAAAGATAAAAACTAATATATATGACCCTTTAAATCAGTCGATATTACGAAATTGGATATTTTAAAACAAGTGGTAGAGCTTACATGTGAAACCCATAAAAATAAGGATTTATGAGCAATAAATTGTCAATGAGGTTGACAGTTTGAAGCATTCACTTTACTCTTAAATCCATTTGTCTCAAGTATGTAGATTTTTTGTAAGACAAAGTCCAAAACGGGATGTCGGATAATTTCAGTTCTCTAAAACAGCACGCGCGCAGCGGTCCACAGTTGTTTGGGCCTTGAAGTAAATTAAGTTACAATATTGTAAAATCAGTGTTTGTCTTTTTCTGTTAAAAAAAAAAAGTGTTAAATATAAAATTAAATTCAGTGCTTCGTCCGAGGGGTCAGAATTTCTAAAAGCTAAGTACCTTAGGGCAATAATTCCGAATATCTAGTATATTAGGGCATAGTTTTGATACTAAGTATTTAAGACGATAATTCTGAATAGCTAAGTATTTTAGGTCGAGAATTCCAAATATCTAAGTACCTTAGAGCGAGAATTTTGAATGACTAAGTATTTTAGGGCGATAATTCTGAATGACTAAGTATTTTAGTGCATAGTTTTGATCCTAATTATTGAGAGCAATAATTCCAAATAACTAAGTACCTTAGAGCGAGAATTTTGAATAACTAAGTACCTTAGGGCAATAATTCCGAATATCTAGTATATAAGGGCATAGTTTTGATGCTAAGTACCTTAGAGCAAGAATTTTGAATGACTAAGTACCTTAGGGCAATAATTCCGAATATCAAGTATATTAGGGCATAGTTTTGACACTAAGTACCTTAGAGCGAGAATTTTGAATGACTAAGTACCTTAGGGCAAGAATTCCAAATATCTAAGTACCTTAGGTGATAGTTTTGATACTAAGAAACTAGAGCAATAATTCCGAATATCTAAGGGCGGATTAGCATTACTGATTTGAATCCAGACATGTTTGACTTCTACAATTTACAGGCAAAAGCCTTTAACTCATCTCAATTATTAACTGATCACACCTTGTTATTTTTGTGGACTTAGTATAAATGATTCGATTCCATACGTTTGCAGTGCTCTTTGAATATAATGATTTTGAATACGTATTAAGTAACTAATTGAGCTATTGATTAATAATCATGCTTTCAAGTTTGATAGATAGATAGATAATACTTTATTGCACACCACGAAACAAATACATATAAAAAAACAACTACGTAAATCTATGGATACAATTGGCGGTCTTATCGCTAATTAGCGATCTCTACCAGACAACCTTTGGATGGAATGGACTGTGTAGACATTACCTGGGGTGTAATGGTGTACCTAACATATTACATGTACATACATACTAATACTAATTATATATAAAAAAAAAACTTACATAAATGAAAATTACATGAATCTAAATAATAACTACTCATAATAATTTAAAGATACATACTTAGACTTATTTAAGAAACAAATAATTAATAATAAATACATATATATTTAGCGACAAATACTCAGATAGTGTTCTCTGAGCATACGTTTAAAAATGGCAAGTGACTTGGCACATCTGATAGCCACCGGCAACGCGTTCCATAACCGAACAGCCTGCACTGTAAAAGACTTATCAAAGTAGGAGGAGGAGTGATTAAAATATAATAATGAATATATCTGGATTTAATGCATTAGTAAACACTCAAATCTCATCATAATATAGGCCTCAACTCTGAGAACACTTTAGTTTGAGTTCTTTAATTGGTAACAATTATTAAACACTTGACTACGAGAATCTATCGACCCTGTTGGTTACTTTAAATGACTGCAAATACAAAATGACGTAATTAAAATGACTGGACTTGACCATATGTACTTGAATTAGAAATACCTACTACAATGGAATAGAAATAATTAAATTCCAATTAGCAATAATTACAAAGTTTCATTATGAAATGGGAAATGAGGATTTTATGTGTCTATATTGAATTGCAATCTGCGTAACTTATGTTAAAAACCGTTTATCATCATATCTGAAAGGCAAGAAGATTCACAAACCATGCACACCCATCATTAACTTGGTGAAACATAAAACACAACTACAGAGATGAATAAATTAATCCTCTGCACATCTATTGGTGAAACCAACTATCAAATGTATCATAAATTACACACACTTGCCGAATTGTATTGCCAGGGATACACATGTCAACGGCGTGATATTCCTATCATACCAGACACCCCATTTATCTTCAAAATGCTAAATGCATTCGCAAAAAAATTGCGCAACGTGGGAGAAGTCCAAAGCGAAAAAGGTCACTAGCCTGCGATAACTGAGAATTTGCAAACCTCTATTCACACATTACACACCTTTCAATTGCACGCATGCATGTTGAGTTATGTTAGATATAAGACGTGAAACTTCTTGACTGCCAAGCGTAATAATTTATCATATGCAAATGCGTAATTTTAGGGATAGAAAATGAACAATTGATCTAGCATAATTACAATGCTAAAGAACTGCGTAATTACCACAGGACTACATAAGCTTATGAACTCCGTTTACATTGGGCCTTTAAAATCAACATTTCCTGGAGCATAAATATACACACACTACATACTAAAAGTACATGACTTTGACAATTGTCTTAGTGTTAAGAAAATCTACCAGACAGATTAACTAATAACTCGAGATATTTTAAGATGAAATGAAAATAGCATTCTTTATTAATTAGAGTTACAACATGTTTAAGCTTAGTTAGACGGAATTTTTGCATCGTTGTTTTAAACCAACAGGATTTGCAACAAATTCGTGGAGTTCGAGAAATGCATCCAGTAATCTGCGTGTATGGGGTAAGTTGTAGATATATAAATCAGTACCTTTATGACGTCAGCATTATGGCCATTGTTGTTTTTTTAGGGTATTTACAGGAATTTTCTTCGTAAAGATTACGATAACTTTTGCAAATTATATCTAGACGGTCACACGCCATTATTCAATCACGCGCCATAATATCGTACTATCTACTATCAATTTTTAAATACTTTATTTTTTTATTCATCACTATATTATTAATCATCAATCAGTCCAAAAACTAACGGCACAGCAGTAGGATAGGAGATCACACAGCTGGGGGTAAATAACAAGGTTACATAAACAAATGTCACAAACGGACCAGGAGAGACAGGGAGGGGGGGGGGGGGTCGTCACATCAAGCATTATAGTTTCGAAAACTATAAGAGATTTGAAATTAAAACAATACTAAATTCAATTTTATGAATCTTATTTTAAAAACAGGTGGAATATAATTATTATAAGTTATGCTGGTTTCACTCGAAACTCTATGTAAATCAGTGACCACTGTGGGTATGTATATATAATTTAATTTAATCCTCGTCCAAACTTTAAAAGGAAATTCATGAAATCCGGGCTTAAGCTGCAGGAAAGAAGTTTTAAGGAAATTATTTAAAAGCTTTTGCAATTTATTTTTGATGCAAGAGCATAAGAAATCAGATAAGAATGGTCCAGAAAGCTCAAATAAAAAATGATTTTGAAAAATTAGTCCGACGGATGACAAACTTAGTCCACGACCACTGATATCTAACTAATATTATAAATGAGAAAGTTCGGATGCTTGTTTATTTATTTATTTGTTTGTTTGTTACTCAATCACGTCGTAACGACTGAACTGATTTCAATTAAATTTAGACACATCCATTTTAATCTTTCTCGATGGATAAACTTACTCTCCTGATGGCACAAAAACGTTCAGCGTGTTATGGAGAGGGATATTATGCTTTGTTTATCTACGACATCGAATCAGGAAATTCGTAGACAAACTAAGGTCACAGACATAGCCCAGAGAATTAGCATGCTGAAGTGGAATTGGTCGGGGCTCATAGCTCGAAGACCTGACGGCAGAAAGTTTCTCGAGTGGAGACCTCGCACTAGAAAGCGCAGCGAAGGACGGCCCTCAACTGGAAAGATGACCTGAGATTGCTGAGAGACGTTGGGTACAGGCTCCGCAAGATCGGCGCTCCGGAAATCTATGGAGGCTTCAGCAGTAGACGTCCTATAACTGATATGATGACGATGATAACACTAATGACTGATATTTTTAGGCTACTGCTGTGCTCAGCTGAACGCAATAAATTCAGATACTCATAGCTGTTTCTTATATTACCCGTTACAAACATACGATGTTACAAAATACCAACTTTACCTCTTTATAATATCAGTAGTAATACTCGTAGATCAACATTTCTTAATACATTTTCATTCAAAAAAATAAATAGTGTAGACAAAGTCTTTATCCATGAAGTAGGAAAGAGATTATGCAGCAAATACAAAATAATGAAATGAAAAAAAACCGGACAAGTGCGAGTCTGGCTCGTGCATTGAGGGTTCCATAAAAATATTTTTTTTATGTGATATTACTACAAGTTAACGATTTACGGTTTTTTTCTTGTAAGACCTTGCTTTTTGCCAAATGTCATGATTCAATGTCAGGGTCAACGTGAAGTACCCGAAGTTTTGATTTATTTGCGAGCAAAATTTGCGCCAAAAATGGTCGTATTTTTTGATTGCATTGACTTAGAAGTTTCATTTTTGTATAGCTCTAAGGAACTGTATTTAATATTAGGATTCGTTTTTCCTAAAAATAAAAGTCGAGGATAAAATAATAAGGTTTAACCTTTAAAATAAGATCATTGAGTCAGTACTAGTTTTAACGAAACAACTCTGCAACAATGATATTACACCAGTCGTTACCGTTATGTAACGGCATCACTCGGCCGTTAACTTTGATGCCGAGATAAACTTTCCAAATTAAATTCGTCATTTAGTCGTTCATTTAGACCTTTTATAGCTAGACGTCATTCAAATATATTACATAAAAGAGAATGTTTGACGCTATGTCGCTGTACAAGGACTTTGGCACGTAGAGCCGTCACCGTCAGTACAACAAATTGACCACCGCGCCCGTCTACTCGCGCGCAGAGAGCTGCGGCGCGTAGTGCGAAGCGAGACGCAGTCCGGAGCGGATTGTACTCAACCTGATGAAAGTTCACGAATTGAACTTAAAGATTGTCGGTCGTAACACCGATAAAACGCGATATTCATTTTTAATTCATAATAATTATTGAAATATATCAGAAAGGTGTTCTTAGTAAAATTTATTAGTTCTTTAAATTATCAATATACCATATGCTGTTTCTTTTAAAATAAACTACTAGCGAGCGCATAACAGCTTCTAATTCGCAGATTTAATCATATACAACCTGCATTGTCGGTGGAAACATCAACAATACGGTACGTGATAAATCCCGTATTTATAACATTTACAACCTGTTTTGTTATGTACGACATTAATTTCAAACACACATCCGGAATTGTAATATCTGATTATACAGGAGGGTTTAATAGCGATAGCTTGAATATTTATTCAGTAATAAATTTCCATTAAACAATTTTTTACGTAAATCTGTGTCGCCTTTGCAACGAATGCGCTAGTCAGTTTAACAGATGAATAAAAATATGATTAGTTTACCTATTTTATATAGGCTGATTCATTGATATTTTAAGGCTTGAAATTAAGGTTGTTTATAATTTAAAATTTTCTATGGTAATGAATTTGAAAAATGCTATTTTGCAACCATACTAGCCATTAGCCCTATTCGTGTTTTCATTTAATGTCGTACAAATCAAGTCGTCAAAATTAATGTCGTAATCTATGCTGACCTCTCATTGTACGGAAAACCTACACAATGCGAGGTCAGCTTATACTGGAAATATTTAGCTTGAGGTGTAGCGGTGTGTACATAGCAAAACACTACTATAAAGAGTAATCGGGTAAAAAAGCTTAATACACTATAGCTGACTATATTGATGATAAAACCCCGTGGCCTGATGTCGCTCAGCGTCTTGACAATAATTATGTCAATTTTTCAATAACTTCATACACAATAAATTAGATAAAGATTTGCGTGAAATGGACTATGCCATATACAAAATTAAATTAAAATAAATATTAATTCTGAAAAGCTACTACAGCATGACAGAAGCTCTCAAGGATGACTTCATTACACGGGAAATTAATTGATAGGTATGTATTATTTATTTGTTATTTGGTTTTTATGTTTTTTCTGTTATGTTAGTATTAAGTATATAGGCACATTTTTTCTGTTGTGTATTATTTAAGTAAGTTGACAATGCGCTTTTACAGCTGCTACGATTTGGAATTATTTTATGCAAATCTTGACATTCCATAAAATATAATCAATGACTAATGCAATTCAATATTTACAATTATTGTTAGTGACATACACAGCAATTTAGAATTCAATTTAAGTATTATAATCAATTCTTTGACAATGCCCCTCTACAGCAGCTATAATCATAGGTACCTACATGCTTATTAATCAGTATTTAGGCGCATACACCTATGTAACCGAAATGCTTGTCTGTTTCTGGCACCTCCAATATTATGGTGCAATGAACTAGACACTTAGATAAAGACATTTAATTAATTATGTACTATGGTTGATGAAACCAAGCGGTCTACTGTGTCCCTACGGTTTGAATAAATGAGTATGAGTATTTTCTTGCAATTGATTAGTACTTTTTATTTTCTTGTATGTATGTACCTATTGTTATAAATTGTAAAATCACCATTAAAAAGAATAACCAGCCTTGTATCTTGCCTGATTCTTTCCTGGCTTGGTCTCCGAGGAACCGGCGGTAGAATTATAAAATGATCCCAGTGATTTTAATGAAATTAACAAATTTATTGAAATGCCAAAAAATAACGAACGAAAAAACATAATGTAGATATTATATTTTTCATTCTTTGAGTTTGGATATTCGAGTTTGATTCGTCCTGACTCCTGATGTTGTAAATAGTCAGCAGAAGGCCAATTCCCGTAATACAAACTAGTGAAATAAAATAAAAAATGTAAAAGTATCTTTGTGCCGCCACAAATCAGGTGTTTCTTGGAATTCGCGCCTACAGTGCCACCAACTTATCCGTTCAGGTGGACAAAATTTGAACGAATCCCGACTAGTACATATCTATGTACTACTACATACAAAAGAGCTTGTTCAGTAGACACTAGCGATGCTGTCAACTGAACAGATAAGATGGTGGGACTATACTTAAGGACTTATCTTAAGCGTACAAGATGTTTGAATTTGGGCTATGCACCGAGAACTTATTATTATTAAAGGCTGATTTTTACCCTTTGTTTCTTCTATAAAGAAAACCAAAAAACAAACGTTCTTGCATTATTATGAATAATAAAGGATAATGACACACATTCATCCACGTGTAGTAGGACGAAATTTATTCTTTATATTAGATTAGATTAGAAAAGTCTTATCACTGATTCACCCACGTCCGTAGGCGAAGACCCTAAACTGAATCCCTACACGTAGTCCCCGGGTGGTGCCAATCAGGTGAAATCGGTGGTAGGCTTCGGCCGTGGCTGATCACCACCCACTGGCCAAATTCGTGTCGGCAAGTAGCTTTGCTGCGTTCCGGCATGGTGGCCGGTGTAGCCACTATAGAGGACGGGTCGATTTGATGGTCGTATTGTTGGCAGACCGACCTGAAACACATTGATCAGGACTCACAGCATCAGAAGGCTAGTCGAGGAGGGTAGCGGGATCCGAGGCACGGTGCACCGCTGGCCGACCGCAGTTAGTAGGGGGCCCAACTAGCGAGAAAGCCACTCGTGAAAGGCTGCCCCGCCAACTAGCGAAAAATCCCGAGATGCGCCATGGTGCCGGTTGGCGACCGGAAGAGAGGGCCCTATGGACATCCTCGGGGGGGCTCGGGCGTCCCCGCAGTCTACAGACTAGTCCTCGCAACGATGCGATAATCTGTGTGTGTCTGAGGGTCACCAACATGAAGCCTCATTTCACTGCCGTCTTCTAACCTCAACTCACTCCAAAATGAAAATGAAGCACAGAAATAAGAGAACGGTTAAACAGCGGCTGCACTCCCTCTCTCTCAAGGTGCACCTGAGCAATATCCGGGGTCTGCACTCAAATCTCGTCGCAGTCCATCACCACCTAGAAACTGAAAAACCAGCTCTCTTGTTCCTTTCGGAGACGCAGATAGGGTGTCCGTCAGACACAGCGTATCTCTCTTACCCAGGGTTTACCCTGGAGCACAATTTTAAACCCCGTGCAGGAGTTTGCGTGTACGCTCGAGACGATATCTGCTGTCGGCGTCTTCGTAACCTTGAAAATCCTAGCTTCTCTGTTATTTGGGTTATGGTGGATACGGGCCTGGAAAAAATCCTTTATGCCTGTGTCTACCGCTCGCACAGCGGAGATCAGGAGACGACCAGGCTCACAGCTTACCTCAGTGAGGCGGCAGATGCCGGTCAACAGAAATACCCGACAGCTCAATTAGTGTTTTTGGGGGATTTTAACGCCCATCACCAAGAGTGGCTCTTCCCATACCGATGCACTGACCACGCTGGGAGAGAGACGCGAAAGCTAGCTTTAGCGCTAAATCTCACCCAGCTAGTCCAAGGAGCAACGCGGGTTGCCGATGTTGACGGCCAAACAGCCAATTGCTTGGACCTTCTGCTGACGACTGATCCAGACCGCTACTCCGTTTCGGTTTCATCACCCTTGGGTAGCTCCGACCACTGTCTGGTGAAATCTGTGTCTGTCTGCTCTCCGCCCGATTTTAGCCCTAGAGGCAAGCGAAGAGTGTGGCGGTACAAGTCAGCAGATTGGGATGAAATGCGTGCATTCTTTGCATCTTACCCTTGGCAGCGTCACGTCCATAATTTGTAAGACTATGGAACGTGTTCTGAACAACAGGCTCCTGGCACACCTAGAAGCTAATAACCTCCTCAGTGATCGCCAATATGGCTTCCGCCGAAACCGGTCAACTGGGGATCTTCTGGCGTATGCCACGCATTTATGGAGCGAGGCCATTGAGAAATACGGAGAAGCGCTTGCTGTTTCTCTCGACATCTCAAAGGCCTTTGACAGGGTCTGGCATGATAGCCTTATAAGTAAGCTTCCATCTTTCGGTCTACCCACTGGTCTTTGTGTTTGGATCTCGGACTTTTTGAGAGACCGATCGATACGAGTCGTCGTTGATGGCTGCTCGTCCGATCAATTGGCGATTAACGCCGGAGTCCCTCAAGGGTCGGTACTCTCTGCAACTCTCTTCTTGCTGCATATCAACGATCTGCTAAAGCCTGGAACCTTTGGGTATGCGGACGACAGCACAGTTGTGGAGAGTTACACATCTACTGCACGAGCCAGTGGGGCGCAGATTCAGTCTCACAGAGAGGCCATGGTTGAGCGCTTAAACTTGTCCTTAAAGGCGGTCTCCGACTGGGGCGGTGCCAACTTGGTTAAGTTTAATGCTGATAAAACCCAGGCGTGCCTGTTTTCTGCGAACGGAGCCTATTTCATCTGGCTCCTACTTTCCGTAATGTACCCGTGCCGATTTCTGACCACCTCGAGCTTCTTGGTATCTCATTAACACCCACTCTCAATTTTGGCTCATACATTGAGTCGAAAGCCCAGCTGGCCGCTAAGAAGCTTGGAATACTTGCAAAGGTGAGGCAATACTTCACACCGGGACAGTTGCTCAACTTATACCAAGCACAAGTCCGATCATGTCTGGAGTACTGTTCTCACCTCTGGGACGGATCAGCGAAGTACCAGCTAGAGGCTCTAGATTCAATTGAGAGAAGAGCCAAGAAGCTCATTTGCAATGACGAGATAGCAAAAGCAAGGCTCCACAGCTTCGAGCATCGTCGAAAAGTTGCAAGCCTCTCGGTTTTTTATCGGATACATTTCGGAGAGTGTGCTGCGGAGCTTTTCAACCTGATCCCACCATCCCCATTCTATGATCGGACAACCAGACGCTCCACGATGCGCCACCGCTACATGGTTGACATACCTCCCATACGCACAAAGCGGTACTCTTCCACCTTTATTATGCGCACCGCCAAGGAGTGGAACGCCTTGCCTGAGTCTGTGTTTCCTGATAACTACAACCTAGGGATCTTCAAGTCACGAGTGAATAGGTTTCTTCTAGGCAAGCGTGTACCATCGTAGACTGCATCATCGCTTACCATCAGGCGAGATAGTGGTCAAACGCTAGCCTATAATTTATAAAAAAAAAAATAATAATACCATAGGCGAACTTAATTATCATTAAAATTTTCTTCCAGCTAACCTATAAACCTTATTTTATACATGTAGATTGTGTGGTAGTATACCTACCAGTACTATAATCTACTTATTACAAAATTATCCTTTTTGTGTTTCCTTGATAGATGGATGCATTTGGTACCTTTTTATGTAGTTAAAGCTGATTGTGAACTTTGTTTTGAGCAAGTTCCATTGCCTCTGCGTGTGCAACAGCCTTTACAGTGAGTCGTTGCGGCGACAACGATAACCGAGCGCGATAATGACGAAGCGACTGCTTTACGAAGATAAGCGCCTCTGAGTGGTTGAGAATTTGGCGTCGTTGTTGGCAGTATTTATAGCGGCTTAAAGGCTTTTGATAAGCTGATACAACCTGTTTTGTTATGTACGACATTAAGTTCAAACACACGTCCGGAATCGTAATAACTGACTTTAGAGGTGGGTTTAATACCGGTAGCTTAAATATTTATCCAGTAATCGATACATATCCAATAAAAAAAATTTAACGTAAATCGATGGCGCCTTTGCAACGATGCCGCTTAGTCAGTTTAACTGGTACCAACTTATATGATGGTTTTCTTATATTATGATATACAGGCTATTTCATTGATATTTTCTGACTTTAAAGATGTTTGAAAATTCAAAATGTTGAATCAGAAAAAAAACCTTATTTACATAAATACTAGCCATTAGCCCTACCCATGTTTTTATTTAATGACGTACATAACAAAACTCGAAATATAAGCGCATGTCATGTTGTCTTTTAACGATTACACACAAACTTACGTGCACCGTAGATATATTAGAGAATGACCGCAACCAGTCTGATCACCACTTTTATCGTTGATTCTGTGAGCTAACTTTCGATTACGTAGTAAATTTGATTGACCTACATAATGAAATCTCAAAAGTGGATATATACATTTTGATAAGATTTTAAGGGATAAAAGAAACCACGTCCCTTTTGCTATTTGATGCGCATCAACCAGCAACTTTACCTGTATAAAACTGATCATCGTCATTGTCACTAGTCGCTAGTAAACTTGGAATAACGGTATGCCCATCAATACAATTAATAAGCTTAGCATACAGATTCTAGGTCTTCTCTTCCGATAGATCTATACAATGTTAATTAAATATTAATTTAATTTTTTATTATATTTTATTTCATTTTAGTAAATGACGACATCTATATTCTGGATCAGGTTATTAATATTTTGACAGTTGATATTATCAAATTATATCGCATACAAAGCAAGTTCTATTTAGAATATTTTTTTCACTAGGTTTTTACCTCTCTTTCAACGACATACTCGTAGCAGTAAGTGTTCCGCTTGTAAGCTTCACATCTGCAGACAAAGATTATTCAAATGGAAACTTCATAAGCTATTACCGTAATGTTAATTCCGGTTGGGGGGTAAAGAGGGGACTATGAAACTCCTCAAAAGCAGGCAGTGGGTATTAAATCAAGCAGGACTGGTAATCTGCATGGAGCTGCCAGACGACATGCAAGAATGCACTGCTAGATGCGACATGGGAATACCTCTCAGATAACACTGTTTACCAGAAGTCTAGTGGCCAGTATTTCATTTACTCAGAAACAATTTAACAATCGTATTTGAAATTACATTATTACAAATTACAATATATAATATTCATAATTAACAAATGGCATACAATCCAAATTAATAACAATAAAATAAAACAAATATACCCTAAACATACAGAAAAAGTCAGTAGAAGAATAAAAAAAGTCAGCAAAGAAAATAAAATAATATTACATAAATTAAAAAAAAAGAAGATTATTATAATGAGGTCAAATATTCATTAAATTAACCTAGACATTAGAAAAATACTAGTAGTGGGTTATTTGTAAATTAATACGTTAAGAGAAAACTTTGGATCATTTTTAGGCTTATTACGTATTATTACCTTATACGAGAAGTATGAGAGTTCGCATAGTTAACGATACTAATACTAATCTATACTATTGACTACCTCCGTGGCGCAATGGGCGAATAGATGGCTGAGACGCAGGAGGTAGCAGGTTCGATTCCCACCGCGCAACAAATGTTTCATGATCTTCTGATATTTGTTCCGGGTCTGGATGTTTTTCTATATTTGATAAGTATGTATTTACAAAAAAGTATATAAGTATTCGGTAGAATACTTATATGCCATATAACTTGTTTTTTATTCTTTTTATTTGTAAAAAAAATGTTTTCTGGTTCCAATAGTACAAGCTCTGCTTAGTTTGAAGTTAAATAGTGCTGAGTAAAAAAAATACTAATATTATAATGAGGAAAGATTTGTATGTTTGTAAGAAAGAAACTCAAAAACTACTGGTCTGATTTCAGAAACTCTTTGATTATTAGAATGTTACATTATCCCTAAGTAACATAAGCTATATTTTTTACTAGAAAATATTAGGGATCTCTACTAAAATTTCAATAATGTAAGCCAAGGTGTACAAAAATTAGCCATAAAAATTTTTTACTAAATAAATGTCCACCCGTGCGAAGCTGGGACGGACAGCTTGTAGTTAATATGGAGCTAAAGAAATGCTAAAATTAAGCTAAAAAATTATGAATTACGGTCAAATTTCAACCAATTGTGAAAGTGTCTGTGTTTATTCGGTTATTTACGCGAGTGAAGTCAGTGGCAAATACTAGTGAAAATGTCTAAAATATAACTTAAGCTTATGTTTAGTATTGTCTCTGTCCCGTTCACTGGTTTAGCTCAGCTCTACAGTAATTACTCTACACTTTACAGTAAGTACATAAAATCTGCGTGCGGACAGGCAAATGCACCTGTAGTAGTAAAGAATAATAGTAGATTTAAACGAGGGGATAAAACAGTGTCTTGCGTTACGGGCACTATGTTTCAAAGGTATATTATTATTTGTATTATGATCTATAACTTTTTTTATCCATCCATCCGTACTTCCGTACTACTATTATAAATTCGAAATCTATCTCTCTGCCCTTTGTTACGTTTTTAACTAAGCAACGGAACCGATTTAGATAAAATTCTGTACACAGATAGATTATGACCAGGATTGGGACATAGATTAATTTTCACCGGACTGCGCAAAAGGAGGGTAATGATTTTATTGAAAAACCGCGGTGCGAAGCTGTGGGCGAGTCAGTTAGTATTCAATAAAGTGTTAATGTATATATATTTATCTGTCTATCATGCGGGTTATCATGCTTGTTATATTGCGTCAATAGTTTTATTGATTGAGCTTCGATTGGCACAAGCATTCTCAGAACCTCTCTAAACGTCGTAAATGCTGTTTTACTCGAGCTCCATTTAATTTTCACTTCCAGACGAACATTTCATATTCTCGGCAACTGCATCACAAGGCGGACATTAAACTTGCATCAGAGCTTTAACTTTTATTGGAAGTTTAAAGTTTCAATCTTATTCAGTTAGGCGAGAATTGAATAAGTCTATCGCGTCTCTGTTTCATTGTTCGTCTGCTATTCTGCAGTCTGCTACAGCTTATATTCTGTTGTAACAAATTATACTTTCTGTGCGAGTTTTATGCAACTTTTGATCATCATTTCATTTTTAATTATCACACGGAAGACAGTAAAGAGGTTCACAATTTAAATCTATAATATTTTTATATACTAATACTAGAATCTTAGAAATAGGTAATCTTAGAAACTACTGAACCCATACTGATAATTATTTTACTGATAGAAAACTGTACACTCTTCTATATATATATACTAAAGCTATATACTACTCTACTACACTATCTCTGAGTGCATACCTTTTATTTGGATAATAATCGCTACAAAGCCGGGGCGGGTTAGCTTGTCTCCTTTAATAAAGTTATTGGGTACGAAAGAACGAGGTAACTTTAGTAACACCATGATTACAAAACAATAAACAACTCAATAGAGCCTTAGAAACGCGTCCGGCTCACTGGCTCGCGCAGATAACTCCCTCTAAGCCTATCTGTTATTAATTCAGCGTCCCACAATCGGGCCATTGTCACTAATCCGATAACACGGGATAAGGGTAAGACGGTCGTGTGGATAAGATACTGCATTGCTTCCAGTTGTCCCGTTTAATTTTAACCAGCTTCCGCCAGCAGTTTTAAATGCGCCTAACAATAATAAGTAACCTATGTTTTCATTAAAACACATAAAAATATTAGATGATAGAAAGATATTGATAAGTCTTAGTTAAAACGCAGCGCGGTGTTTTTTGCGAGGGAATTTTTTTTTTGTGCGAGCAGACACTTTCTTTGCGCATAGGTCAAAGCACGCCAGGGGTTAAATAAAAGAAAAAATCATATTAATATTATAAATGCGAAAGTTTGGATGTTTGTTTATTTATTTGTTTGTTTATTACTCAATCACGTCGTAACGGCTGACCGTTTTGGATTAAATTTGGTAAGTATGTACGTAGATTATAACCTGGATTAACACATAGGCTACTTTTTATTTACAAACTACGCGTGCGAAGCTGCAGGCGGAAGCTGGTTGTATTATAATCAGACAACATAGACCGACCTATAATAAGACAAGTATTTAAATGATAACACAAAAGATTTATACAATAAAAGAAACAAAATATTCATGACATGAGAATTAAATAAACAACACAAAAGATTAATTACTATAATAAATGTTGTCCAGCATTAGGGTTAATTAGAGGTCACACTCGGCATCTCTACATGGGACTGTCATGTCTGCCAGCTAGAGCCACGATTAATGAATCCTAGTTATAATCTATCTTAAAATGGGATTGGGCAGGCCATGTGGTTCGAATGCATCCAGAACGTTGGGCGAATCTAGGCCCGTAGCCAAGTTACATTCGCTTCGAATCAAATTGATTTCTACATACATTTGTCGTCGATATATCACGTGATATTTCCATAGCATGTGTCAAATCCCATACATTTTCGGAGTTATCGACTGGCGTCATCGCTAATCGAATGTATCTTGGCTAAGCCCTCTAGTCACCCAGTGGATACGAACGGACGAAGCAGCCGTGGTAGGCCCAGAAAAATAAATAAATATGGCTGGACATTTCACACAGCGCTCTCTAGCCCCAAACTAAGCAGAGCTCGTACTATGGGAACCAGATAACTGATGGAATACTTATATACTTTTTTTTTGTAAATACATACTTATAATATATAGAAAAACATACAGACCCGGAACAAATATCTATCAGATCAAACAAACATTTGTTCCGCAGTGGGAATCGAACCCACTACCTCCTGCATCTCAGTCGGCTATTCGCCCACTGCACCACGGAGGAAAAGATGAAGAGACGACCTGGATGCATTCAAACCAGATTGGTCAGATTTGGTTGTGGACCGTGATGGATGGAGGGGAGATAGGGAAACCTAAGCCCAGCAGTGGGACAACATAGGTTGGTAAAAAAAAAATTAATCTATCTTTACCTACTAAATTTAATTGAAATCGGTTCATCAGTTACGATGTGATTGAGTAAATGAGTAAAGTAAAGTTCAGTAAAGAGTAAATGACTTGTGACTTAAAAAAATTGCTTTTATGACATTAATGTGATGGAACAACCCGTTCATATACAGGCGCAGCGGTCTCTCCGGACGAGGTTTGTGCCTATGGGAATTTACTGTAGGGCTGAGCTAATCCAATCGACAGAACACTATAGGTACAATACAAATACAAATGTTTTCATTACCCTGTACAATATTAGCTATGCAATAACCACTTGCGTCACGCGCGACTTTGACAAAATAACCCTAATAGTTCAGCTTAACCCTAAGTATGTAAGCAACTTAGGTGATATAATAGGTTGGGGAAAAAGTCTTTTCGCATTATAGTATGTACGAACTTGTAATAAAATCTCTTTGGCTACTATTTGTATCGGGCTGGTTTTGGTATCATTCAAAGTTTAAATTTTAAAGAAAATAATGCCAAATTCAAATTAGCAAAATGTGTGATTTTTATTTGTTTTTCGTACTGTAAAGATGAGTGAATCTAATTAAGAAATTCGATACATTTTAAAATTTTACTACAAAAAAGGTAAAAATGCAACGCAAGCCGCGAAAAAAATTTGCGATGTTTATGGACCTAGTGCAGTGTCTCTGAGAGTAGCATAAATTTGGTTTAAGCGTTTTCAATCCGGAAATTTTGATGTCAAAGATGCACGTCGCTCTGGTCGCCCTATTACGGATAAAATTGATGCCATTTTTGAAAAAGTGGAGCAAGATTGGCATATCATAATATATATTATACATATACTTTTTATAATTAATATTTCATTCAAAATCACTATCTAAGTATACACATAATATTAAACTTTGAATTTTTATTTTAAAACTTTTAATCAGTCCAGTTTTTGCAAATATCTTAGATGCATGTTTTTTTTTCGAAATCGATGACGTGTGTGGGATCCATTATTGCCCGAGTAAGCGAAGCGTCTCAGTTTCGAGATTGGGCAAAAAATGCTTTTGTCCGTCTGTCTGTCTGTTATCGCCTAGAGGTCGCATTTTTCAATTGATTTTGACGAAAATTAGCACACAAGTTCCTTGATTTATTTACATTTTTTAGACTATCGTGATTTTTGATTAGGGGGAAAAGGAGGGAAGTTTGCTTTTTTTATGTTATTGCGTTATTTATCGACGGATTTCAATCAAATTGAGAGGCACACTAAGGTCTTCATTCTACACAAGATGTTGCGAAAAAAGTTCTAAAACTTTAGGTGTAAGTGTAAGTGTAGGGGGGAAAGGGGGGAAGTTTGCTGTAGCGTTATACTATATGGACAGATTTCAACTTTTAATATTTTTTCGGAAATGTTTAATCTATCGATACCAATTAGACTACGCAGTCCTCTCCGCCTTTACAAGACAAACCCGTAGACATAAGATTGGATCTCCTCGGACCAAGAGAACGCGAGTAATCGCTAAAATTATACCAATATTTTGCTCAAAAGTCTACATAGGTAAGCTTATTATTTATGCACCTAAAACTCGATTTAAAATTGGATTTTCTTCGTAAAATTTGTTGCGCAAATTACTTTTTGGACATATCCGGCTGAACTTTAAAATATTTTTTTAATTTTCTGGGACTTGTAAATTTTTCGTTATAAGGACTCGCAAGGTCTACTGTTCTCACAGAACCACTAGTACACATTTGTCATCACTATTCATATTGCATTGTCACTATAAGCTGCTAACCCGAGATCCTTCATAATAGTTAAGACTCGGGACACTAGGATTAGATAATTGAGTTATGTGTCGGAGTCGTATCCGAGGGGTATTGGTGAATAGGCGCTAATTTCTGAGAAGGAGTATTTTGATAGGATTAAGTGGAATATAAGGGTCTAGTTGTTTGGCGAAGCGTTAATGATATAGTTCTAGCTACGCTGCCTGCACACATACTGTCTCATCTTAATCTCAGAGGGATAAGTAGAGACCATGGATCTCCACTTGTTCCAGACATATTTTTAAACGTCAGATAATGTCATCACATTATCCACACATGCTCGTTGGTTTAGAATCATGACCTTGATTATGATTTGTCCAAGATGTTTCCAACATGGCCGTTTGATAGATATTTTGGCAAACAAAATTTGTAATTACAAATTTTGTCATCAATAATGTTTACTTAACGTAGTTTCTTCATAAAAATGTTTTTTGTTCAACATGGAAAAGCAAATGGCCCATTCTATTATTCCATTTTTTCGTTATGCAGACTGAACGTTGACGGATATTTATATTCTGGGCCCGTAGCCAAATGTCATTCGCCACGAATCTATTCGACTTCTACATACATTTGTTGTCGCTGAATGACGTAATATTTCTATAGCATGTGTCAAATCCCATACATTTTCGGATGTATCGACTAGCGTCATCGCTAATCGACTGTAACTTGGCTAAGCCCTCTGTTCTATACAATATAGTGATAATATTCCGTCGCAAAATAAATAGGTACAGCGCCTGCGCAGGCCTATCTTGATTATAATTAACTACGCTCGACCTAGCGCTCGGGCTAGACCTACAATATTCTACAACCGAAAACACAATAATTTTGGTAAGACGTTTTATTTATTAACACGTTTATTTACAAACAGCTACAGATTAGATTACACAAAACATTATTTACGTCCCGCCAAAGCGCGGCACTCGCGACTGGCGTTCGACTGACTTGATCCGAGATCGTCGTAAGCGCGCGTCTGCGTGCGTGTGCCTGTTATCGCTCTTTGTACTAAACTGGCCTTTTATAATATTCTGCAATTCACTGTTAGATACATAAAGGTGACTATTTTATAAAAGGCATATGAGCATGACCTTTTATAAAATATTTTATAAAAGGTCATGCTCATAAATTATGCAATGTTAAATGTGGGTGTGTTATTTTTTTTTATTTTTAGTTATCCATTATAGCCTTTATTTAGCCTTTGTGGACTACACAAAGGCTTTTGATAGTTTAAAGCATTCTGCCATATTCAAAGCATTAGAAAATCAACAGATAGACAAAACTTATATAGACTTAATTAAAATCATATAGCATAATAGTACCGCCAACATAAAGCTCAACTCCATCGGCCCACTGTTTCATATTAAGAAGGGAGTGAAGCAAGGAGATCCGCTTTCTCCCAAAATTTTTACTAGTACCTTGGAAGAGATCTTCAAAACCCTAGCAGACTCATGGACCACAAAGGGAATTGTCATCGGAGGCAAACGCTTGACAAATTTGCGGTTTGCGGATGACATAGTACTTTTTGCACCTACTCCTTCAGAACTGCAACAAATGCTCCAAGATCTGAGCGCGGCAAGTCTTGAGGTTGGGCTTCGAATGAACCAGTCGAAGACGAAGATCATGTCAAACAGCACGAAACGTAAGGTCGAGGTAGATGGACAGGTAATACAGTATGTCGATGAGTATATTTACTTGGGCCAGTTAGCTAGCTTCGGAAACAGGCAAGATAAGGAAATCGATCGCCGTATCGAGAATGCCTGGAAGAGCTACTGGTCCATGAAGGAGCACATGAAGGGTGACCTTCCTCTGACACTTAAGCGCCAACTCATCGACATGTGTATCCTGCCCATCCTAACTTACGGTGCGCAGACATGGTCTCTGACTGAAGCCCAGAAGTCAAAGCTCAAGATTTGTCAAAGGGCAATGGAGCGCAGCATTCTCGGCTTTAAACGTGTCGACCGAGTTCGTAACACCATTCTGCGCTCACTTACCGGCATTTCAGATGTAGGGAGGAGATCGGCTGGACTTAAGTGGGACTGGGCGGGCCACGTTGCCCGAATGCACTCCGAGAAACGGGCCCATATTGTGACACCATGGACGCCTGAAGACGGAGGGCGACGTCGGGGTCGGCCGAGAAAGCGTTGGCGGGACGATTTGGTCACCTTCCAAAGAAGATGGTGGGAGATAGCGACGGATAGGGATACTTGGAGGGACTTGGGGGAGACCTTTGCCCAGCAGTGGGACGAGATAGGTTAAAGAAAAAAAAAAAAAAAGTTATCCATTACAGAATCAAGAGCACTTGATATCAATGTAAACAAACTTTTATAGCTAATGCTTAATGCCAATAACAGATTCACATTTTATAAAACCTTTAAAAAATTAGTCGCCTAGAGAAAAAGATCAAAAACACAATACAATATCATAATTAATTTTTAAGGAATTTGGTAGGTACGCATTTGAAGAATGAAAGGAAAGGAGGGATGCTGTGTAAATGTGTATACTTGAGGGGGTGCGGGAGGGAGTGTAGTGTTTTGTGTCGTGTAGTTCTTTGAGTTTCTGAATATTTTATGGAACGCGCTATATATGATTAAGAACAGATATAACTTGTTTCTTAAAAGATGCCTTGCTATTAGAGATGTCTATATCCGAAAAAAACCTTGTTGTAGCTATCTAGCGTGCGACAGATGACAGAGTTTTGGGCATAGTTGGTGTGACTGAAAGGAACATGAAAGAGGGTTGTGTGTCTACTACGTTACGGTTTAAAGGGCGTTTTGAATTGAAGAACGAGAGACGCTAATTCGGGACAATCAATTCGATAACTGCAAACGTCGTATAAAAACAACATCTGCAGCAAAGAACGCCGATCCTTTAACGGCATGAGTTTTATAACAAGTTATACATCAAACAAATAACATGTTACATAATGTGGACGCACCCTAAGACGTCCGACGCTTGTACGCCTTGTATTTCATGACAAATGATACTTGCTGTCCTAAGTATTACTCTTGTCACACCCAACTATATTCCCGAGAGGCCCCGCTCGTGGCTCTCAGTAATAATTAAGACGTTTGTAGGGACAGCCGGATTACATAATTGTGTTGGGCTGTATCATCGCGTCATATACCACAGGAAATCAAGACGAATCTTTATCGTTTTATGGTGTGTTTATACGAGTATGTCTCAAATAAATAACTTTTCTTGCTATAGAATTAGTAAATAATTTATGCTGGATATTTTACAAAGCGCTATCTAGCACCAAACTAAGTAAAGCTTTGAAAATTATGCAAAAATTTGTTCGAAATCTCATCGAAATCAGTTCAGACGGTATGACGTGATTTGAGATCACTCAGTAACCAACTGTTACTATAGACTTCACTTTTTTCAAAGTAGTTAATAGGGTAACCGTAGTAGAGTTCCTAGTGAAAGGGCTCGCCCGGGAAAGTACTACCACCATACTTATTTATGACCCCAAGCAGCATTGCTGTATTTCGGTTTGATATGGTTGCCAGTGAAATTACAGGTACGAGTACATTAAGCTTTACACCTGTGAGCCTTAAATTGATGAATGCAGGGCGGTGTATCGTAGGACACCTTTCTAAGGTACCTATGAAGCAAAATTTTATTATGGCGATGTTTACCACACAACATCAGGTATCAGATATCAGTATCAAGTATCAGGTGGGCCATACGCTCTATCACCAGGTAGTACTAAAAAAACAGTAATTCAAAATGCTTAATGTTTAATGCAAAGTGTTAAATGATGGTGACGTATATAAAATACACTTGATTAGTTTGTTCATGAATAATCACAACAGGTTAAAGTTTTCAAAACCCTCCCCCCTCCCCCCTCCCCCTCTACGTCACTTTTGTCCTAATTATAACCATGAACAAAACCGTTGAAGTGAAATTAATAAACCCAGTTCAAGTTTGGGAATTCACTTGACTCGTGTAAAAGCAATAAACTCAAAAGCAGCAATTTCAAACAAAGAAAACAGTTTTCTAATTAATCATTTTACAGAAAATCGACAGAGCTCGCTTCCTGCGGAAAGTACGAGCTTTAATCGAATTTCCGCAGCTTAATCTCGCTTAGAAGTCATAAAGAGCCTTTCTGTCGCGGGCAGGCGTCTCGAAAAATTCTTAATTTTCGCCTTTTGCCAATAATCACCCGTTCAAACAATTTAGTAGGTAAGTACAGTCAATTCCAAACTTAGGAAAAAAATTGTGAAGTTTTTTGGTTAAATAAGTCATTATTCAGCAATTTTAAACCTAAGGATGCTAATGAGGTTTACGTAATTAACTTCTCATAATTTTATACGTGTTTAAATAAGTTAGAATAATTGAAACATATGTTTTTATATACATACATATACCAGTTATGGAAGCAGAGGTAAAAATGTACTGCTTGTCAGGTTTTATCATCATCATCATCTCATGATGATATGATGGCTGATATGATTATCAGCCATAAGAAACCTATTGCTGAACATAGGTATCCATCATAGATTTGCAGAGTGACCGACCAACCTTCATCAGTCATAATTCAACCTTCATAATTCTATCTAGTGGGGGGACGTCTTAACTACGCTTTCTAGTGCGTGGTCTCCACTCGAGCATTTTTCTGCCCTAACAGCCTTCAGACCTTCGAGCTATGTGCCCCGCCCACTACTACATCAGCTTGCTAATCCTCGTCATCTACAAATCTTATTATTTCTGATTCGATCTCGTGGTCATGTGTAGTGGTTGTGTAGTCAGACATACGATCACAGAGCACAGGGCCCAAATCACACGCGGCCGCTTCCATAAATGTTTGTGGAAACTGGCGAGCAGCCAGCCGCCTGGGACCAACCTTCACAATTTGTTTAACTTGCTCGAGCGTTTGCCGTCAAAATATAACCAATTGTAAAGAAAAACACAAGTGAAATGAAAATGAAAACTGGATTTTTCTACTAGTTTATCTGTGACGCAGGTTTTTACTCATATATTAGCCCTATTGCGTCGAGGTCACGCTTCTTACAATTGCGTCAATTAGGTACTTACCTGCATTAGTGCAATATGCGTGTTGATTTTTTAACATTAAATACAAGTTATAATTGAAGATTATTAACACTCATAAACACATTCAGCCGCGCTTGATTCCCATAAAGGCAAATACCACTCATTTCCTTGCAACAATCCTGATATCAGACATTATTCGTCATTTAAGGGTATTCTTGGCCTTTCTCCAAAATGTCTTCAACTACGAAAATTTTTTGCAGAATTATCCTATTCATACTATCCTATTCAAACTATTATGACTTAGCCAGACTATCATGAACATCCTACAAAAGTTTAGAGAATAGAGTAAATTGTCATTTTAGCGTAGAAATTAAAACCATTCTACATGAGACCTTACAAGTACCGTAGAAATATCTCTAAATCCTACGCTAAGATGTTTATGGGTATTTCAGAAGTTTTAGGATACACCCATTACCGGTTCCCCAGAGTACTTATTGCTTGAGAGTACCTGCTTCGGCAGCAATTGGCGGCATTGGGGCACCGTCCCGAAACCACCTGGTGACGGTGATGTGACTCCTGACTGCTGGAGGCGCCAGGCAGGTCAGTAAGGTGGCGCCGCCTGCAACCCCGTGCGAAGACTGCACTCTGATGTCCCAGGAAACGTCCATTACTGTCAACACAAGTAAATTTTTACAAAATTTAAATAGCTTTCGTTAGGTACATAAAAACATTTTACATCTGAAATCCATTCAAAAAGGAAATGTAGTGAGTCTTCGGACCGGCTGACCTTATCTTCATCAAACATAGCTAATATCCTAGTTCTGCTAAGATAGAAGGGTCGACAAGCAATACGATGCCTGCGGTCAGAGCAAACAATACAAATATACATTTTATACATACGGGATTTATCACGTACCGAGGCGAGACGTTATTCGGAGCGGATCGCATTCACGATGAAGGTTCAAATAAGTATTTATAATAATGATTGAAATTAATCACAAAAGTTTTCTAAGTAAAATACAGATAATCATAATCATTTATTGCCAGAATATAGGTTCTACAGAAAGATGTCACATTTAGTTTAAATTAGTTTCACTATACTCTACCCCACTCCGGGGTGTGCAATAAGCTTGTAAAGTTTTTATATTTATTCACTCATAAAATATTATTATTTACATTACACTATTTATGTCAAACATTTAGTCAGTCAGTTAAGATAGCCACTTGTGACAATCCTGATAATAATAGACTAGTGGTTCGCCCCGAAATGAAATCTTGCGAGTCTCCCATAAAAACAAAAAAATATTATTTGTCTTTGACTATCAAAATGTGCCACGAAATTATTATCTGGTTCCCATACTCTCGCTCTGCTCTGCTTAGTTTGGGGCTAGATGTGTGAAATGTCCAGCAATATTTATTTATTTTGCCTAATAAAGTCATCATCATGCTTGTCTATTTTATATGGATATGTGAGTTGTAAATTAAAATAATACAGAGTGTCGACGATCAGTGGCAATATTCAAACCAAACTTATAATTTAAAGTGACTTTGTTATATGCATTTCGTTCACTAAATTTGAATTTCTCAAACTAAAGTCGAGACTTTCGAAGCCTACATGCTTCATATTTTATAGCTAAACAATGGCTCACAAAAAAACACTAAAAATATTTAATTTTACGGTCCATGAAACATTATGGATCAGCAATGAACCATCAAACTCTTAACACATTAAAACTGAGGCTCAACAAACAGTCTGACACAATTCCTCAGCTTTAGACCCTCACTTTGCATTGGAAAATAACTCTTCGGTCTTGGGCCACAGAATTTAATTTGCCGCTTGACTGTGACCCTTGACCTACCGTATTGACATTCCAAAGCCGGGATCAATCTCGCCGGGAACGCAAATATTCTTTATTCAGCGTCTGAGGCGAGGGTCTGAAGGACGCAGGGTCTGGGAGACCGCAATATCCTCGCTTTGAGAAAAAGGACTAATGGAATCAGGTCGTGAATTCCATGGGTGCCGAGCCTATTTTGTTATTTATTTTACCTCTTTAGAGATTGAATGTTCTACTCGCAATATAAAGAATATGACACATTGTGTGGATCTATACTATCTAGGACTTGTGTTATTAATACTTTACAGAGATATCGGTTGAAAGAATCTACTAGACAATGGCGTCTATGCCAACATGTCGCTATAACACCTCCCATTAATAGATTGGTACATTTGGTACCTATTTATTGTAAGTGTAATTACATACCTACAGAGTTGATGGATGTTTTTAGAGTTCCGTACCCAAAGGGTAAAACGGGAGCCTATTACTAAGACTCCGCTGTCTGTCTGTACGTCTGTCTGTGTGTCCGTCTGTCACCAGGCTGTATCTCATGAACCGTGATAGTTAGACAGTTGTAATTTTCAACAGTTGTAAGTGCTCGTTTTTGCTTCATAATGATAACAGCAACAGGTAGACGCTTGAAATATTCGCAGAATATTAAGTTATATATTCACTTTAAAAATAAATAATTACATTAAAATAAAACAAATGTTTAAGGGGGGCTCCCATACAAGAGACCTGATTTTTTTGCCGTTTTTATAGATAATGGTACGAAACCCTTCGTGCGCGAGTCCAACTCGCACTTGGCCGGTTATTTATCTATATATTATAAGTATGTTTTTACAAAAAAAAATATAAGTATTCTATCAGTTATCTGGTTCCCATAGTACAAGCTCTGCTTAGTTTGGGGCTAGATAGCGCTTTGTAAAATGTACAGCGAAATATATTTTTATTTTTATTTATACCTACAGAGTGCACCTAGCATGTATTTTATCACCAAAGAGGAGAACCTAGAACTTAAATGGAATTTGAATATAATTTATCCTGATCATCCAGACCTTTTTAAGGCCTCTTGCCTTAAAAGGTTTCTTCTAGATCTTTGTGCTCCATAAATGGAATTTGAATATTATTTACTAGCTGACTCGCCAGCGGTTTTGCACGCGCAAAGACCAAAATCATTTTTCTATAGAAACTTTGACACCCCATTTTTATCCCATGGGACCTGATTTATGGGATAAAAAGTAGCCTGTGTGTTAATCCCGGTTATAATCTACGTAATTACTAAATTTAATTGAAATCGGTTCAGTCGTTACGACGTGATTGAGTAACAAACAAACAAATAAATAAACAAACATAAAAACTTTCGCATTTATAATATTAGTGTGATCCTGATCATTGCAATCCAGACCTCTTTAAAGTAAGAGTAAAAAGGTTTCTTCTAGATCTTTGTGCTCCATCTTAGACCACATACATCATCGCTCACCATCAGGTAAGATTGTGCTCAAACGATGATCGCTACGCGATAAAAAAACCTTTATGTACTATTTGACCTCCGTGGCACAGTGGGCGAATAGCCGGCTGAGACGCAGGAGGTAGCGGGTTCGATTCCCGCCGCGGAACAAATGTTTGTATGATCTACATATATTTGTTCCGGGTCTGGTTTTTTCTCTATGTATTATATGTATACAAAAGAAAATGTATATAAGTATTTTACCAGTTATCTGGTTCCCATAGTACAAGCTCTGCTTAGTTTGGGGCTAGATAGCGCTGTGTGAAATGTCCAGCAATATTTATTATATTTATTATTATTTGATTTCCCGTTAAATCTTCTAAATTTTAGCCTTTGCGTCTTCCCTATTACTTACCTTATATGTGAAACAATTTTCACATTTAAGGTGAAAAGGTGTTTTCAGTTTTTTCATCATTTACCTAAAACAGTTGATAAATAGATTTTTTACCAAAATCATCTGATTTTTACCGGGTAAAAATTGACATTCAATGATAATCTTCAAATTTTTAAAGTCGTAGAATAAACACTGTTCTCCTGAGTGAGGTTAATAAACCCCTTTCGGGATAACACACATAATTCGGAGCACCGTATACAGTACGTGGTGTGTTTGGTATCAAAGTGCAGTCCGCAAAATGCCGCAGGGATTAGTAGTGGACTTGATGGATTGCACGTCAACCGATTTATCTCGATCGTGTGAAAGAGTTTTCGATATATTTTCAGATGAAAACACTCAAAACAAACTGTTTGTCACAAGTACCTAAGCAGAGTGCATACAACTTAGGAACAACTTATAATACTACTTGGTTTTGCAATTGACTTTGTGTGCGAAGTTGGACATTAAACTTTACAAAGGTTGCGTTAGTACAATCTAATTTAATTCTGGTAGCGAGAAAACTTGTAAAGCAACTTTTATAAAGATAACGCAACTTAATATCTTTATCTAAACTAGACCGGTCAAGTACAGGTAGGACTCACGCACCGAGGGTTCAGTACCTATATTTATGTTAATTAAGCAGCACCATTTACTTATGTCACTAAGAAATCAAGTCTACTTTTAAGGAACATTTGTAATATACTGTTCTAATAATCTCAAAATCATTTATTACCAGAATATAAGTAATACAGAAAGATGTCACATTTAATTTAAATTATTTTCACTATACTCTACCCACTCAGGGGCGTGCAATAAGCTTGTAAAGATTTCATATTTGTTAAATTATAAAATATTATTATTTACATACACAATTTAAGTAAAACATTTAGATAGTATTCGATTATAATTATTCTGTGTCAAATTAATCATGTCATTATTTATTATAGTATTCTTCTAAAATATAAAAAATCTAGATAGAGTCTTTGTTTTATTTTTCCTGTAGTCTTTGTTTTATATTTAACTTTCCATCAATCATATAATTTCCGATTTTCGTTCCCGTAAAGAAAACCGTTTATAATCATCTTAACTTACCATACGCAATTTACCTAAATATTTACGCAAACAACAGCAAGCAATTATTTGACTATACTTTTGACTTTTGGCACTTATTGACATACGACAACAAACCCAAAAAAAACTTACCTTAATTCTGTTGGACGCGCCGTCCCTGAGGCGCGCCAATAGATGTTTCACATCAAAATATCCCTCTAAAGGGTCAGCTTACTGTAGAAAACTAATAAACCAAAATCGATTTTCCACGTGGAAACACCATTCTTCATAGCTGTAGCCCGTCACAGCGAAACACTTATCGGACGTGGCACGGGCGCGTATCGTCGATTTGCCACTCGTATCGACGCCACTCAAGCGCCCTTTTTGTGCACTCCAACAATGGAACCCTGCCTTTATATTACACACTTTAAAAGTGCTCTTTGAGATTTATCAAGATGAAATTCTAAGGAAGTATTTACGCGGAACTTATCTTTTTAGTTCTTTTGAAGCGATTTGTAAGCAGCAAGTTCTTGAGTTGTGTGTATCAAAAAATGCATTGAGAGTGATGTAAACTCTACATTTCAATGATATGAATGAAATGGACAGAAAGTTAATAAATGCACCAGTAAACTTATGGCGGGTTTATATATTCTATATAATTATTTACAAGTCGGCTATTAACCATTTTTATGCTAATTTGTATTTTATTCCAGCCAACTGTTCTGTAATATAGAATGGGTAATTAATAATGTTTAAAACCCCTGATGAAGAAAACGAACAACTGAATACAACGTTTATATTTTAGCTTCTTCAATATTTCAAGATTTAATAATTTCTAGAAGCATTAACATTCCTTTGTTCTTTATTTTACACAAAATAAAAATCCATCAAAATACCTTTGTGCAGAAATAGAGGGCATGCTAAAAGGCGAGCTTAACCCTAAGAAAAGTTTGTTTCCAGCATACCTTTATTCTAAGCACACAACACAACATTCTAAGTAACATTCCAAGTATTCATCAAATATAAATTAAAGTAAAATCAATTGGCGCGATCCTTGTGCTCGGATCCTTCAGATAGTCGGTAAGCTAAAACCTATGAAGAGCCCTAGATAAATGAAGTTAAGTGCGTAAAGTCCTTGATTCAGCCCCTTCTGCGAACAAAAAGCGCTATTGTTTGAAGGGATATGGCCAGACTGCTGATTAAGCAATCCTTATGAAGTGAGAGCAGACAATGAACGGGTGTTTATCCATTGTGCTGATTTGTGGCACTTTTACAATTTCTTATCAGAAAATAATTTACTACAACTAAAAGTACATACTGTTAAATGTAATGTTGTAATAAATATTATTGAGATAGCGATATTTTCTACCTTTGTTTTTTGACCTCATCAACATCATCATTATTACAGTATGATATCACCCACTTCTAGGTATAAGCCTTCTGTCTATTCTTTTCATAATACTAACAACATTATTGAATCGCTCGTAATGAAGCTTGTTTAGTTGTTTTTGCGGTCACTATGTGACGTGATGGGGTGACCGCTGATGGAATTTTAAACTGAATACTTTGGAGGGTACGTTAAGAGGCCAGTCCTGGCTATACAAGTCGTTATACTAACAGTATGGAAAGACTAACAATCTTGCCGTCTTTCATACTGCCGCTACAGCAATAAGTGGGAGCAATAGAACTGTTATTTATCGTCTCCAATAACCCCACAGGTTTGAATACCGCCACCACTATGCATGTAAAGCGGCTATAGAAACAACCTGTCGCCACATTACGACCGTTTTCTGGCTAATTAACTTTACCCCGAGGTAATCTGGGGAGGAATGGCGTCTATGGAGACGTTCGCGGGGTGATATTATTATTAGATGATTTGGAAAATATAGCGATGTTCGTGGAAAATATTGGCTATTCTGGAAATATGTGCTGATAAAACTCGTTAGCAAGCGTGAGAGCTTACATCCACTGAACATAGCTCTGTCTGTCTGTACCTTTGATTCTGTCTTATTTCTATTTAGTCGCGGGCAGCCCTAAGCTGTGCTTTTCTTTGAAGACTTGTGTGGCGCAGTAGGTGAATAGCCGACTGAGACACAGAAGGTTGCGGGTTCGATTCCCGTCCCAGGACAAATGTTTGTACCATATACAGATATTCGTTCCGGGTTTGGGTGATCTAAATATTATAAGAATGTGCGACGATGAGCTTGGAATCTGTCACGTGAATGGTTAACTTCTATAAAAATAGTGGGCTTGTATATCAAACATAATTTTAGTACTTCCCTTTGATTATCCCCTTGTGGAATATCTTCTCGCGTCTGTCTGCGTACTGAGTAAGAGATCTGAGGATGTTGATCATGGGAACTGTATAATTATAACCTGTATGGCATGTATTTACAAAACAATAGCGTTGTATAAAATGTTTTTATTTGCCTTCTTTTATTGCCAGCCTTCTCTATCCTGTGTCCACTTCAACTTTAAAAGTGTTTATTTGTTCCTTTAACAGACTCACAGTAACAATAATGATTGTAGGAGTAACTCAGTCCCTGAATCAGAATAAAGATAACAAAAGAAATATGTACAACTCTAATCATAAAATAAATGCAAATAAGGTTTTCTCGTCAATCTAGAGGCTTCCAAAGACCCACTTAGGAGTTCTATTGAAACTGAACGAGACAATTTTGTTAACTTCTAATAACGTTTTGAATTTTTAAACGTTTTTCTTGCCTTTGTTGAATAAATTAAGATTTGATTTCTTGATGTTTAATTTGCGTTAAGAATTCTATTTACTTTTTTGTAGAGAAAAATTGTAGATAAACTAGGTAGAGAAGTCTTTCTAAATGGTCAATATTTCAGCTGTTACACTTACGTTAGATTAGACTTTCACTGCTGAACATCTCTCACAGTTTTTCAGTGATCGATCTTATGCGCCTGCACCTAACGGCTCCCAGCAATCCGAATTAAATCACCTTTCACTAGTCTTATATTAAAGCAGTCAATTAATTAAAAAAAAGTAGGTAATTGACAGTCATGAATCTGATGATAAAGGATGTGTCCAAAGAATACTAAGGAATAATAACAAATAAAATATTGTTGTCGGGATAACAAATAAAATAGGTACACACGTAATAAATACCCGTTTAAATCAGTAATTATGTGTAGTATTCAGGAAAATTTGAAAAAGTAATTGTTCCTTACACCCAGAGGTATAAGACCCATTGTAGCGGGGACCCATGTTCCCCGATTTTTTTTTATGGCTTTCAAGTGATTTCTATGTTTTTCAGAAGTATTTCCAGATAGGTGTGAGACTGTGAGACTGTTTGAACCATCCTGTATAAAAAACTTGTTTATTCATATAACAATGATAAATATAGTTAAATTAATCTTCTTGGCGTTGTATGCGGAACAAATCCGGCTCCCGACGACGTGGACACGTTTCTAATTTACAAACGGACAAACAACATTTTGTATTGTCAATCGGGAAATTAATTTTAGCGAACTAGAAAGTGGTCGGTTCACAGAAATAGCTATCTTCTATTTATTATATGGTAGAGTAGGGACCGTATTAAAAGTGTTTTATCCCCATCATCATAATAGCATAGAACGTCCAATGCTGAAAATAGGTATTCTTATAGATTTTCAGCCCGACCGACCTTACGCGACCTGCACCCAACGGCTCCCATCTCTCGTCTTGTCATCTAGCGGGCGCTTTTAAGTGCGTGAATACATAAATACACTAAATACACTAAATACATTTGATTTGATTTGATTTGAAAATCGTTTACTTTTACGAGTAACTAGTTAATCTTTCTAGAGGTTTTGTATTTATATTGTAAATTTACTTTACCATTAGCGTGTTCCGAGAAATGAGATATTGAATATTAGCACGCCCAATTTAACAAAAAGGTGTATAGACTCATAGATAACTCTTTATCATTACACCAAATCCAAATTACTAAACGTAATAAGTTAAGTTTTATTAACTGTTATGAATTAATTATTAATCAAATATTTGATCGAGCGAAGCGAGATCTCCAAATCAACTTGGACTAATCGGCGTTATATGTATGTACGTTTGTTTGTCCGAGGATAACTTTCGAAACGTTTATCCGATCATCGTGAATTTGATATAAAGGTAAGTAGTGATGACACAATTTTGATGTGACTCAATAAGCTAAAAATGTTGAGTGGTTGTTGAGATATTGGGGTTCAAGAGGGGTATTAATTACCCCAAAACAATATGAGACTATCCGGTCAAATGGCAAGTCTAATAAAAGGTATTTGTGGGTGCATTTAGACCCCATTTTTTATTTTTAGTTTAAACCTTTAGTTTTTATGTTATTAGCCATAATAAAAACAGAACTTTGACAAAATTCACAGGGTACACCAGTGACCCCACAGTACTGCAATTTGGTATGCGTGTGACACAAATATAGGTAAAAGTCTGAAATACAGAATAACTGCAATTTCTACCACAAAAAAATAACCAATTCATATGAACTCCCGTTACCTGTAATTTGAATGAAACTGTAGGTCAAGTTAAATGGTTTGTATTTCGGGCCACTATTTTGATAGTCAATGATTACAAATAATATTTTTTGTTTTTATGGGAGACACGTGAGATCTCAGTTCGGGCGAACTACTAGTTTACAAAATAAATTGATGCTGTTATCTCAAAAAGATTACATTGAAATTCGTTCTAGGTATCGTAAAGGAAAGACTCGCAAAAATGTATAGGAAAAATGCGGAACAAAAAATATAACTAGACAAAACAGGAAATTAGCTTACGGCGAAATAAGCTGCTTATCGCAGTCTGCGCAAGATTTAGGATAAAACAGATGAACAGAAAAGTTTTACAGAGGTGGTTTTCTCTTTACTGATAGAAGGAACAACATTTTGCGACAAGATTAAATACAACAAAAATGACGCTCCCTATATAAACTCCTTACAACTGTTATGAGCCGAGGATGAACAGCTACACCGTGTTTTGTTTTTACATAGAGGCTTATTAAAAATCCGAACAAAATATATAAAGCGCGATGCAATATAGACGATAAAGTTTTAGGCTCTGCCTGGTGGCCACCGTTTGCGGTGGCCACCGCCACTGATGGCCAGCGACAAGCAGTACACACGCTTTTTCATACTTTAGTTCGCTCCACACACGTGGCAGGTGGCGGCAACCCACCACAGCAGTGTCTGCAACACGCAACAGACGAAACCGTGGCCGGTGGTTCGTTAGCCTTAGTTATCCGAAAAGTATCTCGCCTAATCAAAAAAAAAACTACCATGAAAGGGCAAGTCGACTTCAAGTTTCGATCCTAGCTTGATATCTGTTATTGTTGCCTCTAATAATGCGATAAAAAGATGACTAAAGTTAAAATTACGGAAATTGGGGTACTGTGCTTGGCGGAGTAATAAAGTCCGATACGAACACAGTGGGACCGAAAGCAATACAAGTGCGAACATAGCGCTCCCATGAGTATGCATTCAAAACATTCAACATTTTTATTCCTGCTTTCTGGAAACAGGAAAATAAGTTTTCTGGGGTTTTAAATCCTCTTTTTCTGAAGTTAAAGTTCTTGAAATTACTTAGGTGACTGTTTCTGTGCCTAAGCAACTTTTACTCTGTAAGCACTTTTTCTTGAATGAAAAATCTTCCATCTGATAGAATCTAGACCTGACAGCGAGGCAATTACAGAAATGCGAATGACGGCTAGCAGTACCTACAAGACGCACAGAAATCTTTGGCCACTGTAAGTATAGAATCTGTTTTCCGAAAGAAGTTCCTCGGCCTAGGCACTAGTGTGTGTTTTTCGTTGAAGAGTGAAAGAGCTAGCAGCACAAAATGAATTACAGGAAGATTAGCAACTCGTCACACCTCACGGAGTAATAAGGTGACGGGTCTCGACGGGAGCAAACGCAATGAAAGTAATGAAGTTCGCGGACGGCGGCGATGAATAATAAACGCGTTGCCGGTGATTTCCCAAGCCACCGATCCGGAACTTTGCGGTTTAGTCCAGTCGCTCGCTACTCTTCAGGTTCACAGTTGACGTCTGTCGTCGTTGACAAGTGACAGAGGACGACTAAGTATAGTTTTTGGGGGTTGTTTACTTTGTGGCCGCAATAGTCCAGCCATATTTTAAAGTACCTACCCAAACAAAATAAAATTTTATTCAGCATGTGGCCACCCTGATGTTTTGTTAGAATATCTGTATAGTTATTGATAAAATTACACATAGGTATAGGTAGAGAAAATGGCTATGCATTTTTAGTTTTCTTCAGTAAATGCAAAAAGTGACTTCTCGTAAAGTTAATAATAGATAAGTCGGTCGTAAATTTGTTAGCTACAGTTTAATTTATTTTCTACTACTCGTAGTTAAATGGGAGGCCCATATTTTTCTTTTATTTGATTTATTGCGTAACAACATAATGCAAATTTGCAATTTTTAAGCTAAGATAAGATAATAATAAAAAATGATATAATAATTAATATTGCTGGACATGTCACATATTGCTACGAGTATCTAGCCCCAAACTAAGCAGAGTACGCAGAATAAGCAGAGCTTGTACTATGAGAACCAGATAACTGATAGAATACTTTCATACTTTTTTTGTAAATACATACTTATCATGTATAGAAAAACATCCAGACCCGGAACAAATATCTGTAGATCATGCAAATATTTGTTCCGCGGCGGGAATCGAACCCGCTACCTCCTGCGTCTCAGCCGGCTATTCGTCCCTTGCGACACGGAGGTAGCCAAGGTTACTTTTATTTGCTAGAACATAGTTAATAAATCAGTAGATCTTAGTCTATAAGTTAAACACATTTATGTTTTACCCTAGTAAGGCATGCAGCAGTTTATACAGCAGTAGAAGTCCTATGGCTTATATTATGATGATGATGGAGTGCCAATGATTTGTACAGACGTTTCATACGCCTGTACACTCTATAGCTTTATTATTCTGCCCCCAAATCAGGTGAAAAGAAAGTGAGAGTTGATCACTGAGTAATTTTACCGTTCTTGATTTGGGCAGTTAAGAAGCGTTTTACTTTTCAAATGTTACCGGATGATGTTCAAGATATAGTAACTTTTTAATAAAAATACAATCGTATTCAGATACCAGAAAAAAACAACTTATTAAACCGATTTGGATGAAATTTCTATAGGACCAGTCTGCAAGTATATTCTTCCAAATAAAAAATATTTTTCCAAATCGGTAGATAAATGACAGAGTTCTGAGGTATCAAACATAAAAAATACAACCTAAGTAAGAACCTCCTTTTTTAAAGTCGGTTAAAAAGGAGGATGTAAAACATACTATTTTCGTAAATATTACCTACAGCAATACATAAGTCAACACAGTAATAATAAAAATATTGAAGTTTGCACGAACCAAAAAAGTTTTATTGTTACAAAGTTAACAAAGCACGATTTTAATGAGCTCGGCTAGAATTTAACTCAAAGTAAAACGGTTTTACTGCAAAAGGGTAAAACTAACAAAATCCACGCGATTTTGCAAAATTATTTTATGTTGACGTTTTAAGTTGAGAACGAGAATTTTATTTAATTTGTATCGTTCGTAGTTATTAAATATTTTTAACGCAACGAGAGCCGAACCAGCACCTCTTGTGGGCCAGCCACTGACTCGTCGTGTGAAGCTGCGTAGGAAAGCTCCCTTCCCCTCCTCCACTAGATGGAAAGACAGATGAACAAAAACAGTAATCTTACAGGGAGCCGTTGAGTGCAGGCCGCGCTCTAGAGAGTATTTACCTATTTAGTGAATTAGGTCTATGGAGAGGCCTAAGTTCAGCAATGGATGTCATATGACTAAAGATCATGATGATGATGAAGTGAAGCGGTCTAAATGACGTCTAATTATTGCACACTACAGATAATCACCACTAACCTATTTCCGGCATATTCCTAGTAATTGATGACGTCACTGTCATGCCACTAGGGTTGCCGCACCTCCCTAGATACACACCATTCAAATTAAAGCCTATAAGGGCTAGATCTAGGTCATTCTTAGTGCTGCTTGTAACGGTGGCTCTAATTGACTAAGGAAGTTTAGAATAAAGGGTTTTACGGTCACCCATCTAAGAAATAACCAAGCTGAGCATTGCTAGACTTAATTCATTAGAATAAATATTAGATAAACTACGACCTGGGCCCCAATTTCTCGTAGATTTCCGGAGTGACCGACTTTGTGCGTCCTGCACTCAACCTTCTTTATTAAGTCAACCTTCTATCTATGATCGTACTACGAGTATGTACTAGGGGTGATCCAAAAGTAGTGATAATCAGTTATTTCTAGTGCACACAAAAATACAAAAAAATATCAGTCAATTGCTCAGTTACCCACTAGTTCAGGAAAAAAAAATGATATAAATAGGCCACGATTCCCGGGAGCTACATTCATTTGAATACGGACTGTCAAGGAGTGAACATAAAAATGGAAAAACACGAAATCAGAGCTGTCATTAAATACTTCTGCTTGAAAAAAATGTGTACCAAAGACGTACACAGCGACTTGGTGGAAACATTAAGGGACTCTTCTCCTCCATATTCCACAGTTGCACGCTGGGCTAAGAAGTTTAAGCTGGGAAGAACATCGACAGAAGACGAACACCGCGAAGGACGCCCATCGACGTCCCTCACTGAAGAAAATGTGAAAAAAGTTGAAGAAGTTGTATTGGAAGATCAAAGAGTGACTATCAGGCATGTAGCTGAGGTCACAGGGATCTCATATGGCAGCATTCAAAGAATCCTTGCGAACGAATTGCATATGAGAAAGGTCTCCGCGCGTTGGGTACCGAAAATGTTAAACGACGAGCAAAAGAAGAAACGAGTCGACATGTCAAGAGCAAATCTCGAAAAGTTTCAGGCAGATAAAGATAATTTTTTGTCACATTTTGTGACCATGGACGAGACCTGGATCCACCATTTTGATCCTGAAACAAAACAACAATCGATGACATGGAAACGATCCGATGAACCGACGCCAAAGTGTCAAGCTCAGCAGGGAAGGTTATGGCGTCTGTTTTTTGGGACGCTAATGGAATAATCATGGTGGACTACTTGGAAAAGGGGGCCACTATTACAGGCTCCTACTATGCAGAACAAATAAGAAGATTGCGGGAGGCTATTAAGGAGAAAAGGCGAGGCAAACTGCGGGCTGGAATGCTGTTCCATCAAGACAACGCACCGGTTCACAAAGCTGCAATTGCCATGGCTGCCATTCAGGAAGCGGGCTTCGAGCTGGTGGAACACCCCCCCTCTTCACCAGATCTAGCCCCCAGTGACTTCTATCTCTTTCCACGACTCAAGGAACACCTCCGAGCCAAGAAATTTGACGATGATAGCGACGTGATGGCCGCGGTTGAGGACTTTTATGAGAGTCAAGATAAAGATTTTTTTCTAAGGGAATTTTAGGTTTAGAAAAGAGATGGACTAAATGTATAGACTTGCTAGGAGACTATGTTGAGCAATAAATTTATTTTTTTATTTTATTCATTGTGTTTATTATTGATTATCATTACTTTTTGATCACCCCTCGTACTTTAGTAAAATACATATTTGTTATTCTATTATATATACAACTATGAGAGTTTCAAAAGTTTTCATGTTTCATTTAAATTACATCAAAAGCTTTTTAAACTAATAAACAACTTATTAGATCATAGATAAGTACAATAATGGTAGCCCTAGAGTAGGGGGTGGAAGTGGGAGGAGGTGTAATGAGTGACAGAGCTATCTATCAGCGTTAGCTCGCTCAGACGAATACTGATTGGATGATTACGGAGTGTTCTGTTATAGGGATAATTGTCAGGCCAATTATTACGTGTCTACTTGATTTGTTATAGCAGTAATAACCAACTTCTCGTAGTAATAACGAAGTAAAACAAATTTTATCAAAATATTATGAGAGAATCAACGTCAGCCGTTAGTTAGTAGATCTGAATTTTAACATGACATGACACTCATTATTATAAATACGTGATTTATCACGTACCGTTTTATCGGTGTTTCGACCGACAGTGTTTCGGTTCAATTCGTGAACTTTCATCAGAGTGAGTGCGATCCACTCCGAATAACGTCTCGCCTCGCACTGCATGCTGCAGCCCTCTACGCGCGAGTCGACGGGTACGGGTGGTGGGGATTGCGTCAACGATAGCCCAACGTGTTGACAGGCTGCGTAATCATCATTATCATCACTGCTGCTCTCTTCGGTAGTTCTCGGTACAGGCAAACACACACCACTAACTATGTCTCTACCAGGTTCACTCACTCTTCTGTCGCTTGCATCATGAAGACATGTCCTCCAGGCTGGCGGTAGAACCCATCCCCTATCTCTGTTAAAATTCGGCACACGACTTATTTCTATCGCCTCTCGGATCTTGCGAGGAACGAAGAACTTCTCTCTCGGCGGCTTTGTCGAAACGTATGTAGTGCGTCGAATCAGAATCTAGGGCATGTTCCACCACTGCGACATGTTGGAGTCGACATTTTTCATTGCACGTATGTGTTCAGTCAGTTTTTAATAATGATTGAAATCAATCACGAAAGTTTTCTAAGTAAAAAATGACATGATACGTTTTAGTGACGAAGTGGGTAGTGATTTTGTTTACTCACTCATCCTATCGTTGAATAGGTCTTCCAAAAAATGTTATAAAGTTTCCAGAACACTTTTGATACAAGAATCCGTTTACATAATAAAAAAACTATAAATCGGGCAATTTCGTAACAGTCAGACGCCGTCATCTTCCCCGACCGAAAAAGTATCCAAAATAGTAGCACAGTACTATAATTGTAAGAAAAAATATGAAATAGATGATAAAATTACGTTGTCCGTTCTGAATTCTGAGTTTTGGTATTTGCGTCAAAGTTCCAACTGTGTGTTCAACATAACACTTAAATACGTCAATAATACTTAAATAACTAAAGTATCTTTAAAAGCGAAGGCTCTCATGACACTTTCATTCCATATTATGGTTTTTCTTATGATACTCCCACACAGGAGTTATATAACGTAATAAAACCTGTTAGCTGTTGCTTTTAGCGATAAGACCGGCCATTGTACTTAGCTTTATTTTTGTGTATTTCTTTTTCTTATTTTTCTTTTAATAATTATAAAAAAAATATAATACTGGACATTTCACACAGTGCTATCTAGCCCCAAACTAAGCAGAGCTTGGCTACTATAGGACCCAGATAACTGCTAGAATACATATATATTTATTTTTTGTAAAAACATACCTATAATAAATCTGTAGATCATGCAAACATTTGTTTCGCGGCGGGAATCGAATCCGCTACCTCCTGCGTCTGAGCCAGCTATTTGCCCACTGCACCACGGTAGTCGTTGTATGTTTAATTTTGTTTGATATGCAACAAAGAGTATTTATTTATCTATCTATCTGTTTTGTTATGTACGACATTAAATTCAAACACGCATCCGGTATCGTATTAACTGACTTTAGACGTGGGCTTAATACCAGTACCTTGAATATTTATCCAGTAATTGTTACATTTACTATAAACCATTTTTAACGTAAATCGTCAGTTACCTATAACAGCTACCTACTTACATGATAGATGAATATGATTTGCCTATTTAATAAAAGCTGTTTCATTGAAACTTTAGAACTTGATACTAAGGTTGTTTGAAAATTTTCTACGGTAATTAATTTCAATAAACCTATTTTACACCTACTTTACTGGGTAAAGGTACTGGTATTAAACCCACCTCTAGAATCAGTTAATATGCTACCTCCTGCGTCGCAGCCGGCTATTGACCCACTGCACCACGGAGGTCGTCAGATTAAGGACTGAATAAGTTTACTCGTACAACTTGAAAACTGTGTGTTGTTTGTTATTCCACAACTCCACACAAATGCCAATAGAGGGCTAATGTCCGTCAGTTCTACTCCCACACGAGATAATCACTTTGCGAACTTCCATTGAACACGAACCAACAAATGAAAACTCAAATAACAAATCCCTCCCGCGAGGGTCCACCTCCGCAATCAAAGGCTCCATCATCATCGACACAATGCAATCCAATTTAGCAAACGTTCGCGTTACTTCCTTTCTTTACTTTACTCGTTTCTTTACTAGTACGAGAGCTTTTGTGACTAGCATTTGAGCGCGGTTTTGCTCACGTGGCCAGGTACAAGTTGCTTGAGTGTTTTTTTTTTGTTTCTTATACAACCTGGAGATGGAACAAGCATAGGTGTGACCCACCTGATGTTATGTGGTAACCATAGCATATAACAAAGTATTGCGTCGTAGGGCACGCACCTTAGAAACGTACAAGTGCACCCTACGATGCACTGTTCTGCGTCCATCAACTTGAGGCATACAGGTGTAAAGCCACATGTGCCTGAAATTTTACTGGCAACTGTACCCTTCAAACCAAAACACAGCAATGCTGTTTGGCGGCAAAATTGGTATGGTGGTAGTACTTTCCTGGGCGTGTTCTACACTAAAAATTCTACTACTCTTTCCTTGTGATGGTCCAGTACCCCAATAACTCTCGTAATTTTAACTTGCTTAACTTTTAATTACATTTTGATATTATAGGCAGTTATTTCCTGTTACATCAAAAATTACATTGAGTTTGCCCAATATTATATCAAAACTTGAATTTGTCATTATTTTATTACGAGTTTTGCCTTTCAGAATACGTACCTACTAGATTTCAACGAGAATTATTCAAATCAGTTGAGCCGATCGGAGGTGAAGGAGTACCAAAAATCGTACAAACATTCACATCTTAGTAATATTGGAATGATTTTTAAGAAGCTCAATCAAGCTGCTGCATAAAAAACCAAACACAGATCAATCACAGACATTGAGCAGATCATGTTGAGGAACCGCCACTGGCTCCTACTTTCCATTTCTTTGGATCTGCCTCCTCTAAACGAAAACTATGACCTTTTCGTTTTGTCGCCCGTTGTATAAAAACATACGCTTCGTGACCGGAGTGTTTATATTCAATCTACCGGCGTACAGCGCACCTAATAGTGTCAAAAGGAAGATGCGTGACGAGACTCTGAATGTATGGAAGCCTGGCTCGAAATGTATGAAGGCGGGATTCTGACCGAGTGTTTCCTTGTAGATATACAAGCTGGGTCTTTTAGTCCAGTTAGCTTTGTGTTTGTAGCTGGTAATAGAATTAGCTGGATTGTTAGTGCTCAACGAGGTTATTTCGTAAAGTTACATAATCGGTATTTGCTGTTTGTAGTGTGCTCATTTGAAACAAATAAAATATCACTTTTACTCCTTGAGAATACTCTCAATACGTAGGTCTAAATTATGATATAGATACTGACACACATTGTTTATTGGAACCACAAAATATTACTAATAAAGAACAAATTTTGGGGACCTCCGTGGTGCCGTAGCAAATAGCTGGCTGAGACGCAGGAGGTATGTGGATTCGATTCCTGCCACTGAACAAATGTTTGCATAATTTATAGATATTTTGTTCCGAGTCTAGATGTTTCTCTATTTATTAACTAGCTTCGGTACGTGACTTCGCACGCACGGACTATAAATACTTATTTTCATAACATCTGAACCCTGCAAGATATTGAAATGGAACATTCACGAAAATTTAAGCGTTTCCGAGCCTATTCGAGACAAACTTTCAGAAAAAAAAAATTCAGACAAAAATTCTAAAAACGATCAATTATGATTAGGCGTAGTAGTCGTTTTCACTTAAATTTTGTCATTTCACAATACTTCACTTTACATTTCAACTTCACTCACTTCAATTTTATTATTGGTATATTGCTACTTAGTTGCAGGAGTTTGTTTAATGCTTATTTTCGAGCATGCTATCTGAGGCGCGTCTGCAAGGCGATTGTTCTAAACACGTGTTAGCGAATGAGCGTATTGATCTGAGTCCGCGGCATCTTCAAGAATATATGTATATAAAACAAACATGTGTAATGCTTTCAAAGGTTGACCAGAATTCTACTTATTAGTATAATACTCGCAAGTTTTTTTAATGAGCATGTGTCAACAACATTACGCACTATATACCTACCCATTACGATTTATACTTCATTCATAATAAGTAGGTACGTTATGACGAGTAAAGCGACAGGCGATTACCCAGCGAACTCGCCCGAATGCCACTCTAACAACAAGATTCCCGAAACTCTGTTAAGTGCTTATTGGTAAAAACGGTCTCTAATGGAATGGAAGATTGGCCCTGACGTTGTCGTCGCTCAAAGAGCAACTTTCTGTGAGAGGTAGATAAGGAAGGATTTTTTCAAGACTACGAGGAAAATAATATATTATTTGTATTGTTGAACAGGTAGAGTTCTTACATAACTTTTATTACCGCCAACTTAAGTTCAGTAAGAGCCTGTTACGAGCCATCGATAAATAAATATGATTTTTTGTTAGTGAATTAATTAATTCAGTTGGTGCAAAGGCGAACATACTGCTAGAAAGCATTTCATTCCAGTTAATCTTTGTGAAATAAGGAAAATAATTATCAACGGAAATCGAAAACAAACAAAACACTCGGCAATTAAATAATGCGATCAAAAATTTGATGTGACAATACCATAATAACTAAAATTTTATGAGGTTTTATAAAAATTGGCAATGCCTTCTACATTATAAACGTTATTATTATTGATCGAGCGAAACGAGATCTCTAAATCATCTTGGGCAAATCGGCGTTGTATGTATGTATGTATGTTTGTTTGTCCGAGAACAACTTTTGAAGCGTTGATCCGATCGTCGTGAAATTTGATACATGTGATACTGATTGCACAATTTTGGTGTGACTAAATGAGCTTAAAATGTTGGGCGATTGTTGAGATATTGGGGTTCAAGATGTAAAAAAACAAAAATGGAACTATCCAGTTAAATTGCACGTCTAATAAAAGGTCTTGGTGAGTATATTTCGACCCCGTTTTTATTTTTAATTTAATCTCGTAGTTTTTAAGTTATTAGCCCTAAAAAAACTGAACTTTGACAAAATTCACAGCGTACACCATTGACAGTGCTGAAATTTGGTATGCGTGTAGCTTTAGTGACACGATTATAGAGAAAAGTCTGAAATCCAGAATACCTGCAATTACTACCCCAAAAAAATATAACCAATTCATATGAACTCCCGTTACCTGTAATTTGAATGAAACTGTAGGTTAAGTGAGTGTATGCATTTCGTGGCACTATATTGATAGTCAAAGATTACAAACAATATTTTTTTGTTTTAATAAGAGATTTGCGAGATCTCAGTTTGGGGCAAACCACTAGTCTAGTAATAGTTGAATCGTATAATCTGTGCGTGTGATCTTTGTGCCGCGTGTCTCAAGAAATGCCTGTCGTTGGATGACGTGCGTGATGGGATTGCCGGCACTGGGAGAGCGTAGATTATCTCGACGTGGACTTGAGCCATCTCTCTGATGGACTTCCTTCGTTAATGTAGCCACGTCTCAGGTAACCTTTGTATAATGCAGTTATAAAGTTTATTCATTTTGTTAATTTACTCTGATAAATGCATTTTCTTTACTTGGTCTTGTAGGAACAAGTATGATAAACACACTTTTTAGTGAATGCGATCAGATTTATATTTCATTATTCGTGAATGTTTCGAATTCGATTAATAACTTAACAGTTATTCAACGTTATAATTATTGTTTCAATCATGCATTTCACCTAACTATTCATGTAATGGACCACTCTAATAGTAAATGTAGCGAATCGGGTCCAATTACGCCGTGGATTTATTTCCTGGTAAGCTGATTCCAGGAGAATGCGGCATAGGTATTTGTCTAAATGGCTTTTGCCGTCCATAAGTCAAATGTCTCTTACATGGGATATTCGACGAGCTACTAATATTTATGAGCTTTCTACTTGGAAACTGAAAAGGTTATTATCAAGAGGTAAAATAAACTAATGAATCTTTATCTTTAGTTGGTTCTGAAGAAACAGGCAGCAAATTTAATAAAGCGATGTAAATCCAGTAAATTTTCACAAATTTTGAAAAGCCCGGATTAATGAAACTCCTTTATTTCAGCATAGCCTTATACCTATTTCCCGAACCCCACTTTTCAAACGCAAAAACTGAATGGAAATCGGTCTATCTAACTACGACTCGTAGTTCCATCCCGTCTGTCTGTCGATGATCTGTATCTGACGTGATAAAGGGGTCATACTTATTACACTCCTTTTTGCGTCGCGGGCGTCAGCACTTTACCTTGTAAGTATAAAATCTCCTCCCCTTATAAAATTACTAGCGACCACGCGCGTCTTCGCGTGCGTGGTTTGTGAATAAAACGCAGCCTATGTGTCAATCCATTCATATACCAAATTTCATCAAAATCGGTTTAGCCGTTGCGACGTGATTGAGTAACAAACAAACAAGCATCAAAACTTTTGCATTTATAATATTAGTGTGATGATGATGACGTATCCACTCACCCGCTTCTAGCCGCATGTCACGCGACAAGATTGCGCCGACAGAGCTCGCAGCGCGGCATCGGTACACTGCCGCGTGCACGTCGCTTCTGTACTGTGCTGCGGTGAATGCGCCCAGCCAGAGCGTGCCGTTGGGTAGGGCTCCTCTGGAAACAATGAGAAGAATTCGTTAGTTCCATTTTTACCAGTTTTAGCCAACACTTAACAGAGGGATAACATCATAATCGTACAAGACATAACAAGTCCGCTGCTAAATACAGAACTCCCTCATTGATTTCCACATTTAATGGGGTAGGATCAAATTCTACCTGATTGGTAATTTTTGGATGATTTTAAACATTTTATAATAATACTAGTTGAACGTCTGTCAATTCGTACGCGTTACACTACTAAATGTGTAGGTCGGTAACCTAGATATAAAGCTAAACTCGCTGTTACAACTTGATTTGGTACCCCATTTTATCAAAGGGGACCTGATTTATGGAATAAAAAGTAGCATATGTGTTAATCCAGGTTATAATCTATACATATATTAAATTTCATTTAAATCGCTGCAGCCGTTACGACGTGATTGAGTAACAAATAAATAAACATCCTTACCATTTCAAATTTAGAACTCTACGTCCCTGTGAGGCCGTGTCCTAAAAGTGCATAACCTCTTTAAGCTTAGAACCCTTTAAATGAGGTACTAATATAGTACGGTGACTTTCGAGACATTCCTATTTTAAATATATTAGTATTTGCTTATGTTTTTAAGTGAGTTCAACCTTTTTTGAATAAAATCGGATTGAGTTTTCAAACATGTGTAAAAATAAAATGTAATTTAAATTAAAAGCACTAAGGATAAAATCGTGTCAGAAGCATAGTGACCAGCTTAAAATGAACAGAATAACAGCGGAACATTCAAAACTCGATTTTCGAAATTTTTGGAAGTCCACAAATAAGTTGAACTGTAAGCCTGGCCTGCCTGTGAGTGTGGATGGTGTTAATGACTGTAAGGGAATCGCGAAAATGTTTAGAGATCACTTTACTGTTAAATCGGCATTGGGACCATCACAGTCGGTGAACGGGACTGAGCCGTGTGGGCGGGAGCTAGGTACTAGATTTACAGCTAAAGATGTTAGGTTGGCAGTAAAGGCTATGTCGCGCGGTAAGTCTCCAGGCCATGACGGACTTAGCATCGAACATTTGCGGAATGCGGGCCCACACCTACCCGGGGTGCTGGCGATGTTTTACACCCTATGTGTAGGGCACTCATACTTACCTGCGGATATGATGAAAACTGTGGTGGTGCCAATCGTAAAAAAAACGGGTGACACAAGTGACAGGTCCAACTATAGACGGATCTCACTGGCCACCATAGTTGCGAAAGTATTTGACAGTTTGATTAGTGCTCAATTAGAACAACATCTACAATGAGATGATAACCAATTCGGTTTCAGATCAGGTCTTTCAACAGAAGCTGCTATATTGAGTCTAAAGCAGACTGTTAAATACGACACTAAGAAACGAACACCCATCTATGCGTGTTTCCTCGACCTCTCGAAGGCATTTGACCGGGTGAATTACGACATCTTGTGGCAGAAATTGGAAGACATAAAGCTATATTACCAACATTAGGTCAATGTCGTGAGGTGGTCGGGCGCCTACTCGGAGCCGTACAGTTTGGAGTGCGGGGTGAGGCAGGGGGGGCTCACCTCACCCAAGCTCTTCAACTTGTATGTGAACGCACTGATAGAGGAGCTTAGCAGGACGCGTGTCGGATGCCATATTGATGGAGTAGCGGTCAATAATATTAGCTACGCTGATGACATGGCGCTGCTGAGCGCCTCGGTCTGTGGCTTAACGAAAATGTTAGGCATTCGTAAAAATATGCGCAACTTCATGGCCTACAATACAATGTAAAAAGAGTGAATGCATGGTATTTCAGGCCAGGGGTCACCCATGTCCGTCACTAGTACTTACCATCAAATTGTATGGTACTCCTCTGAAGCGAGTTTATCAATTTAAATACTTTGGACATTGGATAACCTCTAACCTGAAAGATGATGTAGACCTTGAGAGGGAGCGGAGGGCGTTGTCTGTAAGTACAGCGCCCTATGTGTACAGTACAATAACGCGTTCAGGGTGCTGGGGGGCTGCCTCGGTTCTGCAGCGCATCGGGGATGTTCGCCGAGGCACGAGTGGACTGTTTCTACAGCACCATGCGCAAGCGGTGCACATCCCTGGTGCGCAGAATTCGGGCCAGTTCCAACGGCCAGGTTCAACTGTGAGTATCTAAACCACTGTTGTATGTTACATGCGCAGAACCTACACTAGATACTCACATACTTACCACATAATTTTTTGACATAAATTTTTATTTAAATTTTGTTTTGTCACACTTGTACTAACCATTTGACATCTTTAATTAAGTTTTTACTAACAAATATGGATCATTGGAATCTGAAAATAAATGAATTGAATTGAATTTAAGGAGTATTGATATCAACTTCGAAGCAAATCACCACCAAAATAACTTTTTACCCCCTGTTAACCCCGTTAGGGGATGAATTTCAATAAAATACGAAACATGTCTTTTATCAATTCTGTTAAAAAAGGTTTATGCAAAATTTGAAGTAGATTCGACCAAGGAATCAAGTTGTCCCATACAAACTTTGCCTCCCTTTTTCACCCCCTTAGGGGTAGAATTTTGAAAAATCCTTTCTTATTGGATGCCTACGTCATACAAAGAATACACCCTCCAAGTTTCAGGTTTCTACGATCAGCGGTTTAGGCTGTGCGTTGATCCGTCAATCAGTCATTCAGGACAAAGCATTTTATATGTATAGGTTGATTTGTGATGATTCCAGATTCTATTTAACATTTTCGGGTCACTATTTTATTTTTGAGAAGGCTTTAGTGAACCGCTCGGTGTAGGTATGCTAACCTGGGGCGCGGTGTCAGTGCAACTTTCTCGAGCGCCTATGGCTGCCTGTCCCTTATGAATCCTTATGTATCCGGGGGGAACGTCAGCTTATAGGACGGTGTGCCCCGTTTAAGTCCGACAAAAACTTATACTACGTTGCGGCTGGGAGTTGTAAGCAGAGAGGCGTTGCCCTGTTATCCTCCAGGAGTACGCACGCCGTGCTTCTGGAGAATAAGATGGCGAGAAGGAGGGCGGTCTCTCTCCGGATCATTGTGGCGCAAGACTTCAATGATAAGGAAAAAGACCGTCAACGGCATGGCCCCCTTTTGTGGGCGTGTGAGGTGCCTCCGTTAGCGGTTGACTGCGCGCCTGACCCTTTCAGGTGCACCCGCGGGTGTGCTTTTGGTTGCGAGCAGAGAGGAGTTGCCCTCTTATCCTCCAGAAGTATGCATGCCATGCTTTTGGAGAATGAGATAGCGAGGCGGGCGGTCTCTTTCCGGATCATTGCGGCACAAGACGTTAATGATCCGGAAAAAGACCACCAACGGGATGGGTTGGCGCGGCGACATCATGGGATTCCCTTGAGTCGGCTGTATGGGTCAGCTTCCTCTCGAGAGTCTAATTCATTGGTGGTCGTTGCCTCGCTGACATCAAGGTGGGCTCGGTTTTTTGTGGCCTAGCCGCAATTTCGAGCGCCGACTCTCTTCGTGACCCTCGGATCGTGGGGCCCCATTGGGCGAGGTGGCGTTCCCTCTGTTTTATCTAGCTGCGGGCTTTCGAGCGCGCTTCTGCATACAATGGGTGGGTCTGCCTTCTGATTGCTGAGGCAAGAAATTCCCTCCTCTGCTTCGGTGATAAGTTGGCAGGGAAAGGCTGTTTGCCGGGTGTTGAGGGACTATTCCCAGTTGATAGATGATGGCAGGGATGGAAACGACAGTACCCTTAATCATCGCCGGGTCGGGTCTCATTAGCCCGTACCTTCATGGTGGAAAAGGAAGATGTTTGCTGGGCTCGTGAGTGCTCGGAGTGAGGGCTCTGGCCGCGAGTCATTGGTGGGCGGCAGTATGGTGTGGTCTTCTATACTGCCGCCATGGAGGGAGGTGATGGTGGCTGGCGTAAGCTGTGGTAGCGCGTGGGTGGGTTTTCCGGCTAGGGTCCTTGCTGAGATCCCGGAGCCTACTTATCGCGCAGAAGATTGGCCAATGAGGATGGTTTTAGTGCGTCGCACTACACATAACCCGTTGTACCCTCATGTAGCGGGTATGTGGCATGCAGATTTCCTCCCCAAAAACAAAAAAAAAGGTATGCTAACCTAATAGTTGTGTTGAAAATGGATCATAGAATAGAATAAAGCTTTATTGCACCAGGAATATTTAAAATCTAATAAATGCTAAATATAGTACAATGGGCGGCCTTATCGCTGAAAGCAATTTCTTCCATGCAACCTTTGGATGGAAAGTAATGGGCGAAGCAGTATTGGATAGCGGTGCACAGAGTATAATTACAAATGAAGAGAAAAATTAAATAGTAATAAAATACTGTACGTATAATCGTAATACATAAATAAATACCTAAAGATACCCAACGAATGAACCTATATCATTATGCTTGCAAATCTTCTAAAACGCATTATAAACTTTTTCGTGCACAATGATTGTAAATTAAAAGTTAATGTTTATAACTTAAATTGTTTAATATTGCATGCTAGAATATGAAGGATCAGAATTTTATGTTTATTTTATCATTTGCTGCCATATACACAATTGCACATATATTCGCATTGAATAAATTAAATTAAATGCCTGCATTAACTTGACAATACGAAGAATAATAAACATTAGTGAGACTGCAATAAAACTCAGTCTCTACGTGTCGGCGCCGCCGCCGAATGCCCTTGTATTCTCAATCACAGACTTAACAATGTCTGCTTTAGCCTTTTCCACCGCCCGATAGACATCATCGGACCATACGACCTCGTAACTTCAACTTAAACGCGCAGGACCCTTCTAAAGATGAATCGGTTATGGGACGGTACGACTATTCTGGTCAGAATTATAGCTCTAATAAATACGGGTTATAAGGGATCGGTTTAGCGAATGTAGATTGCCATTCGTCTTCGGAATAATCCCAATATAATGTCTGATAAGAAATTCCATTCAACTTATTTATATCAAGTTCCTCGGCTCCTTCAAAGCTCGGCTTCAAAAAGTTCGCATTGAATAATCTCTTTTGAGTTTAAACAAAACACTGACTCTCAAGACAGTTTCATATAATTAATGAAGGAATCTCTTCTCCGTTCCTCTCTATTCTATTCCGCGGCATTTTTGAATAAGAAATCGTTTTAATAGAATAGCCCGGGTCTGAATAAGATAAATGGCTGTACGATTTTTGGTGCAAGTAAAAAATGATGGCGAAACGGAGAAAAAATCGTGTGAACGGAAGAGGGTCCGACGCCATCACCATTAATACCTATCAGGTGATACCGAGGTACCATTTACATCTTATTATGCTACAAATATGCGAGAATATTGAAGTTCTAATACCAGTTATATGATAACCCTTTGACGAAAAGACAAATGAAATAATAGATGTAGTTAGGTGATTATAGCAAAAGCTGCAACCGCTCTACTGAGCTGTATGTTTTTTCTTTGAATTAGTGCAGTGTGGTGTAGCTACCATGTGTTAGAATTCTGACTCAAACAAATTTCTACTTTAGGCATATAAAAATAATATTCAATTCAATTAGATCAATCGATGTTTCGGTCGACGACACAGTTGACCCCTGCAAAGTGAACACGATATTTTCATCCGGCGTGCAGTGTTTGCGCGTTCGGTAACGCAGTATTAATTACAAGTAGGTAAATACAGCGGCAATTAACAACAGTACCAGCAGTACTTCGGGGAATTTAATTAACAGACAAACAGATAAATAAACTCGCGTGATATTGTCGGTAGGTACTTTTAGTGACGGCGACACAGCTGCTCATGGAAATAGGGATGGTGGTGGAGTAAATTAAATTCTAGTTAATTGCGTGGAAATATATATTTAATGAAAAATCGACATTTGTGACACCGTAAGAAATGCAGGGAATGGTTTGACATGAGATGCACACGACGGCTATGCCTGGAACGATACGTAGGTATTATATGATGCCCTTAATGTTCTTTAGTTTAGTAATAATATATACACAAGAGCTAAGATATTTTTATATCCGATACGACCACCATCGTTGCCGGAAGAAAATAAAATAAACATAATTAATAAACTAAAAAATGTACATTAAAAGTTGACAAACAAGTATTCAATGCTGACAAAAAGTTATGAGCATACACACACAAAACAGCAAAACTGCAAATTTAGAAAACAAACGCCAGACTATAAGGGGTCGCAATAAAAAAATCATGTTTATGTTTCGGGCACAACTCGTATGCATAAAACATGAACTCGAATGTAATAGGTATGAACATAGACGAATAAACCTTTATCTATGACAGTTTCGGCTTTTAGGCAATTGTGTAGTTTGTTTCGGTGAAAGCTAATCTTTATTATCATACAATGGGCGCAACTCTGTTGCTATAAAACTACATTTAGATTGAAAAAAAAAATCTATTGAAAATATATAATACACAAACACAGTAACATTGTTCCTTTTATATCAAGTGCTTTCAACGTTACTCAGCAGCGAATTTCAGCTATTTACAAAAACCAAACAAACTCGTCGGCTAATGCAAAATAGGAGTCAAAGGCACTAATTGAGGCACCGTGAAGACATGTTAATTATATTAATCAAGAGGGTAAATATGAACCGATGACTGCGAGGCTTAATTAGAGACGATCTAACGACGCGATGCGGTTTGGTGCCTTCTCAAGTGTTTAGTGGAACATTCAATTGCAATCTTACGGGTTAGCGGCGAACTTGAATTAATGAAAAGGATTATTGAGTTTATATACTCGTTGATAGACTATACATAGCAGAAGTTTAGAAAGTTAGTTTAAAGAATTAGAAACAATATAAATGTACAAAGAGAGGACTTTAGGGAAGAATTGGGCGAGAAGGGCAATTAGGTACAGAAAGTAGTACCAATTGGTATAACCGCCTTGTATCCTGCAACTTTAAAATAAAACGATTAACGATGTTGAGTTTGAATTTAAATAGCTTGGATATTTGAAAAACTAATTACCCTCCCGCCAAAAATGACAACACAGTTCGGCGCGCCGCTTTCAGTCACAGAATAGTGCCACTGGCATCAAACACTTGGATCTGCATATACGCATCTCTGCAAAATCATGACGCGTGATTAAAAATAACAAAAAAATTATTATCTTTCCTGTTAAATATTTAATCTTTGAACCTAAGAGGGGTTAAGTTACTGGTTTCTATACGTTAATGATTATCAACATGCTTTACTTCTCTCGCTATGTTATGGTGCAGCTTCCTTACTCTTCGTAAAACATATGTAAGCATAAAACAGACACATGTTTTGCTTCCGAGTCCACACTGTTTTACAACAAAACTTGAGAGCAACATTCAAATTTTCCACACAAGTTTGTTTACTCTGCTTTGGCTGAGTTTCCGAACTTTCCTCAAACACTGCAACCCAGAAGTCTCTTACCACCTTTCAAGTCCCTACATCTTTGTACAAGGCCGAGAGTCAGTGTTCATATTATTATATCATAAAACTAGAGAAACGTATGAGATGGACGTTTATACATTGGATATATACTATAAGGGCGTTTGCTGTACTAATTGATATCTTCTTGATATCTAATTGATTCTTCTATATTGCAAGCATGTGGCAAGTTTTTGCTTTTTCTTGGCTAGATGACGACCTTCATGCCATAAGGTGCTCCTTAACGAGGAATCTTTTCACGGCATTGAGAGTGAAGGCATTCATTGAGAGTGAATGTGAAGGTAACATTGAAGTTGTGAAGGTAAAACGGCCTCCCCCCCTAGTTAGAAAGAAAAAAAAAATAAAGTTATAGGATAAACGTTGCTGGGAGCCGTTGGGTGCAGACCACATAATATTGATCACTCTGGAAATATATGGGGGAAGTCTATGTTCAGCAGTGGACGTCCTAGGTATAGCTAATATGATTTTAATGGTGAATAGCCGGCAATGCCCAACACCCATTGTTCAGCATCACATGCTCAATCTACTGTCTGCTAGTTGCCTTGGATTGTGTAACATTATTTTGTGCTATTTAGCGATGAGTCCGCCAATTGTATCCAAAGCTTTACGTTGTTATTTTTTATTTGTATTTATTTTATGATGTGCAATAATGAATTATCTAATCTAATATTACCCAAGATTTGATTAATCGGCATTTATTTTGTCAATCTGGCCCGCATTTGTGATTTTTAAAATGACTTTGAAACTGACTTATTTTTGACCAATCACAATCTTGTAAACAATTTCTTAGATTGAAGTGATTAGCAGCTTATTTATGTTCCACAAACTTCCACCCGCGGCTTCGCACGCATGGTTCGTTCTCTCCTTCTGTGCAGTCGAGTAAAAAGTAGCATATGTCTCAATTTCGGTCATAATCTAAAAAACAAAACTTCATTGAAATCGGTACATCTGTTTAGTCAGGAAAACGTAACAAACAGACAGAGTTTACCTTAGAATTTATAATAGAAGTTTGAATGTCGTGAGAAAAGTATCGCTAGCTTCTAATAAAGTACTGTGAAAATAGTAGCATCCTAGTGATGACATCCGCAGCAGTAGAATAAGGAAAAGTTGTATTTCACGTCCATTCACTTTGTATGTATGTTAGTTATGCAATATTATTGTTTAGACCTTTGCCATCTCGCTAATTATATGTTTGTAGAACTTGAGGACTTCTGCGGCGCGATGAGTTTGAAAGGGTAATTTACATTGTAGGACTAGCTGACCCGACAGGCGTTGTCTTGTGCGCGAACTGTCAAACTAGCGAACTTAAAATAGTCGTTAAGTTTTCTGAAATTATCCAACTTTCTGCGCAATTTTCTTAACTTTTCCTTCTACGAGTATGAGAAATCTTAAAAAAAAAAGATGAATGAAAACGGTAAAGTCCTTTTCGAATTATGGCGTGACCAAGGGAAACAGGGATTCATATAGTACTAGTTGTATGTCTGTGACTTTATCCGCAATTTGCTGGGTCTCGACAAGAGCGCCACCTATCTAGTCCAATTGTGTTTTAAACCATCCAGAAACCCATTTAAACATACACACAAAATTTCATCAAAATCGGTCTAGCCGTTTTTGAGTTTTAGCGAGACTAACGCACGTCAATTGATTTATATATATATAGACTATGGCGAACTTCGTACCGCCTTGACATGCATAAGACGCGGGCTGCCAATGTCGCCGGTAGAATTGTAAATCGGCCATTATTGTATGAGAAAATGAATTTTATCATACTGTTTTTTTGCGAGAATTTTTCTGGTATTATAATAGTTACATATAGTATATATATTATTATATAGTTAGTATTATATAGTATTCGGGGCAAAACAAATCCAAAGAATTAAAGATCATCAAAGTCGGTTCAGCTGTTTTGGAGTTATAAATGGTGTAACTAACCCGACTTTGTTTTATATATATTTAAAGATATATATATATATATATATAGGTATATATAAGTTTGCACGATCTGCAAACATATTAGGTTGAGGAAAAAGTTTCTTCGCATTTATTAAGCAAATTCAAAACATTTTTTAGTATAGTTTAGTTACATTTAACTAAAGTATTTAGGTACCATTTTCTTCGATAACTTTTTGCCATCTTGTAGGTAGGGACATGATCCCATTGCTATAGAAATTTTGGGGTTTCTGATCAAAATACCGCGACAAGTGGTTTTGGCAGTCCTCTCGTGATGTTAACCTGACACTGCCTAAAGAATTCTGAAGAGACCGAAACAGGTGTAAACCTGAACGTGCAAGGTCAGGACTATACGGCGGATACATTAACACCTCCCAGCCAAACTCTCTTAATTTTTGCTGAGTGGCTAAAGATGTGTGAGGTCTAGCGTTATCATGATGAAAAACCACACCCCTTCTGTTGATTAATTCCGGCCGCTTTCTCTCAACTTCTTGCTTTAGTCTCATCAGTTGTTCACAGTAGAGTTCAGAATCGATGGTCCTGCCTGGTGGTAACAGCTCATAATGAATAATGCCCTTCCGATCCCACCACACACACACAGCATCACCTTTTTGCGAGTTAACCCGGGTTTCGCCACAGTCTGTGAAGCCTGACCGGCCTTTGACCACGACCTTTTTCGCACGTTCTTGTCGTACGTGATCCACTTTTCATCACCAGTTATCAGCTTCTTCAAAAATGGTTCGGTTTCATTACGTCGTAATAAAGAATCACAAATGAGTACACGGTTCATTAGGTTTATTTCAGTGAGCTAGTGGGGTACCCAAATATCGAGCTTTATTGTGTACTCAGTTTTTTTCAAATGCGCCAAAACTGTTTTGTGGTCAATTCCCAGTTCTTCAGCTACGTCGTAACTACTGATATGCTGATCTAGCTCCACTTTTTCAAAAATGGCATCAATTTTAACCGTAATAGGGCCACCAGAGCGACGTGCATCTTTGACATCAAAATTTCCGGATTGAAAACGCTTAAACCAAATTTGTGCTACAATCACAGACACTGCACTAGGTCCATAAACATCGCAAATTTTTTTTGCGGCTTGTGTTGCATTTTTACCTTTTTTGTAGTAAAATTTTAAAATGTATCGAATTTCTTCATTAGATTCACTCATCTTTACAGTGCGAAAAACAAATAAAAATCACACATTTTCTTAATTTGAATTTGGAATTACCTTCCTGATATCCTCATTTTTAAATGGTTCCAACGGAAGATCAGCGTTGTGCCAAAAGCACAACAAATGCTGAGTTGGACGCCTTTTTGTGACGTCGGTCGTTTAGATATATGTAAGTAATTGTGAGACACACATTTGTTAGGTATTGTTATTCTTGTGTGCATGAACATTTTATCTTGTGTGTACCTTACTTGTGTGCTGTGTGTGTTGTGTAACGTCACAAATAAATGTTTTTTCTTTCTTTCTTTCTTCTTTAAAATTTAAACTTTGAATGATACCAAAACCAGCCAGATACAAATAGTATAACCAAAGAGATTTTATTACAAGTTCATACATACTATAATGCGAAAAGACTTTTTCCCCAACCTATTCTGTTCCGGTAGTCTTATTATACTTAAGCGTAAGTTATATTACTTAAGCCAATTACTGTTGCATCGGTGTCGTTCATCAGGCCGTCCCTTTCACACCTATAGCGCGTATCTCACGTGTATAGTTAGCATCATGATACTTAAAGCTTATTTTTTATAAATACTACCTGGAGATGGAAAAAGCATAGGGCACACTGAGGTTAAGTGGTAACTATCGCCTACAGCAAAGGTCAGTAGATACAGTTTCAGATATATATCTACTACCTACATATTTGGGCCCGAAGTCAAAGTCTATATGTATTTCAGCGTCTTCTTTTAAGTTTTACTTTTGTATCTCGGGACCATTATTTTTTTTAGATTCTAATAACGATCATCATAGATTTTCAATGCGACCGACCTTGCGCAGCCTGCACCCAATGGCTCCCAGCAACCTTTATTAGGTTAGTCCTACGTTGTACATTCTAGTGTTATTAGCTTTACTTCATTTTAGTAAAAAAAAATAGTTTCTACACTATTATCGAAATTCGCCTCCACCGGTAGAAATAATATACTAACAATCCGAACCATTATTAAAAGGAAACATTCAAGTAGAGTACAAAAACGTTGTAATAATACATTTGTATTTCCAGCATGATGATCCAAATATGATCCACAGACAAAAAATAAATCCGCCTTACAACGTAATCGCGTCACTTATACATGAATAATTCAGCGCAGGATATTGAATCATGAGACGAGCCGAGATGTATGGCTGGTGGGTTCCGTATGCGTCACAATCTACGCTCTAAATTATTGTCAATTGGGAGTCAACAAGCAGTAAGTGTAACCCGTCATCATAATCATCATGTAGATGCAGCAGATCATGTAGATCAGCATGTAGGACTTCCACTGCTGAACGTAATAATATGCCTCACCCATAGGTTTACTGCGATTGATATTGTACGACCTGCACCCAACGGCTCCCAACAATCTTTATCGCGTAGTCGTTCTATCTAGCGGAGTGCTGTACGCTGCGTTGGTCTCACTGAGAACTTTTCTGCACCAACGGCCGTCAGTTCTTCCAGTTATGTGCCCCGTCCACTGCCACCTCAGCTTGCTATCATCTGGCTGGGTTGTCAGTGACCTTGGCTTATGTATCCCGTATCTGCTGATATTTTTTGCCATTTCCAAATGATCCTAGAGTGTTCAATGAATAAATACAATTATTAATTTTAAATTTGTAAGCTTTATTAGATTGTAACTCGTTATTAAGATAGATGTTTGCTAAAACTTGATTGCCCTGATATTCTTTCGAAATTTTGAATTCCATCATCATCATATCAACCTTATGTCGTCCACATAAAAGGTAAGTCAGATCAAACTTTATAAGGTCATTTAATAATACGAATTTAAAATTACAAAATGGCAATCAACACGGCGTTTATATTTTGACCCAGAAATCGAACCTGCAACAGTCATCCGCTCGTCCACCGCACCGCAGGTATTATTATTAGGACAAAGTGATTTTTTTTTAATTGTATGGCATTTACAATTCACTGTTACTTTATTCTGAGATCTTGTTACAGTAAGTTAACCCCCCTGCCATATTAAATCATTACCGTGGTCAAACAATATAGAGCGATGAATATGCACGAAACTGTCATACTCTAATGGAGAAAGTAATTAAGTTGAGAACTAGTGAAATTCATCACGGTCCTATCAATTCGGGCCCACCACAGAATAAGCTGTAATCCAATAATATCACAATACGAGTTTTAAACAGTATGAACACTCTTTTTTTTAATTGATCGAGCAAAGCAAGATCTCCAAATCAACTTGGGTAAATCGGCGTTGTATGTATGTATGTATGTATGTTTGTTTATCCGAGGATAACTTTCGTAGCGTTTATCCGATCATCATGGAATTTGGTTTATAGGTAGTCATGTAACAATTTTGGTTTGACTCAAAGAGCTAAAAATATTTGGAGGTTGTTGAGATATTGGGTTTCAAGAGAGGTAAAAAAAAAATGAAATTGAAGCTATTAGGTCAAATTGGACGTCAAATGAAAGGTTTTTATTAGTACATTTGAACCCTGTTTTTATTTTTAGTTTAATTTTTGTAGTTATTAGCCATAATAAAAACAAAACTTTGACAAATTCACAATGTACACCAGTGACCCCACAATGCTGAAATTTGGTATTTGTGTAGTTTTAGTGACACAAATATAGGCAAAAGTCTGAAATCCAGAATACCCCAAAAAAATATTTCCAATTAACAAGAACCCCCCGTTACATCTAATTTGAATGAAACTATAGGTCAAGTAGATTGGTTATGCATTTCGTGGCAACAATTTATTAGTCAAAGATTAAAGCCGGCCTGCACAAAGACCACTAAACGTATTTAGCGACTAAACATGTTTAAATTTGTAGTAGTTGTATGATTTGACAACTCCTTATTAAATCATATATAGCAAATAAATACGTTTAGGCATGGTGTGCAATGCAAGTCGCCCTAAGAATAATATTTATTTTGGGAGATTCGCGAGATCTCAGTTAGGGGCGAACCACTAGTTATTCTGATTTTCCTGTTCATAAACCTCATATGTGCATTTAAGCGTACTCAAAACGGTGAAGGAAAACATCGGGAGAAAACCGTTATGTCCTAGAACCAAACATTTTAACACATGTTAATTCACTTTTCATTATAAAAAATGTTTTATCATGTTAGTGTTCTACTAAGCGGCGATGGGCTTGCAACATGAATGTTTAACTTTAATACAAAATGTGTGCATATAAATTAAACGTAATGTTTGGACCTGCCTCTAACTACTCCTTTGAGGAATATCTTCACAGGTCTGCCTGAGTAGTGAGTAAGACATTTAAAAATGTATATCATGGGAAATAATATAGTCGCTTTATAATTTTTTATAACAAATTTTCTCGTAAAGCGTATCTTATTTCACCAATTTCAATATCGTAATGTATGTCATTACGTACTTGTGCGTTATTGTAATGTAAAACGCACGAGTTTCTTTTTAATAACGTACGGTTTATCAAGATGCTCCGACTAAAACGAACAGTACTTTTTTAAATCTTAGCAAATCGTTTTTATGCTAGAAAAGTGGTCAACATATTATGAATAAAATTAACTTTGGGAGACAAAATATAAAAAATAAACGTTTAATTTTTTAATTTAATTAATTTTGACGATAAATTACAACCATTTATCTGTAACAAAAACAAAATAATATTAATTTACTTTATTAGTAATATTGGCTGTTTTTGTGCCTTTGCCTTAAAAAAAAAGCGCTGATGCGCGCGCATCGCTAATTTGTGAACAAGTAAAAATTATGCCGCGCGCTTTTTCTTTCCGAGAAAGTCCGAGTTTTAATTATTTCCTCGCAAATATGTTATAAAACGTTGTATAACATACGTGCGCTTTGATAATTACAGCCTCTGCTTTCCTGTAGCCCTCGCCTACGGCTCGGGATAGCAATATCGCCTCGGCTGTAATTTTCAACTTACGGCACTTATATCATAATGTACTATTTATTATTATGAACACTAGTAGAATACTTGTATTTCAGCTTACATATGACGCCTTGTTTACAGTTTACAATCTAAGTTACATCCATTCAAAGTAGGTTAGTTGATAGGATTATAACCCCAAAACTAATAATGATTATTGATTTGATATGAAAAAGGCCGGCATGTTTAGCAGATTGTTTTTTAACTATCATGAGTGAGTAATTTTGATAGCTATCACATATATGCTATATTTTGCGTATATTTTGCGTTATGGCCACTGATTTCCAAAATGTTTTTTATTACAAGGGAAAGAGATCTCTGTGGTTAATATAAAACCACTAGTGAATACTCACGGCGAACAAGACTATACGATATTGGTAAAAGGCTACCTTATACGAGATTAGTGTAGAGCTAGTCTTGTAATTGACGTATCTCTGACTTTTGCTTCTCTACTGTTTGATATGTTTACTGTGCTATGCTCACTAACGAGGTCAACGAGCTGCTGAAATTCAAACTAGCCAGAGGGAACTATCATATATTCTGTGGCAAAGGGACTGCCAAATATTTGCTTAGGCAGAATATAAATTTGCTTATTATTCATAGAGACTAGTTGTGACATATAAAACTTAGTTTTAGAGAGCTACTGGGAAGAAATCGTTTAAAAATAAAGTGTTTCGGCGTGGTAATGAAATTATATATTTAAACGCGACTCCACTTGAGGGAAAATAAAATAACTAGCACAAGAGATAAAATAAAAAATTTATTGACCTTCGTCTACTTAGAATGCTGAACTAAACAATTTACGACTCATATGCTCAATATGACACATAATATGGACACTTGACCGACCGTCCAAGGGTTTGTTCTTTGGTAGGCCTTTCGGACAGATCCCGAGCCTGGTAGCGCTTCTTCTTGACTGTTATTTTCCAGATAATCCAGTAAAGGCCTTCGATATCTGTCAGCGACAGAAGTAGACGCGGCGCGGTAGCGATGCGGATACGGCAAGGAGCTTGACGCGGGATGCCGAATTTGCCTACGACACAAAGTTGTATAGTCAGATTTTTTGATTACGAAGACAGATTAAGTTAGAAGTTTATACGATTTTAAAATTGGTAAACCACTCAAACGGGCACATCCACAATCGATATAGGACAATCGCGGACTACTCAAAGTTACGCGTACTTGCCAGTGCAATCCTGGAAGCGACTAACAAAACCCGTCAGCGATCTGCTAATAATTGCGAGTACGAAAAGTAAAAAATGTCAAGCACGAGTGCTGCAGTGGCGCGAACAAATAGTGTGCTTGCAAACTTGTATACCCTATTATGGACCATTTCAGATCTCTTCAGACACGTGAAGATATCTCATATTTTCGTTATAGCATTTCGAGTATACCGGTATTTTCAAAGGTGCACATACTTTTTAACAATACAAAAATCAGTTGGTGTGGAATTCGAACCACCTTCGAATTGGAAGCCAGATTACACCCTACTATGGCCTATATGGCTAAATGATAAGATAAATGTAATACATTATTTTTTACCCGACTACCCCGAAGGAAGGTAATGTTTTCGGTTACTGTATCTCTCACGATCACCATTCAATCTCATTACCGCTCCATCGGGCGATACGATCCACATAACACGTTATAAGGTCGTTCGTTTCACGCCTCGAGGGACAATGTTTGTCGACCAAACACTATCCGAAATACGCCACCTTACAGCAATTTACCCTACTATGTTATGATGTGCTTGTGTTCAATTAAGCTATGTTTTCATACGTTGGAAATTCGACTAAAACAATGGAACAATTTAGATGAAATGCGGCGTCAGATCAGAGGCTGATTGGTTTTGGGAATAAGCAGATTTAATCATTTTGTAGATTTTTGGGCATGTGGTTTTATTTATTAGCTCAAACAGAGCCATCTATTATTTCTTAATAAAGAAAAATGTAACGTAAAAGGTAACGGGATCTCCACGTTTTAGTCTTCGATGACGACTTAGATGTTTTAATGTTATATAGTTGAGTTAGTACATATGATTGCGAGGCGTTTTGGACAATTGGACTTTTAAACCGTTTCTAGAGTACAAGAGAGTACTACAACAGAGTTTATTATGATTGTGGAAGTTACAGTACCTTTACAAAATAGAAAAAGTTTGATGTCCCTTTTTCCGGAGTCCGTTCCTCTCGGGCCTCCTCCGATTAATGTGCCTCTAACTTTAGGGCCGCTTGACCTTTGTCACATTCTTGTAGGCACTCGAGAAATATTGGGTTATTTTAACCGTTTTCCGATTTACCATCATAAATAGATATATAGATGGATAGCAAATAGAAAACGCTTTATTGTACACAATACTTAATATTGAAATAATTAATCAGACACGAGGAAAAAAGTAGCAGTCATATCGCATAAAGCGATCTCATCCAGATAACTTTTGTAAAGACTGTAATTCACGAAAACTTTATAGGATGGCAGCTTTAATGGATTAAATAATGAATACACAGTATACTTACATAAGCAAATTATAAATAGGTTAATACTCGTAATATCAGGATTACATAAAATATCATACATGAACATTTAATACTACTAATAAATAATAGTATGGGTCGCATACAAATAATAGAAGTATTTAATAATAAATGGTTTGTACGACAAACGAATGAAATCTAAATAAATACCGGAAATATTGCTACCAACACTATCAAGGTTATTTAAATTACTGAATATGCAATGATCTTGATATGGATCATAAAACTGATAAAATCACTTTGTCTTTATTTTCTAAATGACTGACGTGGACCAGAGATTTTGTTTCTCAAGTAAATAAAAGACAACAGGCACACGGTAAATGCGTGCGCGTGGTGTGTGCGTGACGTGAACGTACATGCAGCGGTTGTAATGTATGAAATTGTAAGCAAGATGTCAGACCGTCTGCGTCGCGTTATATCCCGCACGCCACCATTCGGTTTGTACAGGCCTTAAAGTAACGATTTAGTTAAAAACTTACACTTACATTGCTTGTGGTGTAAAGCGATAGCTATCACTTCAACAAAACATTTCGCTAACCTGCTGAACAAGCCCGCAGTATAGCGAGCAACGATCCGGCACATACTCGTAAAGGGGGTGAATTCTCCAGAGCGGCCTCAAAATTGCGTCCTCGTTGGACAAAAGGGTGGTTTGTTAAAATAACGCCTTATGGCCCTTTGAGCCCAATTGCGGTTTCCAAATTATTTTTTTCGTCCTCTGTACTTTTGTAGCAGATGCGGTGTGCCTTTTGTTTTGTGTAATGTGACACGCCTGTTGTACAAAATAAATATTGTGACATTAAAATGAAACTAAAGTGTTAGCGAGTGACCCCTTTGATACCTATATTACAACAATGGATTTTCAAAAGACCACAATTTCAATTTATATAAATGTTTCCAATTTATATGCACGTTCACAAGATCGGATGCTCTGGAAATCTAAGAGGCAGGTCTATTTTCCGCAGTGTACGTCTTGTGGCTGATATGATGATTAAATGTTTCCAGATCCAAAACAAATATCCATAAAAAATGCATTTTTATTTTTGTGTTTTTATTTAGAATAGTTAAGCGTTTCACACAAATAATTACGGTAAGTGATTTTTCAGATTTGTTTAGACTATCAGGGACGGTGACTATTATGTATTACAAAGTTGCAGTAACGTATAAAGGTTGTCACCTCGCGTCGGAGCCGCATCGCTCCCTGCCAGCCAACTCAGTTACCGAGCGGCTCGAGGCTGCCTGAGGTATGATTTTAGCGAGACTTCTGGACGTTTGTTGACTTTGCACTGAATCAAGGTGTTTGTCAGCTCAGTATTACTGAAACTGAATTCAATGGACAAACTTATCTCATGAAGTTAAGTGCAGTACACTGATCGTCTTTGAACGTCTTAACAATTGGTTTGGTCCACTTACAACCACCTTTGGTTTTTATTTGTCAATCTGTTAGTCACGGAGCTTTACTTGAAATTTACTTGATTTTGATAATTTTGTCTTAAATATACAGAATTATAATTATCTAAGCTTTAATTTAATGCCAAGATCAGGCGCTTTTGAAAATTATGCAGGAGGCATAATTATGTTCAGCGGTGGACGACTTACGGCTACTATAATGATGGTGATTATTAAAAAATCTAAGTAATTACCTACAAGAAAAATAGATGCCATACGATAAAAAGAACATGTTTTTAATATCTTACTAATTTCACTCAAAACATATATATCCAAAATCAATAATGTCAAGGGTTCATGAACCGAAGGTATTGTGAATAAGGTTGCCTAAAATAACATTATACAAATTGCTTCTTATGTTCCGCTTTGATCTCTCAACACAATAAATGTATGCTGAATTATTTATTTAGTACAGAAAATAAAATCTACAAACTTAGTTCATGAGTATAGACTTGATTACCGTGTGAACGTCCAGCTATCCAGGCTATTCAGCTCTAAAATACGGACACATTAACAGTGGTCGCGTACTAAAACCTGACCTGATTGGTCGCGTGGAGTACTATTGTATACCATTTATAAATTCAAATAAAAATATATTTGAGCTTCAACTATGTTTAATTCTTATTGTAATAGTGTTATTCAGTATTGTTGTATTGAAAGCAATCAATAAAAACGAATCACAACCTCTGAATATAAAAAAATCAACAACACAAAAAAAACCTCTAAAATGGCACAAAAAATCAAAAATACTAATTAATGTTTTCTAAACAAGACAGACAAACAACCTTCGAATGATCGCCACAAATAAACTTTTTGCACGTGTTGCATAGTTTTCGAGTGCTTTTATTGCGGCTTCTTCCGCAGTCGTGGCAGCGATCTATGGATCGAGTTGGTGTCTGTGCTGACGTTGTCGCTGTGGTTTCTGGATAATTACAAGAAAATCTCACGCGCAGCACTGAATGCGTTTGTCAATTATTTAACTTAAAGTACCTAGAAGCGCTCGTAATTTACGTTAGCGGTTTTTGAGAATTTTACAATTCCGTAAGTGTGGATTACATAGGTAATCCACGCGACCACTCTAAGGTTAAGAATACTAAAAAAACGGGTTTTAGAGTTAGTGTAGTATACATTTGCATTAGAGTAAAAAAGTGAAAGTGTTACTGAACACATGAACTTGTCTTCCCCTTTACTAGTGGCAGTAAATATACTTTGGACACAGTCTTAGATCATAATTTAAAATTAAAAACTACAAAATCAAATTACTCATTCAAACCTAGATTGTAATTATACTACTCAATTATTTTATTATATCATCATCATCATCATCGTCAGCCTTTCTCATCCCACTGCGGGCATAGGCCTCTCTTCGTTGTCGCCATTCACCTCTGTCCTGCGCTGTTCTAACCCACATATTTATAATGTCGTCGACCCACCTTATCGGTGGACGACCTGCGTTCCTAGTTCCATCTCGGGGCCACCACTCAGTCAGCATCCTGCTCCACCTGTTATCACCGCGCCTGGCCACATGTCCTGCCCAACTCCATTTGAGTCCCAATATACGCTTGCTGACGTCTTGAACTTTAATCCGCTTGCGAATTTCGGTATTGGGGACTCGGTCTAGCAGTGTGATGCCGAGCATGGCGCGCTCCATGGCTCTCTGTGCGACTCTAATCCTGTGCACAAAAAATACCACCAAACGCCAGGAAGACCTCCCACTAGTGAAAGACGGTCATCAACTGGACCAGAAGGAGTCGGCCAGTATCTTGGCAGAGACCTTTTTCCCGGAGGACCTTGATTGTGATGACAACACAGACCACCGTCAGACCAGAGTTCTCGCAGCAAACGCAAATAACTGGGCGTATGATGAGATACATGACCCAGCATTTACGGTCGAAGAGCTCTGGGCTGCGGCGGAGAGTTTTAATCCAAAGAAGGCTCCGGGAAAGGATGGACTCACTGCGGACATTTGCAGCCAGGTTGTCTCCAAACATCTGGAACTAAACCTGGCGCTCATGAATAAGTGCCAAGAACTTGGCCATTTTCCGACCCTCTGGAAAGAAGCGACTGTAATAGTTCTGCGGAAGCCTGGTAAAGAAGACTATACAAACCCCAAGTCCTATAGACCCATTGGCCTATTACCGGTCATGGGGAAGATTCTGGAGAAAATGGTAGTTGGGAGACTGAAATACCACCTGCTCCCAAAAATGAGCCCCCGACAGTACGGCTTTATACCCCAGCGAAGCACCGAGGACTCCCTCTATGACATGATGCAACATCTGTACGGGAAACTAAATGATAGGAAAATTGTAACCGTAATATCATTGGACATAGAGGGAGCCTTCGATAGCGCCTGGTGGCCTGCAATCAAGGTCAGACTTGCAGAAGAAGAGTGCCCGGTCAATCTCCGGCGTCTTATGGACAGCTACCTGCAGGACCGTAAGGTCCGGGTGAGGTACGCCGGAGAAGAGTACATAAAGGACACTCAAAAAGGATGCGTGCAGGGATCAATTGGCGGGCCGATTCTCTGGAATCTTCTTCTTGACCCACTCCTCAAGGGACTTTCACGCCGGGGAGACTATTGCCAGGCTTTCGCAGATGATGTCGTTTTGGTGTTTGCCGCGGACACGGCATTAGAAGTGGAGAGACAGGCCAATGCTGCGCTCGCGTATGTTCAGGCGTGGGGTGTCAAAAACAAATTGAAGTTCGCGCCACATAAAACCCATGCGATGGTCATAACTAGGAAATTGAAGTTTGACACACCGCGACTGAACATGGGCGGGACTGGCATTGGATTGTCTAATGAGATAAAGATCCTGGGGCTCACCATTGACAACAAGCTGACGTTCAACGCCCACGTTGCGAGTATTTGCAAGAAGGCGTCGAACGTCTACAAACAGCTTTCACGAGCCGCCAAGATCAGTTGGGGCCTCCACCCCGAAATTATTAGGGTTATCTACACGGCCACGGTAGAGCCCATAATAACATACGCAGGAGCGGCCTGGGTGAAAGCAGCCAACAAGATCGGAGTCCAGAAGCAGTTGAACGCAGTTCAAAGGGGCTTTGCGCAGAAGATGTGTGGCGCGTACAGGACGGTTTCCCTGAACTCGGCGCTGATGCTGGCTGGGATACTGCCTCTCGATATACGGATCCGCGAAGCGGCATCGCTGTATGAGGCTAAGAGAGGAGTACCCCAGCCAGAAATGGCAGATCGAGAGGTAGAGCGCAGACTGGCCTTCGCCGAAACCCAGCATCCGGCAAAACATGTGCGCCTCGACTTCGTAAGTCTGGTAGACCAGGAAGAGGTGAAATCCCACGTTAATCAAGCAGTCCACATTTACAGCGATGGCAGCAAGATTGAGGGCAAGGTTGGAGCGGCATTGTCTCTTTGGAGCAATGAAGCTGAGACCAAAACCCTCAAACTTAAGCTGTCATCGTACTGCACCGTCTACCAGGCAGAACTCTTGGCCATATGTCACGCCACAAAAATCATACTGCAACGAGGCGAGGCCAGTTTTGCTATTCTTAGCGATTCGCGCTCGGCCCTGGAAACGATCCTCAACCCATATTCCCTCCACCCCCTGGCTGTTGAAACCAGAAATAACATTGAGAACAGCCGACTCCAGAACAAGGAAATCTCCTTGTTCTGGATCAAAGCACATGCAGGGCTGGAAGGAAATGAGCGCGCAGACCAGCTGGCAAAGGAGGCCGCGCTAAAATCTAGGAGGAAACCCGACTATGACAGCTGCCCAGTTTCATTCGTCAAGAGACACATACGTTTGTGTTCTCTTGACGAATGGAACACACGTTACCAGTCGGGGCAAACAGCAGCCGTCACAAAATTGTTCTTCCCGGATGCAGTGAAGGGACACAGGACGGTGAGAAAAATCAGGCCAACAAACCTGACGACTCAGGTGATGACGGGGCACGGTGGGTTCTCAGAATACTTGTATCGTTTCAAGTGTAAAGAGGACCCATCGTGCATCTGCGAACCAGGCGTCGACGAGTCTGTGCCACACCTCCTGTTTAAATGCCCGGTCTTCGGAAAGCTCAGGTTTGAGACTGAGCAAATTCTGGACCACGAAATTAAACCTGAAAATATACACAAAATTATAGAGGATAAATACTTAAGGCAACAATTTTTAGATTACTGTGTACAAATAGTTAAGATAGTAGTTAATAGAAACAGATAAATAAGTTATGTTTATTATATACTTTGTGAGTTATATATCATAAACATAAAATAGGATAGTAGTAAATAAACATAAGATAAGTGTGCAAGTAATATATAGAAATATAGAATAAATGTAAATAAAATGGCTAGTAAGTAATGTTAGATGTATATTATAAAATATATACAGATACATTAGTGATAAGAATGCAGGAAATATGTACAAATTAGTATAAGTTACTGGAAAAATGTATAATTAAATAAATAAAATACCCCTTAAAATAAGACCCCGAAACAATAGATAATAAGCAAGTAGCATAAGTTTGTTGGGAAATCTAATTAATAATAAATAAATAAAACCCTAAATAAGTCCCCGAAAACAAGGACTCTGATCACGTCAGAGGAAACAACATGTAGGATAGCTCGCGGGCCGGGCCTCTGCGCCCGGACAGGAAAAAAAAAAAAAAAAATCCTGTGCACAGTCTCCTTCGTGAGCGTCCGTGTCTCATCACCGTAGGTTAATGTTGGCATGACACATTGGTTGTAGAGGCGGGTCTTCAGACATTGTGGAACGGTGGTAGATTTCAAAATATCGTCCAGCTTGCTGAACGCCGCCCATGCCAACTGAATTCTCCTAGATATCTCCTTGGCCTGTAACTCTTTTCCGAAAGATAAAACATGACCAAGGTACACATAAGTTTATTATGTGTTATTATATCATATAGGAATACATAAATAACAAAAACAGTATCGCTGACTATTCGATAATCTCTCCTTTTTCTGCCACCCAGATGCAAATTTATTTTAATTTGTCTACAAGATCCAATTGCTTGACCAAACAAGTAATTGTATGTTGCAGAGAAAAAGGTCATGGATCTTGGCTTGATCTAGGACCATAGATATATTATATACTGTTCTAGACCAAATTTCAAATGTCATGTCTTCCATAAGATATTTCCATTCCGAAACAAATGTATCTTCCATAGATTTCCAGAACCGATCTTGTGTCGCCTGCACCCAACGGCTTCCAGCAGCCCAAATCTGTGGTAGTTATGATCAAATCTTAATCTTTTTCTGAAATTGTATTAGTTTCAAAACTGCGAAATAAATAAACTGGGTTACCAACGGAATTTATTATTTATTAATCGAATTTCTGCCGCAGATCGTGGAATTCTCAAAATTATGGCATATTATGCTCGAACTGTCTGGGAAAACCATGAGTGTTACACATCGTTGCTACCTACGAATTGCTAACTTGCAATTACCTAGTTAGTGTGACTCGTGGAATCTACCGTCACGTTCAGCTGAGGCAGCACAACGTGATCACCCCGCGCCCCGCCGCCCGCCGAGCCTCATCGGACAACAGAGCGTCGTGCCACTTTTTGGATCTAACATCGACCATTAGACACATACCTAGATATAAAGTAAATGTAATCTTTTATTAAAGTTTTTTCATATTTTAAATTGCATTTTTTTGCAACTACTGGGCGCACTCGTCATAATTGGCGCAGGCTTCGGAATTCTCTGGAAATACCGGGAATAAGGACTTACAACCCACGGGAGCGACCCAGGAGTGGATCCAGCAATCGATCCAGCAAAATACCAAAATGCGCATGTGAGTAGTACTTTAGTTTCTATCTAGAGTTGCTTCCTTTTATCCATTTAAGTGTTTCCTTTAATCTCCACAATTTTCCATATCCAAGGCAAATTCGGACCCCTAGGTTACATAGTAGAATAACATTGCAAGACGCAAGTAGAGACTTAGAGACAGATAGTTTAAAGTGTAGTGTAATAAAATCGAAAAAAAATGTCGGACGGCATTGATCAAATTTATAAAGCGCTACGTTTGGTACCCGAATTTGACGGGAATGCCAACGTACTCACAAGATTTATTAAATTGTGTGATCAATTAGTGAAACAATATATAAAGACAGATCCGATTTACGAAATAACTAACCTAGCATTAATAAATGGCATTTTAAACAAAGTGACCGGCCCAGCCTCCCGCCTTATAAATTCCAATGGGATTCCGGAAGACTGGATTGGCATTCGAACCGCTTTAATAAATAACTTCGCAGATCAGCGAGATGAAACATCATTATACAATGATCTCGCACTGCTGAACCAAGGCTCATCAAGCCCACAAGAATTTTACGAGAAGTGTCAAAATCTCTTTAGCACTATAATGACCTATATCACTCTGCATGAAACGATTCCGAGTACCATCGAATCAAAACGGTCACTTTATAAGAAGTTGACCCTTCAATCCTATCTACGCGGTCTCCGCGACCCGTTGGGATCTCGTATCCGTTGCATGCGGCCTGATACAATCGAAAAGGCCTTAGAGTTTGTGCACGAGGAGGTTAACACCTTGTATCTGCAGCAGCGTAGCGAACATCTTCCCGAGAGAAAGATGCAAATGCAGCCTCAGGTTAGTCAACCTAGATTTAATTTTGGCCTTACGCCATCTTCCGTCCCTATGTTAACCCCGCGACCGTTCCTTATGCAAACTATGCAACCTCAACGTCCCTTTGATACACCTGGACCGTCTCGACAGACACAACCCCAAAGACCTATACCGATATATCAGCCCCAAACTCCCCAATTTAAAGGACCAACAAGGACACAGCAGATGTTTGGTGCACCCCCGCCAAACTACAGACCTCAGAGTAACGTGTTTAAGTTAGGTCCGCGGAACACGTCCACTGGTCCACAGCCTATGAGTGGTGTAAGCCACTACGTGAACAAACCGTTTCCTGCTCCACGTCAGCCTCATGACTGGAGTAAGTTTGGTAATCCACGTCCTTCGAACTATTTTAAAACTAGGGAGACCAACTTTAACGAGTATTATGACCAACCGACGTACTACGACAACTACTGTGACTATGAACCTCAAGACTATTACGGATACCCTGACTTTGCCTACGAGTACTCATATGAGCAACAGCCGCAGTACTTGGACAGTTTTTGCGAAGAAGTCCAGGAAGGCGACCCGACTGAAAATGAGGATTTTCGGAAGGACACCAAATTAGACAAGTTAAAATAGAAATTAACTTACAGACACAACGACAGTTACCATACATACAGATATCCAATCCTCCACTTAAATTACTCATTGATACTGGTGCTAATATGTCATTTATCAGTCCCGAATCAGTACACCGTTTTTATCCGCATGTACCACTTAATTACGAGCCGATCGAAGTGACGAATATCCACGCGACAACTCGTAGTGACTATTCTGTGACCGTACCGTGTTTCCAAGAAATCAACGAACAGGACGGCATAACTTTATTCATATATAAATTTCACAATTTCTTTGACGGTTTGATAGGACTTGATTTATTGGAAAAGTGGGAATCTAAAATTGATTTAAAGAAAAAAATATTAGTAACCGGACACTCGACTAACCCATTATTGATGTATGACTCACGTAACTGCAATTTCTATGAAGATATTATACCAGCAAATTCCTCTAAATTAGTTGCAGTCCCAATTAATTGTCATGACGGCGAGGTACTTATACCGGAACAGTTTTTATCAAACTGTACCATAAGAGACTGCGTTACAATGGTTAAAAATAATCGTGGTATCGTGGAAGTCACCAACACTACGCGACATGACTTAGTTTTTTCAATGGACCGTCCCGTTAGTGCGGAGTTGTTCAATATCCAGTGCATGAGCACTAAACCAGTAAACGATCGCGCTAGGGAAGTTTTATCGCGTTTACGAACGGATCATTTGAATCCGGAGGAGCGAGCTAACTTAGAGATTCTTTGTTCGCGGTATGCAGACGTCTTTTGTATCGATGGCGAACCTCTGACTTTTACTAACCAGATAAAACACAGCATCCGAACAAGAGATGAAATACCGGTATATACTAAAAGCTATAGATACCCGTTTGTACATAGACAAGAGGTTCAAGATCAAGTCTCTAAAATGCTAGAGCAAGGGATAATCCGCCCTTCCCAATCAGCATGGAACTCTCCAATATGGGTTGTTCCAAAGAAAGTGGATGCATCCGGAAAAACAAAATGGCGTTTGGTAATAGATTTCAGGAAATTGAATGACAAGACTATAGATGACAAGTACCCCATTCCCAACATAGCTGACGTACTTGACAAACTCGGCAACTGTCACTATTTTACAACTTTAGATCTTGCTAGTGGTTTTTATCAAGTTGAGATGAATCCCGAGGACATACCTAAAACAGGATTTAACGTAGAACACGGACACTTTGAATTTCTACGCATGCCTATGGGTCTTAAAAACTCACCCTCTACGTTCCAACGTGTCATGGACAACGTACTTAAGGGCCTCCAAAATGTAGTATGCCTCGTATACCTTGACGACATAATCGTTTTCAGTGTTTCGTTACAAGAGCATATGGTTAATTTAGAGAAAGTATTTGAACGCCTCCGATCTTCTAATTTTAAGATTCAGATGGACAAATCAGAGTTTTTAAAATTAGAGACAGCTTATCTAGGACACATAATCAGTAAAGATGGCATTAAACCTAATCCAGATAAGATTCAAGCTATCGAAAAATTCCCTATCCCAAAAACCGCTACCGAAATAAAGCGATTTCTTGGTTTATTAGGATATTATCGTAAATTTATACCTGACTTTGCTCGTATAACGAAACCGATGACGCAATGCCTCAAGAAAGGATCTAAAATATTACTTAATGACGTTAATTACCTAAACTGTTTTGATAAATGTAAGACTTTACTGACTAACGACCCTATTCTACAGTATCCCGACTTTAATAAGGAATTCTTATTGACGACTGACGCCTCTAACTTTGCGATTGGTGCCATTCTTTCGCAAGGACCCAAAGGAAGTGACAGACCTATAGCTTACGCGTCCAGGACCTTAAACTCCAGTGAGATAAACTATAGTACAATTGAAAAGGAACTTTTGGCTATAGTGTGGGGCACAAAATATTTTCGTCCCTATTTATTTGGTAGGAAGTTTAAAGTCCTCACAGACCATAAACCCCTCCAATGGGTCATGAACATCAAAGAGCCTAGCTCAAGATTAACGCGATGGAGATTAAAATTAAGTGAGTATAATTTCGAACCGGTGTATATTCAAGGCAAAACTAATACTAACGCAGATGCCCTTTCTCGCATTGAAATAAATATGGAAGAAACCAGCTCAACTGCAGTTAACCCCTCTGGGTTTGCGAAACAGTCAGTCGCTGGTTCCACCACCCTCACAGCTCACACAAGTGCCGAAAATCCTATCCTAGAGATCCCCATCTCGGACGACCCATTGAATAAGTTCAATCGACAAATAAGCTTTATTGTAGTAGGAGACATAAAAAAACGACCGACCGTCACAAAACCCTTTGAAACTCATACTAGGACTACTATACAACTGACAGAGTCGAACTTAGAAGACGACGTTATAAACGCAATTAAGGAATACGTGAACCCCAAGGTAAAAACCGGAATAATTATTAATCCACCTTTAGCTATGTACAAAATAATCCCCATTATCCAGAAAGCATTCAAAAGTTCAGCCATGAGTATAGTCTTAACTAAAATTGAGCTAGAAAATGTGAAGGACTATTTACGCCAGCAAGAAATTATAAAAAATTATCACGAAGGTAAAACTAACCACCGTGGTATTACTGAATGTTTCTTAGCTCTATCTCACAGGTACTATTGGCCCAAGATGAAGGATTCAGTCACGAGGTACATAAACGAATGTAACGTATGTGGTCAAGCCAAATACGACCGTAATCCAATAAAACAAAGGTTTTCTATTGTACCACCACCCACCAAACCTTTTGAAATACTTCATCTTGATCTTTTCACAGCCCAAAATGAGAAATTCCTTACGCTAGTTGATGCTTTCTCAAAATACGCTCAAGCTTATTATTTGAGAGACGGCACAGCTTTAAGTGTCATTCAAGCTCTTCTTACGTTTTGTACTCATCATGGTATTCCCCTCACTATTGTAACAGATCAAGGTCCTGAGTTTACAAATGCTTTGTTCTCAGAATTTACCCGACTTCATAAGATACAACATCATAAGATCCTTGCACACTCCCCAAATGATAACGGCATTATAGAACGATTTCATTCAACTATTCTTGAACATCTCAGAATCTTGAAACTTGAAAAGAAAAACGAACCCGCTATCAATCTTATGCCTTATGCTGTTTTAGCCTATAATAGTTCCATTCACAGTTTCACTAAATGCCGACCAATAGACCTCATAACGGGACACTTTGACCCACGTGACCCGATAGATATAGACATGACTGAACATTTACTTCAACAATACTTACAAGTCCATAAAAAACGCATGACTCAAGTATATGACGTAATAAACGAGACTTCATTACATAACAGAACCGAACTGACTGAAAACCGCAATAAAGACCGGGAACCTGAAAAAGAATATACCCCTGACCAACAAGTATTCGTACGGAACCCTATAGCGAACAGACAGAAACTCGCACCGCGTTATACACAGGACACGGTCCTAGCCGACCTACCTATTCATATTTACACCAAAAAGAAACGCGGTCCTGTAGCAAAATCTCGCCTTAAGCGAAGTCTTAAGAATCCCGTTTTGTTACAGAATACTACTATCGCTGCTACTACAACTGACTCAAGGACAAGATGTAATGATTGACTCGCTACAAAACGGCCCAGGTTTACTCCCCTTTAAACTAGGCCCAACTAAGGTCGTATCCCACTACCATTCCTTTCTCAATTTTATTAATCTCGATGAAATATTTTCTCAAATTCAATTAGTAAAAACTCAATTACTTGAACTTAGGCCCCAGTTAAATAACAAAACTTCATCTCTTTATGAGCCTCACATTGAATACCTTAGTGATAAATTAGAGCGTATTTATAATCAGTTAAAGTCATTCCAACCCAATCGTAGGAAAAGAGGCCTTATTGACGGACTTGGTTCAGTAATAAAGAGCATATCCGGTAACTTAGATTATACTGACGCGACGAAATATAACAATGCCATTCATGTACTTGAAAACAATGAACATTCTTTAGACTCGGAAATTAAAAATCATATTACTTTAACTAAAAAATGGTCATTGCAAAATTCTGAGATATTAAATAACATAACGATAAATCAAGATAGAATTGCTAAAAATATCGATCTTATAATGAAAAGCGATAGTACTAGGGAAACTGACCTTATTAAATACGCCCATATGGCGCAACATCTTTTAATCTTAGGTGATAATATAAATAAACTGTCTGAAGAATTATTTAGGCTCGAAAATACTCTAGCTTTTATCCGGATATCGGGCACTCCTCATTCAATGTTAGATATAGCAGATTTAAATATGTTTTTAGATAAGATAAGGGTTTTATATTTAAAAGATGAAATCCTTGACGTAGATATTAGGTACTATTACGATATTATTAAGTTAGGATATTTTTATACTGATAGCCAGATAGCTGTAGTTTATAAGGTACCGATTGCCTCTCCAATAACCTATAACCTTTTTAAACTATCAATCGTCCCTAACAAAAATCACCAAATCCTTGTACCTTCCCTACCTTTCATAGCAATCTCTGGAGAAGGCTCTATGTACATGGAGACAGAATGTCCGAAGGTAAAAACATGGTATCTTTGCGAGCGAAAATCCAGCTACCAAGTTCGAGCGGATCCTGACTGCATTCATCAGCTCATCATCAAGCAGGAACTCAATTCATCTTGCAAGCTGACATCTGTTATCCTGACGAGAGAAGCAATGGAACAACTTGATGATAAGCACTATACCATCAGTTTTCCTAACCAAACCAAGGTCAAGACATCCTGCGGACAGGAGCAGTACAGAACCCTTCAAGGAAGTTATTTGGCGACCATTCCGTTCAACTGTTATCTCAAGACGCCCGATTTCACTATATCCAATTCAGATGACCGCGTCAAAGGACACCCACTGAAGATCATGGATCTACCTGAATACGAAGAACATCAACTCAGTAATGATTCATCCATCATCTTGAACTCGATCGATCTTGGAAACCTTCATGAGATCAACGATAAAATATCCCTGCAAACTCCAACAAGGTTAGATGAAATCTCAGATAGCAGTCTATACCACACTACGATTCCAGTCTACACGATCTTACTAAGTGCGGCTGCACTCGTTATCGGCCTCACGTACCGGCAACTCCAAGCGAAACGCACTGAGGAGCATTCAGAGAACGTTACTACACCTACAGGGATTTATTCTGAGATAGCAGAAAGAAGAAACCACCCTTTCGACATCAAAGTTGACCATAGCAACCTTTCAGCGACTCTATCAAAAAAGGTTTCGACATAGTCGCTGAAGTACGGGGGGAGGTGTTACACATCGTTGCTACCTACGAATTGCTAACTTGCAATTACCTAGTTAGTGTGACTCGTGGAATCTACCGTCACGTTCAGCTGAGGCAGCACAACGTGATCACCCCGCGCCCCGCCGCCCGCCGAGCCTCATCGGACAACAGAGCGTCGTGCCACTTTTTGGATCTAACATCGACCATTAGACACATACCTAGATATAAAGTAAATGTAATCTTTTATTAAAGTTTTTTCATATTTTAAATTGCATTTTTTTGCAACTACTGGGCGCACTCGTCATAATTTGAGTTTAGTTACTGGTATAACATACCATGGTTTTACATTATGTTGAACTGGTTATTCATCCAAACAAAGGCAGTCAATTATTTTGTCTAGTCGCTTAAAAGCCTACTAAAATTAATTCAAAACAAATTGTCAATTCGGCTAATTCTAACCACTCTTGTGTCCATTCTTTGCTTCTGACAAAAGCAGAAGGTATAAAATGTCGCGGTCCATAGCCAACCTACTGTGTGGACCTTTAATTTAACTTTTATTCGGTCCCGGCCTTAATTTCAGTTGTGGAATTTGTTCTTGCAAAAAAAGGGGGTTGCTTTGTTATTTAGTTACGGTTGGTAGCGGTAGGACGGGTGTAAGGTGGCAGGCGACTTAGGTGACAGTCGGTGACTATTATTACGTTTCCTGTAATTTGTTTGGTGCAAGACCGAGTGCACTTAGAATTAATACATATTCTTTAATTAATAGTACTGAAACACCTCGTGTACCAATTTATCATATTTAAATCTACCTGCAAGAATTTATTTCAGGGAGGAGGCAAACAAAACTAAAATTATGAGTTGATATTCAGTATTCAATATTTTATTGCGTTTATATAAAGTGGATTAAAATATTACAATATTACATGTTCGATCTTATTGAATTAAATTGAATTTATGTATTAATTCAGACAACTATTAGGTTTACAAATCCATTTGTATGTATGAAGGTATATAAACTTAAATAACTAGATTAGAAATATTGCATGTATTTTTGTTAAAAATTTCATTCGTATCCCATATTATACGTATTACGTATAGCATATTATTTTGTATATTAAGTCGTTAAAGAAGTCGTCTAGTTTATAGTAGCTAACTATTTTCCATTAGTATATTTTTTAATCAATTTTCAATGATGCTATGCTTTTCGTGGGCTTTAATTTGTTCTGGTATTTTATAAATATTTTGACTGCCATTACATTACATGTTAGTATCGTTGTATCACACGGGTACTTCTGCTGTAGGTACCTATTAGCATTTTCTGATTCACATGAAGAATTGCGGATTACGGATATCGCAGCATCGCTTACATACAAATGAAGCAATAAATAAAACACGGATACATGGACCATTTACTCTCGGAACAAAAAGCCATTTATCTGTGTTCCAAAATGTACCAAAAACTTACCGACAACTTTTCATGTTCACAAGGGAACACGATCTGATTGCATCAACACTTGCAGTTGTTGTTGACGTCTCATTTTACTAAGCCTGCTACCACATTATTGTGCATATTATGAGCTAGCAAGCAAGTAAATAAACATGCAACCAAGCATGCATTAAAGTCCTTATTATATTGACGACAACTGAGATTCCCTGTGAAAGGGCTCGCCCGTGAAAGAACCAATATCTGCCGCCAAGCAGCATTGCTGTTTCGGTTTAAACGGTTAAAGGGGTCGGTTATTGACGGTGAAATTACAAGCAGCAGAGGCTTTACATTATGTCTCAGGTTGATGGACGCAAAGGAGTGCATGGTAGGGCACGTTTATGAGGTTACCTACGAGGCAACTCTTTGTTATAGGCAATGTTTACCACTTAACATCAGCTGGGCCATGTTTGTTCCATTTCCAGGTCGTATAAATAAGAAATAAAAATGTACAACAGGAATTTAAAATCATGTACTGTAAACTATACTATACTTAGACAGTATAAAACCTTTGAGCAATATCAACGAAAAACAAAATTACCTTGCTTTTACACGTATACAAAAAGTCCATCTATCATCACGGTCTGTATTCCCGTGACGTCATTACAGTGACGTCACGCTGGCTCATACGTCACTGTCAAACGTCGCGTCGGGAGCGTTTGAACTGATTACCTACCTGTTACTCCCTGCCTTTGTAGGGAGTGTTAAATGTGACTTCTTTGCTGGTAATGTTCCGACCATTTTTCCCAACATTTTCACGATGTTTGGTGAAAATAGTTGGGAGAAGGTTGAGTTACAAGTCGTATATTGCACACTTCGAATAGTATGTGGTTAGAAATTAATCTCATTATTTTTACCCCGTTACGCAATAGAGGCGTGTTATAAGTTTACAACCCGTCTAGGGAGCAGACTTTAAATAAAAATTCCTTTATTTAATTAAATGTTTTAGATTATTTTTAATCGTGAATTTACGCCAGATTATCTACAGCTTTTTGGACTTCTGAAAGACTTGACTTCTTCGCTTTAATTTTGGAAAATGAACCGATGTAGAAAATAATTATAGGTTTGTGAACAAATACCGAATCTGACAATTGACCCTCGTGATCAAGCTAGGCTTCAGTCTACCGACTTGTAAATAAAGGTACTTTGTCAAGGGTATGTAAGATTTATGTTCAGTGTCGTGTGTAACGGTTTTAGTCACCCCTGCCCTTCCTGCCGGAATAGATGGCGATAGATAGGGGTCAGGTTTCCTAACGAGTGACCCTCATTGATGGATTGCAGGACAAGCTGGTTTTATATTCCGGGGGTAGGGAAATATCTAAAAGAATTGTGAATCGGTTTATTGAAAGAGTTGCCTCACATTATGTGCGCATGCGCGCGCGCGTATATTTTGATGATGGAAAGCATCGTGAGGAAAAACGGATTACTTTCCGTGCACTTATTGCCCATATTTTTCCTGAACGTTATTGGTGATGGTTCTGAGAGGAAGGCTTATCGCAAGCCCACTTTATTTATAAACCTAGAAGCTACAGGGACTGCGTCTCATCCAGCGTCTGCAAGTAATATGCCGCCAGGCGCTGCATAAATCATCTTTAATTTATAAATGTAAGAGGCCTCAGCTTACCTCTAATAAATACAATATATAAATAAATAGTGTTGCACATTTCACATAGCGCTATATAACCCTAAACTAAGCAAAGCGTATGGTAACCAAATAACTGATAGAATACTTTTTTGTATATACGTATTTGTTATATACAGAGAAACACTCAGACCCAGAACAAATATATAATAAATAGTAATAAATAAATATTGCTGGACATTTCACACAGCGCTATCTAGCCCCAAACTAAGCAGAGCTTGTACTATGGAAACTAGATAACTGATAGAATACTTATATACATTTTTTTTTGTAAATACATACTTATAATATATAGAAAAACATCCAGACCCGAAACAAATATCTGTAGATCATGCAAATATTTGTTCCGCGGCGAGAATCGAACCCGCTACCTCCTGCGTCTCAGCCGGCTATTCACCCACTGCACCACGGAGGTCGTTAATGCAATATGTAGTCATGCAAACATTAATTCCGCGACAGAAATTGAACCCACAACCCCCTGCTTCTCAGTTGGATATTATCATCAATACGTAATGGTATGTCGTGACATATGTAGAAAGTCAAAGAATTTGTCATCAATAGTTTCAATTTCAATTTCAAAATCAATTTGTAATCAAGAGTTCGATAATAATCATGAACAGGCCCTGTGGTCTTTTAGTACAAAAATCGTCCGAATATCACATTTCACTATTCCAGTCATAACAATGAACAAAAGCGCTTTTGCACACGAGTCGAAATGAATATCGGGATCGTCAATAAATGTATGACAGTTGACGAGAAAAAGCCTTGTCATAGCACTATTGATACAGAAATATTGGCATTGATAGGAACGCGTACGATGGCTCTGTAATTGCTACGTATGACGAAAAGTGATCGAACAATAAGCCTACTCTATCATGTTAACATTATTAATCTTCACACGTAAAATGTCCTAGAAATATGATTTTTTTCCCTATTAAGCAAAAAAAAAATATTTGAACCCATAACTTGTTTTTACATCTACGAGTAGAACCATGATCCTTTTTTCAACTCTGGTATTCAGATCAAAAAGTATTGAACAACCTATTGTACTGTTATGAATAAAACATTTTTATGTTAAAACAAGTTATATACACGACGAACTTTGTTGCCTCTCTGCGTAAAGAGTATGAAAAAGTTGCTTTATTGTTATTATATCCATTTCAAAAAAACCTACTATGAGGTATCAATCAATCATTTATTTTGAACATAATGTACACAGGACAGCTTTAAACATAGATGAAACACTGAAAAATGCAGTAGTAAAAACTGTGTCGCACTTTCCAATGCCCGACTTTATGACTAAAGGAGACATTGATATTCCAGAGTATCTAGGTACAGAGATTTTGATGCAAAATTAGTTGTAACATACAGAAAAAATAAACAAGGAAAATCATTTTGTTGAAATGTAAACGAAATGCTTGTCTGTTTCTGGCACCTCCAATATTATGGTGCAATGAACTAGGCACTTAGATAAATACATTTAATTAATAAAGTACTATGATTGACGAAACCAAGTGTTCTACTGTGTCCCTGCGGTTTAAATAAATGAGTATGAGTATTCTAAATTACTAAATATTATGATATGTAACAAGTTTTATAAAAATCACTTTTATTATAAAGGTTATGTGTGTATTGGGTCGAGGGTGTGTGTGTATGTGTGTGTGTGTGTGTATGTGGGGTTAGTAATTTGGGTGGGTATGCGTACGGGTGGGTGGGGTGTGGGTGTGTGTGTGTGTATAGTGTATGCGCATGTTTAAACAGGATAAGTATGATTATGTATGTTCGATGTCAGTACTATTTTCTAATTTGTACTAACTCCTCCATATCGTCATAAGAAAGGGTGAAAGTTTTACATTAAAAGTATGTAGGTGGCAAAATATTTAATAATATATTTATTCTATTGTAGATTGTAGAGGCTAAAAAATGGTAGTGCCGAAAAGCCAGCACAGTACGGCAAGGTTGGACGATGCAAGCTATGTTAGTACGACGGCTAGGTATTGCACTGGACTGCTAGGGGAGGTTGCGATGCTTACGAAGGATAACAGTCAGCACGAACAGTTTCCGGACAGACAACACTTCCGCAGTTGCATACAGCTCTTGGGTAGAATAGAGCTTAGGTTTATAGTGGATCACCTTAAGAACGGCATGTTGGGCTCTCTCCAGAGAAATGAGTGATGTCTTAGGTGTACCTCCTCAAGCAGAGATACAGTAAGACAGGATGGATTGAGTGAGCGCAAAGTAAACTATTTTCAGGGTGTATAGATCAGCACTTACTCTTAATTTTTTGTAAATATGAATTAGTTTTCTAATTCTGGATGTTAGCAATGAAATTTGGGATTTCCAGTTTAGCGTGTCATCAATAAGAATACCCAAGTATTTGACAAACGCAGCTCGTCTTGGAAAAGAGCATTCACAGTCTAACTGCGGGTAGGAACAGCATGTGTGCGCCTTGATACGAAGCTAACTGGTGGTTGCGACGATGAGTTTGGTGAGAAAATTAAATAATTTGTTTTTTTCACATTAAGTGTTAATAGATTGTGGGAAAGCCACGTTGTCACACAGCTTAGTACATTTTCAGAGGTATGCTTTACTTCATCCCAAGTTTCACCAGTCACTAACAGTGCAGTGTCATCGGCGTATGCAAGAATTTTGCAGTAACTGAGAGATAATTTGCACATGTCGTTCAAATAAATCAAAAACAGAGTAGGCCCTAGGACACTACCCTTCGGTACTCCGTACGTAAGTTGTTCATCTGAACTCGTGTAATTACCTATAACCACAAATTGTGATCGTTCGGTAAGGTAATTTAAGATAATGCTGTGTACCCCTGATGTCAATGTCTTCCATTTTATTTAGAAGCAGGGGGACGTAGACGGTGTCGAACGCCTTGGAAACGTCAAGAAACATGCCAACAGTCTTGAGTTTAGAGTCAATATTTTTTGCGATTGCGTCGGTGAGTTCCAGTACGGCATCCTCAGTTGACCTACTGGCACGAAAACCATTTTGATTGTCTGTAAGTGATATTTGTTTAGAAACTTTATTAGTCTTGACTTTAGGTAATTTTTGAAAATTTTGGACAGAGTAGTCAATACAGAAATTGGCCTATAGTTGTCGACACTGCCTCTGTCCCCTGCTTTATGAATAGGGTGCACTATTGCTCTCTTAAAAACTGAAGGGAAAACTCCTTGTGTGAAGCAGAGGTTTATTACATGTGAGATAATAGGAGCAAGGATAATATCACACACACGCATATAACTATACATCACAAATACGCCTAGAGCCGGAGCCAATATTGTATATAAATACGAGTACGGTTTCTATTTCCATCTTATTTGGATTAGCAAATACGATGGAAACAGAAACCAATAAACAATAAGTCAGATATTTTGTTAGTGGAAAGATGATACATACCCGTATAAAACTACTACAAATAGGGACGAAACAAATGTAAAAAAAAACCAAATGTATGTAACGCATCGACAATGCCCCGGGTGTTGCCGGTGTCAATAGCTGACGGTGACCGCTTACCATCAGGTAGGCCGTAAGCCTATTTCCCCACAAATAACATAAAAATACAAATACGGGGCGTATCTCCCAGAGTTACGCTTAATAAACGAAGATGATGACATTTCAAACCAGATTCGACGACCTCCGTGGTACAGTGGGCGAATAGCTGACTGAGACGCAGGAGGTAGCGGGTTCGATTCCCACCGCGGAACAAATGTTTGTATGATCTGATAGATATTTGTTCCGGGTCTGGATGTTTTTCTATATATATAAGTATGTATTTACAAAAAAAGGATTCTATCAGTTATCTGGTTCCCATAGTACAAGCTCTGCTTAGTTTGGGGCTAGAGAGCGCTGTGTGAAATGTCCAGCTATATTTATTTATTTATTTAGGGATTTTATTTAAAATGCTCGCATTACTAAATCTAAATTTAAAATAACTTTATGTACTACATTTACAGGGATATGGGTTCCGGTGCAATAACAGACACATGGGACCCTTCAAATGCATGCCTGAGAGTGATGGACGCAATGCAATGCCATTCAGGCAAGTTTTTGTTGGAGTAGCCTTTGATGTAATGTAATTGTTATAGGCAGTACCCGCATAACATCACGGCCATTGGTGGACCATGAGCATGCACCTTCACCTATTCTTTGAATAAAACTGTGGTAGAAAAACATTTCGATGGAACTAAGATGTAGGGTTCCCACAAATTCCCAGCACGGATCTCGAAATCGCGGCAGAAAGCTGACGCGGTGTCTTGTACGTATCAAATCGCGCGCGATCGACGTTTTATCTGACACGGAATGGGAGATTCCGCTGATCTGTACTCCGCTTAACGGATTTATTCGGCAGTTTGTGGCAACTTAGCATTTTTGTTAGAAAATAATAGAACTGTTTTGCGTGGCAAAAACTTTGCATTTTATTTGTTTCTATGCAAAATTTGATAATGCTTTGTCACGCAATTTAAGCTTGTCATCAGGAGTAAAAACGTAACAAAATATGCGTAAGCTGCTATGATCAAAATGATTTTATCTGGAGCACATACCAACCACGGAAATAATGGAATATAGCATGTATAGATGTGTACCGGAACTGAATATATGAAATTCCGTGACGTCATCGCTCGAGCCGGTCGGTCCGATAATTGTGTACACGCGTCAATGGACGCCAATTTTCATGTAAATTGTAAAAATCTGTGAGAATTCCTTCGGGGAGCGTGCATGTGTTTAATGTTAACCTTATTTTAAACCACTGAGTGGAATGTGGAAAATTATTATTATAATCAGTAGTATTAACAGCAAGCTGGGGCTATGGCAATAGGGCAAAGTCTGTTTACAAGAGTAAGGGCGTATGAACCTAGTAACTCTAGTGTACTGTTTAGGCTTTCAAAATGGCTTGATGAGTTTATAGTAGAAACCAACATTCCGACGTGCTCTCCGGAGAACGAAATTGCTTAGTTAAAATGCCACGGGTAACCATCAAAGTAGTCGCCCAAAACGTAATTTTTTTGATACCTCTACACTTAAATCACTACACCACAGCACGGAAGACTACTTTAAATACTTGTCTACCTTTTTATTCTTTCTCGTCTTGTGTGTTACCTGTGTTTTTTAGTTATCTTAGTATTTTGTGGTCTGTTATTTATTTGTTAAATGTTTTTTATCTCTCTTTCTAAATCCCACTTCTTTTCTAGTTCTACCAGGTGTTATGTATGCATGATTTAATAGTGTGGGCTTTCCGACGGCTAACGGCGTCGACATCTGCGGGTTACACGGACTAGACGACCGTGACCGGACCACCGCAGGCGACCCTTCAATAGTTTTACACAATACAAATAGATATTACATTACATTAGTTAACAGTTTTTAATTATTTTTTTTGTATACCATCAACATTACAAGCATATGGACCACCTGATGTTAAGTGGTATCCTTTACTTTAGTGGTTTCATAGTCACGCGCCCTAGATACGTGCCCTACGATGCCCTGTCCTGCGTCCATTAACTCGAGGCATACCTACCTGTATGCCTTACGTTGTAAAGCCTTATGCGCCTGTAATATCACAGGCAACCACACCCTTCAAATCGAAACAGCAATGCTGTTTGACGGCAGAAGTAGGTATTTATAATGTAGTTCCACCCACCTGCACGTACCAGCTGCAAATAAGGCTCATTTATTAACTAAATGAGATCCGATAAGAGTGCAGTATGAATAATTATAGTCTCGCCGCGTGAAATTGTTACTGCCTTTTCAGAGACTAGTCTCTTGCCGCATTAAAAATAATTTATGTGTTTTCCCATCTCAAATACGATAAAGTGGCTCAGTTCTAAACTTTATTACAAACTTTCATTATTCCAGTTCAAAACTGAATGAAATGGTACCAATTTATATGTAGTTATTTTAAAGACCTCTTGGGCACGGTGTGACTGTATACTGACTTAGATTAAAGATATTGCGGATTCTTCTTCTCAGCGTGTAAAGATGCAAGATGGTTATTCTGCATAAATAAGTGCACAATGAAAGCTAGGCAATGGCACTACAGACTTATGTGACCTTTATGATTTTTTTCTACTTGAAAAAAATATATGAAAGACTTCAAAAAAGAATATTACCTCAAAAAAACACAGCATCAAATCAACTTATATTTTATTAATCTATATTTTATTACACAAGTTCTTCGCTACATATATTGATGGTGTCAGGATTTAAATACATCTAGTATTTAATACTTCCCATGTCATATTGTGCGTTTAATTTACACACTCAAATATTTGCAAGATCTTTATCTCTTAATCTTTAATATTTTTTTTTTAAAAAGAGAAAAAAAAAATCTTTAATATCCCAAGTTACATGGTATCGTGTTGTGCGACTGTTGATGGTTGTTTTATAGTTAAACATTTTTTCCTCAGAACATATCCTGTCAATGATAGCCGGCAGAGTAGACTGCGTCAGGCATTGCTGTCACAGGCATATTCTTAAAACCCTGTTTACTGACCGAGAGAGCGAAACCAAAAAATGCTTTTCTTCGTCGGTCTGTCTGTTCTCGCCTACAGGTTACATTTTTCAATCGATTTTGTATCAAAGGATTTCAATCAATATTTAAGAGGCACACTAATGATTTCATTCCACATAAGATGTGAAAAAAGTCCAACAGGGGGGAGTTGGGGGGAGAAGGGGGAGGAAGTGTCGGTTATTGCATGGTTATAAGGGCTCGCAAGGTCTACTGTTTTCACAGAACCACAAGTTACTACACTACACATGAGCTACACAAATGTTTTATATTTTAATTTACTAGTGGTTCGCCCCGAACTGAGATCTCGCGAGTCTACCATTAGAACAAAAAAAATATTATTCGTAATCTTTGACTATCAAAATAGTGCCACAAAATAAAAACCCAATTAACTTGACCTACAGTTTCATTCAAAGTACAGGTAACGGGAGTTCATGTTAATTTGTTAACCTTTTTTGGGGTACAAATTACAGTTATTCTAGATTTCAGACTTTTACCTATATTTGTGATGCACGTAGCGCATACCAAATTACAGCTCTGTGGGGTCACTGGTGTCCCCTGTGAATGTTGTCAAAGTTTAGTTTTTATTATGACTAATAACTCAAAAACTACAAAATCTTTACTAAAAGTAAAAACGGAGTCTAAATTTACTAATAAAGACCTTTCATTTGAGGTCCCATTTAACCTAATAGTTTTATTTTCATTTTTTTACTCCACTTGAACTCCAATATCTCAAACAAGCCCCCAATATTTTTCGCTCATTTAGCCAAAATTGTGCCATCACTATCTATGTATCAAATTTCACGCTTCGAACGCTTCGAAAGTTATCCTTGGACAAACAAACATACATACATACAACGACGATTTGCCCCAGTTGATTTGGAGATATCGCTTCGCTCGATCAAATATTCCTCCACCAATAAGAAACCTGTTGAGTGTTTATGGATTTAGATTAAAACGTATTTAATTAACTGGCAGAAAAAGCAGGAAAGGCTTTTTTTAACACGATATGAGTGCTATACAGTTATTTGTGTTGATGGTATTGCTATTATAAAACTATCATCGTCTCGGGACCACTGAAGAGTGTAATTTGATTTAATTTAATCGTTTATTTTTATTTGAATTTTTTTATTTCACACTTTTATTTTATTTTGTTGTTCTGTCCTATTTTGCTTATCATGTCCAAAACAAGTAAAATGGCCATAACGGAAGACCAGCGCTGCTTGTAGCAACCAGCACATGCTGAGTTAAGGACCATTTTGCAACTATACTTTGTGCATGCAGTTAAATTTGTTCTTATGTTTTTTTTTTACTTTTCTTGTTTTTCTGTGTTAACTTTTGTGTAAGTTGCAAATAAAATATTATCCTATTCTATTCGATTGTCACGCGAAAGCAATTGGCTTACGTAATGTCTCTCGGTGTTACAATGGTGCGACAGAACCGTGCATCAATGATACGTCACTATCGCGTTGCTCTGAAGTCTACTAAATACTAGGCGCCTATTGTTTTGGAGTCTCTAGAACATTCTATCACTAGTCTATCGTATCACTGGGTTTTTCTTAGTCACTTTAAAGTACCTGCTGAAAATGAACGGGTAATTTGATTATGATGAGAGATGAGTAACAACAAGAGGTTTCGATTCTCGGTGCTGACTCGTTGAGACAGGAATTAGATTTATGTATATGTGTATTAATTAGTATAATGAATCAGCATAGTTAAACTTAAAGAATCCCGCATCTAAAATGTATGTGTATCAGTAGTATAATATCCGTCAGGCCGATATTTTTAATTGACAAAACAAAGTGCAAACTCCCGTCGGATGAGCTAGCGCGTGAATTATTAATTCACAAAGGCCTAATTAACCTAATAGTTTCATTTTCATTTTTGTATCCCTCTTGAACCCCAATATCTCAACAACCCCTCAAAATTTTTAGTTCATTGAGTCATACCAAAATTGTGCTATCATTACCTACCTATGTATACCAAATTTCAGGATGATAGGATAAACGCTTCGAAAGTTATCCTCGGACAAACAAACAAGAATACATACGTACATACAACGCCGATTTGCCCAAGTTGATTTGGAGATCTCGCTTCGCTCGATCAATTAAAATATTCATGAAAGAAACCTAAGTCACAATAGAAGAAAATATAATTCATCCAAGACGGTCATTTCCAAAATAGTAGGTCATCAGTATTTACAAATTGTTCTCATGAAAACCCGCCGCAATCGAGAATGTCCTCAGTAATGTCACACATTCCAACAAGAGAACGAATAAAAAGGAGACCGTAACATTTACATGGGACGTGGTTCCGTATCTATTCAATAAGGGATGCGGCTCGCACTGTGTATGACAAAACCTACAGAACATTTGTAAGTCACGCTTTTCTCTTATCAACATTTTATATGCTACTTTGAGAAAAAATGCTTTTCGACTTTGCATAGATACTTCGAAATATGTATGCATATGTAGAACAACTTTCTTATCGTGTAAGAAAAATGCTAATAAACAAATAAATCTTTATTGCTTTTTCCCACAGCGCTAAGCACACCTTGGTTAACTGATTAAATACATTTATAGTTAGTTACCTACCATTTTTTGTAAATACATACATGTAACTTAATAAAGAAATACCCAGACCCAAAACAAATATCTCTCGTTAATTCAAACAAACCCGCGACCTCCTGCTATGAGGCAGGAGGTCGCGGGTTCGATTTCTGCTATTCGTCCACTGCGCCACGGAGGTCGTCCCATATAAAACCTACCCTGGCTGGTAATATTAAGGCTTCTTGATTTGAGATCTCGATCAAATATATTATAACGTCTATTAATACGCTATTAACCATAAATCATACCATAAAGTCATGGTTTTACGACGTCCTCAATATTAACGAGGTTACTCTCTCTAAGCGTATTAAATGGTTATTGTATTAAACGCGCAAATTGAGTCGGAGGGCGTCTTGTCGTAAACTAAGATACAATGTCTATTAAACCGACATAATATTGTTGTAAAGGCAGACATTGCAAGGTCAAGGGTCTTTCGTCCCCGACTCCCGAGGGAAATGATGGTACCTCGTTCTGTTTTATTCTCGTCCTACAGATGATTATGATGAATACAATTTAGTTGGTATCAACTCCGATAGCTTATCAATAAATAATCATCATCATCGATTCATCCACTAAAAAAGATATGTCTCGTTTATACAACAGGGGTCAAATTGAGAATCTCCTCTTTTTGGGGCTCCGGACCTAAATGGTACAAAGGAACCCTTACGTTGTGACTTTGTCCGACAAAGGCACCAGCATCCTTTGGAACAAATATTTGGAAAGGTAACATGTGAGAATAAAAGCCGCTCTTCCTCCGATTCTAGGTCCCAATGTTAGCCAGTTATTTAGTGCCAGCGGGGCAATGTGTCTGAACTGATTTAAAATTATGTTTCAAGATTTTACCTAAACAAACTAACAAACATTCCAAGATAAATAAAGGCTTCTAAAAAAGAAAAAATGTAGTTGAATAATTGTTTATATGAGTAAAGTTAAATAAAGGCATCGAACCAGGTGTCGGCCACTTGCTTTCTTTTATTTGACCTCAGACTCAGTAGAACACCTCAACAATGTTTCTCGCGAAGTTTTCCTCAAGCGTCTCTTATCGCATTCACGCTCGAACGGAGCCGCTGAAAATATGATGAAACTTGGTACAACGCGCAACTTTAAACATTTATCAGCATTTTGAACTCTATTACAATGGCTCAAGATATTCGAAAAATGTGAGAAATTGTCAGTAAAAATTCTTTGTCAATGCAATGATGCAATATGATGGTTAAAAGTTCATATTAAATGCGACCTTTTGAGCAAAACTTTTAGTAGCCTTGGCTGAATTAGGGAGTTATTACGAAGAGAACGGCTTGAAGCCAAATCCATCTAAAACCCAATCCTGTGCCTTTCATCTGCGCAACCAACAAGCCAGCCGGACCCTAAACATAACCTGGCAAGGAGTTCCTATCCAACACGAAAACTTTCCAAAATACCTGGGGGTAACTCTGGATAGGTCACTGAACTATAAAGCACAGTGTTATAAAACTAAGATGAAAGTTGGTACCCGAAACAATCTTCTGCGTCGACTTATAACTACCAAATGGGGTGCAGCCCCAGACGTACTCCGCACTACTGGCCTGGCACTGTGTTTTTCATCCGGCGAATATGCTTGCCCAGTCTGGAGCCGGTCCGCACATGCAAAGGTCGTCGATGTCGCGTTAAACGATACATGCCGGATAATAACAGGATGTCTGAAGCCAACCCCTCTAAACCTGATATAGCCTTTGGCAGGCATATCGCCCCCTGGAGTGCGACGAGATGTGGCTTGCTCTATTGAAAAGCACAAACAAGAGCATGATTATCGACACCCTTTATATGACCATAACATCCCGCAAGGCCGCCTTAAAAGTCGAAAGAGCTTTCAACGCTTCACAAGGGCCACGAGCGATGACCCGGCTGCTACCAGACGCACTCTGTGGATAAAAAGAAACTCCCCACCGCCTGATTTTACCACCCCACAGGAACAGTTACCACCCGGGCATGATCTGCAGTGGCCAGTATGGAAATCCTTAAACAGGCTCCGCACCCAGGTTGGCCGCTGCAGACTTAGTATGTGCAAATGGGGATTCAGGGACCCTAACTCGACGCAGTGTGACTGCGGTGATCCCACGCAGTCAATGCAGCACTTGCTAATGTGCCCTTTATGTCCGAACACATGCACGATGGAGGACCTAATGGCCGCCTCGCCTGATGCCATTGCTGTGGCCAAACACCTGTCCAACATACTATGAATGGAAACGTAGAACTCTTGACACGCTAAGAAGAAGAAGAAGTAGTTATTATGGATGAATAAGTTAATTGTTTACACGGAAATTTTGTTCATTTGATTCAACATCGTAAATAAATACATTGGGTCAGAGAAAATTGAACTATATCTCATTAAGTTACAGTTAAGTATTGAAGGATACCAGAAAAGCCATAAGCGATTAATCATCCGCAATTATCAGCGTATGCTCAAGAACTATTAGTGGAACTAAGACAAATAATGTACTATGATACTTTATAAAGACATAATGTACTATGCAGAGGTCTAGGGATAGCAAAAAACTAAGTAGCACTAGTAGGAAAGCAGTTTTAAGAAGTGTATTAATCCATATGAGAATACAATAAAAAAAAGTGTTACTACTTACATTTTTGTTTCTGAACAAATTAGTATTTTAGGTTGAAAAGTTATTCAAAATCACCTCATGCAACAAAAATGCAATCATTTCACCTTAACGCAATAAAAACATGAGAAGCATTTTGCAAGCGCTTCGTCATGCATTTCCCACGAAATATTTCACCAGCAAGTGACTCCGACCCCGCCCCCCCCCCTTTCCCGTCTCCGTGAAGGGTTTGATGCATCAATTATTGTCTTGTAATGAGCACAGTAAGATCCTCCGTGGCTCGGGGTTATTACACTAACGAAGACAAACGGTCTCGCGCCATGACGCGAATATCAACTGATGCTTCTAATGTGGCGGAGGAGGCGATGTGGGGGATGAGAAATATGATTAGTTGGACATGAAGCCTAGTGAGCGTTATGATTCATACTAGCATTTTTTTTATTTAATACCACACATTGGTAGATGATTTTTTATGAATAAATTGTGTTATTTGTTTTCTTGTTCTTGTCTTGCTTGTAACAACAAGTACCATCATAGCAAATACCATCATAGCAAATACCTACCCAGTTTTAGAAGAAATATTTGCATGTCATGCAAACATTTGACCCGCAGCGGTAATGCGATCAGGCAACAAGTCAGGTCTCATTCAGGTACACAAGAAAATTATGCCCCAAAATACAAAATTATTGATCGAGCGAAGAGAAATCTCCAAATCAACTTGGACGAATACACGTTGCATGTATGTATGTAAAGTTAACGTGCCACTATTTTAATAGGCAAAGGTAATAAATACCTATTTTTTTTTGTTTTACAGGATACTCACGAGATTTCAGTTCGGGGCGAACCACTAGTAAATTATATTTTGTAAATCGACACTGAAGAAGAGCAGTATTGATATTCGAATGATAGTTAAATCTTTTCCGCTCAATTCTCCCTTCCACGCCCACTAAGCAGCATCTACTTCCATACACATAATTTATCAATCATTTATCAGGCTGTGAACGTCTCCAGTAGAGACTAACTGCAGCCGGCAAATTGCACCCATAATGGAAACCTAGGTGGAGGCAATATTGTCAGCGAGCAAATACGAAAAATTCTCGATAAAGTGAATACTGAAGGAAGTTACACAGAAGAAATGAAGGAAGTTACACATTATACCTTCATAGTAATACAAATGTTAGGATTTTTAAGTTTTTAAAATAAATAATAAAATATTAGGTGAACAATTTAAGAACGCAGACACGACAACTCAATCTCAAGTGCGTTGATTTTTTATTTGATAATTTCTCTTAATGTAGGTATATAATTTTAATTGCATCGGTAAATGTAATTATTTTATTTTATACTAATATTATATTTATCTTTAATTATTATTATTGGTTTACCGTTATAACTAAAGTAAATAAAATTTTATTAACGTCAAGTTTTTTTCAATCAAATTTTTTAGATCAGTTTGAATCGCCATTATACGTTCCTCGCGACCAATCAAACGACTCAAAGACTCAGACAAAAAATCCGGCTGGCTTACAAAGGGCTTTTATTAATGTCTTTTATAGTCTGAACAGTATAATGAAAAATACGGTAGTAGTAGATATCTTGACAGAACAAAGTTTTTAGCTATTGGAGTCAAATAATAGCGAACAAGATAGGTCAACTGAAATGATTAATTACTAAGCAATGACATTATTACATCATCTGAAATGAAGGATTAGGGAATTCAATTTTATCAGCATCTGATATCTTCTCGACCATCCATCCTGCCATCAAACCGGCTGTCTCGTTAATCTCTGCTGACCCTTCCACGCCATTGGATTCGGATTAGCTGATCGAAGTATCTAGGTTCAAACCTCGGTAGGTGCTGCATAGTCCGTGGGCCGAGGCAGCCTGCCGGAACGCTGACACGTCGTTTATTTACTGTTTCACTTGCTGGAAGATTAGTTGGAAGAAGTCGACAGATTGAAATCTTTCAATCTGTCAAAATAATGTTGTCTCTAATGCGTTTAAAAAATGAATTCCGTGTTTAGTTAGAATCATGAATCTAGATCAATTCTTGGAAGCTTGTGACTAACTTTGATGTCAGAGTTTTTAGGCTACCTTGAGACCTCAAGCGGTGGCGTGACGACGTTTATAGCTAGAATCGATATCTTAAAGACTTTCCGGGGTACAGAGGAGATTTTTTGAAAATGCTGCTAGCGTTTATCCACCCATAGAAGTGATGGGTGGAACGTCACTTTGAACTTTAACTTGTACCTGAGTGGTAAAGTCAGCCGTTGCATGATTGAAACAAAGTTTAATTTTTTTAAACCTATGTGCACGAAAAACAGAAAATGTTTTGGTTTTGTAGAATCAGCACTACTTACTTTTAAATACAGACAGAGCATACCCATTCAGGAATCAGGACCAAATAGTCTCTCACAACCGGTCTCCACAAAAAAAGCCCTGACTGTTATCACGAAAACCGAGACAAGAATTAATCGGGCCGGGTCCAACGGGACGATAAAAGCACATCGTTCACTCATTCGTTCGCGAAACGAACGAACGGAAACAAAACTTTACTAAGCGTGGCGGACATTAATCTACTCGTATCCACTGCTGCCAACGTGTCTTCTTTTTGGATGTAGCAGATTACAAGTAGTGTTAGCCTTTTCTGAAAACACTTTGTTTTGAACGAACTCTGTTGAATGTTCGTTCTTTAGCGATTTAAATCATGTTTATAATATATATCTATATGTTGTCTTAGCTGATTATGGAGGATCCGAATTCTATGTTTATTTTATCATCTGCTGCTATGTAACTGTACTATTTTCGCATTGAGTAAATGAAATGAAATGAAAATCTCATGCAAGTATATTCATCATACTCCTATGCCAAATAAAATTTTTCTATGAAATATCTTTTTTGTCTCTGTACCTTATCATTTGCACGGGTAGAGCACCGGATATAATACTTGTAATCATGTAGTTGTAGTCACAAGTTGGCATGACCAACGCATTCCACTCCATTCCATTCCACGTGGATCAGGACATTAACATCTGATTGTAACACACGGAATGTAGTATGAGTGATTATTGTGATCGTTCACTGAAATCCCGCTTTTGTTGTAGTCTTTTGACGGGTTAACATATGATGTATTCGAAGCGTGACATGACATTGTGTTGAGTATTCCTGGAAACATACGGATGAAACTTTGGACATTTCAAAGGGATTATTTCAATATCAGACACTGAGTATTAATTAGTGTTCTATTTATAATTTTAAAATTAAACTCTTCTTTAGTTAATTAGAATTTCCTACATTGACTACTATAAAGTTTTTTTTAATTATCTCTTATGTAATTATGTGATCACCGTCACTTTTTAGATTTTTCTAGCACTTGTGGTACTGCAGATACGTTGCCTATTACTCAAAGCCTTCACATTAATATAAAAATGTTATTATTATTTAGCATCTAGTGGCCGCGCTGGTGTTGACGGGGCTCATGCCGGCCTGGAATCAGGTGCGCCAAGAATCTCCGGGTGAGATCCAACCAACAAACGACCAAGGCTTACGAATTAAAGGACACCGATATGCTTAACATTTTGACTTATCTTCCGCATGCCAGCAAATAGGTGGGCTAAGGTCGTAACTGGATGGAGCCCTGTGGATGGAAAGCGACGCCGTGGAAGGCCTAAGAAACGTTCGCGCGATGATTTGGACGCTTATTATACTGGTGGGATTTGGTAAAAGATCGAGATAAGTGGAGAGATGAAGAGGAGGCCTTTGCCCAGCAGTGGGACAGCACAGGCTAGATAAAAAAAAATGTTTTATTGTTATTTAATTCTATACCAGTTTTTGTTATGAAATCTACCTATTCACCAAATCTTAAAAGCGATAAATATGTCTAGATTCAACCCGCAAGTTTAGGCTAGAATTCACAGCGTGAATATCTCGCAGCGCGAACTAATCTACGCTCACAATTGTCATTGTGGTATTCACGAGATTCTTTGACATGGACTCGAAAGACAGACTCGCAATTCATATCTTTCAATTACTATTATTTTATTCTGAGGCACAACAAGAATACGTAGGTATTCTCGGAAGACGGAACGCGATTTCGAGGAAACGAAGAATGCGCTTGGCACAGGACGTGCCCTTGATTATGTATCTGGCAACAGGTTTGCCACAAGCTGTAATTGCGCGATCATTGCTGTCAAAGAACGCTTTTTTTTAAAGGTTTATTTTACTCTTACAAAGTAACGTAACCGTAAAGTACGTACTTAAGTATTACAAACCTATCGAGAGATATGTAATCGAGGCAGTCGCCGTCGGAAAGAATAACGTGAAAATGAGGTCTTTTATACCCAGCAGAGGTCAGATGTAAGCTAAATATTTAAGTTTTTTTTTTCTGATACATCGCTTGGACTATGCTGAGCGGTTTTATTGTGCAAATTATTTTTTTCCTCATTATTTTATTTGTTTATTGTGTACGTGATCTTGTTGCAAATAAATGATCTTATATTATTAAATTGTATACATTAAGAAGAACAGATAGTAAGATTGTAGTAACTTTCTTTAAATAACATTTATCTTTATGATAATGATACAACATACCTGAGTCCAGTGATGTCCGTAACAGGAGCTCCGTCCTCAGTGAGCCAGGTGATGAGAGGCGCGGGGGTCCCGTGGGCGGCGCACGAGACCCGGGCTCCGGTCGAGTTGGAGAAGGACAGCCGCGGCGGGGGCTCCATCAAGAAGATCAGCTGGCTCGATGCAGAAACCGCTGAGGATGAAGAGAATATACATTGTACCCTGAGTTAAACAAAGCGCTTGTATCGGAGCTTACTTTCTTATCTACATTCTGCGTCGTCACTACTTAGCTAAGTAATCATCATCAACTACCTGACTTTACCCACTTTTTGATTGTAAGGAAATTACTAAAAAAACCTATGTTTAATGGATTAAACATGACCTAAATACGATTGTGCTTTACAAACCATAATATATTCTCATTGGTATGCCAATGTAAATGAATGACGTGATGTGCAAACATCTACTCGTAATAGAGTTAGTACTGTAGTTGATTGTAATCGCTAATTAGATTGCAGAATTCCTAATGTTCTCTGAAGTCGATTCCTGACAGTCGGTGACGCGTGGAATTGTTTACAGAGCTCGTACAGTCAGGTATAAAAGTTAATTCGGTATGAGAAATTTACAAAATGATCTGTGCTGTCTCACGGTTATCATTGCTAATGACATTTACTATAAAGTGATTGAGTAATCAGTTTATATTCATAAAGTAACGAAGTAATAGCAAGTAGCACAGTAATCGAGAGTCAGCAAAATCATTTTTAGGTAAGGAACGCTTTCCCGCTTTTCTTTTATTTATAAAGGTAAATGCTGTTGTGGACTGTAGATACACACTACAGACTATTCAATTGTTTCCAAATATTCCCAATGTTTTTCATAACATTGTCTTGCCATTTGTTTACCAAATAAACTAATAATAGAAGAATTATAGACGAAGTCGGTGATATAGTTTTTCGTAAACAATAAACAAAAAATATTTGATAAATCAGTTAATCTGTTTTTGGTCCTGAATGTAGCTCGTTAATTGAGTTGTGATTTGAACTGCCTTTGTGAATTAATAATTCACGCGCTAGCTCATCCGACGGGGGTTTGCACTTTGTTTTGTCAATTAAAAATATCGGCCTGACGGATATTATGCTACTGATACACCTACATTTTAGATGCGCGATTCTTTAAGTTTAACTATGCTGATTCATTATACTAATTAACACCCATATACATAAATCTAATTCCTGTCTCAACGAGTCAGAACCGAGAATCGAAACATCTTGTTGTATATCTTGTTTATCATAATCAAATTAACCGTTCATTTTCAGCAGGTACTTTAAAGTGACTAAGAAAAACCCAGTGATACGATAGACAATATTCTAGAGACTCCAAAACAATAGGCGCCTAGTATTTAGTAGACTTCAGAGCAACGCGATAGTGACGTATCATTGATGCACGGTTCTGTCGCACCATTGTTACACCGAGAGACTTATTACGTAAGCCAATTGCTTTCGCGTGACAATCGAATAGAATAGGATAATATTTTATTTGCAACTTACACAAAAGTTAACACATAAAAACAAGAAAAGTAAAAAAAAACATAAGAACAAATCTAACTGCATGCACAAAGTAAAGTTGCAAAATAGTCCTTAACTCAGCATGTGCTCGTTGCAACAACCAGCGCTGGTCTTCCGTTATGGCCATTTTACTTGTTACGGACATGTTAAGCAAAATAGGACAGAACAACAAAATAAAATAAAAGTGTGAAATAAAGAAATTCAAATAAAAATAAACGATTAAATTAAGTCAAATTACACTCTTCAGTGGTACCTTAGACGATGATAATTTTATAATAGCAATAACATCAACACAAATGACTATATAGCACTCATATTGTGTTAAAAAAGCCTTTCCTGCATTTTCTGCCAGTTAATTAAATACGTTTTAATCTAAATTCATAAACACTCTGCAGGTTTCTTATTGGTGGAGGAATATTTGATCGACCGAAGCGAGATCTCCAAATCAACTGGGGTAAATCGGCGTTGTATGTTTGTTTGTCCAAGGATAGCTTTCGAAGCGTTCGAAGCGTGAAATTTGATACATAGGTATTGATGGCACAATTTTGGCTGAATGAGCGAAAAATGATGGGGGCTTGTTTGAGATATTAGAGTTCAAGTGGAGTAAAAAAAATGAAAATAAGACTATTAGGCCAAATGGGACCTCAAATGAAGGGTCTTTATTACTACATTTTAACTCCGTTTTTATTTTTAGTAAAGTTTTTGAGTTATTAGCCATAAAAAAAACGACTTTGACTTGCACTTTAACGAAATTCACAGCGTACACCAGTGACCCCACACTGCTGTAATTTGGTATGCGTGTAGCTTAAGTGTTACAAATAAAGGCAAAAGTCTGAAACCTAGAATAACTGCAATTTGTACCCAAAATAAGATTAAACAATTTACATGAACTCCCGTTACCTGTAATTTAAATGAAATTGTTGGTCAAGTCATTGGCTAAATATTTCGCGGCATTATTTAGATAGTCAAAGATAACGAGAACATATTTTTGTTTTAAGGGAGTCTCGCGAGATCTCTGTTCAGAGCGAACCACAAGTATTCCAACATTTCGATGCAGCGTAGCGAAAACTTCCTCTAAAAGCAGTATATCTATGATGCTGTATTATGAGCTGCATCGAACGCTGTCTAGGCTCGCAGAACCTCAAACTAAACGCACTTTCTAGCCTGGTAATAAGGTACACTCAACAGAAGGCATGCTAAGTGAAGCTTCCTGCGCTGGTTGCTGCTCGTCCTACTGCTGGTTAGGCCATCCCTTACACACGTGAGATACGCACTATAAGTGTGAATGGGATGGCCTAACCAACGACGACAACCAACGACAGCGACACGACTGCAATGGGCTGACGCATCAAGGCTACGAGTAATGTTAATCTTATCCCTGAAATTCGGGTACTAATACTCATATTTAATCAGTTAAACCGTAGGGACGGAATATAACACTTAGTTACGTCATTAATACTTAAATAATTACATAACTTTTATCTAGCTAGTGAGCTATTACACCATAATACACCAAACTACAGACAAAACTCATTTTTGTGGCGAGCAAGTGACAATTTCAATAAGCTGTGTAAGCGCACGGACTGTGACCTATTATGCATGAGCGTCAGTTCGATTCGACAGCGGTTAAATCGTGAATTCGTTAGTGAATAATAATAGTATATTTAATATAATAATAGTATAGGTAGGCACTCTTTCTTCATTGTATCTGTAATGTGAGATGTCGAATGGTTGTTCACATTTTTTCTATTTCTATGTTGTTGTTTTAACGTGAAAACCTGTAATTGGCTATCTGGTAAACAATCTGTCTTAATTATAAGTTTTAACCTCTGTTGGTTTTCGTATAAATAAATTATAAATTAAATCAATAATTTTGGAGGTGCTAGAAACAGACAAGCATTTCTTAACAGACATGTAATAATTATAATTATACGGGTAATTGATAGAGCGCGCCTGCGCGAATATTGTCAAGAGTCTGCATCTTCGCATTGCCGGTCACATAATGACGTATAATGACGCGTTAGTGATATGCACTATCGTGTGGTTTGGAAGTGTACGTAAAGCAGCTCACAGGCAGCTCGTATAAATTGGTTCAAAGACGTTGACGCGAATTCCTCAGTGAATTGTTGAGTGAACAATTAACGACGTTCAGGGATGTTGAAGAATTTTAATAAACATCGGTTGGAACTGCTCTGGGCTCTGGCTTCTGCTTCTGCTACGGAATAGTTTATCGACGTGTGTTAACGACTTGAACGTGCCCCGTCCTAGCTATAAGCTATTCGTTGGCAATTTACAGCTAACATTCATACATAAGCATTCAACTTTTTCAAGGAACTGCTGAGCGGGAGTGCAGACATAGCATTGGGCTAATTTCAACCGCTCTTTGATTGTGTTCCAAAACTGAAATTTAACTGAACTTATTATGTGTGGATCTATGTTGTCTGTTTAAAATAAGTTTTAATTTGATTAGATTTTTTAACTTAATTTATACCCGGTATTGATACTTTTCCGATGGTAACTATTAGGACCGTGGGCAAAAACCATTTAAAACGAGATAAACCTGGTTAAAGAGAAAGCTACTTCGCATCGGAAGGATTATACCACAGGACTATTGTTTATGTCAAATAAGCCCTGACTTTAATATCCTGTATGACGGCGAGGAACTTAATAAACCGAAATTACACAGCCCCGAGCTTAGGGGCTTAGGCCAGGAACCTCTCAAATTTACTGCGTCGTCTTTTGGACTATAAAAAGAGCGTTTGAACGCGTTAGGAGCACGTAAAATATACGCCATAGAGATGTATCTGATCATATCGATAATATGTTCAGATATTAAGTGTTTGTAAAAAGTCGCGGTACTTTTCAACCCTTTTTTGTATTTTGCAACGTTCAATTTAATTATATTTTTACATAATTTTGTCGCACTGTTTGAGACTAATTTCATATTTAAAACAGTGGTTTATTGCAAAGCACATGGAATCCATCGCACGATTATTTTTATAAAGATAAATAGCAGGAGATCTCTTAGATGTGTCTCCAGTAGTTTCTTTTGAAAAAAAAACTACTTATTTACAAGAACTGTGAAAAGAAACCATGGGGAGTAGATTGCCCCTGTAGTATCCAAATGGATAATTTAAAGGAGCAACTGAGAAACAGAAGGTTGTTCAATGAAACTTCTGGGAATAAATTATATCAAACATCGTTAGAAATTAAATTTGTAAATATCCAACGATAAGCTCGCAGCACTAGAGGCTCTCACCTGCTGTTGGGATGCCAAAGTGTCCCAGAGGCCAGCTGCCCGATATTATTTTATGGGAGTTCGGTTTGAGTGCGCAACTCACTTTATAAGCCCTCTGAATGGAACTTTGGGATTCTAACATAGTTTATTTGAATAAAAGTTTTTGACAGAAAGGCCGATAAGTTCCGAGTCTCAAAAGCCTGTCTGGAGTAGGAAAAGTTGTGACATAGTCATAATTTTTTGTTAATGTGTTCTTGATTAGAGTTACTTATCTTATTTTCATTTGTGTTACCTTTTTATCTCCTTAGGTCAATTCCCTTCATTTGAAGTGGAAAAGTGTTATCGCCTGTTAAATTCATAGACAATTAGGTTAATTGGGCATTTAAAATCCGATCCTCATTAAAGTTCATTAACAAAGTATATAAAACGAGCAATAAACTCAATGAGGTGCTAGACATCATGTTTCATTTGGGGTTTTTGTTATATTTTATCAACTTTATTCTGTGGGTAGGGTTCGGCACTTTGCTGTACCAGTGGTATAGGAATAGCGGCTGAAGAAGTTACCACTATCCGATCAACATCTGGAATACGACCAACACTTGCGCCGATATTCCTCACTTACGAAAACAGTTTATTTTCTGACTATTTTTTTATATTGGATCTTTTTCATTGAAGGACATAACGAAGAAAAACTCACTGCGTTCTGAGAATCACTACTTGCAACCCTACTCGTTGAATAGTCGATGGAATTTTATAATCATAATGTTTAAAGGTAGAGGATGTATAGAATTTTGTGTAGGTATGTATATATTTTTCTTATCATTAATAAAATGTAGAAACAGTTGAATAACGATTTGATTTTTATTTTATTTGAAAATCATAAGACTCTTTGACATTGACTTTGGAAAAAATGTGTAGATTATTATAGGCCTTTCTGTTTCACTATCTGTAAATCATTATCCACAATCTAATAATATATAACGTAGACCGATACAACGGCGCGGGTGTGGCATGTAAAGTCACCGGTAGCCAGAGCATTGGTTCCGATAAGATGACTCCGGAGAGGAGAAAAACATGCAAAAGTACAATCAATCTATACCACAGGACTATCCAGTGGAAAGCGTGACAGTTCCTGTGGTGTTTCTACGCCGACAATGATTGGTTGTCGAGTTTTGAAGGTGTTCGGATTCTTATAAATTAGTGGTTTGCCCCGAACTGAGATCTCACGAGTCTCCCATAAAAAAATATTGTAAAATAGTGCCACTAAATAAATAACTATAATAAAAACAACGTATACACTATGTCGATGACTATATTTATCTGTGCCAGATATGTAGTCTCTTTCAAGAACAGACAAGATCGAGAAGTAGACCGTCGTGTCGATAACGCTTGGAAGAGCTACTGGTCCATGAAAGAGCTAATGAAGGGCAACCTTCCACTGTCACTTAAGCGAAAACTCATCGACATGTGTATCTTACCTATCCTAACCTACGGTGCTCAGACTTGGTCATTGACAGAATTACAAAAGTTCAAACTCGGGGTATGCCAACGAGCGATGGAGCTTAGCATTTTAGGTGTTAAGCGAACCGATAGAATCCGCAGCACTACTCTACGCTCTATGACCGGAATCATCGACGTGGGGTACAAGGCTGCAAGACTCAAATGGGACTGGGCGGGTCATGTCACTCGAATGCACCCTGAAAGGTGGACTAAGATCTCCACCGACTGGCAACCTACAGGACGACGGCAACGAGGCAGACCGCGAAAACGTTGGCGCGACGATCTGGATGGGTACCACTCTGACTGGCAGGAGATTTCTGGAGAACGCAAGGAATGGAAGGAAATGGGGGAGACCTTTGCCCAGCAGTGGGACCGTATAGGTTATTCACAAAATAAAAACAAAACTTTGAGAAAATTCACAGGGTACACCAGTGACCCTACAATGCTGAAATTTGGTATTCGTGTAGCTTTAATGACACTAATATAGGAAAGTCTGAAATCCAGAATAACTGCATTGTGTACCCCAAAAAAAGTAACCAATTAACATGAACTCCCGTTACCTGTAATTTGAATGAAACTCTAGGTCAAGTAAGGTGTTGTTTATTTCGTGGCACTATTTTGATAGTCAAAGATTACGAATAATATATTTTTGTTTTAATTGCGAGATTTCAGTTTGGGGCGAACTACCAGTTGATCGAGCGAAGCGAGATCTCCAAATCGACTTGGGAAAATCGGCGTTGTATGTATGTATGTTTGTCCGAGGATAACTTTCGAAGCGTTTATCCGATCATCGTGAAATTTGGTATATAGGTAGGTAATGATGGCACAACTTTGGTGCGACTCAATGAATTAAAAATTTTGGGGGGTTGTTGGGATATTGGGGTTCAAGAGGGATAAAAAAATGAAAATGAGACTATTAGGTCAAATGAGACGTCAAATGAAAGGTCTTCATTAGTAAATTTCGATTCTGTTTTTATTTTTAGTAAAGTTTTTGTAGTTTTTGAGTTATTAGCCATAATAAGTCTAAGTATGTATATATAAATTGTTATGAGTAGTTATTATTTCGGTTCATTCGTGTAATTTTCATTTACGTAAGTTTATTTTTATATAATTAGTATTAGTATGTATGTGCATGTTGTATGTTAGGTATACTATTACGAGTACACCCCAGGTAATGTCCACACAGTCCATTCCATCCAAAGATTGTCTGGTAGAGATCGCTATTTAGCGATAAGACCGCCAATTGTATCCATAGATTTACGTAGTTGTTTTTTATATGTATTTGTTTCGTGGTGTGCAATAAAGTATTATCTAATCTAATCTAATCTAAAAACAAAACTTTGACAAAATTCACAGGGACCGGTGACTCCACAGTGCTCTAATTTGGTCTGCGTGTAGCTTAAGTATCACAAATATAGGCAAAAGTCTGAAATCTAGAATATTTGCAATTTGTACCCCATAAAAGCATAACCAATTAACATGAACTCCCTACCATTTACCTATTATTATATTATATATCCCTACCCATTACCTGTTATTTGAATGAAACTGTAGGTCAAGTGCGTTGGTTATTTATTTCGTGGCACTGTTTTAATAGTGAAAGATTACGAATAATATTTTTTTTTGTTTTTATGGTATACTCGCAAGATCTCAGTTCAGGGCGAACCACTAGTTAACCATATTTTAACAAAACATTGCTTTTAAGTTTTTTTTTTGTGCAACTTATAATGTACAGGTAAATGAGCATTAAAGATAACGTCGTATTTTGATGGCAACATATTGCCGACTGTATAATTTTACGTTGCAGCAAATATTCGTATCATTCTCAATATCCCATCAAAACGGGGCGTAGCTTCGACGTCCTACTCAGTCCATTATCGTATATTGTAAACCGGCATGTCCACTAAACCAACCCTTTGGAAAAATAATACAAAACTTGCAGTCCAGTAGATTCGTGCATATTTAAATAGGTTTTTATCTACCCACTTAATAGTATGTACTTTTGAAGAAGTAGTGGTCGCGTTGGCTGGGTTCGTACACTGAATAGAGCCACTTACTATGCCTAGAAAAACACTCGTAAGGGAAATCGCTGATACCAAGACAACAGTAGGTAGGTCAATGCTAACATTTAAGGATAACGCAAAACGTGACATGTTAAGCTAAGAATCTATCCGTCTAAGTAGCGGGCGGAGTCAGAGGACCGAGATAGTTAGAAAAAAACTATTTCATACGCAGCCGTTGTTTCCCAGCTTAGCCCGATATTTTGTCTCAGAAGCTTGAAACTAACGAGCTACTCGTCCGTTTTCACTTCTAAATAGGACTTAAATGCCTAATTTCTAACAACTGGCGCCTGTTAAACATCTCTCATAAATGAGGCCAATGATGATGAAGTGCTGAGGATTTCAGAGTTGCATTTCTTACTACTTTCGTAGAAAAGCAGCTTTATTTGACTGCAGACATTATTATATGACCAAAAACAGTACTGTAGTCATATAGGGTCCGTAAAACAGCAATATATTTAAACGTTGCCGTAAAGTGTCGCACTCGCTTGAGACCCGACGATGTTCATTAAATTAGTTTATTTCACCTACTTCTTCTACCAATGAATTGACAGAGATGTGAAACTCCAGCCTGTACATATAATGAAAAATACCTGTTAGATACAATCTTTCTATGATTTCGAGCTAGCCTTAGGCCGCAAACTCAGAACGGTGAAGCGTGCAGCGCTTCCATTGTCCCGTTTAGCGTGCACGCAAATAGTTGTCGCTGGGGCGTGGTGTTTAGTGGATTGACTTGGGACATTGAACAAAACTTATAAATGCTTGTCAAAACGCGAAAACGAACAACTAACACTTTTGAATACGCTTGCACGCTTACTCTTCAACAGTAAAGGACTTTTAACCGCAACGCCTCAAAACAAGTCTGTATGTTCAGCGTGCACGCTCAAAACGATGCTCCGCTGCATGCTCCGCTGCGTGCCCCGCTGCACGCCTCGCTGCCACCGCGCCGCTCTCTTATTTTTATATGAAACACGACATGGAGTTTGTCGTTGATCTTTCTTGCTACTTGGGTGCTAGCAAGTCGATATAAATGATAATGGAATTCGACAAACTTCTGAAAATTTAAATTAACAATGTTAAGCAATGTTAAAAGACACGCACCTCATTTACCATTTGCTCTAAATGAGGTGTACTATTTATTTACTTACTTACACTGTGGACTAAAACAAAACAAAAAAGTAAAAAAGTCAAAGTCAAATATTTTTATTCATTAAACTCACAAGGGTCACTTTGAAACGTCAACTTTACTGCCTGTTCCTTCGCGACCAAGCCAGGAAATAAAGGCAAGAAAACAATACATAACAATACAGAAAATAAATTACGTCTAAATTGTAACATTTTGAACGAGTTGGAGCAATTTCAATCACAAGCTTCTCTATCATCTAAATAATCCAATATTTTATAGTAGGCTTTTTTATAAAGATTTTGTTTAGTTACGTTTTTAAATTTATTAATTGTCAATTTTTGTACATCCCTTGGGAGTTTGTTATAAAATCGTACACCTTGCCCTTTAAACGATTTACTAACTTTATGGTGTCTACAAGTGGCAACAGCGAGTTTATCTTTTTTTCTAGTATTAAAGTTATGATTATCGCTATTTTTCTTAAAAAAACATTTTATATTATTTATATAATATTTTTGTGAATATACATCAGATTTTCATAGATTTATTGACAAGGGAATGTCATAACATTTATTTCTTTAAACTTATTGCGTAATGATTTTCTGGGGCCCATATTATAAATTGCACGATCAGCCTTCTTCTGCAGCACAAAAACGGTGTTTATATCTGCAGCACTCCCTCACAGCAGTATACCGTATGACATAATGCTGTGGAAGTAGCTGAAGTAAACTAAACTAGCTGTGTCTACGTTTGTAAAAAGACGGATCTTTTTGACTGCATATGCCGCAGAGCTAAGTCTCTTTGACAACTTATCAATGTGAGGGCCCCATTGAAGCTTATTATCTAGGGTTATACCTAAGAATACGGTGGTGTCCACAAGAGCCAACTCCTCGTCTTTGATTTTTATATCTGCTTTAACTTGTGTCACATTAGGTAGTATAAATCTAATACATTTAGTTTTCTTTTCATTTAGAAGTAGATTGTTTATATTGAACCATTTTACGACCTTAAAGATTGCATTATTTACATCGTCAAAATCGGTTTGTCATGGCTTTAATTTAAATAAAAGTGACGTGTCATCTGCAAACAACACAACATCATGATCGTCCCTTACAAGATGGGGAAGATCATTAATATATACTAAAAACAAAAATGTTCCCCGAATTGATCCCTGTGGTGCACTCATTTTAACCAGAGACTCCGGAGAACGCTTTCCATTCACGTCAACTCTTTGCACTCTGCCACTTAAATAAGAAGTGAGAAAGTCTAGAGCAACGCTCCTAATGCCATAATGGTGTAGTTTCCTGATCAATGTGTCATGGTCTACGCAATCAAATGCCTTGGACAAATCACAAAAAACACCTAAAGCGTCATGAGACTTCTCCCAGGCATCAAATATGTGCGATATTAACTCAATACCAGCATCAGTGGTTGAGCGACCCCTGCTAAATCCGAATTGTTTATGATGCAGTAAATTATGTGGATTGAAATGTCTAAGCATTTGATTTAAAATTAGTATTTCAAATATTTTACTAAATGTCGGAAGTACTGAGATTATTCTAAAATTACCAGGATCAGAACTAGTGCCTGATTTGAAAAGTGGAGTTATTTTACTGTGTTTCATTAAATAAAGACACGTACACATTTATTAGAAATAATTTGTAAAGGTTATTCGGCAAAGTATGTATAAAGAAGTTGCGTTTCTGTGCCCTATTATTCCTTGCTCTTTATTTGTATAAAATGTCGCTGTCAGGTAAATAAAGCCTCATGGTTTGATGTCGCACCTAAACTCAAGAGACAGGTGGGGCGGATGTTAAACACTTTAATGTTTGGTAATTTTCAGTTTAACTTTTATGTCGACCGTACGTTTCTTTGATGGGGCCCTTGGGTCTACATAGAAGGTAATACACGTCTTAGAATCATTTGTACTTCCCTAAAGTCAAAATACAGGCACGAAAAAGTTTATATGGGCAAGTAGGTAACGCAGTAGGACGTAGGGCGGCCCCACACTGAATGGAAAGATGACCTGATAAGGTTGCTGGGAGCTGTTGGGTTTAGACCACACAAGAACGGTCGCTCTGAAAATAGTTTATAGCAAGATTTTTAAAACCATCTGAGGTTTTCCCATTAGGCTAAGACATGGCACGCTTCAAGAGAAATGTAAAGAGGTTTCTACAGGGTAGGAAACGCATCGACAATACCCCGGGTGTTGCCGGTGTCAATAGTGACGGTGACTGCTTACCATCAGGTGGGCTGTGGGCCTGTTTTTCACAAATAAAATGAAAAAATAAATGTTAAGCCTAGACGGGACTTGAACCCGCAACATTCCTCTTGATACGAAGATGTTCAATCCCAGCCAAAAATGGTAGCACAATTGGTCACATTGGTCACAATTGGTCACGTCAGGGTCATTGTAGCAACCATGAGATCTTTTATACTCAAAATAATTTAATGTATACAATGTTTAAAAGCTCCTTTACATCTTGCCTCGTCAAAATGTGCTAAATTTTCAAAGTAAAATTAACAATAAGTAAAAAATTACATTATAACATAATCTTGCTAGATAACATAAAGCTGGGAGTGAGTTGACGCAGTTATTTCCAGAGCTGAAATCACTGAGGCTGAGGAACTGCACCATTTCATTAAGACGAAGTTTTTATGGACTTTACGGATAAACGGCAAATGAAACTGTTTTACGGACATATCTTGCTTTATGAAAATCACAATGGATCAGATATTCTTCACCCAAGCTGTCTGCTCAATGCGTTACAGAAACCAGTGCTAAACTAGTTTTAACAGTAGCTTTATTAGATTGCTTATCTTGTTACATTATCTTTGATTATAATTTTTATATTCAAAAGACGGAAGGATGGATGATTGGTTGGATGGTTTGGTAGGATTTTATCAGATTTTAAAATATTAACACTTAAGGAAATCGAATAGTTCCGATTTGATGTTTATCATTTTGCATGCCGTATTGTATGAATTGCTTTAGTTATTGTTTTGAGTGTACGAACGTTTACACAAGAAATGGTTAAATCAATTAAATAATGCTAAATAATTATATGATATACATATACTATAAAAAATGAGTATAATTAATGAGCACAAGGTTTCATTTATGTATTGAAAAATTATACTCAGAAACACTAGATCTGTGGCCTGGTGCTAATAGGGCCAATATCAATAAATCATTATTTTCAGTAATGAGCGTTATAACAATGAATCAGCATACATAGTTATTATTTAGGTGTTATATTGTAGTATGGCAAAAATATTTTACTTTTAATTGATTTATGTTTTTAAGCAGATTTATGAATTAAATTCTAATTTAAGAAAAAAATGTTATTTTGGAAAATATTAACAACTTATGCCCCTTTAGCACTGATGATAATTATTATGTTAGTTCCCAATTATGTATAAAATTAAAAAGGCCAATGTTGTTTTTCTAAGAAATTTGATTATGGAGAGATTACAATATTTTTAATTTTCTTCATCAGAACATGACACAATACCCTCCATTTCGGGGCCAGTCTCCAAAGACTCATAAAATGGACGGCTGGATAGTTGGAGGTACTCCAGAAATGATTGCAGGTCTCTGACTTTTGGTGCAGGGAGTTTAATAGGTCTCTGATTTAGGGGCATGAGAGGTGCTACTGGTGCAGTATCTTCTGATTGTGAACGTGTCATATTTAGGTTTCTTTTTAAACTTAGCACTTTGAATAATTCTTCACTATCATCAAATAAGTATTTGTAGTATAATACCCCTGGATCTACTTTTCTACACTGTATCCATTTTATTTTATTCCAATTGACCTTTTCTTTCACTGAATTTATCTTTCGGTGTACGTATTGTGTAGTGAGCAGTTTTTGGAAGTTGTAGAACTGTGACTGTTGCATTTCTACAACATTTATTTTTGGGTTCCTATGGACTGTTCTGATTAGGTTTGCCCAGTCTTTTGGTAATTCTATTTCCATTGCAGTTTTTTTAGCTTTTTCTATAGAAGCATGTATAGTGTCTGCTTCCATATTTGTGTGGCCTGGTTCTAAAAACTTAAGGTTTATAATGCTTGGCGAGTTGATAGAGTTTTTTTAAAAAATACATGATCATAATAGCAACATAAATATTTCGATTCTGTCCTGGGCAGCTGTCACTATACATGTTAATTTCGTCTAGGTTATTAGGTAGGGTGTTCAGATGGTGATATAAACAAGAAGCTATTTCTTGTCCTCCTCTACCAGCAATTGTTTCATCCCATAATAAACAATATGCATCAGCTGATGATTGTGATACTCTATAAATTGTTAAGTTCAGGGTCCATAATTATCGCTTGTAAAAACTGAACCCTGCTGTTAAATAAGGTGTTGGAAGACACTTCTGTAAGTCAAAAGATAGTATTATAACTTTGTCATTTACTTTAGCTTTTTCATTGTCTCTTCTTTTCTCAGCATATGAAGACTCATACAGCTTTTCATGTTCATATCTTTCTGCCTCAATTTCTTGTTTATTTTCTAAGTTAGGCTCCACTTCCAACTGCGATTTAAATTTGTCACATTTTCCACAAGTGTCATTTTTCGGTTTTTTAAATGTCAAATTAAACTCTTCTACAAAAACTTTCCTGTAGTAGCTCTCTTTAACGGGGGTTTGTCCATTTTCATTACAATGTGTGACATACAAGCGATACATCAATGCAATAGAAAGATCACCATTTAAATATTACTGACTTAGTGCAAAATGGACCAATTACATTGGTCCATTTTGCTTTAATATAAATAAAGCAGCAAACTAAAATTATATCACAAAAAGGGCTAATGTTAACTTTGATCATTTTAGTTCTTACTTTATTACTAGGAAAGTGAAAAATAATAATAATTTATCGGCTTAAGTATACTGCAGCCCTTTTAACATTTTTTTTTTTACTTAACTGTATGAAAGCGCACACTACATTAGCCTTTTTTTACATAGTAACTTTTGAAAGATTGTTAATACACTAACGCCCTTTTAGCACAAAAAAAAATCATACTTTTACAATAAACTGGCATTACAATCTCGTTTCTTACAAAAACGTACTTTGGCCCTTTTAGCACCAGGCCACAGAGATAATCCTAAGATTTTTAAAATCCGTAAGTGTTCGAATAACACTACAAAAATAAATTACTAGTTAATCCTGGATCAATATTTCGACAAGATTACAATGTTTTCAATGGGTTTGTTGTTTGTTGGTAGTTAATTGACACCTGTCAAATCTGTCCTGTCTCACCTCCTCCGTCCGTCCTCTTCGTCTGATCTTTTCAATTTTCACAAGTATAGCAGTCTTGTTGTTATGCAAACTTAATACAATGTGCGATGAACAATTATATTCTATAGAGCCCATCATACGACTCAATTAACTAAAGTTAGTTGAGTCGTAGGCTGCAGAATCCGCAGATATAGAATACTAGTCACTCATGGAGCTAGTGTTCATCAACTGACTAATCTATATGATTCGCTTCCATAAGATAGGCAGTGGACGTGAGTTATACCTCGAATTTAGTTATTCATCTTTGTTTGTAGAGGCAGTTGAGATAGCATGCTATCTTCGTCACTATTTTGTTGTAAATGATATCATTCATAGTTTTGACAAAGAACTATGAATGATAAGAAAGTATGATAAAGAAAAATACGAAAGAATGATGAGAAACTTTTGACAAAGTTTGTCGACATTCCTCAGAGATTCAACAAGCTGAAGTGGCATAATAAATAATGCATAACTTTTCACACAGCGCTACCCAGATCCAAACTAAGCAAAGGTGTTTAGCAAACACATACTTTAAATATATTTTGACACGCCCAGACACGGAACAAATTTGTTCCGCGGCGAAAATCGAACCCGAATAGCCAGCTGCGCGTCATTATATCTGCCGCATTGGGCTTCTCAAATCTGCCGAAAATCAATAATTATTGAAATAAACGTAGCACGCCACGGTGCAATTAGAGTAATAATCTATGCGTTGTAACTAGCGGAGAATGGACGCAAGATATTGCCAGTTCGATTCCCGCTACGGAACAAATATTTGTTCCGAGTCTGGATGTTGTAGCACCATAGTACTCGTAGTTGATACTCAGGACTCACGGTTTTTTTATTCGATCTTATAATACACTGCCCTGCGTCCATCAACTTGAGGCAAACAAGTATAAGACCTCCTGTACCTGTAATGTACCCTTCACACTGAAACAGAGAGTGCTGCTTGGTGGAAGAAGTAAGTATGGAGGTAGTACTTTCCCGGGCGAGCACTTTAACAAGGAACACTACTACTCATTAGAGTAATTCGTATGTGTTTAGGACTGATATTGCCACTTTATAGGATTCATAGAGATTCAACGTAGTGTTAGCGATTATTTATACTAAATATTATTTATTATTATATTATTATTAATTATTATTTCAGCAATATTTACTATTTTGTTATTCATTTTATAAAACAGAATTCGCCTTTTATTAACCAACTGTCGCCATCGAGTTGTACGTCACCATGGTGGGACGATTAGGATATACTCGTATGCCGTTGGTGGCAGTCGGTCAGCCCTCAGTCATTATCCGGCAGTTATGCTGTACACATATAAGTACGCAGGCATTATATTCAATTACGGTAGCCATTGTGTATATGCTGTTCTTATATGTGTATAAAATTGTTGATTATGCAATAAATTCATGTAGAACAAGATTGATGTTATAAAATAATGAGAAATAAATACGATATCCGCATGGAAGTTTCTTACAGTAGTCTTAACAAAATGGTTAATCCAATTTTTAGTCCCTATTTGAGCTTTAATTCCATTTATTTTAATTACGGAACAGATTCCATTATATGAGGGAGGTATTAGTGCGTTAATTAGTGTTAATTATGGGCGGTGTTAGTGCGATTGCGAGCGGTTTGGCTGTGGAATAAATTATAGCTAGGTACAACAATTTGGCGTATTTGTGTAAATCTTCCCTTTGGGACTTGCGTGGAATATTATAGCAGCTAGGCTTAAATAAAATTAACCTTCATTTATTTTGTAACATTTGTTTCACTAAATTTTACTTTAAGTTTTATAACATATCTTAACAGCAAACCGTCACGCTGCATGCGTATTACACACATGCAGCGTGAACAGTTGACGTCAGCACGGCAATACCCAGGCCTACTGCTGCGTTGCGGGAGATAAGAATAGGCGGGGGGATTTTAGCGTTGCTTCTTTACGTAGTAATAGCGTAATAATAATTCTTTGATAATAGCACAGAATAGGAACATATGTTAAGTTTAGTACAACAAGCGAAAACAGGCACTCGAAGCGAATAGTCGGTCGAAGCTTCAAACAAATTGATCCGAGATCCTCGCGCACGCGTGTGCATGCGGCTATTTTCACTCATTGTACTAAACTTAACATAACTTCTTCTTGTGTTAATAGTGTATTTTGACAGATTTGCTGAATTTACCTTCCACTTACCTTCCTTTATTCAAAGCTATTATAATGTAACATGTGAGTAGTCTGAGTCGGTTTATTACAGTATTAAAGCCAGGCTCCAGTTAGCCAGCTAGCCGGCTAGCAGAGTATTTACGCGGAACCCACGCCCGCGGCTCACGGGGTCATTAAAAACAAACTTTTGTCTACCCTTCGCTATAATCTCGTGTCATAATTGGAACTCTATCATTAAAATCCTGCTAATATTACAGCTACATGTGATAATTTGTGTGGATGGTAGTAGTAGTAGTAGTAGATGAGAAAACATTTTTTATCATACTAATATTATACGGATGTCAAATTTTTTGCTTGTAAGTTTGTATGTTTGTAAGGGTTGATCTCAGAAATACTTATAAACCGATTCAAAAAATTATTTCACCTCCACTATTCCTGAGCTATATTTTATTTTTATAGAAATCCATGCAAAGCCATGGCGGGGCAGCTAGTCTTCAATAAAGTACTAAGGACAACACTTAATATTATGATTTAGAGAGGTGTCAAATCATACAAATTCATCAAATTTAAACATTTTTAATCGCTAAATACGTTTAGAGATCGTTGTGCAAGTCAGGCTTTAATGCCATGAATATTATTTATTGACGATTTATATATATTTTGTATGTTAATGATTTAAGCAACATCTGGTGGCAAAACTCACTAGCTGTCAACGCACGCAACCGCTTAGAGACTGGGACAGTATTATAAACTGAGAAGACATGTAAACAGGTACATAGTTCTTCAACTTCGACATTATTATTATTAGTCACAAAGTTAATGATCCAGTGTTCCTGATTAAATCTAATGGATATCTTTATTATCTACGTTTCACAATAATATATTTGAATTTGAAAAAATAGGATTCTATGATGCTATCTGACGTAGCATCGCGCTGCCTACTGCTGTAGCGCTAGTGTGTCACGGTACCAAAGAACGTGAAAAGTGGCTACTGTGATCCACAGTAAAAGTTAATTATAATCTGTAACACAACACTAATGACTAACAAAGCTACACTCTTAATGTTTGGTAATGTATGGCCGATAAACTTAGTAACGGCTGGGCTGAATTGGAGCAGATAAAACAGTTAGTGCAGAGGCACTGATTACATAGATGTGATCTACATACCCACTTGCAACGCCAAACGATTTGTTTTAGATTTTCCTTAGTCATTAGATACCAGTAATAAATAAAACTCACGCAAGCGGTGGCGTCTTGCAAGTTTTTCTAGACAAGCTTGCTTTATCTTCGGCCACATCACCACTTATCTTGAGTTGAAGCTACTTGTCAAGCGCTGACTTAAAAAAAATTCCTAGTAATGGTTTAATAATGAATAATGGAAATAATGATCCTAGTAATGAAAATGGTTCCGTTTATTCTTTTTTTTTCTCTAACCTATCTCGTCCCACTGCTGGGCAAAAGCCTCCCCCAAGTCCCTCCAAGCATCCTTATCCGTCGTTATCTCCCACCATCCTCTTTGGAAGGTGTCGGAATTGTTCCGCCACCGCTTTCTCGGCCGACCCTGATGGCCCTGATACAATATGGGCCCATTTCTTGGAGTGCATGCGGCCAACGTGGCCCGCCCAGTCGTAGTTATTATGAAAAATTTTCAGTGCGAAGCCTAACTATTTCCGGACGAAATTGTTTTTTTTTAGTTTCCGTAAATATAAAACGGTACATACCTACTATCCGACATGTTTTAAATGCTTAGTCTAGACAGACGGGTCTACTATAAAACAAAATGATAGGTAAGTATTTTTCTCAGTCAACAATTGCCTTATACAATGTTCCCTCAAATGGTTTCCAATATTTACCCCATACGTCATTAAATACATTGTTCATAAGCCAAGGTAAGGTCGTTACACTGCAGTGCAATTACAGTTGCGTAATGGCGCCGCCAGAGGTCGCCCCACGTCACTTCCGCCGGAGACCGGAAGCTGCGCGCACTGACTTTTCAACGCCATATTGTTTCGGCAGGATTTGTTGTATGATTATGAATTAATGAAAATTTTGTGTGTGTGATTTGGTTTAGTCTTCACCTTATACGTGGGATGTACTTGTGGATATATTTTTAATATTATAACTTAGAAACGCATAACATATTTATGATAAGTACCTATTGATATTCAAAAATAACATAAGTAAGCATAAGCTTTCATGAACAGATTACCTATTAATATAGTAAAAGTCCTTTTACATTTTACTACACTGCTTAAAAAAAGTCACAACAAAACTTTAATTTATAAATATTTAATAACAGGGCGAACCAGTACAAGAATTTGAAAAACAATTATAAGTTATAAAATGAAAATTCATTGTTACTATAGATTCACAATATGCTAAGTGAAAACAACTTCAAGCTGGATTTTTCAGGCCAAAAACTCCTGAAATCTACGAAATTCGTGGGTTAAAATGTTGAAAATGGCGCGTTCCGTGCGTATCAGCTGCTTTGTGCCTGCGAGATATGCAGCATACTGCCTGTGTTACTGAATGTGGTATGTCAGTGCCGCGCGCCTATCCCACTGCGGCCTAGAATATGCTAGTGTAAATCATATGTGTGTCACGTGAGTTTGTGGTCAGAATATCTCGTACCTACCACAAATGCTGCAAATTGAATTCTGGAAACTTGGACCTTATTTGACGATGTAGTTAAAATAACTGTTATAAATATCTGTTCTATCTACCAGATATATTTATGTTTGCTATACAGGAGTTATGTAGCTTAAATAATAAGAAGGTGCATTCATTGCTCTGCAAAGTTTATAAATATAAAATAAGTATAATATTTTGTAATTTAAATAAGGATCGCGTACAAAGCAATTTTCACACTTCCGGCGCCGGAAGCTGCCAGCTTCGTAGACGTGTCCATACTCAGTGCCCTCCGGATACAAGTTTATTATGCAAGTATTATGTACGTGTCAATATGAAATTTAACAACAAAGTCAACGCGTAGAATGTTAAAAATCACTATGATACGGGGGGCACACTAAAAGTTTCCGGAATCAATAATTAAAAAATACTATTAATGGTCAAAACTGAATTTATTGTTTCTCTAAATATTCTCCCTTTGCGTCAATACATCCACTTTTTCATACGATTGAACCAATTTTAAAAACATTTGCGCCACTCCTCCGTGGTGACGTCAGATACATGTTTTTCATACTCTTCGACAGCCTCTTCTGGTGATGAAAACTGTTGATCGCGTAATTGGTTCTTGATTTTTGGGTACAGAAAAAAGTCACACAGTGCCAAGTCAGGACTGTATGCTGGATGACTCATAAGTTGTACGTTTTTCAACTTTAAAAACTCATTTGTCTGTCTGGCCGTGTGGGAACTTGCATTGTCGTGGTGCAAGATGATATGGCGTATAAAATTATTTTCACGTCGTTTGTTAATAAATTCCGGTAAACATATTGTCGTGTACCAGTCACTATTCACGGTAAGACGATTTTTTAAAGCAACAGTAGCCACGTGTCCAGTTTTATTAAAAAAAGAAGCAATTATCCGCTTCAGGCACTTTTCACGCGCGCCAGTTTGGTTGGTTTTGGCTCATCTCGAAAGACCCATACGCTCGATTGCTGCTTCGTTTTGGAATCATAGCTATAAATCCATGTTTCGTCACCTGTTACTATATCCCACACCAAATTGGGTGCCCCTTTGTTGTATTTTGGCAAGCATAGCATGGCACCAAGTGATGCGGTCCGTTTTTTGAGCATCAGTCAAATTGTGTGGGATCCATCGAGAACACAGCTTTCTCACACCCAAATGTTTGCGTAGGATTAACTGTATTTGAGATTCAGACATCTTTGGACATAGACATGAGCCTATGTCCAAAGATGTCTGAATATCATGGTAGGTCACATGCCTATCTGTTTCGATCATACGGCGCACAGCATCAATGTTTTTGTTGTTCACAGCGGTGCACGGTGACCTTCACGAATTTCATCATGGAGATTGACACGACCGCGTTTGAATTCTGCAAACTAGCTATAAATAGTCGTCTTGCATGGTGTTTCTTTGTCAAAAGCAGATTGGAGCTAAACGACGCTCTGCTGAGCTGTCAAATTACACTTAAAATCGAAAAAATCATGCAACGAAAATGTTCCCGAGTTAAATCCATTTTATTGTAATCACGCAATTTTTAAAATAACGCCACAATGTGAAAACAACTGACAATCAGATGAAACAAATTTTATTCTACGGCTAAAGAGTTCCATTTTCAAATGTAGTAATAACTTTGTAAATATTGTTTATGTAAGTGGCCAATTCCGGAAACTTTTAGTGTGACTTAGATACTATAACACATTTCATAATACTCTTTCTACACCTCTTCTAGATTAGTTAAGATTATTTTTTCGTGATTTGACTACGGATTCTTAAAAACTACTAGAGTGATTAGAGCTTAAATTAAAATCTTTTATAAACATTGTTCAAACTCTATGCAATCGTAGTTCACCAAACGTAGAGTTGCCACTTATCAAGATCTTGCAGAATTCATGGAACACACTCAGCACTCGCATCCGCAACTGAGTTAAGACACACGACACGGAAGCCGGCACAATGAACTCCTCAAACAGAGATGTAAAGTGAGTTACACAGCATTAGCATTGCAAACGCGGGCGTATGCTAAACCTGCGGCCTGCTCCGAGGAGGCGACTCGGTTGCCTATTGTTCGTTACTTGCTACGAATCTCAAATGTTGTCTATCTGCTACATTTAGAATATTGTGTCAATAAAAAGCCCTTCTTTCAGCTTTAAACAAAGGTCAGCAGTTTATCCTCCGGAAAAGATCAAAGTTGTATAATATTTTGCTAGTATACTTACCCGTGACGCGTCCATTCACATTTTCGTACTTGTAACTTTTCTCTACTTCGCATACATATCAGTAAGCATATTCTCGTCCAGCATTTATACAAGTAACGCATCCCCTAACCGCTACCAATTAGATCTGTTCCGTGCTTCTCGTCCCAGGGCTGACCATCAATACTGCCTTTATATCCTTTGATCTTGTGCCTGGAGTCTGTCCGATTTTAAGCCTCCACTAAGAGGTCTGTACTTAATTGTGTTTGTCAACTTTTCAATTATTTTATTTTCAATAAAAACTGCTATATTTGCTGTTAAATTCTACCTATAAAGCAAGAAAATAAATCCACTTCCATTTCAAATGAGAATTTTCTAGAAATAAAAGTTCTCAGTACAGTCCTCCAGTGTCCTTCAAGTGGCTACCGTGTCATTCCCAGATCTACTAGGCGATGGCAGCACTTACGTTTCCTACTGTACATTTACCAAAATATACAAATAAATATAGTTTTTAACAATTTATAAACCCTGGAGAGCAGAATACCTTCATCTGTCTTTTGTTTATACTATTCAGCCAATCCCAATAAATAAATTAAGTAATTTAAGTTTCGATAATAATCTCGACGTATGTCTGTCCAATGGAACCTTTGAGGTAACCTATTTTTTTTTTTTTGTAATTTATTTATTAACTAGAATGTAATCTTATCGTTTGATGTCTCTATTGAATACTTTTTGGAAAGCAATGAGAAAGTTGAGTCATGTCATAAAATCTCATACATGGATTTTTATGTTTATCGTCAGATCGTTTTCGAATTACAAAATGCAAACGATACTACGTGTATTGAGTGCATCAATGTGCGTTCTCTTTTTTTAGAATAACCAGCCAAATGTTGATTACCTAATATTTTTTGGTATCCTTGCGGAGGAACAGATAGAAAAATTATCATTTCAAAGTGATCCATGTTAATTTAATGAATTTTCATATAAGTTTAGGATTAGAAATAGGATTTTTAGTTTAAGCGGTGAACTAGTGCCAAAACCCTTAATTTTTTTTGTATTGTGTGTATGCGGTTGAGAGTCTGCCAATAATTATTAATTTCAATACAAGCTAAATAACCAGTTGAAACACTTCGCAGTAGCTAACAATACCCATGTGCATGTCGTTAGTATTCCACAACGCATGCCATATACAGGTTATTTAGTGTAATTCTGGTAAAGAGTAAAGGTCAGCCTTTTAACGTCCAGACATTTGTGCTACTTCGACAGCTTTCATATTTCATTGCGAACTTTAAAGCACAGTACAGATTGAAGTTGCGAACTTACTTATTGCATCTCTGACATAGTAAATAATAGCAGGCCACTAACACTCCATAGAAACGAACTAATTGAATTACTTATTACTTCTACTGGCGCAGCGGCCTATCCATACGCAGTTGGAATGTGTGGGAATTTACTGCTAAGAGCTAAGTCAATCAAACTGGACAGGGACACTATACGTAAGTAAATCATAAATCGTTAAATTAATTATTTGGAACTTAAACAATGGTACAAATGATGTAAAAAAGGATGATATCTGCAGAATTATTAAACTGTGTCGCAAACATCAAAGCCATCCTCCGGGAAATATTAAAGTAGGTCCCAGTCCAGGCATATTAGTTAAATATAGGTGATCTCTCTGGCACTTTTGAGCGATATTACATACGATCGAAAGAGGTATATAATAAAATCATTTTATTTTAATACCTGTTCACTTTGAAATTTGTGGTTACAAATAAAAAAAGCTGCTTGATGCTTTCCTAGAGTTATGGTAGATACAGTTTTAGGCTAAAATTTACCCTATTTTAGTTTCAATTATCTATATTTTTAAAGTGGGTTTTAGAATTGATATAGCCTGTTTTACTCTATCTTTATTGTATCCTTTGTAATACCATAAATCTAAGATTGTTACAAGATTGCAACAAATAACTTTTTAACAAAATCATAACCTACTTCAGAAAATATAAGATAAAAACGTACAGATGCCTTTGCAAATTCAAGAGTTTGATGATTTCTCGTGAATCCTATCATTACATCAAATTTATAAGGGATCATTCCTGAGGTACCTCTTTTTAAACAACAAATAAATCATTGAATCGGACAAAGTGGTAAAGAGTTATTACTGAACAATACCTAAATAAATATTCCGATGAATTGAGAACCTAATACAACAAGGTATATCAAATGGTAAAATGTTAAAATTTACACCTAATACCTAGGTAGTAGCAGTTAGTATCCTCACCCCAACACCGACACCACGTCAGGCCGCACCGTGCCGCGCCGCGCCGCGCCGCGCCGCTAGGAAACGCGAGCAGGGAAGTTATGATTGCACTAATTCGCGGGAGGATCTAGTGCAGTTTCTAACACACTTCGAGTGTTAACTTCATTAGAGCAACATACTTGATCGATGTACACTACTGAACTACGTTGAAACTACGAGTGCCTTACATGTTTAGATTGTAAATATCATCGTCATCATCATTAGCACCTAAGGTGGTCGCATCTTCTTTTTAACGCCTTTTTTTTTTACCAACCTATATTGTCCCACTGCTGGGCAAAGGTCTCCCCATCTCCCCTCCATCCATCACGGTCCACAGCCAAATCTGACCAATCTGGTTTAAATGCATCCAGGTCATCTCTCCATCTTTTTCTGGGCCTACCACGGCTGCGTCGTCCGTTCGGTATCCACTGGGTGACTAGATTCGCCCATCGTTCTGGATGCATTCGAACCACATGGCCTGCCCAATCCCATTTTAAGCGGGCGGTCTTAATGCCTACATCGGCTATGCCGGTTTTGGCTCGTAGGGTCGGATGCTTCTCTCCATCGCTCTCTGGCAAATCTTGAGTTGGGACTTTTGTGCTTCTGTCAAGGACCAAGTCTGAGCTCCGTAGGTCAATATGGGCAGGATACACATGTCGATGAGTTTTCGCTTCAGTGTCAGTGGAAGGGAACCCTTCATAAGCTGCTTCATGGACCAGTAGCTCCTCCAAGCGTTTTCAATGCGGCGATTGATTTCTGTGTCTTGCCGGTTTTGGAAGGAGACTAGCTGGCCCAGGTAAATATACTCATCGACATATTGTATGACCTGCCCATCGACTTCGACCCTACGTTTTATACTGTTGGTCATGACTTGAGTCTTTGATCTATTCATGGCCAGTCCCACCTCAAGACTTGCTGTGCTCAGATCTTGGAGCATTTGTTGAAGTTCTTGTGCGGATGGAGCGAAGAAAACGATGTCGTCGGCAAAACGTAAGTTTGTGAGACTTTTGTCACCGATGCTGATCCCTCTCATGTTCCAGGAAATTGCCAACTTTTTAAAAATTTCCTCAAGCGTACTTGTGAAAAGCTTAGGCGATAGAGGATCACCCTGTTTTACACCTTTTTCGATTTTAAAAGATGGTCCGCAATTATCTAGCTTGATGGTGGCTGTGCTGTTGTTATAAATGTACTTTAGAAGGTCTATATATGTTTTTTCTATTTCTTGATTATTTAAGGCTGAGAATATGGATGAGTGTGTAAGACTATCAAAAGCTTTTGTATAGTCAACAAAGGCTTATACATAGGGGATGTTGAATTCTAGGTATTTTTCTAAAATCTGGTTTAGGGTATGGAGGTGGTCAGTGGTGGAATAGTTTGGCCGGAATCCTGCTTGCTCTGGTGGCTGATGTTTATCGAGCGTTTGTTCTATTCGAGACAAAATAATCTTGATAAATGCTTTATACAAGTGTGAAACCAGATTTATCGGCCTATAGTTACTGATGTCCGATTTTGATCCCTTTTTATGCAGGAGAATGATGTTTGAGTGGCACATTTGGGAGGGAAGTTTACCTGTTAAGAGTATTTTGTTAAATAGGTTAGTAATATGGGGTAAAAGGGTGGGTGAACCTATTTTCAACGCTTCAGTCGTAACACCATCTTCTCCAGGACTCATGTTGTATTTCAAGCTTTTAAGAGATTTATGAACTTCAAGACCAGTGATGTAGGGGATGGTATCAGAACGAGCATATTCCGGATCTAGGATGTTCTTAGTCGGATCAGAGTAGAGTTTATTGTAAAACTTAGTACATATTTCTATTAACTTATCTCGGTTAGTATGCTTAACACCTTTGTCATCCAGCAAGTTGTTAATCCAGGATCTCCCTGGAGATATTCCCTGCTTAGCTACTCTAAGTGATCTGTTTTTTTCGAGCGCTTCTTCAATAAGGTAACAGTTGTGTCGTCTCAGATCCTTCCTAATGCTACGTTTGACTTGCCTATCAAGTAGACTGTATTTTTGTGTTCTAATTTTGGTTTCGGATCTTGTCTCAATTAATTTTAATGTTCTACTAGTTAACTTAAAATTATTTCTATCCTTTTTGTTTTTTATTTTCTTACTAGTACAACGTATTCCCGCTATAATATCGTTGTACTGTTTATCTATAGTATCAGTCTCATCTTGTTTTAGAAGGCTAAAGTAATTAGAGAGATCTAAATTAAATTGATTTTTATTAGTCAGAAGTGAAGTTTTTGATATTTTTTTAATTTTACTTTTGGTAAACGTCTAGGTTAACGCCTAGCACACAAAAAAAATTATTGATTGATTGAAAATTCTTTATTGCACAAAAATTAATATATCTGTACATAGGCAAAGATAACGCTAGGAAGCATTCTCTTCAAAAGTGTAAAAAAATCCTTGAGTACGCAGACCCATCAAGATATCCCTTTCGGGGTAGTAAGAGGCAAGTCCAAATATTTGATACATGCCCACTTGCATTTTCTATAAACTTATCAATTTTGTATTTTTTAAGTGGCAGGTAGCCATCCTCTACATGTTTTACTAAATACTCTAGATACATTTTGGACGAAGGCATAATGAATAGAATAGAATAGAATAATTCTTTATTGTACTCTAGGAATACTTATAAAAACTAATTTATACTAAATATAGTACGATGGGCGGCCTAAAGGTCACTAGTCATCGTGTAATATTGAGGTAGACCTTTTTACTTTTTTATTTATGTATCTGTATAAATAACTATGGTATGGCTAGAAAAATGTCCCTCTTCACTGAGTTACTGTGGAGTTGACTTACAGTAAGACGATGCCTGGTCGCCGCCACCGCCGGGCCGATGATATCAAGAGAATTGCTAATTCGGTATGATCAGCCCAAGACAATACATGATACAAAATGGACCCAGCCGTGGATCCATTTTGTAGACAATCTGAAGACTTTTCAAAATGAATAACGATCGTGTTGCTTTGATGTATAGTAGTGGGGTGCGCCAATTTTAGTTTATTTATAAATCTGTAAACGTCACTTTCAATCCTAATTGTACAAAAGAATGGCTGGTTTTGTATGGAGTTTAGCCCTAGGCATAAAGGTTAGTGAGTAATATTGTAGTCCTTTCATACCGTCCGTTATTACGCACGCAATATGTGAGTCTGGCTTTAAAAAACAATTGCCGGCGCACAATGTGAGCCGCATTCTACCTGCGACGGATTAATTTCGGCCCTTCGTGCTGTGTACGGTACAGGATGCCACTATTATCAAGGCCGGATACAGTTTTTATAGAATGGCTGAATAACATGTAAATTAGATAAGTTTAAAGTGCATATGCATTCGAGCCTACCATTGTCCGTTGTCCGAACGTAATTATTTCTTTGCGATAAAACCGCCTATTATCTTCTAACTTTGTATTCTTTTAATACACATGTGTGATGCGACCACCCGAAAACCTCCAAAGTGGCTCAATGACTTATATAGCGAGACCGTCACCTTGCAGAACACTAGTACTCGGGAGGAGCGGCCGCCTATTAAATACAAGTAGACACAGCGCGAAACATTGTTACAACTAGCGGATATGTTAACAAGTATAAATAGAAAATAAAAAACCCACGTCTATAAAACCCGTAATAAATTTCCATTTTACAGCTGATCTCTTCACCATAAAGGAAAAGTGCTGATGATCTTCAGCACTTATCTACAAATCTCTGACCGTCACCATAAATAGCTAAGAACAATCCCAGTAAACCTAGCTTTCTATTAAAAAAAACTTCGTCCAAATCGGCCCATCGGGAACTACGGTATCACAGACAGACAGACAGGCGTCAAACTCCTCGCTCACCCCTCGTTTTGCGTCGCAGGTTAAAAATGTCGAAAAGCATGCCATCTATCCATACTCCGAGTTTACAATATGTAACAAAAACCCTGTCGGATTTTTAAGGGTGTGATATAGTATCGATATTTTGTCACAATCATGTAATTCTATTACAGAAAAAAAAAATACCCGACTAAATTTAACTATTTGGCGCTCAAAAATTAAAACTTACATCTGGCAACACCGGCGGCCTACGCGGCGCGCCGGAGACGGTGACCGCCCTTTAGACGACGAAGACACGTGCCTGTGCATGTGTCTTTTGTTTTTTTTTGTTGACGATTGTAGTCAAGAAACAATAAGTTTATTGCAGCTCTGAAAAGAACTTGGGTTTAGCTCTGAAAAGAACTTGGAGTTAGCTCTAACAAGAGCTTAGGTAGGTATTGCTAGTTATGTAGAAGCACGTCAACTTGATCAAGACTTCGGCGGTCGTGTTCCTCGTGTCGACCTCCAACTTCAATGCACCTTCGACACCGTTTTATAACGTTGGCACGCACTTTTCGCAGCACACTTGTATCAGATTTTATTGACTCAAAAGCCGCGACGATTCGAGTTCGCATTTCCGCTTCCGAGTCACACAGCTTATTAAACACAACTTGTTTGACGTGCCCCCACAAATAAAAGTCTAATGGCGTGAGGTCGGGAGATCGTGGAGGCCATGGAATAGGTCCCCGCCTGCCTATCCATTGCTGTGGAAACTGTTCATTTAAGTAATCGCGAACTGCACGCAAAAAATGACGCGGGGCGCCATCGTGCTGGAACCACATTGAACGATGGAAAGCCACGTTTAAATCGTCCAATTCTTCACTAAGCTCTTCGCGCAAAAACGCCAAGTAGTTCGTACCGCTCATAAAACGATTTAAAAAATACGGACCAATGATTCGATCTACGAGTATACCGGCCCACACGTTAATACGCCAACGATGTTGGAAATGGCTTGGTTTAATAGCAAACGGATTTTCCATTGCCCAAACGTGTTCATTGTGCGAGTTAAAAACACCGTTTCTCTTCTCTTGCAAACATAGTAAGTCGGCGGCGGCAATCATAATTACAAGAGTTATAAATTTTTATAGATAGGTAGTTTTAATTTCGTAGTTTAGTTCAAAAAGAAAGAAACGGTACAATAATCCTCAATGCATACCGAACGCAAAGACAATTCACATTGCACGTGTCATAAAGCTAGTTATCAACTACTTACTTTTGTTCATTCTCTAACTGTTTACTACAGTTACTATAACTGTTTACTTCATTCTCGCTCGGTCCACAGCTGAATATCGAGAGTTGACAACTAGGTAAAACTTGCCTATTTGGGGGGTAAAATTCAGATAATTCTTGAAATTAAAAATGAAATAACTTTCAAGTTATTTGATACATATGTTTTTTATACATCTGCCCGACTTTAATTTTTATGACGTAATACGCTCTTCATGGATCCGACGGGGTTTTTGTTACATATTGTATAATTGCTGTTTCTTTAGAATAAGTTCTATAAATGTTTTTTGTTAGATTTAAATTTGCAAAAGTCGGACTCCCCGCCACAATAGGAAGCCCTATTCGTGGATGATTGCACACTAAGCGCGGTGCTTAGCTACCTTCATTTTGTTGCTTTATGGTGGGGTTTTTCTCATAATGGAATCGCAAGTAAGATTAAGTAAGCTGGTTTATGTTATGAATCTACGCTGATTAAATTAAATTGTTCTCTGATTTTATCTTACTTGAAAAACATTGTACCTACTCATCTTTCGCGATCACTGTACATAGTTACTGATTTAAAAGTTAGTTTTTTATTAGTCTATTATCATTTGTTAGTCTGCCCGCGACCACGGCTGCTGCAACATACTTGAAACATCTAAATAACAAATTAAAAAGGTGCATATGCGATAAATACCCTTATAAATCCGTAATTATTATACTCACCTTCATAATAATAAAATGGAGACCTATTGTAATCTTATACTAAAACTCAAATCTTATAAAATTTGCAACGGGATTGGAATTTTTACTAAATTTATTATTATTTGATCCCTACCATTTTGAGCGAAAAAATGTCCTTGGCAATAAAAATAAAAATATCTTATTAGTTTTAACTGTTTCATATTTCAAGTCATTTTCAGCTATGACGATTTAAGCTAGTTCAAGCTATGACATTTAAGCATACTCGTATGGAATAAAAGTCAAAACATTTATTGCGTACATGTGGTTTTACATAGGTCTTAATTTAAGTGTTTCCGTTTCAAACATGAAGCCTGCAAGGTACTGCAATTTTATTTTTCGAGTAGAAACACGACGGTGGAAATGTTTCTACTGTCTACGCCAAAATGTTATTTTACTTTAATCTTCTGTGGAGATAAGAGACTCATCTACAAAAATGCCCAGCAGCTGTGACAGTCGGAGGGAAAACTCGCATCACACTATTAGGGTATATATCATTTCGGTCTGGAACGCTAAAAATAATCCTTCCCTTCACTAACAGTACAACAAGATATTTCATTACAAGGTGTTGGTAACCAGGTAAACAGGAACTGCAAGTTATTGTCAACTTGCAGACAATGTTTGTAGTTAACTGTTCGGTTTTACGAGTGGCGGCGCACCTGATGCCGGCGAAATATCGGACCGACTTGTACACTGACTTTGTTGTGTCGAGTTACTACTTAACGAGCGACGCGACGACCAAATTCTAATGTAGCGGTGTTTTACCAACTAACTGAACAACATCCAAAAGTAATAAAATAACAGTTCTGACTTCGGATTCTGTCAGGAATTATAAGTACCATGTATTGACGCTTAATAAAAATTTGCGCGTCATTCAAACATTGATCCACCAATATTTATTTTCCAATGTTTGCCAATACTTATTGCTGAGAATATAGGTTGCTGAATGCCGTTTGGTGCAGGTCGTGGAAGATAGGTGGCAATAGAAATGCATGAGGGATGGCTGTGTTCAGCAGTGTATGTTTTACGGCTGATATCATAATGAAAATCATGTTACAAGCATTTGGCCCGCAGTGGGAATCAAACCCGCACTTTTTCTATTGCAGCCAGTTACTCACCCGCCCGACATTGAAGTCATCATCATGTAATTTGGTTAATAATTTGGTCGGAATTGTTATTATGTAAGGACCGCTTTTACTATCGTGTGTTTTGTTAACGATGACCTAAGGCGAGACATTAATACGTATGATTGTAGTCGCAGAGTACACCTGTACGTGAATTTGATTCTTCATTGCTTTCATATATGTATTTCTTAAGGATGAGGCCGACTTAACTAAGAAGAAGGTATAACTACTGGATAAGGCTATCCATAATCCATTCGCAGGCACTAAAGCGGCTGCAGCTCAGGATTTCGTTAAGTTTGTACAACTGTTTTTAATGTAATCTACGACTTTGAAGAAAAATAGTGGACACAAGTATTCAAACAACACAGCATTGTTTTTAGAGCTTGTCAACTCAGAGCTGTACAACTATTATTTTCATTTTTAAGTAGCTCTTCTCACCTCATGTTGTAGTTTATTTAGTTTTAAACTCTACTTTAGTTCATTTATTTTATTTCAGTTAGTTCAGTTCGATTGTAAGTAAACTGAGTGCACTCATTAGAACTGTAAGTTTTAACTAGAGTTAATTAAAAGTTACAGTTGCACGAGTTTTTTCCTATACTTGTTTTGTTTCTCATTTAAATTCTTATCTTACTTTCACTTATTGTTTGTTGTCTACAAGCGAGCTAATTATTTGTGCCTTACAAATTGAGAAACAAGTCAGTTACATTGCGAGGTACTGGAAAAATATGCCGCCTAAAATACTTCGTGTTCGAAAGTTTTTAAATGTAAATTAAAAAAATAATGTAAATTAACACAATTAAGTATTTTATACATATTTTGTTTTAAAGTTATATCATTTTAGACATCAATCGAATATTTGAGCTCAAGTGGAGTTTGGCAGGACACTAGGTCCGACGTAGTGACGACAGGTGGGATTTGGCACTAACAGAGTGGAGGCTGAAAACAGTCCACAGAAATAGGTAGGTAAGTATTAGCTGTGGTAACTTTAGTAAATCGAACTGAAATAACTTACATAGCGCAGTTCTGAGCAATCGCAGTCAAATAGCCATACAAAACTTGGTAGTCAGGGCAGGGGCTAATATGAAATGTAAATTATATATTGTAGGTTAAAGTTATGCTTCAAAACTTTTGCATTTGAGTTGCGGGACACTTTCAACGACGGGTTCAAGAGGGCGCTGGGAAATGTGACGACGTTTATGAACATAAACTGGACTGATTGTTTAAGGTTAATATTTTTGTTTCTTTGCTAGCTTATTATAGAAACAAAGAAAGAAAGAAAAAGTTTTTAGTAACTGCACAATAAGACAACAAAGCGAGACACAAATAAAGGAAAACATAACAAACGAAGGTACATATAGAAAGTATAAGTCTAAATACATAAATATATATATAAAAGATTCACGAAACATTCTATAGAGTCAGAGTGCCACAACATTGACGTCATAAAATGATGTAGACGCAGCACGATGTTGCGTTCGTTATCGGTCAGGATATATCATGGGCCAGTGTTCCTAGTGTAACTCGTTCTTATCAGATCAGCTACGTTAAGCGATGTTATGCGCAGACAATATTTGGATGGGTGACCACTAGTGACATTTCCAACAGTGTTTCTGTCATCTGAGGGTACAATAAGATGCCGGTCTTATGCGGTCGTAATTCGTATGTTTTTAGGCCTTCGATAGGCCTAAAAACTACAAATTTACTTCTATGATCCAATAACTCCTAAATAATATGCAACAATTTTTTTTCTAGTTCAGTATCTATTAGAAACTTAGAAATCAATTCAGTTTAACTAGATATTTATAATAATAATAAAACCTTAATTATTGGAAAGTCCTTCCTCAACTCTGCTATTTGCAGATCATTACTTCCATTTAAAGTTCAGGAGTTAATTATACTAAGTTGGCGGGCTCGCGGTGCAGGTCCAGAGATGGCTAGGACGGGTGACTGCGCGGAATAATTGTGAAAAGATCAACTGACTAGGAAAGGGAAATTACACTGAATAAGCGGTTTTCATATAATTTCTTAGCTACGGTATTTTGATCGGGGTAAACAAAGGAAGGCATATCTTTACCGGAATCTAACCGGCAGATTTCATTAGATATTGAACAAGTTTGTTGCTGGCTTCTTCCTACAATTTTATTCGTGTACTATTTGAATAATCAATACAGAATAAAATTTATTCCTCCTGTCGTATCGACGACCTCCGTGGCGCAGTGGGCGAATAGCCGGCTGAGACGCAGGAGGTAGCGGGTTCGATTTCCGCTGCGGAACAAATGTTTGCATGATCTACAGATATTTGTTCTGGGTCTAGATGTTTTTTATATATATTTTAAGCATATATGAACAAAAAAAAAGTATAAATACTCTATCAGTTATCTTGTTCCTATAGTACAAGCTCTGCTTAGTTTGGGGCTAGATAGCGCTGTGTGAAATTCCCAGTAATATTTATTATTGACAATTTTTCCTAAATGTTGTGAAAAATAATTTAATTATTCGGCATGTATAATCTTCATAGAGTAAATAGGCAGTAGGGTAATATCTAGTTCTCAGCTGAGCCACAAAAGCCCCTTCCGCAGGACTAATGCCTATACTCCAGCGAAGCCTGAAACAGAGGGCTGGAGGGCCCTCGGCCTCTTCACGGAAACCGCGGGGAGTGGAGCGCGGACAATGACGCCGGTTTGATGCTCGCTAATTTGCGCAATTATTCGTAAAAGCGGCCGTTTCTGTGTAAAGCTAGAATGGAGCTAATATTAAAGTCAGATAGTAAGTTTTTTGCCACTTTGCGAGCGAAATGCAAAGCTGAAATACTGCAGTCGAAGTGCTCTTAAACTAGTGCAGAATGAATAAAAAAATGCCAAAGATCCACACAAGAGAGTCTCTAGCTCTCTTAATAAGGTCCTAAAGAATATTTTACAAAAGATGGTCATAATGATCACTGTCGTTATGAGGAATAATTGGAACGCAAAGTGCATATAAACCCAGTTTCTAACACTAACAAGCACAAAAATTCCCACAAAAGTTGCCACAAGTATGAGTGCCTCTATGCGCAGTGCACACACTGCTAGTTCCACGACTAACCCGAATGAAAGGTCCTGAGAGCGCATCTTCACGGCCCAGTAATGCGACGCGGCCGCTAATGAACTCGGTGCCCGCGCCTGCACTTCACAAACACTACTGTGGTTTGTTATTAATATGATTATGGAATGTTTTAATACGAGTTAAAAAGAAGATGAAGGACACACAAAAAATGCCGCGACTATTTAAAATGACAAACACATGCGTATTGTTATCTGACTAGTGATTATTGGTTCGCGCTGTGCTTTTTTGGAAACATTTGTAAATTTATCAAGATCAAGGGTATATTATTGCGTTGTCTTTTCTTCTCATATGTATTTTCTAAAAAGCTTACCCTGTTTGTTTCTCATCATAAAAACTATTATTAAATTGTTTTTTTTTTACGTCTTTGATTTTTTAGTAAGTAGGATTCGAAATTCAGAGCGGCAACATATGAGTTCTAATTACTGATTAAAACGGGAATTTATCGCGTATGCACCTTTTTTTATTTGTTATCCCGACCTTTGGATTGTGTTACAACAGCCGTGGTCGTGGGCGTTTTGGAGTACTTGGAGCTTCCGTCGAGAAGCGACGGCAGCTGCAACAACTTGGTTTTCAGAATTAGAAATGTCCTCGTTGATATTACGTTTAATCAGTAATTATGTGCAGTGATCGCGAAAGTTTAAAAAATACTTTATGAGTCTTAGGACATAGGTTTTAAATAGATCTCACTCCAAACGAGCCGTCTGCACCAATCGGTATTATAATTATTTTGTATGAGATAAGTTTTCATCGTTTAATGGGAAACCAATCTACTTTCCCAGCTTAACACTAGCACAATAATAGGTGTTTAAGTTAAACATGCCAACTCTAAATAATGAAAGTGATTTTCTCCCCGAGTACATCAGTCGACGTAGCTCGACAATTTGAATCCATTTAGCAATTTTGCTCAGCACTTGACCGTCCGTCGGTGGCGGTAAATAGAAACTTATTTCGAGGTCAAAGGACAGGTCAGGTTGAATTGGAACAGAGCGATTAAGTCGAGTTTTCTTCGGCTTGGTATCCACCGAAACCATCAAATTCATGCTATCTGGAAGACACTCTGGCTCCTGGCTTTTTAATTTATTAAACAAACGAGGCTAGTCCATATTTTCTAGCAAAGATCACTGTCAATAGCTTTTTCCAGAATTACAACGCAAGGATTTCAATTACGTGAAATACTAAAAACTAAAATACTTGTTCGCGTAAGAGGTGCAACTTATGAAACAGTCAAAACCAAATTTTTGCGTACAGGAACGCTTCAGCGGACAACGGCTCTCAGTCGAGTTTTCTTCAGGAAATGTTTTGCGGGACGTATTGTGTCGAGAGGGGTGAACGTACTGCTTTGCAAGCAGAAAATGTTCACCGGATTTTTGAAATTTTGACGCGAAACATGACTTGTAACAATGGTTCGTGAGTGGGCTCTTGGACGGCCAGTGTACCTATAATGGACCACCCATTGTGATACAAGTATTTACAATACCTAAGGATCTTAAAATATACAGAAGCTTAATTTTTTTTTAAATGAAAGTCCATAAATTTTTCTGTGAAAGTTTATTTAGCTCTGCTTTGAAAATTAAATTTGTGTACAAAGATTTGCTTGAACAAAGTCTTCAACAAGTATTTATGAGACACTGAATAAATTATTGCTTCGAAACAATAACAGCCATCAAGAATATTAATTTTCTAAACCTTGAGCTAAGAACTCAAAGCGATTACTTGTAAAGTGTTTAAACAAAGCTCAAGTCTGAAGTAGCGGCAGAGGAAAATTAAGACAAACGCCTTTAATAAATGTTTGGTCGCGCCATGTATTCTGGAGTTTCCTCAATATAATTGCTACTATAAATTCGGGGCAGCCACACTCTTAGCATGTGGAGCCTACTAGTGGAACGCTTTCAACCTTGTCCATCTAGAGGTTTTCTCACACAATATGAACACTCATACACCGACATTAGATTTGTGTATAGTACATTAGATTTGTAAAACTTTAGCAGTCAGCGAATTAATGCAATTTTGACTTGTTTACTGCGACCCTGGAAAGGCGATGTGGTGAAAAAACTGTAATAGTTAGTTAATAACGTTCACACATAGTAATAGCACAAGATAATGAACGCAGATTAGCCAGTTCACGTTTAATGCAAGAAATGTGATTTACTACGACTTGCAAAGTGGAAACCGCCATTTCGTTCATTTTTCATTAAATCTGTGCTGTTTGAGGTAAACATTTGTATCACGCTGGGTTTCTTATTTATTTTTGCGAGTGGAAATACCGTTTAATTTTTCCAGATATAAATATAGTGTTCCATTATTTTTACATCATAAGAAAACAGAACAGAATTGTTTTTGAAGTTATACCAGAGACCAGTAATATAAATAGACTGTCAAGTCCATTGAAAAAAACGTAATCCGCAAAAAGCTCAAAATCCCGTATTATTTCTAGATGGCGCTGTCTCATAGCCTGGAAACTTTCATAGCGGCCATTGCAACCAAACAAATTAAATTATATTTTCACTACAACACACCAAAATTTTTCTGTTTTTTTTTAGAATAAGTAATATTGTCCATGCAACAAGATTTACCGATTTTATTTCATATTGATTATTTACCACTTTCGTATGCTTAATCACAGATGGCGTAGGAATAAGATGAAAGGTAGCATACAAAAAAACGCATTGTTTTTTACCTAGATGGCGCTTAACACAAAATTAAATGGCAGATTTTTTTACTTGTAAGGGTCGCCTAAAAAAACAATGCAATGTAGGTAGTTAGCCATTATATACTCACTACAGCAAAAATCCTACGCTGCAGGATTTTTAAGTTGGCGAGTCTATCGCTATAAATAGGTACCTACCTATTTATTGGAGACATATTAATTCAAACTGTTTTGTTCTAGTTTAGAGCATAACGGTTTTAATTACTATGCTTTCTTTCACCATCAGAGCTCTACGGGCCAAGCCAATACGATTCTAAACCTAATGATGCTGATTTCCTAGTGCTCGATTTAAAAATTAAACAATATTCAATAAATAATATGAAATAATCAAACTTTTTATTATTAGATAATCAAAAATCAAAAAGGGGTTTAAATATACTAATGAAGACCTTTCATTTGACGTCTCATTTGACCTAATAGTCTCATTTTTATTTTTTTTACCCCTATTGAACCCCAATATCTCAACAACCCTCCAAAAATTTTTAACTCATTTGTCACACCAAAATTGTGCTATCATTACCTACCTATATACCAAATTTCACGATGATCGGATAAACGTTTCGAAAGTTATCCTCGGACAAACAAACATACATACATACAACGCCGATTTGTTGATTTGGAGATCTCGCTTCGCTCGATCAATAACTAGTGGTTCGCCCCGAACTGAGATCTCGCGAGTGTCTAATAAAAACAAAAAAAAATCATAATCTTAGTAGGCAAGCAGAATTATTGTACTGAGAAATCCAAACGCAAAGAAATTCACCCGAAAGCCGAAAACAAAACAATTAGCCACAAGAAAATGAGCGGGAACGAGTGGGAACCATGAACTGACTGACATTGAATGACAGCCAGCAAGCAAGCAAACAGCCACGCTGTTTGCATCTAATTTGTTGCATGCTGTGTTGCCAAATCTCACTTCTCAAAAGTCACGACTAGCAAGTCTAAGAAATTTTGTTGCACTTATTATATGTAGTGTACTTATGTAATTAAGTTTATTATTTTAGTGATAACGTATTATCTTGTAGTATGCATTTGCCGGGTACTTACAAATGAATTTTATTTTGTTTCAAAAAGTATTCTACATATCTGTACATATCACTACAAATAGGTACGTATTTTACAAATAGGTATTTCCGCATTTAGGTGATAATGGTACGATCATAGACCTAAGTAATGAATTAAATATATCTATTTATTATTGCACCAGCAAGGCTTTCCTTTCCTAAAAAACCCTATTTTGACGGAAACTTTCATGTTCTGGCAATTCCGATAAAACTGTGCGCAAGTCTCAAAAAATACTAAAGACTGAAGTTTTAACGAAACTGAAGACCGGCAACATCGCATACCGTGCAAACTGACAACGTCGCATTAATACTATCGCGCACGTTAAATTGGAAATAGCGCCATCTATTTTTTATCGTTTTTTTCGTGAGCGGTAGTAAGCTAGATGTTGGCTAGAGGTCACATAAATATAATGATTTGGAACTCCTAGCGACATCTCGCGTCCTAACAGGTAATCAAATATCGAGTTACATTAATTTGTTCGAGACTGGCAGTCTATTTATATTACTGGTCTCTGGTTATACTAAGCTTAAAACGTTTTGTGGAGAAAATTTCAAACTTATTCTAAACGATTTTGTATTTCGAGTAGTTGATCGTTTCAAAGAAGGAATACTTTAGAGACTATTAAATTTATTTAACACTATAAGTTTGAAAAGAGCCTATCATTGGCTGCGGCAGGAAGAGAACTGCAGATGAAACTGCTGAGAAGACGACAGCTGACAGCGGATGCCAGCTATCGCTTGATAGCTGCTTCACTGGCCTTCTTAGTTTGAAGTAACAATTTTACAAGCTACTTTGAAAATAAACTTGGATTCTATTATTTAGTAGTAGTGTACCAAAATTGATCACTCTCGAATTGGTTACTTAAACAAACAAATCTCTCATAACTGGATATGATTCAGGATAAAGCCAACTAGATAAAGGATCCTTTCTTCAACTTTCATGGAAGCTGGCTAAAAACTTCCCTCATCTTTAAGAATGCTGCTGCCCTCTAGGGTTATCTAACGTCATATTTTAAAATTGGGTTGGCAAAATTAGATTCGAAACCAATTATGCCGTATTGGCGAAAGTATCTACATTATTATACTAACTCTAGTAAGTAAAGCACGGTTGAATTTTGCTGGTGTCATCGATCAGGCATAACCAAACATAGCATGATTCAAACATAGCCTGTATATACCACAGTATTTCATATGTTAAGTGAGAACTATGTGACTTTTGTTGTTTTAACATCCTTATCCTTTCCTAAGCTGTTGCACTAGTGTCCGACTTGTGGACAGCCCTGCGCGTTGGCGCAACTCAGTGCAGCCTTCTAAAACTGATTAAAGTTATTCATCTCGCGACTGATTCTATTAGCGATAATCGGCTCAGCCAACGCCGCCGCCAGCGCGCATTCACAACTAACACTGTCGAACAAAGGGTTTGAGCGGTGTTTACTGTCGAAGATGGATTATGTGGACGGAAAGTAACATTTATTAAAAGCGCACAGCTAGATTCAATATAATGTAGCTAAATTTAGTGGGTTCATTTTGTTTCCTTCATTAATAAAAAACCGACCAAATGCGAGTCGAAGGGTTCCGTACTATTCTATAAAAACGGCAAAATAAATCACGTTTGTTGTATGGGAGCCCCACTTAAATATTTATTTTATTCTGTTTTTAGTATTTGTGGTTATAGCAGCAACAGAAATACATCATCTGTGAAATTTTCAACTGTCTAACTAACGCGGTTCATGAGATACAGCCTGGTGACAGACGAACAGACAGCGGCACCTTAGTAATAAGGTGCTGTTTTACCCTTTGGGTACGGAATCCTAAAAAGGAAGTTCGTATGTGCTAATGAACAACTCTGGTGTTGAAGTTTTCAAGCTTTTCACATGACTACTTTATATCCGGAACCGACATTTTTGTGTGTCATTGCACGAAAACTCTCTAGTAAAAAATGCAACTAAGTAAGTATGACAATGTTTTTTCTAAGATTATAAGAAAACATCATCGGAAACCGGAATGTCCTACAACCGAATATTTATAGTAAAAGAAGTTTATGAATTCAGCGCTAAATCTTGTTTCTTTCACACTGCGACTGATATGTCTGTTTTTACCTTGTATCTAGCTCAGTTTGAATGAAATGAATGAATGAAATACTCTTTATTTCACACCAAAGAAAGATACAGTAACAAAAGAAATACCTAAACAGTAAATAACGATACAATGGGCGGTCTTATCGCTAAAATGATCTCTTCCAGACAACCTTTGGATGGACAGGATAAATAAAAATCAAAAGACGGCGGTGTACCTTTAAGCATACATAAAGCATACATAAACAGAACGAACAAATTTGATTGTAAATGTATGTATGTTTATTCAATTCATTTATTTTCAGATGTCAGTGATCCATATTTGTTAGTAAAAACTTAATTAAACATGTCAAATGGTTAGTTCAAGTGTGACAAAACAAAATTTAAATAAATATTTATGTCAGAAAAATATGTGGTAAGTATGTGAGTATCCAGTGTAGATACTGCGTGTGTACCAATGTCAAATAAAAACTTTGAAATCTACTAATTTTAATATTTTTATTTTTATTTAATATTTTAAACTAATTTACTACGAGTATCAGTCACGAGGTAGGTAGGATGAGTAGTAGTATCTACTAATATTTGTTCCGTATTATTGTTTATCTATGTATTATAACAATTTATTTACAAAAAAACATGTATATAAGTATTCTATCAGTTATCTGGTTCCCATAGTACAAGCTCTGCTTAGTTTGGGGCTAGATATCGCTGTGTGAAATGTCCAGCAATATTTATTATTTATTAATTCCTTGTGAAAGGGCTCGCCCTGAAAAGTACTACCCACATACATACCTATTTCTGCCGTCAAGCAGCATTGCTGTTTTTCGGTATAAAGAGTGGCGCCCGGTGTAATAACAGGCACAAGAGGCTTTACACCTGTATGACTCAAGTCGATGGATACATCGTTAGGCGCATTTATAACAGAGAATTTCCTTGTAGGCAATTCTCTGTTATAGGTGATGGCTAACTGGTAACCATCACCTATATCAGAGAATTGCCTCCTTAAACAGATCTCCATGTAGTATAAAAAAAAGGTTCCCTTCCAGTGTCAGTATATTTTGCATTGGAATATCATTCTTATCACAATTCATCGCCGGCTTGAGTTCGGTTTGGACTTCTCATTTGAATATTATCTGCAATAGCGTTGGTGCTGCGCCAACATTTGAAATCTATTTGCTTCCTTAACTGAGTAAAATTATTTAAACATGTGTATTATTGATCGAGCAAAGCGAGATCTCTGAGTAAACTTGGGAAAATCGGCATTGTATGTATGTTTGTTTGTCCGAGCATAACGTTCGAAGCGTTGATCCGATCATCATGAAATTTGATACATAGGTGATACATAGGCTAAATTAACTAAAAATGTTGGGGGGTTGTTGAGAAATTGGGGTTCAAGTGGGGTAAAAAATGAATATGAGACTGTTAGGTCAAATGGGACGTCACATTATTTAATTTTACTCCGTTTTTATTTTATTGTTATTTTATTTATTGAAGAGACCAACAGCTTTAATTATAATACAAAGTGGCTTAAATAACTAGTTAATGAGATTATACAGCCAATTACAGGCATCTCTCGATATAGTTAAATTATCACAAAAAAATCCTACGACTGAGAATAATTTAAGATTTTGATAACCATAGTTAGATATAATAAGTGCTACAGGGAAGCGGCTACGAAGCAAAATCCCCCAAATAAATAAAACTGTTAGTTTTAAGTTAATTGTTTTGTGTATGTTAGTATTTAAGGTATTTATAGATATGGGCCTTGTCATCATATTTTGTATGTGCACATTGTTGCCTGAAATAAACGTTATATTATTATTATTATAAGAGTAATGAATTACTGAGTGTCAAATAATTTACATGCTTTTTCTTAGTGAGAAAGTTAATATAAGTCTAGTCAGATATTTAAGTTTAAAACATTATTTGTTAATTTTAGTGTGATGTACAAGAAGTGTACAATGAAAGGGGTTATTTTGATGATCATAATAAATACATTTGTGAAATAGAAATGTGAAATTTATTTTGGCATGTAATAACAAACACTTTATTAAACTTATGTTGTGTTATTACATAATGCTTGCCATCTAACCAAAGATAATGTATCGGTGAGGTCTCGAGATATCTCTTGTTGTCCCTTTTTAACCCAGAACCCGCAGCCATTTCCGAAAGAGATATCAAATCAGTCTTTAAGGATGTCGATTGCTAGAGTCGGTAGTACGTTTTAAGCCGGACTAATCACCTAAACAGAATATTTTCTTTAAAATTTGATAATATAACTAGTAGGTACATTGTTTTGGAGAAGTATTTTGTTTATGTTTTGAGACCGTCACTTGAATATCGTCAGTATAATACCAAACATCCTGTATTCATCCATGATAAAGCAATTTACGGAAACTCAAAAGTATTAAGATAAAATAACGCTAATAGAAAAACTATAGTACCAACCAACACCATGTTCCGCAAGCAAGGAGAAAAAGTGTGGATATTTAATTACTATTATGGATATCACACCCAACCAGACACTAAACCTTGTCTCTCTTATTACGAAAGATACAAAGTTCAGTGTTCCGTGTCAAGTATGACGCCCATAATTTTTTCCGATACGATTGTTTGTTGTTATTAATTACATCTACATTAAATATATTGTATACAGTACAAATTCTATTTATTAAAACATTCTTAGCATAGATAGTACTATTAAGAGTCGGTGAAAAAAGTAGGGTGTGACGAGTACGCTTTCTAGGCACATTAAAATTGATAGCTTCAAGTAGGGTCGAGGATTCATGATTGTCATTCAAAATGTTATACATAAGATCATGTCTAAAAGTGTACGTCTATCATCTAATGACAAAAGTTTATATCGCATGCAACCTTCTTCATAAGTAACATATTCTTCGACGATAATTCAAGTGTTTGATAAAAAAATTTTCAATAGCATCAATTTTGTGTTTGTAAGTAATGGAGTTTGGAGCCCAGATGGAGCTAGCAAATTCCAATACACTGCGAACATAAGCAAAATAGACTGACTTAAGACAAGTGAGATCGTAGAAAGGTTTACATGTTCGAATCACAAAGCCAAGGTTCTGGTTGTTATGTAGTCATCATGTTCGAACATAGTAAGTTTGCTATCCGGAAGGATTCCGATATCTCTTATAACGCTTACCTTTTCTATGGACTTTAAGAAAAGCACGATTTGACCACATAGGCCGAATAGGGAACAAATTAGCTTCGTACCCATCGAGTAGTAAAGCTTTTTGGTCTCTGGCTAAGTCAGTCGAATTGAACTTTTGTCGTCCCACACTGCCACCACTGCTGAAACCTGACGGCACGCTAGCCCATACCGCTGAAGAGAAAGCGAACTTGTTCGCCACTCTTTTTGCGGAATCTTCGCGTTTAGACGCTGCAGGCGGGACACCTCCGAGTCTACCTGATTGTGGGGTACTAATGCCGGAAATATGTACGCATTCGTCAGACCGAGGTTCGTAAAACGCTGCGGAGTTTGGACGTGAATAAAGCTAGTGCCCTGATGGGATTCCAGCAATTGTACTTAAATCCTATGCGTCTGAGCTCGCTCCTGTACTGACACGCCTCTTTCGCCGCTCTGTTGAGGTTGGACATGTACCGAAATCATGGAAGCTGGCTAATGTGCAGCCTGTGCCCAAAAAAGGTAGTCGTGCTGACCCATCCAATTATAGGCCCATCTCGGTCACGTCCATAATCTGTAAGACTATGGAACGTGTTCTGAACAACAGGCTCCTGGCACACCTAGAAGCTAATAACCTCCTTAGTGATCGCCAATACGGCTTCCGCCGAAACTTATAATATATATAGAGAAACAACCAGACCCGGAACAAATATCTGTAGATCATGCAAACATTTGTTCCGCGGCGGGAATCAAACCCGCCACCTCCTGCGTCTCAGCCGGCTATTCGCCCACTGCACTAAGGAGGTCGTCAATAATATTAGTTTATCCGCTGGTTAAGTACAATCATGCCTTAATTGTTAAGCTAAGCTAAACCAGCCACTAAACTAGACAAGAATAAAAAGCTTCCAAGTAAGGTACCTAGTTAACATCAATAGGAGAGCGCCATGCCCAGGTCTATCGTATTACATTTTGCACACATTCCCGCGCATTTCAGCTAATTCCCTCTCCAAGCACATACAATCTTGAAATTTGTCACAACTGTCTGCGCTCCATACAAAGGCCCTCGACTCACTACAAACATTTAAATCGGAACCGTCGGGCCCGTTTGAGGTTGAAGGGCCCTCCTTGCTACCGTTTGACGGAAATTCCGCTGTCTGTAGTCCTCACTCGTTGCTATATCAGGGACTAATATAAGCTAGGGAGGGGGTGATTTTTCGTAATAATAATTGAGAACGTATGTCTGATGTCCAAAAAAAAAAGCATTTTAAAAACACACAAATACTTGTAAACCTTTTCTCAACTTTGGCCCAGTTCGCTAACATTTTGTTTTTTTTTATAATTCATTTAAATAAAATATCATTATTTTCATCATACGAGTCGTAGGATTGTCCACTGCTGAACAAAACCCTCCCCGATAATTTTCTAAAGCAACGTAACTTGTGCGGACTGAACCCATTGGCTCCCAGCAACCTTTATTAGGTCGTCTTTCTGTGCTATCCTATGTTGTAACGCGTAGGAAAATTGATTTTGTAATCGTTTTACAGCAATGACACGTTTTAGAAAAGATATTTTCTTGAAACTGTGAAACTTGGAGATGGTTTGTTGGCAGAGCTCTCGAGATATGGCACGTATTTTAGTGAAGTCTTCTCCAAGGGGATTCGACGACGAAACGACTTGTGTATTTTACTGTCAATACTAATAAACGTTTCTCTACTCGATGATATAGAATAAAAGATTCCCATTAAATTGAATGAAAGCATAACATGTGATCCATTGTCACCATAAAACAGGTGTACACTTTATGTTTTTAGTGACCTGCGTTATTTTACACACATTTTTTAAATTAAATGTAAATCCATTATTGGCTTTAAGTTTCATCATAGTTTCTACCTGTATTATTTTAAGAGCTGTGGATTTTGTTTATTATATAAAATAAAAGACTGTCGTGTAAAAATATTGGTGCATGAGACTTTTCTTCTGAAGGTAGGTACATGAGTAATTGGCAAAAAAAAATGTACCTAACACGGAAGAAACCAATAGGAAAACATTGTGACACTATCGAATTGGAATTATAGACACTAGTATGTATATTTTTTTGCAAATGGCTCACATGTCTTGCGGTGACGGACGCCATACAATTATTAATCAGACGTAGCCTATAAGATAAAGTAATTATTGTTATACGCAGTAGAAACCGTATAAAACGTCCATTCATATTCTACTAAAAGGATCTGACGAACACCTGATTCATCCCATCCTTATTAAAGAGCATAGGTTCGTTACCGCGACACGTGGAGCGACTCAATTTAATGATTTGGGTTGTCTCCTCTGCTGAGTAATGAAGCCTCCTCGACTGTAGCCATGCATGATCGGAACACGCCATTATTACTAATTGCATCAAATGGATAAGTGGTGACGATTTTTTTTTCTTTGTTTACTAGACTATCCATTAATGCAAAACGAATTGTACATACATACATACTACATACAGAATAGCTGACTCGTGTAAGTCGTAGGTACCTAAGTAGATGCTGGCTATTGTAGTGTGCCCGCGCCCGCCGCCCGCCAGTCGTCTCTCTCCGCTCATTCAGTTAATACATGTACAGTTGTGGAAATATAAATTGGTAATTGGAAGATGCATCTACTCATTCCAACCTCCTCGCGAAGAAAGAATTAATCAGTATATTAGAGGTTACATCATTATGATAAACGAAACCCTAAACGAATGTTATTTCTTCTTGCAATTCGTAGAATCAATTATATTTGTGAGATAAGTATTGTATAGAAATTTTCACACTTTTATAGATATTGATTGATTAATACTTTATTGTACAGGATTTTTTATTGATTCAGTATTTTATTGATTTATTAAATATTTTCGCGGATAAATAGCATCTGGTGCTCTTATATGTGTACCACGATTTAACTAACACAAACATTTGGTAGAAGTGTTTGTTGTTGAAACAAGTGTAGCCGGTGCGGCGTCACCATTGTGCCGTGCTTTGTCTGTGGATGACACATTATTAGCAATTCCAATGAGCTGATGTTTACGCCTCTCGTACTTGCGGAGGAATGCAAATGATCTTTTGATATTCACAGTTTAATGCTTTTATTTGTAGGGTTTGTTTGCTATTGTTTAGCTGGCACAAGGCTTTCAAGTAATTTATTATTTATATCCCTTCTTCAGCAGTTGGGTAAAAATAATTGACGACCTCCGTGGTGCAGTGGGCGAATAGCCGGCTGAGACGCAGGAGGTAGCAGGTTCGATTCCCGTCGCGGAACAAATGTTTGCATGATCTACAGATATTTGTTCCGGGTCTGGTTATTTCTCTATATATTATAAGTATGTATTTACAAAAAAAAGCATTTAAGCATTCTATCAGTTATGATCAGCAATATTTATTTATTTATATGTACTTGCTTTCATCAATACTTGGTACAATCAATAATTAATTATACAACATCACACTAATATTATAAATGCGAATGTTTGGATGTTTGTGTGTTTGTAACTCAATCACGTAAGGGCTGAACCAGTTTCGAGGAAATTTGGTGTATTGATAGATCATGACCAGGAAGTTCGGCAGTTAGAAAAGTCTTCGTAATAACATTGTTTGCAACATAAGTACTCCAGTATCTCAAAGATGTGCGATAACTGGGTAAAATTACCAAACAGGGTCTATAAGTTCCAGATGCTGCTTAAAGATGGCAACCACAAGGTTTCGGGGCAAAATATGCAAAGGAACAGTTTATGACGATGTTTTTGGATTGATGTCAAAATATGCCACTGTAACAATATTATTTTATGAGTTTTGTTCAGAGTCTGCAAAGTGCATGGATGTATATGTTCTTTCTTAATTATTATTTTTCCAGCTTAAGCGTAGTAATTATACTAATACGGAGATACTAAATACTTATACTTATTGAAACACTGCCTCCTCTTACGTTCTGTCTAGTTCATCCAAAGGTTGCCTGGAAGTTGGAAGAGATCGCTTTAAGCGATAAGGCCGCCCATTATACCACCGCGTATTAGTCTTTAGTTCTCTAGGTTTAAGACTATATTGTAATTTTGATGTAACGATAAAGAGTTATCACTCAGTGTCTCAGTTTTCTCATTAAGCTAGACCTTTTGGGTTTCGGGTTTTGTTATTGCCTAAGCCCTAATACTCACTGCTTAGACTAGATACTAGCTACTAAATCCTATTTAATCCGGGCTTGTCCCCACGCTCCTAAGTAAATCATCCTAAGCCCAAACGTCTCTTCTACTACGTAATATAGTATTCAGAGCAGAGGTACGCAGTAAACAATAAGATGCGCCACTAAATATAATAATACGGCCTACCACAGCAGGACGCCTGCATCATTGATGCCATTGACATGTGAATAATCCACGAGCTTGAATGAGATGTTGTTGGCTCCGCACGTGCTATTGACGTAACCTACTACATATGTTTTTGCACACTGTGTTCACGAAAACGTAGTAAAATGTATACGTAATGTATGTTGTGAAATTGCGAGTTTGGTCAATATTTGACTAGCATCTATTTACATACTGAATCCACTTTATAGATTGTTTGCACATGCTAAAGCGTGAATTTTAAAATTTACATCAAGCTTTTACATACAAACAAGCAATTTTAAAAATCCTTATGGAATCATTATTAATTTTGCAACTTTTAAGTTTTACAATATGACTTTAGCAAGTTGTGGAGAACAACTGTGGGTGAATATGTTGCAATTACTACTATTATTAGTCATACAAACATAACTCAACATAAGTAAAGCAATAATTACGTACGTACTTTTCTTACTAAACTTTTGCCTTTGAGTTAGAAAGAATCCAGCGGTACCCAAACGTGCTGTTTTTCCTCGAAGCCTCGAATTTTAAATTTCTACAACAAACTAATTTTGGCCTAATTGCCCACAAAAATTATCAAAACCGGGTTTTGATTATTTTAGCGGGCATCACTAGGCATATCATAAATTTCAATGAATTAAATTAATCTGTGAAATGTCTAGCATTATTTATTTATCACCCCTTTATCTACTATAGGAACGTAGGTGCCGTATATCTGCAAGTTTGTATGGTGAATATTGTTCAGAGGAGCGTGACGCAAGGGAGGCGGAAACCAATTAGTGCAAGCGAGACGTGTAATGAGTGACGCCGTCCGAAAAGCCGCGCGACAAACAAATAACTAGTGGTTCGCCCCGAACTGAGATCTCGCGAGTCTCCGATTAAATAGTCTAAGATCCCACTATACACCGACCTTCACCGAGCTGGTTAATGGATGGTAAGTATTTTATATTCAATTAAATATGTCCATAAATATATTGCAAATGGGTTGTCTAACAAATTTCAGTCCAGAATATGAATAATTATGCCATGTGTTGTCCAGTCCTCGATGATGATGATAATTTACTCTGTAGTACGGCTTATTTATTCTCAAATCACTTACACTATTTAAAGACAGCATAAAAACACGGGACGCACTGTCCCACCTGTCAATGTCATCCTGCAATTAACGTCATACGTTTTTTGTACTCGCGTCGCTTCTCACAAAAAAATAATTAAATTGTGTTTTCAAGTTTTTAATGTGAAAAATCGTGAAAATGGATACAAAAAGAGAACACAGAAAGTAGATAAGAATCATCTACTTCGAAATATCAAGAAATAAACCTACCGATTTCGGATTTGGAAAGTACTTAGGTTATGAACATTTGACATTGTATTTTCTTCAAGAAATCTACTAAAAACGTGTTCTTGGGATGATATATTCCCTCCAAGGTAGAAGAATAGGTGCCTACGGTGTGTTTTTTTCACACGATCAATCAAGACTTTCATATTGGCAAACTCGTGGGGTTCTGCACTGAAAGCGCTTGACTAATACTAACCTACCTAATACAAGACTCAACCATGGTCTAGGGCCGTCCTTCGGGGACGAACGTGATCAAACCGAGGCTTTGATTGGCTAATCTGCGGGATTATGCACCCCAAATGCCCTCGCTGGTTGTATCTACCTATTTATACACAGCTGTGATCTAGGGGCGTCTTTTTGAGGCGAACATGATCGATTATGACTTTGACTGGCAAACCTTTGGGGTTCTGCGACTAAAGTTTTTTATCTAATGTGTACCTAGTACACACTCAGTAGTTGCCTTGCTGGGGTGAACTGGAAAGTAATGTAATACCCATCGGTAGTTACAGATAGCTATGACAATTATATATGTCAAGATTCCTACCTCTCTTACCTGAGATGCTAGATGAATGGGATAAAATGCATCCCTTGTAATCTTGTAGAGAGAAGTTCAGATGGAGCAGAAGAGTGCAACACTGCACAAAGGCAAATAGCCTGATCAAAGAGGAAATAACCTTCCTTTGCTAACTATGTTTCTAATAAATTACCCAAAGTGGAAATATAAGCAACCAGTGGATTGGACTCCTACAGGATACATTATGTCTGAATTCAAGAGACCGGAGGTCATTGATTCTATTTCATATTAAGAAAAAAGGTTCCCGTTCAGAAGAATATGGGCTTTAAACCGGTGGGGTCCTGCTCATCAGGATGCATTGCAGACCCCAATATAAAGAAGCCAGCAGCTGCAGGGGGAACACCGGAGGCAGGCGAGGACACTGCAGCGCAAGGAGATGAGGGAGGTATGCAGATTACACCATTTTTATGATAACTAGTAAGCTTATCATATGGTATGATACCATTCTTGAATGGATGAAGGAGTATAACAATTATCTGGGAGTTATTATTAACTTCTCTGATTTGAAACTCTGCCAGATTATATTGAAAATCAAAACATTGTTAACAGAAGCAGGTTATTGAAATCTGAAAATAATCTGTTTTTATACATCAATTTTTTTTTTCTTGGTCTACAACCCTAATGGTACCTTACCAACATATACATTCACTTTGAATTTAAATAAATAAAATAAATTCATCGGTAGTTACTGAGCATTCTAAATAAAAAGTTTTTATGTGAACTTAAACAACAAATGTTTGTCGTTATCATCACATGTTTTAATACTGAACTAAAGTTATGCTCTTAGTATAAATAAAAACCAAGAAAATATATTTAAAAGGAAAATACTACCAATTTAGAGTTGCATGGTTAACTTTCAGTAAAATCATGAAATGTTGTGGTAGGTAAGTGGTTCACTTAATAAAATTGGTTTTTTTGTGTCAGTATTGAGCCAAAGTTATTTTCTCTGCATGAATTAGTACTTCTCTGGGTGTAAATAACGAGAAACTTGGAGGAAATGTTATCAATTAATTATGGAATTACCTATAAGGTACACCAACAATATGATAGTTGCTCAAGTAATAGTATGGGCTCAGACAGTGGAATGTTAGTATCAGTTTGCTCTGTAATTACCTTATTATGGGATTACCAAAACAAATGGCCTTGAGGGAATAAAACTTTTTATCATTAAACCGCTATGATAACTATGATGATACTTCAATAAATGATTGATGACTGGTAGATAATGCTATTAGCATTAAGTCCCCCTAGCACTATTATGTTTTGTGTGAAAATATTAAATAAATAAATATTTGATGCAAAGAAGATCTACAAGAATGCAAGGGCTGGCGAGCCTCATGCATGTGATGCTGAAATACCTTGTGGTATGTGGACAAGGGATCAAGCAAACTTCATATTAATTCACTAGATTTAATGACAAACTTTGTTTGTTAATTTAAGTAATTTGTACTAAAGATATTGATAATACTACAGTTATTTCATACATAAATGAATTATGATGATGACATTATAAATATTGCAGTACCTGTGAGTAGGTATATTTATGGCAATGGTGTTTGACTAGAATTAATTGGGTATTTGCTTAATAAGGAAATACAGAAATTATGTACACTTAATTACAGATCTTGAGGAAAGAAAACAATTAGATCAGGTCATAATGGATGGGAACCAGTAGATGTTTATTTTGCAAAATTTGCTTCAGTTTTTGGACAATCTTAGATCTCATTGCTTCTAAAATAGGTGTCAGTTCTATGTAACTATCATGGCACCCAGATTCATTCGCCGGGGCAGTTGATGTTTTATCTTAAATTGGTCAACCTTTTTCTTCTTCAATAATTTTTCCTCCCTGTATGAATTTAAAACCTCTGGGGAAATTCAATACAAAAAGAAAAGGAAAACGGATTGTGATTGTTATCTTTTGAATAACACAACTGTTTTACCATTTAATAAAAGTTTTTAACTTCTAATGTGGTAATATTTAAAACAAATAAACATGTAGGTACCTAGTACAATCCCAGGTTGTTTTATCTTCTTTTTCGTTATGACAGATAGATTACAGACATATACTCTTCCTCTTTTGTTATGCGCACCGCCAAGGAGTGGAACGCCTTGCCTGAGTCTGTGTTTCCTGATAACTACAACCTAGGGATCTTCAAGTCACGAGTGAATAGGTTTCTTCTAGGCAAGCGTGTACCATCGTAGACTGCATCATCGCTTACCATCAGGCGAGATAGTGGTAAAACGCTAGCCTATAATACATAAATAAAAAAAAAAACTTACAGAAAAGATTTGTACAAAGTCAAGCTTAGCTGAACGAGGGTCCTTCCAGCAAACCTTTGAGGATAGAGATAGCTGTTTGTAGGATATGTTCACTGTCACTACTAGGTGACGTTATTTTTTTACCACAACCTGTTAATACTCGTAATGGCAGGAATTTTATCAGTAACTAAGTAACTTCTGGTCGTAGTAACTTAGTAACTGGTAAACATTTTGGTTTTAGAATGAATAGGTAACTAGGTTCGGTACTTACCACTAAACAATATTTGTCACAAACTTTTTGGATGGGCCATACATTGCCAGTTCAAAGAGCTATCAGTTACTACTCATAGCATCTCTGGAGTGATTATCTATTTATCAATTAAGATTCATAGGGTCCACAGGAGCTAATTAACATAAATAATGAAAAAAAAAAAAAAAATGTTCCTATACGATAGATAGGCATTCATTGTGAATAAATGAATCTAAACTACATAATCATTCCTTTTTTAGGAGATACCTACCTAATGATAAAATAAAGTTGATGGTAAAATAAAGTATAATTCAGAATAGAATAGAATAGAATAGAATAATCCTTTATTGTACACCAGGAATACTTAAAAAAACTAATTTAAGCTACTTAAATAAAGTACAATGGGCGGCCTTATCGCTGAAAGCGATTTCTTCCAGGCAACCTTTTCAGATTCAGATTGAGATTCACTACATATAGATACAATGATAGATTGGATGTGTCTATTTAATTAATTAAGAATGTTTATATTGACAAAAAATACATGCCTAGTTTAGAAATAAATATTAGATAAGACGGTTATGCTTCTTAAATTGTTTTTAGCGCAAGGGGCCAAAAAAACTTTAATAATTTAAACTTATAATCAACATAGTAGTTAGAGATTCATGTTCCTTTAATCTTCAGCATTTAAGTGGTATCAACCTTATTTGGGCTCTACCTTGTATAATGAAGAGTAGAGCCAGCTAGAGCTGGGATTAATTACTTATGTTTTAAGGATGATAAAACGAAAATATTGAGTCTACTAATAATATGTAAGTAATCTATAAGGCGCTAAACCTTACAGAATGGTATCAATCATTAAATCAGCCATTCGATTGAATTCTTATTTTTTGGATAATAGTGGTATAAAAGCATTTTCACCGCCTATACGCTACGTAGGTAAGGGTACATGCTTCTATCGCGATACCGCTCCGAAAGCCGAAGAACGGCCGCTTGAACTGGAGAGTCTTCTTCTTTTGCATGGGTTATACAGCCGATTGGTTAATAATTAACACTTTACTGACGTTATACCTACCTATATCAAGAATAATATTGATTGGGTTTGTTTAATTAATTGTTACAATTTAGTTAAATGATTATGAAGAACAGAATTCTCCAAATTAATTATCCTAAATCAAGATAACTATCTAAGAAAAAGCAATATTATTTATATTGCATAATGTTAATTAGTTTAATATTAAGTAGAGGTTTTTATCTTCAATTTATACATAGACATAGACAATTTAAATTAGGATAAAGTTTCTTGATTTTACATGAGACTTTTAACATCTACAGAGTAAATTATCATCATCATCGAGGACTGGACAACACATGGCATAATTAAATAGTCAAACAAACTTACCCCTGTAAGTGATGTTCGACTGGAATTATGCCAGGTGTTGTCCAGTCCGAAGATGATGAGTCCCACCCAACCCTTTAATCTAATACTTAGATGTACCCTTGAAGTAAAATCAAAAATCTTTAGTGATTCTGTAAACTTAATGACGTTAATTGCAGGATGACATTGACAGGTGGGACAGTGCGTCCCGTGTTTTTATGCTGTCTTTAAATAGTGTAAGTGATTTGAGAATAAATAAGCCGTACTACAGAGTAAATTATCATCATCATCTTCAGACTGGACAACACCTGGCATAATTCCAGTCGAACATCACTTACAGGGGTAAGTTTGTTTGACTATTTAATTAACAATTATAGAATTATTATTTTGAAACATTTCACTGATTTGGTTAATAGACAAATTCCACACCAATCGAAAGTATAAAGTCCATAGAATATGCAAACGTTGAACTATTTAAAAAGTTGACTATTTTTTTCTAGTCACAACTCTTGGGTAGGCAGGTATAAACAGGTAAATCGATACTAGTAACTTGCACTGGTCTGGTTAATGAATTAAAGTTAAATAAAAATAAAAATTATTTCATTACGAACTCGGTGGTGTCTGCGAAAAATCAGTCCTGAATTCCGGTTGTCGAGTTTAAAAATGTGAAATATTGCTAGAGAGGTCCCAACGAACCATCCCATGCGATAGAAGAGTACACAGCATTGCAGCTGTGTGTAGTTCGTCCGTTGAAAGAGAGTGCGCATGCTATTTGTCCTTGAAAATGAAAAGGATAGCGATAGACTCGTACATGCTGAGCATCATTTTGGAGTAGATTGTCCTATAGTTAGAATTGAAAAAAACGTGCTATTATTTTCTGTTGTAAAAAATGGCCAAAAACTGTTTTTTGTGTAATTCGGATGATGGTGTAATTGATTTTAATGATGGAACTTTTAAAAACTGTTTATTAAAGTTAGCCATTCGTAAAATAAAAAACTTTAAATACAATGGTGTTGAGCTAACAAGTGCGTCACTCGAATTGGTAGGTTATCATACTACTAAAGATACATACTACATACTAAAGATGTATATAGTATAATGTCACATAACATATATACACACATATATAATAGATTTATTTGAAAAAAAATTAAAAAAGCATTCATCTATTTTAATAATAGATATACATATGTATATATGTATATAATACTATACTATGTTTTTTTTATTATTTTTATTCTCGGCAACCTGACTTCAGGACTGATTTTTCGCAGACAATCCTATACCACCGTGTTCGTAATTAAATAATCTTTATTTTAATTTAACTTTAATTCATGAACCAGACCGGTGCAAGTTACAAGTATCGATTTACCTGTTTATACCTGCCCACACAAAAGTTGTGACGGGGAAAAAATTGTCAACCTAACGTTTGCATATTCTATGGGAGTCATACTTTCGATTGGTATGGAATTTGTCTATTAACCAAACCAGTGAAATGTTTAAAGAATTTTTTTTATTGGTAATTAATCATATCCTTGACTAAAATTTTTTAGACAACTTATTTGAAATATATTTATTGACATATTTAATTGAATATAAAATACGTTTCATCCATTAATAGCTCGGTGAAGGTCGTTTTATGGTGGGATCCTATACGTAATCTTTGACTACAAAAATAGTGCCACAAAATAAATAACCAAACAACTTGACCTACAGTTTCATTCAAATTACAGGTAACGGGAGTTCATGTTATGTGGATAGTCTTTTTTGAGATACAAATTGCAGTTATTCTGTATTTCAGACTTTTGCCTACATTTGTGTCACTTAAGCTAGACGCATTCCAAATTACAACACTGGGGTCACAGGTGTACCCTGTGAATTTTGTCAAAGTTCAGTTTTTATTATGACTTATAACGCATAAACTATAAAGACTTTACTAAAAATAAAAACGGAATCTAAATGTACTAATAAAGACCTTTAATTTGACGTCCCATTTGACCTAATAGTCTCATTTTTTTTTACCCCTTTTGAAGCCCAATATCTCAACAGCCCCCCCCCCCCACATTTTTACCTCATTTTGTCACACCAAAATTGTGGTATCACTACCTACATAGGTATAAAATTTCACGATGATCGGATCAACGCTTCGAAAGTTATCCTCGGACAAACAAATATACATAATACATAATATATATAAAACGTCAATTTGCCCTTATAAGATAAAGTGAACCTTATCTTAAGGTAGCAAAGCTGGCTTTAAAATAAGTAGTGCTCAAAATGAATGCGATTTTAAGAATTTAAATTATGTCCGTACGCATAGATACGAGTATTTATTAAGGGTAGCGTTCATTTAGAACAAAATGTGAATTGGATTTTAATTGGTTTTGCTTTTACTGCAGTCCAAGTTAGGACGAAATAAAGGTTTTAAAAATTTGAAGTTTGTAAGTTCCGAGCGGATTGGACCATGTTGGATCAGATGGAGGCCTGAAAGTAATAAGTAATGATAATAAGTTCCTAGTACATGCAAGTTTGTGAAAGGTGAGCATTTTTTTAAATATATGTTACATAAACAACTAAAAAGTGTCCTTATGATTTAAAGTAAAGTGAACTAAGTGCCTGAAATTTGCACTGTCCCCGTTACTTGAAACAGTGACTAATATTATTTGAATTCCCGGGCCCCGCCCGGCCCCCGCTCGGCGACTGGTCGCTGCTCCAGGCAGCGCTGAGCGCTCTTGTGCAGCAATTAGAGACACTCAGCGCGTAATAGCCGCGCGCTGGCGATGGCGATGCCGCCGCGGCGCGGTGGACGCTCGCCTTTATACCGCGCCGCAACAAACGATGGAAATCACACTTTGCTGATAGCTTTTATAGAAATAATTTTATGAAATTATGTACAATTTAAGGCAATTTTTAAGAAGTGAGACAGTACGGGTACACCTTTAACAATTGTTTACCACACAGGTCACTCTAACTAAAACTTGTTCTACATAACATTTTATTGCGCCTGCTACCCTGAGACAAACTTAGTTAATCCATTTATCAAATTTAATTCCCTTACCTATTTTCCGTCATGCTTTATATTATTTGGCTAGTAAACATAAGTACCTATATAAAATTTACCATCATGTATCAGGTTTCGAACACCTATTAAAACCACTTTTTAAACTAATTTAAACGGGTAATTCTCGCGTATGTACCTTTTTTATATGTTATCCCGACGTTTCGACTGTGTTGCAAGTGCAAAAGCCATGGTCGGTATATAAAAAAACAAATTTAATACTGCGTAATATTCGTATAATATTCTGTACTGTGTAATATTCGGCTTAATTACAATGAACACCGAATACCGTGTCACAAAAGGAAATTATCTCGCTCGTCCAGGCGCGACCCGTGACGTAAAAAAAGCTTCATAATGAAAACCGACAATAATTATTTAAAGCGGCGACGGCTCAGATGATTCATGAGCAAGTTGCGGCCAATCTGCATAATGTTAGCGTCAGGCGATCTGACGTCTTATTGCGCTAATAAAATTGACTAGGGAAACTATCGATTCCATTTTAAATGTCTCACATCGTCTAATAAAAATGTCATTAGAAACGTCTAATAAATTATTAAATACCTTGTAAAGTGTAGTTCTTATTATTAATAGGTTGGTAGATTGGTATTCTCAGGTATAAATTATTTTTATACCAGCTGCTTGACAATGTCAAATTATATGTCTTGTATACCCATTACCTATAGGCTACTAGGCTCTCATGGTAGACATACCTCCCATACGCACAAAGCGGTACTCTTCCACCTTTATTATGAGCACCGCCAAGGAGTGGAACGCCTTGCCTGAGTCTGTGTTTCCTGATAACTGCAACCTAGGGATCTTCAAGTCACGAGTGAATAGGTTTCTTCTAGGCAAGCGTGTACCATCGTAGACTGCATCATCGCTTACCATCAGGCGAGATAGTAGTCAAACGCTAGCCCATAACTTATAAAAAAAAAAAAAAAAAGTAAAAACGTGGTCAAAATGTACTCACAAAGACCTTTTATTAGACGTGTCATTTGACTAGATAGTCTCATTTTGATGTTTTTTATCCCTTTTGAACCCAAAAATCTCCACATACCCCCCCCCCCCCCCCCCCCCACATAACATATTTTATGCTCATGTAGTCACGCTAAAATTGTAATCACTACCTACCTACATAACAAATTTCACGATGATCGGATAAACGCTTCGAAAGTTATCCTCGTACAAACATACATACAAAGCCGATTTTCCCAAGTTGATTTAGAGATCTCGCTTCGCACGATCATGCTTACAAACCTTCCAAAATAGAGACAGTTCTAACAAATAATAAATAAATTACTTATACCGTGTTCTATGCATTTCTGACATAAGCCGCCGAAAAAAATCGGATCAGATCATCAAGAATAACCAACCTCTGTCCTACTTTTGTAGGACTACGATAAAATACTAAAATCTTCTTGTTTCATTTTGGCTGATCTTTGTCGTTCGTCTGAGATATCTATCAAAGTATACAAATATTGAAGCTGTTTATTAAACAGGTTTTGTACCAGTTACTCTGTACTTACTCCAGGAGCTCGGCATAAAGCAATGTCTGTCGACCCACAAAAATAATGATACGACATGACCACGACCGCTTTGCCAAGAACTTCAAATTAAGAAACTGTTTGATTATCCAAACTATAACTATATAACTGAAAAATAGGTATCCCAGTCATCCAACATCTACAGATCGTTTGAGGTTTCGGATTTATATTTATTATGTAACATACATAAGAAATATAAATTGCCAAGGCTTTTGACACAGTGTCGAGGCCAATTATCCTACGTAAAATGGAAACATAGGGCGTTCGGGGATCCTCTCACATGGTTCAAATCATACCTCAGCGGCCGTAAACAGAGGGTTAAGTTGGAGGATTGTGCCAGTGACTTCTCTGATGCTGAATTTGGCGTACCACAGGGAAATGTCTTGGGCCCTACTCTGTTCCTTATTTACATCAATAGCCTCTGTACACTGAAATTGGAAAGAGCCAAAATGTTTGCTTTCGTAGATGATACTGCCATTGTCTTCCATGGTGACTCCTGGAACGAAGTATGCAAAATCACTCAATCAGGTCTCACCATAGTCTCCAACTGGCTTAAGTTAAATTTATTAATACTTAACACTGATAAAACCAAATGTGTCCCTTTCAGTATCTCTAATCGAACATCACCTAATTCTGACATCAACATTAAGCTTCACAATAATCACATAGAGCCAAACTTACTATCATGCACCTGCTCCGCCATCGATAAGGTCAAAAGCATCAAATACTTAGGCGTCATTATCGATGAACATCTAACGTGGAAAAATCTAATTGCAGCAATGCATTGTAGACTCAGGAAACTACTTTACATATTCAAGCAATTAAGATTCTGTGCAGATGAAAAAAACACCAAAATTTGTATACCAAGCGCTTTGTCAATCAATTCTCAAGTACTGTATCCCTGCATGGGGATCAGCCTGTCAAACCCATCTGCTTCGGCTAGAACGAGCACAGCGTTCTGTGCTTAAAGTCGATTACGACAAACTCTTCTGGTACCCTACAGCAACTCTTTATAATGATGTCAAACTTCTTACAGTAAGACGTTAGAGTAAGCTGTTCATTCTATCAACCATACTAAAGTTTCATAAACACGCTTACAAAAACGCACTTGAACCTGCTACTAATCGACGGCTAGTCTGGAAACCCTTTCTTAGACGTACTAGGTTTGGACAAAGATGTTACGACTATTTAGGGTTATCCTTATACTCAAGGCTCAATAAAAAACTTAACATTCTATCTCCCACCAGAACAAAGTGTAGGAAGAGCACTACTGATTGGCTCACTATGAAAAACTATTCCGTAACAGAAAATATTGTATCTATAAACTAGGAAGGTACATGCATATTGGTAATATAGGTACATTTTTATATATTTTTACACAGACACAAACACACACACCCACACACACACACATTCACACAAAGTCACATTAATCATGAACTATTCAAACACATACCTACTTCCTAACCTCTCCTAATTAATTAACATAGGTAAGTAAATAATAAATGTTGCACCTAAACATAAGAATTTGTCTCACATTACTATCACACAACATATCTTTTCCCTTATATTATTCAAAAAACACATTTTGTTGCACTCTTTCCAAACTTATATCTGCATATTTTATGTTTATAATGTTTACGGGCACAGCGATCGAAAGAGGCTAGCTACCCGCAACACAGGTTTTGCTAAGGTGGGAGAGCTAGTGAGCTCGTTTACAAATTATACTGTTATGCTACGATTATGATGTACTTGTACCTAATTAAGAATAATTGTAATTTGTAACTTTATACTATGTACCATCATTTGTACGAATAAACTTTTTATACTTCACTTTTTATACTATAAATCATTTAGACCGTTGCATAGTATTGTAAATATAATATACATTATTTTGGTTAATCAATACAGACTAAACTTAACCCACATTTAGAGCGGAATAATTATAAACAGCAGTTCACTATAATTACGAAAGCAGACATTACCTCCACTAAAATAACATGATAGAACAATATCATACAAACATCCGTGAAGCATCCACAGAGTGGAGCGATGCAACGCGGCTGGCGCACAGCGGCAATTCTACGCGAGACACAAATAAAATTAATTAAAGCTGAGCAAGAATTTCATGTGAAGCACAGCCATTGTCATAAGTAGCTAAGCATTTGTTTTGGTTACATAAACCTACAAATAATGTTACTAACTATTTATAAAGTGACTTTATAATCAGAAGGGACATTTATTTTACAATTTTTAGGGTTCTGGACGAAAATGGTAAAAACAGAACCCTTATGGTATAACTTTGTCCGTCTGTGCGTATTTCTGTCTGTTTGTCAGTCAGACTGTCAATAAGTTATAATATAATTGTTATGCTATGGAAACTCAAAACTTATTATGGTCACATTATTCGTAATTGAGGTATTAATTACAGATCATTGTGAGTGCGTAGGTATTTAAACGTCTCGGTTGCTCAGCTATTTATGGCAGCTGTACAAATGCAGAATGATACTGCCTCTATAACTGGAATGGGCAGAGGTATGGTAACGACGCCGTTACTGTAAACATGGGTAACGACGCGATGCTCTACCAATAAGGGGGAAGTTCTTGTACTAATAGAGGTGAATTGTCCAATGGAAGGCGTAAGTGATGAGAACTGCGTGATATTTTGATTATTATTGACAATAGCTAATATTATCATTCTATATTTTTCCAGGTTCAGTCACAGAGGACATCAGAGCATCATTTGACAAAATAACGCGGTGAATACTGTGGAATAGCATGATTTATGTTATTCTTCAATTTTAGAAAAAAAAATCGCTTCTGTCAATGAAAAATATTTAGTGGTCGTTTTATATGTAGAACTTTTTTATTTATTATATCATAACAAGGTTTCGCTTAAGTATTACAACATATTTATATGGGGTGAATTAGTTAAGTCGACTAATTTTGAGAAACGGTTTTGCTCGATGGATTCCGAACATTAACATGTGTTTATTTCAATCTAATAATAAAGTTGAAAGTTCACCGTTTCATACAAGCTGCACTGTCTAAGGGTGACGTAATGTATAAAAAGATGGAATTACAACTTCATTAAAGGATTAAAATAAATAATGAATGATTACGGCTGTTCATCAAAATTTGTCGACTTTTTACAAACGCACCCTGTAATTCATAATTCATAATCATTTATTCGCATGAATGTATGTACACTAGTTCGTATGTCAATTAGAACGTAACCTTTTTGTTTTTTCTAATAGCAGTCGCTACCATTATTCTTGTTTTCTTTATTATTACGAAAAATTTAACAACACAGGCCTCAAGTAAAATAATGACTCAAATAGTTCAGCGATTTGTGTGCTACTATAGCCGAAGTACTTAAGAGCCAGCCTAGTTATACTAGCTTTCCATAAAAAAAACAATCCATCCTTTTGGGAACCACTATGTCACAGACAGACAGACAGACAGACATAGGCATCCTACTCATAACGTCCCTATTTTTGCGTCAAAAGATAGCGAGCGTCCGTAATAAAGTAAAGTTAGGTGACAGTGTTTCGACGAGCTCGGTCATCAAAACTCCAACTTATTTGTCAAGTCAAAGTTTCCCTACTTGCAAGACTAAGCCGACAAATATTTAGCCATTTCAACTTTATTCATCCCCCTTGCGTCAACCCCGGATTTAAACGTAATCAAATCTCTGAGTCAGGATAACGGGGTGTTTATAATATTAATTAGTTGAGAAGCCGCTGCCTTGATTGTTGAGTTTGAAGTTCAGGCACAGAATTATGAGAACAGCTGGGCTACTAAAATATGTAACTTGAGCTGTTGAAAGTTGTTTACGTAAGTTAACGGGCGTAATATAATTTTGTTCCATTAACCCCCAATTCAAAATCGCGTAATCATCAAACATGAGTAGATTTCTGTGGCATCAAATATTTTTGTGGTGTTTACAGAGATGTGTCAAACAAAAAACATTCTTAATTGTGTCAGTATTTCCGGAATTATTTTATAATTACTTGGAAATGTAACAGTATCGTGTCTTTTGATGCCAAAATCATTAATCGATGAATGAATGAATTAATGAAAACACTTTATTGTACACCATAAAACAAATAAATAAGCAAATAGTACACAACACACGATTGTACATAATAATCATTAATTTATTAATATATAGAGCATATAATTTCACACGTCCATTTAATAACTATATAGGTTAGTGACCGAACTCAAGTCGGCCGGTGCAGGAAGAATCTGTGTAGATGGGGAATGCGGGACCCTACATTAACTGGCTGCGACTGCGGGGAACCCATTCAAAGCATGGCCCACATGCTTATCTTTCCTCTGTGCCTTACCACCTGCACAAAGGATGACGTAAACTTAGCCACTGACAACGCAATACAAGTGGCAAAGGGGCATGCCCATATAATGCTGTCAACTGCACAAAAAATTGCGTTCATCCAAAAAATATGTTACATTTTTTCGTTATTCTACGTATCAATCGATTAACACGAAAAGTATCCTACAATATTTTAAAATAATAATGAATATGAAAACGACAGGAAATGAAATGGTAGCAAATTGCCTCCAGTTGCAAACATTAGTGTTGAGCCAGAGTTGTTCTGAGACAATAATCGATTGTTGATAAAAGACCATAAATAAAACAATCGATTTATTTGACTGTATTTTCACTGACACGAAAAATCGGTCACCGATTTCAGAAGTACGAAACCAAAACGATATTTGTTTCCCAATGAGCGTTTTGTAAATCGTTTTTTTTTCTCTTTAATTAACCCGGGGGTGGTATTATGCTTGACTCGCGCTGGTAGCGAGCGCCCGAGCGAGATAATCTCAGCCAATCGCAGTGCGCGCTGAATTTGCGCTCAGCTGTTGACGCACCGCAATTGATCTAAATCCTCTCGCTCTCAGCTAACCTTGATCATAATCGGCGGGCCGTTGATCTCAGCGCCACCTTCTAGATGGCTTTAGGATTAACCAGTGGAGAGAAAAAAAGCGGAAAAAAATAACTCGGCTTATCTGTAGCATTATCTCGATTTTAATTCGATCAACAGATGAGAGGTTAAAGCTTCGCACGATTTTTGCATAAGGCCATGCAGAGACGAGTTAATGACACAGACATGAGATATTTTTTAGTTAGGCACCTATCACTCGTTATTCCTCCCAAATCATCGAATTAAGAACTAACTCAAACGATAGTCGATATCGTTTGATATCGACTACCTATTCAATCCAAGTTTACAAAATCAACACAGAAATACATAATGAATTCTATTAAACATCTCCAAAGACAAATAAGTACATTTTTTTTCGCTTGGGTACAATTGGTACTTATATTTTTCGTACATTTTATTACCTTATTACTACCCCTGACACACTAAATATCTGATTTTCAGAAGTAAATAGGTAGGTATATTTTTGTATTTATCTGTGGCGCTCGTGTTGAATCGAAATAAACTCAATTTTACTTCGATTCAACATTTACTCAACAGAATCAGATGATTATTATTTCTTTGCATTAAAATATTGAATTTTGATTTACTGGAATAATTGCCCTCGTCTGTTGATTGTACAGGAGCGCGATGTCAAAAATGGCACTTCTGTGCGCACGCGCCTTGAGATTAAATATAATCGATTGCTCGATTTGACCGATTATTTTGCGCCGATAAATCGATATTTCGGATAATAGTCGATGGCCGATATGCCAATCCCTATGACTGGTCTAACTTTTTATTAGCTGCAGTAAAATGACGTTTTGTGGGTTGCCGGTTTTTGAAGAAAAATAAATAGGGATGTAGCTAAATGAGTGAATCATATATGAATAATCAGTTTGTTTTTTTTTTGAGATTTAATATTAAGTTGTAATGTATTTTTTTACCCATTATTATTAATATACTAAAGGATTGATCTTTTTTAGTGGAAGTATAAGGAGGTACATTCAAAATGAAACAAAAACGTCAATAATGTTATTTAATTAATCTTTTTCGAAATCACTGTCGCTGTCGAACAAAAAAGAATCATAAGTTTCGACATCAAAACAAAAAGGGAACAAATAGAAGAAACTAAGAGTTGACACGTACCAGCGTTGACCCAGGTCTCGTCTTAATATATGTATTTTCCCTCCCTACGATATTGTTTAATTAAACGCAGGTAGCGCTGGCGCCATGATATGATATCTTGTCTATCAATAAGCACACTCTTGCGTGATCGAGTAGCGAATTCGAAATTAAGATGCTTCATAATTTTTCTCAATGTCTCTTTCGAGAAGTTGGGCAATCCTGGGTCATCATTTACAACTTGCAGCACCTAAAAATGATTAAAGTTATTACCTAATTGGTTAAGATTACATACATCATCATCATCATACATAGATAGATTGGGATGGGAGAAAACATACATAACGTATAATAAAAATATGAGTGACGACATGTGTAAACTAACTTTTGCGATGGTGGGTATTTCATTTCTATGAAAGAACTGATGTACAATTCGTCTAAGAGCAGTGCATGTGAAATCATCAAGTTTATCTTTAAATGTAAGTTTTGGGCCCGTTTTTTCGGGAGGTTTTGGTGATTCGCTGTCATTCTCCTTGTGCTCCTTTAAAACGGAATAAACTGTGCGGACGGATATTCCCAAGACTTCAGCCACCTTGTTAACGCATTCACTTGTTTTTGGAACTTCAATGTTTGATTCTAAAGATTTCACTTCAAACACATATTTGTAAACGTTTTGGACCCAAAGTTTTTCAGTTGCACTTAGAGCTACACGTGCCCTTTTTTTCTTAGGAGATAAAAATGTGTCTCCATCTTGCGATGTGCTCGGCAGAGCATCCATGTCTTCAATGTATCAAACAAAAAAAAACTAACACGAGTAACGAAAACAGGTAATGAAAAACAAACACAACGTAACATAAGTTTAACAATAATGATAACAAAAACAACGCGCAGTGGGCAAATCAAAGTTATTCATGCACTCAAAACAGAAGTATGAAGCCGAATGAGCGAATGACAACCGAAACAAAATGGCGGTCAAGCGTCATCGTAGCACCGTAACCAAAAACCAGTACTACCAGCTTGAGAGAGCGTTTTCTTGAGTGTTACCTTGTATATGTCTAAAAGGATCAACGTTTATACAGCCTTTCATTTACATTAATATTAAATAGAATTTAGTATGATCATTATGAGTCAGCTATGGAACGATTAGATATTCTGTAAACTTTTGTGAACTGAATTACATCCCTATTGAGATTAGGCTGTCAACATTATTTTACGGAATGACATTTAGAAACGTCATTTTACTGCAGCTAATAAAAAGTTAGACTAGCCGTTTCCTGTGATCTGTGTCTGTGGCCGTTTCGTTTGTTTTCTCGCGTATTTTTGTTTGTTTGCTGACTTAAAGCTTAAACGATTAAATTGATAGTAATTATTATCAATATCATAATTTATCTAGGAATCGTTATAATTACAATAATAAACTATTTAAGTTGTAGTTGAATACAGTGATGTAAAACTGGTTGTTTGTGAAAAATAAAAACTGATTTTTCTCTTTATAGTAAACTTTTTTATAACTAACTTCTTAGCTCTTTTATTACTAACTAAGCCTAGAATCAATAGCAATTAGTTTCAAGTGTGTGCAGTGACAGCATTTTTTACAAGGGAGAGTGGGCATGCCCCTTTATGAAGTGAAAACTTCTTTAGGCGCGTGGGGCATTTTTTGAGTTGGGAAAAAAATCATTGAACTCACGACACTGTTACCGGCAATTGTTCAAGTTTTCACTTGTGTCGGCACTCCCGGAGTGCTACTTTTTTTTACTCATTCTTGTTGTGATTGAGAAGTGAATCGTTGACTCGAAGAAGAAGATATAGCACGCTCTTCACTAAGATGCAAACTCCGCGTAAACTGTATCAAATATCCGTCGGTATTACAATCCCGATATAATCTCTCCTGACTAAAGTTACATATTTATAAACGAGCAGCGGTATTAAACGCTTCATTTGTAAATCATTTAGCTTGATCTCAACGGTGCTGGCGCCTCTGATCTGTGAGAAATTCATTAGAAATTCAAATCGTTAAGTGTTTGTAAGCGGAAGGAAGGCCGTGACCAGATTGTTCAGTAATTTTATGATAATTAATGCAACCTAATAATAAAATTTCAAATTTCAAAAACATCCGACACAAAAAAACGCATAAAACAAATAAAACTGTCATGGCCAGGAACCATGTGAAAACAACAAGGCCTAACAACACGATAACAAGGCCTACAAATAACCTTGAAGGACGAATACCTTTGTAATTCACTTTTATTACCGTAAATGAGCTAAAAATGTGGGAGGTTATTTGAGATATTGGGGTTCAAGAGGGGTACAGAAACAAAATAAGATAATCTGGTCAAATGGCAAGTCTACTAAAAGGTCTTTCTGAGTACATTTTGACCCAGTTTTTAGTTTTAGTTCAAACCTTGTAGTTTTTAAGTTATTAGCCATAATAAAAACTAAACTTTGACAAAATTAACAGGGTACACCCCCACAGTGCTGAAATTTGGTATGCGTGTAGCTTTAGTGACACAAAAATTGTAACCAAATAACATGGCACTATTTTGATAGTCAAGGATTACAAATGATATATTTTATGTTTTTTTGCGAGATAACAGTTCGGGGTGAACCACTAGGTTTTAATGAATGAGCATGGATTATAATATTTAAGAACTACCTACTAAATACAATTGTATGTTAAATTGGTACATATTTAATCGGTAATCGGTATAAGACAGTGAAACTACCTTTCTTTTTAAAAAATAACTTTTTAAAACTGCCTTGAATCGGTACATCTGTTTGAAGTACACAGATACAGACAGACACACAGCCAGTCATATGCGTTGGGGGTTTAAATGTAAAATTAAAAACGTTAACTTCGCAGGACTTTTATCGTGACATAGAAACAAGATTGCCTTTGGTCAGCAGTGAGAAAGTATCGGTACGGTCAGCAAGTTTTTAAAATCAAAATAAATCTGTGACTAAGCATTTTTTTCATCAAAATATGTGCACTGTACTTAAGTATTACCTTAGCTATTTACTAATACACCATCAAAACACAAATTTTATGTTATTAGATACACTTGAAAGAAAATATTTGATATCTCTAATTGTTATATGATATGTATATATTTGATATGTCATTTTATGTTGCTAACTGTACCATAATACCCAGACCCGGAACAAATATTTGGATGTTATGCAAAACCCTTTAGCGGAAATCTCTTGCGTGTCGTTAGTTGCCCAATAAGCGAATGGACCACTAGCACACGGCTACTGGAAATTCTTATAGATGGTGTAACCCCCCCCCCCCCCTAAACCGCCCCCCTACTAAAAAAACACGCGAACCCTCCTAACCCCTTGATGTGTTACCCAGCTTCTAACCCAGATAATATTCTAATTTACCTATCTACCATATAGTCATGATCTACCTACTTCGTAAATTATTCAACCCTATTAACATCTACCTTAAAAGTGTAATTTTGTCCTCGTGATTTATCTAGTATTGCGGTAGGAACCCACACGTTGCAATATCTGTAATAACTCAGTTTCTTTTAAGGAATTTGAGTCTAGTACCAAAGATCATGCTACCTACTTTATGAGAGAATTAAACCTATCTAAACAAACTGTTCTTCTTCTTCTTCAACTTCTATTTCAAGAACAAGAACTCCAAAATATGCACCAAGACCTGAGCACTGCAAGCCTTGAGGTTGGACTAATGATGAATCGGTTAAAGACAAAACTAATGACTAACACCAACAAACAAAAAATTATGGTAGATGGGCAAGAATTATACTACGTCGATGAGTACATTTACTTGGGCCAGATTGTCTCCTTCGAAAACAGGCAAGATAAAGAGGTCGTCCGCCGCGTCGAAAATGCCTGGAGGAGCTTCTGGTCCATGAAGACGCTAATGAAGGGAGACTTTCCATTGCGACTTAAGCGTAAGCTCATCGACATGTGTATTCTGCCCGTCCTTACCTATGGTGCCCACACTTGGTCATTGACGGAATCTCAAAAGTCCAAACTCAAGGTTTGCCAAAGAGCCATGGAACGCAGCGTGTTAGGGGTAAAGAGAATCGACAGGATCCGCAATACCACACTGCGCGCGAAGACCGGCATCGCAGATGTTGGCGACAAGACTGCCAGGCTGAAGTGGGACTCGGCGGGTCACGTCAATCGTATGGTCATAGACAAATAGGCAACAGTCGTCACACAATGGGTGCCTGCAGATGGGCGTCGAAGCCGGGGCAGGCCGAGGAAGCGTTGGCGTGACGACCTCGATGCATTCCAAGATGGCTGGTGGGACATGGCGAGTGATCGTGAGATGTGGAGGAACATGGGGGAGACCTTTGCCCAGCAGAGGGAAAGTATAGGTTAAAAAAAAATTGTAGCAAGTCCACAAATGCTTATATAAATTCTTTGGTTTTTAACTGACATACCTGACTGATATTTGTGATCTACCTATTGTAAGCTTGGTGCTAAGGTGCCTACACACTGGGAACGAATTGGTCTACCTACAAACTGATTATCGACGATAACAATTGTGGCTAAGACACTTGTTTAAATATCTTAGGTCCGCAGCTCCACCATCGCTGAAGACAATGAGACTCGACTACCAGACTGGACATCTCTCTTCCACAAAATAAAAGTATTATTAGGTATACTTAACCTTACATTTGAGAGAACATAAAAATTGTATGTAGGTAGTCTGTTGTTCCTACTCGTTATTATAGACAATAGACAATAGACAATAATTTATTTGCTAAATAGCACACATAATACATTTACAAAACATGATTTAAAATGTAACAGATGAAAACATGTAAGACATAAACAAACAATAGGTGTAATAAATAATTAATTTTAAATATGAGGTAGGTATGTTGTGTGCTATAGCAGCAAAAGGGCCTCGACTCAGCATTATGTCAACTGGGTTAGTAGTTGACGCTGTTATTCTGCCTAGACCGCTTAATCACCCACCAGACCCTGTGAGAGCAAAATTATAATTGTGTGATGTCAATGATGAAATATGTGATGTCAATGATGAAATTATGTGATGTGTATGATAAATAAAAATATAATAATGCCAGGTGAATTAATTATAAAAATTACATACTTACCTAAATAAATTACAAAAAAAAAGTATTAAAATAAAAATTAAATAATTAGAATTGGATTAGAATAATAAAAATAATGAAAAAATAGCCTAAAACTAGCTATTAACTAGTTATTAAGGGAATTAGAGGTCATAATCTTTTGCAAAGTGTAGATTCTTCTTGGTTATCTTGCGAATCAGTACAGTTCTTATTTTTAGAACTAAACCCATTAGATTTTGGTTCTTCGTAGCCTATTCTAGAACCCAACTTTTTTCGATTCCAATCCTAAGAATAACCGTCCCCTACTATCTATCTGCCAAAACACTCAGCCTAAAACATACCGGCAACCTATCAATTAACCCATTCTTAAATTCAGTATCAGAATGCACTAAAATGTAGAACTTCGTAAAACCCCATAATGAAGCAAGTTGTACTAACTTAGTACTTTTCCGGACGGCTAGTATGCATGAGATGCTTTAATTACTATCAAAGTCAAAGTTTACTGTAGTTTGACCATGAATATTACTTCAATTCATGTTTCTATAACATTTTCAGTTAATAATGCTGGTTGATCTTAACGGAATTTCATTTCTTTGCTCCATAGAATAGAAAACAGACTTTTTTCATGCATCTGTTTCTAATTAAGCCCAGCGCTTTAGCCTTCAAAGATTCTATCAACATCAGATCAACTTATCTAGATAAATTACTTCCTTGAATCCGAGCACATTTCATTGTCAAATTTCACAAGTTCCAGCTTCTGGTTTCAACATTGTATTCAGTCTTACAAAGTGTTTTTTTTTTAAACTACCGTCCTTAAAAGCACAATTGCCTTTTCATTTAAGTTCAGTTTATTACATGAATTTTGTTCTACATACTGATATATTTTATACCGTATGTTACATTAAAATATTTCCTTTACCAATGTACAATAACAACAGATATCAAACTTAGGAATCCATCTTCCTACCCACATTTTTTCTTTAGTAGATAACTCAATCTAAGAAATATTATACCGTCAATAGATTACACATTCCTGTGCCTTTGTACAACATAAGCTATGTTTACCAATGAACCCACCGTTCTTTTATGACCATAGAAATAGAATAGAAGTAGTTAAACAAATCGCCGTCCATGCTGTTCGATGCATCGATCACACAGATACGAGTAGGTATATTAGCATCATCAGCAGTTTGACCTAAGTAGGTTACTCGTGCCGCGAGCGCGGCCGGGGCGCCTACAGAAGTCAGTGCACCAGCAGCAACCATCCATACCGCACTCATAAATAGTCGTAGTTTTACATATACAATATAGCTTTTGTACAGTAAACTCGACTTTTCTATCAGCATCCCGGGAAGAGCTAGCCGCGATTCCTACATGGTCCTTCGAGATACCGTTCGAGGATTCATAGCGCGATCGTAACAAGTCGTACCGTGAGTGCTTCGGACGTACCAGCAGCCATTAGATTCAGTTATCTTAGCTTTACCAGTGAGATTATTGGAAAGCTATCATCGGCATCTGACGTGGGGAGCTACCCATTCAGACCAGCAGCAGCAGTGAGCGAACCGCTCGCGTCCTCAGCATCTTCAGCCAGCCCTGCGGTGGAGAGCTACCCATTCAGGCCAGCAGCAGCAGTGAGCGAACCGCTCGCGCCCTCAGCATCTTCAGCCAGCACTGCGGTGGGGAGCAACCTACACAAAGTCCGGCAAAAGCCGTAGGACAAACGGCTTACAAGTAAGAGCGTTCCTTTTCATTCATTCGAACGAACGTGCTCGAACTTTCACCGACGTTATGGAGGCCCTTTATTCTCAACAAAAAGATTTAGCGGAGAATATTAGGAAAGTCCTTATTAATTTTAAAAAGGATAGCAGCGAGCGTAAGACTTTGGAGTACGGTATACGCAAAATAGACATTCTGGAAGCGTATTGGAGAGAGTATGAGCAAAACCACGAAAAGCTTTTGCCTTTCAAAAGTAAAAGTCATAAGTACTTTGCCGATTCTGAGTTTGAGCGAACTAACAAGTCGTACCTAGCAGCGAAAACGACGATCGATAGGTATTACTTAGATCTAGAGCAGCAATTAGGAGTATACTACACATACTATAGCAAACTATAGCAAACACATTGTTTGGAGTACTCGACCAAAGCTTTGCGGATAAATATCAGCAAGACATTGAACTCGTAAACAGCAACGAGAAGCACATGCTGCAACTTTGGAAGAACCAGACATCTGAGGTAGAAGCCGAGTACAACGTTCTAAAGCGAACAGAACAAGCAATAGAATCCCAGCATAAACTTCTCAATAGACATTTGAACTACATAACTCAATCAACCAAGCAGCTACAAAAAGAGTATGAAAGCATGTCTATTCTACAAGAGTTTACTCTAGCAGCAATGGCGACAACAAATATGATCCAAAACTTGAAGCGTATCCAGGACACGATCCTCGACACCCTGACAGATATTTACCATGGCAAGATAAACCTACATTTATTGACACCAAAGCAGCTTAGCGACGAACTTCAAATAGTTTCTAGCCAAATATCGAAAGAGCTAACGTTACCTATAGACAATATTCAGTCAAACTTATATAAAATTTATAACATATTAAAGATAAAAGCACGAATGAGTAGAGATTATGTAATATTCGAAATCACCCTACCTTTGATCAGCAGAGACAACTTCCAGCTATACCACTTGATACCAGTGCCTCTTCAAATCAGCAGCGACATGATCAGCATCAAGCTAACAACAGATTACACAGAAACTAATCTGATGAGGGACTCATATCTACCGGTTTCTATCGTAGATCTTCAAGGCTGTGAATATCAAGATGAAGTATACATCTGTCAGCTACAAGCTCCCATCCAGCATCTGGGTCCAGAACAAAAGTTCTGTCAAACGGAAAAGATGGACACCAGCAAGATCAAAAGAGAAAGCTGCCAGAATAAATGGGTTCAATTACACGACCCGTCGTTCTATTTATATTTCGCATGTGATATCTACACGCTTACAATCATATGTGACCGTGAAACCCGAGTCTGCCAAGTCAGCAAGGCTGGGCTCATTCACCTAACAAAACAATGCACAGCAAAGGGGCGTGACGTCACACTATATTCCTATCAACAACAAAGCTCACTTAATCTCAAATCGGACCTAGTACTTACCAACATAGCTCCGATACAGCACCACACTTTCAACGTTACGTTACCGTTTATCGAACCAAGTCTAGATTATCACCTTAACTCCTCGCTACAGCAGCTCAGCGAGCAAATCAGCGCGATGAAGGAAGCGGCACAACAGGAGGTGACCTTAACAACGCACGATATTCACCAATACGCAATATCGTACAGCGCATTAGCAGCGATCGTAGCAGCGTTCCTGGTGTTCCTGTGGAGACGAAGCAGACGAGCCGTCAGTGCGTCCTCCGCGCGCGCCAAGGAGCCGGTGGTGCCGCCGGTGCCACCCCCCGCGTCTCACCCGCTGAGAGAGGCGTCCTCCAGCGGAGATAGTGTTAGTGCGCGTCGGCAGCCCGTGCCCGAGCTAGGGCATGGTGCCAGTGGGATCGTGTGGTGGTCCAGTTTACGTGATATAGACACAATAACTTCACCCATCAGCAAGCAGCCAACCAGCGGACAATCAGTTTTTAGTATAAAATAGGGATTAGTTTTGTAATGAAGCAATCACTTAGATTAAAGCATTAAAGCATTGTCCTAACAATCACCTAGTCTAAGAAAATATTGATCATCTATGTAATACTAACCCCTCGATTGTAGCGCCTCATCTCATTCTCATCTCGTACCTCGCCCTCGGGAGTATGTTCGATGCATCGATCACACAGATACGAGTAGGTATATTAGCATCATCAGCAGTTTGACCTAAGTAGGTTACTCGTGCCGCGAGCGCGGCCGGGGCGCCTACAGAAGTCAGTGCACCAGCAGCAACCATCCATACCGCACTCATAAATAGTCGTAGTTTTATATATACAATATAGCTTTTGTACAGTAAACTCGACTTTTCTATCAGCATCCCGGGAAGAGCTAGCCGCGATTCCTACACATGCAAACATCAAACGTGAAAGGTTATTTTGTGTTTAGTTTAATATAATCCTGAGCCAATCATTTCTTAAAATGCAATACTGATGCCAATCTGCCCGTACATCTTTAGAATAAATAGAACGTAATGGAAAGTATCTCTTAACGCCTCCCATCCCATAATATGATCCAAATTAATTTGATTATTAGACTATTATCGAATCCACCGTCTCTGATGCGTTTCCTACCCGACACCCCATTATTCCTATGTATAATAAACCCAATGACAAGATTCCTAGCCTCGTGTCATTCTGTATTATTCCCTCCAATGATTGTAGAAGTAACTACAGGTTCATTTTTGAGAACAATCCAGCGACAGTAAAACTGTACCTCCCTATCAGATCCCTAGAAAATTCTAGCTAGATGCATGGTTAGTCAAAGCAAGAAGTCCCGTCTTCAATTTACTTTTAAACCGAGTCAGTAGGTAATTACCGACAACCTTGCTAAACTAAAAGAAAATGCCACAGTAACACATCAATCTCTAACGATAATTATCCTATTAAATAAGCACCCCGCAATTAAAATCAATTATTCCCAAACCAATATATGGAATCCAAATTCCATTTACTGTATTTCAGGAACAATCACTTTAACCGTCATCAAAATATAATAAATCTCGGTTTCTAAAATTTTCCATCCAAAATTCACCCCCCATTTAAATTTCAATGTAAATAACATGGATATCCAACAATTACATTTAAATTAACACAAATAATTTACTCTGTTTGGATCCACTTCAATACATTCCTGCACGAATCCGGTTACCAAACATTAACACAAGAACAATAATTAAAAACGGCAGTAAGTAAAAATTAACAAGCACGTACCTTGGTATTCTCTGGGTGTCTCAGCAGGCTGCTAGCGAGAGAAAAGCGTCCAGAAAAATGACCACGAGCCAAGAGAGCCCACAAGCAAAGAGCGCGACGAAAGCGCGACAAGAAATGACCCCGAGCTTTTTTTTTTTTTCGGATGGACTAATCTCGCTCTTGGCCTCTGAGGCCGTGTCAGCTTAACCGAACTTTTGGCGAGCGCAGATGGCGCTCAGCCCAGTAAGTTGTTTAGGCAACTAGCGCAAGGGCACCACTTAGGTACAAACCTCGGCTTGGGCTGTTGCCGGGGTGGGGATAGGAGAGAAGCGCACGGGTACTTGTTTGTACTTCGTATAGGCGGCGACTGAAGGGATTCGTCGACCTCGCCGGCGAGATCGGTGTTTCTGTGAAGTATTTGCTCTGTCTGATATAGATGACTCATCTTCCGCATTAGCGGAGGTGATTTCGTGATCCGGGTCTCCGAGAACGTGTCTCGGACGACGGTGGATTTTGTTGTCGGGCGGATCTAAAACCTAAAAGGGTTTGGAGGAGGACGAAGCTGCCTTAACAGCTGCGAGAAGAGCTGAGTGCGCCTCAAGGGCGATCAGTTTTTCAATGGTGGTGTTTGCTTGCCTAAGTTTTTGTGCAAGCACGTGAACCTCGGCAAGATCAATGGAGGAGAACTCCATGATGAGAGCTAAGTCGGCAGCAAAGTCCGACTTGCCCATTTTAGAAGGGGGGGCTGGCTCAGGAGAGTACATAGGGGATGCCGTTGCCCTGGGGGCTAGGCAGGGGCTTGGCCCATGCTGAGCATTTGGGAAGTTGTGGCTCCTGCGAGGGTACCATGGTCAACTTTGGGGTTGACTTGGTGTATTGAGGAAGGGATTTGGGTTGACTCCTACGAGCCACCACCCTGCTGACCTTGGGCGCCGAGAGACAACCACGATAGTTCGCGGTGTGTCCCACGGCACCACAGAGCATGCAGCTTGGCGGCTCGATGGTGTCTCGAGTGCGGTTGCAGTCCAAGGTGCCATGATCACCCAGGCACTTGACGCATCGGGGGCGGGCGTGGTAGTTTTTGGCCGAGTGGCCATATAGCTGACATCTATGGCACTGACTAGGAGTGCCATTTCGGTGGGGGGGTTCAACCCGGAGGCCGGAGAGGTTGTTGACCATCTTCAGATTGAAGATGGCCGTGCCTGCCGGTGAGAGCGCTAGTACTAAGAGTACTAGGTTGTAAGTGGTCTTACCGTTGTGCATACGGTGGACCTCTTTGACGGGGAAGGATTGAGCCAGTAAATCTGACTTGAAAATGACCCCGCGCGTAGCCGCTCCGTCGTATTAAAGGCGTTCCGTCCCTTCCCTCCGTTCCTCAGCCATCGAACCGCCGTCTGCGACCTCTAGCGGCGAGTAGCAAAAATTGTCTCACATAGACAATAAATTATTTTATACAAACACTAAATTTATTCAAAAGTAAACAAATGGCTTCACATAATTCATAAAAAAAAACACGATCAATTATTTTCTATTAATAATATTATTATTTTGTAATATCACGAAGTTTCATATTAATCTCCCCCCCCCCCCGAATTTATGATAGCATAGACAATATTCCGTTCTATCCAGCTTTACCCCAACCTACACGATATAGGCTTCTACTTGCATACACATAATGGCGTGTAGTGAAACCTATTCCATAGACAATTTACTAGTCAGTCGACCCCTTTACCGGCGAGTAGTTGAACTCTTCCCATAAACGATAAATCATTTTGTACAATCTCCACGTCACTTCATCCAACAGCTACTGTCATCTAGCGTCATGATAGTATGTCAACTTATAATTTTTCTTGATCAATCACCTCATACAATAGATGAGTAATTCAAGAGATGGCGCTAGGTGTCATAATATATTAAAGCTTTTTCTAAATCCCAGATTGATTTAAATACGTAATAACTGAATGAACAAGCATGTGCTATTCATAAATATTAATATTTCATAATATTACGAAAACGAATGTTTATTTCTGAATTTGTTACTGTAGAGGAACCATTCAGATTCGGCCAGTTACAATGGTAAGAGAGTTCGCATGAGCTAGAACTAGCTCTCGCGTCGTTCTTAGCTAATTATATAAGAATTTATTCCAAAAAATAAGATGTAATATAGGCATTATCTAAATGCAGGTCGAGTCCGTAAACAATAAGTATAAATCACGTAAATGTAAACAATATAGCTGTTTATTAAATCTTTCGCTCTCGAATGGAATTTAATTCATCCGATTTCTCCCTCGGAGTTGACAACAATTATTGGAAATGCTCAAGTTTCATAAATAATGAAGCACCAAATTCTGTTCCTCAATACACATTTAATTGGATTCTTGAGATTTTTATAAATAATTTTTAATCTATTTTGATGTGCCAAGGTAAGAAGCAATGTGATCCTTTGTTGTTTAATGATTTACATTATTTTGAAGCAAAGTTCTCTATCCTAAAATGTCCTTATTACTTTTCTCCATGTATGTGACTTACAACACCGCCTAGGCGCCTAAGATATAGTGATTTTTATTTGAAATCGAACCGAATGTGCAAAACTTACCAACTATTAAAACCTATTATCGAAGGCCTAAACAAAGCTTGGAATTTAGAATTTTGTGTTTCGAGTCTGGTCACTTATTTCTTCATCGGTCTGTAAGTAACATACGTGTACCCATCATTCACCTTAAAAAAAGAATTCTGTATAATAGAATGTTTTAATAACAGTGCTGCAGCGCTTCCATCATGACATCATGATGAAAATCGCCGTACTTCGTAAATTAAAACTACATGCTATTCGCCACGCGACGTAGTGGGAAAAAGTACGTAAGATATATATATTTTTTGGATGTTTTACATAGCGCTATCTATCCCCAAACTAAGCAAAGCCTGGCAATCAACATTAGTCCCATAGTTAGTACAGGATCTAGGTTGCTCATAAATTACTTTCTATTATTATTATTATCACCCCGTAGAGTCCCACTGCAGGGCAAAGGCCTCCTTTCCCTCTTTCTACGAATCCCGGTTGTTGCATAATTGGGGCCACTCTTTATGCTATAAGAATAAAATAAATAAATAATTAGAATAGAATAAGAATCCTCATACACATTTTTTAAATTATATTTACATGTGATGCAAACATTTTTTCCGCAGCGGGAATTAAAACCGCAACCTCTTGCATCTCAGCCGGCTATTCGCCCACTGTGCCACGGAGATCGTATAGATATACACACCTACAGGAACTCTATCTCTAGAGATTGTATATAGAGTAGTTTCTTTCAAATTACGTAATAAAATTCAAATAGAACCCTATTCAACCCTGTTTAGGCGTGTCTCTATGTGAGTGGGTCTGGGGCTGGCAGCGCCCGGCGGTCATTGCTCTTCGTCTCCCGCCGCTGATGTGACGTCACACTGGTCACTCGACAACTCGACCAGGAAATTGCATGCTTAAGTGGGATTCCGAAGATTACAGAAGACTTGGGAGATTTGAATACTTTACAGGATGATTTTTATATTTACGTAATTTTTTTAGCGCGTCTCTTGTTCTAATTTATTTCTTTTTGATATTTGGCCAGAATAACGCCTGAAAATGCGTCCATTAACTTATAGATTCTAACCTACAACCTTCAGAAATAAAGTTATAGTACACTAGGCTATTACAACGACAAAATCCTTAAAATAAGATACATATACGAGTACCATGAACGTTTCCATGTTTGATTCGTCCGACGACTATCGATAACAAAGTCTGATCTCGAGCGTCTCATCGCATGCATAATCTCATGGAATATGTATTCTCGTGTCTAGACGCTGTCACCCACTGATAGTCCAGGATTTCATCTATACTAATATTGAAAACAGGTCAAGTTTGTTGTTTGTGAGTTTGTATGTTTGTAGAACAAGTTTGTTGTTGGGTAGTCTCAGAAACACAGAACTTATTCTTATAATTATTTCACTTACCTATACAAAGTTACACTATCCCTGAGTGCTATAGGCTATATTTCATTTTATCGAAAATCCGTGCGAATACTGGGCGGGTCAGCTAGTCTAGTCTAATACAATACATTTTAATTCAGACAAAGTTCTACCCATGTTCTGGCAAATAATTAAATCTTCATCTTTACTCTTTACTAAGGCCACTAGTTCATACTTTTCCCAAAATAGGTCTAAGGTCGATCAAATCAAAATCAATTCCAATCATCAGTTATTTGTTCAACAAATTAAGTGAATTTCGATAAGGCAATAGGTAATTTCGTTTTCAGCTGATTTAATTAAGTCAGACCAATTATATAAGTTCGAATGTTCGAAGGACCAGGGAGATTATGTCGTAATCTGTGGTTAAGGCCAACCTGTGCCACTTTGAATCAGCTTCCATTGAACAATTAGTTTTACTTCGGCTTTGGCTTGCGAGCAATTAGTATGCGTGTTGTAATTTTATCATCATTAAAACAGGCATATAAAAACGGTGGTGGTACATTCTACTGGAATGTACCCTAACTTTTGTTTCAGAGGTTGTAGGTTGGAACACCGGCCGTGCACCAATAGATTTTTGTACTCGAATAATATTACCTATTATGTGTGCGAACCGGTGAAGGAATTTGTTGTTTGTTCTATGGCGAGGGCCGTATCAATGGCGTCAGCCCAGCCTCTGTCAACACAGAGTTATTTCAATTTAATTAAATTCAGTTTGTAGTAATGACGTAACCCTCTAAAAGTACCAAACGCTCAGAAACTATTAGTTTGTACCAGAGGGTTTACTTAGGGGCTAAAGTATCAGGTTGGTGTTGGAGCAAATTATTCATGAATTGGAATGAAACCTACTAATCTACTATGAGTATATTATTTTTTGTGTCGATCTAAACTTTAGCAAAATGTTTTTAGAGTAGAAATAAAGAAATAGTTCTAGATGCTAGGCTTGATCGCGCTGTGTACCCAGTGTCGTAAAAATGAATGTAGGTTTATGTAAATAAGTTGTATCTCATTGGCAATGCACAAAGGTGCGGGATCGAGTTCTGTTGGTTCAGAGGTATTATTGCCTTATTTTCCAATATTCACAATATTCGTGAACCACTCGACATTCTGCCGAGTCAGTTACTGCGCCCTCGAGTATAATCGCTCTTGAGATCCAGGTGAGATAAATATATATGTGGCATATCTACCGCTTACCTACAGATTACTTGCATCATCATATTATCGGCCACCGTCCACTGCTGAACGTACGCCTCTCCCATAGATTTACAGAATGACCGATCTTATGCGGCCTGCACGCAACGGCTCCCACCAACCTTTATCAGGTTATCTTTCCATCTAGTGAATGCTACGCTTTTCAGTGTATGGTTTCTACTCTAGATACTCTGCCCCAGGCGTCAGTTCTTCGAGGTATGTGCTCCGCCCACTGCCACTTCAGCTTGCGTAATCCTCTTGAGTATGTCTATAACCTGGGTCTATTTTCGGAGTTTACGGATCTCGTAGAGAAACACCAAGCATATCACGCTAGCTTCATAGCACGCTATCCCTGGAGACTTCATAAGAGGCCAATAGTGAGAGACCTCGTTTCTGTGCCAATAGATTACTGGCAGATTGCTATTTGTGAAGAAATTTCGAAGTAAGTATGAGCTTTGGTAGATATCAGAATTGGCCGTGCTTGGGCTTTCGATAGGGCTTGCCCACTTTTATAGCCAAGACAGACATCTTGACAAAAAAACAAAAAAAAAACGAAACCCTTTGAAACAGCGAAACATTTTGATGATTACCTCATCTACAGTCAAAATATTATTTATTGGTCGAGCGAAGCGAGATTTCTAAATTAACTTGGGCAAATCGGTGTTGTATATATGTATGTATAAATAAATAATAAATATTGCTGGATATTTCACACAGCGCTATCTAGCCCTAAACTAAGCAGAGCTTGTACTATGGGAACCAGATAACTGATAGAATACTTATATACTTTTTTTTTGTAAATACATACTTATAATATATAAAAAAACACCCAGACACGGAACAAATATCTGTAGATCATGCAAACATTTGTTCCGCGGCGGCACTCGAACTCAATACCTCCTGCGTCTCAGCCGGCTGTTCGCCCACTGCGCCACGGAGGTCGTCATATGTATGTATGTATGTTTGTTTGTCCTAAGATAACTTTCGAAGCGTTGATCCGATCATCGTAAAATTTGATATATAGGTAGGTAGTAATGGTACAATTTTGGTGTGACATAATGAGCTAAAAATGTTGGGGGGTTGTTGCGATATTGGGGTTCAAGAGGGGTAAAAAAAATGAAAATGAGACTATTAGGTAAACTGGGACGTCAAATAAAAGGACTTTATTAGTTCATTTCAACCCTGTTTTTGTTAATAGTTTAGTCCTTGTACTTTTTGAGTTATTAGCCATAATAAAAACAAAACTTTGACAAAATTAACAGGGTACACCAGTGACCCCACAGTGCTGAAATTTAGATGCGTGTAGGTTGCGTGTCACAAATATAGGCAAAAGTCTGAAATATAGAATAACTGCAATTTGTACTCCAAAAAAGAGTACCCAATTAACATGAACTCCCGTTTAAATGAAACTGTAGGTCAAGTTATTTGGATATGTATTTTGAGGCACTATTTTGATAGTCAAAGATTACGAATAATATTTTTTTGTTTTTATCGGAGACTCGCGAGATCTCAGTTCGGGGCGACCCACTAGTTTATTTTATTTTTTATAAATTTTCGTCATTATTATCATTATCACAGCTGGACTTCACCCACTGCTGGGTATATGCCTATCCAGGTTTGTGCCATCTACTACGATCCTACACTAGTCTCATCGACGGCTCGTAAATTTGACTAAGTTTTAATTGACTAATAACTATAATGTGCTTTAGTAATTGCATGGGGAATAGGCATGATAAGCTAGCTAAGTACTTAAACTTCATTAAATTCACTTTTTATATGTTACTGTTGGTCGAACTAAACCCGAATTCAATTACTCTCTTCATGCTTCCAACACGTTTCAATTCGCAAATTCATCTTACCCTAATTCCGCTCTACGGAACCCTTCAGTCTATAACAAGGAGTCAAATTAGACTCGTGAACGGACCCCTAATACCCTTTCAAGAACGCCATTCCGACATTAACGTCGGATTTACTCCTTTAATAAGTACGAGCTCGATTGTGGACTCAATATCGGTCGGCGCGGCGGCGGCGCGGCGGCGCGGCGGCGCGGCGGCGCGCGGTGCTGGGAACATAGTGTCGGATTCGTACAATCTAAAAAAGTACTAGGTTAGTATCTTAGCCAAGTAAATAGATACCTATGAAGATAATATGACAATGTCATGACGCCGGAGAAAATTCGCGTATAGTTTGTGTGGATAGATATAAAGGCCAGTACCCAATTTACACTAATGTTATAAATTCGAACGTAACTCCGTCTGTCTGTCTAATTTGTATGTTTTCACTACAAAAAGGCTTGACTGATTTCGATGAAATTTTATGTATAGATAGATTATGCTCTTGGTTACTTTTATATAGGTTAATTTTAGTCTTGTTAAAACTTTCGCGATCAGTATACATAATTACTGATTAAAACGGGTATTTATCACGTATGTACCTTTTTATTTGTGATCCCGACGTTTACGACTGGAACCCGGTGATTATTATTAGGTGTGCGCGTCGTGGTCGATCGTCTCAATGCGTAGATACGGTTAGTGTAGTGTGTCGTAATATGAACGAGGACAATTTCTAATTCTGAAGACTCACTTCTCGACGGGAGCTCCAAGTACTCCAGTTCACCCGTGACCACGACTGTTGTAACACAGTAGAAACGTCGGGCTAACAAATAAAAAAGGTAGGTACATACGCGATAAATACCCGTTTTAACCAGTTATTAGGTTACTTTTATTTAATAATTACACGTGTGAAGCCGCGGGTGGAACTTTGTTTACTATTAAATAAGTCCTGAATTAACTAATTTTCCAGAGAAACATCCCTATTAAACATAATATAATTTTTACGAAAATCTAACAACCGACTTCAAGTTTACCTGGAATATTCACACTGAAAAATACAGTCAAATTGAAAACCTCCTCCTTTTTTGAAGTCGGTTAACCAAACAAAACTCTCATCAAACTACCCTTGAAGTACATCCTTTCCAATAAAAAAGAATCATCGAAATCGGTTGGCGTGATATTGAGTTATTCATCCATTTGTTGCGCACATACTTAATACAAGTTTAAGACTTATATGGTTTTCTCATTGTTACCATTATCAGAACCGGACCAAATTAAAATGAGATCACACGGGAAACACCAGCTTTCTAAAAAAAATCATCAAAATCGGTTCACCCAGTCGAAAATTCTGAGGTAACAAACATAAAAAAAATACAGTCAAATTGAAAACCTCCTCCTTTTTTGAAGTCGGTTAACCTAACCAAACTTTCATCAAACTACCCTTGAAAACCATTGGAAATCCTTTCCAATAAAAAAAGAATCATCGAAATCGGTTGGTGTGATATTGAGTTATTCGTCTATTTGTCGCGTACATACTTAATGCAAATTTAAGACATATGGTTTTCTCATGGATGCAATTGTCAGAACTAGACCAAATTGAAATGTGACCACAAGGGAAGCACCAGCTTTCAAATAAAAAAAGAATCATCAAAATCGATTCACCCAGTCGAAAGTTCGGGGGTAAACATAAAAAAATAAAGTCGAATTGAGAACCTCCTCCTTTTTTGAAGTCAGTTGAAAATAAAGAAATAAATAACACCCATCTGTCAAATAGTTCTGGCCCCATACCAGGATTCCCTGTATCTTGTGTGTCAGGAGTTACGAGTACCCCATCTCCCAAAGCCAGAACTAATTTCACTGGTCATGCCAAAATTAGTCCTACAGCGGTAATCTGTCCTTGTCCTTCCCGTCACAGAGGTAAGCTATCGTATATAGAGTACGTACTTTATAAATGTGTTCTACATTTTTTTATATGACCTAGTGATGGAAGAAGCATACGGCGTACCTGATGTTAAGTGGTAAGCATCGCCTATAATAAAGTATTGCCTTGTTGGTCACGCATCTTCAGAAACGTACCTTACGATGCGCGGCCCTGCGTCCATGAACTTGAGGCATACAAGTGTAAAGCCTCGTGTGCCTGTCATTTCACCATACCTTGCAAACCGAAATACAGGAGCAGCTTTCTGCTGCAGCTGTTTGGCGGCAGAAATGAGTCTGCGATAGTATATTCCCAGGCGAGCCCTTTCACAGGGGAATCTACTACTCTTGAAATAAAGGGAAACGATATTACTAGGTATTGGTAGGGTGTCATGCGTGCCACTGGGCATCTATACAGACTACAAAGTGGTGTTCATCCGTTGGCATCGAGCAATCTGTCCCACGCACATCACTCCACGTCGCGTCATCCGACGACTAATAATCTCAGGCTCACTTTCAAAGGTCCTTTAGGTAAAATACTCGTAACATGCTCATTTACGTATGTTTGGTGTCATATAGGGTTTCCACTATTTATTTCCAGTATATTAGGTTGACGGTGGAAGGTGGAATAGCTTTTATGGTTTAGACAACATAAACCCATTTTTTTAGCTTACCTTTCTCATCCTACTGCTGGGTAAAGGTCTCCCCCAAGTCCTTCCAACCATCCCTATCCTTTGGTACTTTCCACGATCCTCTTTCCAGAGTGTTGAGAGCATCACGCCAACGCTTTTTCGGCCGACCCTGACGTCGCTCTAATTATAAATCTTTTGAAATTTTAGAAAAACCAATCTTTGTTATATTTTAACTCTTAGTAGCCAAGAAAGATGTAATGCAGAATGAAATCGATTTCTCTAATATCCTTTGGCTGAAGGCTATAAAGCACCCTATCGGTTAGTGAAGCCCCGCCGAGTCATCTCCGCTAGACCAAGATTACTGTCAAAGCCTCTTTAGAACGCCGCTCATAAATGTACTGAAAATATGAATTTACTCAGTTGCTATAACTATAGGTTACTTTATGCAACATCTTACTTTAATTTTATGGGACTTAAAAGTCCTTACTTTCAAAATGATAACTTCTTTTTATGATGTTGTATTATTGTTGACTACTTATTGAATGATAATTTGTGATAGTTATTGATTAAAACGGGTATTTATCGCGTATGTACCTTTTTTATTTGTTATCCCGACGTTTCGGCTGTGTTGCAACAGGCGTGGTCACGGGTTTGAAAAATACAATTTGTGATAGCTTGATACATTTCTCAATTTGCTGTACTATTATTACTAGATAAAAAATATTTTTATACTATTCAATAGCCAGTATTTTTTTTTAAATTATGCCTTATTTAGAAATCTGGAATTCTCTTTCATTATTTTCAATATTAAAACCTGTTCGGCGCCAAATAATTACAGAAGTAGAAGCCAAAAATTATAAAAAGTTGATACATTCAATGACGAATTTCACACGCTTACATTGAACTGTACATTCGTGCGAGAGAGAATATAATGTTGTACCACCTCTGTTGTTTCTCTTTTGGAGCGAGGCCAAATCGCATAGTGGCCCACATAAGCCATTACCTACCTACCATTGTCACTAATTGCCGTTTATAGTACGATGTGACATGTTGTACTGCGAGTAAAATTCTACATTTCCTGTGCCGTTATTATGCCAAGAAATGTTTATGAAAGAATAACATTAAGCTTATGAGATAGCACCTTTATAACGCGGATCAAACGATATCAAAATATGTATTTTGAGATAGTACGCTGTAGATATAAATTTTAAGGACACTATATGTTACTAATATAGAGGTACTTGCTTGGCAATTCCAAAACGAACGTTTCGTAATAGATTTAACAGTGACACTCTTGTACCCAGGGTTATTGTATTTCTATACATATTTTGTCGTCTTATGAACACAACATCCACCAATTTTCCAGCAAAAGCCAGAGTCATAACAGTAATCTGCTCAGAGGCTGCTCAGCCATTATAGATGGCACTTGTGTCAGACAATAATGTGACGATGTGGCGCTAACCCGCGCTTGTAATCCCTTTGATGCGATCCATCCCCACCCCCTCCATCACCCCCTCCCCTTATATTGTCGACTCCACCATTCAGCTTTACGATCGCCACTCGATGCACTATTGGGCTTTAGTGTTCGCGTTTACGGGTTCTCTTATTTTGGTGAACCAAAATGGATTCGCAATATGGTACTTTTAAATTACTTTATTAATGTTTTATTAGGGTAAGAGTAGATACGAAGTAGCTGGTATAGACTCACTAACTGAATAAATCATTTCATAAAAGCAACCCTTCGACTTGAAGATGGAATAGACCTTACACAGGAACCTGTTAAAAGTCTACGATTGAGTCTCTATTCACGTTTGAGCTCAGTTCAGTAATTGTATTAAACTCTGCTCTTACTGTTATGCCGTTTCTTATTTTACCCAAAAAGTGTCACTATAAAATTTAATAAAAGCACGGTAAAAACAGAGCTCATTCCGCGTATACGAGACGTTCTGAGCAACGAGCCAGGCTGGCTCGAGTATTTCACATATCTGGCGAGCACTTGCCGAGCAGGAATGCCGCGTATTCCGGGAACTTCAGAAATTACACTCAAAGCAAATTGCCGGATTTCGGCACGTTGTCTCCGCACCTACCCCCCGGTGCCAGGGGCCAGGGGCTGGGGGGGCCGAGGGCACAGAACGATAGTAGTGCTAATAATGAGTTTACTCTTTTACTATTGCTATATAACTGCTAGGGTAAGCATCGACACTACCTATATGGGTGATCATTAGTGGCATTTTCAGGGGTGATAGTCCCAGCTACAAAAGTAGCTTATGCTAGGTGACAGGCCTTAAAATCGTTGATATGCCACTAGCTCACACGAACTTTTAAATAAATTTTCACACCACGCTCGACAATGTCAAATTATATATCATGTAAACCTCACCGAAAGCAGGTGATTGAATCCCTACGGCTGAGCCGGGAGTAAAGTTGTACTGAATTTCACATTATGCCCTCGCGAGCATAATGGGATTTGAATTTGGAACCTCATCTGTATTAAAATTTGAACTAAAGAGACCCACACAATAAGAACTTATTCGTAAATTGAACTAACCTCTACACTGAATTCACCAACCTAGATTTGGTTTTTATTATCTCGCAGAAAGTGTGAAAAGTGGAGTATGGATAAAGCTGTCTGCCTCTCTGCACTCAGGATTCTAGTAACTCTCTCGCTCCACTCGTGAGCTAACTCTAGAATCCTTCGTTACATTTGGGATCAAATATAGCACTCCTGACCCAAGACACTGTTTTATCCCCTCATTTGACCCCTCGTGCGAAGACAGATTTTGAAGCGCGACGCTCTCGGGAAGTGTGGAGCGGTGCGAGATAAGACAACGTCGATAGCAGAACTATTAACTGTGTGATCCTCGCGAGCCTTGGGATCCCGGCTTTGCTACTGCATTCCTGTGTGCTTTACAATACACTATGTTACAATCAGTAGCTCTGCTTCATGCTTACTATTGTTGACCGGCCGGTATGCTTAAAATAATTGTGACCTAGCGAGCGAAGCGTCTCAGTGTCGAGATTGGCCAAATCTGTCTGTTCTGGTCTACAGGTCGCATCTTTCAACCGATTTTAACGAAAATTGGCACACAAGTTCCTTGATTTATTTAAGTATTTTAATCGATCAGTGATTAGGGGAAAAATAGGGGGGAAACGGGGGAAGTTTGCTATAGCGTTATTTATCGACGTATTTCAATTAAATTTGAGAGGCACACTAAGGACTTCATTCTACATAAGATGTTGCAAAAAAAATCCTAAAAGGGGAGTGAAGGGGGGAAGGGGGGGGGGGTAGGAGGGGGAAGCTACTTCAGATAAGATCAGATAAGTGATCAGAAAGGTAAGCACTATGTAAGAGCTTAGTTACTGGTTATGGTGTAACATCGTGCGCCGGCAGACGCGGCCAGACATCGTTTGTAACGGTTACGAAGTCGTTGGTGCTACCCTTTCGGCGGCGGAATTGTTTACACGCGCACTATGCTAATGTCAAGGAGCAGACATTTTCTTAAATGGATATAAGCCCACATGAAATTTGAGGGCATAGTTTAAAAACAAAAATGTTTCAAGAACATTTTGTTTTTTTGCATTATTTAATAGTTTTGTTTATGCTCTTCACATGAATCTAATTCAAAATCACAGGCGCAAAAATTTCAAAAAGGGCTTTCTATTCATAGGTATCATTAATAAAAAAGTCTACAATCTCAAGTTTTTGAAAGTGAGAAAAAATTTAGTCTTTACATAATATCAGTTGAATATGATTTATAAATCAGCTGACGGCAAAATGCAGCATTAGTTGAATGAAGGCAACTGCTGTAGTGCCTGAATTATTTTTTTTTAGAAAAAGTCTCTGCCCGCGGTTTGGATTGTCAATATAAACATTACCCTCCTGCACAGTCGGGTAAAAAGCAGCCTATGTCCCAATCCCGATCATAATCTATCTATATACCAAATTTATTTGAACTCGGTTAGTCGTGAAATCGTAAAAAACAGACAGACAGACAGAGACGGAATTACTTTCAAATTTATATTATAAGTATGGATATGGATTAGTAAGGAATATGCTAGCCCGCCTACGAGTATACCATCCTCTCAGCTCAGTCACCCCATTCACAGGAAATATAATTATGGTCAATACGTGCAGAACTAACTAAGCCACGGGTTTCCTCACGAGGTTTTCCTTCGCGGTTGCACGTGTACTAAGCACACATATTTTCAAATAAAAAATCGTTATTGTGCGGCCGGAATTCGAATCCAAAATATCCGAACTGTAAGTCACAAGATTATGAATTATGAACACTTTCGAAAATAATATCTTCTGTGAGCCAATTTCTTGACACAGTTAAACATTTGTAGAAAATAAACCCGTAGAATATCAGTATTCTATTGAGCGAGTGCCGCGGTGCCAATAGGATGCAGTCGGTGGAATGATTGGAAGTGTCAAGCCGCGGCCACCACGTCACTGACACGCGTCGGAGACGGCGGGTACCGCTCTCTTGCTTTACGAGACATTTTTGAAAAATATTACTTATTGTTTTATGACGGCAAACAGCATGACACTCTCTTATATCATCGTGCCACCTCTACGCCACCGCTCTCGATCAACAATGATGTTTCATATCTGCCGCGTGTTCCGTGACGGCCAACACTTTTTTATTTTATGAGTTGACCTGCCAGCGACGCTGGCTGTTAAGATTGAGTTAAACTTACACACACTCGCATAGTGAAGTGGAAGGAAAAGATGACATTGCCTTGCAGTGGGACATTACGAGCGATTATGACGACCTCCGTGGTGCAGTGGGCGAATAGCCGGCTGAGATGCAGGAGGTAGCGGGTTCGATCCCCGCCGCGGAACAAATGTTTGCATGATCTGTAGATATTTGTTCCGGGTCTGGTTGTTTCTCTATATAATATTATATGTATGTATTTACAAAAAAAATGTATATAAGTATTCTATCAGTTATCTGGTTCCCATAGTACAAGCTCTGCTTAGTTTGGGGCTAGATAGCGTTGTGTGAAATGTCCAGCAATATTTATTTATTATTTATTTATTTATTATAACTGTATTTAACAATAATAATCAAGTATCAAAAATCTTAGATTTTACTATGTATACTATTCAGAATTTAAAAAAAAACTTACGTGCCTCTTTTTTATTGAGTTTCTGAAGTACTCACTAAAATCATCCAGATTGGGTTATAAATACAAGTCATCATCATCAGAAAGCCAATGGGCGTCCACTGCTGAACATAGGCCTCCCCCATAGATATTCAAAATAACCGATCTTGTGCGCCCTGCCCCCAACAGCTCCCAGCAACCTTTATCAGACCGTCTTTCCATCTAGTGGCGCCATCCTACGCTGCGTTTTCCAGTGCGTCTCTACTCGAGAACCTTTCTGCATCAACGACCGTCAGTTCTTCGAGCTATGTGCCCACTGCCACTTTTGTTCTATATACGAGTAGCAAAATGTTATCCCTTTTTGTATGAAAATACATCCGTTAATGTGTAAGATCTATTTATTTTCCAAGTCACTGTACATTTTTATCTTATTTCACTATTCTATGACCACTAACCGTTGGTAAAATGTTTCTATTATTTTATATTTGATTCAGTACCATTCACATTATCATATCAACGAGAGATGCGTTTCAATTTCAGCAATATCTATTGTTCTACAGACTTTTTGGTCAAACAAAACGAAACATTCATTTCCAATATGGAATTCAGTGTATCCGCAAATACTTACTAATCCGTAGTTTATTCAAACTCACTCGGCATTCGGAGTGGAGTTTATTCCGTGTCCGGGTGGTAATTAATCCAAAATCAATAAGCACTCGGTATTCCAACCCTCTCCCCCCCTTGCCAAGGATGTGGTGACACATACAACAACGGTATCAGTGGTCTGCGTCTGTCTTTGCTTTGCCAAATGGGGGGAAAAATAACTTATACCAATATAATAGGTCTTTACCTATGAAATTGCCGTTCTTCAGTACTGGTTATTTCAAATAGAAAAAAAGTTTGGAAGGGCTTTGTATTCTAAATTCAAATTAATTTTGTTTTTAAAACATATGACATGTTTTTTTTGTTGTTCTTTTTACAAACTCAGTCTGTTGTTTATTGATTAGCGTTGTATTTTCATTACATTTGAACATTTTTCGTCATAATGGATACTTTAAAAATTCGTGTAATTATGGAATATTAGTTCCGTCGTGGCACCAACGCGACACAAACGGCACGTAACATCAAAAACGTTTACGGAGAGCACTGTACAAACGAACGCACAACCCGTTATTGGTTTTCCCGGTTCCGTTCTGGAAGTTATGACTTGAAAAATGAAACTCGTGGTCGTTCGGAGACTTTGGTCAACAATTATGAATTAAAGGCGATTGTGGAAGCTGACGAAACTCAATTTACAGCTGAGCTTGCAGCAGCTTTTGATGTTAGCATCAAAACAATTTTGATCCATTTGTGACACTGGTCCAAATCCGTCATGCAAGCCTTTATACATCACTATACGTACATTTCCATAGTGTTTCAGAGTATACGTTACAATAGGAATCTGTGAAATATTGAAGTCTTGCCAGTAGGTGTAGGTTTGATTCTCGATGTACGATAGAGTTGAAATACACAGGTACAAATATTAATGTCTGTAATAATAACGCACAAAATATTCTTAAAATATATGGATTCCATCTTAAAGATTTTGAATATATACGCTGATAATAAATAAGTAATTACTCTGTAAGTTTAAACTCAGGTACTTCCTAATAGCAAATTACTTCCTTATCGGAAATTATGAAACTAAGCACTTCTTCCATCAAAAGGTTTTTATGAATACTTTTTAGTTTCCATGCATGTGAGTTCGCGTAAAATGCGCATAAACCAGGAATATTAATGAAAGGTTCGATCGCAATCAAACCAGGATTAGAAGAAGCGCTGACACACACCGTGCCGTTCCGCGCCGCGCCGCCGCTGCCGCCCGCCGCCACCGCGGCGTACCGCGACGCCGCGCCGCACGGGGCGAAGCGAGGCAGCGATCTCGGAATCAGGTTACTCATCTACTTCTCAGGGATTACAGTGGGATTTCATTCGACAAAGTATGCTAAAACTAAGCTGACGTAACAATGGAAATTGGTGATTTGATGTAAATATCTATTTGAGTTTGTAGGTACGTTCTTACTCGTATTTATTATCATCATCATTGGCGAATTAACTGATAGCTTATTGGGTATAAACCCACTTCCTCAAACGCCACTCCAACTGATCATGTGCTATTCGCTTCCAGGTTTTACCCTCTATGACCACTACTTACTCTTATATCGTCCACCCACCGGAAGACACTCATAATTATGTAAAAATAAGTATGCTGAAGTAAAAAGGTTGAAATATTTTTGATTCCGAGAAATCAAGCAAAATATAGTAAGGAAAAATTCAGAACCAATAAAAGTATGAATGCAAGCGAACTTCATCGAGCATCGGGTTTCAACAAAACTGTTATATTTCGCTTCATTTTAAACAGTTTCAGTAGTTCTAACCAATGTTCCTAATATTCATTTTTACACAAAGCCTCAATTAAATAACTGCGAAACTAGGTTTTTGATTGTCAGAAAAATTTTGCACTAAAATTGGAGTGGAAACTGATACTGTTCAAAGTACACGCATGCAAATGTAACATTCATGTATTTTAATGATGTATCCGAATGCACACTATCACGAAGCAAGAGTTTCTACCTCGGAGCGCAAGTGGGAAATACCTTTAATATTTATCTAACAACAGCTAAAATAAAGAAAGAGGGATTAGCATAAAACTAGAAGCAGAATGATGCTAACCAAGAATATTAATAGATCTCCATAAGAGTGTTCATTCATGTACGAATGTATGTAGTTTTGGGACCTCAGCGCAGATTCTGGAGACAAAAGCGTAAGGAACAATGGTGCAACCTTCCTACAAACTAAAGCATGTGCACAATACTCATGGCAGAGCTGAAACTGAACGCTACCAACGACTTCTAAACGCTGCTAGTTTGCAGATGCTACGTGTGTTTACCTGGATTACCAAATTAGTAATAGTTGGCTGCATTATGTTTTTTTTATACTTGTATTATGGTGTCGAACGCAGACGGTCATAGATACATAGCTGAGTAGGATAGACGTCACATAAATCCACGCCTCAGCTGGTTTGCTAAAATAATTTCTGATATGTTTCTTGAATAAAGTACGTGTTGGACACAGTCATCAATAAAACTCTTTATAAATATACCAGCGTCTAATTCTAATCACCTATTTTGTACTGTGTCAAATAGCATTCAGGTCAACTTAATGCTAAAAACCATTATATTAGGTGTTTATTCCGGATATAGATGTTTATTTTAATTTAATTTATTTGTTTTAGGAAAACCATCGGCACATATTAATAAACACAACAATGACGAAAATATTAATAAACAGGTCATTAGGTCTCCATTGATAGAATCAGATTATACTAACAAGTAACAACAAAATCTAACTGAACACTGTCCGGGTGACTCACGTTCACGATACCAGATCAAGTGCCACTCACTCAATGTATGTACCTACTAGTAATGCGTCGGTCGGTAGTGCACAGAAAGAGGCGGTCTTTGCTCTCAGTTCATCTGATAAATTCTGATGAGTGTACCAAAACTGTACGAGTAATTTATGTTCAGTATTTTGACTTTCTCTTTCGAGTTTGCATAGTAGTGCGGTAGAACATGGCAATCCAAATGCACAAGCCATTGTGTGGCTCGTGGACCGATGATAATGGCGCTCTAGGGCCTTCACCTGCGCCCTCAGCCCTACCTGAGGACTCGACTGAACGCGCACTTGTGTGTAAACCTCGTCCTTGATTATATTTCTACAGGTTTTCTGTGAACCTATTCGTGATAGCAATCTACAAATCGCTTCTAATACGTACAACAAATACATAATAATACCAAACTAAATAAGCAAGAGAATTCGCTAGTTACAGTGTAGTGGGAGAGGCATACGGCCCGTAGAACTGAAGACCATTGGGGAAAGAAAGGCTCTTTAGTAGAGACCACGCACCGGAAAGCGCAGTATTGGACTGACCATAATAGATGCAAAGACGTCATAGTAATTGTTGCTGAGAGCCGATGGCAGGCTGCACAAGATTAGCCTCTCTGAAAATCTATGGGATAGACCTACAGTATTGGACGGAAAAGCTGATATGATGGTGGTGAAATGCATATCACCACATAATTTTAAGTATTATAATAATTATGTATATTTAGGATCAAGAAGTGAAAGTCATAATTAAAATAACAATAACTTTATTACTACCAAAAAAAACAGTTAAGAAAACAAAACCAGCTATATTTACAAGAATTAATCTCTTAATCAAATATTAACAAAGAAATCACCAATTTACACAATCAAGTCCAAACTACCTGCTCAGCTATATTTTATAACAGAAATACACTTTTTACCACGACACAAATCACGAGTCCTCACAGCACGAAAGACGATAAGCAAGTGCCCGCCTTAGACGTGTCTTCTTCTTCTCTCATGGTTGCAGTGCCAGGCTTTTTGGCCCTTTGCTGCGGAGATCTTACCGCTCCCCGTTTCTACGGGGGGTCATCGGGTCGGCTCGCGGAGCCTCAGGTTTGCTACTCACGCGTAACTGGCCGCCCGATGCTCACTCCGCAAGGAGGATCGTCGGTCGGTCGTCGCGCAGGTAGGTACGTTTGTTGGGAAAAGGGTAGGGGGAAGGGATGAGGGAGGGATGTCCCGGTCTGACGATGCCTGGTCGTCATCAGTGTCTGTGGCCAGTTCCCGCGGGTACGTGCCCGCCTTGTGCTTGAGCGCCGCTTTATACAGCAACGGTCGGTAGGCAAAGCGAGTTTCGTAACTGTATGTTAATCACTAAGGTAAATATTTATATGGACCGTAGAATTCAGTTTTAACATCTTGTACTGTTCTTTTGTTGCCTGAAATAAATTATTAATAAATTTAACAAATAGTATTATTAATAAATTAGTTATTAATAAATCATAAAATCATAACAGAAAAAAATTCTGATGCGTGAGTATGTATTTAAAATTACAAATTGTTTTGAAGCATAGGGAAAAGATGCAGTTCTCAATCTATCAAATATCATATCCTAGGTTTGTATACCTATCAATATCGGTAGCCATTTCTGTGAAGTAAACATTGCGCGCGTTTCGTTTGGTATCCATCGCCGACACGCTTGCATCAGCCTTTCATTAATACCAAAATATACAGGACGTAAAACATTTTTTTGAAGTGAAAACTTCTTTAGCATCATTGTGATTTGAAAGTCGATGAAACGAAAATGCGACATTAAAAAGAGACAGACACATAAATTCATCAGATTTAACGTGGGAGAAAATGAGATAAGAAGCATTATACAGTGTTTCTTATGTTCGTGGTTCTCTTTGTGGTTTGCTTCGTACTCCCTCCACTCGTGTTAATTTATCTAACTATGTATCACTATGATCATTACTAAAACCTACAATTATCATCTTCCCGAAATTTTACATTCGTCTCATTATCTTGAAACCAAAATTTTAGAAGTTTTCACTTCTGCCACCTGTGAATTGCACACATGCTTTTTTTTCTTAAGAAAAACAATTTTTATCCTCAACGGAACGGAGAATGTATATGCGATTAGAGTGAGAGGTTGTGTTTTTGTTTGTGTCCACGCACAAGCACGAATGTTTCCAATTATCTCCAAAACGGTTTGACCGATTTAGATACGTAGATATATTTTCTATAAAATATTTGTGATTCGTCGGCGATGGATCTTAGATAGGTGTCATGGTGTTAAGATGCCAGAATTAAAAAAAATTAAATGAAGAGATCTCAGCTGTCAAATGAAAATTTATTTCGGGATTTTGATGTCGTAGGTTTTTATTTTTGTAATTTATACCTGTGATTGATTATCTAGAAAACGATGGTCATAGAGTAAAAGTAAAAGTATCCAATATCAATTTAAAAAATATGATAATGATGAACACATTTGATCAAAAAAATAAATTTGTAAAAAATATATTGATTTGGTAAAACAACGTGTTGTATATTTTGTAATAGGAGCTCGTTATAGTCCATGCAGCTCACGGATTTTAACCCTCGATGCAGATCGAGGGTTAAGTGAGGTATTATACGAGGGGTACACTAAAAGTTTCTGGAATCAATAATAAAAAAATACTATTAATGGTCAAAAATGAATTTATTGTTTCTCAAAATATTCTCCCTTTGCGTTCAAAATTAGTTCAATCGTATGCAAAAGTGCATTGACTTTTGCATACGATTGAAATAATTTTGAAAACATTTGTGCCACTCCTCCGTGGTGACGTCAGATACATGTTTTTCAAACTCTTCGACAGCCTCTTCTGGTGATGAAAACCGTTGATCGCGTAATTGATTCTTGATTTTTGGGTACAGAAAAAAGTCACACGGTGCCAGGTAAGGACTGTATGCTGGATGACTCATAAGTTGTACGTTTTTCGACTTCAAAAACTCATTTGTCTGTCTGGCCGTGTGGGAACTTGCATTGTCGTGGTGCAAGATGATACGGCGTTTACCGTTATGTTCACGGAGTTTGTCAATAATTTCCGGTAAACAAATGGTCGTGTATTAGTTACTATTCACGGTACGAAGATTTTCTAAAGCAACAGTAGCCACGTGTCCAGTTTTATTAAAAAAAGAAGCAATCATCCGCTTCGAGGCACTTTTCACGCGCGCCACTTTGGTTAGTTTTGGCTCATCTCGAAAGACCCATACGCTCGATTTCTGCTTCGTTTTGGGATCATAGCTATAAATCCATGTTTTTTCACCTGTTACTATGTCCCACACAAAATTGGGAGCACCTTCGTTGTATCTGGCAAGCATACCATGGCACCAAGTGATGCGGTCTGTTTTTTGAATTGTGTGGGATCCATCGAGAACACTGCTTTCTCACATCTAAATGTTTGTGTAGGATATACTGTATTTAACTCATGCCTATGTCCAAAAATGTCCGGATCTCATAGTAGGTCACATGCCTGTTTGTTTCGATCATACGGCGCACAGCATCAATGTTTTTATTGTTCATAGCGGTGCACGGGCGACCTTCACGAATTTCATTATAGAGATTGACACGACCGCTTTTGAATTCTGCAAACCAGCTATAAATAGTCGTCATGCATAGTGCTCCTTCGCCAAAAGAGAAGCCGAACGATGAGCTGCTGAGCTGTCAAATTACACTTAAAATCGTAAAAAATCATGCAACGAAAAATTTACCGAGTTCAATCCATTTTATTGTAATCACGCAATTTCTAAAATGACGCCACAATGTGAAAACAATTCACAATCAGATGAAACAAATTTTATTCTACGGCTAAAGAGTACCATTTTTAAATGTAGTAACAACTTTATAAATATCAATAATATTGTAAATATTGTTTATGTAAGTGGCCAATTCCGGAAACTTTTAGTGTAACCTATGTATTGTAAGTTGTAAACTTTTGCCTTTTGTTATATAAAGTCTTTAAAATTATTTACGTATTAATAATTACATAAGCTATAATGTATGTAACCAAGTGTTCAATTGTGTCCCTACGGTTTGAATAAATGAGTATGAGGATGAGTATCTGTCCGTGGCACCGGTACTTCCAAGATTGATTTCTGTGTTGTTTTTTATTTTTTTATCTATTGTACAATTTTATTTATTGTGTCCATAAAGTCTTCTATTGAGCAATAGCATTATTGATTTATTGATTTTAGAGCTCTGCAGTCGAAATAGAAACCCGTATAGTTTCACCATGTTCGTCTGTCTGTCTGACCAGTTACAGCAATTTTATTTGTAGCCTATTAGTGCTGTAAAGCTAAAATTTTGCAAGATGATAAGTTTTAGTAACGCTTATTAGTAAAGTTTGGAATAAAAACGAAAACACCTTGTATTTTTGTTGGGCTTGTGAACATTTCATATAACGTTCATATAAAATGATTTAAAGCAAGTAAAGATTAACTTTATATTTTCATATTACTAAGATAGGTATAGTGTTACTGACAACAAAAACCTTTACTGTGCGTCATCCGACATGTTCTTGACCAATTATTTGGTCTGAAACTGTTGTTTGCTAAATGGTTAAAATTGGTGAAAAGTTGGAGCCTTTATCGTATATTGGGAGGATTAATATCTGTTTGATTGTATTCTGTTTGATTGTATTCTGTTTTATGTGTCATAACAAATAAATTGAAATTAATATATTTTCTAAAACTAACTGGTTATTTAATACATCCTGGATACTGATAACAGCCTAGACAATATCGTTGGATCTATTGCGTGCAATCGTACGTTCACAGCGCGCGCCCTCTCTGTTTATAAGAGAGAACAATAAAATAATTCTCGCTTGACGATGATGGAGGTTAACTATTGATTATCTAACATGTCTCTAAGAACAGGATATCATGGCATCTACATAAAAGGTGAAGTGATGTGCATTCTATGAAGTAATCATCCAACATTTATGAAAATATTCAGATTCATGTTTATTTGCAGTATATATATCAGGGAACAGTGGATCATTTGTGACATTCTTAGTGGGAGGCCTTTCAGGCACAATGATTTTATTTATTTGCTTACATACACATAGTATACGTTTACAGCTTAGATTATTAGGACTAAGTAGTGGTTCAGATAAAGATGAATATTATATATCTAGAGGTATTTATTCCAGGCCTTCATATTTGTACTTACAAAAACTCGTGTCAGATAATATCACTAATTGTGAAAATCCAGTGACCCACATAAACTGAGTGCACACTGAGTGATATGCCTTGATTTCCCCCGCGCTCGGGTGCACGCATCACTCACTAGCATTATTTTATTTTAATAACTACAAATATTTCTTTAATTTCGTTTGAATTCTATTAAGCCGGTAATTATAAATGATGCTTTTCAATGGAAGTAAAGTATTTGTAAACGATAAACGTTACAATGCTGGTAATTTTGACAGTCTTATACTTGATTTCACCAACCGATTCCTAACCTAAGATAACACTTACCCATTCAAGTTGTAACTTGTATTGTCAGCTTTGATAGAAATCTGTTTGAATTGCGTGAGTGTTCTCCAAAGTGTTGACTTGGTTGGTGAAATCGGGCGGTAAGTAGTGTCGAAAACTTCTAAGACTTGAGGAGGGAAAAGTTTAGGGTGCGTAATTTCAGGGGCACTGAAGCTGGTATAACGTTAGGAGTTCGTGTTATACCGAGTCCAAATTTAGTTTATTGATGACGATGATAATGTCTAGGCCAATTTGGCCACAGTGACTTTTCAGGTTCATCTTACCAAAAGATAATTATCAAACGAGTAATATGTTCTTTTTAAAATTTATTATATGTAAAATGAAGCTCTAACGATGAAGAATCAATAATACAGCATAATCCAAAACCGAACTAGAGCCTCAACTAATAATTGAAAAGCACATAGCAGGTGGTAAGATAGCTCCAAGCCAGCAAGTTAAATCGAACCGGCCGCGCCCGCCATAATCCCGCACAGCACTCCAGAGGGCAGATATTGTAAAGTTGCCATCAAACTGTTACAACTAGCGCGTTATCAGCAACTCAAACGGAGCTGAGCGAGCAAAGTGAGGCCAAGTTTGCGCTCTGTGGTGAGCGGAGCGAAGTTCCGTGTATCGTGGGATGAGCGCTTCCGACTGACGGATGTCGGGTAATGGATCGCGCTAATGCTGCGATGAACTTAACGTGATTAATCTGAGGTTTTGTTGTGGTAAAGCTTGTTATTTATTGAGCTTAGGAAAGTTATAGTTTTAATTTGATTATAACAAAAGTTTTTTAACGCAATTTCATTACTGTATTTTGTATCTGGAATTGGATGCCTATAATACTGTGTCTGCCAAAATTTTTCTACACTTTGGTAACGTTTTCATCATTAGAATAAACCATTTCAGTATATAATACATTAGCACTAATTCAGATCATGTTTTTTTTATAATGTAGATTCTGAAAATCTGTTATTTTTTAGTCTAGGACAATATATTGTCAATTATTAAGAATTTACAATAGTACAGGTACAAGGTTTCCAGTGTGTACACTGGAAATCCTTGAAAATTTAGTTTGAAATCGCTAGCGCTTATCAGAGTGAGCGCGAATCGGGTGTTCCTTAGGGAGGCATCATCGTTACACTTGCCAGAATAATTTCCATTGTGAAAGCAAACACGCCCCGCATTGCCTCACTCATCTCAACGTGGCCCATTTCCCCAAAGTACCCCAATATCCCAATGTGCTTCAACATTCCCCGTCGAGTCCCGCAGTGGCCCTGGCAAGTGTCAAGGAATACGGTTAACGCGTTTTTACGCGGGATTCACTTTACACAGTCACGTAAACAAACTATTCGGTTTGTAACTTGCTGATGTTATACTCTCTTATGTCTTGTATTCAGTCGTATTTGTAACTACTACGCAATTGATATGACTATCATCAAAAATTAATTATTCAATCAAAAAGCAAAGTATTCATCCTAAGTTCTCATCTTGTCACCGCTAATTAGTAATTGGTTGTCGTGACGTCACACCGAAGACGCGGCTTACGGACGATCTCCGGCTCAGAGTGAGCTCAGCAGCTTAGGATTATAAGCATCAGATCATCGGGGCAGCTGGATTATGTTGTTCGCTTTAGATAGATAAGGTATAACTTATGGAGACGAAATAGGCAATTATTTCGGCACACTTTGGATTTTAAGTTTTGAAACTATCATGGTTATGAACACTATTAAATATGTATATATAAAAAACCACTAAAGTATCAAAAACTAACAAATCATGGTAAACATCCCGTTTTTAGTACTAATTCACTTTGGATTAGCCACGAAAATAGGTAGGTAGTATAATTTCAAACATATCATACCAGCATATATTTTTAAAGTTTTGAAAAATGCACATTCCAAATACCTACTTTAAGTAAATATGCAAATAAACAGGGCTTAAAAATAATTAGATCATAGAGGGGATCATAAGAAAGCAATGTCGTTTTTTAGTCCCAGTTTCTTTGATTTAGCAGCTGTGAGTGGGGTATTTTGAATGTTACTCACAACATTAACCGATGCAGGCTTACAGGGAAAAACGCCAAAATTAGATTCAAGCAATATGAATAGAGTTAATAACAATCAGAGTTTGAGATTAATACTGTTATTCAGATTCTATATAATCAGCTATGTATTTTGTAGAAACTCCATAAAAAGGAACGTAATAAAGCGAGTAATTCAATAACAATTCAATAATTCATGTTTATGTAATATCTGAATAAATAGTATGGTGGAGTGTCGCAACACTTTCCTCCTCACCGTAACGTTGCGGTTTAAGGAAAACTAACATTAGAACTTGCAGTAAGCTTTACATTGATGGTGCAAACTTAATATGTAGTATCACGTGGACCCAATCCGGGGCTCCTTGCAAACCGATTTTATCGACACAGCTCCACATTTTCAACATACCTTTTAGAGTGTTAAATAATTTAGGTTCATCTAAGCTGCCATCCCCGATTTACGGAGATTTTGGTCCGTCTGGTGGCATTTGACATGGCTTAGGACTGTAGCCGGATCAACCTGTAACCTCAACCTCGAAAACATGGAACAGCTCAGTTTTAAATGTCCTAACGGCCACCTAACCAAATCAAGCAAAAATATTTGGCAGACCACCTGACAGTTGAGCCAGTGACATATAGCAGGTTGCAAGACAAACTTGGATTCGATACGTTTAGAGAAAAAAAAGTTAAAAAAACCCACCAACACAAAAAACCCGTGAATTAAAGTAAAAATGACATAGCTAAGGACCACCCCAGCAAAACTAGCTTTCTATTAAAAAAACCGCATTCAAATCGGTATATCCGTTTTGAAACTACGATGCCACAGACAGACAGGCGTGAAACTTATAACACACCCCTTTTTGGGTTGGTGGTTAAAATTGGCATAAACTGGAAGAGGTCTATTCCAACCATAGGTGGTGGATCCGGCTCGATCATGATGAGTTGATCTGATAAGAATGACTTGACTAACTGAGCTAGCTATGAGTGCTTGTCGTATCTGTTAGTCGAGCGCAAATCAATTTTTTTTAACTGGTTTATTTTTCGTTATACCACAAACTCACCTGATGGTATGCGATGATGTGGTCTAAGATGAAGCACGTGTTTACAAAATCCTCTAGATTCAAAGAGGTTCTGAAAGAAATCTCTTCAAAGCGATAAGACTGCCCATTTTACTATTTGCTTTTGTGCCTTCTATTTTGTTTGTAATTTTTTTTATATCGTGAATAATAAAACGTTAAAAATAAAGTGTCTTCATTGTTTCATATAATAATGAGTTAAGGCTTACCCGATCTATTACGTCCTGATTAGTAACGAGCCAATTCTAATGATCTCCATTGAACAGTATCGATTACAGCCGGACAAAGGAACCGGAACTAATATATGTAAGTCAAACGATTCAATTTCAACTCCAATGCCTTTGTGTTTGCGCACAAACTATTTATATTTCATTAAAATTGCTGGTGAGTTTTCACTTCATATTTTACTTTGAAATATGTAAGTATTGTCAATTTGCTTAAGAGGTAAAAACGATCTGTGGATAGTTCAACTGATCCAGATTATTTATTATTGCATCAAAAACTAAAATAAATAATATCCAACAGTTTGATTCTGCAGCGGGAATCAAACCCGCTATTTCAATATAGATAAAGAACGCTTCTTTTACTAACCTCACCATAATAATGCAGAATATGTATGTGTCAGAGCGGCCAATTTATTTCCAAAATGGCGGATTGTGGACCTTATTGTCTCATTATCAGACATTTTATAATGAAAACAAAAATATAGCCGGACGGGGCCTCTAATTATAAACTAGTAATTCTCCGTAAAAATTGCAGTTATTTTGGATTTCAGACTTTTCCCTATATTTGTGTCACCGAAACTACACGAATACCAAATTTCAACAAGGTGGGTTAACTGGTGTACCCTGTAAATTTCGTCATAGTTTAGTTTTTATTATGGCTTTTAACTCAGAAACTACAAGAATTAAACTATAAATAAAAACGGGATCAAAATGTACTACAAATACCTTTTATTGGTCATCCCATTTGACCGATTAGTATAATTTTTATTTTTTTACCTTCTTGATATATCAACATCTCAAGAACCCCCCAATTTTTTAGCGCATTTAGGCACGCCAGGATTGTAGCATCACTACTTACCTATGTATCAAATTTCACGATGGTCGGATCAACGCTTCAAAAGTTATCTTTGGACAACTATACATACATACATACATCCATATATACAACGCCGATTTGCCCAAGTTGATTTGGAGATCTCGCATCGTTCGATCAATAAGAGAAGTTTATTAAACAGCAATATAAAGAATGTTTCTATAGGCATCTTTTTGGAGATAATAGACAAAACTACTGTATGACAGTTTTGTCTGATCAGTTAGAATTGACCTCTGTGGCGCGGTGGGTATGTAGCCGAGTGTGTGTAGTGAGACGCAAAAAGATGAGGATTCATTATCGTGATGCGGTTTGCAAATATTTGTTCAGGGTATGGCTGTTATGGTACGCTCATAGCTCGCTACACCGGGAATTTTAGCTTGAGGTGAGAACTACGTAGGTATCTGATTGGTGAGAGTTTCTTTAGTATTTATGTTTTAATCACATTGACCAGGTTCCATTAAGCGGCGCAATCAATCATTAATGCTGGCTCCGGGAGCATCGCACGCAATGACACGTCTAATTCGCGACCAGTGACGCGCCTCGCCTGATTTATCGCCAACATGGCGGCCACCCCTAAATATTTACAATGTGTGATTGAATCGCCCTTTTTCCACGTGCTTACGGTCTAATGATATTTGAAGTGACTCAAATACGGAATCGATATTCCCATTTTACGGTTTTAAGCTTGTTCTGACGGTAATAACGTACGAATAAAACCGAGTTTAAAAGTTATGAGTCAAGTCTCCGTGTTTTCAAGCAAGCCTATTTCATTTTCGACCACACTATCACAACATCAAATGATGTAGTAGTCTTGACTATTCACATTAAAAAACATTAGATAATAATTTAAATCACAGGCTCTTAAACATGGCGAAGGTATGAAACACCATCAGAATAAGCCATTGAAGCCTCTTGATAGAACAAGTTCATCCACGCTCATTATTAGTGGCTGATTCTAAAAACTCATTCACCGGGTACTAATATCCCAATTCGAAATCATCGAGCAGATACTGATTTACTCCAATATGGCGGCCAATACATACGCAAATATTCGATAGTGGAGAGGGGGAACTACTGCTGGAGCGATTAATACGAGGGGGGGGGGGACTGAACGCACTCGGCCGGAAACTCGACGCGTTAACAGTGACGAGTCATTCTTTTGCTTCCGACATTGATACGATGTAGGAACAAATAGTAAAAGTTTTGCAGCTTTCGGACGGCTTTGTGACACAGGGCAAAACGGGAAATGCTGCAAAAGTTATTTTGACATATGTTTTGGAAATGGCACCTGACTTATGAAATATTAACTTACAACATAGCTTATTCAATAGCTAGAAGAAGTATTAAAAACTTAGACCTATTCTAAAAGTGCCTTGACTTTTCCTTGTAAAATATTCGGCTTGCGGTGAAATACCTAGCAAAACACATAATTTAATTAAATATTTCCCGCATGTCTGTGTTATGTAGTTTATAAACTCGAAATCCTTTCTCGCACTGCACCGGGGCAATATGATGCATGTAATTAAAAACTGGGGCAAAGCCCGCAAACCAATTAAATTTGAGCCCTCTTGCTTCATACTCTGTTTTGGTTGTTGAGCGCCGATGTTGGGCGGAAGGATCGGGTTACGCTGGTCGGGTGGGAGTAGGGTTTCGTGGTAGGGGGAGGACCGATGAAACCGCGAAGCTTTGATATCACTGCAGCTGAATGTGATAGATATGTGGATGTTGGAATAATTTTTTTTAAAGCATTAACGGGAAACATATTATTTTAATTACATTTTCTTTAGTGAAAGTGGAGTTCCTTGCGGAGTTTCCATGGCTGGAAATTTGGCTAACAATTCCAAAAGGAAGGGTTATGTTTTAAGAGGTGTATGTAATGCATGTTTGTATTTAACTATGTTCCTCTGTAGCGCCTTAACTACTTATCCGATTTTGATGAATATGGTGACATAGGTAGACGGGGTTCAGTTTTTAAACTTACATTATAATACCTAGCTTGTTTTGTATTATATATTGAGCTCCATGGGCCCCTATTATTCTTTTTCTATTTTGTACCTTAAACAACACCCAGTGACCAAAGTTAGACAAGGGAAGACGCACATCAACTGTCCAACGTTACTTTCAAGAAATGTTAAATCTCTCAGTGACCAACACAAAATCATAAAATGATTTAGTATTTCCAACTTAAACAATGGTGTGAAAAACGATGATAGGTGTATGCAGAAGTATTAAACGTTGTCGCAGACATCAACGCTCTCCTCCGGAATATAATAGGTATTTACCTATGAAATTGCCGTTCTTCAGTACTGGTCATTTCAAATAGAAAAAAAGTTTGGAATGGCTTTGTATTCTAAATTCAAATTAATTTTGTTTTAAAAACATGACATTCTTTTTACAAACTCAGTCTTTTGTTTATTGATTAGCGTTGTATTTTATTTGAACATTTTTCGTCATAATGGATACTTTAAAATTTCGTGTAATTATGGAATATTAGTTCCGTTGTGGCACCAACGCGACACAAACTGCACGCAACATCAAAAACTTTTACGGAGAGAACTGTACAAACGAACGCACAACCCGTTATTGGTTTTCCCGGTTCCGTTCTAGAAATTTTGACTTGAAAAATGAAGCTCGTGGTCGTCCGAAGACTTTGGTCAACAATGATGAATTAAAGGCGATTGTGGAAGCTGACGAAACTCAATCTACAGCTGAGCTAGCAGCAGCTTTTGATGTTAACATCAAAACAATTTTGATCCATTTGCAACAAATAGGCAAGGTAAAAAAACTTGATAGATGGGTGCCCCACGAACTTAACGATCGCCAGCGCAACGTACGCGTCGAGACCTGCCTCGCGCTGCTCAATAGGCAAAGAAATGAAGGAATTTTGAACCGAAATGTTACGTGCGATGAAAAATGGATTCTGTTCGATAATCGAAAGCGCTCAGCAAGTTGGTTAGATCCTGGTTCAGCACGAAAGCAATGCCCTAAACCAAAAATGACACCTAAAAAGGTGATAGTCACTCTTTGGTGGTCTAGTGCGGATGGGATTCACCACAGCCTTTTACAAAACGGCATGAGCATTACTGCAGATGTCTACTGTGAAGAACTGGAGACAATGATGGAGAAGCTTGCACATCGGCAACCAGCTTTGGTCAATCGGTCGTCCCCACTGCTCCTTCCGATAACGCTCGACCCCATACTGCACAACAGACAGTATTTAAGCAGCAAGAACCTTGCACCTACCGACTATTACTTTTTCCAAAATTTAGACAACTTTTTAGTGGGTAAAAAATTCAATTCCCGAGAGGCAGTACAAAATGCCTTTGAAGAGTTTGTTGCCTCCCGTCCAGCTGATTTTTACAAGAAGGGCATCAATAAACTGTCAATGCGTTGGCAAAGATGCGTCGATTGCATGGGTGATTACTTTGAATAACTGAAATAAAAAAGTTAAAAAAAAGTACTTTCACTTATTCCATACAAAACGGCAATTTCATAGGTAAAGACCTAATAATTATGAATTCGAAAGTAACTGTGTCCCTCAGTGTCTCTGTCTGTATGTTTGTTTCGTTTTCACGACTAAACGGCTTGACCGATTTCGATGAAATTTGGTATATAGATAAATTATGACTAGGATTGAGACACAGGTTTTTTAACCCGACTGCGCAGAAGGAAGTCTTAACCCTAGTCTTAAGTCTTAAGTCCAAACTTAAGTCTTAGGAGTTTTACGTTTTTATTGACCAACCACGGGTGCACGCGGAAGATCGTAACCTATCAAAGATATGTCCGTATCATCAAAGTAATTACCTATGAATAAATTTAGTAGTACTCGTAAGTACTGCAATGTATATATATATATATTATATTATTTAAATCTCTTTATTTTCCGAACCGCTAACTATTAATCATTTTCCATCCACAAGCGCCATTCCATAATCCCGCAAATGCTACCACAACTGTTGGACGAAAATTCCCCTCATTTTAAATAAATGAATAATTATTATTGTTCAAACAGTTTTTACATTATTAATAACATTTCTATAAAAGACTTAGCAGATTTAACGAACAAAAGAATTATTTACATCTAAATTTGCCCCAGTTGATTTGGAGATCTCGCTTCGCTTGATTGATTACTTACTGTGACAGATTAGCAATAAGTTGCATTATGAAAGTTGCAAGAATACGTCACAAAAAATATGAATTTTGTCACCTTGGTATTTGTGGCTAATGGGGACCATTAGTTAGGTCAAGTCAAGTCAATATTCTTTAAAATCACAAGAATCACTTTGAAACGTCAATTTTACTACTTGTTCATGTCTAAGTAAATTACGGTTCGAGCCGTGCAAAAACATCAAAATTATTATTTCGCAGCGATGTACGAGCAGTGAGCCCGTGGCGAAAGTGGTATTTTGACCCGGACTTCGATATTAGTTGATTTAAAAAAAACCAAAACCTTATAATCTGAAATATGCCTGCCACAAAGACACTGCTTCTAAATATTGTTTTTGAATCACCACTACTAATGCGCCCCACACACGTCAACGAGTTCTTTGCACAAGCCTAGGCTTGCACCGAGGGCTTGCCATCTGAAAGAAAGAAAGAAAAGAAAGAAAAAACATTTATTTGTGACGGTACACAACACACACAGCACACAAGTAAGGAACACACAAGATAAAATGTTCATGCACACAAGAATAACAATACTTAACAAATGTGTGTCTCACAATTACTTACATATATCTAAACGACCGACGTCACAAAAAGGCGTCCAACTCAGCATTTGTTGTGCTTTTGGCACAACGCTGATCTTCCGTTGGAACCATTTAAAAATGAGGATATCACGGATGCCCCCACAGTACTACAATTACAAAAAGTATGAATACATATATTGATAAATATAAGTTACCACACTAAGAAAATAATAAATAAATAATAAAATAAAATAATAGCTATATTAAGTTACAACAAAAAACAAAAATGTAGATGATTGGGGAGAATCATAAGACATCTGGTTTCAGAATTTCTATTTCCTGGAATTAGAGCATGGTCCACCTGCCTAAGTATATAATTATGTAAACTAACACAAGGTTCATCATCACATATCATTCTGAAAAAATCAATCTTCATCTCAAAGAGCCTATCCTAGTTGATCAAGCGAAGCGAGATCTTCCTATTTTTGTTGTACGGCGTTATATGTATGTTTGTTTGTCCGAGCATAACTTTCAATAACTTTTGCGTGGATCCGATCTTCGCTAAGTTTTGTATAAATTAGGAAGTGATGGCCTAATCTTGGCGTGACTAAATGAGTTAAAAATTGGGGGGGTTATTGTGATGTTCAACAGGATCAACAAATTTACAGGGTACACCAATAATCCCGCAGTTGTGAAAACTTAGGTAGATAAAATATAACCAATTTATGGAAATGACCGGGAGAACCAGAATCCTGAAACCTGTACTGCAAGCCCTAGTTTCATGCTTAGGCTTGCGCAAGACTTGCGCATAGAAATAGTTACGTGTGTGGCCTCCATAAGGGTAAAACATGCGCACACATGCGAAGTATGTGCGCGAGGCGCGACGTGAGGCGTGACACAAAGCCTTCTCTATGCACCGCGTGTGCTCTCCTCATCTAACTAGTTTCCGACATTCTGAATAACTAAAACCCTTCGCCTGATACACCACGTCGCCAATACTGCGGCACGCTGTGCCATAAAAACAAAGTGTGGTAAAGTGCAAATCGTGTTATCAAAAAAAAATCGAAATCAATAATATTTTATAGTTCTTAAAAGAGTACCTTTTTAACTAGGGTTGGGAACTTTTTTTTTAAGTTGCATTAACCTGTGTTAAAAGAGTCCATTATACAACGTATTACCTGCCATAGTCATAATAAATAACAAAAAGTTGAACAAGTTGATCATTGTTTTTTATAAGCACTTACCGTAATCACTAAGATTCCAGAACGATATTATATGCTAATATGGCTTCGAGTGCATTGATTTCAACTCGTTTTTCAGACCTGTCCAATAAGTATAGCATAAATTAAAACGTAGAACACGATAAACAGGCGAAGAACTCATTTAGCTACGAAACAATGCTCTTAAATATTGCATTGTATACTAGTGATAGATTATGAATTTATCTGCTTATGTTTGCGTTTGCTGTGGTCTTAATTGCCCACCTTTATTTTAACCATATTACAAGGCTTTGGGTTTTTTTGCTAAACATGCTTAATAACAACACGCTACAATCGTCTACAAGAGTTTTCCCGCTGAGATAGTTATAAGCCTTTTAATATTAAGCCCGAACTCCAGAAGCGGGATTGTGAAGCAATTTCAGCTGATTTACATTCGGTAAGAAGTCGTTGAGTTCTATATTTGCTTGTTAGGTGTTTGTGTCTAGTAGCGCGGGTTAATGGCCTGTGATATTGTAAATAGCTATCTCTATAGGTATAATATAGTCTTTATTAGTAGGTATATGTTAAATAGTTAAACCCTTTGAATGCTGTTAACTTGTGAAAAATAAGTGTCAACATTTCTGTTGTTTTATTTATAATACCTACGTAATACAGCCTCCAGCGCCCGCTGTTGGATATGGTCCTCCTTTCTTTCTCTCCCTCTTCCAGTTATTAAATTTAAAAAAATATATAAAGTTGAGCAGCTGTTGTCTTTCATATGTATCAATCGAAGATGGCTAATCCAGCATAACACTTACATAACAAAAAAAAAAGAACCACTGCAACACTAATCAAATAAAGAACGCAGGTGCCTGGATTGCAAATGAACTAGGTTTGCATAACACATACCAAGCTTCTAGCTCAGTCATAGGAAAGACATGGTCAATAGAATAGAATAGAAAAAAGTTTATTTTGCTTCAAGTGTACATTACAGCTTAGACAAATGAGTATAAATTAGAGAGCAAATTTGTGAGCAAAAACCCTCACCAATGAGCATTGTGCTATAGCAGCATATTTATACTACTATAGCGCTGGTCTTTCGTGATGCCACAGCCACGTATATGCAATAAGTGCAAAGCCGCGATCAATAGTATTACAAGTTTCCTATATTAGCCTTAGAACAGAATATACGTATTAGTAAAACTTCCTAGAATACACGAAAGAATAGTAGCCCTTTTATGGAGAGGCTTTTGTGGAAAGGTTTCTTGACGTGGGTAAATGTTATTCAATGTGAAAGAAAGCCAAAATAAAGAGCTGGATGTACAAGGTTTCAGAGTTTATAGAAATGCTTCTGATTTGGGCATAAAATAGTCTCCTGAACATGGGCATTAATATGATCAAGTTTATAGTAATTGTTCATTGAAATTTCTGCAACATTTCGATGTCGTTGCTGAATTTAGCTGAATACTATGCATATAATTTGTAAAAGGTTTAGCAAACAGTGATTTGTCTAATATTAACAACCTATCAAAATATTCCCAGCCAGAAGACCAATTCACGTAACTTAAAATAGTCAAAATTAAGCTTCGATCTACTCTCGATATGTTAAATGTCATAAACTGTATTTACGTAATGACAATACAATGGTATGAGTTGACTGACAGATTACTTATATCAGGATAAATTAAAATAAATAATGCTGGACTATTATGGACATTTCACAGAGCGCTATCTAGCCCCAAACTAAGTCAAGCTTGTACTTCGGGAATCAGATAACTGATACAATACTTTTATATATATATATAATTTTTTTTAAATACATACTTATAATATATAGAAGAACACGCAGACCCATTATATTTGACCGGACATAACATTGTAATTTTAGTGGAGAAAAATGTCAAATATATATTTAATACATAATCTCGTAGGGGTGAACTGCCGTTTAGTTTTTAAAATTTAAGTACGTAAATTAGTGTAATTGGTGCTACGCTACTAGCTCATACAAACGCACGAATGAAGCTACGTTACATATTCAACTATAAATTTCAATGAAAAATCAATTTGAGGTTTATCAGATTAATGAGCACGTTCAGGATTCCGTATAAATAAAATAATATCACATTTCAATCATTGGGAATCATGCTGCAGCCTCTCATACGTATCCGTACCTCATTAAATACAACCCGAACTGAGCTCCACGCAACCGTATTAAAACATCATTTGCTCTGGCGACCTCTACAAAATTGTCCGGGTTGCACTCATAACTCTTGTGTGATAGGAAGAGAGTTACTTTTAGCTTGGCCCGGCCGTGGAAGGAAGGGTGGTGATGTTAGGTGTGTGGGACGTGATTGCACGTTGAACCGGCGATTCATTAATTAGCACTGATTAATATGTTAGGTATTTAAATATTACAAATACTTGTATCTCATAAATAAACGAGAAACGAGAGAATTTTCAATTTACAGGTTATGACTACATCGAGCTTTCAGAAAGATTGCCATTGTAATTCATAGAATTAGCTGGGAAAAGATATTTATCAAGTTCCGACCATAAACTGAGAGACTTAGTATAGGTACTGCACCCGTACTCGATGATCGTATTACATAACGCAGGATGTTGGTGCATATACGCGTCTTCCGAATGCAAAAAGGGCTATACGGGCAATAGCACGTGTCTCGTCGCATAGAACTACTGTGAGACCTATATTTAAGCGGCTCGGAATTATGACTTTCCCGGCCCTCGTTATATTTCAAATGGCGGTGTGTGTTCGCCAAAATCAGGAATTATTTCCAAAACCGGCAGACATACACACACTCAACACACGCGCTGCCGCGGCCGCAGGCTGGCGGTCACAGTATGAAGACTGGCCAAGTCGGACTCATTGCCGCACGTAATGGCTCCGCGCGTATACAACGTATAACTTTAAGTTAAAATTAAAAAAACTGGCTCTCCGAAAGGACCTTCTACAGTGTCCTCGAATTTGAAGAGTATGAAGGAATGAAAATGAATTTATTTGAATTTATTTTATTTTATAATCACAATGAAATACTTTTTTAATGAATATTGTAACATAATGTGACGTATAATTTGACAAATTATTAATAAAATGTTTATATCTATTTTATCTGTTTATATAAGCACATTCGTCTTCAACTAGAAAGTTCTTCGACATATATAATCGAAGGAGTAATCACCCTCACGCTTATTATGACAATAATCACCTTCCAAAGTTTGAGTCATCTATCAAATTAATACAAAAATCCTGAAAAATCGTGACAAAGGCGGTACCCGCACCACACATCACTCCCCATAACTGGCCGCAAGTGGGTTCTCGCCCCATTAGATAATGAAGCATCCTACAGTTACATTGTGCACTCGTGTGCAAGCTGCCCTAGCCACTTGCAAGCAGCTGTTCCGGTACCAGTGACCCACGAAACAGTTGGCTCACTAAACGCTGATTTGGTGTCAACCATTGAAAAAAGATCTTCCGCTGAGCGACTTAACCTCGGGGTCCTAGAACCAACAGGTTTTATTAATAAATATATGACAATCAGGTTTGAACAAACCATAAACACGGTAGTGTTTCTAAGTGTAGGTAATTTACCTTGATTTTAAGTAGCTCTTTAATCTATATCGCTAGATTAACTGAGCCGCACTGTTGAACTAGAAGAAATAGCTGCTTTTCTCAGAGCTTAAAGATAAGCTAGCAATGAAAATTAAAGAATTTAAATGCATCACTCTCACAATAGGTCAGTATAATCTGGTCGTGGTCAGGATGTTTTATGAAATAACCCGCTATACCTCATTAAGCTACTTAGGCTTAATAGTAAGCCAGTTGTTGTTTATATTAGCTGGGTCCGGGGTTAATGTTTGAGCCATTTTGACTGGCGTCGCCATGCACCGGTGACAGTATAACATACCGGTTGAATTTAGAACCTAATCTGTATAGAAATAAGGTTCAAATTTAATAAAAAACCACATTTTAGGTATGCTCTAAATTGAAACAGGGTTTTAGAGTTTAACGAGTTTAGTTCAATGATACCTGGATTCCAAACAGATATGCTGTGTTTTGGACATTCCACTGCACTATAACAGCAACTAACACAATTTTACTTTGTAGAGACAAGTAATAAAATGACTATCCTGTCCTAATCCAGCTTACATTGATAACGAAATAAATCCAAGTATGTCTCTCAATCGTATGAAATGTAGTTACGTCATACATATTGCACGCTGTTTCATAAAGTAATCATGTTTTTGAAATAATTTTATTTAGGGTTTATGTTGCGAGGGGTTGCCAAGAATGAGAGTAGTTTCCCTTTACCGGATGAGAAATGTGTTGTTGTCATTAGCGGCTTGTTATAACTAAGACTTACCGTAGAACAGCATCAACACTGCAGGAATCAGCATCGTTACAACCTGGAAACAAAGGAAAGGTTGCTTCATTTCCGATAACTACTTATTGATTCTCACGGCTGGGCAAAGATAGTCAGTAAAATATCTGGCTTACTCGAAGTAATTTATAATAACATACAGTGGGGATTTCAAGCATAATCCGATCACAGAGAAATAATATACCTAATAAGTACACTCAGCTACACATCAAGTTATACATTTCTAATATAAGCCGACCTCTCATTGTACGGAAAGCCTACACGATGAATAATACTAGGCTTCGGTGAATAATACCCGGCTGAAATAAAAGTAGGCGGAGCACAGATGCATCCCTACAAGTGTGCTCAGATCACTACCTTCTCCATAGAAGCCGCAAGAGGGAAGCGACGCTCCGGTGGCGGCCCATCTCAGAATATACTGGTGGTCCGAGAATAATGGGACATTATTACCAGGATGTGTGTATACATCGTCTGATCTGAAGCCGCGGAAACACAAACTGGAAAAACTACCCCACCTACCCGCTTTATTGAAGAAATTTCAGTTCAAATCCGAAGCACCGCTATCGAAAATTGTGAATTAAGTTAGTAGGTAACATATTTCATTGATAGCATTGCCTGTCAGCTACCAATATATTTCACATATTAATTATATTATATTATATTCAAGATAGAGAACAGGAGGCAATCACTGCTGACAATCTTCACTTATTCACCCCAACGCAAAAATAATGTTGTTATAAGTTTGACGCCTGTGTCTGCCTCTGTATCTGTGTGTCTGTCTGCCTCTCTGTGGCATTCTAGTTCATTTACGGATGGACCGATTTAGACGTGTTTTTTTAATAGAACGCTACTTTGCCTAAGTTGGTTCTTAGCTATGTGTGGTGCGATGAAGGTCAGGTCAGCCATTTGGAAGATTATCAGCACTTCTTCTTTTTGGTGGATGATCACAGCTGTTAAGTGGATATTTATCATGGGTTTTATCAAAGTCAAGGTTTTGTAAATTTTTGAAGTTAACTCTTGATGGTAATTATCAAGAGATTTTTCTGTTTGCCCCTTGCAAAAATATCACAAGATTCATATCACCCGTTTCCTCAAAGTGATGAATGGATTAAATAAGGAGTACAAGTTTGTCTAACGAAATCTGGAAGCGAGTCTTAAAACAAATTTAGTCTTTAAGTTAAGTCCGCTTGCATTATCCATTTCCGCGATTCCGTTCAAATGTCTTGGACAGAAAGTACGAAACAATCCTTACTTAAGAACAGGCCTGTAACCAGGATCGGAGAAAAAATAAGGGGTCAACTCGACATTTCAACTATATGATCTCAAGCCAGCTTGTAAGAGTTTACAAAACCTCCTGAAGGGCCAATTTACAATATATAAATTTAGATTTTATATAAAAAAAATTTTAAACAAAAAAAAATCAGAAAAGAAACATGGCTTGTTACTCTTTATAATGATCCTTTTATCTACGTATATAAGGATATGTTTATATACGATACCTACGTAGAAGAAAATAAAAGTTAATGTACGTAATTATCTTTATTACAAAATTGATTATTATAAATCTAGTCAGATTCAAGTGTCATTATGACTCTGTCGAATGAGGCTCTCAATGGAATGTTGTTCGATAATTATAATAATATAATTATTGATAGTAGTGACGTATCCCCTATAGATCGTAATGTGACCTACGAGTATAGATGCGAACTATAAGCGAAGTTGACAAAAGGTAAAATACCAAAATGGGAGGAGATAGTACGTGCCTGTGATATGCAAGGATTCACGGCAATCTAATATACCTCATCTTATTAAACCAGTAATTGTAAAACCGGTGCCGGTGCGGACATCTTATACAATTTATCTTTCTTACGCCGCTTTTGTTTCAAACTCATTTAATTCTAGAGAACTGCAGATATTAAATTTTCATCAACCTGGAATTTCCTTTAAAGAAACAGATTGTCCTTGCCGTTGTAATAATAATAACTTCATGCCAAAGTTTTTACCATCAATATTTTGTAGGAAACGAGTGGGTACATTAATTGGCATTAATTGTTATGGTTTAGGTAAATGGGTTAGCATTAATTGTTTGAAGTTAGTCTTCTTCTTATTATGCGTGTGTCAATAGTTCTACATAAATATATTTTAACTAATTTAACTAAAACAGAAGACAGAGAACTCTCTCTTCTTTGTACCCATGTTTTATTTGAAATAAATGATTTGTATTTGTATTTTCAAGTATTTGTATACACAAGCTTTCACCGCGGCTTTGCACGCGTAGTTTGTGAATAAAAACGTTACCCCCCCCCCCCCCCCCAACCTTTTCGTACGCAGTCGGGTAAAAAGTAGTCTATGTCTCAATCCCGGACATAATATACTTAACTTTAAAGCAACATTGAAATCGATTAAACCGTTTAGTCATTAAACGTAACAAAACATACAGATTTAAATACAGATGGACAAAGAGATAGATTTACTTTAGAATTTAAAATGACTTCATTGGAGGTGTCAGCAGTAGGCGTGTTTAAATCTTCCATCGCGCAGGTGTTTGGGCAAGGGCACAACAGCAAGTGTTGCATTAACTGTGCAGGATCACCTTAGTCACACTGCGTTAGGCTAGAACCCCTGATCCCCCATTTACTCATGTTGATATGCTTTGCAGAGGTACCTAACAATAGGACCATTACCATAACAGACAATGGGGACTCTTCTAACACAGGTTAATGCAACTCAAGAAGAGCTCGCAACCCTAGTGAATGTACTCTTGTAAAAGCAATAAAATATAGTTTTTATATTTGTTATAGGTGAATTTAAATGGTGATAGGAGATCTTTTTTTAATTCAGGTAGTTAGTTTATAGATTTCAGATAGTTAGTTAATTAGTTAGTTATATCCTGTAAATACCCAAGAATATAAATCTCGCCACCTTCTGGTTTTAAATATTATTCTTTAAAAATAATTTGCCTGCCTTTGAGATTGACCTAGTTGTTTAATTATATTAGCGAGGTTTTTTAAAACAAAATATTATTCATGTTGGTTACCCATATTAATTTATTTTCCGCGTGTTTACAAAAATTATGTGGGTGAATTTTTAGAATATGCGATAGGTAAGCAAAAGTTTTTCGATTTTAAAGTCATCATTCTAAAACTGTTTTCCCCAAAATATAGACACGGTTTACTTGAGATTACCATAAAACATTATCTAATCCCAAAGCAAATTATATTTGGAACCTTGCAAAGCAAAACTTTGTGTAAAACTTGAGCTAGTAACAGTTTAAAGCAATCAAAGTTGGTAACTGGATCCCGTCGCGGATAATAATATAATATTTAACTTTACAACTAAATAAACAAAGTAACTTTACGTTCGGTCACTGAATATCTGTTGCCAATATCTAAAACATTGCTGTATGATTCATTTAACTAATGATGGTTCTTTGTTTAAGTGAGTTATACAGCAATGGAGCACACAACACCTGATTTAAATTGTTTTATCATCTTAAAATATTCATTTGCATTTTTTAGTTCTCATACTTTTTCTCTCGTTTAGATAGTAAATTTTAATAATAAATAATATCTAATTTTCCTAATATTGTCATACATTTGTTTATATTTTTTAAATACATATATTAATATTATTTATAAACATAATGTGAGCATATTGTGTAAATGTAATTATAAATAATCTATCTACTAACAGAACCTATAATAACTACTTTAACTTTAATCAACTAACATAATACTGTAATAAATAATTAAGTCAATATTTTCCAAGGAAGAAATGAAATCGCAATATTAAAAGGTCAGTTATGATACGGTCATTCACTTTAACTTGTTGTATCTCTTCTTTAGGAAAATTGAGTTTCGTTTGATTAATTATATTCATGTTGCTTTACACTTATTACGAGCTGTATTTATATAATTTTCATTTTGTGACTTCTGAGTTAGCCTGATAATACGATTAAGGCGCGACGATAAAGCCGTAAAGTTACTTTTGTTACTTTCATTACGACCTTTCCGATATTTCCATAGTAATTGTCTCTTGCGTTTGCAGCATTTTCATATGCCTTTTGATATCCACTTAGGACGTCTCTGTGCTGGAATCTTAATTCTTATAAATTAATTAAAACTAAAACTTGTACATATACATGATAATTCCTACTAACGCTATATACTAGAACCATCCTTAGGCGATAATTAAAACTCAAGCGTAGATTTTTTGATAGTTTTTCCTAAAATATTTGACTGAACTATAAACTTGAGTTATTAGTTTTAGTTTAGTTATGGCCCCGAAAATGTCAAGTTAAAATTGGTTTATGTATAAAAGGTATGAAGTATTTTTTACTCACAGTTCAATATCACGCCAGGTAGAGAATCCACTTCAATATTTAAGTTCCAAGAACAAACATGGTTCAGTTGTACATGAACGATTCACAGAGTTCACTCGCCGCGTAAACTTCCGTAGCAACTCTACGCCGTAGCGGAGCTACCGCGCTCGTAGGCCGCTGCTACGCGAATGGCGGGAGGAGCGAAAGAAGCTATCCACAGCACTGATACCCCTGTTTAGCTGCAAAAATTTGTAATATCGGACAGGGCCTTCTTACCGCCGCTTTTATTTTTATTATTTTCTAAAGTTTTTTCTTTTTAGACATTTGACAAAGCCCCTATAAAACTGCATCTCTCACTTTGTTAGACGTTATTACCATTTAGTTTTTTTTTGTTTTTCTGTTACCTGACATAACTATGAGATCCTTGTGATCTTAAAGTCTGAATAAGTAAGTCACTTGGCATAGAATGCATTAATAGCATGCAGTCATCTTTAATTACAGTAGCACTAAGATTTACCACTTGTACATATATGTAACCGCTAAATATGTATGTACATAGTGTATGCTAAGTTGATAACTCCTGTTAATAAAAAATAAAGTCTATGTATATGATGTTTCGGAAGCCTTTCTACATTTACACTATACTATAATTAAATACTGTTTGCTAAGGATTTTCTAGTACAAGCGTTCAACGGGTGTTGTCTTTTAAAACTTTGGTGTAAATAGAACACTAAATTGTTTTTTAAGGTTCCGTACCTCAAAAGGTATAAAAAGGTCTGTCTGTCCATGTGTCACCACCGATTTTCTCGGAGGAACAGAAGAACGGGTGGACCTAGCAAGTTGAAATTTATACCAAATACTGAAGTCTGCAGTCATTATTAGGTGTATAAAAATCAAGGTCCTGAGTTAACACAATAAAAAGATATGACCAAATTTAGATTTTCGCAAAAACTTGTGTGCACCAAAATTTACCATAATTTTCAACTCCTTTTATTTTTCGGAATGTCTACTTCTGTTTTAAAACCTTGCTTTTAACCAATATTGACAATTCTAGTTCAACCGGAAGTACCCTATAGGTTTTGGGTCGAAAACCTATATGGTAGTTCCCGTGGACCTAGAATCACGAAATTTGGCAGAAAGCACAATTAAAGGCAAAATTCCAAAAAATAATACCCGTTGAAAATGAAAGGGTGTCCCCATACATACATAGTTGATGCCAATTAAGATAGCCCTCTGAGTTGTATGAGCGCTCATACAATTTAGAGGATTAGCTTAATCGGCACCAACCTCAAATAAGGTAAATAAATAAAATAGTGCTATGGTGTGTAAAAATGATACCAATTTTATTATGCTGGTATAATGGGTAGGTACGGAACCCTTGACGCACGAGTTTGACTCGCACTTGACCTGTTTTTTGTTTAATTTTATTATTTTTAGTCGATATTCTTTGTGACATTTAATAACATAATTAGTCTCGATACCTGTCTGCTTGAGCTACTATAATGTTAATTTTAACATAATTGTTATTGACAAATTCTAAATATGATGTAACTTTTAAAATGTGGAAAATTAATGAAATAGCAATAGATATAAAATTGTATTCTGCGTGTGTAGAAAAGTGTTTGAAGTTCTAACAACATCGTAAATTGTCGTAATCCGCACTAAGTAAGAAAGTCTCAGTAAGCTTTATTTTCTTAAGGCGAGTGTTTAGTTAGCTGGTAGATAGCGGCTAGCCGGCTCTTTTCATTGCTTCCAGATGGTTCACGTCTCATTTAAAAAGTTAATTTGGCAGGTTTTACTCGTGAGAAATGCAGTTCGTTAGTGTTATAATATACCTTTGGTTTTACTTTTTCTTTCCCTTTTCCTCTTCAAATATTAGACGGAAAGAAAGTTAGAGAAACCAATTGTTAAAGTGAAAGTAAAAATTACATTAAATACTTTTTTAATAACGATGTGTATGTTTGTAATTTAGAATAGGAGACTTTTTTGCGTGATTATATTTATTTATAACACATTTGCTCATAAAGGGTCTCTTATTTCACCATTTTCAATATCGTTATGTATGTCATTATGTACTTGTGCGTTATTGTAATGTAAAACGCACGAGTTTCTTTTTAATAAGGTAAAACGTACGGTTTATCAAGATTCTCTATCTAAAACGAATGGTACTTTTTTAAACCTTAGTAAAAAGATTTTATGTCAGAAAAGTGGTCAACATTTTATGAATAAAATTAACTTTGGGAGATCAAATTTAAAAAAATAACATTTAATTCTTTAATTTAATTAATTTTGACTATAAATTACAACCTCTAACACAAACAAAAAATATTCATTTACTTTATTAGTTATACAGGCTGTTTTGTGCCTTTGCCTTTAAAAAAAGCGCTGATGCGCACGCATCGCTAAATTGTGAACAAGTAAAAATTATTCCGCGCGCTTTTTCTTTCCGTGAAAGTCCGAGTTTTATCTGTTTCCTCGCAAATATGTTATAAAACGTCGTATGACATACGTGCGCTTTGATAATTACAGCCTCTGCCTTTTTGTAGCCCTCGCCTACGGCTCGGGCTAGCAATATCGCCTCGGCTGTAATTTTTAACTTACCACACTTATATCATAATGTACTATTTCAAAATGGGTTTAATGTTTGTAAGCAATCGTAAAAGATGATTGTAAATCCGTATGATGAATATTCTATGTTAATATTACAGAAACTTCTTTGTTTCTCTCAATTGAAACACTAAACTAGTTCCACTATTATTCCACTAAATTTTAACGTACTCAATCCATAAATCACATATATTGAAAACTAGTACCAAGAAAAATGATAAAGTTTTCTCACAGCTTAGCTAACTCTCTAGTTAGTAGAAGTCAGAGTAAAAGTGTCCAACAGTTCTTCTATAAGTACCGGCCGATAGCACATAATCGTTTATCAAAGAGCAGCGAGCGGTGAACAGACCGGACAAGTTAGTGGACTCCATGTGAAGTTTGCAAAGCGTTAAGAACAAAATAAAATTGAAAAAAACTTGTGTTTACAAATACTGAGGCGTTATCCAAATCCAGTGCCCAAGAAGTGCTAAAACCAGGCACTACTTCTCAGTTTTATATAATGTTTGCCTTTGTTAACATTCACACGTGCTATAAATATGGTGATCTTATTTCCAAATCATTAAGGAATTTGTATTTTGAGAAATATTAACTTTACTATAGTACCTAAAAGTTACAATGCAATTCAAAACGATTTAATTATTCTATTCATTTATGCCATTTTTTATTACTCTTTCACTTTTTAATGTTTGTGTTGTTTTTCCTAGGGTTTGTATTTTGAATTGTGTTAGCATTATTGATTATTTTTGTAAATTATTGTTATGATTATTTTGATTTATTAATGTATAGTTTCAAATACAATTGGTTAATTGTTTTATGAACAATTAAATGAAACGAAATGTACCACTACGATAAGGTAGGTAACATAAATTATTATTTGAAAATCTTCTAACGGAAAATAATTGTTGTCGTGAGTATAAAAACACATGACATGTGTTGTATAAACTAAGAGATTATGCAGACATAGCATGACCGGACTATGAGACATAGCGCCGCATCTCCGTACAACTCGGTGAGTCTGGTCGCAACTGAAAAGTATCACAGTGCATTGTACTCGGCAAAGAATATATGCAAAACTTTTAGAGCAGAAGCGACATTCAAAGAGTAGGCAAATTGTGTGATGGCAATAAGAAGAGCTGTTTTAGAGGTTAAGTGGAGTTTGATTTATTGATGCTTTGGCACTAAGTGTTGTTTTTTCTAAGTACTTATGTACTAGGATTTAAAAAAAATGTACACTATACTGTGCGTGTGCACCGTTAGCGACTTAAGTCGTGACTGTAACATTAATGCTTTTTCAATTAAATAACGAAGGACATAATAAAAATGCACATTATAAGAAACAGTGAAATGTTTACAAGAATGTCTTACATGTACAAATAGTTTGTGTACAAATAGACAAGAGCAAAAGATAGAGAAACATCGAGTGCACGAGGCCTATACCCAATGAGGAGTTCCTACTCATTCATAATATTGTTACGCCGAGGCTGTTAAACAATGGGTAATAATCGAAGTTTCTCGAGCGCTTTTGTCTGTCTTATTGTTTGCGGTTTCGCAGAAAGGGAAGTGGCCATTATGTCGAAACACCGACCCTTTCCTGGAACAATTGAGATCGTTCTCGAACAATCGAAATATGCGCGATATAAATAGGCCGGAGAGATGGCCGGACAGTCAGTCTGGATTAAGCTATACGTGCGATCATTTCGGTGACTTTAAGTGGTGCAACAGTGGTGTGAATTAGTGTGATGTGATTACGTGTGACCAAGTTCGTGTATTCATCGTTTAGTGCTGAATAAAAGTGTTATTTTGGTCAGACCGATTCCCATTATTTTATCCCGAACCCTCAGCTCGTAACAATTTGGTGTCAGAAGTGGGATAAAATAATGCCGGTTCTACCAAAGGATAACGTGGACGGTGTCAGGACGAGAGGTCAACGGCAACAGGAAATGGATGAAAGGCGGTTTGGGGAGTCTCCAGTTCAAGAAGCTCAGCAGAGGCGTCAGCCGATAGAGAAGGAATCAGCCGCCGCCGAATCATTTGGAGCTTCATCATCATCATCATCCGTCGGTCAAGCTCCTGTGACAGGCGATCTTGCTGCTATTATGGCAATGCTTCGTCAGGATAAAGAAGAGCAGCGTCGTCAACAGGAAGAGCAGGCTCGGTTGCAGGAGGAACAACGCCGTCAGCATAAAGAAGAGAAGCGTCGTCAGCAGGAAGAGCAGGCTCGGCTGCAGGAGGAACAGCGCCAGCAGGATAAAGAAGAGCAGCGTCGTCAACAGGAAGAGCAGCGACGTTGGCAGGAAGAACAGGCTCGGTTGCAGGAGGAACAGCGCCGTCAGGACAAAGAAGAGCAGACTCGGTTGATTAAAGAATTGTTCAGTTCAATTGGAAAGGAAGTCCAGTGTGTGAAAGAGCAGATAGAATATCATGAGAGCCGTATGTCGGAAGTTGAAATTCAAATCGCCAAGTTGAAAAAAGCTCTGGATGTCCTAAGGTCTGGAGACAGCATTGTGGCTCCTACAATTGCTACACCTTCAGCGCGAGATTTTAAAATGCCACCATTTGATGGAAGTTCTTCGTGGTCAGCCTACAAGATTCAGTTTGAGGCAGTTGTCAAGGCCAACGGATGGACAACGGTGCAGGCCATGACGGCTTTAACACTAGGCCTTCGTGACCAGGCACTTAGAGTTTTAGAGGCTCTTGGAAAAGATTTCACCTATGAACAGCTGTTGGAGGCACTGGAGTCACGCTATGGTGACGCACATCTGGAACATGTTTTTCGAGCGCAGTTAAAGGACCGGAGCCAGCGTAACTCGGAGAATTTACAGCAGTGGGCTCTTGAGATAGAAAAGCTGGTTCGAAAGGCATACCAAACCTCGTCAACACCCCTTGACGGTTATTTGTTTCAGGCATTCGTAGACGGAATACGTGATTTGGAAGTGAGAGCTGCTGTAAGGCTTGGACATCCAGATTCTTTGAAAAATGCCTTGGCCCATGCATTGGAGGTGGAGGCTTTACGTCAGGACCACCGAGCTCACCGCATCAGAGAAGTAAAGGACTCTTACACTCACGACAGTCGTCCAAAGTTTAGCCCTAGATGCTGCGGGCGTGGAGAAAGAGGACATCTGAGGTCAAGCTGCCCAAAGAAGGTGGAGGCCGTGCGTCAGGACCACCGAGCTCACCACATCAGAGAAGTGAAGGACTCTTATACTGGGTACAATCGGCCAAAATTTAGTCCTAGATGCTACGGGTGTGGAGAGAAAGGGCATCTGAAGTCAAATTGCCTAAAAAGAGAAGAGAGCACGGATGAGTTATCACGACGACCATGCCTTGAAAACTGTAAACATTGTGCCGAAGAGAAGCCTAAAGAAGCGGTGCCCGTCAGGCTGTTGAGAAGTTTGAGAAAGGATCTAAGTGACGAATGGAAAGAAACTTTGCAGCAGGCACAACAGGATGACAAAGACCTTAAACCCATCATTGAAAGGATCACAGCGGGTACCACTAAGCCTTTGTGGAGTGACATTGCTGCTCTGAGTTCAACAACGAAGAGTTATTGGGCACAGTGGGAGAGCCTGGTTATCCACGACGGGGTGCTGTGTCGCAAATGGGAAACCGCTCGTGGAGATCACTGTCATCTGCAAATGGTGGTTCCCAAAGCCAAGGTCCCTAACGTGCTACAACTCTACCATGAAGGATGTTCGGGAGGCCACATGGGAGTAAAAAGGACACTGTTAAAAATAAGGGAGCGGTTTTACTGGATCCATTGTAGAGAAGATGTTGAAGACTGGTGCCGAAAATGCACTACTTGTGCGGCAGTGAAAGGACCCCATACACGCAGCAGAGGAGCACTAAAACTGTATAACGTTGGAGCCCCATGGGAGCGTATAGCCCTGGATATTGCAGGACCATTCCCTGTAAGTAAAAATGGAAATAAGTACTTCATGGTCGTTATGGACTACTTCACAAAATGGCCCGAAGTTTTCGCCATTCCTAATCAAGAAGCTTCGACGGTAGCAGATAAACTAGTTCACGAAGTTTTCTGTCGTTTTGGAGTTCCCCTGGAAATTCACAGTGATCAAGGAAGGAATTTTGAATCACAAGTATTTCAGGAGACATGCCGAATAATGGGGACTCATAAAACAAGAACCACTTCTTATCATCCTCAGTCTGATGGAATGGTGGAAAGATTCAATCAGACGTTGGAGAGATATCTGGCCAAAGTGGTCGAAAATAAGCAAAACGATTGGGACCAACACATACAGCCGTTTTTACTGTCATACAGAAGTGCAGTCCATGAGAGTACAGGCGTCACTCCTGCGTTGGCAAATTTTGGAAGAGAGCTGCGGTTGCCTGCAGACCTGATAACTGGCCTTCCTCCAGATTCTCCGCGTGCCATCACAGATTATGCAAACGACCTGCGCAATAAAATGAACGACATAAATGAACACATTCGACTAACTGGTCAACAAATGTCTGAGAAGATGAAGACCCGATATGACCGAAATTCAAACAACTTGCGATTTGATGAGGGATCACAGGTCTGGTTGCACAATCCGATACGGAAAAAGGGAAAATCCCCTAAACTACAAGCAAAATGGGATGGACCATACCGTGTCTTGACCAGGATTAATGACGTCACATACCGAATTCAGAAGGGAACGCGAGGTGCGCCTAAAATTGTTCATGTTGATCGGCTGGCGCGATATTACGGGGCTAACAATGCTCGGGACGAGCATGTTTTAGGAGGGGGCAGTGTTACGCCGAGGCTGTTAAGCAATGGGTAATAATCGAAGTTTCTCGAGCGCTTTTGTCTGTCTTATTGTTTGCGGTTTCGCAGAAAGGGAAGTGGCCATTATGTCGAAACACCGACCCTTTCCTGGAACAATTGAGATCGTTCTCGAACAATCGAAATATGCGCGATATAAATAGGCCGGAGAGATGGCCGGAGAGTCAGTCTGGATTAAGCTAAACGTGCGATCATTTCGGTGACTTTAAGTGGTGCAACAGTGGTGTGAATTAGTGTGTTGTGATTACGTGTGACCAAGTTCGTGTATTCATCGTTTAGTGCTGAATAAAAGTGTTATTTTGGTCAGACCGATTCCCATTATTTTATCCCGAACCCTCAGCTCGTAACAATATGTTACAACTTTTGAAAAAACAAACAAATAAATAAGTAAATAAAGAAAGCTTTAATAATTCATAAAATGCAAATAGTTACAAAAGAGGAATGTTATAAGTTACGATTAAGACAAACCTTCTAAGGTGTTGTATAAGTATTTTATAAATCTGAGTTTTAATAAAATAAAATTTTAAAATTAAAAAATGGAATACTGAGTTTATGATATGATAAAATAAAGGTAAGCTATGAATATTTTTGCAAGCCATCAAAATAAACAATTATTAACCTCTGTCTAAAATAAACAGTATATAAGTGTTAAAACACAACATAGATAAAAAATTAACAAAGTTTTAAATTTTATTTTTTGAACTCTTGAAGTGTCACCATGTCTTATAACCTTATAACTGTAAAATAAACAAGCTTATGTCGTTTTCCATGGGTAATGAATCGAACGATTCAGTGAGGGCGTCTAAACACAGGCAATCAATCTATAACTGTCTGTTGAACCTTCTGTGGTGGTAAAGTACTAGCGAGTTTTATCAGTCGGCCGCAGCCTTCACTAAGATACACCAAACCGAGCGGATACAAAGATATTTAAACTTTCAATATCGTTTTATACGTCGGAGGAGGATTTCAGTGTATTCTTGCATTTGTCTAAAACAAGAGATTTGTGTTTTTTAACTCTTAATGCAAAAATAAGTTTGACGCATACATATGTCAGTGTGTCTGTCTGTTGTTCGTTACGTTTAGTATAGAGTCACTATTTGTCTGAATAGCAATAACTAAAAACACCATGTAATTTAGCATCATGCCACGTTTTTCGCAGAGCTTGGCGTTATCATAAATATTGATTTAGGAATTTTATGATACAAGTATTACGTAAAAAACCTATTAATTCCCAGATTTTGAAAAACTATAAACAAATTGTTTATTAAAATAATAATTGGTCTGAATTCTGCCTCAGCTCACCAGCTTAAAGCAAATTATGTTCAATTTAAAGTTGAGAGCGATTCGCTGCATCCTCGCGGCGATACCCCCTCCGCACCGGGAAATGGATAGCGATAAGGTATATACTACGACTAGAGGTTGCGTTGTGCGCGAGCTGCTCGCAGCTCGCGTGTTTTTCTTTTAGTCGAAGAAGTAATTAAAGAGGATATCGAGCTGTTAAAAGCCTTCAAAGAGGATATCCATGTGTAAGAAGCAGTCAAAGACGATATCGAAATGGAAGAAGCAATCAAATCAAAGAGGATTTCCAAGTGGAAGCAGCAATCAAAGATGATATCGAAGTGGAAGAAGCAATCAAAGAGGATATTGAAGTGAAAGAAGCAATCAAATAGGATATCGAAGTAGCAGAAACAATCAAAGAGGAAATTATAGTTGAGGAAGAAATCAAAGAGGATACCAAGGTGGTAGAAGCATTCTAAGAGGATGACGAAGTAAAAAAAGCAATCAAAGACGATATCGAAGTGGAAGAAGCAATCCAATGGATATTGAAGATGAAGAAGGAATAAAAGAGGATATCGAAGCGGAACAAGCAATCGTAGAGGATATCAAAGTTAAAGAAGCAATCAAAGAGGATACCAATGTGGAAGAAGCAATCAAAGAGGATATCGAAGTGGAACAAGCAATCAAAGAGAAAAAAATTGGATGTTCCAAAATGATCATGATAATGGTTGTATAAAAAAATATTTTGTAAAAGTTTGCTAGGCGTAACTGTTCCCGGTTAGAAGATACGAGCGATTTAAGATTTGTATTAAAACCCATAATTTTGTAGAGTGGGAATTGAAGTAAAAGAAGCAATTGAAGAAAACATATAAGTAGAAAAAGCAATTAAAAAGGATATCAAAGTGGAAGAAGCAAAAATAGAGGATATCGAGGTGAAAGAAGCATTTAAAGTGGAAGACGAAGTAAGAGAAGCATTCAAAACGGATGTCAAGGGCAATGATGGTATTAAAAAAACTATTCCACCAAAAATTTGTACCAATATTTTGTAAAAGTTTGCTAGGCGTAACTCTTCCCGTTTAGAAGATACGAGCGATTTAAGATTTGTATTAAAACCCATAATTTTGTAGAGTGGAAATTGTAGTAAAAGAAGCAATTGAAGAAAACATATAAGTAGAAAAAGCAATTAAAAAGGATATCAAAGTTGAAGAAGCAAAAATAGAGGACATCGAAGTGAAAGAAGCATTTAAAGTGGAAGACGAAGTAAGAGAAGCATTCAAAACTGATGTCAAGGGCAATGATGGTATTAAAAAAACTATTCCACTAAAAATTTGTACCAATATTTTGTAAAAGTTTGCTAGGCGTAACTCTTCCCGTTTAGAAGATACGAGCGATTTAAGATTTGTATTAAAACCCATAATTTTGTAGAGTGGAAATTGTAGTAAAAGAAGCAATTTAAGAAAATATATAAGTAAAAAAGCAATTAAAAAGGATATCAAAGTGGAAGAAGCAAAAATAGAGGATATCGAGGTGAAAGAAGCATTCAAAGCGGAAGACGAAGTAAGAGAAGCATTCAAAAAGGATGTCAAGGGCAATGATGGTATTAAAAAAACTATTCCACCAAAAATTAGTACCAATATTTTGTAAAAGTTTGCTGGGGGTAACTCTTCCCGTTTAGAAGATACGAGCGATTTAAGATTTGTATTAAAACCCATAATTTTGTAGAGTCGATATTGAAGTAAGAGAAGTAATTGAAGAAAATAGAAAAATAGAAAAAACAATTCAAAAGTATATTGAAGTAAAAATGCCATCAAAGAGGATTTCGAAGTTATAGAAACAATTAAAGAGGATATCAATGTGGAAGAAACATTCGAAAACGAAAAGGAAGTGAGAGAAGAATTCAAAATGATGGCAAGGGCGATGATGACGATTCCACCAAAAATTTGTGCTACAAAAAAAAATTGATTTTCCAAAATGATCACAGTGGATGTTGCATAATAAAAAAAAATTGACGTTCCAAAATGATCATGTGGATGAGGCATAATTTAAAAAAATGATGTACCAAAATGATCACAGTGGATGTTGCATAATACAAAAAAAATAATAATAATTGACGTTCCAAAGTGATCATTGTGGATGAGGCGTAGTTAAAAAAATGATGTACCAAAATGATCACAGTGGATGTTGCATAATACAAAAAAATAATAATAATTGACGTTCCAAAGTGATCATTGTGGATGAGGCATAATTAAAAAAAATGATGTTCCAAAATGATCACAGTGGATGTTGCATAATAAAAAAAATAATAATAATTGACGTTCCAAAGTGATCATTGTGGATGAGGCGTAGTTAAAAAAATGATGTACCAAAATGATCACAGTGGATGTTGCATAATACAAAAAAACTAATAATAATTGACGTTCCAAAGTGATCATTGTGGATGAGGCATAATTAAAAAAAATGATGTTCCAAAATGATCACAGTGGATGTTGCATAATAAAAAAAAAATTGACGTTCCAAAGTGATCATTGTGGATGAGGCATAATTAAAAAAAATTATGTACCAAAATGATTACAGTGGATGTTGCATAATAAAAAAAAAATTGACGTTCCAAAGTGATCATTGTGGATGAGGCATAATTTAAAAAAATGATGTACCAAAATGATCACAGTGGATGTTGCATAATACAAAAAAAATAATAATAATTGACGTTCCAAAGTGATCATTGTGGATGAGGAATATTTAAAAAAGATTATGTTCCAAAATGATCACAGTGGATGATGCATAATAAAAAAAATAATAATTGACGTTCCAAAGTGATCATTGTGGATGAGGCTTGATTAAAAAAATGATGTACCAAAATGATCACAGTGGATGTTGCATAATAAAAAAAAATAATTGACGTTCCAAAGTGATCATTGTGGATGAGGCGTAATTAAAAAAATGATGTACCAAAATGATCACAATGGATGTTGCATAATAAAAAAAAATAATTGACGTTCCAAAGTGATCATTGTGGATGAGGCATAATTAAAAAAAATTATGTACCAAAATGATCACAGTGGATGTTGCATAATAAAAAAAAATTGACGTTCCAAAGTGATCATAGTGGATGAGGCATAATTGAAAAAAAAATGATGTTACAAAATGATCACAGTGGATGATGTATAATAAAAAAAAAAAATTGACGTTCCAAAGTGATCATTGTGGATGAGGCATAATTAAAAAAATGATGTACCAAAATGATCACAGTGGATGTTGCATAATAAAAAAAAAATGACGTTTCAAAGTGATCATTGTGGATGAGGCATAATTAAAAAAATGTGGATGTTCCAAAATAAACGTGATGAACGTTGCATACTAAAAAAAAAAAAAATTGGATGTTCCAAAATGATGATGATGACCTTTGCAAAAACTATGAAAGTTATCTCATGTCCCTCCACCACCATTATATAGAATCAAGCAAATTTACAGTAATTTTATAGTACACACAAGCCGTGGGCTCCCTACAAAAACAGTATGAAAATTACGGCAAACGAAATTTACGGTTTACGGTATTCATACAGAAATATTTTGTGTGGGACAATTTTTTTTTTGTATGAAAGACCATTTTTTTTTCATGGAACCGGATATAAAAAAATGTCCTCTGCAACATTAGTTTTTGCGCCAACGCTGTAAGACCTATACTTTCCGAGATACGAGGTGGATGGGAGCGAATGGGGGACAAAAGGGGTACTTTAGGATTTATTCCCAACTCATCGGAACTCCCTCTATACGATCCCACCAAACATTTTCACCCTACGAGGTGGCATCTGGGAGAACAAACATGTCAATGAGTCAGTCAGTCAGTCAGTCAGTCAATCAATCAGTGAGTGGTAATCGAGCTATATATAGTATAACTAGAGGTTGCGTAGTGCGCGAGTTGCACGCAACTCGCGTGTTATTGTTTTTGTCGAAGAAGCAATCAAAGAGGATTTCGAGCTGTTAAAAGCGATCAAAAAGGATATACATGTGTAAGAAGCAGTCAAAGACGATATCGAAATGGAAGAAGCAATCAAATCAAAGAAGATATCCAAATGGAAGCAGCAATCAAATATGATTTCGAAGTGCAAGAAGCAATCAAACAGGATATTGAAGTGAAAGCAGCAATCAAATAGGATATCGAATTAGCAGAAACTATTAAAGAGGAAATTGAAGTTGAGTAAGCAATCAAAGAGGATACCGAGGTGGTAGAAGCATTCTAAGATGACGAAGTGAAAAAAGCAATCAAAGACGATATCGAAGTGGAAGAAGCAATCAAAGAAGGTATCGAAGTGGAAGAAGCAATCTTAGAGGATATCGAAGTGGAAGAAGCAATCAAAGATGATATCGAAGTGGAAGAAGCAATCAAAGAGGATATTGAAGTGAAAGAAGCAATCAAATAGGATATCGAAGTAGCAGAAACAATCAAAGAGGAAATTAAAGTTGAGGAAGAAATCAAAGAGGATACCAAGGTGGTAGAAGCATTCTAAGAGGATGACGAAGTAAAAAAAGCAATCAAAGACGATATCGAAGTGGAAGAAGCAATCCAATGGATATTGAAGATGAAGAAGGAATAAAAGAGGATATCGAAGCGGAACAAGCAATCGTAGAGGATATCAAAGTTAAAGAAGCAATCAAAGATAAACAAGCAATCAAAGAGAAAAAAATTGGATGTTCCAAAATGATCATGATAATGGTTGTATAAAAAAAAATTGAACGTTGCAAAAAAGATCATGATGAACGTTGCATAAAAAAAAATCTGGACGTTCCAAAATGATCATGATTGACGTTGCATAATATAAATGTATGTTGCAAAATGATAATGATCAAAAATTTGTACTAATATTTTGTCAAAGTTTGCTAGTGCTATCTCTTCCCGTTTAGAAGATACGAGCGATTAAAGTTTTGTAAGAAAAATCATAAATTTGTTGATTGGATATCGAAGTGGAAGAAACTATCAAAGAGAATGTTGAAGTGGAAGAAGCAATCAAATAGGATATCGAAGTGGCAGAAACAATCAAAGAGGAAATTGAAGTTGAGTAAGCAATCAAAGAGGATACCGAGGCGGTAGAAGCATTCAAAGAAGATGACGAAGTGAAAAAAGCAATCAAAGACGATATCGAAATGGAAGAAGCAGTCAAAGACGATATCGAAGAGGGAGAAACAATCAAAGAGGAAATTGAAGTTGAGTAAGCAATCAAAGAGGATACCGAGGTGGTAGAAGCATTCAAAGAAGATGACGAAGTGAAAAAAGCAATCAAAGACGATATCGAAATGGAAGAAGCAGTCAAAGACGATATCGAAGTGGGAGAAGCAATCAAAGAGGATATCGAAGTTAAAGAAGCAGTCAAAGATGATGTCGAAGTGGAAAAAACATTCAAAGAAGATGACGAAGTGAGAGAAGCATTCAAAACGGATGTCAAGGATGACAATAAAAAAACAGTTGCACCAAAAATTTATACCAATATTTTGTACAAGTTTGCTAGGGCTATCTCTTCCCGTTTAGAAGATACGAGCGATTGAAGTTTTGTATGAAAGACCACAATTTTGTAGAGAGCATAATGAAGTAACTGAAGCAATTAAAGAGGATATGAAAGTAGAAGAAGCATTTTAAAGGGATAACGAAGTGGAACATGCAAAAATAGAAGATGTCGAGGCGGAAGAAACAATCAAAGAGGATATCGAAGTGGAAGAAGCAATCAAAGAGGGTATCGAAGTGGAAGAAGCCATCACAGAGGATATCGAAGTGAAAATGCTATCAAAGACGATATCGAAGATGAAGACGCAATCAAAGAGAATAATGCAGTGCAAGAAGCAATCAAAAGGAAATCGAAGATGATATCGAAGTGGAAGGAGTAAACAAAGAGGATATTGAAGTGGGAGAAGCAATCAAATAGGATATCGAAGTAGCAAAAACAATCAAAGAGGAAATTGAAGTTGACTAAGGAATCAAAGAGGATACCGAGTTGGTAGAAGTATTCAAAGAGGATGACGAACTGAAAAAAGCAATCAAAGACTATATCGAAGTGAAAGAAATAGTCAAAGACGATATCAAAATGGAACAAGCAATCAAAGCGGATATCGAAGTGGAAGAAGCAATCAAAGAGGATATCAAAGTGGAAGAAGCCATCACAGGATATCGAAGTAAAAATGCAATCAAAAACGATATCGAATATGAAGACGCAATCAAAGAAAATATTGCAGTGCAAGAAGCAATCAAACGGAAATCAAAGAGGAAGGAGCCCTTACAGAGGATACCGAAGTGAAAATGCCATCAAAGAGGATATCAAAGATGAAGAAGCAATCCAATGGATATTGAAGATGAAGAAGGAATAAAAGAGGATATCGAAGTGGAAGAAGCAATCGTAGAGGATACCAAAGTTAAAGAAGCAATCAAATAGGATATCAATGTGGAAGAAGCAATCAAAGAGGATATCGAAGTGGAACAAGCAATCAAAGAGAAAAAAATTGGATGTTCCAAAATGATCATGATAATAGTTGTATAAAAAAAATTGAACGTTGCAAAAAAGATCATGATGAACGTTGCATAAAAAAAATCTGGACGTTCCAAAATGATCAGGATTGACGTTGCATAATATAAATGTATGTTGTAAAATGATAATGATCAAAAATTTGTACTAATATTTTGTCAAAGTTTGCTAGTGCTATCTCTTCCCGTTTCGAAGATACGAGCGATTAAAGTTTTGTAAGAAAAATCATAAATTTGTTGATTGGATATCGAAGTGGAAGAAACTATCAAAGAGAATGTTGAAGTAGGAGAAGCAATCAAATAGGATATCGAAGTGGCAGAAACAATCAAAGAGGAAATTGAAGTTGAGTAAGCAATCAAAGAGGATACCAAGGTGGTAGAAGCATTCAAAGAAGATGACGAAATGAAAAAGCAATCAAAGACGATATCGAAATGGAAGAAGCAGTCAAAGACGATATCGAAGTGGGAGAAGCAATCAAAGAGGATATCGAAGTTAAAGAAGCAGTCAAAGATGATGTCGAAGTGGAAAAAACATTCAAAGAAGATGACGAAGTGAGAGAAGCATTCAAAAAGGATGTCAAGGATGACAATAAAAAGACTATATCGAAGTGAAAGAAATAGTCAAAGACGATATCAAAATGGAACAAGCAATCAAAGCGGATATCGAAGTGGAAGAAGCAATCAAAGAGGATATCAAAGTGGAAGAAGCCATCACAGGATATCGAAGTAAAAATGCAATCAAAAACGATATCGAATATGAAGACGCAATCAAAGAAAATATTGCAGTGCAAGAAGCAATCAAACGGAAATCAAAGAGGAAGGAGCCCTTACAGAGGATACCGAAGTGAAAATGCCATCAAAGAGGATATCAAAGATGAAGAAGCAATCCAATGGATATTGAAGATGAAGAAGGAATAAAAGAGGATATCGAAGTGGAAGAAGCAATCGTAGAGGATACCAAAGTTAAAGAAGCAATCAAATAGGATATCAATGTGGAAGAAGCAATCAAAGAGGATATCGAAGTGGAACAAGCAATCAAAGAGAAAAAAATTGGATGTTCCAAAATGATCATGATAATAGTTGTATAAAAAAAATTGAACGTTGCAAAAAAGATCATGATGAACGTTGCATAAAAAAAATCTGGACGTTCCAAAATGATCAGGATTGACGTTGCATAATATAAATGTATGTTGTAAAATGATAATGATCAAAAATTTGTACTAATATTTTGTCAAAGTTTGCTAGTGCTATCTCTTCCCGTTTCGAAGATACGAGCGATTAAAGTTTTGTAAGAAAAATCATAAATTTGTTGATTGGATATCGAAGTGGAAGAAACTATCAAAGAGAATGTTGAAGTAGGAGAAGCAATCAAATAGGATATCGAAGTGGCAGAAACAATCAAAGAGGAAATTGAAGTTGAGTAAGCAATCAAAGAGGATACCAAGGTGGTAGAAGCATTCAAAGAAGATGACGAAGTGAAAAAGCAATCAAAGACGATATCGAAATGGAAGAAGCAGTCAAAGACGATATCGAAGTGGGAGAAGCAATCAAAGAGGATATCGAAGTTAAAGAAGCAGTCAAAGATGATGTCGAATTGGAAAAAACATTCAAAGAAGATGACGAAGTGAGAGAAGCATTCAAAAAGGATGTCAAGGATGACAATAAAAAAACAGTTCCACCAAAAATTTACACCAATATTTTGTACAAGTTTGCTAGGGCTAGCTCTTCCCGTTTAGAAGATATGAGCGATTGAAGTTTTGTATGAAACACCACAATTTTGTAGAGCGCATAATGAAGTAACTGAAGCAATTAAAGAGGATATGAAGTAGAAGAAGCATTTTAAAAGGATAACGAAGTGGAACATGCAAAAATAGAAGATGTGGAGGCGGAAGAAACAATAAAAGAGGATGACGAAGTGTAACAAGCAATCAAAGAGAATGTTCGAATAGTGGATGTCGCATAATAAAAAAAAATTGACGTTCAAAAATGATCATAGTGGATGAGGCATAAATAAAAAAAAATTGATGTTCCAAAATGATCACAGTGGATGTTGCATAATAAAAAAAAATTGACGTTCCAAAAGTGATCATTGTGGATGAGGCATAATTTAAAAAAAAATTGACGTTCCAAAATGATCATTGCTGATGAGGCATAATTAAAAAAAATTGATGTTCCCAAATTATCACAGTGGATGTTGCATAATAAAAAAAAAGAAATTGACGTTCCAAAATAATCATTGTGGATGAGGCATAATTAAAAAAAAATGATTTTCCAAAATGATCACAAAGGATTTTGCATAATAAAAAAAATGACGTTCCAAAAGTGATCATTGTGGATGAGGCATAATTTAAAACAAAATGATGTTCCAAAATGATCACAAAGGATTTTGCATAGTAAAAAAAAATTGACGTTCCAAAAGTGATCATTGTGGATGAGGCATAATTAAAAAAAATTGATTTTCCAAAAAGATCACAAAGGATTTTGCATAATAAAAAAAAATAATTGACGTTCCAAAGTGATCATTGTGGATGAGGCATAATAAAAAAAATGATGTACCAAAATGATCACAGTGGATGTTGCATAATACAAAAAAAAAATAATAATTGAAGTTCCAAAGTGATCATTGTGGATGAGGCATAATTAAAAAAAATGATGTTCCAAAATGATCACAGTGGATGATGCATAATAAAAAAAAAAATAATTGACGTTCCAAAGTGATCATTGTGGATGAGGCATAATTAAAAAAATGATGTACCAAAATGATCACAGTGGATGTTGCATAATAAAAAAAAAATGACGTTTCAAAGTGATCATTGTGGATGAGGCATAATTGAAAAAAAATGATGTTACAAAATGATCACAGTGGATGATGCATAATAAAAAAAAAAAATTGACGTTCCAAAGTGATCATTGTGGATGAGGCATAATTAAAAAAATGATGTACCAAAATGATCACAGTGGATGTTGCATAATAAAAAAAAAATGACGTTTCAAAGTGATCATTGTGGATGAGGCATAATTGAAAAAAAATGATGTTACAAAATGATCACAGTGGATGATGCATAATAAAAAAAAATAATTGACGTTCCAAAGTGATCATTGTGGATGAGGCATAATTAAAAAAATGATGTACCAAAATGATCACAGTGGATGTTGCATAATAAAAAAAAAAAAAATGACGTTTCAAAGTGATCATTGTGGATGAGGCATAATTAAAAAAATGTGGATGTTCCAAAATAAACATGATGAACGTTGCATACTAAAAAAAAAAAAAAAATTGGATGTTCCAAAATGATGATGATGACCTTTGCAAAAACTATGAAAGTTGTCTCATGCCCCTCCACCACCATTATATAGAATCAAGCAAATTTACAGTAATTTTATAGTACACACAAGCCATGGGCTCCCTACAAAAACAGTATGAAAATTACGGCAAACGAAATATACGGTTTACGGTATTCATACAGAAATATTTTGTATGGGACAATTTTTTTTTTGTATGAAAGACAATTTTTTTTTCATGGAACCGGATATAAAAAAATGTCCTCTGCAACATTAGTTTTTGCACCAACGCTCTAAGACCTATACTTTTCGAGATACGAGGTGGATGGGAGCGAATGGGGGACAAAAGGGGTACTTTAGGATTTATTCCCAACTCATCGGAACTCCCTCTATACGATCCCACCAAACATTTTCACCCTACGAGGTGGCATCTGGGAGAACAAACATGTCAATGAGTCAGTCAGTCAGTGAGTGGTAATCGAGCTTTATATAATATAACTAGAGGTTGCGTTGTGCGCGAGCTGCTCGCAGCTCGCGTGTTTTTCTTTTAGTCGAAGAAGTAATTAAAGAGGATATCGAGCTGTTAAAAGCCATCAAAGAGGATATCCATGTGTAAGAAGCAGTCAAAGACGATATCGAACTGGAAGAAGCAATCAAATCAAAGAGGATTTCCAAGTGGGAGCAGCAATTAAAGAGGATATTGAAGTGAAAGGAGCAATCAAATAGGATATCGAAGTAGCAGAAACAATCAAAGAGGAAATTAAAGTTGAGTAAGCAATCAAAGAGGATACCGAGGTGGTAGAAGCGTTCTAAGAGGATGACGAAGTAAAAAAAGCAATCAAAGACGATATCGAAGTGGAAGAAACAGTCAAAGACGATATCGAAGTGGAAGAAGCAATCAAAGAGGATATCGAAGTGGAAGAAGCAATCAAGAGGATATCGAAGTGGAAGAAGCAATCAAAGAGGGTATCGAAGTGGATGAAGCCATCACAGAGGATATCGAAGTGAAAATGCTGTCAAAGCCGATATCGAAGACCAAGACGCAATCAAAGAGAATATTGCAGTGCAAGAAGCAATCAAAAGGAAATTGAAGATGACATCGAAGTGGAAGGAGTAATCAAAGAGAATGTTGAAGTGGAAGAAGCAATCAAATAGGATATCGAAGTAGGAAAAACAATCTAAGAGGAAATTGAAGTTGACTAAGGAATCAAAGAGGATACTGAGATGGTAGAAGTATTCAAAGAGGATGACGAAGTGAAAAAGCAATCAAAGACGATATCGAAGTGAAACAAATAGTCGAAGACGATATCGAAAAGGAAGAAGCAATCTTAGAGGATATCGAAGTGGAAGAAGCAATCAAAGAAGATATCGAAGTGTAAGAAGCCATCACAGAGGATATCGTAGTGAAAATGCTATCAAAAACGATATCGAAGATAAAGACGCAATCAAAGAGAATATTGCAGTGCAAGAAGCAATCAAAAGGAAATCGAAGATGATATCGAATTGGTAGAAGCAATAAAAGAGGATATCAAAGTGGAAGAAGCAATCAAAAAGAATATCGAGCTGTTTAAAGTTATCGAAGAGGATATCCATGTGTAAAAAGCAGTCAAAGACGATCGAAATGGAAGAAGCAATCAAATCAAAGAGGATATCCAAGTGGAAGCAGCAATCAAAGATGATATCGAAGTGGAAGAAGCAATCAAAGAGGATATTGAAGTGAAAGAAGCAATCAAATAGGATATCGAAGTAGCAGAAACAATTAAAGAGGAAATTGAAATTGAGTAAAAGACGTCGAGGACAATGATAAAAATAAAAAACGGTTTCACCAAAAACTTATACTAATATTGTGTAAAAGTTTCCTAGAGCTATCTCTTCCCGTTTAAAAGATACGAGTGATTTAAGTTTTGTATGAAAACCCATAATTTTGTGGAGTGAAAATTGAAGTAAAAGAAGCAATTGAAGAAGAGATATAAGTAGAAAAAGACATTAAAAAGGATATCAAAGTGGAAGAAGCAAAAATAGAGGATATCGAGGTGAAAGAAGCATTCAAGGAGGAAGACCAAGTGAGAGAAGCATTTAAAAAGGATGTCAAGAGCAATGATGGTAATAAAAAAACTATTCGACCAAAAATTTGTACCAATATTTTGTAAATGTTTGCTAGGCGTAACTGTTCCCGTTTAGAAGATACGAGCGATTTAAGATTTGTATTAAAACCCATAATTTTGTAGAGTGGGAATTGAAGTAAAAGAAGCAATTGAAGAAAACATATAAGTAGAAAAAGCAATTAAAAAGGATATCAAAGTGGAAGAAGCAAAATGAAAGAAGCATTTAAAGTGGAAGACGAAGTAAGAGAAGCATTCAAAACGGATGTCAAGGGCAATGATGGTATTAAAAAAACTATTCCACCAAAAATTTGTACCAATATTTTGTAAAAGTTTGCTAGGCGTAACTCTTCCCGTTTAGAAGATACGAGCGATTTAAGATTTGTATTAAAACCCATAATTTTTTTGAGTGGAAATTGTAGTAAAAGAAGCAATTGAAGAAAACATATAAGTAGAAACAGCAATTAAAAAGGATATCAAAGTGGAAGAAGCAAAATTAGAGGATATCGAGGTGAAAGAAGCATTTAAAGTGGAAGACGAAGTAAGAGAAGCATTCAAAACGGATGTCAAGGGCAATGATGGTATTAAAAAAACTATTCCACTAAAAATTTGTACCAATATTTTGTAAAAGTTTGCTAGGCGTAACTCTTCCCGTTTAGAAGATACGAGCGATTTAAGATTTGTATTAAAACCCATAATTTTGTAGAGTGGAAATTGTAGTAAAAGAAGCAATTGAAGAAAATATATAAGTAAAAAAGCAATTAAAAAGGATATCAAAGTGGAAGAAGCAAAAATAGAGGATATCGAGGTGAAAGAAGCATTCAAAGCGGAAGACGAAGTAAGAGAAGCATTCAAAAAGGATCTCAAGGGCAATAATGGTATTAAAAAAACTATTCCACCAAAAATTGGTACCAATATTTTGTAAAAGTTTGCTGGGGGTAACTCTTCCCGTTTAGAAGATACGAGCGATTTAAGATTTGTATTAAAACCCATAATTTTGTAGAGTCGATATTGAAGTAAGAGAAGTAATTGAAGAAAATAGAAAAATAGAAAAAACAATTCAAAAGTATATTGAAGTAAAAATGCCATCAAAGAGGATTTCGAAGTTATAGAAACAATTAAAGAGGATATCAATGTGGAAGAAACATTCGAAAACGAAAAGGAAGTGAGAGAAGAATTCAAAATGATGGCAAGGGCGATGATGACCGTAAAATAACGATTCCACCAAAAATTTGTGCAACAAAAAAAAAAGATTTTCCAAAATGATCATGTGGATGAGGCATAATTTAAAAAAATGATGTACCAAAACGATCACAGTGGATGTTGCATAATACAAAAAAAATAAATAATAATTGACGTTCCAAAGTGATCATTGTGGATGAGGCGTAGTTAAAAAAATTATGTACCAAAATGATCACAGTGGATGTTGCATAATACAAAAAAAATAATAATAATTGACGTTCCAAAGTGATCATTGTGGATGAGGCATAATTAAAAAAAATGATGTTCCAAAATGATCACAGTGGATGTTGCATAATAAAAAATAATAATAATTGACGTTCCAAAGTGATCATTGTGGATGAGGCGTAGTTAAAAAAATGATGTACCAAAATGATCACAGTGGATGTTGCATAATACAAAAAAAATAATAATAATTGACGTTCCAAAGTGATCATTGTGGATGAGGCATAATTAAAAAAAATGATGTTCCAAAATGATCACAGTGGATGTTGCATAATAAAAAAAAATAATTGACGTTCCAAAGTGATCATTGTGGATGAGGCATAATTAAAAAAAATTATGTACCAAAATGATTACAGTGGATGTTGCATAATAAAAAAAAATAATTGACGTTCCAAAGTGATCATTGTGGATGAGGCATAATTTAAAAAAATGATGTACCAAAATGATCACAGTGGATGTTGCATAATACAAAAAAAAAAATAATTGACGTTCCAAAGTGATCATTGTGGATGAGGAATATTTAAAAAAGATGATGTTCCAAAATGATCACAGTGGATGATGCATAATAAAAAAAATAATAATTGACGTTCTAAAGTGATCATTGTGGATGAGGCTTGATTAAAAAAATGATGTACCAAAATGATCACAGTGGATGTTGCATAATAAAAAAAAAAATTGACGTTCCAACGTGATCATTGTGGATGAGGCGTAATTAAAAAAATGATGTACCAAAATGATCACAGTGGATGTTGCATAATAAAAAAAAAATAATTGACGTTCCAAAGTGATCATTGTGGATGAGGCATAATTAAAAAAAATTATGTACCAAAATGATCACAGTGGATGTTGCATAATAAAAAAAAATTGACGTTCCAAAGTGATCATAGTGGATGAGGCATAATTGAAAAAAAATGATGTTACAAAATGATCACAGTGGATGATGCATAATAAAAAAAAATAATAATTGACGTTCCAAAGTGATCATTGTGGATGAGGCATAATTAAAAAAATGTGGATGTTCCAAAATAAACATGATGAACGTTGCATACTAAAAAAAAAAAAAAAATTGGATGTTCCAAAATGATGATGATGAACATGAACACCATTATATAGAATCAAGCAAATTTACAGTAATTTTATAGTACACACAAGCCGTGGGCTCCCTACAAAAACAGTATGAAAATTACGGCAAACGAAATTTACGGTTTACGGTATTCATACAGAAATATTTTGTATGGGACAATTTTTTTTTGTATGAAAGACCATTTTTTTTTCATGGAACCGGATATAAAAAAATGTCCTCTGCAACATTAGTTTTTGCGCCAACGCTGTAAGACCTATACTTTCCGAGATACGAGGTGGATGGGAGCGAATGGGGGACAAAAGGGGTACTTTAGGATTTATTCCCAACTCATCGGAACTCCCTCTATACGATCCCACCAAACATTTTCACCCTACGAGGTGGCATCTGGGAGAACAAACATGTCAATGAGTCAGTCAGTCAGTCAGTCAGTGAGTGGTAATCGAGCTTTATATAATATAATATTTTGTAAAAGTTTGCTAGGCGTAACTGTTCCCGGTTAGAAGATACGAGCGATTTAAGATTTGTATTAAAACCCATAATTTTGTAGAGTGGGAATTGAAGTAAAAGAAGCAATTGAAGAAAACATATAAGTAGAAAAAGCAATTAAAAAGGATATCAAAGTGGAAGAAGCAAAAATAGAGGATATCGAGGTGAAAGAAGCATTTAAAGTGGAAGACGAAGTAAGAGAAGCATTCAAAACGGATGTCAAGGGCAATGATGGTATTAAAAAAACTATTCCACCAAAAATTTGTACCAATATTTTGTAAAAGTTTGCTAGGCGTAACTCTTCCCGTTTAGAAGATACGAGCGATTTAAGATTTGTATTAAAACCCATAATTTTGTAGAGTGGAAATTGTAGTAAAAGAAGCAATTGAAGAAAACATATAAGTAGAAAAAGCAATTAAAAAGGATATCAAAGTTGAAGAAACAAAAATAGAGGACATCGAAGTGAAAGAAGCATTTAAAGTGGAAGACGAAGTAAGAGAAGCATTCAAAACTGATGTCAAGGGCAATGATGGTATTAAAAAAACTATTCCACTAAAAATTTGTACCAATATTTTGTAAAAGTTTGCTAGGCGTAACTCTTCCCGTTTAGAAGATACGAGCGATTTAAGATTTGTATTAAAACCCATAATTTTGTAGAGTGGAAATTGTAGTAAAAGAAGCAATTTAAGAAAATATATAAGTAAAAAAGCAATTAAAAAGGATATCAAAGTGGAAGAAGCAAAAATAGAGGATATCGAGGTGAAAGAAGCATTCAAAGCGGAAGACGAAGTAAGAGAAGCATTCAAAAAGGATGTCAAGGGCAATGATGGTATTAAAAAAACTATTCCACCAAAAATTAGTACCAATATTTTGTAAAAGTTTGCTGGGGGTAACTCTTCCCGTTTAGAAGATACGAGCGATTTAAGATTTGTATTAAAACCCATAATTTTGTAGAGTCGATATTGAAGTAAGAGAAGTAATTGAAGAAAATAGAAAAATAGAAAAAACAATTCAAAAGTATATTGAAGTAAAAATGCCATCAAAGAGGATTTCGAAGTTATAGAAACAATTAAAGAGGATATCAATGTGGAAGAAACATTCGAAAACGAAAAGGAAGTGAGAGAAGAATTCAAAATGATGGCAAGGGCGATGATGACGATTCCACCAAAAATTTGTGCTACAAAAAAAAATTGATTTTCCAAAATGATCACAGTGGATGTTGCATAATAAAAAAAAATTGACGTTCCAAAATGATCATGTGGATGAGGCATAATTTAAAAAAATGATGTACCAAAATGATCACAGTGGATGTTGCATAATACAAAAAAAATAATAATAATTGACGTTCCAAAGTGATCATTGTGGATGAGGCGTAGTTAAAAAAATGATGTACCAAAATGATCACAGTGGATGTTGCATAATACAAAAAAATAATAATAATTGACGTTCCAAAGTGATCATTGTGGATGAGGCATAATTAAAAAAAATGATGTTCCAAAATGATCACAGTGGATGTTGCATAATAAAAAAAATAATAATAATTGACGTTCCAAAGTGATCATTGTGGATGAGGCGTAGTTAAAAAAATGATGTACCAAAATGATCACAGTGGATGTTGCATAATACAAAAAAACTAATAATAATTGACGTTCCAAAGTGATCATTGTGGATGAGGCATAATTAAAAAAAATGATGTTCCAAAATGATCACAGTGGATGTTGCATAATAAAAAAAAAAATTGACGTTCCAAAGTGATCATTGTGGATGAGGCATAATTAAAAAAAATTATGTACCAAAATGATTACAGTGGATGTTGCATAATAAAAAAAAAATTGACGTTCCAAAGTGATCATTGTGGATGAGGCATAATTTAAAAAAATGATGTACCAAAATGATCACAGTGGATGTTGCATAATACAAAAAAAATAATAATAATTGACGTTCCAAAGTGATCATTGTGGATGAGGAATATTTAAAAAAGATTATGTTCCAAAATGATCACAGTGGATGATGCATAATAAAAAAAATAATAATTGACGTTCCAAAGTGATCATTGTGGATGAGGCTTGATTAAAAAAATGATGTACCAAAATGATCACAGTGGATGTTGCATAATAAAAAAAAATAATTGACGTTCCAAAGTGATCATTGTGGATGAGGCGTAATTAAAAAAAATTATGTACCAAAATGATCACAGTGGATGTTGCATAATAAAAAAAAATAATTGACGTTCCAAAGTGATCATTGTGGATGAGGCATAATTAAAAAAAATTATGTACCAAAATGATCACAGTGGATGTTGCATAATAAAAAAAAATTGACGTTCCAAAGTGATCATAGTGGATGAGGCATAATTGAAAAAAAAATGATGTTACAAAATGATCACAGTGGATGATGTATAATAAAAAAAAAAATTGACGTTCCAAAGTGATCATTGTGGATGAGGCATAATTAAAAAAATGATGTACCAAAATGATCACAGTGGATGTTGCATAATAAAAAAAAAATGACGTTTCAAAGTGATCATTGTGGATGAGGCATAATTAAAAAAATGTGGATGTTCCAAAATAAACGTGATGAACGTTGCATACTAAAAAAAAAAAAAATTGGATGTTCCAAAATGATGATGATGACCTTTGCAAAAACTATGAAAGTTATCTCATGTCCCTCCACCACCATTATATAGAATCAAGCAAATTTACAGTAATTTTATAGTACACACAAGCCGTGGGCTCCCTACAAAAACAGTATGAAAATTACGGCAAACGAAATTTACGGTTTACGGTATTCATACAGAAATATTTTGTGTGGGACAATTTTTTTTTTGTATGAAAGACCATTTTTTTTTCATGGAACCGGATATAAAAAAATGTCCTCTGCAACATTAGTTTTTGCGCCAACGCTGTAAGACCTATACTTTCCGAGATACGAGGTGGATGGGAGCGAATGGGGGACAAAAGGGGTACTTTAGGATTTATTCCCAACTCATCGGAACTCCCTCTATACGATCCCACCAAACATTTTCACCCTACGAGGTGGCATCTGGGAGAACAAACATGTCAATGAGTCAGTCAGTCAGTCAGTCAGTCAATCAATCAGTGAGTGGTAATCGAGCTATATATAGTATAATAAAACATTTTGTCGGTTTATCCTCAACATCTATAATTATAATAAAAAAAGGTAAAGTTTTTGGTTGTTTGTGGATAAATGACCTGATATAGGTTGCTATGAGCCGTCGGGTGCAGGGCGCGCAACATCGGTTGCTCTGGAAGTCTATGGGGGAGGACTATGCTCAACAGTGGACGTTTTTTGTCTGATATGATGATGATGATGATGATGAAAGTTTGTTGTTTAAGTAGATTCTTAAATTTCTCTACTAAGGGATGGGCCAGCTAGTGTTAATAAATACAAATCTCAGTATGAGCATGCTACAGGTTTGGTACGGAGAGATATCACCATGCGTAACATTGTAACTACAAACTTAAGTTGTTAACGTAGCTAACGCAAGACCAACTTTTATAAGGTCACCTTTCCATTCAAGGAGTTTTTGGTGTACAGTTTCTGTGGTCAAGTATTATCGATAAGGTGGGTTTTCGATGAACTTATTAGAACTTTGAAGTCTGTTTCGTGTGTATTCCTATTGTTTGTCTCCATTAAACGTATTTCAGTAACTTATTTAGAAGCATCACACTAGTAAGCAGTAATAGCTTGTATTATTTGATTCTTCTTGTTCTTTTCCAATATTCTCTAGTAGGTTGCCTCCGCCTTTACATAACAATTTTTTTCAATCATTTTAACTACGATGTAAGTACTTGTATCCGTTGTGCTCTGCGCTCGCTCAAATCGTCGCTCAAGCTCTCCAGCTCTCGCTTATGTCATTATTCGAAGGGCTCTCTCGCGAGATCCTAGAATAAAAATGAAATGCTGAAGATTCATGTTTTCTTAGAAGCTAAGTGAATGTGTTTCAAGTTTTCTATCAGAACTACAATCGTAATTGGTTTTCCTAATTACAACTTTTAATTTGTCATCTGATTTGTAATAATTAATTTTAATTCTATTTGACCCCTTTATTATAATTTTTAATTGCCAAGCTAAACGCTGAAGTGTGTGAAACAATCGAATATTATTTATAATACTGTTACGAGCTGAGGGTTCGGGATAAAATAATGGGAATCGGTCTGACCAAAATAACACTTTTATTCAGCACTAAACGATGAATACACGAACTTGGTCAAACGTAATCACAACACACTAATTCACACCACTGTTGCACCACTTAAAGTCACCGAAATGATCGCACGTATAGCTTAATCCAGACTGACTCGGGAGCAACTACTGTTCACGCGAGACCCTTCCCACGTCAGTCCTCCAGGGCCTCGCTGAGACTAACTCACTCAGACTCAGACTTGAGACTGACTGAGACTGACTGAGACTGACTGTCCGGCCATCTCTCCGGCCTATTTATATCGCACACATTTCGATTATTCGAGAACGATGTCGATCCTTCCAGGAAAGGGTCGGTCCCTCGACACAATGGCCACTCCCCATTCTGCGAAACCACAAATAATAGCAACAATAACACAGCAAGACAAAAGCGTTCGAGAAGGTCCGATTATTACTCATTGTTTAACAGCCTCGGCGTAACAATACTACGTTTTGATTCATTTTATACTCTGAAAGGCGAGATCCTTCAAAATACCATTGGCATACAATACTAACATTAAAATAATTGATCGAGCAAAGCGAGATCTCTAAATCAACTTGAGCTAATCGGCGTTGTATGTACATATGTATGTTTGTTTGTACGAGGATAACTTTCGAAGCATTGATACGATCATCGTGAAATTTGATACATAAGTAGGTAGTGATAATAATATAGTTCATGGGCGATAATAATTATCATCAGAGTTTGTTTTTTAATATCGGTATACTGACGACTATTATAATTCTGTAGTAAGACATTATGAAGACAAAATAACTAAATTATATATCTATTTTCTCCTTTAAAACATCAGAGCTCTTGCATGCAAGTTGAATACACTGGCATAAATGTAAGACCGTATATTGTAAATAGTATGTTTTTTGCAAATAAACGATTGAATCTGAAATCTTGAATCTTATCTTGTAGTACGAGTTGTCAAATACGCAAAAGCCAAAAGTTTTCATGACGCTGCAACGAAAACTGAAAACGCTCACGAAAACTCTTGACGTTTGCGTATTCGACCACTCGTAGTAAAAGCCCAGAGCGTTGACGGATCAAAGTATTTTCGGAGGAAACTGCGCCAAGGCAAGAAGAACAACACAAGACAGAATCTGCTAGTAAACAGTCCTACGAGTTGGTGCCTGAGGCCTAAGCCGGCTCTCGGGAAGGCGTCTATGTGAGCACTAACAAGCGGTCCTTGTTTTATTCTATCACTTTTCGAAACGTAATCGTGCTGTCAATCGAGGATCTAGCCTGAGTAGGTTTTAAGAAGAACTCAACTTTGTGTTCTGCCAGAAAAAAGAAGCCTATGTCTCAATTCCGCACATAATCCTAAATATACCTACCATATTTAATTGAAATCAGTCTAGTCTTTTTGTCGTCTAAACGCAACAAACTGACAGATAGAGAGAGAGTTACTTCCGAATTTTTAATATTTGTATGTATATTGTTACGAGCTGAGGGTTCGGGATAAAATAATGGGAATCAGTCCAACCAAAATAACACTTTTATTCAACACTAAACGATGAATACACGAACTTGGTCACACGTATCACAACACACTAATTCTCACCACTGGTGCACCACTTAAAGTCACCGAAATGTTCGCACGTATAGCTTAATCCAGACTGACTCGTGAGCAACTACTGTTCACGCGAGACCCTTCCCACGTCAGTCCTCCAGGGCCTCGCTGAGACTAACTCACTCAGACTGACTCAGACTCGAGACTGACTGTCCGGCCATCTCTCCGGCCTATTTATATCGCACACATTTCGATTGTTCGATAACGATGTCGATCCTTCCAGGAAAGGGTCGGTCCCTCGACACAATGGCCACTCCCCATTCTGCGAAACCACAAACAATAGCAACAATAACACAGCAAGACAAAAGCGTTCGAGAAGGTTCGATTATTACTCATTGTTTAACAGCCTCGGCGTAACAATATGAATGCGATACTAATATAATCGATTTGACCTACTGCTCACTCTACACCAGCCCAACACCATTCACCATCTGTGATGATTAGCGGATCATTTTCAAATTGAATTAATAAGTTCCTCTCTTTCTCTACAGTAGTCAATTAATTCTTAGTATTGCTTCAAAGTCTGATCGCAATAGCTCGCCTCACTACTAGTAGTCTAATCCGCAGAAACTGGGTTAAATTAGCATATGTGTGAGCGAGACAGCCATAGTATTGTTTGCTCATCGAGCGAGGCTTAACAAGTTTGTTAATAAGATGCCGTTAGTACGGAAAGCTTAGAACCGGGAACCAGGCTCTTAGACAAATGTATCTGGAGCGTTAACGATAAACGAACATGCTTAAAAGTCAACATAATATCAGCCATAGGTCGTCCACTGCTGGATATAGGCCCAAACAAATCTATTACGCTAAACACATACGATTACCATTGGGTCTTATTGCGATTCAATTGCACTAAATAATTACAGTGCACTTTGACAGGTACGCGATACACGATATATATGTATGTACATATATACGTTTTGTTGCTACCAGTTAATGGTGACGTTCCTATTGCATTTTTTCTAAAGGTTGTTTGGAAGGAATCTCTTTCAGCAATAAGACTATTGTAGGATTTAGCTAAATTTATTTCTAAAAGTACTCCGGTATACGTATCTATATTGTGTATGGGAGGGGGTCGGGTTGCTTCCCACGGGAACTTCGAAACGATTTATATTAATTTTATACACCTTGTTACACTTGTACCGTTGTGCGACAAAAGGGTTTACTGTGAGTTCATTTTGAATTGATATTAGCATGTAAACCTTTGTTTAAACAGTAGCATAATAAGGTAATAAAGATATAAACCCACAGTAACCCAGATCAATTCATTATTAATTCTAGAAACCGACGTTATTGAAGTTAAAAAAATAGTGAACTCTTTCAAGAATACCTACTCTGCAGGGTGGGATGGTATTTCTTCTATCTTCCTAAAAAAGTGTATTAGCGTCTTAGACTTGCCAATCTCGCATCTCTGTAATCGGTGTCTGTTAACAGGAACATTTCCTAAAGTTCTAAAGGAATCCGTGGTAGTTCCCATATTTAAAGCAGGAAAAAGTGATAACATTAATAATTATCGCCCTATATCTCTATTACCCTCTGTTGCCAAAATTCTTGAAAAGCTCATCAACATTCGCCTTGTAGGATTCCTTGAAAAAAACAATATCCTCTCAAAAAATCAATTTGGATTCAGGGGTAAAAATCTACGGTCGACGCTATCGAGAGCCTTGTGACGCAGATTGCGGATAATCTTGACAGCAAATATAAATGCATCGGAGTGTTTCTTGAGCTGGCCAAGGCCTTCGACACAGTCTCAATTCCGCTATTATTCCGTAAATTAGAATCCATTGGTGTTCGAGGTACTCCATTAGATCTCCTCAAAGACTATCTCCGAGACCGATCCCAGACTGTGAAGATAGGCGACAAGTACAGTTCTAAACAAACTTTGAATTTTGGGGTTCCGCAAGGATCTGTACTCGGACCGACACTTTTTCTCATTTATATAAATGGCCTATGCGATATTATGTTACCTAACGCAAAAATCATAACGTTTGCTGACGATACAGCCATCATCTTTAAAGGTAAAACTTGGGAGGATGTTCGATTAGAAGCTGAAAGTGGGATGCGTACAATTATACACTGGTTAGATAATAGTTTACTAACGCTCAACTTAACTAAGACAAAATATGTAACATTCTCCATTTACAATAACCATCAACCTAGCTCAGACTTTATAATAAAGGCTCACAATTGCCCTGTTGATAGTAAGAATAACTGCCATTGTCACACTCTCTCAGCTACGGATACTATCAAATACCTTGGAATAACTATAGATAAGAATCTGAACTGGAAAGCTCATATTGACACTCTTAAATCTCGTGTCCGTAAGCTCATTCATGTATTTAAAAAAATAAGATATCTGCGTGATGAGGTAACCAGTAAAACAGTCTACCTTACCCTCTGTCAGTCCTTAATAACCTACGGTATCTCAGCTTGGGGAGGAGCGGCTAAAACTCATCTAATTAAATTAGAAAGAACCCAGCGGTCTATTCTAAAAGTTTTAAACTTTAGGCCGTTTAGATACCCTACCGTTGACCTCTATAGAGAAACCCTAGTACTTACTGTGCGCCAGCTTTTTATCAAATTCGTGATCATAAGACAACACTTCCATCCTTGCCGAACTGACAAACTGTCAAGCAGAAGAGTGCATGAAGTGTACAAAGTCCCTGCATGTAAGACTGCTTTTGCGCATACCTTTGTGTATTTTCTGGGACCTTTTTTATATAACCGCATGAGTAAAATTGAAAAGTTGGAAGACAAGACCAGATTCATATTGGGAAAAATTCTAAATCGGCTCTTACGGCAGTATGACTATGATTCTACTGAAAATTTATTACATACTATTAAATAACTTCGAACAGAACTGTTAGTCTTAAGTTATCTTTTATTTGTTGTTGCTATAAATCTGCCTATAAACTGTTATTAATTGTAAGTTATATTTATTTATAAATATTTATATATATGTTTTGCATGTTAGTTTATATTAGATAATCATAGATATTTATAGTTTCATGTTTGTTAACCATTTACTCTATTTATAATTACAAGGAAAAAATAAGTGTCTGCCCTGCATGGGGAGTGAAGAGCTACCTCGCCGTAACACAGTTTTTAACTAGCACGGGAGGTATGTTTCGAAACCTTAGTGCTTGCAGTATTTATACTGTTTATTATATTAATAAGTCATTGTTTGTTTGTATACAATGCAATGCACTCTGTATTCCAAAGTGGTTAAATAAACTTATTCTTATTCTTATTCTTAAGGTATATGGCCAGCTGCTTTTTTGATGAATAGAAATCGACTAAGGCCTTCTTAATATTCCGGGGGGTAATTACTTAAAATTTGCGACAGCAATCAGTCGCAAAACGTCAATTTGCATATAGAAACTAACGCCACCAGCAAAGAGACGGCAACAGATAGAACTATTTTACCATTTTAAATTTGAAGATTCGCGACCGGTTGACGTTTTGTTGCTGTCGCTGATTTTAAGAATATTCAATTTAAGATGGAACACAACCTGATATTAGGGATATGCCCTACGATGCACTGCTCTGCGTCCATCAACTTGAGGTATACAGATGTAAAGCTTCATATGCTTGTAATTCACCGGTACCCATACTCTTCAAACCTAAACATAGTAATGCTGCTTGGCGGCAAAAAAATGTTTGATGGTAGTACTTTCCCGGGCGAGCCCTTTCACAAAAAACTCTACTACTACAATGAATTATTTCCAGTGAGGATTATTTCGCAGTCTATTTTATACCACTGATCATAAAATCTCTACTTTAATACAAACCAATTATAATTTAATTTTAATTATTCTGTGTATGTATCAGATGTGAAAGTTTAATCAGGCCAATGTTTACAAGTTTTTAATTTACGCAGTTCGCGCAAAGCAGTGCTAATGGAAATGCAAAATTATTGTTTTAATAAGCTTTGATACTGAAAGCGTATAAAGCGAGCGAGCGAAGATACAGCGGACAGTGCTATCGAATTAAACTGAGTCGTTTTCCTAAGGTTTTTTCATTGTTTTTTCTCAGATTCGATTCGGATCGTTGTGTCTTTAAATCCCGGCCATTCAACAATGGATTTTTGTACTCGAAAAACATATGTGTACACATGCTCAAAACGAAGAAATTGACATGCCCTAAAACTAAACATTCGAAGGCATGTGTCTTCGGGTTAGTACCCTAATAAGCGTCGATGGGCTTGCACATATGGCATACTATATACCATGACGATGTCCATTATGGGTCTATTTTAATTTTGTCTTCCCTGACAGTCATTGAGTAGGGCTATCATTAAAAATTTAGAAGGGAGAGATCCACGCGGCAGAATTTCATGTCCGTTGTAATTATCTCCAATTTGCGGTATATTCCGATTGTTTCAGACAGTCCTTTAAAGGTGTGAATATAATACTCATTCGCGGAATTGATTTAAATATGTACCCATTCAGATGAAGCGTTGCATTACAGTATCTCAAGTGAGTCTCAAAATCTAGCTGCGGCCACATTTCCCACACCAAGCTTCCCAATTGTCGCGTATTCTCTAAAATTGAAGTCTAATCTCCCGAGTTCAAAGTAAATCATGCGCAGAATGTATGCGTCAATACATTAATATTGATGGCGCTCGCTTATATCTTCCACAAATAGTGGAATTAATGTTCGCTCGATAGTGCGTTATCAGCTGCATTCTGATTTCATATTTAGGATTATTTTGAATAATCGTCCATGTGTGGTATGATTATTTTCAGGGCAATATCAGTACATTTAGTGTTCATAAAATTCATGCTGTAATGTTAAAGATACATTTAGCTGTGCTTATTTTATGTAAGCAACACTCTTGATCGCAATCAGTGGGAGCAAGTAGATAAGATTTCACCATTATCATAATTATTGTAGAAATTATCCAGCAAAATCTGTAACTTATGACCTATCAAGGCCTCTCAGGAATATCGTCCGTGCGATGTGAAGACAACGCCACAATGCTTTCATACCAGCTGGCTTCACAGTATGAATCACTAAATATTAAAATAGCAGAAGCACCAGTTCACGTAACGATTGCATGGCCTACTTCCGCCCAAATACTAGACAATGTGAAGAATGTGGTCACAAAACAAGCAGTGCACAAATTATTCAGATGACACTCGCCGGCTCGGGACATGTGCCCGCGCCCACGCGCCGCTACACAGCTGCCTTCACAAACAATACGTACCTAATGGAAGAACGGCTCACTTATCAATTTTCAGGAAATAAAATATTACACTGTGAAGGTGTATCTCCATTAATTTTGCATACCTACTAACATAACTTCTTTATGTTTGACTAAATGCCATGCTAGCGGCCAATCGATGCAACCAAACTGCAAACACAAGTGTAAAACCAATAGTAAAATGCAGTCTAAATAAGTTACTCTTCTAGAAAATTACCTATAAGTTTCGAGGCTAACTAACTAAAACACGGATGTTTATTTTTGCCTCTTGCATATTATATTGAATATCGGCTTCTCACATCATAACACAATTGATTGGCGACATCAGCGAGGCAATCTAGAAGAGCCGCATCCAGCAAGCCAACGACGCAGAGCCCGTCCGAGAAACGTACCTAAACCAATTTGATGATTTTAATATGGTTTGTGATGAACCTCGGAGCTGGTCATCATTTTCTGACGTGTTTCCACTAGCTAGAACAATGATGATGGAAAAAATAGTAAATCGTAAAGTGAACGTAAAATCATCAACATCATCATCATGTTCCTGCCTTCTGCCCATATTACGTAGGGTCGGCACAAAATGCAAACCGAATGTGACCTAACCTAACCTAACCATATTGTTTTTAAAACCATCCCTAAAATTACGAATCGCCAGGATTTGAACCCGCTACCTTGTAATATCACTCACTTTTTTATCTAGATTTTGATCATGGTGAGATAGATTCTGTGTTTCCTTTTACCATACTTTAACATTTTCATCATTATTTTGGTCAGAAAACTCTTATTTAATTCTCGAGCTCTCGAGAATTAAATGCCCATTATTACATTTTTATATGAGTGGAAAGTGTAGAATAATGATGCTATATTTATTTTAACTTTTTAGGACTAGAAACACAAAAATAAACAGACCTGACAGGGGTACTGACATGACATTTTAGCCATATATTTATTTACTTTTAAGGCTGTACTGGCCGCCAACTAGAATATACTCAAAAAATAACTTTGGAACAGGTCCGGATGACATTAGGATCCTTGGAAAAGACAGTCTGCAATTAGGAACAGCGGGAGAAAGATCTCAGAGTGAAACGCTTCAAACAGTATCATTTTATCAATCAGTCAGCGCAGCCCGGAAGCAGTTTGTTCTTGACGGCGAAGCTCTACCGGCTTGAACCTGGGAGCCTGACCCTCTCGAGGTTGGAGTCCTCATGTCTCCCTCTTGGACCCTCGAGGCTGGAGACCTTTGCTCAATACAGACCTGGAGGTCTAGCCTGCTACGTCGACCGAGATCTGGTGGCCTAACCCCAGAATCCCCCATCTCATTTAGTACTAACCTAACAACTTGATCTTACTCCAGCCAGATCACGGTGGAGCTACTTCGTCCTTTGGGCCTCTCGTCGACGCAGGCTAGAGGCTTCACTAGGCCTCAACTAGCACGCATTCTACCGGTCCTGCAGACTACCGGATTTATCGTTTGTGCGCACCATAGTGGGACAATAAGTGTTTTTGATAAGTATCGTATTATTAGTTTAAATCATAACACATTGTAAAATCCCTCTTTCTTTTTAAACCATTACGAAGGTCTAAATTGCACTTGGCTAACAGCTCTCTCTCCTTATAAAGGAGATAGTTGTAATATTACAACCTTCTTCGTGATACGGGGTTGCGTTGTGATACTAAAAGTCTTATTAACTTTCTTAAAGAAAAAGCCCAATAGAAGTTCAGTTTTGACTTGAAGTAAATATCTCTGGCTCCGGGACTCGTGGACGTAAATGAAAACGGTTACGAGTATGCTGTGATTGCATTAGTGAGGCCGTGCGCCGGCAGTGGCAGGCGAATGTGTGCGGCGCGCTATCGATATCTTTGAGCGAGCGAACTAGCCTGCAAGCAAACTGATACAGGCTAATCATGTTACTATCAATAGGCTAACCATGCTATACAGGCTTGTGGATCTAATCTAACCGTTAATCTAACCTAAACGAGTCCTTTGAACTCGTCAATTTTCATCATTACATACATGGTAGGTACTTTGAATATGTATGTTCTTTGTCCTCACAAGAATAATGTTTGTTTTACGACTATTACAAATTCGATATTTTGTATTGGGTAAAAATAGTAAAGATCAGTAAAAGTAAATGTTTTCAGTAAAAATTTTAATAATCAGCTGTTTTATGTATATCATTAATCTGCATATCATTGCATTTGGGGCAATCCAGCCAGTGTTAGGGACACTTCCTCCTGGTTGTGATCTGGAGCAGATGACCTATCTATAAATCGTTTGCAACGGTATTTAGATGATTCAACTGTTTCTTCTGTATTTTATAGTCTTGTAAGTAATTGTATATTCTTTCTGTTAATATATTAATACATTACTCATATATTAATACGTGAAGAGAAGACTCTGCTCACCTTTTAAAGCTTATTGATCGAGCGAAGCGAAATCTCCAAATTAACTTGGGCAAATCGGCGCTGTATGCATGTATGTATGTTTGAATGAATGAATGAATGAATGAAAATACTTTATTGTACACCACACAAGAAACAAACAAAAAATATAAAAATTCACAAAGCAACAAGTACAATGGGCGGTCTTATCGCTTAGAAGCGATTTCTTCCAGACAACCTTTGGATGTAGAGGATTTTTGTAACATTACAATAATGGAGGGGGGTATATATTAACAGAACGCTGATCATTTAATAGATATATAATAAAAGATATATATACATACATATATATAATAGATATTAAGGAGAGCGCTGATCATTTACAATAAAATAAAACAGTATACTTAAATAAATATTGACAATATATACCTAAGATAAATAAAATTAAATAAAAATACATATACATAAACACACATACATATATATTATATATAGCGACACTACGACGTTTCTGAGCGATAAAATATTTTCACTCTTGTTTTAAATGTGGCTAATGATGGAGCTTGCCGTATTGAGACCGGTAATGTGTTCCAAAGACGTGTTGCTTGAACTGTAAAGGAATCATCATAGAATCTAGTTCTACGAGTATGCACTGGGGTTTTCAGCATCAAATTTTCAGATGATCGGAGCGAGTGAGGATTAGAGCAGTGAAGGAACTCAAATCGTTCCTTCAAGTAGGAAGGGGTTAAGGGATTTTGGAGGATGTTGTACAAAAGAGAAAGGATATGAGCATTCCGGCGAAGACGAATGGGTAACCACTTGAGTTTGAGACGAAATTCGGAGATGTGATCAAATTTACGGAGTCCAAAAATAAATCGAATGCAGAAATTTTGCAGACGCTCAAGCTTGTTTAGTTGGTCCTCCGTAAGGTCAAGATAGCTGGCGTCAGCATAGTCAAGAACGGGGAGAAGAAGTGACTGTGCAAGCGCAATTTTTGTAGCGGTAGGTAGAAAGTTACGCAGCCTCCTAAGCGAGCCAGCAGATGCGGACATCTTTTTACTCACAGACTCAAGCTGCGGAACCCACGACATGGAACTGTCTATTAGTATACCTAAGTTTTTAACGTGTTTGCTGAAAGGAACTGTCACACCATTAAATTCTACACTAGGAATAGCTGTCCAGTCTATTTTTGATAACGTGCGAGAGCTTCCTACTACAACGACTTGAGTTTTTTGAGGGTTCACTGTAAGACCGTATGCCTTGCTCCAGTCCCGAATACGGTTAAGTTCGTTGTTGGTACGGTGGTTTGTTTGTTTGTCTGAGGATAACTTTAGAAGCGTTGATCCGATCATCGTGAAATTTGATACATAGGTACAATTAATACAAAACATAGTGATGGTACAATTTTGGTGTGACTAAATGAGCTGTTGGGTATGGTGGTAATGATATGTTGAGGGGTTTTTGAGATATTAGGGTTCAAGAGGGGTAAAAAAAATGAAAATGAGACTATAAGGTCAAGTGGGACGTCAAATGAAATGCATTCATTAGTATACTACTTCCTGGACATGCCCACTATGCATTAGTAAACAACCCAAGATTGGGGATAACTCTGATACCCCCGTAAAAAGCACTACTGAACTAAGCCCTAATGACACTAATGATGGCGCCAAGTTCGTAACTACAAGAAAACCGAACCCGTCCAAAATCAGTCACTCACAAGAAAGTTCAGTCGAACTTCGGTCAGAAGTTCTAAACTCTCTCAAGGATGAACTACAGACCTTGATCAAGAACGCAGTTAAGAGCGAACTGAGTACTTTAAAGAGTCAGATATCTACGATCGAATCAACACTAAACTATTTTAGCACTCAGTACGATGATCTCATGAAGACCTTGTCATCCACTACGACTGAAATAAAAAACCTGAGGGATGAGAATGTACGTCTCCGAATAGACGTTGACCTGAATGCTGCTCGTCTACATAGCCTAGAAGAGGAGCTTGCACGCCAACAGCAGTGGAGCCGCCTACAAAACATCGAGGTTGCTGGAGTCCCTGAGTCCAAGGACGAGGACACAGTTGGGATTGTTATAAAGCTGGCCGAAAAAATGGGTATCTCCATGGCAAGCACAGAGGTGGAATTCGCGCATCGTGTTCAGGCGCGTCGGCCAAGCAGCTCGGCAAACGGGCGTTCCATCATCGCTCGGTTCCGTTACCGCTCTACGAAGGACTCGATAGTAGCCGCGGCACGTAAACACCGCGGTATTAAACCGTCCGACATTGGAATGGCTGCTAAAACGAAAAGTGAAAACTCGATTTACATAAACGAACACCTGACTAAGGGTAATCGATCTTTGTTCAAAGACTGCAAAATAAAGGCCAAAGAAGCTAATTTTAAGTTCATTTGGACAAAAAACTGTCGCATCTACGTTCGTCGAAACGAAACTTCGCCAGCCATCCCGATTATAACTTCGGCCGATCTGGTAAAGATAGGTTAATTCTCATTGATTGTAGAGTAGTTAAAATTTTGTGTGTCCTATTTGTTGTTGTTATGTCATTCTTTAAAACTTTTTTACGGTACGCATTTATACACATTATAAACCATCAAATTAACACATTTTCACAATTTTCACAAGTAACCCATCTACCCTTTTTTAATAAACATTTACACAATTACACATACACACCACACAAACACACATTGTATATCCCCATCCTTTTACACACTAGTTTCCACACATATCATTGTAATCCGCTATTTGAAACGCTTTATAATTACTGGAGTACTTGTCTTTCACTATGGCTGTACAAAGTAATGGATTAAAGCTTTTTTACCAGAACGTACGTGGGCTTCGTACAAAAACAGATATATTTTATAATAACCTATTTTTATCTGACTTGGATATTGCTTTAATTACGGAGACTTGGTTACATGATGGCATTCTCGACACTGAGCTTTGCAGTCCTGACAGATACGATCTGTTCCGTAGTGACCGCGGTACGCTTGGCGGTGGAGTGATGATTGCCTGCGCGTCCCGCTTAGGAGCCCGCAGGCGGTCTGACCTTGACCGTGATAATCTCGAATGTATTTGTATAACTATACCTGCGCGTGCACTCGGCTCACAACATAATCTAAATATTATTTGTGCCTACATTCCACCTGACCGAGCACTCACGTTAAGAATGCAAAAATTTACTGAATTGTTGTCAACGTTTGTAAATTGTCACCCCGACGATTACTTTGTTTTAGCGAGAGATTTCAACCTTCCTTGTATTAACTGGAAATCAAAGCAACCAAATGTCCTCAAAAGGGGGCCTGTAGAAATTCAGAACTCAGCAAAGGAATTACTAAACCTGACTTCTTTCTTTAGTTTATCACAACACAATCGCTTTCATAACGCTTATAATAATTTATTGGATCTTATTTTTAGTAACACACCAATTTTTGTTGAAAAATCTACATCCCCACTTGTAAAAGAGGATATTTGTCATCCCGCTGTTGATATCTGTGTAAACGACATTATGATTCCGTCTATTATACCTCCAAAAAGAACAAACATTCTATTTAGGAAGGCGGATTACATAAATTTAAATAAATATTTTATTGACTATGATTGGTCGTTTTTAACTTCTATAAAAGTAGAAGATGCTATTAATGGCTTTTATTCTTGCATAAATGTAGCTATCTCAAAATATGTACCTCAAAAAACTGTTTCATTCACTCATACCTACCCTGTATGGTACAGTAATGCTCTTATTAAATTAATAAAAGAAAAAGCCAAATATCATAGTCGCTGGAAAAAATATGGTAACCCTGATGACTATGAATCTTTTTCTACATTACGTGCGCGCCTAAAAAATCTTGAAAAAAAATGCTATACATCTTACATTAATTTTACTCAAGAACAAATTAAAAAGACACCTAAATTATTGTGGACTTATGTAAAATCCAAAAGAAATAATCGTTCTAATTATCCTAATGTTATGGAATATAATAAGAATAGTTTATCTAATCAGCGGGACATTTGCAATTCTTTTAGTGATTTTTTCTGCAGAAATTTTGTTCAACCTGCGCATACTTATAGTTCTTTCTCTGATAGCAGAGCCCCGTGCTATGATATTATAGGAGGCATACAGATATCGGTCACAGATGTAGAGAAAATCCTTAAAAGCTTAGATTGTTCTAAGGGCGCTGGTTGTGACGGAATACCCCCATTCTTTTTTGTAAAATGTGTAGAATCGCTAGCAATCCCTATAAAAGTTATCTTTAACAGATGTTTCCTTGAAGGATATTTTCCCAAAATTTGGAAAACTGCAAATATTGTGCCCGTACATAAAAAAGGTACTAAGACTGCTATTTCGAATTATCGACCTATATCAATCCTCAATGTTCTAAGTAAATTAATGGAGAGGGTTGTTTATAGCCATATTTACCCACTCATATTTCGCCACATTCCATCGGAACAACATGGTTTTGTGCAAGGTCGCTCAACTAATACTAATCTCTCAACTTTTGCCAACGACGTTCTTCGTGGAATGGATGAAGGTTTTCAGATCGACGTAATATATACTGATTTCGAGAAGGCGTTTGATCGCGTTGATCACATGATCCTTCTTCGTAAGCTCCAAGAGCTAGGAATTCGTGGTAATCTTCTGAGGTGGACAGAGTCTTATCTACGTAATCGTTCACAGGCTGTAGTTGTTGCTGGACACCGTTCTGATCTTGTAGATGTTCCCTCTGGAGTCCCTCAAGGCTCTATTTTAGGGCCCCTATTTTACGCTGCCTACCTGTATGATGTGGGTAGTTGTTTTCAGTTTGCCAAATTCCTCATGTATGCTGATGATACCAAAATCTACGCTTTTATAAAAACTGAAGCAGACTCTCAGAAGCTGCAAAATGATATTAAACGGCTATGTAACTTCTATCGCGATAATAGAATTGGAGTAAATTCTTCAAAATGTTTCCAAATTTCATTCACTCGTAAAATTAAAAAAATAACATACCAATATGAATTAGACAATATACCTTTGGAACATAAAAATAATACACGAGATCTTGGAGTAATCTTTGACTCGAAAATGTTAATGTCTGATCAAGTCGCGGCAGTGGTTGCAAAAGCTTACAGAAATCTAGGGTTTGTCTTACGTGTTAGTCGGCAGTTCTCTGACGCTGAATGTATTAAAGTTCTTTATTATTCTTATGTCCGTAGCGTCTTGGAATGCTGTTGCACTATGTGGAACCCACAATACATAATATATAAGCAAGATATTGAGCGCATTCAATCCCAATTTATTAAAACATTAAATTATCGCACCCATTGTAAAAGAGGCATGACTTACGAGGAATCGTGTAGGTTTCATAAGCTCATGCCGTTAAAGGATCGGCGTTCTTTGCTGCAGATGTTGTTTTTACACGACGTTTGCAGTAATAGAATTGATAGTCCCGAATTAGCGTCTCTAGTTCTTCAATTCAAAACGCCCTTTAAACGTACTAGACACACCACCCTCTTTCATGTTCCTTTCAGTCACACCAACTATGCCCAGAACTCTATCATCTATCGCACGCTAGATAGCTACAATAAGGTTTTTTCGGATATAGACATCTTCTCTAATAGCAAGGCATCTTTTAAGAAACAAGTTATATCTGTTCTTAATCATATATAGCACGTTCCATACAATATTCTGAAACTCAAAGAGCTACACTACACAAAACACTACACAAAACACAAAACACTACACTCTCTCCCTCACTCCCTCAAATATACACATTTACACAGCATCCCTCCTCCCCTTTCATTCTTCAAATGCGTACCTACTAAATTACTAAATTCCTTGAAAATCAATTATTATTTTGTATTGTGTTTTTTAATCTTTTTCTCTAAGCGTCTAATTTCTAATTTCTTAAATGTCTATAAAATGTGAATCTGTTATTGGCATTAAGCATTAGTTATAAGAGTTTGTATACATTGATATCAAGTGCTGTTGATTCTGTGATGAATAAATAAAAAAAAAAAAAAAATTCAACCCTTTTTTATTTTTTGATTAGTCCTTGTATTTTTTGAGTTATTAGCCATAATAAAAACAAAACTTTGACAGAATTCACAGGGTACACCAGTGACCCCACATTGCTGAAATTTGGTGTGTGTGTAAGTAAAGTGTCACAAATAAGGCAAGTCTGAAATCTAGAATAACTGCAACTTTTACCCCAAAAAAAGTACCACATTACATGAACTCCCGTTACCTATAATTTAAATGAAAATGTAGGTCAAGTTATTTTGTTATCATTTCGTGGCACTATTTTGGTAGTCAAAGATTACATTTTAGTTAGCCATAATAAAAACTGAACTTTGACGAAAGTCACAGAGTACACAAGTGACCCCACAGTGCAAAATTTGGTATGCATGTAGCTTAACTTAACTGACACAAATATAGGTAAAAAATATTGTTACGATAAATAGTTGCGAGTACTTACAAAGCTACATACCTGCCATTCTGCTCTGTTGACTTTGCGCGTCAATCAGTCACGACATTGCAAACAATAAAATAAGTAATAGAAAGAGCATACGTTTTATGAACCCTGCATACTGTTTGCGGATCATATATTCTGACTTGCGTCATGCAAACACAGTCAGTCACATCAATAAATATCATAAACAAGAAACTAGATTTAATACTTACTAAAACAGCGGACTAGATGGATGCACATGCTGGATTCTAGCTAAGCGCTATGTAAAACAAGTTTTTTTTGCATATATAAATTTGGCTCCCCCTGAAATTGCCGCCTGGCAAGCGCCCCGGTTTGCCGGTATTTAAATAAGTATTTATTTAAATAAAGCCTTAAAATAAACTTCTCAAAAACAAAAAAATGACATTCCATCCTTATCAGAAAACTTCACTTATTACGCACAATAACGCTCTAAGCTGGTTTGATCATCATCTTCGGAGCTATCAGCCACGGGCAAATACTCTCATTAACATCATCATCATCAGACCTGTCAGCCATGGGGCAAATACTCTCATAAACATCATCACCATCAGACCTGTCAGCCATGGGAAAAATACTCTCATTAACATCATCATCATCAGACCTGTCAGCCATGGGGCAAATACTCTCATTAACATCATCATCATCAGACCTGTCAGCCATGGGGCAAATACTCTAATTAACATCATCATCATCTTCAGACCTATCCGCCACGGGGCAAATACTCTCATTAACATCATCATCATCAGACCTGTTAGCCATGGGGCAAATACTCTCATTAACATTATCATCCTCAGACCTGTCAGCCATGGGGCAAATACTCTCATTAACATCATCATCACTAGACCTGTCAGCCATGGGGCAAATACTCTAATTATCATCATCATCTTCAGACCTATCACCCATGGGGCAAATACTCTCATTAACATTATCATCCTCAGACCTGTCAGCCATGGGGCAAATACTCTCATTAACATTATCATCCTTAGACCTGTCAGCCATGGGGCAAATACTCTCATTAACATTATCATCATCAGACCTGTCAGCCATGGGGTCATCCGCACATTAATATTACGTGCGGATTCTTTTCGTATGCCATGTCGGAGGCGTTTGGGCGGTCTATTCACTCTGATACCAGAGTTGACCACTAGCTCATACCAAGTCAGTTTAATCCTTACATTTTTAGTGTCACAAATAAAACACTGAGTACATTGCCGTGCACAAGGTGCACAAAACTCAATATCTCGCTAACTCGATAGCCATGTTGTTTGCTTGTTTGCTCAGCTCTTCAGCTCATAAAGCGCTCGCCTCCTTGCTACTTCCGGTTCCGCTCTCTTCTATGGAAAATTCAATTAAACTTCTTTCCAAACAATAATACACGAACACGATAAACATTAAACATCATAAGTCAAAAAACAGATACCAAACTAAGCAATATCTTGACGACCTCCGTCCAAAGATGCAATATGTTGCTGGTTCGATTTCGACTTTGAATAAATGCTAGCATGAGCTACAGATATTTGTATAGATATTGTAAATATAAAGATACATACCTAGGTGTTTCTCTATATGTACTTACGTACTCTTTCAGTTGTTTAGTTTTCAGTTGTGTACTTACTGTTTCAGTTCCCCATAGTACAAGCTACCGTCCTATATTATAGCTACTGTAAATCCAGTCCGCCCCAAGGTTGTCTGGAAGAGATCGCTCATAGTGGTATCACCGCCGATTATGCTACGCAATTTCATCATCATACAGGACGTCCACTGCTGAACATAGGCTTTCCCCATAGATTTCCAGTCTCCATAGATCTTGTGCGGCCGGAACCAACTGCTCCCAGCAGAACCAGTGGTTTCCAGAACCTTTTTGCCCCAACGGCCGTCGGTTCTTCGAGCTATGTGCCTTGCCCACTGCCATTCCAGTATGCTAATCTTTTGTGCTATGTCAGTGACTATGGTGCGTCTACGAATATCCTCATATCTACTTCGATATCGAAGAGAAACACCAAGCATAGCAATATTATTTGTTGTTAAAAAAGTTGAGTGAAAATTAATTTATGCATTAAAATTAGAAGAATCACTTTGAAACGTAATATTTACTGCCGGCAATATATTATGTTTGTTATTAATGTGGTGTACTATAAATTGTATTCTATTCTAATCTATTCTTACAATCTTTCCTTAGTTTCGGGATAGTGCTGGGGGAGTGTGCTAGATAGTGCTGTGAGAAATGTCCCGAATTATTTATTTATTTTTTCGTCTATATTGATTCCGATTAGAGGATTTGTATAAGTACCTAAAATATGCAAAGATAAACTGAACAGAGAAATGTAGATTAACGAGCGCAGGATTGTCAAAGCCAACTGAACCTGCTTGTTTATCCGGACTCAAGTCATCCGGGGCCGAATAATCCGCTTTGTCCGGTAATACCGGATCAGCGATGTAAATATAGCCGCCCGCTGTTCTCTAATGGATAGTTTGGTAATGAGCTCATTGTAAATGCACACTATTGTTATGATAATTGTAATATATATATTATGCAGAATCAGCCATAAATATTACGCACATTTTTCTAAATGCTTAAACTCACTTCTAGATACATACGATGGTTTTTACATAACAAGCCCATTCATTAAATTTAGTCTAGAGTAAAAGATCAGAATCTAAGATAATTTTACATCTAGAGCTCGAATATCGTTACTTCTAGTCAACTATCGGTCTCTTTACGCCCTATTCAGCGACAACCTCCGTGGTGCAGTGGGCGAATAACCGGCTGAGAAGCAGGAGGTTTCGGGTTTGATTCCCGCCGCGGAACATGTATATGCATGATCTACAGATATTTGTTCCGGGCCTGGTTGTTTTTCTATATATTCTAAGTATAAACAATAAAAGTATATAAGTATTGTATCAGTTAGCTTGTACCATAGCACAAGCTTTGCTTAGGTTGGGGTTAGTAGTAGAGATGGTGACACAAAATGTCAGATCATTTGTACCAGTATGGCGACCCTTCAGGGGTCTAATTACGTAATCATCGTCGTGTAGCCATTCAGTAAAATCACCATGCCATACTTTTCCAACGGTTCCAAATGGCCGCCATAACGCCGTTAAGGTGATTTTTTTTTTGTGCTAAATATTTTCTTTTCGGTTGTGCAAAAAAATCCTTTGCAGTATGGCGGCCATTAGGAACCGTTGGAAAAGTATGGCATGGTGATTTTCGCTAATGGCTACTCGACGATGATTAGCTGTGCAAAAACTAGCCTCGTACAAAGTGTTGAATTGTTTTTTTTTTAATTAATGTGTTCTCGTCGGTAATACGGGCTGTAAGTCACATCGGAGAAGTATGGCATTACGCCACCGCCTACTTTTTTTTTATCGACTATCGGAAGATATAAGAAGTTTTGTGGAACAAATCGTTCGACACTCGTAATTTATCCGAAACGTTCGACTAACGCCCACGTGATTGGGCCAGTACCAGCCCTATGACCATCGTTTTCCTTTATGTCATTACGTAATTAGACCCCTGAAGGGTTTTTACATTAGGATTAGACATTTTGTGTCACCAACCGGTCTATAGATGGCGCTGTGTGAGATGTCCAGCATTATTAATATTATTGATTGAGCGAAGCGAGATCTCCAAATCAACTTTGGCAAATTGGCGTTGTATGTATGTATGTATGTTTGTTTGTCCGAGGATAACTTTTGATGCGTTTATGTTATGACACAAGTATAGGGAAAAGTCTGAAATCCAGAATAACTTTAATTTCTACCCCAAAAGAGTGTGACCAATTAACATGAACTCCCGTTACCTAATTTGAATGAAACTGTAGGTCAAGTTAATTGGTTAACAATTTGGGGCACTATTTTGATAGACAAAGATTACATATAATATTTTATTTAGTTTTAGGGGAGACTCGCGAGATCTCATTTCAAAGCGAACCACTAGTTATTATAACATTAGTATGGCAGCCGCTTTTGATTACATCAGGTGAATTTAATTTTAGTCATATCAACATACAGGGTGTCCCAAAATATAGTGTCAATCGAAAGTCCAGAGATAGAACACCCCTTGGGGTACCCGAATCACCTCCATGTATGTTCCGCGATTTTTTATAGTTTTCGAGTTATGAATTTTTTTCCGAATTTTTGAATATTTTCAACTTGGACAACTTAAAAAATTCTTTAAAAAAAAGTAGAATATTTTCTTGAGATTTTTGTTTGCTACTGAATTTTTATGAGTTGTTCTTTAATGCATAAAATAATCAGCTTCGTGACTTTGATCAAAACTATGAAAATGTTGGTGTAAAGTCAAAAAAATACATTCGGTGAATTATGACTCAAATTTTCAACTTTAAATTAAAAATCTTAACAGGTGATATCATGGTTCTTAAATAAATTATAAGAATTTTTCAAACTCTCAGCTTTCATAATCAATAAAAAAGTAGTACTTAATGGGCTACTTTGGCAAAAATCGGCCTTCAAAGACGGCGAGGTGGAAAATTCTTAAAATTAGCTATCTGATTAGAAAATAGATTTTGGCCATTTTATCATTCCTAAGCTTAATTAGTTTTTTAACTAACCAAAAACCACTACAGGGAAGCTTTTTAGAGCTTTTTTTTCAATGTTTAATTTAAGTTCTATTCATTTGGCGCGATGTGTTCTCACCCATGATCCGGATTGTAAACGTGGGCACAAATCTTTTACCTGTAATAACAATAGGCCGATAAGAGACGGAATTATCGCTATGTCTGTAACTCTCCTAGGTGACAACAGAGCAGCGCGCAACCGAAGCTTTATTATGTTTTTGTATTCAAAATGCATTCTCGGTATTTACAATTTGAGTCGCAGTTGAGCCATGAGCATGACAAAGTGATGTGGAGGGGGTTGTGGCGCGAGGGTTAATCTATTGTGTTCTGCTGGGCACTCAGCACTCAGTCTGTACAGACAAAGCATTTTATACGTAATTTTATCTTTAATATAATTTTATTGTCAGTTTTTTTCACCATTCTACTTTTGTTGAATAATATATTATATATTTACCATACTTTTTTTATATTATAGCATTTTTTAAAGCCGCCATTACCACCAGTGCCTGGTGAAAAAACTTAAGGGAAATATTACGTGTTCTAAGAACCGTGAGATTGTTTATTTTAGTTTAAGAACTGGTAAAGGGAGAGATATCGAGAAAGAGAGAGAGAGTATAGGTCCTATGTATCTAAAATTTACCTTTTCATACCACATTTATTTAAATCTACACTGAATCTCAAATGGAATGCAGCAAGAGACGGATGATTGGGAAATGCTAGTTTTATAGCGGCTACATTAATCATCATCGCGTGTAAAGGCTTCACTATTTTCAGATCTTATTTTACAAAGCTCAGCTTTACCTTTGAGTCAGAATACTGCAATATTTCACTTACTTTGTTTATATTTACATTCTATGGAGATTATTTAAGTAAGATTTATTTGTGAAAGATTTGTTACAGTTTAGTAAAATCTACTCTATTTTTCAATGAATCGGTTAGACATTTCTGATTTAACCACTTAGAGTAAAAGTAACAGTAAGCCTTGTTTTTAGGCCTTAGGTCTCAAACTCCCTTATATTTACTCAGAAATGCCTACTATTAAAAGATGTACACTATTTTTTGCTTTATCTCGTTTTTTTTTGTCTAACTTGTCTAACTATAGTGAGCCAAATACAAAACTACCTACTATTAATATTATCAAGTTTTGTTGAAAGTCGCCTCATGACGATTGAAATCATTATGACTAGCCTAAAGTCAAGCAAAAATTATAAATGCCTTTGTCCTTTGACGGTGCAGCGAAAACAACGTTTAATTAACTCGTGTGAGCGTTTCAGCCGTGTGCGCTCGGAAAGGAACTCACCTTTGGAGTAATAATTCCAGCAATTATAAGACAAGTAATAAAACAAGAAAAATTACAGCGTAAAGTAATCCAATTATAGATAAGAACTTGTAAACTTTAAACTGATAAAGCGTTTATACGAAAAATAATGAAAATAATTGTAACGGACGATCAAAGACGGGACGGGATCGAATCTAGATTTAAATGTATTAATGGTAAAATGCAAAATGGTCAAAAAGAGTGAGATAGCCATAGGTAAGTCCCCGTCTAACTTTGCTGGAAACTTCAACGTAGTAAGAATTATAGAAGATGATTTGTGAAAATGTAAATTACGATCCCCGCACATAGCTAGAGCCAGGACTATTTTTGCATAAGTATTATATAAACCGATTTGAACGGAAAAATTGTGATAATCCTCCGTCGTCCGAGACACGTTCTCGGAGACCCGGATGACGAAATCACCTCCGCTAATGCGAAAGCTGAGTCATCTATATCAGACAGAGCAAACACGTCACAGAAACACCGACCTCGCCGGCGAGGTCGACGAGTCCCTTCAGTCGCCGCCTATACGAGGTACAGACATGTACCCGGACGTTTCTCTCCTATCCCCACCCCGGCAACTGCCCAAGCCGAGGCTCGTACCTAAGTGGTGCCCTTGCGCTAGTTGCCTAAATAACTTACTGGGCTGAGCGCCATCTGCGCTCGCCAAAAGTTCGGTTAAGCTGTCACGGCCTCAGAGGCCAACAGCGAGTTTAGTCCATAAGAAAAAAAAAATAAAAATGGAAAAATTGTGATCATCAAGTACGCGATTTATACCTTGTAAACTAGTAACTAAGAAGAAAGTAAATACAGTCCACTTTTGCTAAGTACCGAGCCTATCATTTGAAGCCTGGATAGGAACTCTACAACAATTTTTGGACTAAAATAAAAACAGGTGTGAAGCCAAGTAAACAAACCCAGGATAATAAGCATAATTTTAAAAAGGCAAGCGCTGTAGGTACATATTTTTTTATATTTGTGTTATTAATTCCACATAAACGTTAGTAATATTGTTATTTAAACCATTGACTAGAAAGAAGAACTGTTTTTGTGAGTTGGTACAGTTTTAAGACCAATCTGTTTTTGATTAGCCGATTGGCAGGCGTTGGTTCCCTCCCAGCTAAAAAAGGTTGGTCCTGAAGCTGTATCATCCACATGACTACTATAATAATTATGTTGGTGTGTTGGTATGGCACGGTGCGGTCGGTGTGTTATCTCGCCACCCGCATGATGGCATCGTGTCGCAGCCTCGCAGGCTGTATGACCAGCCCTGTGTTACTGTAGAGACCGAACGAAACAAACCAACGTATAAGCAACACAATATATTTAAAAATGATCACCTTTGAGTTTGGACAATTTACTACTCATTTACGCTGATTGGAACCTCTTATCAATTTGCGCTGTCATTAACTTATAACGTGACGATTTGCGCGCTGTAGCTGGCAAGCATTGGATGCAAAGAGTTGAGGATCGGGCTCAATGGCGCACCCTGGGAGAGACCTACGTCTAGCAGTGGACTGTCATAGGTTGATGATGATTAACTTATAAAGACATTTCAAATGTACGATCAAAGCACTGTAAGCTTATTAATTCTCCGTAGGTGTAGCGTTTCAAGCCTGACTGATGTGGAAATGACACTCAATTAAACATCTTACGCACTGAGAGGCTGCCGGCTTCACGCCCCATCGAGGCGGACCAATTGATTGAGCAGAAGCGGAATATCCGTTGAAATTATCCAATTTCAATATATAAACGACTGTCTCTATCTCGTTAGCGCCGCAAAAGCGATGAGCTACCCTCAAAGGGAACTACACACGGACAAAGCTAGTGTGCGTGTGTTTGTCTGTGTGTGTAGGTCGACGTCATGTCGGCGTCATCGATCCACTCTCGTCCAATTATTCATGTACATATGTTCATAGTTATGTGCATTGAGGGTGGCCAAACTTTACAATGCTAAATATATATTGCTGAACTTTGAGTCTGATTCATTGTTAGTTCGAGAAACTCACTGTTCATAAACTCAGATCTGCTGATCCATATTCAGTTGCGAGTTGGATTAGCTTGCTTTGTAATGCTCCACAAAATCTTAAGCAAAACTTACCTCATCGAGCTCTTCCACACGTTTATGTCCTCAAAACCGTCCCTGTATTGTTTCACTACTCCTAAATTAATTTGTTTTATCTCTGAATGACTATAATCTAATAGAATAGCCATAGATGATTGAAAACTAGATGATTGAGAGATGATTTAACAGTGCCTGGTTACAAGTTCACTAGCTGGGTAAATATACGGTAGTGCGTGGGTCAGGATTTTTAAAATGATTCTATTATATTGTAGTAAGCCTTTTTTGTTTTTTTTTATACACAGATCCGGAATAAATGCAAACGTAGGTATCATGTTATAAAATAAAGCAGTATGGCCACTTCCAGCATGTATTACTCGGTGCTCTTTCGGAGGTGGCTCGTGCGTCAGCATAACAGAATGTAAGCATGCCGCCATTGATTGTCAAATTTATCGTCACGGAGAATCACATTCAATTTCCTCATTCAGCAACTCGCTGTTATTTTATGAATTTATTATGGACCAGTTTGTATGTCATGTGTATGGCTCTTGGTACCTTAGCGCTATTTCATTAATACAAATAATTTAAAACTTTGAAAATAAGGCAGGCTAAGACTACTCCACCAATTTTCATAAAATAAAGGTGGCGTGACTAATGATAATAAGGTGTGCACTCACACCATAGTGGTATTTCACTAAGGTCCTCATAAGAAGACTCAAGGTCCACACAGCGTCCCATCGAAAGGGCCATGCTTGGTTTTTCTCTAAAATATCGAATCAGAAATAAGAAGATTAATAGACTAACTAAATTCACTGACTGCACAAAGTATTGTGATGCAACTTAACAAGTTGATGTGGCCGAAGCTGAAGTGGGCATGGCACATAGCTCGAAGAACTAACGGCCTTTGGGGCAGAAAGTTTGTCGAGTGGAGACCACGCACGGGAAAGCGCAGCGTAGGACGGCGGCCCTTCACTAGATGTAAAGACGACCTGATAAAGGTTCCTGGGAGCCGTTGGGTGCAGGTTGCACACGATCGGTCACTCTGGAAATGTAGAGGGGAGGCATTTGTTCAGCAGTGGATGTCCTGTGTCTGATATGATGATGATTTTTATTGATTGCAACAAGGATCATTGTGAAATGTCTTATTATGAGGTCGGTGGGCAATTGTAACTCAGAATGTATCTATGGGTAGAGTAAGAGTAGATAGGAGTATCCATCACTAGGTCACATCGTAAGTGGGTTACGGGCAGCGTGTACACGGCGCGGCGCAAGTGATGCGGAATGGTGCGGTTGAGCATTACCAATAACAATTTCGCAGATCGCTTGTCAAAGGCTTTGTGCATGCATCGATGTAATGAGGTTATTGTGGCTGCGATGCCTCCCAATGAAACTATTATATTACTTATGGTTGAGTTTGGAAGGACCTTGTAAGCTGCCATATAGTAGAGTTTGAAACGAGACAAATAAACTCCAGGGAACAACTGAGTTAAAACTACGAAAAGGCTTAGAAATCGATTCACCATTAAAAACTTAACCTTATCATAAGAGCAACAGAATCGAAAGGAAAGTGAAAATAAAGCGAATAAGGCCGCTTAGCTGCCTATTTAAAGATTTTGTTTGTTCATGATTGTAAATAATTAAATTGCTGTTCTACGTTCGTAATAACTAATTAACCTCAAACAACCAATTAATAAAATTTTCCCGAAAACAGTGGATTTTTGGATACTAAGTTTAATAAACTTATAAAATACATCAAAATTGGAACAGTCGTATTGTTTACAAGCTTTTATTTAACTTGTAATCTTTGTTATTTAGTTTGTGTACGCTAAATCTTGCAATTCGACTTTAACCGTTCCTCCGAATCAAACACCTTTTTTTACTCAAGATGGAATAATCATATGCCATAGCGCCTTCGGCTTCAAGTTTTGTATAATATTTGTATTTAGTTTATTTAATTGTTTATTGTTATAATACCAGGCATCTTAAGTTAATTACAAAAAATATTTTCTAAATATTTTTTTAAATCAGTTTTCGGCTGCAACAGTTTTTTTTTTACCGATTTTCATTTTCATGTAATTTTTGTCTACCTGATGTTAAACAGTAACCATTGCCTATAACATAGTATTGCTTCGTTGGTCACACACCTTAGAAACGTGCCCTACGATGCGCTGCCCTGTGTCTATCAACTTGAGGCATATAGGTGTAAAGCCTCATGTGCCTGTAATTTCGCCGGCAACCAAACCCTTCATACCGAAACACAGCAATGCTGCTTGGCAGCTGAAATATGTATGGTGGTAGTACTTCTCTGGGCAAACCTTTTTACAAGGAACTATACTAAATTAGTGGTTCGCCCCGAACTGAGATCTCGCGAATCTCCCGTACAACGTATTTAGTGGCTAAATATGATTTAAGAAGTTGTCAAATCATACAAACACATCAAATTTAAACATGTTTAGTCGCTAAATACGTTTAGTGATCATTGTGCATGCCGGCTTTAATCTTTGACTAGTAAATTGGTGCCACGAAATGACTTAACCAACCTACTTGACCTACAGTTTCATTCAAATTAGATGTAACGGGGGTTCTTATTAATTGGTTATATTTTTTTGGGGTACAAATGGCAGTTATTCTGGATTTCAGACTTTTGCCTATATTTGTGTCACTAAAGCTACACGAATACCAAATTCCAGCATTGTGGGGTCACTGGTGTACCCTGTGAATTTTGTCAAAGTTTTGTTTTTATTATGGTTAATATCTCAAAAACTACAAAAATCAAACTAAAAATAAAAACGGGGTTAAATGTACTAATGAGGACCTTTCATTTGAAGTCCCATTTGACCTAATAGTCTCATTTTCATTTTTTTTACCCCTCTTGAACCCCAATATATCAACAACCCCCCAATATTTTTAGCTTATTGAGTCACACCAAAATTGTGCCATCACTACCTCACATCTATATACCAAATTTAATGATGATCGGATAAACGCTACGAAAGTTACCCTCGGACAAACAAACATACATACATACATACAACGCCAATTTGGAGATCTCGCTTCGCTCGATCAATAAATAAAGTAATTTAAAAAAAAATATTGATGGGCATTCCTGTTCTGATAACTGATAGAATACTTATATACATTTTGTTTTGTAAATACATACTTATAATATATAGAGAAACAACCAGACCCGGAACAAATATCTGTAGATTATGCAAACATTTGTTGCGCGGCAGGAATCGAACCCGCTATTCCCTGCGTCTCAGCCGGCATCTATTTGTGACAGCACTATCAAAATACAAGCAAACTACACACAGAAAACATAAAATTAACAAATTAAAATATTTCAGTGCATAGTTCGATGAGTTACAACTATTATTATCCCCATTATGGCCATTCTCGGACCTCTTGCCCAGTACACAGAGCAATGAAGATATCTCACAAGGGGGTAGTCAGACGCAACTTCAGCATTACACTTGATACACGCCCACTTTTTGCATTATAATTAGCATTTATTAATGTTATATCTACAATTGAATTGATCTAAAATACAAATACAATTGTTTATTTGCTAGAATACATTCTCTCTGTCTCTTTACAGACGTAGACACAGCTAGACTAGTTTACTTCAGCTACTTCCACAGCATTATGTACCGTATGTCATACGGTATACTGTTGTGGGGGAGTGCTGCAGACATAAACACCGCTTTTGTGCTGCAGAAGAGGGATGTTCGTGCAATTTATAATATGGGCCCCAGAGAATCATTACGCAATAAGTTTAAAGAAATAAATGTTATGATATTCCCTTGTCAATGCATCTATGAAAATCTGATGTTTGTTCACAAAAATATTAATTTGTTTAAGAAAAATAGCAATAATCATAATTTTAATACAATAAATAAAGTTAAACTCGCTGTTGCCACTTGTAGACTCCATAAAGTTAGTAAATCGTTTAAAGGGCATGGTGTACGCTTTTATAACAAACTCCCAAGGGATACACAAAAATTGACAATTAATAAATTTAAAAACATAATTAAACTAAATCTTTATAAAAAAGCCTACTGTAAAATATCGGATTATTTAGATGATAGAGAAGCTTGGGATTAAAATTGCTCCAACTCGTTCAAAATGTTACAATTTAGACGTAATTTATTTTCGGTATTATGTATTGTAAAAGGATCATTAAAAAAAACAACCAGCCTTGTTTCTTGCCTTTCTTTCGTGGCTTGGTCACGAAGGAACAGGCAGTAAAGTTGACGTTTCAAAGCGATCCCTGTGATTTAAATGAATAAAAATATTTGACTTTGACATTAAAAGGTCTTAAATCTATGCTCGTCAATGTGTGCAAAATACATTCTGCATGCAGGCGTGCAAATATTTGTCAGTAGGTATTTATTTAACACTGTCAATATCTAATATTTTAATTAGTAACCTATGCTAGCTTTTGAAATGGCTTTATTACTATATATTTGGTGTTTATATCGATTTTAATTATTTCACATCACTGGAGTACATAATTGAAAGGCATATTAATTGGTTCAGTGTGGGTTAATCCCAAATAGTAGTGTCCTAGCTTAAAAAAGAATGGCTCGTTTACTCGACAGCTATTTTAAGGCAACATGATTATTGTGGCAATGACATACGGCGCCGAGTAAGCTGTGTACCAACTATGGGCTATGGAGAGTGTCATGACATCATTGTCACGAGTTTAAAAAAAATCTACACTTATTTAGTATATGAGTGGAACGTCATTCATGATAACAAGTAAAACCAGTTCGAAAACCAAACCACTAAAAAATATGCGATAAACATACCCAAAGAACAACAAAGTTCTGTGAAGTTCAGTTGTTTGGTACAGTCCCAGCTGCTAGACCAATGAGCTAGATAATTAGGAATCACAAGCGGTAAATTATTTCGTTGATTAAATTCAAGTTTTGTTGATAAAACCTTTGATTTAATCATCAATTTAAATCGCTTTATTTATTTTACATGTAATAACTCTTAGTAAGAGTAACGGATAAGGAGACGCACAAGTTTGTTTTAACAAAACTAAAACCCACGCGGCCAGAAGCGGCTTCACTATTTCAACAAAACGCCAGAGCCAAGAGCTATCTTGCACACACCAGCTATCAAATTAAAAAACCTTCCTTAAAATTGTTCCATCCATTCGTTTGGAAGCTACTATGCAACGGACCGATAGAGAAAGACTTCAAGCTTCTAATACCTTTTTTTTAGCATCGAGGATTGTAACCTAAAAAAATCAACACAAATAACGCAAACACAAGCCCAATATAAAGTGGAAACAGTGATTCCATCGATCAGCACAGTTCCAAAGTTGACCCGCTCCCGCACTCAATCCAAACAACATAAAGAGACGAAGTTCAAACTTTACAACTACATCGGCCTCACTCTCCCCCGCCCTCGTCCGCGCCGCTCAAAGCACTAACAGCCAAGCCACGCGATGCGATGCGGCGGTGGCGCCGCGCCTAGACAATACCGGTGCGACATCCCATATAGAAATGTTTATAAAATGACATTATGGTGTGCTCCGACGCCGTGTTACATAACGGTAGGCAGTAGTAAGAGCTAATGTTTTTAACGTGTGCCGCCGGCGGTTCAGTGTAAATTTGCGTTCATTATGATAATACTCGTAATAATAGAAGAAGCTGTCTTAGTGAAGGGCCACCTTACGCTGCGCTTTCAGTGCGTGGTCTCCACTCGAGAACCTTTTTGTCCCAACAGAAGTCAGTCCTTTGAGTTATGTGCCCCACCACCCACTACCAGCTCACCTTGCTAATCCTCTGGGCTAGGTCAGTGACTTGGGTTCATCTACGGATCTCCTAATTTCTGATTCGTAGATGGAATAATGGCGTAATAAAGGCGTAATAAAGGATGCTGGGCGCAATCAGGTAGATCAGCACAAAAGTAAGGTTGTTCTCGAAATCTGTAAGGGAAGCCTATGCCCAGCAGTGACTTAATATACACTGATATAATGATATTCAACCTCCCGCTACTACTGAACAGTCGCAGTACCCGAGCCGTGCCGGAGCCGTGTCGTCGTCAGTTTATGTGAAAACGTCCTTAAACTTTTACAAACTTTGCAGCGACTACTTCCACAATTAATCGTGAACGGAAAAATAATTAAGAGACAATGAGCTCGAGCGCGCAGCTACTGCTCGAGTTGTTTCACGACTTTATTTTACTTACGAACTAAACTAGTGGTTCAGCCTGAACTGAGATATCGTGAGTCTCCCAAAAAACAAAAAAAATATATAATAGTATTCATAATCTTTGACTAATAAAATAGTGACACGAAAAAAAACCAATTACAAGTTAATTGTTTTTTTCGTGTCACTACAGTTCATCCAAATTACAAGTATCTGGTTTCACGTAAACTGTTTTTAGGGGTACAAATTGCAGTTACTCTGGATGTCAGACTTTTCCCTATATTTGTGTTACTAAAGCTACACAAATACCAAATTTCAGCACTGTGGGGTCACTGGTGTACCCTGTGAATATCGTCAAAGTTTAGTTTTTACTAATAACTCAAAAACTACAAGGATTAAACTAAAATTTAAAATGGGGTCAAAATATACTAATAAAGACTTTTCATTCAACGACCCACTTAACCTAATAATTTTGATTTTTTTTACCCCTCTTGAACCCCAATAGGTATTGACAATTGATAAAGACAACAACCCCCCAACATTTTTAGCTCATTTACTCACACCAGGATTGTACTATCATTACCTACCTATATATCAAATTTCACGATGATCGGGTCAAACGCTTCGAAAGTTAACCTTGGACAACCAAATATGCCGTACCTACAACGCCGATTTGCCCCAGTTGATTTGGAGATTTCGCTTCGCGTGATCAATTATAGAAGTTACTCTAGAATATTTTTTTGTTTTTTTTTTCTCGTTAATTGACGCATTTCTATGTTTCAAATTCAAATTCAAATTTATTTATTTGGAACATAAATAAAGTACAATATACAAATGAAAACGTTGACAACCGCAAAAGTTAAGAAAAACTGAGTAGCAGTGTCAGCGCCCTCTTCCAAAACCGAACAAACAATGTTCCAGCAGTCGATATAAGTAATTTTTTTTTTCTCTAATAATGATTATTATTTTAAGTTAATACTACGTGTGTGTGCGTGTGTGTGTGATGTGTTTATGTGGAGTGTGTGTGTGTGTGTGGAAGTGAGTGTGTGTGTGTGTGTGTATGTGTGTGTAGAAGCGAGTGTGTGCGGGAGTTTGTTTGTGTGAGTGCGTGCGTGTTCTCGTGTGTATAATTTTGCTAGGTAGGGGGAATCATAATATTCTCGGTATCATCGTACGTTAGTGATTGAAGCCAGGTTTTGCATTTAATTTTACATCTGTGGAATGTCAGAGGATAAATGTCAATAGCTTTGTTTACTCTGTTGTACAAAGAACATCTTATATAAAAGTAGTGTCTTCCAGCTAGGGCAGTTTTGTGGGGCTGTATGCTGCAAACCTTATCAGAACGACGCTTAACGGAGCTCAAAACTGGATCGAATGAGAGTTTGTTGTGTTTCCGCAAAACTGTCGCTAGGACAAATAGCTGTCGCACTGTAAGAACTCCACAGATTGAATATAAGGAAGTGGGAAAGCGTCTAGGGTTAGAGGTCATGACCTTCAGTACAGCTCTCTGGGCTTTCTTCACTCTCAACATAAGAGTCTTAGCAGAACCACCCCATGCAGTAATACGAGTACAGTAGGATAAGGCCGATTGAGCTAGAGCAAAGTAAACCATTTTAAGGCAAGGGAAGTCAGCGCTGTTACGAAGTTGCTTAAAAATGTACATTAATTTTCTGATTCTGGACACTGTACACTCAATATGCGGCACCCAAGACATGGTTCCATCCAACCAGACACCTAAATATTTAATACTTAGAGTGCGCTCCAATTTGGGACAGTGGCATGGGTTAGGTGTTGCTGCAGAACAGGCATGGGCACGGATAATGAAAGAGGAGGGAGGTTGAGTTCTGATGCTTGGGGAGAAAGTTATGAATTTGGTTTTAGGAACATTTAGGGTAAGAAGATTCTGGGAGAGCCATGTCAGAGCAGATTCCGCAAGTGAGTTAGCCGCTGCCCAGTCGTGACCTCCGATTAGAAGAGCTGTATCATCAGCATACGTAAATATACTGCAGTTCGGGAGAGACAAATTGCACAAGTCGTTAATGTATATGAGAAAGAGAGTGGGTCCAAGAACACTCCCCTGTGGGACACCGAAACTTAAACCCTCTTCCTTGCTGGACAAATCATTTATTACGACTACCTGTCTGCGGTCGGAGAGGTAGCTCTCAAAAAGTCTGTTAGTGATGCCTCTAATACCAATCTCTTCGAGTTTGTCCAATAGGATGGGGACAGACACAGTGTCAAAAGCCTTTGATAAATCAATGAATATACCAATTGTTTTAAGATTTTTGTCAAGATTTTTGGCAATTGCAGTAGTGAGTTCAGTAACCGCGTCTTCAGTAAATTTCTATGTTTATATATAAAAACTGCATTATACTATATTATAAAAGGCAATTTATTTGACCGATATAATGAGTTCAGTTATTGTTTTAATGTCGCATTCATAATGAAAACTGTTCAGAACCATTAGATATAGTTCTGTAGTCATAACTCGTAAGTCTCCATGGCACTGGGTTGCGGCGCGGCAGGCCGACGGTGCCCGGTGAAGGGTAGATACATACCCTAAGGCCGGCTTGCACAACGATCCCTAAACGTATTGAGCGACTAAACATGTTTAAATTTGATGTATTTGTATGGGTTGACAACTCCTTATATCATATTTAGCCACTAAATACGTTTAGGTATCGTAGCGCATGTCGCCCTAAGAGCATTATCACGTATTTCCAGCGAGGCGATTTGTAAACGTGTTCGTCGCGATTGCGTCGCGAACTCGCGGCGTGATCGAGACATGCACGGCGCGTTGAATAAATAAGTACTTTAACTAATTACACTAGTTCTTACAATTAACCCTCCGTCTACTGAGATACAGTCTCGGAATCCGGATTACGAAATTACCTCCGCTAACGCATTATATAAGACATTTATACATTATGTTCAAGCAAATACATTTATCTTTATCTTTAACGTGGACGAGATTTCCGAGTCATCTACATTATACAGAGCAAACACTTCTCAGATGCACTGTCCTCGCAAGCGAGGTCAACGATTCCCTTCAGTTGCCGCCTACTCAAGGTACAAACATGTACATGGGCGTTTCTCTCCTATCCCCATCCTATCCATCTAAAGGCCCAAGCTGAGGTTCGTACCTAAGTGGTGCCCTTGCGCTAGTTGGCTCATCAAAACCCACAGGGCTGAGCGCCATCTGTGCTCGTCAAAAAATCGGTTAAGGTGCAACGGCCTCAGAGGCCAACGGCGAGTTAGTACGTCAGAAAAAAAGTTATTCTTACAATATGACAGGCTGAAGTGTGGCAATACGCTCGTTTTGATCGACGCAAGCGAACGCGGTGTGCACGTTCACAAATCGAAACACGCTCGCAACGCGCCAGTATGACAAGGCCCTAAGACTGCTGAAGGATAATTAATAACATTTTATACAATTATTTATTATACTAAAAATATATACAAATGTTTTGAATACACTTGGTCAAAGTAAATATTGCCGCAATCTATATAACGCTCGAAAGTGAATCGAGACTCCGAGAGCAGATATTTTGAAATCTTAAGAATTTTTAAACATTCAAAAATCTACGTCTGAGTCTCTACTAAGCAAGATGAAATGGCAGTGGGAACGCACATAGTTTAAAGAACTGGCGGCCGTTGGGGTAGAAAGATTTTCGAGTGGAGACCACGAACTAAAAAGCGCAACATAGGACGGCCTCCCACAGATGGAAAGATGACCTGATAAAGGTTGCTGGGAGCCGTTGGGTGTAGGCACGAAATTGGTCGCTCTATATTTTTATGGGAGGGGGGTTATGTTCAGAAGTGACATTTTATGGCCGATATTATGAGTCTCTATTCAGTTTTGAGTCTAGGTCTGGCATACAGGCTTTAGACCGACAACTTAAGGCTTCAAACTCATAACACCCCTCGAGCACCTACAACATTCAAATCTGTAGCCATGGCTGTCCTTTACACACGTAAGATACGTACCGTAGGTGTGAAAGGGACAGCCTGAGCAGCGACAGCAACAGCATTTGGCTTACGTAATAAGGCGCCGGTCATTAGCATTCGGGAATACAGACAGGTGAAGATGAATTTGAGATTGCAACGCGTGACTGTGTGATAACTTAATTATCACCTGTTATTAGCTTTTATAATCATTTATTTTCAAGAAGATAATAAATATCACTTACATAAGAATCAGTAGACATGGCAAAATATTGTAGTTCGTTCGTGTTATGTTAGGTAAGGACTGAGTTTTGAAAACTAAGTATTGTTAACACAGGCAGAGCCACGAAAATAGCTATTGTTATTATAATTGGATCAAATTGAAGTGAACAGTATTTCGCTAATTGCAAAACAAAGCCCCCGAGTGCATCACAGCCCTAATTAGCATAATTAATTACCGACATATTGTGACACTGATTGCATTGACGCAGAAGCTACTCTAGACCATTGGGAGGTGTTCAAGCTTCTGAACATGAGATCGTGGACTCAAATCCCGAGTTATCGGTACATCTTTTGACTAGAATATATACAATCAAATGAAGAGGTAAGACTAGTCTGGAGACACTATCCTAATAATAAATAGTACGTTACAGTTTGATTCTTATAATCCCCGAATGACGTGTGTGAAGGCCAACGACGACCAGTTTAATGTACATTTAAATTGTAATGTGTCTTTAAATATATTTTCATTTTCATAATAAGCTAAAATTAGAATATTCATGATTTTTTTTTTATTTAAATAAATAAAAACAGATTATATTCATAAATGCTAAAATTAAATACCATATCCATGACTTATTTTTATTTTTATTTAAAAATGAATAAACCCATAGTTTAGTATTGAAAAAAAAACCACGGATACCGAGAAATCAAATTTTATTTTTGGCAACAAATTGTTATAAAAATACTGTTTAAATAATCTCGCACTCGTGAAGAAAAGTTATGAGTTATAAGCGATTGTAAGCAATCAATACAATAGATCGCTTACAGCCCTAGTAACTATATTCTATTACAGTTGCTATTTGTCAACTCGCCCTAAATGGGACAATTATCGATTTATATACCTACACACTATTAATGGCATGTATGTCACTAAGGAGATCCGCAGGCTGCAAGTAAATAGCGCTTGATGTTTATCGAATGTGAAGTCCGTGCCCTTCCAGTCACACCTGCAGCCGATCTCGCCCTTAAGGCGTAAAATTATTTTAAAGAGTAGTAAAGTTCCTTGTGAAAGGGCTCGCCCGGGGAAGTACTACCATCATACCTAATTCTGCCGCCAAGCAGCATTGCTGTGTTTCGGTTTAAAGGGCCATACCCTTGCCGGTGAAATTACAGGTGCATGAGGTTTTACACCTGTATGCCTCAAGTTGATGGGTACATAGGCGATGGTTACCACTTGACACCAGGTGGGCCATATGCTTGTTCCATCTACAGATGGAATAAAAAAGTACTGTGAGGAATCACGTTTCAATGGTTTCAATTTCATGGTAGGTAAAATATTATTTTCGCTACATTTTAGTCAATACCTGTAGGTATAGTATTGCAATCCACCTCCATTGTCGTTAGAGGAAAGAGTTTTTACTAAATTACCAACACTAATGCTACCTATATTATATTTTCTGTAGGTATGGAAACACGAGTGTTGTGGGATACTGCGCAAGCACTCGCATTTAGATTCCGAGATGATAGATCCGAAATGATCTCTATTTTGAATGTGTAAGTTTGTTTATATTAAATTACTAGCTTCCACCCGTGGCTTCGCATGCATGGGCTGTCAATCAAAAATAGCCTATGTTTTAATCCAGGTCATATTCTATCTACATACTAAATTTTATCAAAATTGGTTCAGCCGTTACGACGTGATTGAGTAACAAACAAACAAACATTCAAACTTTCGCATTTATTATTATATTAATGTGGCCAAATCACTCAGACACGGTTTCGTAACTCAGTGATTTGATAACTCTTTATAGTCAAACTTACACATACACAATATATTCAAAGGCTATCTGAAAGAGAATGCTCTTAAGCATTAAGTTTGCCTTTGTACTAGTTTTATAAGTGCAATCAAGTATTTTGAATCGATCAATCCAACTTGTGGAAGCTGATGCATGCCTTAAAAAGTTATATAAGTTTAAACTCTTTGCAGCGTCCGTCGTCGTAATGGGTATAACCGCTTAAAATATAAATCAATAAATATTGCTAGACATTTCACACAGCGCTATCTATCCCCAAATTAAGCAGAGCTTGTACTATGGGAACCAGATAACTGATAGAACATTTATATACTTTTATTTTGTAAATACATACTTTTATTGTATAGAAAAACATCCAGACTCGGAACAAATATCTGTAGGTCATGCAAACATTTGTTCTGCGGCGGGAATCGGACCCGCTATCTCCTGCGTCTCAACCGGCTATTCGCCCATTGCGCCACGGAGGTCGTCAAGTATTTGAATGTTTTGCCAGTCAAGTGTTCGCGTCATCTCCCAAAACCACTAATTGTCTTTAGGCAGTTGATTCATCCGAGTTGGTAGTCTAGAAGTCATGGTTTATTTCTTTACTTCATTATTGCAACGTTTCATGGGTAAATCTAGCGTGGTAGTTCAAACTTCGCTAGACTTGCTCGTTATTGACGTCTGGTTAACTAATGTAATAAATAAGTGAGTAATGTTTGGTAGCTACCTAGAGCATCAGGCTATCCATATAATGGTAGTAAAAATGATGAATAAACACATAAAATTGAAAGTTGCCCGTCATCAAAAAACGTCTCCAAAAGCCACGGTTGTTTAAACTTCAATGATGTGACTTAGAACAAACGGCTGCTGGGGCAGAAAGGGAGAAAAGAGTGGAGAAAAAGCATTGGTAAACGAAGCCTACTACGGCTATAGGACCTATTAAAGGAACCATTGGGTGCGGCCGCACAATATCGGTCGCCTATGTTCAGCAGTGGACGATCTGTGGTTGATATGATGATGATGTGGCAAAGAGTGATTGATTAAAACTATGACGTAAGAATACCCATACAGTGCCACGATCTATCAGCTCGAGTTGGCACTACAGCGCCAACTGCTCCAGATTAATAAATAAAATGTTAATTAAGGCCTTGTTTGACAGCGGCTCAGTCGATGACAAACGAGACCAGCCAGCTACGAGCTCATAAATCCCACCAAATTTATCGGAACCAATTTAGTTTGTGGCTAAACGAGGGAATGATTCTATCGAAAAATTAATTTCGTCCGGAATTCAGGCTACTTTAAAATTGCCTTTGCTCACCCGTCCGGACTCTCTCCTTTTGATTAATATATTGAGACTGTTAGTGATATGTTGATTTTGTCAAGCGAATAGTCCCTTACACAAGTTTTTTTTTACAAAAATTAAGGAACAGACTAACATAGTTAAGAACCAAAATCAAATCAAATTTTTTATTTGCAACACATAATAACTACTAAAATAATACAGTATATCAACACTACACATAAACAAAACAACATAAAACCACAGTTCAATAAGATTTACATTTAAACAAATCGCATCTGAATCATTCAGTAAGTAATCAACAGATAAGTATTCTATCAATTATCTGGTTCCCATAGTACAAGCTCTGCTTAGTTTGGGGTTAGATAGCGCTGTGTGAAGTGTCCAGCAATATTTATTTATTATCTATTATCATCTGTTTGAGAGCTATGATGGTACAGAGAGACATAGGCTAAGGCACTGGCCATGGACAGTGAATATACATGATATAATTAAAGCACTCAGATATATTTCTTCGTTAAAAGTCGATCGATCGAGCTCAGTCATTACCATTATTTTATTCGCAAATCCAATAGACTACAGTAAATCCCCAGAACTTTTCACCTTATAAGCGATAATTTCGATTTCTCGCGTGTTCAGCTCAAGCTCAAGTCGTTATCGTATTACCAGCATCTGGCTTAGCCAGAGACATGATCAAATGGAGCTCGCCTATTTACTTAACAATAAATGTTAAAAGAATTCTTTCGCGTGTTTTAACTATTTTAAAGCCATGATAGTCAAGTACTAAATGCTACAAACTGTAGTACATAATTATCAGAATCAGAAATATTTTATTGTTAAACTGTTGTACAACAAAGATCTTAAATATTGGTTAGAAGTTTGCTCAGCTTATCCGTTTCGGACGTACAATATAAAAACAAAAGTACACACCAAGCCAAATAACATACTGTTGTGTTCACCTATCTCGGGGTAGGTGGTTGGGTAGTCCATGAAATAAAACACAGTTAAGTATACTACTACGCTGGTAAGGTGCGCGCACGTCCGTCCCGCTTGGCGGACCATAGTCGACTGCCTCGCGGCTTTTTTTTTTTTTTTTTTTTAGTATGGACTAAACTCGCTGTTGGCCTCTGAGGCCGTGACAGCTTAACGGAACTTTTGGCGAGCGCAGATGGCGCTCAGCCCAGTAAGTTATTTAGGCAACTAGCGCAAGGGCACCACTTAGGTACGAGCCTCGGCTTGGGCAGTTGCCGGGATGGGGATAGGAGAGAAACGCCCGGGTACATGTCTGTACCTCGTATAGGCGGCGACTGAAGGGACTCGTCGACCTCGCCGGCAAGGTCGGTGTTTCTGTGAAGTATTTGCTCTGTCTGGTGTAGATTACTCAGATATCGCTTCCGCGTTACCGGAGGTGATTTTGTCAGCCGGGTCTCCGAGAACGTGTCTCGGACGACGGAAGATTTGGACTGACTCGCGGCAAGCGTTGCTTGCGTATTTATACCAAAACATTTATTCAAAACACCACATCATTCCCTTTTATTTCAAATATTTATTGTACTTCATAGTATAAAACATGACAATGATTACGTGTATCTATTTGTTACATAGACAATAATTACCTTCTAGGAATTTATGAGCAACTAAGATTCTAAGTTTTTTTTATAAATAGTTTTAATATTTAAAGTTATTTCAGCATTATTTTCAATCGTCAATTTACGCCTGTTCCTCGCGACCATTGACTGGGAGGAATTAGGCAACAAACCCGACTGGCTTATAAAGGATTGTTTTTAATGATAAGGAATAATAAATGCTTATACGTATTTCAACAGTAAACACATTTGCTTCGATTTGGGCAGAGTTGGAACAAATTCAATAAGTATCAAACTTTTCTGGTACTTAATTGATTCGTATGTCTAACTCTTCATCTCTGAATCTAATATTAGCATTGCCTTATAAAACATTAGGTCGTATAAATCTTATTGACTTGTATTTCCTTTTCATTTAGTAGACTAAATTGCAGTCCAGACCTGTCTGTTATCTGTGATTATTAGAAATAATAATTTTAATCACACAAATCAAAATCTCATCATTTGTCCAAAGATCACGTTCAAGTGAGAGAGTTTACAATCTCTTGTAGTCTTGTACCTGTTGCTCTATTTTCTACTTTCTCTCTCTCTCTGTTTTTAATCAAAATCAAACAGAACAGGTGTGTCTAATAATTACAAATAATTAAGACACTGATTGTAAGGTTTATCAAATAGATTCATTTTCACCATAGTTAGATTACGGCTACGCGACTGACTCACTTCCGATCCCGGTCCGACACTGACGATTCCAGGCGCTCAGTGTTAAAGCAATCATCAAGCACGACTTGACAATAACCCTTAAGTAAACATGTGCAGCTTGCCCCTTCATAGAACACAGCCCAAAGAGTGAGGCATCTCTTACAGAACCTTCCTGTATTTAGTAGTTCAAGATATGAGAGATATGAGAGTTCGAAATTTCTCCCTATGACTTTCATCAGCATAATAGAAATTTGTCACTTTATCTTTAGCTAATATGATTGTTTGGTAATCTCAAAAATCATTGAATACACTCTAAAAATGATCTTCCAAACAGAAGACTTCACCACCTCTAAGTGCGTCTATTAGGCTAGACCGTTGCTTTACAAGCGTGTCTATTAGGCTAGACCGTCGCTTAACAAGCGTGTCTATTAGGCAAGATCGTCGTTTAACAAGCGTGTCTATTAGGCTAGACCTCGCTTAACAAGCGTGACTATTAGGCCAGACCGTCGCGTAACAAACGTGTCTATTAGGCTAGACAGTCGCTTAACAAGCGTGTCTATTAAGCTAGACCGTCGATTAACAAGCGTGTCTATTAAGCTAGACCGTCGATTAACAAGCGTGTCTATTAGGCTAGACCGTCGCTTAATAAGCGTGTCTACCTAGACTGTCACTTTACAAGTTCTCAGTCCTTGGCAATCAGCTCTTTTCATTTATTGTGTGAACCTTTCGTTCTCAGTTCTAAAGGTAATCCATTTCTCGGTAAACCGTTTAATTAACTTATTATTATAATAATGTAAGATTACATGAAACTCGTGTTTTATGATTTTGTGACCAAACTTTTCAAATATTTCAATGGCCTCTAAATAATTTATGCAACTAGGTACGTATCACTCATATACATAGTTTTGCTTGGGGTTCCACCGAAATGTAACTCTACTGGTAGGTATATATTCTGAGTTTTATCATTGACTAGCAACAATTAGGTACGAAACGTTGAATTATCACATTCATGTTACCTACATGAATGTGATAATTCAACGTTTTGTATAATAATTCAATTTCGTCAGCAGAAGGTCCAAGCAATTGGCTGTTTGGCCGTCAACATCGGGAACCCGCGTTGCTCTTTGGACTAGCTGGGTGAGATTTAGCGCTAAAGCTAGTTTTCGCGCCTCTCTCCCAGCGTGGTCAGAGCATCGGTATGGGAAGAGCCACTCTTGGTAATAGGCGTTAAAATCCCCCAAAAGCACTAATTGAGCTGTCGGGTATTTCTGTTGATCGGCATCCGCCGCCTCACTGAGGTAAGCTGTAAGCCTGTCGTCTCCTGATCTCCGCTGTGCGAGCGGTAGACACAGGCATATAGGATTTTTTCCAGGCCCGTATACACCATAACCCAAATAATTAGGAAGCTAGGGGTTTCAAAGTTACGGAGACGCTGACAGCAGATCTCGTCTCGAGCGTACACGCAAACCCCTGCACGGGGCTTAAAATTGTGCTCCAGGGTAAACCCTGGGTAAGAAAGATATACTGTGTCTGACGGACACTCTATCTGCGTCTCCGAAAGGAACAAGGGAGCTGGTTGTTCAGTCTCCAGGTGGTGATGGACTGCGACAAGATTTGAGCGCAGACCCCGGGTGCTGCTCGGATGCACTTTGAGAGAGGAAGTGCAGCCGCTGTTTAACCGTTCTCTTATTTCTGTGTTTCATTTTCATTTTGGAGTGAGTTGAGGTTAGAAGACGGCAGTGAAATGAGATTTCATGTTGGTAACCCTCAGACCATACAGATTATCGTACGTTGCGAAGACTAGTCTGGAGACTGCGGGGACGCAGCCCCCCCCCCCCCCCTCCCCCCGGTCTCTTCCAGTCGCCAACCGGCACTACGGCGCATCTCGAGATTTTTCGCTGGTTGGCGGGGCAGCCTTTTACGAGAGGCTTTCTCGCTACTAGGGCCCCCTACTAGCTGCGGTTGGCCAGCGGTGCACCGTTCCTCGAATCCCGCTACCCTCCACGACTAGCCTTCCGATGCTGTGAGTCCTGATCAATGTGTGTCAGGTCAGTCTGCCAACAATACGACCATCAAATCATGTAATGGCTACACCTGCTACCATGCTTACATTATACTTACATTTATTTGTTTTATTTTTATTTTTATATCTGTTGTGTTTAGCTTGTAAGGTATAATAAAGAATTTTCATTCATTCATTCATTCATGCTGGAACGCAGCAAGACTTGGTGACACGACTTTGACCAGCGGGTGGTGATCAGCCACGGCCGAAGCCTACCACCGATTTCACCTGATTGGCACCACCCGGGGACCACGTGTAGGGATTCAGTTTAGGGTCTTTGCCTAAGGACGTGGGTGAATCGGCCCCCTAAAATACTGTAGAAAACATTACCTATTAACCATTTTCATAGACAATTCCTGAACCTAGTACCTTGTAGAATTGTCACTCCTAAGTGTAAGCTGTTATAAGTTATTATGGAATTTACGAAAGTACTATTGGCATACATAGCGTTATTTATTTGGAGAATACAGACATTGTGCTTATGCTTCTTTCTCAGCATATCAGATTAGATTAGATAAGATAATGTTTTTTCACACCACCTGCTCGATAATGACAAATTAATTATATGTCATGTAAACCTCACCAAAAGCAGGTGTTAAATCCCTACCTCTGAGCAGGGAGAAAATTGTACTGAATTGCATATGTCCTCGTGGGCATAATGTGATTTAAATTTGGAACCTCAACTGTATTAAAATTTGAACCAAAGAGACCCACACAATAAAAACTTATTCGTAAATCGAACTAACCTCTACACAGAATGCACCAACGTAGATTTGGTTTTTATTGTCTCGCAGAAAGTGTGAAAAGTAGAGTATTCTCCTCGTGGATAAAGCTGTCTGCCTCTCTGCATTCAGGATTCTAGTAATTCCCTCGCTCTGCTCGTGAGTTAACTCTAAAATTCTTCGTTACGTTCGGGATTCAATATAGCGCCCATGACGCAAGACACTGCTTTGTCCCCTCGTTTAATAATCTACTATTATTGCACGCTCTGAAAAAACAAAACAAATAAAAGAAAATACACTTTTAAATCATAGGTAAAAAGGTAAAAAAAGCAGTTAAAATTATTTTTACCAAAATGACAAATTTCTAAAATTATTACATAATTAAAAAAATATCCTAAACCATCTTTTTGCATCAGGGGTTAAAAACTGATATAGCTTAAACCAAAACCAGTTAAACTAACTTTCTATTAAATAAAAGCACGTCTGAATTAAAGCAACCATTCGGGAACTACGTTGCCACATACAGACAGACACACAGCGAGACATACGAGTAGGTGTCATACTTATAACACCCCAGTGGTTGTCTTGCTCAGTACTATGTCAACGATGAACAAATGCATTCTTAGTGAATGAGCACATCGTTGAGCACTAGCAACTGGACACTCTTCCTCGATATATTATTATTACTCTTCTATCACAGGTTGAACTGAGCAAGCAATATTCTTTAACGAGGCTCTAAAAACTTAAGCGTCCTTGTAATGACGTTACTAAAACACTCCTACTAGCAGTTATGACGTTTAACAGGAAATTGAACACAGAGATGATCGTGGAATCTGGGAAAAGCAAGTATTTGTCAAAACATAACAATGGGTTTATTGTGACTTTTCTTGTGTATTTATGTTGGACGTTTCTACTTAGAGCCAGCGTTAGCTTTAAGAGAACGTAGAGATCAGCTTATCGATTTAATTCAAAATAAATTCAAGGTCCTTGTTAAAAATACAAATACTTTTGACATCCTTTGTTTAAATAAACTACATTATGGTTGTACAGGAAAAACGTAACCCCTTACAAGTGTGTAACGTTCGGCAACTGACTGATCGGGATCTGCACGTCCTTAAACCACTCCATAAATTATCTAAATAGATACAGTTATTTATATTTTGACAAGATATGGAAGGCACTGATACTCTTCCAAGCTTATCTCCTTTCTAAAGTCTTACTTGAAGAAGGTTTTAGCTTACGTGTTCTGAAAATAGAGGTCCAACTATTTAACTGCTACCCCTTCCGGAACGTGGTCAAAAATCAAATCAAAAATCGCGATCGACCAAAAATGTAAATAAACCAGGGAACTTTTGTGCCAATTTTCGTCAAAATCGGTTGTAAAATGCGACCTGTAAGCGGGAACAGACAGACAGTCAGACAGCCGGACAAAAGCATTTTTGGCCAATCTTGAAATGATGATGACGAGATGTTTCGCTCGCTCGTTCAATAAGCAAAGGCGCGGTACAGTCGCGGCGACATCGCCCGAGGCGAATGTCCAAACCTTCCCAGCCAACTCAATTATTCGCCTGACGAGTTGTTTCCACGTCGGTACCTGACTTGGGACCTGAAATGTAGAGAAATTGGTAAGATAGGTAGCGAGGAATAAAATGTATTTATGAGTTATCAATATTTTCTCTTGGCGATAGGACAACTACTGGTAAGTACATCATGACACGACATGGATATGGTTAAAAGAAAACTATTAAGTTATTCCTAGTTTGAGTTGAATCTACCATGTAGTTTTAATACTATCTGTTTTGAATTCTTGAATTTAACCTGTTTTCATCGAGGACTATCACTATTAACCTCTTTAAACGAAGATCAAATAAAAATAGAATATTAGCGACATCTAACGCCGAGTTGTTGAAGTTTGGGTTATCCGGAGGGTTGTGAATGAGAGAGAACTCGGTGCAACGAGTCCCTAGCCCGTAAATACGTGTTATAGTCCGTCTTAAATCCGCTAGATGGCAGCCTCCTGTACCTGCCCTGTACGTTTGCTGAAACTTTTAAGAACCTTTTACTTACCCAGTTAACTACGAGTATTATCGTAGCTTTGACCACGTATTAAAGTGAAATGCCGGAGAAATAGATGTCACTACAGCTCTTCTCGGAAGAAAATTCAAAAACCATGTACAAAACTATAGAATGTTAAAAAATATCTCATGTGAATCGAGTTTATGGCGGAGGAAATTTCCATGGCACAGCAAGTTTTACAGTACAAAAAGTGTGTAATAAAAATAGTAATAGGTTTATGTAATACTAAGCTTTACAAAAACGCATGTCGCAGATGTGTTGGTATCTGGGCTCACCATTAAATGTATAATCATAATGATCATTTACTTATTTTCTCACACAGTTAGGTCTTAATATTATAAAACATAAATGTAATTAAAAACTTAAACCTACATTGTGCTAGACTGGCGACTGCGATAGGTTTGAAAACAAAACCTGTGTTGCAGTTCGCGAGGGCTCCAATCGCAGATAAACAATATCCAAAGAGCATTTCATTCACAAAGTAGACTAGAAGCTAAATTAAATTTTACTTAGAAGAAATAAATAGGAAAACAAAATTAAAAGAAAAAAGACAAACCTGCCAATAAATTATGAAACGTTGGATTTGTGTGTGTTTGTGTGTATTGTTTTATTAGTACGATAAGTTATATAAATGTTGTCTTACTGTTAATACACCCCATTCTCGGTAAAGGTCGACTGTAGGATGACGATACGGAAGACCGACACCAACCGTTGCGCTCTCTCCACCTCGATAAGGTAAATCTTGGCAGCCTACCCAGGAGGTGATGCAATATTCTACAACCGTTTGTTTGGTTGTTAAGTGTCTTTATTGGTTGAATCCTGTCTGTTTTCTATTCTATTTTCTATTTCTATATTAGAGAGCGTTGTTTAAAGTCTTTTCTAATAAACGAGTCTACTCACTACCCGCTTAATAGGTTTATCCTCTCGGATATTCACTGTAGTCGGGTTAGTGTGCGTGGACGTCAAGGTTGAGACAATGGCATGTGAAGTCACTTTTTAGGTTACCTTAGTTTATTTTCCTTATTAGAAGTTTCACTAGAGAGTACAAACTAAAGTCGGCTTTAGCACAGGTATGAATAAAGTGTTGAATTTGTTGCTTTTGCTGTTTTTAAATCCTGTCGTATCTTCTCGCGAAGGAAGAAAAATCAAAGAGTTGTATGTACCAAAGATAGTCTAATTACGACTTGCCTTATACGGATCGAGTTATACGTTGAATAGTAAATGTTATACACCAGGATTTGTTCAACAATAGGCTAAATAAACAGACAATTATGTAGTTAATAATATTAAAAAAGCTTGCTTACGTAAATTCCATTAATAGGTACTGCGACCTACTGTAAGCAGTATTATTAGAGAAGGGATACAGAAAGGGAAAAAGTAATGCCCTAATGTTGTTGTCAGAGAGAGATGCGTAGAAAAAAAACTAACGATCAGAAGTTGGATTGAAATATTGTCGAGTGGAGACCACGCACTGGAAAGCGTAGCATAGGTCAGCCTCCCACTAGATGCAAACAAAACCTAATTAGGTTGGATGAAGTGCACATGTTTTGGTCGGTCTAGAAATCTATGGCAAATGTTCTAGATTCGATTATGATTGAGTCTGATGTTGCCATCTACAAACTAAACTAGAACACTATTATGACTAAAAACGAGATATTTACCAAGATTTGTGAGTAACCTCAGTAACCGGGGTAAAAACACCTTTTTTTAATTAAAATAGTGTTAATAACCATAATACTTTCTAAATACTAAATATCGTGTTTGTCAATTTCAAAACATGAAAATGGTCTCACACCCATAATACTTTTTATGGATCCGCTTTACCGTAAAACCCCAACCCTGTAGGGGAAGGGGGGGCGTAACGGAGACGCTAAGGGAAACCATTAATAAAAGTATCAAAAACCTGTATTTAGTCATTATCATTAATCACAATACAATCTTAATTTATCAAACTACAATTTAGCATATATTTTGGTTTGTTAAATATTCAAATATCCTGAATATTTTAATTCTACTGCGACTATGTGAAAACCCCATTATGCCCCGGGGTAGGGGTAATATGGGGTACCCAAAAACGGAGCATTATGGGTTACGCTTAAACCTGTTACTTAGCTTCGCAGTACAGGCATATATGTACTTCTTCGATGTTATCGTCATCCACACCGGCGCAAGCCGTGTGAGACCTGCTCCAGCTTTGTGGATGCTCCACAAAGCTGGCAGCCCACCCAACCCTCCGAAGACTTCAGATATGTGTTATTTGCATCTACACAATACAGGCATAAGGTATCTTCGTCTTCGTTTTCGGTTTTGGAAATAGGTTTCTTTTGTTTCTTTGCATTTTTTTCAATCGAGGATCACACAGCATCTACAGCCTTCTTCATACTTTCTACAGACCAACTTCCTCTCGTAGATTTTTTCTTGTAAGTTCGCATCATCTTCCATACCGAAAACAAAAAGAAATACAATTATTAACCGAGAAAAGAGTACCTACAGACTATCTACCTATCGAAGGGGCCTAACGGGGACGGGGCTCGATGGGGTACCCCATCATGCCCCGTAGTCATGTCCCCGTTATGCCCCTATGCCTAGTATTGTTTGAAGACAAATAAAAAAAACAAGATGCATGATACCTTAGTTTTGAGCAATACAAATCAACAAGTGATATCTATAAAAAATCTGAACAAAATACTAAAATACAAAATGTGAATGCTTACCTTTTCATCGGCGTTTAAGTAGTGACACAAACTTAGATCAAAAAGCACGAAAAAATATTTTCGTTCGTAATAAATGCACGCGTGCACTTTCACCTCCGGTCGCTTCCGCACTGAGTGTCGATCTAAAATGGCCTCTTAATAATAATTTAAGCACACACCTAGTACCTCTGGTTACTTGTATATGTGGGTGACCCCGTCGCGCCCCACGTCCCCGTTACGCCCCCCCCTCCCCTACGAGAATAGGAAGTGGGTACCGACAGAGTGTCAAAGGAATCACGTCAGCTTTGTGTGCCACAATCCACAGAGCAACGCAATGAAAAATCTAAAAATTGAAACATTTTTTCCGAGAACACCTAATTGGCCTCCCTCTAATGATATTTATAAGGGTATTTGTTTCGTATCACTGTAACAGGTAGATATAATTTGAATCATGCTTTTTAAGATAAACTCTACATTAAAATAATTACATATAACAGTGATCGTCTATCAGTGGAGGGAGTCTCCGCCACTCCTGGAATCCAATTATATTATGGGTCGTAGTATTCGCGCCAGTTGCGAGTACTTGAGCAGGTATATTGCTCCGGCGGCAGTTCTCGGGGCCATTATTCCGACTGTGCCTGAGTTGTAGTTACTATTATCTAGTCTATGGTAGTTGTAGAGTCGTTATTAGCAAGCAATGTGCTTGCTTGCACTTGCGTCCAGCAGGACTAACTGTCCATGCTAATAGTAGTTTGTGTAAATCTGATAAAAAAAATATTGTATTATTTTAATATCAAAAATTTCGAATCAGCATTGTAAGAACGGATCTTGTCGACTTTAATTGCTCGAATTTCCCGACTTCGTCGGGGGATTTTAGCAATTTATCAAATTTTTATTGATTGACAAGTTCCGTACTTGCACAGCAGATAGTATTCATTTTAGGACAATTTCAAAATTGATTTTTTTTTATCATAATCATAAGTTTTGCAGTAAGAACCTCTTTTAAATAAAAATTGCTAAAATATCAAGAAAAAAAAAATACGCACACGATCGCATGAAAATTAAAATAATACTAGCTTTACGCGTTAGCGTCTACGCATTACCTTCGTAAATTCGTATTAGCTGCGGCTCTTGCATCTCGCTCTAAGCTGATCGAATCTTGGGGTAATCCTACTTATAATATAAACGCGAATGTTCGTAATTATAAATATGGATATTTGTTACTCTTTCACGTCAGAACGGCTAAACAGATATAAACGATAGGTACTTTTTGTTGACAAACAATGCGTGCGAAGCCTCACACGCATGTGCATAGGTCATAACCTATCAATACACCAGATTTCATTAAAATCGATAAAGCCATTAAGATGTGATTGAGTAACAAACAAATAAACAAACATCGAAACCTTCAAATTTATAGTATTAGTGTGATTTCTTCTATTTTTAATTTAGTGTAGTTCAGATATGAACATGCGCAGTGAGCTCGACTTGCACGAGACTACGGGTACCTCCTCTCTGAGCGGCCACTTACTCCCAAGTCGAAGCAATCCCTTGCTGTTCAACTTCGCCCGATCGGATCCGAGTAAGCTAATTGAATCAACTTGTTCAGCTCATCAACACGTAATTGAGCTATTAAAGTTTCTGAGCTGATTTGTTAGTAACTTGGTACACTGGATTAATTACTTACCAGTTCAAATAATTGCGTTAAGGTAAGCGAATACTTTTTAAGATTTTGTCGACGTCAGTTTATTTCATCCATGCTAATATTATAAATTAGAAAGTAACTCTATCTGTCTGTCTGTGTTAAGTTTTCACTTGACCGATTTCTTAGAAATGTTGTATACAGATATATTACAACCGGATTGAGCCTAAGGCTACTTAAAAAAAACTACGCGTACGAGGCCAAGGGCGGAAGATGCAAATTATGTAAATAATTGCAAATTTCAATGTTGAAAAGGCAAATAAATTAAAAGACAGTTTTAATAATAATATTTTTTCCCGCCTGGAACGCTTATGACGAGCTTTTAGTGCGCGGCGACAACGCGGATTACTCCTGGGGTCGACCGAGTTCCCTTGGCTTGCTTTAGCTGGCCGGTCAAGGAAGACGTAAGAGCGGAACCTATGCTGCCCCTGATGCTGTATGCTCCAAGGGCATACAGCAGCAGGGAGAGTAGCGCTTAGCGAAACTGCAGCACACCTCTCAAACCCCTTTAACCCTCCACACCAATGTCGCCCCTTACGCAGCCTTCTATTGGCGGCACTTATGGGGGCCCGTTTGGTGGACCGCCAGTCAACACCTGTCTAAATCATTCATAATATGTACGAAATTAAATAATAATATTATATATATTAAGAGATTGCAAGACGCACGGAAAACGCCTAGAAAAGCTATTGGTCCATGAAAGACAACAACAAGTTTTACAAGTTTAGAAAAATAAATAATACAGTACAATTATCTTATAATAAAATAATAAAAATAAGGCTGAAAATTTGACACACATTTAGTTATTACAGTATATTCTAGTATGTTTTATGATGACTCATGTCTTGTAGATCTCACGGATCATAAGTTCAACTCGCCGCGGCGTCGCGTCGCGTCGTCGTCACCGTCATCAATTCAAAAACACATTTCCTTGTGTTTCCGTGAGCGGGATATTTATCATCCAGGCTTTGTCCTCCAGGTTTCAATCTAAATAGATTCTCGATACAACCTACCATTGTAAAAGGTTATATGTTTCTATTGTATTTTATTTTAATTATAGTAGCAAGGGACAGCAAAAATTGGAAGGCTTTTCCGTGCAGTGGGACAATATAGGTAAAACTAGTGTAAAACTACCTTCTATTTTGCACGTTTTTCTGAATAAGGATGTTATTTTCCAGGTAGTTGATGGAAATAGTTGGTAGGTGAAAGATAGTAGCCGGAGGCGGCGCGGGTAAGAGAGATACTCGTATCCTGCTTAATTGAATCCGTTACACAACCAAAACACGAGCGGCCCCGGCGGTGTCGGGGACGGAAATTAGCGATTTCGACCAAGAATCATAATAAGAATTTCATTTCAACTCTAATTTTGATTTGTTTCACAGAAGAATACAAAATTTATCATAATCATAATATCAGCCATAGGTCGTCGATTACTGAGCTAGGCTTCGGCATAGGCACGCTCCATAGATTTCCAGAGTGGTCGATCCTGCGATTTAGGTCCTCATTAGGTCGTCTTTCTGTCTATAAAAAAATAGCGATTTTATGAAATGTTTTCTGGTCAAAGATTATTATTATTATTATTTTTAACCTGTGTTGTCTCACTGCAGGGCAAAGGCCTCCCTTCCCTCTTTCCAGTTTTTTCTGTCCTTTGCTTTAGTGGGTCAGTCTGGTAAATGCACATCTAAGTCGTCACGCCATCTCCGTGGTGGTCTGCCGCGTGGGCGTGTTGAGTTAGGGACCCAATCAGTTGTGATCTTTGCCCATAGATCTTCGGGCATGCGGCAGATGTGGCCGGCCCAATCCCACTTGAGCTGTGCTGATTTTTTTGAGACATCCATAATCTTTGTTTGCGAGCGTAGTACGGAGTTCCGTATTCGGTCTGATATCCGGACACCTAAAATACTGCGCTCCATAGCCCGCTGACATACCTCGAGTTTGGACCTTTGTTGAACAGTCAAAGACCAAGTTTGTGCACCATAGGTGAGAATGGGGGAACGCACATGTCCATGAGTTTGCGTTTAAGCCAGAGTGGTAGTTCGCCTTTCATTAATTGTTTCATCGACCAGTATCTTCTCCAGGCATTTTCAATGCGTCGAACAACTTCTTTTTCTTGTCGCGCCTGGAAGGAGACAATCTGGCCGAGATACACATACTCATGGACATATTCGATCTCGACCCCCTCGATGTGCAGCCGTTGTCGTGTGCTGTTGGTCATAAGCTTAGTCTTCGACATATTCATTGAAAGTCCAACCTCGAGGCTGGCTTGGTTTAGATCGTTCAGCATGCAGCCTAATGCAGAAGAGCAGCTAGATAAGCTTGAGCGTCTCCAGAACTTCTGCATCGGGTTTATATTTGGGTTGCGCAAATATGACCATGTTTCCCCTTATCGCATAATTCTCAAGTGGCTCCCTATTCGCCTTCGCCGTGATTCTCATATTCTGTCTCTTCTCTATTCTATTCTATTCAATCCCTTCTCCCCTTGCTATCTTAAAGAGAGGTTTGCTTATCTCCATTCTTCCAATACTTTTACTCTCAGGTCATCGGAAAACTTATCCCTCAAAACACCCGTACACTCTAGTTCCTTCTACGGGAATCATTCACTGTCGAAGCAGTGCGCTTGTGGAATGCTTTGCCTGTGGAAATTAGACGGGCTCCTTCACAGCACTCTTTTAAGCTGAGATTAAAGCAGCATTACCTTAATACCTAGCTTTCTTGTCATTTGAGTTACCTATTTATTTATTATTTTATTTTATTTTATTGTCCTCATTTTATAATATCTGTAGGATTTGGGTTGTTATTTGGGTATATATTAGTCTATATTTAGGTATTTATTTATGTATTAGGATTATAAGTACCTACAGTTTTTATTTGATATAATTTTTATATAGATTATTTCATTTATTTGTAAATATACTCTGTGCACCGCTGCCCATTACTGCTCCGTTATTTACTTTCCGTCCAAAGGTTGCCTGGAAGAAATCGCTTTCAGCGATAAGGCCGCCCATTGTACTTTATTTAGCTTAAATTAGTTTTTTTAAGTATTCCTGGTGTACAATAAAGGATTATTCTATTCTATTCCTAGTTCTGTGGCTGAGGAGGAGAACAGAACGATGTCGTCGGCGAAGCGGAGATTTGTTAACCTCCGTTCTCCTAAGATGATCCCCTTGTCAGCCCAGCTCGGTGTCAAGGTCTTAAAGACTTCCTCCAAAGTTGCTGTAAAAAGTTTCAGGGAAAGCGGATCTCCTTGCTTAACCCCCTTTTCAATAGAGAAGGAAGGACCAGTGGAAGAAAGTTTAATCGCTGCTGTAGGACTATAAATGTTTCGAAGAAGTTTTACATACGTTGGTTCTATATTCTGCTTGGTAAGGGATTCGAAAAGGGAATGGTGTTTAATACTATCAAAGGCTTTTGAAAAGTCAATAAACGCCAAATAGATAGGTAGATTAAATTCGGAATGTTTTTCCATTTGTTGGTTCAGAGAGTGGAGATGATCAGTGGTAGAAAGGCCGTGTCAAAAACCAGCTTGTTCCGGCGGCTGGTGCAAATCAAGTTGGCCAGATATGCGGTATTCTATTACTTTAATAAATGTTTTGTATATATGTGATATGAGGCTAATGGGTCTGTAATTAGAAATGTTGGACTTATCTCCCTTCTTATGAAGAAGGATGATGTTTGAATGACAGAACGATTTTGGGAAGTTTCCAGATTGTAGTATTGAGTTAAAAAAGTTTGTAATATGAGGGAGCAGCGCAGGTTCTCCTATTTTCAGGGCTTCGGTGGTAATACCATCCTCACCAGGACTTTTGCTATATTTCATGATACTTAGAGCGTGATGAACTTCCAAGCCCGTTATTGGCGCTATGTTTTCTGAGCAAGAGTATACCGTATTGTTTACTGTAGAGGAACCTGTAGATGGGTCGGAATAAAGGGAACTATAAAAGTCGGTACAAATATCTATGATTTTATTTTTCTCACCATGCATTATACCATTTTTGTCTCTAAGTTTCGTTATTGATTGTTTTCCTTTTTCCGTGCCTTGCTTTGCTACTTTCAACGATTCATTTTTTTCTAAAGCTGTTTTTAATAGATTTGTATTAAAATTTCTAATGTCAGTACGTATTAATTTTTTAACAGATTTATCTATATCTCTATATTCAGCAGTATTAAATTTAAGCGAAAGCATTTTTTCTATCAGGTATTTTGTGTGGTTACTTAATTTTTCAAGTTTTATCTTATTTGGTTTTACTTTGCAACTGGCTTTCTTTTTACTGTTTTTGATATTATTATATTGTATTTCTAGATTATCTGTGATTGTATCTAGAATTTTAAAACTATTTGTTAACTCTAAGTCAAAATCAAAATCAAATCAAAAATACTTTATTTGTTTTATATCAAATTTTACAATTCTGGTTGAAGCCCTGGCTCCTGAACTAGCGTGAGCTGTATGTCAGGAGTCAGTTTCTTCCCACGTTAAATGACAAAATAACAAAATAAAATACATAAGTGGTACAAAAGTTACAATGATAGATAAACAGTCAATAGCTATAGTAGTTACAATGATACATAAATAGTCAATATAATTTAGATAGATGTATTACTAATCCTGGTGTATAGTTAAGTGTTTATCTATTTATTTATTTTTAAACTATTAAATTATATAATATCAAATGTGTTGTGTGTGTTGTGTGTAAGGATAAAACTAAAAAAAATATGAAGTATAGATGAATCTATTGTAAGATTGTTAATAAATTTTCTGTTTCAATGTATGTTAATGTACTTAACCAATCTTTAAGTTTAGGTTTTAACTGATAGTTAGATAGGTCTTTTACCTTATATTTAGAATGAAAATATTTATAAAATCTTGGTGCTTGAAAGTTAAAGTGCTGTTGGGCAATCCGTGATTTAACTCTGGCAACAGGAAATCGTTCCCGTCTGTTATCTGCGGAGGGAAGGTAGGGCACCACAGTTTTATGATACCTTTTTATGCACTGGTAGATATACAATTGACGCACTGAAAGAACATTAGCTATTTCGTATACAGTAGTTGTTGAGGTTCTAAATGGTAAGTATAACATGACTTTAAGTAGGGCTCTTTGTGCTCGCTCAAGTTCTAATAAATATGTTTTACCGGCTGCACCCCACGAGCATATACAATATGTGATCACACATTCAGCCAAAGCCTTGTATGTTTGTATTAAAATTATTTTATCGCAGACGGTTCGCAATTCCTTAAAAACATACATTAATTTCCTTAATCTTTTAGCTATCGATGTGATTTGCGGTTTCCAACTAAGTTTGTCGTCAATATTTATTCCTAAATATTTTATAGATGAAACCCTTTCAAGTATAGTACAATTACACGGTACTATAGAGGTATTAGTTAGCCGATTACATGGGTACGAATGGATACGCAATTTAAATGTTTTAGGTGAAGTAACACTAGTCTTAGAGAAACATAAATATTTAGTTTTGCTAGCGTTAAGTGTTAACAAGCTATCTTCCAACCATGACGTAACCATACTGTTACGAGCTGAGGGTTCGGGATAAAATAATGGGAATCGATCTAACCAAAATAGCACTTTTATTCAGCACTAAACGATGAATACACGAACTTGGTCACACGTAATCACAACACACTAATTCACACCACTGTTGCAGCACTTAAAGTCACCGAAATGATCGCACGTATAGCTTAATCCAGACTGACTCGCGAGCAACTACTGTTCACGCGAGACCCTTCTCCACGTCAGTCTTCCAGGGCCTCGCTGAGACTCACTCACTAACTAACTGAGACTGACTCAGACTGACTGTCCGGCCATCTCTCCGGCCTATTTATATCGCACACATTTCGATTGTTCGAGAACGATGTCGATCCTTCCAGGAAAGAGTCGGTCCCTCGACACAATGGCCACTCCCCATTCTGCGAAACCACAAACAATAGCAACAATAACACAGCAAGACAAAAGCGTTCGAGAAGGTTCGATTATTACTCATTGTTTAACAGCCTCAGCGTAACACTGCCCCCTCCTAAAACATGCTCGTCCCGAGCATTTTTAGCCCCATATCGCGGCAGCCGATCAACACGAACAATTTTAGGCGCAACTCGCGCTGAAGATGTAGCAACTAGAGGAGCCACATTGCCGTCTCCAGTACTTCAGGACACCCAGAGTCCCTTTCTCATCAGCGATCCCAATTCCAGCCTCCAAAACACGGCTCTCATGATTTCTATCTGTTCTTTCACTTCCTGGAATTCCTTTCCAGATGAACCGAACGATTCCCTCATCAGTCGAGCACGCTCTTATGGCCAACGTCGCTGATCTTCCTGTTGACGACGCTGCTCTTCTTTATCCTGACGTCGCTGTTCCTCTTGCAACCGAGTCTGCTCCACGTGTTCACGTCGCTGTTCCTTCTGCAACCGAGCCTGCTCTTCCTGCTGACGACGCTTCTCTTCTTTATGCTGACGGCGTTCTTCCTCCTGCAACCAAGATTGCTCTTCTTGCTGACGACGCTGCTCTTCCTTATCCTGACGTCACTGTTCTGCCTGCAACCGAGCCTGCTCTTCCTTATCCTGACGTCGCTGTTCTTCCTGCAACCGAGCCTTCTCTTCTTCCTGACGTCGCTGTTCTTCCTGCCAACGTCGCTGCTCTTCTTGTTGACGACAAAGCATGGCCATAATAGCAGCAAGATCGCCTGTCACAGGAGCTTACCCCACAGATGATGATGATGATGCTCCAAATGATTCGGCGGCGGCTGATTCCATCTCCATCGGCTGACGACTCTGCCAAGCTTCTTGAACCGGAGAATCTCCAAGCCGCCTTTCATCCAATTCCTGTTGTCGTTGACCTCTCGTCCGGACACCGTCCACGTTATCCTTTGGCAGAACCGGCATTATTTTATCCCACTTCTGACACCAAATTGTTACGAGCTGAGGGTTCGGGATAAAATAATGGGAATCGATCCAACCAAAATGACACTTTTATTCAGCACTAAACGATGAATACACGAACTTGGTCACACGTAATCACAACACAATAATTCACACCACTGTTGCAGCACTTAAAGTCACCGAAATGATCGCACGTATAGCTTAATCCAGACTGACTTGCGAGCAACTACTGTTCACGCGAGACCCTTCTCCACGTCAGTCCTCCAGGGCCTTGCCGAGACTCACTCACTGCTCACTCACTGACTGAGACTGACTGTCCGGCCATCTCTTCGGCCTATTTATACTCGTATCGCATACATTTCGATTGTTCGAGAACGATGTCGATCCTTCCAGGAAAGGGTCGGTCCCTCGACACAATGGCCACTCCCCATTCTGCGAAACCACAAACAATAGCAACAATAACACAGCAAGACAAAAGCGTTCGAGAAGGTTCGATTATTACTCATTGTTTAACAGCCTCAGCGTAACAATACTAAGGCCTATTTCAGCTTGATTATGTACAACTTCCCAGGTTTTTGCATGGAAAAGAATAACAGTATCATCAGCAAACATTTGAATATCAGCACCTCCAGGCATAGTTTTACACAGGCTATTGATGTATGTTAAAAAAAGAGTTGGCCCTAACGTGCTGCCTTGTGGCACCCCATATGTGGTGAAACTTTCATTACTTAGACTGCCATCGACTTTAACACGTTGGCTCCTACCAGACAGGTAGTCCTGAAACCACAGAAGTGCATTACCCCTTATTCCCATGTTCTCAAGGCGCCTTAAAAGGATCGGGACTGAAACGGTATCAAACGCTTTCTGTAGGTCTAGGAATATTCCAATGATCTTTTCATTGTTATCACGATAATTTGTAATATTGGTGGTAAGTTGCAAAACAGCGTCATCCGTAGACCTACTGGCGCGAAACCCGTATTGGTTAGAATGTAGCAGTTGGTATTTTTCTAAATAATTGATCAACCTTTTGTTGGTAATTTTTTCCAGGACTTTTGATAATGTACTTAAAAGAGATATGGGACGATAGTTGGTGGGTAAAGATTTATCACCTGATTTAAATACTAGACAAATGATTGCCTTTTTATATATTTTAGGAAAAATTCCAAATTCGAATGACAAATTTATCAGGTAAGCTAAAGGTTCTGAAAGAACCATTCGGTTATTTTTAAGTATTTGAGATGTGATCCTATCATAGCCTGATGAATTGCTAGTTTTAAGGTCACAAATAATACTTGCGACTTCACCTGGTTCAGTTAGATAAAGGGACATCGAATTCGCTGGAGAATCAGAGGATTTAGCCTTTAGGGATAACGAATCCTCCGTGGTATTCAGTTGCATTAGTGTGTGATTGGCAAGGTTAGAGCCTATTGTTGTGAAAAACCTATTGACCTCATCTAGTGAATCAACAATATTAGATTGTCGGTTCAGTAACTTTGAAGACGGTTCCTTCTTTTTAGTCATATTACATATTTCCTTTATTGTATTCCAGGTTTCCTTTAGATTTCCTTTATGTTTTGCTAGTAATTGTTTATAGAAATTCTTTTTTAATCTTTTTATAACTTTATTTAATGTATTTCTGTAGTTAAGATATTTCATTTTAAGTATTTCATTATTGATATCTTTTTTTAATAGTTTATGCATTTTGTCACGCCGTTTGATTGAGCTAACAACCCCTACTGTAATCCACGGCTTAAGTGGTGCTTTCCGTTTGGATATTTGGCTTATTATTGTGTTTTCCTTTATAGCTGTTTCTAATTTGGTCGTAAGTATTTGTGCTACTGTATTCACATCCTTCGTGGAGTATAAGTCACTCCAACATTCTCTAATCAGACTTTTGTGAATAGCGTCAAGATTAACTTTTAGTTTACTATAAGTTATCTTTTTCTTTTCTTGTCTAGTAAAATTAAGTTGAAGAAGAATAGGGGAGTGGTCTGTTAGTTCGTCAAAGACAAATGTCTTACTTTCATACTGGGATTTTACCATGAAGTGATCTATACAAGTTTTTAGTCTGGTGGGACAGTTTATACCTTGTCTGAGCCCGTTGGTAGCCATGAGATTAAGATAGGTAGTTGTATTACTATTTAGGTTTACGGGCATAGTGTCAAGGTTTATGTCACCAGTCAGAATAATATTATTGTTACGAGCTGAGGGTTCGGGATAAAATAATGGGAATCGATTTAACCAAAATAACACTTTTATTCGACACTAAACGATGAATACACGAACTTGGTCACACGTAATCACAATACACTAATTCACACCACAGTTGCACCACTTAAAGTCTCCTAAATGTTCACACGTATAGCTGAATCCAGACTGACTGTCCGGCCATCTCTCCGGCCTATTTATATCGCGCATATTTCGATTGTTCGAGAACGATCTCGATCGCTCCAGGAAAGGGTCGGTCCCTCGACACAATGGCCACTCTCCATTCTGCGAAACCACAAACAATAAAAGACAAAAGCGCTCGAGAAACCTCGATTACCATTTATTGTTTAACAGTCTCGGCGTAACACTGCCCCCTCCTAAAACATGCTCGTCCCGAGCATTGTTAGCCCCGTAATATCGCGCCAGCCGATCAACATGAACAATTTTAGGCGCACCTCGCGTTCCCTTCTGAATTCGGTATGTGACGTCATTGATCCTGGTCAACACACGGTATGGTCCATCCCATTTTGCATGTAGTTTAGGGGATTTTCCCTTTTTCCGTATCGGATTGTGCAACCAGACCTGTGACCCCTCATCAAATCGCAAGTTGTTTGAATTCCGGTCATAACGGGTCTTCATTTTCTCCGACATTTGTTGACCAGTTAGTCGAATGTGTTCATTTATGTCGTTCATTTTATTGCGCAGGTCGTTTGCATAATCTGTGATGGCACGCGGAGAATCTGGAGGAATGCCAGTTATCAGGTCTGCAGGCAACCGCAGTTCTCTTCCAAAATTTGCCAACGCAGGAGTGGCGCCTGTACTCTCATGGACTGCACTTCTGTATGACAGTAAAAACGGCTGTATGTGTTGGTCCCAATCGTTTTGCTTATTTTCGACCACTTTGGCCAGATATCTCTCCAACGTCTGATTGAATCTTTCCACCATTCCATCAGACTGAGGATGATAAGAAGTGGTTCTTGTTTTATGAGTCCCCATTATTCGGCATGTCTCCTGAAATACTTGTGATTCAAAATTCCTTCCTTGATCACTGTGAATTTCCAGGGGAACTCCAAAACGACAGAAAACTTCGTGGACTAGTTTATCTGCTACCATCGAAGCTTCTTGATTAGGAATGGCGAAAACTTCGGGCCATTTCGTGAAGTAGTCCATAACGACCATGAAGTACTTATTTCCATTTTTACTTACAGGGAATGGTCCTGCAATATCCAGGGCTATACGCTCCCATGGGGCTCCAACGTTATACAGTTTTAGTGCTCCTCTGCTGCGTGTATGGGGTCCTTTCACTGCCGCACAGGTAGTGCATTTTCGGCACCAGTCTTCAACATCTTCTCTACAATGTATCCAGTAAAACCGCTCCCTTATTTTTAACAGTGTCCTTTTTACTCCCATGTGGCCTCCCGAACATCCTTCATGGTAGAGTTGTAGCACGTTAGGGACCTTGGCTTTGGGAACCACCATTTGCAGATGACAGTGATCTCCACGAGCGTTTTCCCATTTGCGACACAGCACCCCGTCGTGGACAACCAGGCTCTCCCACTGTGCCCAATAACTCTTCGTTGTTGAACTCAGAGCAGCAATGTCACTCCACAAAGGCTTAGTGCTACCCGCTGTGATCCTTTCAATGATGGGTTTAAGGTCTTTGTCATCCTGTTGTGCCTGCTGCAAAGTTTCTTTCCATTCGTCACTTAGGTCCGTTCTCAGCAGCCTGACAGGTTCTGCTTCCTTAGACTCATATTTGGCACAATGTTTGCAGTTCTCAGGGCAAGGTCTTCGTGATAGCGCATCCGCGTTCCCGTGAGATTTTCCACTACGATGCCCAATGTCGAAGTCGAACTCCTGTAATTGTTCAATCCACCTTGCCACCTGTCCTTCAGGATTCTTGAACCGTAAGAGCCATTGCAATGCAGCATGGTCAGTTCGAAGTTGAAATTTACGACCTAGTAGGTATTTGTTGAAATGCTGTAAGGTCTTTACTACAGCCAGCAGTTCCCTTCTTGTGACACAGTAATTTCTTTCTTGTTTGGATAAGGATTTACTGAAGTAAGCGATCACCACCTCTTGATCTCCCTTGCGTTGAGATAGCACACCACCAATACCGGTATTACTTGCATCTGTATCTACAATGAACTCGTTCTCAGTATCAGGAAAGCTGAGAATCGGTGTCTTACACAGTCGGTTCTTTAATTCCTGGAAAGCAGTTTCGCATTCTGCATCCCAGCAGAACAGTCGTTTCTCCTCAGTTAGCCTGTGCAGAGGCTTAGCAATATCTGCGAAGTTCTTGACAAAACGTCGATAGTAGGAGCACAACCCCAAAAATGCTCTGACTTCGGTCTTATCTTTAGGAATCGGCCAATCTTTGACAGCGTTGATTTTCTCCGGATCAGTTTGCACCCCGTCTTGTGAAACAACGTGACCCAGAAAGCTTACTTGTTGTCTGAAGAATGAACATTTCCTCGGACTTAACTTCAGATTGGCGGCACGAATTTTTGCCAGCACACGTTCCAGATTTTGAAGGTGGTCTTTAAACGTACGTCCCACGATGATGATGTCGTCCAAGTAAACAAGACACGCGTCACCAATCAACCCGACAAGAACTTGCTCCATCAATCTTTCAAAAGTTGCAGGGGCATTGCAAAGTCCAAATGCCATGACTCGAAATTGCCACAGCCCCTTTCCTGTAGAGAACGCAGTCTTTTCCTTGTCCTTAGGGTCTATTTCCACTTGCCAGTAGCCACTCTTCAAGTCTAGCGTTGTAAACCACTTCATCCCGGTAAGTGTATCCAATGTGTCGTCGATCCTTGGTAGTGGATAACTGTCCTTCTTCGTAACTGCATTAAGTCGACGATAATCAACACAAAAGCGCAGGCTTCCATCCTTCTTTTTGACTAGAACAACAGGAGAGCACCATGGACTAGATGAAGGTTCTATCACCCCATCATTAATCATTCCCTGAACCATGGTCTCTACTTCCTTTTCTCGAGCAACCGGTAGTCTCCTAGGTCGTTGACGGATAGGTAGCTCGTTACCAGTATTTATCGTGTGCTTAACCAGTCCAGTCTTTCCAATATCAGCATCATTTGAAGAGAAAAGATCGGCGTAGCGATGTAACATTTTCTCAGTCATAGCAACTTCTTCCCTAGAAAGGCTTTTACGGCAATCTTCCAACAGTGACGACACATCGAATTTGCCATTCTCTTTATTGCCGCTAGAGCTAGGCACTTCTTGACATCTTCGCATACAGGCTACTTCCTCGCAGGTGCCCATTAAGGTCCCCTTTTTGATCAGGTGCTTTTCATTACTAAGGTTTAAAATTCGCACCACCGCAGTATCTGTGGTCCTCACTAGCGTCCGGGCCATAATCCACGGAAAGCCATTGTCCGATCTTTCCACCAGTACACATCGCTTCTGTCTTCCCGAAGTTCGTGGCAAGCTTACTGGAACAATGGTTTCTGATCTTGGCGGAAGAACAATTTTCTTCAGACTGTACACCTTACCCCTGGTTCCACCTTCCATAAAGAATTCCTCTTCTCCACATTGTAAAACTCCTTGATTTATGTCAATTCTACAATGGTGCTCTCGTAAGAAATCTAAACCCAGAATGCAGTCATCAACTATATCGGCAATGATGACGTTTTGCTGGAAAGGTCTTTCACCCAGCATAACCTCCACCTGCTTTTCACCCAGGACGGATATGTGCTGACCGGTTGCCGTCAGGAGCTGAATTCGCTCATGGCTACTGTTGAATTTCCCAAGAAACCGATTAGCCAGTTGGGAACTGATCACTGTACGGGAAGCACCAGTATACAAAGTCATCTTGCACGGTGTTCCATTAATTTGACCTTTGATAGTCAGGCTATTCCCATCATGAACTTGTGAGATCGTAATTCTTAGGGCTTTCTCAATACCAGCCAGCACTCGCCCCGCAGTTCTGGCGCTTACTCGTTTCCCTGCTGCTGTTGAACGGGGCTCACCTGAGCACTCTCCTCTCTTTTTGGGCAGTTTGGCCTCAGATGTCCTTTTTCTCCACACCCGAAGCATCTAGGGCTAAACTTTGGACGACTGTAGTGAGTGTAAGAGTCCTTCACTTCTCTGATGCGGTGAGCTCGGGGTCCTGACGCACGGCCTCCACCTCCAATGCATGGGCCAAGGCATTTTTTAGAGTATCGTGATGTCCAAGCCTTACAGCAGCTCTCACTTCCAAATCACGTATTCCGTCAACGAACGCCTGGATCAAATAACCGTCAAGGGGTGCTGACGAGGTTTGGTATGCCTTTCGAACCAGCTTTTCTATCTCGAGTGCCCACTGCTGTAAATTCTCCGAGTTACGCTGGCTTCGGTCCTTTAACTGCGCTCGAAAAACATGTTCCAGGTGCGCGTCACCATAGCGTGACTCCAGCGCTTCCAGCAGCTGTTCGTAGATGACATCCTTCCCAAGAGCCTCTAAAATCGTAAGTGCTTGGTCACGAAGGCCCAGTGTTAAAGCCGTCATGGCCTGCGCCGTCGTCCATCCATTGGCCTTGACAACGGCCTCAAACTGGATCTTGTATGCTGACCACGAAGAACTTCCGTCAAATGGTGGCGTCTTAAAACCTCGCGCTGAAGATGTAGCAACTAGAGGAGCCACATTGTTGTCTCTAGACTTCAGGACACCCAGAGTTTTTTTCACATCAGCGATCTGAATTTCAGTTTCCGAAATACGGCTCTCATGATGTTCTATCTGTTCTTTCACTTCCTGGAATTCCTTTCCAATTGAACCGAACAATTCTTTCATCAGCCGAGCCTGCTCTTCTTTGTCCTGACGGCGCTGTTCTTCCTGTTGACGGCGCTGTTCCTCCTGCCAACGTCGCTGCTCTTCTTGATGACGACGCTGCTCTTCTTTTTCCTGACGGCGCTGCTCCTCCTGCAACTGAGCCTGCTCTTCCTGTTCACGACGCTGCTCTTCCTGCCAACGTCGCTGCTCTTCTTGTTGACGACGCTGGTCTTCCTTATCCTGACGAAGCATTGCCATAATAGCAGCAAGATCGCCTCCCACAGGAGCTTGCCCCACGGATGATGATGATGGTGCTCCAAATGATTCGGCGGCGGCTGATTCCATCTCCATCGGCTGACGACTCTGCCGAGCTTCTTGAACCGGAGAATCTCCAAACCGCCTTTCATCCATTTCCTGTTGTCGTTGACCTCTCGTCCTGACACCGTCCACGTTATCCTTTGGCAGAACCGGCATTATTTTATCCCACTTCTGACACCAAATTGTTACGAGCTGAGGGTTCGGGATAAAATAATGGGAATCGATTTAACCAAAATAACACTTTTATTCGACACTAAACGATGAATACACGAACTTGGTCACACGTAATCACAATACACTAATTCACACCACAGTTGCACCACTTAAAGTCTCCCAAATGTTCACACGTATAGCTGAATCCAGACTGACTGTCCGGCCATCTCTCCGGCCTATTTATATCGCGCATATTTCGATTGTTCGAGAACGATCTCGATCGCTCCAGGAAAGGGTCGGTCCCTCGACACAATGGCCACTCTCCATTCTGCGAAACCACAAACAATAACAGACAAAAGCGCTCGAGAAACCTCGATTACCATTCATTGTTTAACAGTCTCGGCGTAACATTATTTTATAACAACATTTGTTTAGAATATCATCTAATGAATAAATATAGTTTAAAGGATTTTTAAAGCTAGGTGGGCGATAGGTACAGACAATAGATATACAGTCTTTTATGTCAATGACTATACAATTACCTTCAGTGCAGTTTGGTTCATATGAAGTTGACTCGAGAGTGTCCTGGACATAAGCAACAACGCCATCGTTCTGGTTTAAATTAATTAGTGATTGGTACATTCTGTAATTGGTAATATCTGGTGGCGTATAAAATTCATTTGACCAACATTCTGTTAATACAAGAACATCAACCAAAAAACTAAACTTGGATAAAAATACCAAAAAGTAATCTAAATTTGCATTAATGCTGCGAATATTAACAGTTAGTATGGTTATTGACGTTCTTCCGGTTAAAAACACTTTGGAAATGTAAGTCCGTTGGGTCACCCACCCTACTACATAAAATATCTCCTGACCCGTCAATCGCGTCCATAACAACTGCATTTATCGAATTAAATTTTGTTTCTTACTTATTCTAGGGCTTGGTCCATAATAACCATGTTGAGTTATCGAAGAACTATAAAAGGAACATACCGTCAAAAAACGCTTCACTAGCAAATAACCACAAAACCACTCATTGAAGTTAACTGACACAATAAATAAAAATATAGGGTAGCTTGATATCGATCGTGTCAATACAATCACGAATAATGTGAAACAGCTGACAGTTATGTCCCACATAAAAATGCCTAAATGCACAGTAAAGTATTTGTTAGTTAAATATGTTATATTATATAATAATATACTTGTATGTTTTTTATAGGTCACAAACGTTTCAAAAAAAATATTTACATAGTTACAAATGTTATAGCTTTCATGAGCATTAATGTTTTGTTTAAATGAAATAGACATTAATATGAAACATGGGTTCTTGAATGTTATTCTTTTTTTAAATGAGACGTAAACTTGAAAGTACATCTTTTGTTGTTGTGAGTCATTGTGTTTGTTTGTGTAATATGCGGTACAAACTACACAATTAGTAAACATTTTTGTAAAAGTTGTTGCACGACATAAACTACAGAGGTAAACAAAACAGAGTAACATGTTGAGGGATACGCCAAGTAAACAAAGCGATCGACTACAGAACGATATATTACATAGTTAAATTGTTTACAAGTTAAATTGATCCTGGCATGACATAAGAGAAGTTTTATCTATTCTATTTATACTATTTTTAATCATTTTCATTCTTTCGAGTTTTAGGTTGAATTTTACTACAATGCGTAAGGGTCGGTGATCTGAACTAAAACGAATTTTATTTATTGCCGCTACATTTGTTAACATCTGCCTGTTAGAAGCAAGGCAAAAGTCTATTTCATTTTTTGTTATACCGTCCCGAGAGAACCAAGTCCACCTACGTTGAGGTTTTTTATAGAAAAAGGAGTTGCTAATACTAAGACTCTGTCCAAAGGCAAAGTTAAGAAGCTGTTTACCGCGATCGTTCCTTTCTCCCAGCCCAAAAGGCCCAATTACGATCGGGTTGTCTTGCGGTTCTCCTTTTCCTAACTTGGCATTAAAATCGCCCATCACAATCGTTCAAGTACCTCGATGTTCATCGCATGCCTTATTTAGCAAGTCATAGAACTCTTCGAGTTCATCATCTGGGCGTTTTGAATGGGGTGCGTAGACTTGGATGATTGGAGTAGACCCTTCGGAAGCAAGCCCTAAGACTCGTAACTTGTAAATGAGTCCCGCTCCGCGCTCCCCACTTCCACCGCCCGCGCCCGGTCTGTGCTCAACGCGGACCCAAATACACCTAATACCTTTGTATACTATTTTACTGAAGTTATATTATACTTAGAGTACGTAGGTACAAGGATACCGAAGTGCAGAGGCTTCTACAAACAGTACAACACCACTATGAAATCTATTTGAACTCGGCGCGCCTTCTCAGCGCGTACACGGTCGTCCGTGAACCCAAAAACCATTTGCACTTTGTCTCTACTTTGAAATACTGATTTTGACGTGTTAGAAAGTATCTGATGAGTGTGTACAGAATGCTATGTACCATGGTGTTTATGTTTAATAAAATTGCCAAGAACTTTATATAAAATTCCATAACAATACCCAAACCCAGACGAACCACGCGAAGGGTTCCAAAGGTGGCACTTTCGTTCCTAGTGTTTCTTATACTGTGTAACTGTGCACTTTGTGCGCCAGCTATACTTGTATGCATGTGCGGAATACGGTGAACTTTCCCAGTATTTTAAGCTGAGCTCAGCGGAGTTACTCGAGCGGATAGCGGATAATAACTTTGTGAATTTATGCTCTTCAGCGGCTCCGAGCGGACCACGGCGGCCGGTCAGCGGACGTACTATCGGTTATTTATTAACATCTCTGCAGATAAAGTTTCGAATCCTCACAAAATATTTCACGAGGAAACTGTTTTAGAAGGGCAAATTAAAAATACAGTTTTTATCTAATGTTTTAAGAAATTAGTCACTAGAGAGAATGACCATATCTCGGCATTGTTCTGAGAGCACTGCACTTGTAGGTTGGGAATAGGTTTATCAACTCAATTGAAAAGCCTATTAGTAAATGGACGGCGCGCTATCACAGTCCCGCATCACTAAAAACGATTGCCCAAAAACGTTAAAAACCCATTTCATTCACAAATTGAATTTTTGTTTCAATGTTCGACTCCATTGAGAGTCGCAAATAAATATTTTCTGATGATTGAGTTATGAATATTCAGAAAGCTCGTATTATTCCGTCCGTATTGACGATCAGCAGCCGTCAGCGGCACAAAGGGATTCATCGTCGCCTCTGTTTGCTACGGGGACACATATTTTCATATTGGCACGCGCGGTCAAACGGTTACCATTCAGTCATTCTGTTAACCTAATCATTCAATTCAATGTTTTTGGGATGTATAAGAATTGCATTTACAACTTTTCAAAAATTTTGATAAATCTGACAGCTTTTTAATGATTAGTAAGAACTTTCTACCTTTTTAAAGAATATTTCATAATTAAAAAATGAATTGTTCATCCTCCCAATAGATATTAGCATAGCCTAGTTAAAAACTGCCAACTTTCATAATCCTCGGGAAAAATTTCATCAAACCTAAATTAAAAAGGAGAGATTAAATCTAAACTGGCATTTAGTCGACTATGAAAGGAGCTGAGAAACAAAGGCGGTATTGAGAGTGTTGCAAAAAGATAGCATAATAGCTCCGACCCCTCCCCCCCCCCCCCCCCCCCCCCCGCGACACCCCCCCCCCTGCCCGCGCCGCCCACCCAACGATAGCGGAACAAAGAGGTGCGCAACATCTCAATTTAAAACTTTGACCCTCGAGCTCGAACACAGCTCATATGAAACCAATTACCAACACAGAGCTATGACCGCTAGGCCGTGCCGCTAGGATGTCGGATTCGTACTCAACTGGATGTTCAACTTTTGTTAGGAACAAAAATACCGTTAATAATTCTCATTATTCTTATTCAATTATGTGCCTAGACATAAAGTAGTAAATAGGAGTGGAACGCCTTGCCTGAGTCTGTGTTTCCTGATAACTACAACCTAGGGATCTTCAAGTCACGAGTGAATAGGTTTCTTCTAGGCAAGCGTGTACCATCGTAGACTGCATCATCGCTTACCATCAGGCGAGATAGTGGTCAAACGCTAGCCTATAATTTATATAAAAAAAAAAAAAAAGTTTACCTGGGGGGCAATCGCGCATAATTTTGAACGATAATACCAAAGTAAAACCAAAACAAAAATATTACATTATGCACATCATCGCGCTGACACGCGTGAAAATAAGTCAAACTTACGTAAAACCCAAACCGAACACGTTACGTTCCAACATCAGACACGTTCAAAATTAGCGCGACTGCCCCCCAGTTGGCTCATGAAATTTTCAAAGATGTTGCATACCTACCACAGACTTGTATTGAATCTTTATACAAATTAATAATGTATCCAGTTAATTTTCTTGTCAAATCAAGTAATAAATAATGTCGGGATAACAAATAAAAAAGGTACATACGCGATAATACCCGTTTAAAATCAGTTATTATGTACATACAGTGACATCTGGCTGGCCCCGGTACCCAGCCGGATTAAATGTCATGACAGCAGCTACCGGGATTATTACAGTATGGTAGAAATGATGAAGCTGTTTCTTCCAGGCTGTATGTTGGAGCTCAAGTGGTGCAGATTAAATAAATTACTAAACAGATTAAACAAGTTATTCGAGTGGCAGGAATAAGATAAACTTGCTTTACTCATCTATTTACAATCGCCGTTTGTAAATAACGTCTTGTCAACTAGTACCTACCTAAGCCGAACACACAGAAAAAACCGGACAAGTGCGAGTCGGACTCGCGCACGAAGGGTTCCATACCATTATCTATAAATATTAAAAATTAATAAAAAAGTAATATATATTACAATGAATATTAAATACATATTTTATAAATATGTATATAACTCAATATCGCCCAAAATGTCGCTTGGTAATTATTGCCTTTCAAGCGTCGATATTAATATTTTTGTGAACATACATTAGATTTTCATAGATGTATTGACAAGGGAATGTCATAATATTTATTTCTTTAAACTTATTGCGTAATGGTATAGGCCATGTTATAAATTGCACGAACAGCCCTCTTCTGCAGCACAAAAACGGTGTTTATATCTGCAGCTCTCCCCCACAGCAGTATACCGTATGACATAATGCTGTGGAAGTAGCTGAACAAAACTAGTCTAGCTGCGTCTACGACTGTAAAAAGACGGATCTTTTGACTGCGTATGCCGCAGAACTAAGTCTTTTCGACAATCCATCAATATGAGGGCCCCATTGAACCTAGGGTTATACGTAAGAATACGGTGGTGTTCACAAGAGCCAACTCCTTGTCTTTGATTTTTATATCTGCTTTAACTTGTGTAACATTAGGTAGTATAAATCGAATACACTTTATTTTCTTTTCATTTAGAAGTAGATTGTTTACATTGAACCATCCATACCTACAGCCCACATCGAAAGAATTCGTGTACCTACACATCGACATTTTCTTTCGATGTGTGTTAAAAGTGTGGAAAATCGGGCTCAACAAATTGGGAAGTGCATAGTGTAACGAATGCTTTAGTCTTTACTGTAAAATGTTCTGCGCACACGAGCATAATATTGCAATTACTATTTTTTTTTTTCTTTCACCCCTATTTTTGCTCTATTTTCACACTTGATTAAGCTAGTCCTCTTAATTGTATGAGCGCCTATACAACTCAGACGACTATCTTAATTGGCGTCAACTATGTAGGTATGTATAGGGATACCCTTTAACTTTCAACTTTTTTATTTATTGAAATTTTTACTTTATTTGTACTATACTTCGATCAACAATACACCTAGATAAAAGGTCAGCGCAAAAAATCCGTCTCAGCAAATAACAGCTCACTTGCGGCGTGAGCTCTTATTTTGATTAGTCTGGTTGAAACACAGCCAACGTCAACACGTACCGCAATGCCTCAACGTGCATCCAAAAATTGTAAAAATAAAGCCCGAAAAAGCAATTTATCAGCCGGAGTGTCTTACTTTCGGTATGGAATAAGTTATAAAGCTATAAACTGACGATTAATATATTTTTTTTATCAAAATTGCTGATTTTAAATCACAGCTAAGAATGTTTGGCCAACGTCAAACATGTGATATAACGTTTGGCCAATAGACGCGCAAACATTGAGTTCATCAGGACCGCAAATTGCATGGGGTAGATTTGTTTTTAAATAATTTTTAATACCTACTTGTTATCAGAACATTAAAATTGGTTATGTAACTTTTTTGGGGATTTGTTGGATTCTCATTAGATATTTACTTTTTAGCTTTCCTAATAACCTGTTCACGTGTTACTATTTCAGTTACTATTTCATTTATTTCTCCAAATACTTTACACAACATAGAATAAATTTGATTCTAGACGATCACACTTAGGATGGCTAAAATTATAGTTAGGTTTATTTAGGTGAATATGAGAATGAAGGCAGAATGTAAAAATCTCTTCAATGTTGAATAGATAAGAAACATTGTGATTTTTTATTTATTAATTGCACTGTATTTGTATACAAAAAATGTGAATATATTTTGATAATAATATAATATAAAGATGTGAACTTTAGTAATATATTTACTACTTATTTTGTGACATCTAGCGATGGACGCCCTAGTTGACCAGCCGTCGATATTACATACATTTCAAAAACAACAAGCGTAGATACTTCCTTGTTTTTTACTGATGTTACCCGTTTTTATATATTTGTTTACGACACATAAACAAACATAGAACTTATAAAATCTTTAAAACATTTACGTACTACTATTATTTTAGAGTTCAACCCGACTCCATAGATAGATAGATAGATATAGACATTTATTTCGACACAAGTAACATACACACAGAAACTACATACAGTGGATAAGTGAAGACAGATAATTAAATAAACACAATAAAATATCGACACTTAAAAACACGTTACTTAAGCAACAAATAATAAATAATACTAAAACTACGTACCCAGTCACTATGAGCCCTGTGCCGAAAAAGGGGAATGGCTCAGCATTATGCTGAACAATAAAACACACCCATACCACCTGCAGTAAAGTTTGAAGAAGCAAACACAAACGAAATAAAACGATGTATCGCGCAAGACAATAACAAGAAAAAGTACTTTATTTGTTGATCGATAAGGTTGATTTCACAATAAATGTTATATAACCTAAGTCTATTCATTTTTAAGTAACAGGTATAATTTATTACCTTGTTTGTTTTTGAGACGAATGATCGTAACATTTAAAGGATTTGTGACTTTATTACAAGGTGCTGTGGTTGTGATTAGGTTAACCTTAAATCTTCTGTCTCAGTCTGTTGGTAAACGAATGTAGCTGTATAATTATATGTTTACGCGGACAGCATTTAGCTTTGATTTTGTATGAGACCCGTAATCTAGGTGTATTGTTGATCGTAAGTGCATGGTCAACGGGAACTTCCATATAGGTTTTCGACCCAAAACCTATAGGGTACTTCCGGTTGACCTAGAATTGTCTATTTTGGTTAAACCGAGGTCTTACAGAACAAGTAAAGGGAAAATTCCAAAAAATACAAAAGTTGAAAATTAAGGTAAATTTTGGTACATACAAGTTTTCGTGAAAATATATATTTGCCCATATCTTTTAATCGTGTTGACCCAGGACCTTGATTTTTATACACCTAATAGGGACTAAAGACCTCAGTATCTGGTATAAATTTCAACTTGCTAGGTCTACCTGTTCCTGAGAAAATCGGTGGTGACACACGGACGTACAGACAAACGGACAGACGGACAAGAGAATGATTTTATACGGGTTCCTTTTCTTACCTTTTGAGGTATGGAACCCTAAAAACAATCTAAATGCTCATAAAAACTTATTACATTTTCAAAGTACTAATGTCAAAGTCAATAAGGTGATCTTAATATTAATATTAATGTATGAGAACCTTTATTAAATGATTCGAGATTCGTCTACTTGACGCCCGCTAGGTACGGCCCAACGCCTACCTAAAAAAGTACTTACCTTCTAAATTTACTTACTATTACAGATTATTCGCAAGCAAGTACTCGTAGAAAGTAGAGTACCTAGTAATAAATTAACATAATCATTCATTGGAAACATACAAAAACATTGAAAATATTTTGTTCCGGGCGCCTTATGACGTAAGCCAGTTGCTATCGCCCGCTTGTGTTAGGGTCAGGCCGGCTGTTTCACACGTACAGTGCATATCTCACGTGGACGGCCTGACTCGAACATAGGCGGGCGACAGCGACTGTCGCCCGTAATAAGGCCCGGTTGTTGTAGTGCCGCATGCTGGTATAGCCTGCTATGTTACCCACAATACAGTGAATCGAAGTTTGGGGTCGGGACAGCGGACTTCATCATTATTAATTCCGGTGCCTACTCCAAGTTTTCTTACATTCTTGGTACATCACTCTGAGCCCACGCGGGCTGTCGGCAACTCGGTACGCAGTGGTATGAAGCTAGATAATGAACATGGATTATTTCACATTGCTACTCATTTACTTTCACCTATTTGTCTTTGGCTTCGCTGGTTAGCTTCCTTATTAGAGCGTTGGTGTTTTTAACTCGTTGTGATGTGTCTTGGTGATTTCGAATACCCCGCTCATTGAGAATTTCTCGGTGCTTCTTAAAAGCATCAGTGAATAAAGTGTCGTTCTCATCGAACCAGTCTTCATGCTTGTAGGCTTTAAGGCCCAAAACTTGAGTACTCATTCTAATGAGTTGTGAAGACAGAGTCTGCCAGATAGTCTGAAGGTCACCATTCTCAACATCCAGGGATTCAAGTGCACCATTTATGGTTATAGAACATTTATTTTCTCAAAAGCAATTTACATTTCACTTATATGAGAAACTACTTTAAACATAAGTAATTTTAATACTTCGAAACAGTTCAAAAACTTAAATAGTAGATGATTCACAAAAATAACAAATAAGAATGACAAACATTTTATAAATACCTGCAATTTTCGGTCGAGTGTCGCCCGCATTACAATGCAAGTTCACTCGGTATGATACAGTGTAAATAATACAGTAAGTCAACCAGCTAGCGTGACTGTGTATACCTATAGTCACGTATAATAAATCGCTAATATCGCTGGACATTTCACACAGCGCTATCTAGCCCCAAACTAAGCAGAGCTTGTACTATGGGAACCAGATAACTGATAGAATACTTATATACTTTTTTTTTTTTGTAAATTTATACTTATAATATATAGAAAAACACCCAGACACGGAACAAATATCTGTAGATCTTGCAAACATTTGTTCCGCGGCGGGAATCGAACCCGCTACCTCCTGCGTCTCAGCCGGCTATACGCCCACTGCGCCACGGAGGCAGTCCGTATGTACTTATCCGTTGTATTTACATTACTTTGTTATTTATAATGTAATCAATTTAGTTGTAATCATTTACAGCTTGGATATAGGCCTTTCTTTTTGGGATGAGCCGAAGGTCATCAACGTTTCTGCGCATATGCTTAACAATATTTCTCCTACGGCGAAAGCGAAGACACAACCTTAGCTTAGTTATGACAAGCTGTTGATCGTTCCAGCAGTTGGCACCGCGCATGACGCATGTAACATGAACCTGAGCAATATCTCCCCGCCGCACAATGGCGTAATCGATGAGATGCCAATGCTTGGATCGTGGGTGCATCCAGGTGGCCTTGTGCTTGGTCGGGAGTCGAAAAAAGGTGTTTGTGATGGAGAGGTCAAACTGAGTACACAAAATGAGCAAAAGCTGTCCGTTTTTGTTCATATTTCCTATCTCGTGTCTGCCAATAACATTAGGCCAAGCTTCAAAATCACGCCCCACTCTAGCATTAAAGTCTCCCAGCAATAGAATCTGCTTGCGTGGACGGATCTTAGTCAAAGTTTGTGTCAGCTCTTCGTAAAACTTGTCCTTAACGTCATTAGACTTATGTAAAGTAGGTACGCATATTAAATTTAAAAAGATATTGTTTGCAAGATGTAGATCTGACATATATGTTGGAAGTTCGTCTAGTCGTCTAGCAATTTCTGTTTTGACCGCAAAGCCAACTCCTGAGCGTCTTGGTTCATGTGCAGTGGTACCCTTCCAAAAGAAAGTGTAGCCACCTCCATGCTCTACAAGTTCCCCTTCATTAGCAAGATGTGTTTTGCTGAGAGGAGCTATGTCTATTTTGTAGTGACGTAGTTGTGGCAAGAAAAGTCGCGGTATTTACAATAGCTATTGCACAGAAACCAACTGGGTACTTTCTATGATGTGGTTCGAAAGCTGACACGTGCAACAAACCGCAGCTCAGTTCCTCTGAGTTCATTGGATAGTATTCTACTGACGAGAAAGAATGACGTTTTAAAGCGTTGGGCTCAACATTTCAACAATTTACTCAACGTCGATCGTTTAGCTGATCTACAGTTCATACTACCTCTCTCTAAATTGCCATTGAAAACTGATCTTACGGAACCGCCAACTCTGGAAGAGGCTGTAACTGCAATAAAACAACAGCAGAACAGAAGAGCAGTAGACGTTGATAACATCTCTGGAGAAATTCGAAAATACGGAAGAGAGAACCTATACAACACCCTATAGAAGCTATTCAGCGCATGTGGGAAAAAGAAAGAGTGCCGGAATGCTTCAAGATTTCTCGAATATGCTCCTTACTTAAGAACAAAGGTGATCGCTCCTACTGCAATTCTTATCGCAGCATATCCCATTTATCAACTCCAGGAAAATAATTTGCCAGAATACTCCTGAATCGCCTGTTGCCTGTATCGGAAACAATACTACCTGAAACCCAGTTTGGATTCCGGCCTGAAAGAGGAACGTGTAAAGCCAATTTCTCAGTACGTCAACTAGTGGAGAAAAGCAGAGAGCAAGGTCAGCCAATGTTCCTGTGTTTTGTTGACCTTGAAAAGGGATTCGACAGTGTCCCTCGTTATGCGTTGTGGATTACATAGGCTAAATTGGGTTACCCGGGTAAGTTTGTGAGGTTATTGCGGCTACTGCACGACAATATGACATGCTGTGTTACAGCAAATGGCGAGCAATCAGAGTTTTTCCCCTGCACCTGTGGTGTGAAACAAGGATGTGTTCTGGCATCAACTCTGTTCGCTTTGTATTTCGCTATGGTGGTTCGCGTAGCCCTACAAAATTCGACTAAGGGAATTCATATCCGTTTTCGCATGAATGGTGGGTTGTTCAACCTATCTAGACTCAAATCCAACACCAAAGTCTCTTCTACCATTATTACAGAGATTATGTACGGTGATGATCTATGTTTTGTCACTGACTCATTAATAAGTTTACAAAACCACATGACTAAACTAGATAAAGCGTGCACTAAATTTGGCCTAAAAATTTGTATAAAAAAACTGAAATCATGACCGTGGGTACTTCTGTCAACTTGTCTCCTAGTATAAGCATAAGTACGGATGCTTTGAAACGTGTAGAAGGATTCAAATACCTTGGTAGCACAATGACATCAAAGTGCGACCTAGATGTCGAAATTAACAGCAAGATAGGAGCCGCTGCTGCGGCTTTTGGCAAACTACCATCTAAGGTATTCCGCTCGCACGATTTAAAATTGTCTACTAAAGTTAGTGTCTACATGTTAGTAGTACTACCTACTATAGTCTTCTGAGACGTGGGTTCTATACCGCAAGCACATTCGCATACTCGATAGATTTCACCTCAAATACCTTCGTAACATCATGAACATCAGATGGCCAGACCGTGTCAGGAACACGAATGTACTGAGACGCGTAAATATCGGAGGCATTGAGGTGTATCTGATGAGGCGACAGCTTCGCTGGTGCGGGCACGTGTCTCGCATGTCAGAGAGAAGAGTGGCGAAGCGCATTTTCTTTTCAGAACTTCAGTACGGTAAGCGTAAAAGCCGTGGCCAGTATTTGAGGTATAAGGATGTTCTGAAAATACACATGAAGCGATGCAGAATTGAGCCCTCTCATTGGGAGGAGAATGCAGTACAGCGTAATGAGTGGAGACGGCGAATCCACCTACTGCTTAACGAGTAAGAAGAAGAGCGTCATCTCGATCTCGATAAAAAGCGGGACTATCTTAAGGCCTGACCACCAGCGGCCATCTCATATAACTACGTCGGTGGGGTTTTGTCTTGCCAAAATTACGGTCGGACCTTTACAAACAAAATCGGTTATGTAAGCCACGATAGGGCGCATCAAAGGGTGGACCAGCTTGGTCCTCATTGAAAATTATATTGTCGTCCCCTATAACAGAGTTAAATATGCCTGTCCAGGATAAATGCAGTCGCCGTGGCCGAAATCGGCAAGGATATCATCATCATCATCATCATCTTACCTATTTATACTATTATCTTGTACACACACAATCTATGCGAACACTTCTATAGGAATGAAAGTATTCATTAATAACAACAACAAACTTACTATACCAGTCAGAGCGAAGGACACTCCGCTGTTTCATTCATTTTAGCCGAGTAAGTACTGAACTTTTGTATGGAACAGTTGTAGCGCGTGGTGCTTAGTGCTGGCAAAGCAGCTAAATTGGCACAGGCCGGGGCACGTAGCTCACAGAACTGACGGTAGTTTGAGCAGAAAGATCAGAAGATAACTTTTCACCCGAAATTTAAAACAGCACAAACAAAAAAATAACGAAGCAGTTTCAGTTTTTATTTGCAATTTGCTGACAATAGTTAAACTATTTGATGCTAATAGATCCTTTGTCTTTTCCTTTGAGGCTCTATGTAATCTCGCGACTTCAAGGAACTCGCGCCTCGCTTGCAAAGCGTTCAGGCTTTGAGATCATCAAAACAATTATAAACTCGCTCTGCAAAATTAGACCTAACACGCTCTGAACTTCCACTTGTTTAATTTATTATTAATTAAAACGAAAACCTTTTGTAATGAAAGTCATAATTTTAATATAAGATGTTGTTTTGCTTCAATTATCCAATTCTTATTCATTTACAGCTACTGTTTCATTATAACACCGACACCAGACCCTGCAGAGGATCCCAGACATCCAACTTAAAAATAAACATTTTTGCGAAATATATCAAGACATTCGCTTCTACTGGTGACCCTCTCAATTGAATACCCTTCTGATTCTGACATCAGTGAACATATTTGTCGAAACATTCTGCGAAAATGGACCTTATCATAAGTAAATGGAGTGGAATAATTAGGCGTGTTCGCCGGTTTCCGGTACACGTAGTGTTGCCAGATCCAGTGTGTCATATTTTGGAATGGAGGGTTAAAATAATCGGAAATTTGGTTCTCAAATCGGGATTCACAAAAAATTGTTTTTTGTCTTCATTTATTATACAGATTTTTTAATAGTCACGTAAATAATTCTATATTATTTCTATTAATAAATGTATCCCTTATAAAAGTAGGTATCACTGCCACAGTTTTCTAAGTATTTATCATGTTTAGTGTATTGCCTGTGAGAATTGCGTAGTTATGTGTGCGCGGCGTTAATGGGCATCCTTTGTGTGTCTCAGGAAACAAATTTGCTATAATTACATCATGTTTGCTCTCGCAGTATTATTGCGGGGGAATCGTGGTAATCGCCGATTTGTTCATCTTATGTCTCTAATATTTGCAGAACGCATGTTGGAGACTAACAGCCTTCATAGTATTCAATTATGTTTTTTGACTGAATTACCCCACAAAATTATTTAGCACGGAAAAAATTGTTTTGAAATGTGTAAGTTAATCATTTTTACATGATACCCCACTTGACCTATTTTGAAATTTTTATCAGCTCATTTTGGCCCCTTAGTGTAAAATAAAAATATTTTAGAATTTTTTAATTTGCAACAGTATTATTAACATTTATTCCCAATTTAAAGTCAATAGCTTCAGTTGCTGAGATAATCAGCTGTGACAGACGGACGGACAGACACCTAAAAACCGCGTCCGAATCGGTCCGTCCATTCAGGAGCTACGATGATGTCACAGATAGACCCGTCAAACTACTAACTACCTAACTATGCGTCTTATTATGCGTGCGACTTATGCGTCTTGGTTGAAAATGAAATCAAACGGGCCTGCCAGCGCACCGGCAACAGCTATCGACTGCAGTCGCCAGTAGTCTGCTTTTTGCGCAAATCAGCCCTAGATATTCAATCATTATTATAAATACGGGATTTATCATGAATCGTCTTAGCGGTGTTTCGGTTCAATTCGTGAACCTTCATCAGGGTGAGTGCGATCCGCTCCGAATAACGTCTCGCCTCGCACTACATATTCAATGTTTGTAGAGAGCACGTAGTCTACTGTAAGTAAAGTCTGTTATGTTTGCGGCAACCAATATTATTGCAGATTACTTGCCGTAGATAATGGCGGCTAGGCAATTGTTTGTTTTCAAACATTTTGTTATTTACAGTAGCATTAATTAGAACAAAGGAAACGCCAGATGTTATACCGGGTGGAGTAGACTGCTCATACAACTGAGGGATAGAGTACTCAGCATGAACTCCGTTTATACAATGGAAAAAGTACGCACACACACATTAACAAAATCTAACGAAAAAGGTTCTTACTCCTTCCGTTTTTGAAGTACAAATACATGTTACAATAAAGGCATGCTGGAAGGATTCTCAATTCATGACTCTGCAGAAATCGCTTCAAATCGAACTTATACATAGCAGTGTTGCGGCTGAGTGAGCACAATATCGCAGGTTCGAAATCTCCGGTGAGACACAGGGCTGGAGCTTCTGATGGGCACTTTATTATTTCTGTCACATCAGCCAATACTGTTATCTCAGTTAGCTGATACGAGTATCATTTAAACGCACTTCAGTAACCATAACGTACAATTAGCGCCATCAGGAACATTATAAAAAAAGACCGGTTAAGTACGAGTAAGTCTCGTTCACCAAGTTCCGTATCTACCAAATAAACATAAATAAATAAATATAGCTGGACATTTCACACAGCGCTCTCTAGCCCCAAACTAAAGCAGAGCTTGTACTTTGGGAACCAGATAACTGATAGAATACTTATATACTTTTTTTTGTAAATACATACTTATAATATAAAGAAAAACATCCAGACCTGGGACAAATATCGGGGATCGAACCCGCTACCTTCTGCTTCTCAGTCGGCTATTCACCCCCTGTACCACGGAGGTCGTCAAATATATTCAAATATAGTTAGATGCGAATCTTTCCTCGTATAAACTAGTCCTCCTGTGTCCAGCCCTGGGCGAGTACCATCTCTCCGCTTTACAGATCAATAACTCAACAAATAGATTGTATTGTATTGGTTTTTTATTCACAAATGGATATCGAATCGGATATTTGATGCCGCGGGCTGGTTTAGATTTACGCAGTTTCATAATGGTTAACGTATTTTGTCTGGTATGCTATTTTTAAGCGACTTCAAAAAAAGAGGTTCTCAATTCGTCGAAATCTTTTTTTATTTTCCCCCATTACTCGAAGACGCCTATACTGATTCGAGAAATTATTTTTTTGCTTAAAAGTGTATATTTCCCAGGTGATCCCATTGGAGGGGGATCCCAAAAAAATCGAGGGCAACCCTAAAATTTTATAGAGACGCTTAATTGTTTTATTTTTTTACCTCAGAAAACCGTCATTTATCAACCGATTTGGAAAATTATTTTTTTATTTAAAAGGATATACTTTCATATAGGACTCAGAAAATTCTCGTGGTCGCGGAAAAAGAGTCGCGGAAAACCCAGATGCAACGTACAATTATACGTAACAAGGGGGGGCAGAGGTTCAACGATCAGTGATCCAATTAGGTAATTCTATTGTACTCGTGATGTATATTAAGTAGCATTTACATTCATTCGGAATATATTAAATATATATATCTATACATTTAACTAAAGGTCCAGTAATTCAATCAAGGCTTCGAATCAGTACAAATCAATGGAAACAATAAGTAGATTATCTATTGATAAGACTAGAACCGATTCTAATCTAATATTGGTAACGACAGATGACCACTGGCTTAAAACTTGACCACCCAGCAATAATCAGCGAACTTCTAACCTGCACGCTGTGGATTTCGCAGTTAGGTTCAAAATGAAATGGCGAGTCTGTTACCGGTTGTTAGGATCACAGGAGAGTCTGTAGTTCTTCGGTATACAAGTTTCACTTCGACAGACGAATATGACAAGCGATATATCGTTTGGTGCAAAACGTGGGAATAGGTTTTGTGCGAAAAAGATTGGTGCTCAAAAAATTGATGATGTATATTTGGAACCACTAGATAGTACTTTATTATAACCATAAACAACAAAACATTTTAAATGAATGTACCTATATAATTGGCGGTTTTATCTAGCAAAGAAAAATACTTAGCTCTGTTGTCGTTTTTAGATATAACTAACATTGTTAGTATTATTTTAATTATACTAATACAATTGTGTTAGTACTACAATTATTGTACCTATAATCCTAATAAGAAATTGATCAAAATAAATTATTAATATTAAACGATAGTCGATTTGTAGTGACATAATCTGTTAGATGAAGTTATTGCATTCTACGCACGTTTCTGCCGGGCTAATTACTCACGTGATTGTGGCCCCTACGCTCGCCGCCGCCGCCGCCGCCGCCGCCGCCGCCGCCGCCGCCGCCGCCGCCGCCGCCGCCGCCGCCGCCGCCGCCGCCGCCGCCGTGTGCGGCAAACTTCAAGCCGACGAATACAAAGGTATCGCGTCGCTTTCGAGAACGAATCTAAGCTTTTACATATACTACGTTGTCTGGTAACGATGCTTTCTTGTTCGATGGACGAGAATGTGTATGGAATTAATTTTAGATAGAATTCCATTTGATACTGATTGCTCTAACGATATGTTAATAAAGTTATGTTTGTAAAAGGATCATTAAAAAGAACTACCAATCTTGTTTCTTGCTCTTCTTTCCTGGCTTCGTCGCGGAGGAACAAGCAGTAAAACTGACGTTTCAAAGTAGTCCTTGTGATTAAATTGATACTATTAGATGAAAAAAGAACAGACTAAAAATCTAGAAGCAGTTGTTGCAGCAGGCCGCTTATAGTTTATGGCTAGTTATTATTATGGCTACGCTGTGGTTCAGTTGGTCCTATCCTATAGCTGATACTTTATTGATGATGCCGATTTTTTTCAGGATTCCCACAATAGCTTTTAATCTATTTGATGACCTCCGTGGCGCAGTGGGCGTATAGCCGGCTGAGACGTAGGAGGTAGCGGGTTCGATTCCCGCCGCGGAACAAATGTTTGCATGATCTACAAATATTTGTTCCGGGTCTGGATATTTTCTATATATTATAAGTATGTACTTACAAAAAAAAGTATATACTTACCTAAGTATTTTATCAGTTATCTGGTTTCCATAGTACAAGCTCTGCTTAGTTTGGTGTTAGATAGCGCTGTGTGAAATGTCAACCAATATTTATTTTATTTATTTATTTGTATAGTATCCAAGCCCATAGTTTCAGGAATTAATGTATGTATTCAGTTGCTCACGAACAATGCAGAATTTAATAAATAAATAAATATTGGTGGGCATTTCACACAGAGCTATCTTGCCCCAAACTAAGCAGAACTTGTACTATGGGAACCAGATAATACAGAATACTTACCTATATACCTACTTATTTTTGTAAATACAGATAAACATCCAGACCCGGAGCAAATATCATAGATCACACAAACATTTGTTTCGCGGCGGGAATCGAACCCGCTACATCCTGCGTCTCAGCCAGCTATTCGCCCACTGCGCCTCGGAAGTTGTCTCAAATAACAAAGTTTACCCACTACTTACCCCGTTGCCCACGAGTATAGGTTGGTATTGTAGTCCATCCAGATCGCTTTAAGCCACTGGCTAAAATTATACGAGAAATTAATATCTGTATCCAAGTGTTGCGTCTCATAATCCCTTGGCCCATATCCGGGACATTGCAAAGGTTTGCGTGCCAAGGCTTTGTGAGCATCCTGATGGATGAGAACCATTTATTATTCTGTCTCGCTCATAAGTTCGCCGCCCGGTGTCATTAATATAGTTGACTCGCGCACGCGTATGTAGTGCTCCAGTGCGATTCTGTGGTATTTGACTTCTGGCTGGTTCGCAGGATTAACTACTCAATTGGAGTTCCTTCCTATTCGATTATTGAACTACATATTTCGTGTTATAAGTTTGACGCCTATGCCTAGTGTATGTCTGTCTGTGTATCTTTGTGTGGCATCGTAGCTCCCAAACGGATGTACCTTGGGGCGTGGTTTTTTTTAAAGAAAACTAGAGTTGGTTCTTGGCCTGGGGTTTTTTAATTTTTGTAAAAATTAACTGGTTAATTCTTATGCTAAACTTTAGGTACTGAGTCGGAATCGTGCACACCGACGATTTTATCATTAGCATGCATGGCTAGTATGTGCTCTTTACTACCTCATTCTAGTCAATCGGCTGATCCTTCCACAAAAAAAAGAAGTACCACCCAAACCTGGTCGGCATACTACCTTGCCGTACCAAACGATTTTCTTCAACTTTTCTTGTTAGCACAAGTAAGGAGTGGAACTCACTTCCGGCGTATGTTTTTCCGAACCAGTATAATCTTGGAGTCTTCAAGTTCAGAGTGAATAGGTTCTTTCTAGGCAAGCGTGCTTCTTCTTCGATCACACTATCACTTACCATCAGGTGAGGCAGTGGTCAAGCGCTTGGTTATCATGTGAGTCCCGGTGCCTGTTGTACCTATGAGTCGATATTGTTTTTACAATAGTAATTGTGGTGGTTGAAGTAATTGCACTTAAGCTCTAAGACATCAGTTTTATTATTTCTGGATTTCCAACTCTTCCATTATTTTTTCCGGGTAGAAAAGATCTTATTTCCATTGAGCACATTCCTGTTCTTATGTCAACCTGGGCCTTCGGCGTAGGATTGTTTGTCGCGCCGCCGGTCATTTATTCCCAGCTCCCACATGTAAATAAATGCACAGACTACGCAACACTCTCTATCAAACTCACCATAGAATAATCCAGAGTTATTAAGGAAGGAACCCATTAGTTTTAAACGGTATCCCATCGTAATACGCCGGGAAATCCATCCCATCCCTCGGAGTATAATTTAAACTTTTCGCATTAACCTTAGGGTGTTTTAGTGGGTATTTATTTAGGTAGGTACAATGTTCTAAATGTAAAATTGGATTCTGATTAATAACTAGAATCCTTAATTTTACTTTCTCATAAAACTTTAAATCTATGTACCTATGTATGAATAACTGAAACGTTTCTAGATATTTGATTGCTCGTTGTTTGTTGATCGAAACTGCAATGATAAACAATAGTAACATTGTGTGCTATGTGTGCATAATATATTTGTATGGCAATAAGTGTCCGCGCAGCCACGTGCCACGTGGTCAACGCAATCAGTGTGCGGTCCGCACTCACTATAACATAATAACGTGTACATAATAGAGTAGCGGCCTCCTGCACTAGTATCGCGGATCAACCTCAATAAATACTCGCACACTCGCACATCGACCCAATACCAGCGATTATGCCCTATTTACGTAATAATGAGATTTCAGATTTAATCAGTTATCTATGTTTGAATTATTCCGAGCATATTATAATTATAATGTATTAAATACTTAGATACGTTTCATATTATACAGATACCTATTTTGATAAGATAATAAAATTTAATTAGTTACCGAAAGTATGATTTCATAATGGTTTATGTTTAATTATGATCCTTATAGATTGTGTCTTTATAGACTGTCTTAAAAGCATGTTGAACAAACCCTACAAAACCACACAATCAGTGTTTACCCGGAAAGTGGAGTCCTTAATGTACGCCAACTCTTTATATTTAAAACATGTGTTTCCGAACGCAACAGATAAGATAGCTAAGATAAGAAAATAAAGGCACAGCTCTTTATTTGAAGTCAAACACGAACTTGCCAAATGGTTCGCATCTCTCTAACCTATGATATAGCACGGAATCACTCTTATCTCTATAGGAAATGAAATGCACTCCTAAGTTTAACGCTATTTAGCTCTAGTTATTATTTTACATATTAATTACCTGGTTTGTTTTGAAAATAACTGCTTATTCTTTATGCTATTACTAAACAATGAATAAAGATTTATTTTAGTATATTTATGCACCTAGTAATTCGTTCCACCTCATCTAAAAGTTATTAATGCTGAAGTCGAGTCCCTTTATTGATCGCATAGGAATAGGCTACCCACGGTACAGATTGTTCTAGTATGGTTTCATTTGCTTCTCTGATATTGGTCAGAGATGTATTTTAGGCTAACATTTTGCACACTGCGGTTTTATCTACATTGATACGATCATTGAAGCACAGTGAGTGATAGTGCTACATTTTTATTTTCACAAAAGGTAAGCAAGAACGATACAAAAGTATCATCTTTCTTTAATGATAGGACCCATAAACAATGGAATGCTATCTCCTCTGTTAGGTAACAATAGGAGTTCAGACGCACTCCACACTTTTGGTACGAAGCTACAAGTACCTCCACGGGCCCGCCTTGACGGGCCCATTCATTGATTTTATGTTATTTAATGTACGTGACTTTTAGGAGTTTTATGGTTCTATTGATCAAAACATAACAATAAAACCACTAGAAATTACTAAATATGTTATATCATTATTATTAATACGGGATTTATCACGTACCATCTTATCGGTGTTTCGACCGACAATGTTTCGGTTCAATTCGTGAACCTTCATCAGGGTGAGTGCGATCCGCTCCGAATAACGTCTCGTCTCGCACTGATAATTTTTATAATTGTTTAATAATAAAGACTGATTTTTACTCATATTTAAAGTAGGCGTATACATATCTTCTAAAATTTGTTTTGTGATGTTAATTATATCAGTCTTTTTTCAAATTTTCCTTGTTATAACTGAGACGAATTTTTACACTATTTACATGTAGGTACAAATCTTTTGATCAGCTAATTTGTAACATTTAACGTTACAAATTAGCTAATTAACAGACCCGCAATTAATGTACCTAACTTCTGCGAGTTTAATTGTTATGTTCATGATAATGGTTTATTTTTAAATTATTAAATGATAGAGACAGATTTTAACTCTATTTGATGTTACAACTTAGCTTATTAAAAGACTATAAAACTTATTATTATTATGCTCAAACTTTTTTAAGCCTTGCTTTCTTGTTAGTTTATTTGATTAAAATTTGCGAGATTAGAGATTATAAGCATAATAATCCATAAATATAGTATAATATAGAAAAAATAAAAAAATAGTATAATAAAATAATAAAAAAACATAAAAACAGGTATGGATCGCCAGATGTAATAATTACTCTGATCGCACCAATGAAGATTAAACCGCAGCCGCAGTGTGCAAAATGTTAGCCTAAAATACGGCTCTGGCCAATTCCTGAGAAGCAAATGGCGAAACAAACAATGAGAAAACATTCATAATAAATTATTAATATTGTAATACATGCTTCGCTCCCTCTTCATATATTATTATCGCCTATTATTAATATCACCGGGCCAGATGACACGAAAATCGTGACAACGGGCCCGGTAAGCATCTTACCGGGCCCGTTGGCACGATTCTTCAAATCTAGCCCGGTACCGGGGCAGAGCCACCGGGCCAGATGGGACTAATCCGCGCAACTAATTTACTTGATCTACAGTTTCTTTCAAATTACAGGTAACGGGAGTTCATGTACATTCGTTCCTCTTTTTTGGGGTAGAAATTGCAGTTATTCTGGATTTCAGACTTTTGCCTATATTTGTTTTACTAAAGCTACACGCATACCAAATTTCGCCATTTTGTGGCATTGTACCCTGTGAATTTTGTCAAAGTTCAGTTTTTATTACGGCTAATAACTTAATAACTACAAGGTTACAACTAAAAATAAAAACGGGATCGAAATTAACTCACAGACCCTTTTATTAATGGTGCTACTTGACTGGATAGTCCCATTTAATTTTTTTACCCCTCTTGCACCCCAATATCTCAACAACCCCCCCACATTTTTAACTCATTTAGTCACAACAAAATTGTGCCATCACTACCTACCTATATAACAAATTTCATGATGATCGGATAACCGCTTCGAAAGTTATCCTCGGACAAACAAACATACATACAACACCGATTTGCCCAAGTTGATTTAGAGAACTCGCTTCGCTCGATCAACTACCAGCTACCTATTAATTTATTATGTCAAGACAATATGTGTTAGGGCTATTATTATAGGCAATATAACTCAAATAAATTGATTCTTTACAGTGAGTTGTGATTTACTTTAATTTAGTTATTTAATTCAAGTAACATTTGACTCGTTGAATACGAGTCAAATGTTACTTGAATTGCACACAAAATAAATAGAAATAAAATATGTACGCTTCTCACAAAATATGTATATTATGATTATTGAAGTTTAGCCAGGCACTCTCAATTCCAACGCTATTTGGAAGGGCTTGTGTGGCACATGGAGGAGGACATAGGAAGCGGTCTGCAATCAAGCTTAGGTCGTTGGTTTTGAAATCAGCTCTAAATCTTATTTATGAGAATTTTTCAGGAATGACGCTGCTAATAAATTGTTTTCGAACGGCGCGGCAGCGGCGCGGTGTGCGCCGGCTGTGAGATTAAACAGATCACTTATTTCAAATTACAATAATCCTTCCGCCTCATCTCCTTTTGGCGCTGTAATCTTGAAGCATTCATTACTGCTTTCTAGGAGATGTGTGTAAGTACTGGTCGTTTGTAGTAAATAATTGATCAAGCGCGTGTCGGACCGTGCATAGAAAATGTCTCGAGGGGGGCACGACAATTACCCAGTTTAAGGAGTGTGTGAGTAAAAAAAATATTCCCACATAGGTAAGGTACCCTAAGAAAACAAGTTTTTGTAATATTTATATCGTAACTTATTAGGCGTCATTCAACAGACAGACAAAGACACGGACATGGTGAAACTATAAGGGCAGGCGCTTCTCTTAGAACTCACCAACAAGCATGGCTTGTTCCACAGGTTCTCGAGTATGCTGGTCATTCAGAACATTACTCAATCTGACATTAAATGTTTTGCTTACGCTAGAGGTTCCATCCTCGCTGGGTATAATAACGCATTTGGCTCCTGGCGCGCGTCCAATCGGGCAGAGCCGCGGCGGGCGGCGCAGCGCTACTCGCAAATCCTATACTTTATACGCGAGATAGGGTTAAACGGTTTTAGAGAATCCTTTAATTTAATGTGCGCAATGGGATGGAATGCTCAATTTTTGGCTTCAGTTTGGTTTGTAAAGAGGAGTTCAGTTTTGATTTGATGGGTTCGACGTTCGACCGAGGTATCGCGTGCTACGTATTACCACAATCGTAATACCGCAGAATAAAATAATATTGCTTCGTTGCGTCTTCAAAATAACTATAAAAAATATATAGGTATACGCCTGCAAAATATAGGCAATGCTATCAGTATTTTAAGCATAGCACCTGCCTATGTATTAACTAAAAGTAAAAAACACGGTCTTCTGCCACTTCATCCTTCAAACATTGCAACCACATACCGGAGTAGGTACTAAACATGACTAAGAAATATCAATAGTCCTACTCAATAAATCTAAATGGAGCTCCCTTATTCCCGGTGTCACCCGGACTCGCCGGTTCCCGGATTGGGATTGATGCGGTATTCCCGGATATTATAGAGCTTCCAGACGTGCTGACATCCGAATCATTGTTTGTTTGCAGGTGAGCGGTTTGCGTCAGTTGTACCACAATCCATAAATCCATACAGTCATTCGACGAAGACGTTTAGACGGCGCACGTGCGAAACTCTGGAAGGTCGAGCCCGATCTGCTAAGCGCCGTCGTCTTAGTAGTTGGGACACGACTTTCGATACTCAATACTCAACAATGGAAAATAGGTGGTAATTGGTAAGTGCATGCTCATTATGGACCCTGTTGGGCACAACAATATTTTGGAGAGGGCTAACGCGTATTTTTTTTTGTTATATCCGATTTGACGTTTATCATTGTTCATGCCGTGATAACTTTTTACGTAAGACTACACAAGAAATTGCAACATCAACCACATAATGCCAAAGAATGATTATGTTTTCCATATATTATAACAGGGAGGACCTATTGCGTGGCCGCTGTGGTCCCCCGACTTTAACCCGATCGATGGTTAGTTAACAAACGAATTAAGATTAAGAATGATGAGGGGTAACAAAAAATTCAAATGAGACTATTAGGTCAGGTGGGACGTCAAATGAAAGGTCTTCATTAGTACATTTGAACCACGGTTTTATTTTTAGTTTAATCTTTGTAGTTTTTGAGTTAATAGCCATAATAAAAACAAAACTTTGACAAAATTCACAGGGTACACCAGTGACCCCACAATGCTGAAACTTGGTATTTGTGTAGCTTTGTTGACACAAATATAGGCAAAAGTGTATAAATTTCAGAATAACTGCAATGTGTACTCCAAAAAACAATAACCAATTTTCAAGAACCCCCGTTACCGTGGCACTAATTTATTAGTCAACGATTAAGACTAATATCACTAAACGTATTTAGCTACTAAACATGTTTAAATTTGTCTTAACTGTATGATTTGAAAACTCCTTAGCTACTAAATACGTTTAGCCATCGTTGTGCAAGTCGCCATGAGAATAATATTTATTTGTATGACAGGCACATTCGCAGCGGGCCACTAGTCGAAAATCCGGTTAACAAACATCAGCTCGCCTATCAATCAGGAAAATCCACGGAAACAGCACTTTACCAAGTGGTCCATAAGATCGAGGGTGCTCTAGAGAACAAACAGTCATGTTTAGTGACGTTTATAGACATAGAAGGTGCCTTCGACAAGACAACTTTCCCAAGCATCACCAAAGGCTTGAGGAACCAAGGTGTGGAAAAACCTAAATAGTTGGATAGCACAAATGCTTGCCAACAGAGCAGCACAAATAGAAAGTTCGGAAGTCACACGCTGCAAGGTTACAAAGGGGTGCCCACAAGGTGGCGTATTGTTGTCCCCACTGATTTGGATTCTTGTTGCCAACGAACTCCTCGACGAGCTTCACAAAGAAGGTATACTTACCATCGCATACGTGGATGACCTCGCGATCATGGTATCAGGACTATTTGAGACCACTCTGTGTGAAAAGATGCGGAAAGAACTACGCACCGTGGAACAGTGGTGCCTCAAGCACAGCCTCTCCGTCAACCCAAATAAAACGGAGCTTGTTCTCTTCACACGGAAACTAAAACTGCCGAAACTAGACCTTCCATCACTCTTTGGAGCAAAACTAAATCTCACTATAGAAGTCAAGTATCTAGTAGTATGGCTGGACAGCAAACTGATCTGGGGAAAACAGCTCGATCATGTAACAACAAATGCCACAAACGTATTATGGCCGTGCACTCGTGCCGTTGGCAAGGACTGGGGTCTGAAACCAAAACTGTGCCTCTGGTTGTACACGATCATGGTCCGACCTATACTTACTTATGGTGCCGTTGTATGGTGGTCAAGAACTAACCTTGTGACAGCAATAAACAGGCTGCAACAGGTTCAAAGGTTAGCATGTTCCCTCATTAGTGGATGCACAAAATCAACACCGTCAGCAGCACTAAACGTTACACTTGGAATAACGCCTCTTCAGAAGAAATGGCGGCAGCGCTAAGAATAAAATCCACCAACCAATGGAATGGAAATGCCACAAAAACGAATCACTGCAGAATTCTGGATAAGGCTATTGCCATCATCCCAGAGGCAGCAAAAGGAACAGACAGAATAGCAACAACATACCTAACTAATAAAGGGTATCATGTGAATGATCAGGTAACAAAATTGACCTCACAAATCCCAACTGTCTATCACATCTACACAGATGGAGCAAGAACCAAAACAGGGGCAGGTTGTGGCTTCTTTTGTTCGGAAATAGGGCTTTCACGAGTACAAGCTCTGAACAAATTGGCCACAGCGTTCCAGGCTGAGACACTCGGACTCCTCTTGGCAGCAACAGAAATATCAACAACAATTGGGTCTGCTCCTCACTCATCAACTGTAACCCAGAAGGCAGAACTAATATTCATAACAGACAGCGCTGCACTTATTAATGCTCTCAGACGACCTGACACTCGATCAAAATCTGTCGCGGAGTGCTATAGTGCTCTACAGAAATTGGCTGAGAAACATAGTGTAACCATCAAATGGACTAAAGCTCACGGTTCCTGTCCTGAGAACAACAAAGCAGACTCCCTAGCAAGAGAAGGAGCCAAGCTTAGCACACCAAACACAAATGATATTAATCTCTCCAATTCGCTAACTGCGGAAATCAAAAACAGACTGAGGATGAATTCCGAAAAGGAGCACCAGAAAGACTGCGAACGTAGAGCCGACTGCATGCAGACAAAGACAATGCTTCCGGCAAAAAACAGAAAAACAACAAACACCTTGTTAAAGATGAAACGCGAAGGTCTAAGGATGATGGTGGGAATCATCACGGGACACTGCGAACTTAACCATCACCTCTTGAAGACCGGAGCCACGGACAGTGGACTTTGTCGCGGATGCCTTCGGGAGGAAGAGACTGTGGAGCACGTGATACTTCACTGCACTGCCACTAACGACACCAGACTGAGAACTGGTCTGCAAAGGGTCATCGAATCCTCATCCTCCACCAACACCGCTACTACATTAATAACATCCACGGGGACCCTGGAAAGCTGCTGCCACCAACCCAAAGTCCTACTCCGTTACTTCAAGGAGTTAGGATGGCTGGGGTCAGGTTAGAAGGGGGGTAATGCACAATACACCCCAATGCGGGACGTCAGTGCAGATCTTTTATTCCCCCCACCCTAGATTAAGAATAATAAGAATAAGAATATTTATTTTGGAAGATTCGCGATATCTCAGTTCAAGGCGAACCACTAATTATATTCATTTTATATAAATACTAATTAGCATTAAGTTCGCCTATGTGATAATTTTCTAATCTAATCTATACGCAGCAGACAAACGACAACCTAAACCTAGTTGATTTAGCTGTCAACATGTATTGAAACTCCAAGTCCGCCGGACGCGGCGGATATTGCATCTGCGCAACTATTATGGAAACAATCCCACTCTAAATATTTTATGGGTTGTCAGATCAATGGAAATGATTAGCATTTCCAAAAGTTAATAATGTTAACTTGTTGCTACAAAAGATAACAAAAATAACTTTGAAGAGGTATTTTTAGCATGCCAATTGTGCCAGATTGCTTTTTCTGAAGCTAAGCTCGCCAGCAACTCCTTGAATGTTTAATATTTTGTTATCATCGTTTGGAAAATTTAAATATAAATAGAAACCGTCATTTACGATACTCTTTAGTTTTGTTGATAGAATAGAAAATGTCTATCTACCCTACTTCTAGTGCTAGTACATTATTACATTTACAATATGTACATGTCATTTAAATTGACGATTAGAGTAAGTAATAAATTGTTGTGTTTCAGTATCCTAAAAGTCATGCGATCTAAACCTAAACATCGGATAGCGTACCTTTGCGCTCGCGATGTTGTACTGTTATTCTGATCCCAGAGGCCACTAACTTTAAGAAGTGCGGGCCATTATATTGGAGGTAATGTCATCACACATCACTAATGCAGGTGACAACGGCCCAGTAGGCAATATTCGAGCGGTGTCGAGGCACAAAGGCGGGTGATTGTGACCGCGACTGATTGATGTTTGCACGGCGAGTTCCAGCTCTGGGCGGCAAGTGCCGGCAAATAGCGGCAATCACCCTGATTGCTTCCAACCCACGCCAATGCACGCCAACGCACGTGCCGGACGGCCAACCTATATTGTTCGCGCTCGGACCTCAGCTCTGTAAAGACATTGTTAGGAGTTATTCAATGATAGTGCAGACAATTCATTGACAAATATTTAATTACTGAGAAGTATTGTGTTTAGGTTTTACATAAATTAACATAACCTCTTATCTTGGAATTTTTCTGTGCCATTGTTTGAAAAATTATTATAATTAATGAAAAGTATGAACTATACTTGTATTTACACTTCAACTTTACGCGGCCGCGTTTCTATAAGTCGATAACTTGACTGTTTTCCCAACATAAATGATTATTTCCCAATAATTGCTCACAAATACCTTTTTTAAGCACCTTAATTATACACCAACCTAAAACAGAATGACAAAAGACAGTCAGTAACTGGACTGACGATGACGTACAAATAAAGTCATAAAAGTTAGCGCTGTACGTATTAATACGCTTAGTTACATTGTTATGTTAGAAGTCTCACAAGTTAAAGTAAGTACGTTGCAGTCATCGATGTGTAGAACTTCTCAAAAGTTTCTCGAAGATACTATATATATATATATATATATATATTATATTAGTTGAAGTTTAGAAGTTACACTACCAAGTTTCAAAATATTCCCTCGGTTCGCTGCATGATCTGCTTAGAGATTGTAGAGAACTTAATAATGCACTAGAGTTACATAGGTACGAGTTACACTTAAAAGAAAAGATGAGCAATATTTTTATACAAAAGATATGCCGTCTCGATTCCAAATGGAAATCGTGAAAATCGATGGTGTCTGTAATGCTTATATAATCCACTGTTAGAATGTATTTCAGTTTAATTATACCTTCCCCTGATCCTGACACTGAAGAAACGGAGTTCCGAACGCTGTAGGTACCTAAACCTCATTAAGTAAATCCAGTAACAAATTCGGATCAGCCTTCATTAGTCATTGGATCCAACGAGCACCAAATAACCCGAGTAGGTCAACGTGTTTGATTGTGCGGTCGCGGTCCCAGTGAGCCGATGGCTGTTTGATTTGCGGCGCGATCCAAATCACTGGCGTTTCACGGGTTACTGCTCATTCATGTGAAGTGAAGGTGTGCTGCAAAGCACAGTGCATTCCACTAGACAAATAGAATGAAACCATGTCCTGAGGCGATTTGGACCACTGGGACGTATTTTGGCCGTGTTGGAAGATGTGGTTGAGATTGCCCCAGCACCTTATTGCTTGATAAAGGGCAAATTATAGTGCAACCGCAGAAATACTATAGCACCTCCACAATTATTGCTATTGTTTACCCCTGGTACTGTAGCTGCTGGTACTTAGTCAGGGAGACATATGAGTTTCTCTTTTTTATTAGTTTATCCTCCATGAGAAATAAAATTGTGAATTATTTCAGTTATATAGTAATGCAAGTAAACAGGTTCATAAATGAATAGCGATACTCAACGGATCCATGTATATTAATGAGTCCAACCCAAAGAATCTGAAGCAGCTCTCGAGCCTGTCCGTGGTGGATCCGCTCTGCCCCCGCGCTCCTAATTGCCTATCGTCTCTAAAGAGAACAACAAAGAGAAGCGATGCCACCGCGGCACCGCTTCCGTAGAGTAAGAAAACTTCTAAGTATTTCATTATTATTTAAAAACAACAAGTCGGATTGCAGTACAATTTTGTTATAGATTGTTTGTATCTATAATTTGACAGTATTTCAATAATATTGGAAAAATTTAAGTGTTGTAGTTATGTTATGTTTATTCATTTATACGTCTTTAAATATCCTTTCAAGATCATGGTCATAGTTTCATTTCACAGTCGTCAAGATTTCTTTCTATAGAAAAGAGAGTTATGAATCTCTAGCAATGGCGAACAAAAATGAACGCTCTCTACGATGACGTTCGACAAATTGAATCCAAGAATATTCGCTATCGACCTCGCACAATGGAGTCGACAGCACTCTAATTGAACAACGAAAGAAAAATGTACAGTACATTATGCATTTATTGAATATTATCTACCTAACTAGGAATATTTAATATGTTTTGTTAGCGATGTTAGTGTGGCATTACAATGCCATACACAATGAATTTATGCCATACATGGCATAAATTCATTTATTTGCATAAATGGGATCTACAAACAAAGATCTAAATAAACACATGCAACATAACAATATCAATTGTTTTATGGTGTGCAATAAAGAATGATTTAGTCTAATCTAAACATTATATTGACGACCTCTGTGATGCAGTGAGTGAACAGCCGGCTGAGACGCAAGAGTTACCAGGTTCAATTCCCGCTGCGGGATAAATGTTTGCATGGTCTACAGATATTGGTTCCGGGTTTGGGTATTTTTCTATATTCATCTGTATGTTTTTTACATAAAAATTATATAAGTATTATATCTGATTCCCATATAATATAAGATTTGCTTAGTTTGGGGCCAGATAGCGCTGTGTGAAATGTCCAGCGTTATTTATGTATTTATTATCGTGGCTCACATTCCCAGTAGGAATACAAAATATCCAAAATAAGATTTTTTCTGAAAATGTTCACTATTTTACTAAAATGAAAACGAACGGCGAAGACTCGTTATAAGCGAACTAATAATGGTTTGTTCACCGTAAGTAAGCGAATCATAATTTTATACAACCGTAATTATAAAAACGGCTATTAAATTAATTTTAAAGTCTCCATTGTATTTTTTTACGAAATTAACATTTATTTTAGCTGGTCCTTACGTACATTATGTATTTTATTTTGTGTTAGTTTTAAGAAATTATGGATTTTAAAATCTGAAACAAATGAGTTAATTAAAAAAAAAATTACGCAAACTGTCCAAGTAAATGAGCCGAGAGTAAATGACGGGCCTGTCACCATGTGGCTCGCTTGACGCAGCAAGTTGCGGCCCGCGGGCGCGAACGGGCCATGAATAATGAAACGCGCCGTACTTCACGCCTCAACATACGCACAACATACTCTTGTCAATTCGCGAACTTCTAAAGTGGCAGGAAATAACACTGTCACGAGCACAAAGGGCAACTCAGGAAAAGCACTTAAGTTGGTGCATAATTTTTCTTATATCATTATCAGACTCTGTTCATATCAGCCATAGGACGTCGAAAGGAGAAATCAAATCAAATTCAATCAAAGATACTTTCGTCTTCAAGCACTCTGGGGGGGGGGGGGGGGGCAACCGCGCTTATTTTGAATATGTCTAACGTTGCAACGTAACGTATTTGTTTTGGGTTTTCCTTTGGTTTGACTGATGTCAAAAATGGTATCACGCTATTTTCAATCCAATTCATCAACATTCGAATAATTAGCGCGATACAAAATGTGCATAACGTAACGTTTTTGTTTTGGTTTTACTTTGGTAATAACGTTAAAATTAGCGCGATCCTCCCCCCCCCCCTCCCCTAGGTATTTGGACGAGAAGTCACGTTTCACAAGTCACGTCAGTTTTCCTCCGACGCTGCCAGCCGAGTTGAATTCCTCCACTGACCTCTTTTTTGAAGTTGGACCTACTTAACTGGACTGTATACTGGATAGTAAACTTTAAATCCTAATAGTTTTCTCACGTAGCGTAGATGTTTGTGCCATCCAATTAGCTAATTTTCCTTTAATCTCGGGACCAAAGATATTTGTATCAAAGATAATGAAAAATCTACCAGTTTTAAAATGCGCACCCCACCTTTTAGTTACATAAAAGTTAAACAAATTAATTGCAATAATAAGGATAATTTTGAATTATCTTTATAAATAATGTAGGTATTGGATTTATTAAATGTAGATGTACTTAATACTCAGTTTGATTAATTTCCCCAGATAAGCATTCTAAAAGCTCACTATTGCAGATCGAAGGCAATTACTCTGATTTCACTCAGATTGCTATTAATCCTGTCTGTTGGTTCATATCTAATTAGAATAGAAGCACATAATGCTAGCTCACAATGGGAATGCGCCGTATTATGTAATCTTATTATATTGTTGAGCATGTGGTGGTAGACCGCATATTTGTGGTGATACAAATTAGCAATTACATTTAACATAAATTCTGAGTAGTCGATTTTTGACAAATAGGAAAACTTATATTGAAGAACAACGTACTCTGTATTCATCCCCTATACGTGTTTGTTTAATAAAGATATGTGCTTCTATATCGTTCACGCACACTCACTCTTAGTCACTTTACAAGCGATCCAAAAGATTAGTTGTCCCTTCAAAGTATCACCCAAGCACGAAACTGAACGGTAGATAAACAACCTTGTTGTACGATCTGGTTTGGCTCGCAATAATACCTCTCTGTGTCTCTTTGTTACGTCTAATTTTCCCAAGTTCCATCACCTTTGAAATGAAAATCCAACTTCACGAAACCGAGAATAATTTAAGAAGCAGACTGGCGATAAAGCGCGTTATTTTCCGGTATTTTTTGCGTTCTCCCCAGCATTATACCGACATAATGAAACTGTTTAATTACCCACCTTTGGCCATCCCCCCTCTTGTCTCTAGACCTCTAGGGGGAGAGGGGGGACGGTGGGGAGACGGTAGAGGCGCTCTGACCCGGAAACGATGCGGCTCCCGGCGGATATTAATTTCTCCGCTCGAACGCACTCGTAGGCAGGTGACGCTCCGCGCCAGCTAATACTCGGTTTGTGTGAGAGTCTATTGTTCCCGAAAGAAAATTACTTCTGGAATAGAGTTCTATTTGATACCCAACATTATATTATTAAGTATTTAGTTCAAGTACAAAGACTTACATCAAACGTTGGATGAGCACAGCTTCTAAGAATTTCTATTCAGAGGCTCAATTTCAAGTAGATCAGGCAAGTTAACAAACTCGTAAACGAAGTCATATATATCGTGTATATCATTTCAGAATTATTCAATGCCAGTTTGGTATAACGGGAGAGTCTAAAAATATAAAGAAGAAAAACATTATTTGCACCTGAACATTTTTCACGAAAAGCGTTTTCACCTGGAGTATTTATTAACAGTAAAATAACAAGGGTCGCTGAAATATTTACGTTTAATTATTTTCTCTGTTTGAGACCTGTGTTATTGTAGTTCATTGTTTAACGAGATAACATTCAAATTATTTCCAGTAGGTAAGTAGGTACTTGTAATACAAAAAAGCTTTTAGCCTCGCCTTAAAAATTGAAAGTATACAGTAATTTTCCGGAACCTTCTGATCTGTATCTCTCGTCATTTTATCTGCAGTTCAATTTCGGTCGTTACATGGTTTATAGAAGGCAACATGACCTATCATTTACATTACGCTGACGAACATCTAGATTTGATGATTGAGACTTGAATTTGACTAGATTTATTTCCGAGAACCGGACTTATGTACCCTCGACTGCATCAGAAATTACACATACATAGTAGGTACTTGAATGAATGAATGAATGAAAATATTTATTATACTTTACAAGCTAAACACAACAGATATAAAAATAAAACAAATAAATGTAAGCATAATGGGCGGTCTTATCGCTTAACAAAGCTAGTGTATACGCATTACATTACAATGTTTGCAGTATTTACTGCTATTGGCATAGAATGCAGAAACCAAAGGATTCGACGCTGTTCATGTGATGATCGCGCCCCAGTTGGCAGCCTGCCGATTTAGACTTTATTTGAATTTGCTGACGGCCGGCGACCCAGCCACTGATAAAAACGTGATTCAAATAAATCGGACTTTAAAAGTTTCGGTTCAATTGAATAGTTTTGTTTTATCGCTGGATTTGAGATGTTGGCTCAGTGATTGCGGCTTATTATATTATAAACTAGGAAGTTCAGCAATCGCTTCTAGGCTGCGAATACTGAACTAGCGAGGCCAATTTTTATGGATCGTAGGCGGTGATTTTTTGAGACATAATCACAAACGCACTCAACTGAGAAGGAACTCTTCATAAGGTAGAATCATATGATTTTTTCATATGATTCTTAAATTTTATAACACCTGCAGATAAAATGGCATTATTCGTAAAAAATATATATCACATTCAAGGTTTAGCGTGGCTAAGTCATATGTCCGTTCTAACTGTCAAACACCGGATACATCCGTGGCTTCCGTGCAACCTTTTTACTCCATTATTTTTGAATCGCTAAAAAAGTACGATCCACAACAGAATACGATCAGTGGTTCTATTTTGGTCCAAAGATTTAAAAATAAATTATAAATCACAAGGCTTTTAGGCAATTTAATTTGTACCTAACAGAGATGAGCAATAAGGAAAGTCGTAATAGCTTTCGTTACGTTGGTCAATGCGTATGCCAGTCAAGCTGACCGATGCTCGTGTAGAGGGACTGTAAAGTAAAAATTATAAAATGGATATTTTGTACGCGCAGTTCGATTAAAACAATCGCCTCGCCTAGCTTACTTTTGTGTTGAAAACAGCAGTGATCACAAGATGTCACAAACCTATCGCGAGTTAAGTCGAGATACGTCGAAAAAACTGTCACGACAACCGCCGACGATCGTGGAAAAACTACGTAAAGAAATTCAACAACTCGAACTTTTATGAAGACTTTTGTTTCTGACTGTACTCGTTCCAACTCCTAACATATTGTTTTGCAAAGTTCGTTTATAAATGCATAGAACAAACAATTGACTAAAAACCACAGAGTTCTACTACTAATCCTGTTTCCACAACTTACACTAGAAAATATAAAGTAAAGTATCAAGTTAGAGTTGCTTCAAACACACTTGTTTACTTAGTTACTTGTAATTGTGTTGTGGTTCCGTTGCGATAACATCTTGGTTACGTCAGTCAGAACGATTCTGGAAAGTTTGCCGCGTTTGGTTGCGAAATGTGATCCATTAATAATCGTTCACACGCGACAGTTATTTACACAATCTGTACGTTTGTGCAAAATGTGGTTAATGGAAATACACAGTTTATTTTATGTTCACTATGTGATTGCAAGCGACAGGTAGTCATTAGCCACGTCTGCAAGCGCCTTAATATGGAGCATGTTCACGAACAAAGCTAGAACACGAAGGCGAGTACACGCCGTAAGTAGTGCACTGAACGTGTCATTAGTGCGCAGGCGCGAGCGGGTGGACTCCGAATACCTCGTAATTAAAATTATACTAAAGGAGCCTTTTGTGATGTATGGAGCACATACACGTAAAAAACAGGCTCCTGCCAGCCGAACCACTTGTCTTACCGGCACTCAGATCCCGCGTATGACAGCTTACTCCCAGTTTAGCAACAAACTATTTGTACTAAGTGACGACCTCTATTTGGTTGTCTTCTAATATGTGTTTTTTAAGATATTAACTTTATACGTGTGTACAATATATAAATATAATATATATATATATATATATATATATACGTATATATACGTGTATATATATATATATATTTATTTACTACACAAAATACTAACAACATCTACGCACTTAGGTAGGTTGTTTGCAGATGTCTCTCCACCATTGAAAGTGCTCTTTGTTGAGATGAAAAACGACAAAACAGTATTTTCCAGTCGCTGGCAGCGGCATTGCCAGTATCCGCTTTCTACGTAAAAGTGGTTCGACTCATTACATACGTAATTCTGTGCTTGCTTTTATTATACTCGTTTCGTTCTCGTATTATTATTGGGGGATGTTATCCTCTGCGGGCTTTAAAAGGAATCTCCATTACGTTTGTACTCTTATAGGTCACTGCACTTGTTAAACTAAAGGTATAGTATTGTACTTTGAAAGAAAGCCTTTCAGTGAACAATATAATTATTTGTTATTTGGAACTTGTAATTTTATACAAGCTTCTCCCGATTTCACTTCTCACAGCGATCGGAAAATAAACCGGTCTCTATAGCTGCATCTATAACAAATTGAAATATATAACGAATTACGGCACAAAAGCGATCAACAGCGCCACGGGGTGTGCCGTTACTATCTGTCAAGGTCATAATTTGTATAAATCGCTTTCTGAGTGATTACCGTCTGTCTAGAGGGGATGAATTTAATTTACAATGCGTCGTATGTGGTCAGCGGTTACAGATAGGAGTTGATGCAGACCGCAGTGTAAACAAGCACCCGCGCGTGGCGACGACGATAGGACAACTTACACACATATAGGACACATTAAACAATAGGACATAGGACTCGCCTATCGCGCGCTCGCCTTCGCAGTGCGGTGGAACAGAATGGATTGAGATTTCAAATGGATTGATAACTCGGTCAGTTGATAGCGTACACCAGGGGTCGGCAACCTTATGCTATAGCCGGGCCACATATGTTGCCAGAGTATCAGTGCGGGCCGCACTTATATTTATATGTTCGGGCATGTATTTTTAATATTTGAAATAAAACGCATATATATTCATACAATTATCTCTTTTTTAATTGAACTACTATACTAACATAAAAGTAAGAACTAGTGAGATTTTTGAGGCTGCATTTGACTTGCAAGTTTTTTAACGTCTGCTTTCATTTTAGTAGTAGACACGCGCAGTATCGCGTCTAAATGTTCATCCGTTAACCGCGAACAATTCTTATTTTTGCGGTAGTTGAGAATTGAAAAAGTCTGCTCACACAAATATGTACTACCAAACATAGTTATTATCTGCTGAGCAAACTTTTTCAATTCTTTGAAGTTTTCAGAACTCAAACCTCCGTAGAACTGTATCAAGTCAGTGCTTTCCTTAAATGCCGTTTTAAGTGTGCTATTACTTTGCAAATCTACTATGTTCATTTGCAAATTGCTTGGTATCTCACTAATATCAATTGCAAAAGGGTTTTGGAATATTTCCATGTTAAGGGAGCTCTTTTTAAAGTCGGTGAATCGATTTACAAACTCAGTTTGTAGTTGTGTTAACACGTTTCTCATTGTAATATTTTGCCACACAAAATTATCTCCAGCTTCTTCCACGGCTTTCTTGCAATTAGGAAAATGGTCAAGCTTTTTTTCATCAATATGCTTGATAAACAGTTTCAGTTTCATTTCAAATGACTTTACATCTGTATACATATCGCAAATCAATTTATTTTTTCCCTGCAAGCGTTTGTTGAGCTGATTCAGGTCCTTAGTCAAATCAGTCAAAAAACCAAGATCGATAATCCACTGTTTGTTAGTAAGCTCTTCTACTGGCTTTCCTTTCATCTCCATGAAGTTGCCAATTTCTTTCCTCAAATCAAAAAACCGTTCCAAAACGGCACCTCGACTGAGCCACCTCACTTCACAGTAGTAAACCACGTCACCATGTTCAGCTTCCAGATCTTCCAAAAACTTTTGGAACTGACGGTGTGTGAGCCCATTTCTTCTTATAAAATTAACAGTGGATGTTACAGTATCCATTATTTCTTTCCAGGATATAACTTTGGAGCACAATGCCTCTTGATGGACAATACAGTGAAAAATCAATGGCACAGTAGATCCAGAATCTTTCACTTTGCTGATGATTCTCCCAACAACACCTTTGTTTTGACCGCTCATGTTCTTGCCTCCATCGGTAGTGACACTTGTTAACTTTTCCCAGCTTAATTGCAATGAATCCAGAGCTTGTTCCACATGGTGAAATAAATCTTCTCCCGTAGTTGTACCTTTCAAACTGCACATTTTCACAAGCTCTTCGTAAACAGTAAAGTTTTCGTCAATGCCGCGTACAAATATGAGTAACTGTGCTGTATCCGACACGTCCGTACTTTCATCCATCGCTAAAGAGAAGCAGTCGAAAGACTGCGCCTTATCCCTGAGTTGTTCACACAAATTAGCACCCAAGTCTTCAGTACGTCGGGTGCAAGTTCTTGCAGAGAGACTAAGACTTTCAAACATTTTTTTCTGCTATGGGCATATTTCTTCTGCGATAGCTAAGACACACTCTTTTACTAATTCACTATCGGTAAACGGACGTCCACTTTTTGCAAGAATCTCTGCTACCCTGTAACTGGCCCGAACATTCGATTCGCTGTTGTCTGCCACAACCTTAAATATGTTTTGTTGATTTTGTAATGACGATTTCAAAGTGGAAATTTTCCTTTTCCGTATTTCTCCTTCAAGACAGTCAAATTTAGCTTTGTGCTCGGTGTCGTAATGTCGCTTCAGGTTATATTCCTTTACTACAGAAATACTCTTTTGACAAATCAAGCATAACGGTTTTCCTTTAAACTCGATAAAAAAGTATAATTCTGTCCATAATTCGTTAAAAACTCTTTTTTCTTCTTCTATCTTCCTTTTTCTTGAAGCCATGTTTATATAATTATTCTGTAACAATAATGAAAAAAATTAAATTCGTTGTAAAATTATATGTTCCAGTTAGCACCTACAAATTCAACTCCACATTCAAATAATAATTAAAACATGACACACTCGTAACTAACTTCATGTCATGTAACTACTATCCCCGTCCTTATAACATTTACCCATCAATCTGAAGGTTCACATTAACAAGCAGTAAATAAAATAAAACAAAATGCTCGCGAGTGCATACAACTTACCTCATACGTCGTGCGTGAGAAGCTATCAGCGAAGGGAAGAAAGGTGAAACGAAACGCGTAGTTAGCAACCAGATGAGACGTGAGTTTCCGGCGAATTTCCACAACCGAATGTGGCGAGAGCTGCGCGCGGCTGTGATTTTAACTAAAACCGGTCGCTTTGAATTTTTTCGCCGCCGCACACCTGCGTCTAATCAAAGACTGCCGCCCCGCCTATTGTCTCAAAGGAGCCGCCCGCCGCCGCACGTGCGGCGGATAAACGCAAAAGAAATTGCCAAGAATTGAATAAGTACAGCAAATATTTATTTTCGGTAGAAACAATACATAACATCACAGTCTTGATAAACAGTTCTTAAGAAATGAAATAGAGGTACATTTTTATCACCCCGCGTGGGAGCGAGCTTTCAAGAATACTCTCATGGCCCAGCAGCATGGCCGTATAAATTCTAGTGAATTTATATGGCCTTTTGCTTCGGTATTTTTTTCTTACGGACCTCAGGGTTGCGGGCCGCACCGAGATAGTCTACGGGCCGCATGCGGCCCGCGGGCCGCCGGTTGCCGACCCCTGGCGTACACGAATTCCGTTGGCTGTCTACCTGGGATTGCACTGCACGTAAGATGTAAACCTTTTGGGATGGAGGGGTTTTACCCTCTATCAGCTTGTCAAATATATTTTAGTATTTAATTTATTTTATTTATTAGGTGTACACATGATTGCTTAACGTATTATCGAAGTGCTTTATGCTACATGTGAAACCACAGGCTACAGGCAAACACAACATATTCAGTAATCTAATACTTTAGTTTGGTAAACATGCACGTAGGTACACTAGGTAAGAAGGTAAAATATGAATAGTACAATAGACGGCCACTTCAAGCCAATGAGTAATAGACGGCCACTTCAAGCCAATGAGTAATTTGATTATCTAGTAACCAAACAAAAACGGGATCTGTACACTTAGCCCGGCCTGCACAACGACCATCCACAATATTCGGTAGGTTGAATTTATTCAGATAAGCTTGTTTAAAAATACTACTTCTGAAACGAACGAAATCAGGGAGTGAAAGTTACCAAATTAATCAATTTTCACAACGCGCTTCCTATGGGGGTTTCGGAAGTAGCTGTCTTCAACAAATTTCATTTAAAATGATACCGTAAATGTAATAAAATATAAGTAAATCATTTTTCCGTAACTTGTAAGGTCCCCGGGGACAATTAACTTTTCTCCAATAAACAGAATTAAGCTCCCCAAGTCCAATAAAGCTCTCTCTCTCTCAGTCTACACAATAATATCGTAAAATGTACTTTCACAATTTATAGCTTTCAATTAAATAGACTGAAACTTCGAATGATTGTGATGGTCCAACTACGGAGATTTCGTCGAGTGTTGTAATAATAATTGTTAAGTCTACTAAAGTGTGAACACACAACGTACATAATATGTCAATGGTGAGAAGCCCGCGCCGCGCGATGCCATGACGAAGCGTGTCAGTAGCGATGCTGACTCTCCGCTCTCTCGCTCCATCGACTCTAATAGTTAACAACGTACATATGTACGTCAATGGTGTGAAGCCCGTGCCGCGCGATGCCATGACGAAGCGTGTCAGTAACGATGCTGACGCTCCGCTCTCTCGCTCCGTCGACTCTAATAGTTAACAACGTACATATGTCAATGGTGTGAAGCCCGCGCCGCGCGATGCCATGACGAAGCGTGTCAGTAGCGATGCTGACTCTCCGCTCTCTCGCTCCATCGACTCTAATAGTTAACAACGTACATACGTCAATGGTGTGAAGCCGCGCCGCGCGATGCCATGACGAAGCGTGTCATCTCGGCTCGGCTCGGGCTAGCAATATCGCCTCGGCTGTAATTTTCAACGTACCGCACTTATATCATAATGTACTATGACCTACATACTCTAAGACGGTTGACATGACGTTTTATAACATATTTGCGAGAGAATAAATAAACTCGTACTTTCTCGGAAAGAAAAAGCGCGCGGAATGATTTTTACTTGTTCACAAATTAGCGATGCGCGCGCATCAGCGCTTTTTTTAAGGCAAAGGCACAAAAATAGCCAGTATTACTAATAAAGTAAATTAATATTTTTTTGTATTTATTATAGATAAATGGTTGTAATTTATTGTGAAAATTAATTAAATGAAAAAATTAAATGTTTATTTGTTATATTTTATCTCCCAAAGTTAATTTTATTCATAAAATGTTGACCACTTTTCTGACATAAAAACTCTGCTTAGTTTTAAAAAAGTACCGTTTATTTTAGACGGAGCATCTTGATAAACCGTACGTTTTACCTTATTAAAAAGAAACTCGTGCGTTTTACATTATAATAACGCACAAGTACGTAATTACATGCATTACGATATTGAAATTGGTGAAATAAGAGACCCTTTACGAGCAAATGTGTTATAAATGTTATTACATACTCGTAATTATTAAAGAATCAGTGTCTAACGAGAGTTCTATCTACCTATAAATTTTACAAGGCGTAGCGAGTGAAGCAAGATACCTACGGTATTTTTTCTAGAATTGTAATACTTTGTAAATACACGTCTCTCTGTCATATTGTAGGGACTTTTAACGCTTGTGTGGGCGGTACCCTTCACGGTAAATAAGCATTGATTCGATCGGGGACTCGAGAAGTTATCGAGTGACCAAAGTTCGGGGATTATTTTCTTTCGTCGAGTGGGTACCGAGCGTTTAAGGAGCTCTCTTCAAAGTAGGATTTCGCGATTAACTTCTTTGTGTGTTCTTTTATGTTACTTTTGATTGGAAAAGTTCGGCATTCCATGTTTCAGTTAGTTTGGCCTCAATGGGACGCTTCAAATTGAAACGATGAGTGTCGAGAGAATGATTTCAAATTAGAATTAGTAAACAAGACGCCAGGGTTAGGGTTTTCTAATTAGCAGTAAACTCAAATGAAATATGGCTGTAGATATTCAATAAAATCATATTGAATAGAATTTTAAGCTCGTTCCTTCGGGACAAAACCAAGAAAAATCAAGAAATAAATAAGACAGGTTGTTTATTGATCGAAAGAAGCGATATCTCTAAATCAACTTGGGCAAATTGGCGTTGTATGTATATGTATGTTTGTTTGTCCGAGGATAACTTTCGAAGCGTTTATCCGATCATCGTGATATATGGTATATACCTATCTACCTAATTTCACGATGATCGTAGGTAGTGATGGCACAATTTTAGTGTGACTAAATGAGCTAAAAATGTGGGGAGGTTGTTGAGATATTGGGGTTCCAGAGGAGGTAAAAAAAAAACAAAATGAGACTATCCCGTCAAATGGCACTTCTAATAAAAGGTTTTTGTGATTTCGACCCCGTTTTTATTTTTAGTTTAAACCTTGTAGTTTTTAAGTAATTAGCCATTATAAAAACTGAACTTTGACAAAATTCACAGGGTACATCAGTGATTCCATAATGCTAAAATTTGGTATGTGTGTAGCTTTAGTCACACAAATATAGGGAAAAGTCTGAAATCCAGAATAACTGCAATTTCTACCCCAAAAAAGAGTAACCAATTGACATGAACTCCCGTTAACTGTAATTTGAATGAAACTGTAGGTCAAGTAAGTTGGTTGCGCATATCGTGGGACTATTTTATTACTCAAAGACTAATAAAATAGGCGATCGTATGAGAGACTGGCGATAGTTTATTTTATTTATTTATTTATTTTATTTTGACACAATATACAAGTACAAAAATCCAATACATAATTATTAGATAGGTACATGTAACAAAAATTAAGATGATTATTATGTGACAATAATTATGTATGAGCCTCAGTGGCCTAAACTAGACTGAAAAGCCTGTATGATAGGCAGCTGTGCTCCCCCTGCTTAATATCAAGTGGAATAAAAAATAACAATACATTAATTTTATATAAATAAGACCAATCATGATTATGTATATGTATATATGCAATTAGAAGTACATTAATATAAATTAAAATACAATTGTGCTGTATAGTGTTTGAAATTTTTACAATAATAGGAACATGATTTAGGTCGGTGTTATGGTCCGAGTGTGTGCGAGTGTGGATATGAGTGTGTGTGGGTATGTTTGTGTGAGCGAGGGTGTGTGTGTGTGTGTGTGATTGTTGAGTGTTGTGTTATGTGGGTGCCTAAGTATGAGTTTGTATGATCCATGAGGGAGGGTAAGTTGTTACAATAATTGTAGGTAATTATTAGGTTTATTACACGATTACTTCAAAACATTAAGTAGGTGCTCAGTTTCATCGTACGAGTAACTTAAAAGAATTTGTGTGAGGCACTTTTTAAATTCATAAGGCTTGAGATGACATAGACAATCCTCAACAGAAAGCTTGTTATAGAGATACCCACCTAAAAAACAGGGAAAACGATTAGTGAAATTCGTATTAAATCTGATGCTATCAAATACTTTGTCAGTGCGCCTCTTATCCTGTTGCAGTGGGCGGATCTTGTGCTGTTTTATCAATAGTCTGAGTATGAATAGTTGACGTACGGACAGCACATTAGCTTCCTTAAAAAGTGCCGAGGTTGGGAATTTATATGGTAAGAAGTTACTAACTTTGAGCACGGCACGCTGTGCCCGCTCAAGTGAAAGCAAAGTAGTTTTAGCCGCGCCACCCCAAGCTTCAACACAGTACATTATAAGACTCTGGCAAAGAGAAAAATAGATGGTTCGAATTGTGCCTTTGTCAGTGACGTGACGAATATTTTTGAATACAGCAATCAACTTTCGCACTCTATTACTTAGTGATGAAATGTGTTGTTCAAAGGATAAGTTTGAGTCTAGGGCCACGCCAATTACATGAATTGTGAGCACATGCTTTGGGGTCAGTTGTGTTCGTGTGTGCAACAATAGTGAAGTTATTAGATGGTTGGGTATTTTTGCGAATAGAAAATGTCATGAGCTTTGTTTTGGAGGCGTTTAACTTAAGGAGACTCTTTGTTAGCCAGTTTATTGTATCGTTTATACCAGCGTGAGCATTATCAAAGACGGATTTCCAACTATCACCCCCAAAAACCAGAGCCGTGTCATCAGCGTAGGTGAAAATATTCCCATTAGGTATTTTCAGATTGCAAAGTTCATTTATATACGCAAGGAAGAGAGTTGGACCAAGAATACTACCCTGTGGAACTCCGTGGTACAGTGAGACAGCTGCACTAATATAGTCATTAATTTTTACACTCTGTGTTCTATCCGCGAGATAGTCTCTGAAGAGTTGTAAAGGTAGTCCACGTACTCCCATGAACTCTAGTCTTTGCAATAGATGTGGAGTTGACACAGTGTCAAATGCTTTGGCTAAATCAAGAAAGATCGCCAAGCACTTGCCACCAGAGTCCAAGCTTCTAGCAGTATAGTCTGTCAGGTCACAAACTGCATCAGACGTAGATTTATTTTGACGGAATCCATACTGGTTGGCAGAGATCAACTCGTGCTTCTCAAGGTAGCACACTAATCTCTTATTAAGAATTCGTTCCAGTATTTTTGAGAAAGTGGGAAGAATGGAAATAGGCCGATAGTGTGCATTAGTAATGAGCCGAAGTACTTGTATCACATAGTTCTAGTTTAATTATTTCAATCCAATTCAATTCATTTATTCCTTGTAAATCTAGGTACAATGTTAGGTGGTAGGAATTTTATATAAGCGCTAGATTTTGCCTTGTGGCGTACAAGTATTTGTTTTATGGTGTGCAATAAAGTGTTTTCTCTTGTATTATATTCTGGTTGTATCGTCTCTGCACACAGTCCACTAAGTCGCAAGAGTCTCTCCGGCATGTCCATCAAATATTACAAAGTCTCCCTGACACTGCAGTCTTGTCCCTCGTTGCATTTCCCTGAGCACAGAACTTCCTGAGTCTTCGCAACTCCAGGAAGCCTACTCTCAAAATTACGCTTATTTTCTTATCAAGGAAAAAATTGATTTTTTTTAACGTCCTGAGGCTCATTGAAAGAAAACTCTACCACTAAATTTGTTAAGATTATGTTAAATTAAATGAGACATTGATTTTTAACAGTTCTTTCATTTAAAACTGTCAAAAAATGTAGGCATGAGTGTCGATTAACTCTCCAGCATAGTTTTAGAATGTGAATCTACTCACTAACGAAAAATCGCACGCACTAATCCCGATAATCTGACCGCGTTATAACATTAGCAGCTCGCACTGTGTAAAGTAGGCTCAGACAAAGTACTTTAAGTATGGATGTGATTGAGAAAAGCTATCAAAACGTCACGTGGTTAAGATACGTGCTCATAAGTCTTAACATTAGCTACTAACTCACTATTTCAACTATAGGATAACTATCTAGAATCACTTTGTTGGTACGTCCAGTCACGTGCCGGGAGTCGAACCTGCTGCAGCGGTCACGTGCTGCATGCCACGCCACGGGGACTCGGTTATTTCATTTCGCTAAGTTCTTGGACACGTCGTTTTCTGCTTGCGGACGTGCTGTGCCCAATATTTTGTTGCTTTTAGTTCGGTTATTGAAATTGAACAATCGGAAAATGGGTATAGTGTAAATTGTGGTAGTCAGTTAATAAAATGATATTTCCCAATAGACAACACATACTTAACTAACTACTAGGTACCGCAATATCCAACCGGAACCAATATTTGCAAAGCATGCAAACATTTGTCCACTCTTGTACAAATAAAACACAAAGATCATCAAAGTGAATAAAAAAGATGATGTAGTCATCTCTCGAACGAATCTATCAGTTCTTGTAGCACCCTTTTAAGCCCTTAAAACTACTGAATAAGTATTTTTTAAATAAAGCATCCATTTTCACGGTACCTTTGCTATTGCAACATTTTGCATTTTACATTTGCAACCTTTGATAACTAAAGCAAAGAATAAATTAACGTACAGTCATTACATTAACTAATTTTCTCCAAATATTCAGTATTTTTGTGGGCAAAAAGCCACCACCGAAATTCACACCAAAATATTTAATACTTTTAGCAACCAGTCGTAAAAAGTTGGATGATCCTATTACTGTAACTTACTTGAATGTTGCTTTTCATGAATTCTTGATATTCAATGAATTAAAGCCGGCGGGTGGCATGCGGCGGGGTAAACCCGGATGATGATAACCCGAGTCCCAGCCATAATGAAACGGCCGAGTTCTACTTTACAACCTATTACATCAGGTGTACCTTTGTAGCGGGACATCCTATCGCTATAAGTATAAGTATACTATACGACATAGAATGCCGCAATTACTATGCAGTATCACATTCCTGGATATTACCGATATGTAGAGGCAGGCAAGTAGTGCGCTATGCGATAACTCTTGCAGAAATAGTTGTGACTAGCTGTTGCCCGCGACTTCATACGCGTTACACTACTGAATGTGTACTAATTTATCACAACATATGCTTTTAATTCATACGGTGATGTTCATTGAGGACGTGTGTTTATTTATTTGTTTGTTACTCAATCTCGTCATAACGGCTAAACCGATTTCGGTTGTTCAATTTGGTTAGGTTTTAGTTGAATTCAATTTGGTATGTATGTAGATTTTAACCTGGATTAACACATATGCTACTTTTTGTTCTATAAATCAGGTAAAAAAATTGCAGCTATATTAAGCGTCCTGCAGTCCACTCCCTTTAAGTTTATTATACCATGTGTTGTCCAGTCCTCGATGATGATGATAATTTACTCTGTAGTACGGCTTATTTATTCTCAAATCACTTACACTATTTAAAGACAGCATAAAAACACGGGACGCACTGTCCCACCTGTCAATGTCATCCTGCAATTAACGTCATTCGGTTTTTTGTACTCGCGTCGCTTCTCACAAAAAAATAATTAAATTGTGTTTTCAAGTTTTTAGTGTGAAAAATCGTGAAGATGGATACAAAAAAAGACCACAGAAAGTAGATAAGAATCATCTACTTTGAAATATCAAGAAATAAACCTACCGATTTCGGATTTGGAAAGTACTTAGGTTATGAACATTTGACATTGTATTTTCTTCAAGAAATCTACTAAAAATGTGTTCTTGGGATGATATATTCCCTCCAAGGTAGAAGAATAGGTGCCTACGGTGTGTTTTTTTCACACGATCAATCAAGACTTTCATATTGGCAAACTCGTGGGGTTCTGCACTGAAAGCGCTTGACTAATACTAACCTACCTAATACAAGACTCAACCATGGTCTAGGGCCGTCCTTCGGGGACGAACGTGATCAAACCGAGGCTTTGATTGGCTAATCTGCGGGATTATGCACCCCAAATGCCCTCGCTGGTTGTACCTACCTATTTATACACAGCTGTGATCTAGGGGCGTCTTTTTGAGGCGAACATGATCGATTATGACTTTGACTGGCAAACCTTTGGGGTTCTGCGACTAAAGTTTTTTATCTAATGTGTACCTAGTACACACTCAGTAGTTGCCTTGCTGGGGTGAACTGGAAAGTAATGTAATACCCATCGGTAGTTACAGATAGCTATGACAATTATATATGTTAAGATTCCTACCTCTCTTACCTGAGATGCTAGATGAATGGGATAAAATGCATCCATTGTAATCTTGTAGAGAGAAGTTCAGATGGAGCAGAAGAGTGCAACACTGCACAAAGGCAAATAGCCTGATCAAAGAGGAAATAACCTTCCTTTGCTAACTATGTTTCTAATAAATTACCCAAAGTGGAAATATAAGCAACCAGTGGATTGGACTCCTACAGGATACATTATGTCTGAATTCAAGAGACCGGAGGTCATTGATTCTATTTCATATTAAGAAAAAAGGTTCCCATTCAGAAGAATATGGGCTTTAAACCGGTGGGGTCCTCCTCATCAGGATGCATTGCAGACCCCAATATAAAGAAGCCAGCAGCTGCAGGGGGAACACCGGAGGCAGGCGAGGACACTGCAGCGCAAGGAGATGAGGGAGGTATGCAGATTACACCATTTTTATGATAACTAGTAAGCTTATCATATGGTATGATACCATTCTTGAATGGATGAAGGAGTATAACAATTATCTGGGAGTTATTATTAACTTCTCTGATTTGAAACTCTGCCAGATTATATTGAAAATCAAAACATTGTTAACAGAAGCAGGTTATTGAAATCTGAAAATAATCTGTTTTTATACATCAATTTTTTTTTTTCTTGGTCTACAACCCTAATGGTACCTTACCAACATATACATTCACTTTGAATTTAAATAAATAAAATAAATTCATCGGTTGTTACTGAGCATTCTAAATAAGAAGTTTTTATGTGAACTTAAACAACAAATGTTTGTCGTTATCATCACAGGTTTTAATACTGAACTAAAGTTATGCTCTTAGTATAAATAAAAACCAAGAAAATATATTTAAAAGGAAAATACTACCAATTTAGAGTTGCATGGTTAACTTTCAGTAAAATCATGAAATGTTGTGGTAGGTAAGTGGTTCACTTAATAAAATTGGTTTTTTTGTGTCAGTATTGAGCCACAGTTATTTTCTCTGCATGAATTATTACTTCTCTGGGTGTAAATAACGAGAAACTTGGAGGAAATGTTACCAATTAATTATGGAATTACCTATAAGGTACACCAACAATATGATAGTTGCTCAAGTAATAGTATGGGCTCAGACAGTGGAATGTTAGTATCAGTTTGCTCTGTAATTACCTTATTATGGGATTACCAAAACAAATGGCCTTGAGGGAATAAAACTTTTTATCATTAAACCACTATGATAAATATGATGATACTTCAATAAATGATTGATGACTGGTAGATAATGCTATTAGCATTAAGTCCTCCTAGCACTATTATGTTTTGTGTGAAAATATTAAATAAATAAATATTTGATGCAAAGAAGATCTACAAGAATGCAAGGGCTGGCGAGCCTCATGCATGTGATGCTGAAATACCTTGTGGTATGTGGACAAGGGATCAAGCAAACTTCATATTAATTCACTAGATTTAATGACAAACTTTGTTTGTTAATTTAAGTAATTTGTACTAAAGATATTGATAATACTACAGTTATTTCATACATAAATGAATTATGATGATGACATTATAAATATTGCAGTACCTGTGAGTAGGTATATTTATGGCAATGGTGTTTGACTAGAATTAATTGGGTATTTGCTTAATAAGGAAATACAGAAATTATGTACACTTAATTACAGATCTTGAGGAGAGAAAACAATTAGATCAGGTCATAATGGATGGGAACCAGTAGACGTTTATTTTGCAAAATGTGCTTCAGTTTTTGGACAATCTTAGATCTCATTCCTTCTAAAATAGGTGTCAGTTCTATGTAACTATTATGGCACCCAGATTCATTCGCCGGGGCAGTTGATGTTTTATCTTAAATTGGTCAACCTTTTTCTTCTTCAATAATTTTTCCTCCCTGTATGAATTTAAAACCTCTGGGGAAATTCAATACAAAAAGAAAAGGAAAACGGATTGTGATTGTTATCTTTTGAATAACACAACTGTTTTACCATTTAATAAAAGTTTTTAACTTCTCATGTGGTAATATTTAAAACAAATAAACATGTAGGTACCTAGTACAATCCCAGGTTGTTTTATCATCTTTTTCGTTATGACAGATAGATTACAGATATATACTCTTCCTCTTTTGTTATGCGCACCGCCAAGGAGTGGAACGCTTTGCCTGAGTCTGTGTTTCCTGATAAGTACAACCTAGGGATCTTCAAGTCACGAGTGAATAGGTTTCTTCTAGGCAAGTGTGTACCATCGTAGACTGCATCATCGCTTACCATCAGGCGAGATAGTGGTAAAACGCTAGTCTATAATTTATATAAAAAAAAAAAAACTTACAGAAAAGATTTGTACAAAGTCAAGCTTAGCTGAACGAGGGTCCTTCCAGCAAACCTTTGAGGATAGAGATAGCTGTTTGTAGGATATGTTCACTGTCACTACTAGGTGACGTTATTTTTTTACCACAACCTGTTAACACTCTCACTGCCGTCTATTGTATTAAATTTTCTAATACAGCAAGCCATGCGGGCGGCCGGCGACCCGCGGGGTTACTTATCTTAGCAAGCCGCTGTCGAAAATCTGTAACGAATAATGGCAGGAATTTTATCAGTAACTAAGTAACTTCTGGTCGTAGTAACTTAGTAACTGGTAAACATTTTGGTTTTAGAATGAATAGGTAACTAGGTTCGGTACTTACCACTAAACAATATTTGTCACAAACTTTTTGGATGGGCCATACATTGCCAGTTCAAAGAGCTATCAGTTACTACGCATAGCATCTCTGGAGTGATTATCTATTTATCAATTAAGATTCATATGGTTCACAGGAGCTAATTAACATAAATAATAAAAAAAAAATGTTCCTATACGATAGATAGGCATTCATTGTGAATAAATGAATCTAAACTACATAATCATTCCTTTTTTAGGAAATACCTACCTAATGATAAAATAAAGTTTATGGTAAAATAAAGTATACTTCAGATTGAGGCATTCATTGTGAATAAATGAATCTAAACTACATAATCATTCCTTTTTTAGGAGATACCTACCTAATGATAAAATAAAGTTGATGGTAAAATAAAGTATACTTCAGATTGAGATTCACTACATATAGATACAATGATAGATTGGATGTGTCTATTTAATTAATTAAGAATGTTTATATAGACAAAAAAAATACATGCCTAGTTTAGAAATAAATACTAGATAAGACGGTTATGCTTCTTAAATTGTTTTTAGCGCAAGGGGCCAAAAAACTTTAATGATTTAAACTTATAATCAACATAGTAGTTAGAGATTCCTGTTCCTTTAATCTTCAGCATTTAAGTGGTATCAACCTTATTTGGGCTCTACCTTGTATAATGAAGAGTAGAGCCAGCTAGAGCTGGGATTAATTACTTATGTTTTAAGGATGATAAAACGAAAATATTGAGTCTACTAATAATATGTAAGTAATCTATAAGGCGCTAGACCTTACAGAATGGTATCAATCATTAAATCAGCCATTCGATTGAATTCTTATTTTTTGGATAATAGTGGTATAAAAGCATTTTCACCGCCTATACGCTACGTAGGTAAGGGTACATGCTTCTATCGCGATACCGCTCCGAAAGCCGAAGAACGGCCGCTTGAACTGGAGAGTCTTCTTCTTTTGCATGGGTTATACAGCCGATTGGTTAATAATTAACACTTTACTGACGTTATACCTACCTATATCAAGAATAATATTGATTGGGTTTGTTTAATTAATTGTTACAATTTAGTTAAATGATTATGAAGAACAGAATTCTCCAAATTAATTATCCTAAATCAAGATAACTATCTAAGAAAAAGCAATATTATTTATATTGCATAATGTTAATTAGTTTACTATTAAGTAGAGGTTATTATCTTCAATTTATACATAGACATAGACAATTTAAATTAGGATAAAGTTTCTTGATTTTACATGAGACTTTTAACATCTACAGAGTAAATTATCATCATCATCGAGGACTGGACAACACATGGCATAATTAAATAGTCAAACAAACTTACCCCTGTAAGTGATGTTCGACTGGAATTATGCCAGGTGTTGTCCAGTCCGAAGATGATGAGTCCCACCCAACCCTTTAATCTAATACTTAGATGTACCCTTGAAGTAAAATCAAAAATCTTTAGTGATTCTGTAAACTTAATGACGTTAATTGCAGGATGACATTGACAGGTGGGACAGTGCGTCCCGTGTTTTTATGCTGTCTTTAAATAGTGTAAGTGATTTGAGAATAAATAAGCCGTACTACAGAGTAAATTATCATTATCATCTTCGGACTGGACAACACCTGGCATAATTCCAGTCGAACATCACTTACAGGGGTAAGTTTGTTTGACTATTTAAATATTGTCGCAAATTTGAGCCATACAAAATGCTAGCCGCAGTGACCCCAGCCCACTCTCTGCATGTTAGATAAAGGCGCAATGATGAGTCATAAAAAAAATCTTAATAATTATTCTATTCTGATATACCCGAGGTATCTAATTGTCGTCGATATTTAGAATTTGGTGAATTAAATACCGCTGTGACTTTGAGTAGCTGCGCGGGGGGAAGTTAGGAAGCACTGACTTACACCGCTTAATCAGCCGTCGCGCGACGAGGAAGTAAGAAGGTGTGAAAGTGGTCGGCTGCTGAGTTTGACCCACGTAGCGCTCGGTGTTACTATTTTGTACATCTAAGTTTTTGTTCTTTTTTAACTTTTTTTAGTTTTTTGGTTATAATTTCAGACTAAACATTCTAAACATTTGAACCTTACGCACAGCTGGTTAAAGATGCTGCGCTCGTTCCAATTTTTTTGACTTATTATTTCAACCCTATCGTTAGATTGGTTATTGTTATTATTGTGAGTTGGTCAGGGCACGCTGCAGTTTTTACAATGTTCTATGGCTCATCATTGGGATACTCCTACCTTGGCCAGTGTAGAGGACCCTCAACAGACTGCGTACCCAAGTCGGCCGCTGCAGGTGTAATCTTAGTAAATGGGGTATTATAGACAAATGAGCGACGCAATGTCAATGTGGTGCCCAGCTCCAAACAATAGCACACGTCCTTACATGCCCATCTTGCCCTACCACCTGCAAGATGGAGCAACTGATGACCTGCTCTGACGCTGCCATGAACGTGGCGACGTGCTGATCAAAATGGCTATAGCCTTGAGACGTCGACACGAAAGAAGAAGAAGGGACACTGGGGAGTGGGGACGCTGTATTGGCTGTAAACTTTTATCAGTTATCATTGCGATGCTATCAAACTTAAAGGCAATGGGCTGCGAACCGCGGCGATAGTTACAAATTTTGTAGCCGTACCTAACTTGTAGTGGGTTCAGTGGGGCACGATGCGTTTTTTATGACTATTTATCTATTTATTTTTATGACTAATAATTTTTATGACCCAATTTATATTATAAAGATTGGGCTGGTGGATGCTGCGGTAGCCGATTTTTTTATGACTCATCGTTGCTGCCCCATGTGAATTGTTGTTAGTTGGTTGGGGGCGACGCTGCGTAGCTGCTAATTTTTACTACTCATCATTGTGACCCTATTTATTTTAAAGAGGGTGGGCTCAGGGATGCTACGGTAGAAGATAATTTTTTGACCCACCATTACCGTATTCATCTTAAAAAGATCCTATATTAAAAATACCTTATTTATAGTTGAAAAGAGTGAGCTGAGAGACGTATCGGTAGATGATTTTTATGACTCAACATTGCGACTCTATCTCACTTAAGGAAGTGGGCTGGGGAACGCTACGTTAGTTGCATGTTTATGGCTATCATTGTGATTCTATTTAACTTGAAGAATATGGGCCCGGAAAAGCTGCGGTAACTGAAAGTTTATTCATCACTGCGACACTAACAAACATAAAGGAAGTGGATAGCAGAACGTTGCAGTAGCTGGTTTTTTTATTATTAATCTTTGAAACCCTATTTACATTAAAGAATGTATACTGGGGGATGCTGCGGTAACAATTTTTTTATGACTAATCATTGCATCATTATAAATCTTAAAATGATTGGGTTGGAGGATATTGCAAGAGCTAAAATTATGTATCACATCACTGTGGCCCTATTTTCATTGAAGAGAGTGTGCTGGCAGATGCTGCGGTAGCTAGATTTTTTTTATGACTCTTCGTTGCGCCTATTTCTAACATGCAGACAGTGGGCTGGAGTAATTGCGATGGCTGAATTTTGTATGGCTCAATATTGCAACGATATTAAATTTAAAGGGAGTGGACTGCAGGATGCTTATGAAGCTGCAATTTTTTTATGAATTTACCTAACTTTATTGATTTAGGAGAGATAATATATCTCTATTTCTACGTATACTTTCTACTAACCTTGGCGTGAATGGGTACCAAAGATTATGAAAACTGATTTATGAGAAAATAAGGTAACATTTATGTTAATTTAGGTTTAAAACTAAATTTTTTCAAAGTTTGAACTCAATCCGTTCAGTACTTTTGTCTTGAAACAACAAATACCAAAATCATTTTTCTATAGAAACTTTGACACCCCATTTTTATCCCATGTGACCTGATCTAAGGAATAATAAGTAGCATATGTTTTAATCTCAGTTATAATCTACGTACTTAGTACATTTTGTCAAAAGCGGTTGAACCATTGCGACGCTATTGAGTAACAAACAAATAAATGAACTTTCACATTTTTAATATTAGTGTGATTCACTCCTGGCTTCACGACCAGGCCCGGGGAGTATTTAGGATCAGGCCCGGGGAGTATTTAGGATCAGGCCCGGGGAGTATTTAGTCTCGCAAAAACAGTTTTTTGGTTTGCAAATAAAGTGGTCCTGTGCCTTTTTTCAGCAAACATTCTGAAAACTCTGAAACATATGCTTGCTTTTTTATTTTTATTTTTTATTACATTTAAAATTTGATCGGTCTACTAATACCGGTACCTGAAAAACAGAGTATTTTTGTTTTGCATTAATCTCTTATTTTGGACCCTTTGGGGTGCGGATTTCAAAAAATCCTTTCTTAGTCCACCCGTGCACATTATAAGAAACACATCCTCCATATTTCAAGTCACAGGCTCAGCGGTTTAGGCTGTGTTTTGATTTTCAGTTAGTCTGTCAGTCCCGTGGCGAATTATATATATTGATGACGAAATTGATGATTAAAAATGGTCAATTTCCCTGTCTTCAGAAGCTGGTAGTCAATTGAATTGTGAAACGTCTCGCAAAAACAATTTAATAGAACCCAAACACGATACATCTACTGTTATCCATTGAAGAGTTATGTAGCTTCACTCCTGCTCCATCATCAGAACCTGGTGGTCTTACCCTTATAAAATCTTTTATTATTTACCTATAAAAAGCATATAAGCAAAGTTATACATATATAATTGCAATTAACATTGGTTTAGAACAAACTAAAACATCCCTTTTCAACCTTAGGGGGTTATTTTCAAAAAAAGTAACTATGCTATGTTTCATTATGTACCTTGATAAGTATTTATGCAAAGTTTTACGTTTATTAACCTCAGGAATCTTGTTTTACCATACAAAGTTCAACACTCTTTTTCTCCCACCCAGGGGTTGATTTTTGAAAAACCAAAAAAACACTATTTCTCTTATTTGACTGCCTCCGTGGCGCAGTGGGCGAATAGCCGGCTGAGACGCAGGAGGTAGTGGGTTCGATTCCCGCCGCGGAACAAATGTTTGCATAATCTACAGATATTTGTTCTGGGTCTGGTTGTTTTTCTATATATTATATGTATGTATTTACAAAAAAAAAGTATATAAGTATTCTATCAGTTATCTGGTTCCCATAGTACAAGCTCTGCTTAGTTTGGGGCTAGATAGCGCTGTGTGAAATGTCCAGTAATATTTGTTATTTATTTTTATTTATTTATTATTTATGTTAAAAAATATATTTGCCGAGTTTCAAGTTTATAAATCCAGGAACTACTGTTTTTCATACAAACGTAAATCCCTCTTTTAACCCCCTTAGGGGTTGAATTTAAAAAACCCTTTGTTAGTACACCCCTACGCACCAAGACAAACATACCCTCTAAATTTCAAGTTTCTACGACTAGTGGTTTAGGCTGTGCGTTGTCTATCAGTCAGTCAGGACTTTGATTCTTATTTAATAGATTATATTCAAAATGGCGACTATCTTTCTGTGAGTATATCGTAAAAAACTAACTTTAATTAAAATCTATCTTAAAGACATAAATATGTTTTTAACACATACAATATCAAGGCTTTATCAAGGCTATAAATATTATACTACAAATATTATATGTAGTTTTATTTTCTATACTTTACAGTAGGTAATCCAGAATGCATCCGAGGGCTGTTTGTTGATATAATTCCCTCGCAGGGAAAACATAAATTGCATGGAGATGAAACTCCGGTTCTCAGTCTCAGCCGTTCCGCGTGAACTATTCCAACTATAACATTTCCATCGAAGCTCTGATTCTAAAGCCATTCGGGAAATATTTTAATAGAACAAGGTTTAATGCATCGTGATTCATTTTGTGCCATGGAGAGGGCTATGCTTGGTGTTTCTTAACGAGATCGAATCAGAAATGTTAATTCATAATTTATTTTGTCTTGAATAGAAAGACTTGTTTTTAATAAAATGTGATCCACGCAATTGTTCATCTATTGAAAAGGTATTAATATATGAGGGCAATTTTTCGACCTCCCAGATTTTTTTTAAAGACTCGTAGATATCTTGAAGTGATACACTAGAATCATTTTGCACAAAGTTGCATTGGCTATTATTGGTATTAGGATTATAGTAGGATTCCCCGGTATAATAGTAGGATTTTTACCCAATTTTATTTGATTGGGACGGATAATATTAAAGAAATGATCTGCTTTAAGCAGAATATCTATTTCAGAAAGTTCATAAAACAACGGATCGGCTAAAACAATGTTATGTGGTAACCGTAATCTCTGAACATCGACTTGAACATTAGGTATAGTACCCGTGATTTTAGATACCAAACAATCTATATTCGCACGATACGAGCCGGTTCGTGACTTTAATAACATACCACATCTCTCAGACACTTTACACACAAAATTGTTTATACCTGATACGAGTACATTAAATGCATTTATTTGTTCAGATTTTAATACTAGTTTTTGTTTCAGATCGTTTGTGATGAAAGACGACTGGCTTCCAGTATCCAGCAATGCACGCGCAAGATAAAAACTATTATTGTGTTTATTTATAACTTCATCTTGCGCAGTACATAGCAGGACTTGGCCTGAAGAGACAGCTGACAAACTCACCGGAACATTACAAGCTGATGAATCGGTACTTTCGGTAGTTACATTACTAACCGTGTTGTTTTTGTGTAAAACTGTATTATGTTTTTCACTACAGATGCGGCATAAACCCTTCAACGTGAAATCTACATTATTGTGACCACTACGAAGACAATTGTCACATAACTTGTGTTTAGAAACCTCAGCAAGTCTGTCGTTTACGCTCATGGCCTTAAACTGCGCAAAGTGATTTATTTTATTACAGATAACACATGCCTTTTTATTATTGTTAGGCCAGAATCCTGTAAAAACGTAAATAACTTTAAATTGGATTTATTTTCTATTGTATTTTTTTTTCAGAGTTGTTATTATTGCGGCTACAATTAGCTGTTTCTAAAACATTAACACGATTCTCAAGAAACTCTTTGAATTCTATAAGTGTAGGTAGGTGCGATAAGCACCATTTGTGTTCCTCCCATTTACTACTGGTTCTAGGATCTAACTTTGCTGAGATCAAAATTATAACTAATGGGTCCCAACCTGTCGTAGGAACGTCCAGGGTATTGAGCGCGTTTAGGTTTTTATGGACTTGATCACTCAAATAACTCAAAGCCCGGAAAGATTCCTTCTGAATAGGGTTGAGGCTAACCAACGCGTTCAAGTGATTATTTATCAAGATATTCTTATTATTGTACCTATCACACAAAGCCTTCCACGCAAATTCGTAATTCTTCGCTGCAAACTCTATGGATCTTACTCGTATTACGATACTGGCGCTGCCTACTAAAGAGTTTCTTAAATAATGAAATTTACTGATCGGTGCGATTGAGTCATTGTCATTGATAAGAGAAGCAAAAGTGTCTCTAAACTCTAGCCATTTGATATAGTTACCATCAAAAGTAGGTAGATTAATAGTTGGCAGTTTTACTGGACTACTCGATGCATGACAACAACTTGACTTCACCGATCCATGATCGGAATCATTTACCCTTTGTACCACTTTTTACCAAAGGGTCCTGTCACGGTCGCCAATATGTCTTGAATAGAAATACTTGTTTCTTGATATACTTTATTGAAGTAGGATAGGTTTTGGCGCGGGGCGCGGTATAAAAATGCACGTCTGAACGTCGCCGCGGCCGGTTTGGGAATGACTTGCTGCGGGCGAGGTGTGCGAGCGGCGGTGCGGGGCAGAATCGCCGGGTCAGACTAAGGTTACACGCTCAATCTGGCGTCAGTCTGGTCAATCAGTCTGCTCAGAATGATGGGAGAATTATCGTCTAACCGGTTGACTGACGTACTGATGGTCCAGAATGACAAAAATTAAATATTTTAAATATTTTTTATCATTCTGTTGTGAATGACAGCAGACTGATGCCAGACTGATCGTGTAACCGCTCGAATCATTCCCGTGTCAGTCAGTCACCGTCCCCGACGCAATGGAGCAAGACGTGCCAAGCGACGAAGCCCTGCCGCCGCCGCCCACTTCACTCCCGCCACCGCCAATCGAGATAGAAAAAGAATTCATTCTCTCATTCGAGTCCTTGCCAGAGTTATGGGATAAAACGCATACGTTATATTGTAATAAATACAAGAGAAATGACGCTTTGCGAAAACTCCTCGACATATATATAATAGTGAAACCCGGGGCAACTATAGAGGATGTCAAAAAAAAAAATCAACGTTTTACGGTCCAACTACAGGAGAGAGCTCAAGAAAATTATTTCATCGCGAAGATCGGGGTCTAGTACAGATGACTTATACTGTCCAAAAAGTTGGACTTTCGAATATTTAAAATTTTTGGATAAATTTGAGCAGCCTGTTCCGGTAGATCGGGTAAGTAAGAGCATATTTTCTATGTAGTATAGGTACATATTATATAGCCCGGCGAGTCCGTGCGTGCAGTGCCTGCATGGAGACAGACGTTGAGAGGATGAAGTAGCCATAAAAGTAACACGTGCATTGCACGTAATTTCACACCTCGTCCCCCCAACATCTCCCTCCAACATGTCACCCCGCAGTAGGTAGGTAGGTAGGTAAATAAAACAAAGTAGGTATAATGCTGTAAAATTATTATTATATGTTCTCTATTCACTATTCACTATTGGAGGTCATTTTTGCTAATTTCCAATTTACCCTCATGGCTAAAGTAATGGCAAAGTATTTCTCTTATCACTTTGGCATCATTAGTTGAATTTCAGGTAGAAGTGGGCTCCAAATCGTTCAATCCAATATCAGTAGCTTTTGTAATTTTCCAGTTTGATGCCAAGTAGCGACGGGATTTGGTTTTCATTAAGTAGTTATGTAAATAACAGCAAGCCGTTACTATCACTGAGGCTTTTCGTGGCTCAAAGCATATTGCTTTTTGAAATACACCGAATTTTTTTGTTATTATACCAAAAGCACCTTCAATAACTGATCTAGCTCGTGACAGTCGCCTGTTAAATTCTTTTCGCTCATTATTATTGTTACATGCACTTTGTGGATATGGCTTCATTAAATTTTTCCCTAGTGCAAAAGCCTCATCAGATATAAAAACATAAGGAAAACTTTCGGAGGCATATGGCAATGGCGATGGTTCTGGTATATCTAATTCGCCTTTACTATAGAGATCCCAGAATTTTGTGTAAAACAGAACACCACCATCCGATACTCGGCCATTCGCACCAACATCAATCATTATAAATTCTTTATTTGCATTTGCCAGTGCCATCAAGACAATACTAAAGTGACCTTTATAATTGAAATATAGTGACCCTGAGTGTTCTGGTCTTTGGATCTTAACATGTTTACCATCCAAAGCTCCCAAACAATTCCAAAATTGATATTTATCCCCAAAATCAGTGGCAATTCTTTTCCATTCCTCTTTTGATGGTTTCTGAAAAGAAAAAAATGGTAGAAGTTAATATTGTACGTTTCGTTTTTTCAGGTTAGTGATGGTAATCAGAATGAAACTGAATCTGATCAAGCACAAAAAGAGCAAGAAGTGGCTGCGACTATTTCTTCATTCGTGTCAGCCCCACCACCACCCGCAAGACCGCCTCGGCTTAGTTCCAAGAGAAGTGTTCATAAAACACAAAATGAATTACTGGAACGAGCATGCAATTACTTAGCAGAACCCCAAGTTAGTGGTGTTCAGTCAATTGCATTTGACTGGGCAGAAACATTAGAACGACTGACCCCTACTCAAAGATTATATGCCAAGAAGGCCATTAATGATGTGCTATTTGAAGCGGAATTAGGAAATTTACACAGATACTCGGTTCAAATAAATGTAACATCAACCCCTTCACCTGCACCATATCCCTATTACACATCTCTACCCGAATCATCTTTCTATTCGCACACAACATCTCCCGACTACATCCAAAGAGCTCCACCCGCACAATCACCCATCTACATTGAAACCCCAGTCACAGCTCCTCTCGCGCATTCTTCCAACAACATCCAAACCCAAGTCGGAGCTCCTCCCGCACAATCACCCATCTACATTGAAACCCCAGTCACAGCTCCTCTCGCGCATTCTTCCAACAACATCCAAACCCAAGTCGGAGCTCCTCCCGCACAATCACCCATCTACATTCAAACCCCAGTCACAGCTCCTCTCGCGCATTCTTCCACCAACATCCAAACCCAAGTCGGAGCTCCTCCCGCACAATCACCCATCTACATTCAAACCCCTGTCACAGCTCCTCTCGCGCATTCTTCCAACAACATCCAAACCCAAGTCGGAGCTCCTCCCGCACAATCACCCATCTACATTGAAACCCCAGTCACAGCTCCTCTCGCGCATTCTTCCACCAACATCCAAACCCAAGTCGGAGCTCCTCCCGCACAATCACCCATCTACATTCAAACCCCTGTCACAGCTCCTCTCGCGCATTCTTCCAACAACATCCAAACCCAAGTCGGAGCTCCTCCCGCACAATCACCCATCTACATTGAAACCCCAGTCACAGCTCCTCTCGCGCATTCTTCCAACAACATCCAAACCCAAGTCGGAGCTCCTCCCGCACAATCACCCATCTACATTCAAACCCCAGTCACAGCTCCTCTCGCGCATTCTTCCAACAACATCCAAACCCAAGTCAGAGCTCCTCCCGCACAATCACCCATCTACATTCAAACCCCTGTCACAGCTCCTCTCGCGCATTCTTCCAACAACATCCAAACCCAAGTCGGAGCTCCTCCCGCACAATCACCCATCTACATTCAAACCCCTGTCACAGCTGGTTCGTTATTCGCTCAATTTCAAGCGGAATAATATGATTAAATAGGCAAAACTAAACAATTACATAGTGCCATAAATTGAATTACATTGTTGTTTTTGTAAGCAAAATAATAAAAATAAAGTACTTAATATAGATATTTTACTTACTTACCCTGATACGAGGCATGCCTTTTAAGTTTTGTCGTTTGAAGAAAAAAACACATCTAGAACCTTATAGTACTTTTTATTGTTTTTCAAAGTATTCACAACGTAGCTTAAAACACTTTTCCATTCGCTCAAACCAGTTATTATAACATTTATTCCACTCTAAAGTGGGGTGTTCAAAATGGCTGTCTTGAAAGCGTCGACTGCTTCTTCACCGGACTGGAACCTTTGACCACGAAGACTTTTCTTAATTTTAGGAAATGTAAAGAAATCGTTAGGGCTTAGGTCAGGACTGTATGGAGGATGGTCAAGAATTTCTACTTTTTCCTGCTTCAAATACTCAATCGTTTGACGAGCGCTGTGTGAGCTTGCGTTGTCGTGGTGCAGGATGATGCGTCGCTTTGAGTTAGATTTTCGAAGTTCGGCGATGACTTGTGGTAAACAAACTGTAGTATACCACTCTGCGTTAACCGTTCTACGATCTTCAAGTGCAATAGTCGCAACATGGCCGGTTTTTCCAACGAACGTGGCCACCATCTTCTTTGAAGTGCTTCGAGAACGAACAACTTTAGTCGGCTTTGGCTCGTCTTGAAAGACCCAGATTGTAGATTGTTGTTTGGTATCAGGATCGTAGGCATAGATCCAAGATTCGTCACCACTTATGATGTCGTAGACGTGATTTGACTCCCCTCGGTTGAACCTTTGCAGAGTTTTCTTACACCATCTGACGCGGGCCGCCTTGTGATCGTCGGAAAGCAGATGCGGTATCCAACGGCAAACTAGCTTTCTCACACCAAGCGCTTCATGCAAGATCTTCTGAATGGTTGTCCCTGAGATGCCTAATAGAGCCTCTATCTCTCGATACGTCACATGACGATCTTCGAGAATTAGTTGTCTCACAGCAATGATGTTATCTTCAGTGAAGGCGGATTTTGGGCGTCCTTCGCGAAATCTGTCACTAACACTAGTATGTCCACGCTGGAATTCTAAATACCAGCGTTCGACAGTCCGCAGACATGGGGCTACATCACTGAACACAGATGTTAGCTCTTCTAAACACTGAAGCCGTGTCAGGCCTCTTCTAAAGTTGTAGAAAATTATTGCACGAACATTTTCCTTAGAAAGATTCATTTTCGTACGTGACCTGACAGATTCAAATCGAAACTGTGACTAAACAATAGCATTAATCCTAATACTTTCAACTGTTTTGAGATTCAAAATGTAAACACATTCGAATATAGAACAGTTCCAAATTCAAAATTGCCGGAAAATATGGAAACGACAGAACTTAAAAGGCATGCCTCGTATAAGACTGTAGGACATAAATTAATACTTCGCATGTCTGAATAATTGACTGACTGATGGCAGCAGGTGACATAATTGCAGAATATTTAAGATCTTTAATATTTCTTCCAGTAGCAAGGTATCGTAAAGTGACAGCTAATCTTTCTTCGGCGGTTATTGCTTTCCTCATACAGGTATCTTGTTTTTCCAAATATGGTTTGATCATTTGCAACAAATGCTCGTAGCAGGCTTCTTTCATTCGATAGTAATTTTGAAAGTCTTCTTCGTCATCCTGTTGTCGTATTTCATTTAATAAATTTAGATGCGTGTTCTCTTTTTTGTAGCCAGGTTTTCATCCATCGCTTCCTTTTTACGCGCTTCTTTAGCAGTAAAGCGATAATTATAATAGCACAGGCTCTTTTTTTTTTCACAATATCCATGGCTAGGCAGGACCAGGTGACTCACTTGACTGTCGTCTTCACTTTACGAATGATAACTAACGTAAGTTTTATCAGTTTGCTGTCAGTTTAGACTGAGCGTGTAACCGTGTTTACCATCCATCATTCTGGCATCAGTCTTAGTCGGACCAAACTGATGGACTGAACTTACGCCAGATTGAGCGTGTAACCTTAGACTTACTAGCAGCTGACGTCAACACATTTATTTCTTGTAAATCTAGGTAAAGTATTATGTGGTAGGGGTTATAAATAAGAACTAAACTTCGAATGTGGAGATCCGTAGAAAAACTAAGGTCACAACCATGATGATAAGCAAGCTGAAGTGTAATAGGGGGAGGGCAGAAAGTTTTTAGAGTGGCGCAGAGTAGGACCCCCCCCCCCCCCTCCTTAATGGAAAGACGACCTGATAAAGGTTATCGGGAGCTATTGGCCGAACAAGATCGTTTGCTCTGGAAATCTATGGAGGCCTGTGTTCAGTAGTGGCCGATATGATGATGAGTTCAATGATTTTTTTTTTCCAAGAAAAAGTGAAAAGGTATTGCAAGATATGAAATGCAGTAACACTTAGGAGTAACACTTTTGCGTCACAGGAATTTTAATAATGAAACAAAGAATGTAGCCTATCTAGGTCATACGACGCTGAATAACAAACTGTTAAACTCAGCTAAAACTAGCTTTGGGTGCTAAAGGCAACGGAACTTCGTTCCGCGTGGTGTCCACTCATATTTAATTATTTTCGCTTAGTTACCTGGGCTTATACGTTATGTTACATTTTAGTGCAATGGCGTTTACCAGTAATTGAATCTTGTCATATAATTATCATTTTACAAGCTTTTTACTAACTTGCAATGTATGTATGTTTGGCCGGGTGGAATCTTGCAACTGAATTTTAATCCCGTTCCTCTCCCGATTGAGCTGAAATTTGAAATACTGTAGCGTTACAACTCTCTCCCGTTAAAGAAGAGAGCTGTAAGCAAAGTTAAATTTAGACCTAAGAAACGGTTTAAGGAAAAAGTGATTTTCAAAGTGTTATGATTTAATACAATGATTGGCTAGTAATACAATACTTAACAAAAACTCTTATAGTCCCACTAAGGTTCGCACACTCGATAAATCCGGGAGTCTGTAGGTCCGGTAGAAACCGCGCTGGTTGAGGGCTAGTGGAGCCTCTAGCCTACGTCGATGGGAGGCCGAGAAGACGAAGTAGCTCCACCGAGATCTCCAGGTCTGTAATAAGCAAAGGTCTCAGCCTCGAGGGTCCAAGGGGGAGATGTGAGCTCTCCAACCTCGAGGGGGTCAGGCTTCCAGACTCAAGCCAGTAGGGCTTCGCCGTCAAGAACAAACTGTTTTCGGGCTGCGCTGACTGATCAATAAAATGAGACTGTTTTCAAAGCGTTCCTCTCCCAGATTTTTCACCCTCAGTTTCCAAGTCCAGACTGTCTTTTTTGAAGATGCTCTCGATGTCATCCGGACCTGTTCCAAAATTAAATTATAGTTAGCGGTCAGTAGAGCCTTACATAAAATCCAGAGGTTCTATGTGAATTCCAAGTAAAACCTTACGGTTTTACCAAGAATTAAAAGTAAAAATATATATAAGTTTAAAATGTCATGTCAGTATCCATGACAGGTCTGTTTATTTTTGTGTTTCTAGTCCTAAAAAGTTAAAATAAATATAGCATCATTTATACTCCTGTGGCTAGAAAATTCTGCTTTTTCCACCCATATAACAATGTAATAATGGGCTTTGTAAGGTTTTGAGGATGAATTTAGAGTTAACTGTCAAAATAAAGATGAAAATGTTAAATTATGGTAAAAGGAAACACAAAATCCTTCTCCCCATATAAGTATTTACATTAGATAACGTGAATACTTCGGTATGTGTAACTTCGGTGACAATGCAATAATATGGTACCGTGGAAGTGGTCTCATGATGGAGACGGATGCTAGGCAACGGAACATCTGAATGGATTATAGTAGGCTACTAGGGGCTCATTTGAATTTGCTTGCGGTTCCGATTATAAATTTTATAAAAGCTTGTTTTGAAAAAATAATTTATCAACGAAAAACTTAAAACAAAATTATCTCGATGCCTGTCAATGGAACGTTTATGAGAAATAAATTTATGATAATTTATGAAGAGTGTAAATTTCAATTTACGGAGAAATGTTAAATCCAGATCTAGATATATTAAGTCCTTTTGAGAATAAAACATCTTTAAACCGAGATCAATGCGCAAAAATATGAATCTGTTTTAAAAGAAATACTCGCAATAAGCTTTTTACAGCTAAACTGGGAACTGTAAAAAATAACAGATCACTGAGGGTTAAATAACCAAGTTTATTTAGCTGGGGTCTAATCTCACCACCCGACGCGTTGGAGGGGGAGGGGGGGGGGGGAAGCTCACGATCATTGACATGAATAAAACAAACTTTACCAACAACTACTTACTTCAGTAAAGGATTGGAATTACAAGCTCTGAACCCTTTTTTTGCAAACTCTTCTAGAACCGTTTCTATTTTTTTTGTTTAAAAATTTTCCAAGCTTTAGGTAGAATGTATTTTAAAGAAGAATAAAATTCACAATTTCTTTCGCATTCGGTAACTGTTAAATAAAACGGGTTTTCCATTCTTTCCATCTTTTTAAGCAAGCGTGCTCCATCTTCGATCACACCATCAGTTACCATCAGGTGAGGTAGTGGTCATGCGCTTGACTATCATCATAATAGTATGATATTATAATAATGATAATCATCCATTTTAATAGTATAATTCCAGTTCATGCTTGTGTTCTCTATTATTCTCTCTCCTTGTAAATGTCATTAAACAGTTTAATATAAAAGTAAATGATATACGATTTATTTCCAAACAATTTTTTTATCTTATAACTTTCCAACTGGAAATGTTACAACTCCATTGCAATTATGAAAGTCGTAAGTTGTTAGTTTGCGCAGCTCTAACAAAACCACAACTTTATACCGATCATAAAATAAGCTATACTTAATCGAATAAAATAGCATTAAGTTAATTAGATATCGCGTTGTCCTCATTAGCCTAATGCGCGTATAATTATATAAATGAAAGTTAACGTGCAGTTACTGCCAACATTTAAGCACATTTTGCGAACATATTGGTAAACACAAAAAGATCTAGGACCATTTCTTACTTCTAATATATTGTGTTCAAGTTAAAACCCATGAACAGATAAATATAGTTACACGTTACACGATAAGTCACACTTTTTTTTTTCACCACAATGCTCGTATACTAATATATAATAATAAATAGTTAGTTTCAGAAAAAAACTGTCAAATATCTTGAGTTTCGATTCACCCGTCGAGTCAGAAATGAGGTATAGACCATCGTCTGAAGCCCGCTCCACATTCTCGGCAAAACTACACGAGAATAGCCAAATACGAGAATGTGGAGGCAGTATTCGGCAAGTCTCGGCTATACTCGTGTAGTCTCCATTTGGTGGCGGTATTTCGTGCCAACATCAAAGGAGTCTCGGATAGTTTTGTGTTTACGCGAGACACTCCCTCCACATTCTCGCATATTTTTTTTCTTTTTAGGAAACTATCCAATTGCATACGTTATTCAAAATGTTTTATATTAGGTACTTTATACTATTATACTATTACCTTGTTCTATTGCCATGTATTGATGGCATCCACCAGCTTCGTCTATTCCAACGCCTCTTAATAACTTTTTTCATGAATTAATACGAAATTGCAATACGCTACAGCACATAAAACTAAGGCGGCAGCGATTGCAACGTCCATCTTCAACGTTCTCGAACAGACAACTGCCTAAGCGAGAGTGTGGAGAACTTGTTCTCGATCTCGTCTTGTTTTGACGAATACCGAGAGCAAATCCTCTCGACGAGAATGTGGAGCGGGCATGACGAGAAGGACAATTCGATCTAATTTCGAAGCCGTCTGTGTAGATTTTGAGGTAACCGAAATGTAAATCTGCAAACCAATAACTCACTCAACATATAAAACGATAACTCTCAACAACTTGAAGCGCAAAAAAGCCACTGCGCTGGTAAAGCTTATAATCTGCCATTTGCAATGATGTTTAATGTCAATGAAACAAAGCTATTGTGCAATATTATAAATTGAATCGCCTGAGGGCAGACAGTCTCTACAAGTTCGTTGGAGCTTTATGTTCGTAAATGGATGATGGCTATATTTCACTGCAGGCGTTGCGTGTATTTATTTTCATTATTGTATCTGCAGAAAAACAAATAATTTAATTAAGGACTTTTTATTAAAATTCCTAATGCGCTAGTTTGTGTGTTTGTCACTAAAATATATGAAAGTAAAATAAACTTAGTTGTAATCTAGTACATCTAGTGTATCTAGTACAACATAATCGGCTGCTTTTTTTCAGGTACCAAACAAATCTGAGGACATAAGCCTCATGTCTGCTCTTTTGAGCCCACAAATAATTATTAATTATCGTTGTAGAGTCAGGAAAATAATTTTGATTACACAAAAAACATTTCATATCTTAAGTAATTGTAGTCGAGAGAATGCTTTTGTTTAAAAGTATGATCATTGGGTTGCAACTATATACTTGGAATTTTCCTCTTAAAGGAGATTCGTCTACACCTACCCTTGAAGTAACGAACACCGTCCTTGATTGTGGCGCGTACACAATCTGATTACATAAATGGCAGCGCGCGCTCTCGCAGCAGAGGGCTGGCTGGAGCGCCGAGCGCCGAGTGGGGGCTGAGGGCTGAACGCATCCTGCGGTGAAAAGGTGACATTTTTCCAAGCAATTAGCTAATGGCTGGCAGGGTGTGGCCCCAGTGTAAGCGGTGGCTCTACACTTATAGTGTGGATTTTGTGTGGATTTTAGTAGCTTAATATACGTGGCTTATAAATGTCATAGGAGTAAAATGGTAAACGGTAAGTAATAGTGGAAATAGCAACCGAAAAGGAACAAAAATGTATCGTTCCAAAATTCTATCATGACGAAGTGACGTGTGATCCTAGTGCTTTGCCCAACGTTTTGGCATTAAATTCAGTGATGCATTACATAGAGTATTGAGGACACTTCTGCCTAGTAGCGATCTGGAGCAGGTGAGGTAGTCTTTTGACTGCTAAAATTTTGTGCAGGTACCTTTTGCCACCGACAGCCGAGTGTATGGCGATACCCGGGTGCAGCGCACGACATGCATGCGACGCAGCCTGCAACGCGTGGAATGATTCTTTAATCGCCATAATGTGCTCACGCCGAGCGACTCGGTGCCTGCTTTGTTCCTCTTTGCCGCTGACAGTGCTACACAACCAGACTGCTCCATAACGGGACTAGAATATTAATTACACTGGAAACTTCTGTACCTGCGCGACAGTGAGAGTAGGCACTTTGTGGCCGGACATCGATTCCGCACCTATTTAATTACATAGAACATATATGTTTTATCTTTCTAGGTGAAACTATTGAAAATCGATGTACATAAAGGTGATTCTAAACATTTAGAAGCAAATTATATCATGTATTAGGCAATCCATAACATTATATGAAGCTTAAAAACTGGTTGAAATAATAAATTATACTACGACGGTACGATGGAGTACATTCCTCTAAAAAATTTATACTTTAAGGCACGAATGGACCAATCTCATTTTGATTGTTTCAAGTACGATAAACTAGTGTCCTGTGAATGTTATGTCCTATAAAAGCGTTTTGTTTGTGAACCCGAGCGCTTAATCAGAGGAAATGTACGTGGAGATGTCAAAGTATTGTTAGAATTTTATCGCACTTTCTCGTGGAGAATTTAACGCGGATTCATTAGAGAGGTGAATCCCGAGTAGTCCGATTGTCGCTTCTTCGAACCAAATCTAAAGCGTACGGGATCGGTTAGTACCGGTTTAATGTAAGTTTCGTGTTTATTATTGTGGTATCCTTTTGTATTGTTAGCGCAGGTAAGCGGCATAGCGCAGGTAAGCGGTAAATAAATCAGTTGGTTCGTTGACTCGGTCTTTCATTTATCGAGCTCCTTAAATTAATACCTAAATCCCACTGGCGACGAGATAAACCGCGAAAAAACACCACCAATCGCTTTATTGATGTGTTGTGATCAAGTGACATTAAAATGCCGATCGGTAAAATCGAACAATTCGATATTTCAAGCAAAAAGTGGTTGGCGTACATTCGACGCGTGGAACAATTCATGGCGCTCAATGAAATCAAACCAGAGTTAGAAGTGGCCACGTCAGTGACATTAGTTGGCGAAGCTACATATGATTTAATGTGCGATCTGTGTGCCAAGACTTTTAAAGAATTGGTGAAGACGGTCGGCGACCATCTCGAACCGAAGCGCTCGGAAATAGCCGAGCGACACATTTTTAGACAAAGACGTCAGAATGGCGGCGAAAGCCTCGGCGATTATTTACAAGTTTTGAAGCATTTAGCGAGCACGTGCAGCTTCAAAACCACTCTCGAACAGAACCTAAGAGACCAGTTCGTTTCGGGTCTTAGGAGCGATAACATGAGATCGCGATTGTTCGCCGAACCGACGCTGACGTACAAGAGGGTGGTGGAGCTGGCCTTCGCACTCGAGGCGGCCGACCGGCACGCGCAGGCGAGCGGGACGGGCAGCACGGCGGCGGCGGAGGGCTCTGGCGCGCACGAGCACGTGCACCGGCTGGCCGCGGGACGAGGCGCCGCGCGCGCCGCGACACACGCCAGCGCTGGCGGCGGCGGCAGCGGCGGCGATGTGAGATCCGCATCGAGCGATGCGCAGAGCGCGCAGCAGCCTTGCTGGCGGTGTGGAAAGGGGCACCGGGCCATCGGGTGTCGTTTCCGTAATTATTCGTGCGACGAATGCGGCCAAAAGGGCCATTTAAAAGTGATGTGCAAGCGTTACCCGCGTCAGGGGGAGGCACGCCCGTCGGGGCGAGGGCACAATTATATCGATAGTGATGTTAAATCGGATTTCGATTTGTATAATCTAAACGTGTGCAATAATAGTGATCGGCCTTATAACATGCAGGCGAAAGTGAACGGTAAGGTGATAATGTTCGAGTTGGACACTGGCAGTAGGTTATCAGCGATCAATACCTATTTCTATGATGAACATTTCAAGCACATTCCACTTATCACTAATGACCTTTGTTTACATTTGTTTACATTGTATACATTCTCATACATGGCTGGTTATGTTATTGTGAACGCTGAGATCGGGACGCATATGGCGAGGAATTTAAAACTTTCTGTTGTTAAGAATGGCGGACCGCCTTTGTTGGGCAGGTCTTGGCTAACTCAGATGAACATTGATAAAATAAAAATTAACGAAATGATTTTAAAATTATCTGAGCAAAATTTCGTTGAAAATTTACGAAATGAATTCCCTACTGTGTTTGCCCCGGGTCTAGGAACATGTACTAAACAATTTTCGCTGAGGTTGAGTGATAAGACACCCATATTTAATAAGGCGAGGTCATTACCCTTAGCATTACGTACGCCTGTCGAATTAGAACTGCAGCGACTCGAGGCAGAGGGTACCATTTGTAAGGTTGAGTATTCCGATTACGGTACACCAATTGTACCAGTAATTAAGAAATCGTGTGAGATACGTATTTGCGGGGACTATAAAGTTACCGTGAATCCCAAGCTGATTCGTGATCCATACCCTATGCCGCGAATCGAAGAATTGTTTGCCGCCTTAAGTGGTGGCGAACACTATTCGAAAATCGACCTCACAAACGCATACCAACAATTATATTTGGACGAGAGTTCGCGAGCATGCAGTGCTATCACGACTCATATAGGTACATTTGTTTATAATCGAACTCCGTTTGGTTTAAAATGCATTCCTGAGAAATTTCAAAAGTTTATGGAAGAAACCCTGAGGGGGTTAAAGGGCACGGCAGTATTTTTGGATGATATAGCGGTCACGGGGGCCACTAGGTCGGAACATATTGAAAATGTAAAGGCCGTTTTGTCTCGGTTGCGTGAGGTCGGTTTGATAATAAAACTAAAGAAGTGCAGCTTTATGCAAAATAGTATTACCTATTTAGGTTTTATAATTGATAAGCTAGGTTTGCATCCAGACCAAAATAAGATTAAAGCTATTGTAGATGCGCCTCGACCGGAAGATGTCACTCAACTGAGGTCTTTTCTAGGTATGATTAATTATTACTCAAAATTCATTCCTCGGTTGAGTACTATTTTACATCCGCTGCATAGTTTATTGCGCAAAGAAAACACTTGGGTCTGGTCCGCAGATTGTGAGAAAGCTTTTAAAGAAATAAAATCTTTTATATTAAGCAGTAAAGTATTGGTGCATTACAATCCTGACCTTCCTTTAGTACTAGCGGTGGACAGCAGTTCATACGGCATCGGCAGTGTGTTATCGCATCGTTTTCCAAACGGCGACGAGCGCCCTATCTGTTTCGCATCGCGGACACTAAATGCGGCCGAAAGAAACTACAGTCAGCTAGACAAGGAGGCGCTCGCGATTATTGCTGGCGTTATCAAACACCATCAGTACATCTATGGCCGTCATTTTATTATTAAAACAGACCATAAACCATTAACGTTTATTTTTGGACCAAAGTTTGGGTTGCCGATAACGGCAGCTAGTAGGCTGCAAAGATACGCCACTAGGTTGGCATCTTACAACTTTGATATAGAATTTGTAAAATCTAACGATAATTGTAATGTCGATGCCTTATCGCGCCTGCCGTTGCCGCATCAACATAAAAGTTGTAATGAGCTGGATTCGGTGTCGTACGTTAATTATGTCGAAGAATCTTTTCCGATCAGCGCAAAAGAGGTGGCTTCGAGGACACAGAAAGATATTGTTTTAAGCAATATTAAAAAATATCTTATAACTGGCTAGCCATCAAAAATTTCGTCAGAATCAGAAAAACCTTATTTCCATCGCAAAGATAGTTAAGCTATAGATCGCGGTTGTATTCTATATAATCACCGGGTGGTTGTTCCCGAAGTTTTGAGAAAACAGGTGTTAGCTGAATTGCACGAAGGACATTTAGGCGTGGTTAAAATGAAAAATATAGCTCGAAGTTACGTTTACTGGCCTACTGTGGATGTCGAAATCAAGACGATTGCGAAAGAATGCAGCGCTTGTCGGCAGCAGCGCGACGCGCCACCGCGCTCCATGCTGCACCCCTGGGAGTACCCAGCGCGGCCGTGGCAGAGAGTGCATGTTGATTTTGGTGAGTTTCAAGGCAAACACTATTTAGTCTCCGTGGACGCTCATAGTAAATGGATAGAGGTGCAGAAAATGTCGGGAACTAACGCCGCCGCGACAATAGGCAAACTTCGGGAATTATTCGCTCGATTCGGTCTTCCGTCGCAGGTGGTTAGCGACGGTGGCCCGCCCTTCGGTTCCAGTGAGTTTGCTAATTTTATGAAGATGAATTTCATCAGTCACACGACCACGAGTCCGTATAGGCCGGCGGGGAACGGAGCGGCGGAAAACGCAGTTAAGTTGGTTAAGCGCGCTATGAAGAAGGCCGTGCACGAGGGGGTCGACGTCGATACGGCGGTCACCAAATTTTTGTTTCAGCATCGAAACTGCGAACACGGTACCACCGGCGTAGCGCCAGCCGAGGCGATGCTCGGCAGGCGGCTGCGCGGCCGGTTAGACGTTCTGCGCCCGAGCGCCGAGCGTGCGGCACGCGCAGCTCCCGGCACCGAGCGCAGCGTGGCGCTCGGCGACCAAGTGCTGGCACGGGACTACCGCGCACGGCATGACAAGTGGGTACCGGCCATGGTCACCGCGCGGGAGGCTCCGCTCACTTATCGTGTGCGTTGTTCTGACGGCCGCGAGTGGAAGAGGCACATCGATCAGATGCTTCCATTCGGTAAATCTCGATCCAGTCTGCGGCACTCCGCGGTCGCGCCCGTAGGTTCGGATCAGGAGAAAACCGATGATAAGTTTGATGACGCGATCAGGGAGGAAACTGAGGACGTTGCGGAAATTCTGAAGTCCTCTAAAGACACCTCCAGTGCTTACGGGACTCGCGAAATTGAACCGAAACCGGATCAAAGTCCGGAGTTTGTTCCTAAGTCTAATATACGTCCTAAACGCGCATGTACCAATAAAGAGAAACGCTATAAAGATTAGTTATTTTCATACCTTGAATATGTAAAAAAAACACCTGTTTTTTTTCTTTACAATTCCTGTGTTTGTCTTTTGCTTAGTTTTGTTACCTATGTAAGTAGTTAAGTAGGTATATTGCATCGCTCAGGTGATATGCGATTCGCAAGTTGTATAGCGCGAAAATGTCTACAAAGCTTAATACCTACCTAGCGACATAAGCACATTTCTTAGGCTAAACAATATTGCTTGTAATGTATAAGTAATAAATAATGTAATTGTAATAAGTACCCAGCCGCAACCAAAGCTTTACAAACTCAATTTAATCTCGACGATTTATTAAGCGGCCACAACTCACTTGAAAAGGCCAAAGAACTACAGATTTCTTTGATCGACTTACTGAAGGAAGGGGGCATGAACTTGAGAAAATGGTCGGCTAACTGTCCAGAACTACTTAAACTATTATCTGAAGATCAAATTTCAACCAAGTGCACATTTGACTTCGAAGACGAAAGCACAAAAACGCTCGGCCTTGCATGGAACCCAAAAACGGACACTTTTATGTTTAACTGGAACTTAGAGGAAAATACAGAAAAACGACTCACGAAAAGAATCCTGTTATCTGAGATCTCACAACTATACGATCCTATGGGATGGTTATCTCCAGTAACAGTGACAGCCAAACTCATATTTCAACAAGTCTGGGAACAAAAACTACATTGGGATGAGTCATTACCACAAAAAACTCAAGAAGAATGGCAGAAACTGAAAGCCGAACTACCTTGCCTAAATGGCATTAAAATCCAGAGATGGATCGGGAGCACTGAGAAAAACATTGAACTTTTAGGGTACTGCGACGCAAGCATAAAACCCTTCTCATGTGTTATATTCTCCCGCGCCATGGATGAAAATGGGCAGCCCGTGCTGAACTTACTAGCCGCTAAGACTAGGGTTGCCCCGATCGCACAAAAATTAACTCTACCTCGTCTTGAACTCTGCGGCGCATTACTGTTATCGGAACTGATGGAAAAAGCGATAACATCATTAAATGAAAATAACATCACTATTTGGGCCTGGACTGATTCTCAAGTTGTACTTGCATGGCTGCAGGGAGAGCCAACGAAATGGGAAAAGTACGTGGAAAATCGAGTAAAGAAAATTAAGCTAATAATACCATCAAAACAATGGTCTTACATAGAATCAAACACGCTTAGCGCCAGCGTCTTAGTCGCGCGGCGGATTACTCGTCACTCATTGCAGTAATAATGAAAACGCTGATCTTAGGAATTCGCACCGATATGGATGTACATAACCGTACATATTACTAACCCTAAGAACAAGAACAGCCAAAAAATGAGAAAAGTTTCATACAAAAGTACAGTGAGTAAGTTGTTCAAAATAATGCAAGTATACAGTAAGTATATAAAATCAATGTAAAAGTAGTAAATTAAACATGAAAAGTAATACAAAATAAACTTAAGTACTTAATTAATCAAAACTAAATGTAACGTCTTGTCCTGGCTGTGGCTGTTGACCCCGCTCGCGTGCTGCCGGCGTCGGCTGGACCTCGTCCTTGGGCGCGCGTTCCACCAGGGTCAGTGCAGTCGGGACAAATTTTGCGTTTCTTCTCAAACATCGTTTCTTTAAAATCCATACTACAGCCACCATGACGACTACCGCCACTAAAGTGTAGCTAATGGCATAGTGGTGAATGTCATGGTTGGACAATGTCTGAGGTAGCTGTTTTTCCCCCATTTTCTGTATCGCTAGCCATTGTTCTAGCTTCTCTTGGTTTTGTTCTTTCGCTGCAAGTTCAAGTTGTGGAGCTTGAGAGTGGACGATATGATTTATGGATTTTTCCAGTTGTGGGGGTTTCGCCAAGTATAAGTTTTTTTATTAATTGACATAATTAAGTATGACATAGTCAAATTTGAATCCATAGGCTCCCGAACTAGTTAAAAAAACTGTATTTCAGGTGCCAGTGGCTTCTCCCATCATGTGTATATTTTAAATTATGTCTAGCAAAGATAGGATAGTTAAGTTTAAGCATTAATTAAAAAGAATAAATCATATGACTAAAAAAGTAAGTATTTAAAAGAAATGCCTAAGCTCTCTCAAATTCAAGTCTGTTACGTAGTAGGTGCTATACTTAAGTGCATGTTTTGCTTAGTAATTAGATTATAATATATATTTATATACATTGTTTACAATGATCAGGATCTATAAATATATGTATGTATTTAGTGTTTAAGTTATTCGCGTATGTAGGTAGTGTAGTGATAGGAACTTAGGAATACAACAAGAAAACATCAAAAATAAAAGCCATTTAACATTGCTTCAACACCATCGTAATCAAATTCTTTGAGCCAGGTAAGTATTATTTTTTTTATTTCAACGTTACTCTTCTTCTTCACCCTGAGCACTCTATTAAGCACATTATACAGATGCGGAACAACGACATTATATTGTTTTTGTGCAAATCGGGATCTAACTATTGGAACAGGACAGCGGTCAACCCTTTTCTGTAAATCAGGTAGATAGGGAACAATTTTTCTATGGTAGCGACGTAAACCTTCATAAATAAATAATTTTCTGATGCTAAGCACACTAGTTTTCTCATAAACGTCTGTAGTAGGGTGCCTGTAGGGTAGGTATAAAAGTACCTTTAGAACGGCACGTTGTGCACGTTCAGCGGTGATGAGGTGAGATTTTGACGCTCTACCCCATGCACAAATGCAATATCTTAGGATACATTCACATAAAGCCTTATATGTTTGTATAACAAGTTTGGTCTCAGCAACTACTCGAAGAGTTCGAAACACATAAATAAGTTTTCTGATTCTAGACGTCATTGTTTCTATGTGCACGTTCCAGTTAAGCTTGTCATCTATAACGAGTCCAAGGTATTTAATAGTATTAACACGGGTCAAATTAGAGCAATTACATGATTCACGACTGTTACGATTACAAGGAAAGGTATGTATCTTTACATTAATATTGGTTCCTGGGTCTCCCGCGGCCGTCATACTGTAGCACATATATTTCGTTTTACTAGTATTTAGTCTAAGGAGGCTATTCTCTAACCATATCGTCACCTTTGAGAGGCAGTTCTCGGTTAGCGCTACTGTTTTTTTCCAAGTTTTATCATGAAGTAGTAATACAGTGTCATCTGCAAACATCAGCAAGTCGAGACCAGGCAAGGTAGTACTGCATAGGTCATTAATGTAGACGAGGAAAAGCGTAGGCCCTAGAGTACTACCTTGTGGTACGCCAAATGTGCACACTGCTTTGTCGCTTTCATGCCCTTCGATACGTACTCGCTGCGATCTTTTGGTTAAATAATCCTGAAACCAATCGTGAGCTAGGCCCCTGATTCCAACATTTTCCAGTCTAGTCAGCAAAATCGGGATGGAGACAGTGTCAAATGCTTTTTGGAGGTCCAAAAAAACACCTATACACTTGTCTCCGCCATCCAGATAGGATGTAATTTTAGATGTTAGCATCAGGACTGCATCCTCGGTGGACTTTCCTTCTCTGAAACCGTATTGGTTTGTGCTTATGAGACTATTATTTTCGAGGTATCGCATGACTCTTCTCTTAACTAGCTTTTCCAAGACTTTGGACAGCGTGGAAAGAAGAGAAATGGGCCTATAATTTGAGGGATTATTTTTATCACCAGCTTTAAAAATTGGACAAACCACAGCTTGTTTAAATGCGGTGGGAAAAGTCCCTGTTTCTAAACTTAAGTTACAAATAAATGCTATAGGTACAGCGAGGAACATTATAAATTGTTTGAGTAACTTCGCAGTAATTTTGTCCCATCCAGGCGCACTGTGTGATTTAAGTGCAAAAATCATGGCTCTGACTTCAGCGGGATCCGTAGGTGTCAGGGACATAGAGTTGACTGGACTGTTCGATGTCCTCGCTAATTTTGCGAGTTGACCTTCTGTTGTGCTCATTTTTGTTAGAGTCCCATTTGCAAGCGTTTCACCAACAGTTGTAAAGTACGAATTAACTTCGTTAAGTGATTGTGTTGGATTATTACTAGTTTCTAGCAACTCTCTAGATATATTTTTTTTTGGGGTAAAATTACACACTTCTCTCATTATTTTCCATGTTTGTTTGATGTTGCCCTGATTTTCCAGCAATTTGGTTTTATAGTAGTCTCTTTTTAACTTTTTAATAATATTATTACACACATTTCTATATTTATTGTATTTATCTCTTAGCTTTTCGTTATTTAGTGCCTTTTTTGCTTTTTTATGTAGTCTGTCTCGCTTCCTTATTGATCTTACTACGCTTGTTGTAATCCATGGCATTAAGGGTTGATTTCGTTTAGAAAAAGTTCTGATCTGAGTGTTCTGATTAAGAATATTAATTAGTTTTGATGTAAACAGATCAGTTGCATTATCTACATTATCAATCAAGTATAAGTCTTCCCAGGACTCATTAACAAGCAAATCATTGATACCTTCATGATTCATAATAATTTTATTATATGTAATGCTAGTTTTAGTTACCCTAGTATTATTAATAAAGAGTAGGATAGGGGAGTGATCAGTCAGTGCTTGTTCAAATACCAAAGTTTTCCAGGAATAATTAGTTTTAACCATGAAATGATCTAAGCACGTAGCAGCTCTAGTCGGAAGATTTATACCCTGTCTAAGTCCATGCATGGCCATTATATTCAAATAATCTGGGGCGTAGTCTGCTAGATTATGAGGCAGGGTATTCAAGTTAATGTCGCCGGTGAATATTACGTTATTAGTAGAGTTGTCTTAGACTTAAGTTCTAAGTTGACTTTAGAGTCACTATGGTACAGGTTGTGTGCGTAAATGCTTTGATCTTTGTTTTGCATTACGCAACCTTGTTTTAAAGTGATGAGTCCTGATGTTTGTAATTGATAAGAAGTGACTTCCCCAGCGCATACAGTTCTGAATGGGCACGCGCCCTGTTGTTTTGAATCTCCTTGGAGTATTCATTGAATGTCGTAGAATCCAATTTTTGTGCCATATGGTGCACGATCATTGGGCCCCACGTTTTTACGTCCACGCCCATATTAGTGAGTCCATTTATACTTTCGTTGATGATTGCGTGTAACTTTTTCAAGTTGTAGGCGTTGGAATTTTGAATGATTGTAAACTGCTGCATCCCGTTCATAAATGATGTGAACTGCAGCCGGCGGTTGTCATACCTATGCTTTAGTATCTCCCAACATGAATCGTAATTTTCGGCACTAACAGGTAGATGTACTACTAAACGCTCAGCTTCACCTTTTAGTTTGGTTTTTAGGTGTTGCATTTTTAGTGATTTGGAGATAGTGGGATTTTTGTGAATTGTTTCCAGAAAGAGATCTTTGAATGAGATCCAGCGAATGTAATCACCGTGGAATTCTGGTATTTCTATTTTTGGAGCTGATTTTTCAAAGTGCAAGTTTGACCATATTTTGTTGTTCAGTTGCTTTCTCAACTCGTCGTACCTCTTCTCGATGTCATCGAATTTACTTGAGTATTCACGTAAACTCGAACCTTGAAGGGCATCCTCCAGATGCCAGTGCAGTTTGTCAATGGCGTCCCATTTGACCTTTAGAATCGACAGATGCTCTTCGAGTTCCCATTTTACAGATGTTTGTTCAATATTTATTTTTGCCATTGATCTGTCTAATGCTTTAAAATGGCATTCTTGTCGATTCATCAGTTTTTTGATTGAATCGTCAGGATCCGCAGTACGTTTTTTGATGGTGGGGAAAGGTTCATCCACCTGTATCCCGGTTAGGTCAAAGTCGACACTAGAATCCAGCGTTTTTTCTTGCTCTTGTTCTTGATAGGAAATTAGTAATTCCTTCATGTTTGCCTTGGTAGCTTCGTAAAGTTCTTTAGTTCTCCCATACACGTTGCTCGTGAAGTAGTTTTGCTGGCTTTTCTCGTCAATTTTTCTAACGAGAACTTCATGCCTCTCGTGGAAAGAAACCCAGGATTCTTCAAGGGTTTCAAGTCGTTTGTTTAAGTATTCGACAGTTTTTCTAGAAGTACTGTCTTTTTTGTAGTTAGAGCATAAAGTTTTAATACTCTCAAAGCAACTTACTTGTTCAGAAAGTTCCTCCATTTTTAGTTGTAGTTAAGTAGTTATTAGTTCAGTTTGTAGTAGTATTAGTTAAAATGCAGCAGTAGTTGTAGTTAAGTTCTGATAGTTGATAGTTCAGAAGTAGTTGTAGTGGAAGTTTTCCATGTAGTCGGCTGGTAATGAACGTGAAGACGTATCCTCAATCTTCTCCAAGCATTTTCCAAAGATCCTCGCAGTTCACGATTGATTTCTTTAACACTTGAATGTTCTTGGCACTTAATGCATCTGTAACTCTTCGCTACGAAAGTGTGCGCCTTCTCAATCAGCCTGGTGAGACCCGCTTGTGGGAGGCCAGGCCGCCGATTCGCATTCGTAACGTCAAATCACAAAATACACTAGTGCATTTTTCGAAGGACCATTATGTACGATCCGAGTATAGCACCGTACATAAAGTATTAGTTGATAATGTTCTGGAGTGCCACAAGAAAACAGTAATAATTAACGTAAACTGTTTATTCAATCAAACACGCTTAGCGCCAGCGTCTTAGTCGCGCGGCGGATTACTCGTCACTCATTGCAGTAATAATGAAAACGCTGATCTTAGGAATTCGCACCGATATGGATGTACATAACCGTACATTGCTTGTACTTAAAGTTTGTATTTAGTTTAAAAAGTAAAGTTTTTATAAAGTTCATTTACCTTACCCATGTTGCTGTAAACAATATTGTGCATATCTGTAGTTATAATTAAATTACTCATTTATTTTTAAGGGGGGGGACGTGTGGTATCCTTTTGTATTGTTAGCGCAGGTAAGCGGCATAGCGCAGGTAAGCGGTAAATAAATCAGTTGGTTCGTTGACTCGGTCTTTCATTTATCGAGCTCCTTAAATTAATACCTAAATCCCACTATTATAACTTTAGGTGATTTAGTACTGACGATGAGATTAAACTTGTTGAATGTTTCATTAAATTTTGGGGTTTGTCCGCTAAATTATTGAAGGGAAAGTTACTCTTTAAGGTGCTCTACATTTCTTTACATAGTAAATAAATTGGTTAAGTGCGTGTCGGACCACGCACAAAGAAGGGTCCCGTAGTCAGTACGGCTGTAGTTACTTTAAATTATAAAGATAGTTTAGGATTGTGTATTTTGCATGAACATTATATGAACTGATTACATACCCAACTACACATATTACATTTGCCGATTTCTACTCGTAATCTGGTAGAGTCTACTCAGCTTTGTTAGTTCTTTTTACAGTGTGTGTTTAAGTGCTACTGTTGTGAATACTTTTTTAGGTCAAGAATAGCGGTTTAGCTGGTAGACGCGGGAGGACGACGATGACATACACGACACGACTGTTACGAAAATAGCCAATTCGAAGCTTTATATTTCATTAACGTACTCTTGTACCCAAATTTTTTTTTTAATTTTTTCAGTACAGAATCAACAGCAATTGATATCAATGTAAACAAACTCTTATAGCTAATGCTTAATGCCAATAACAGATTCACATTTTATAGACATAACCTTTAAGAAATTAGTCGTCTGGAGAAAATGATCAAAAACACAATACATTGGTATATTAAGTATTTTCAAGGAATTTAGTAGGTACGCATTTGATGAACAAAGGGGAGGGAAGGATGCTGTGTAAATATGTATACTTGAGGGGGTGAGGGAGGGAGTGTTTTGAGCAAAACCTTATAGTGTTTCTGAAAGACGTTTTCTACGACACCGCACACAATGGGGTGAGCGTGTAAATAGAGTACCAACCCTAACTTCCATTTACTGCACTCTAAAAGCCCATGATACAAGCTCGATGCTAACTTTGGGTCGCGCTGTCAAGATCTTAAAAAATCTTTTGTATCTAGTTTAAGTAACCTGGCAAATGATGTTTTTTTTTTGGCAATAGACATTTTTATCTTTTTATTATTTATCATTTAGTTCCCAATAAAATTAAATTTGAAATGTTTTCGTTTCCTACATTACCCGGCGTCACTACAACTTGCCAAATTTCACCAATACGCATAAAACAGTTGTATCTAGTCAGAGAAACTGATCTGACGAAACTGTAATTGTTCCTAGTCCGACTAAAGAACCCTAAAAACCTTACTTTTACCTAATACATAACTACAACATAAGTTGTAGTTTTTATTCAATACTGCTATAAATTCAAGTTATACCAGCTGCACTGTTCTGTAGAACAGCTGCTCCATATACATTCTCGATAGCAGCATGAATGTTTTCCGCAAGCCATATAAGTTTCCGAAACGTTATTACAAAAACACATAACAGCGCTGCATTTCCTCTGTCACAACACTGTCGTTATAAAACAGTACTTACATTTCCTTGCAGTATTTTTCTATTGTATCCCCGAGTAATAATGCACGACGGAATGCGTTGGAATTTAGACCGTACAGTGGTTGGAATAGGGTGGATATACAGTGGTAATTGTTCCGTCAAGTTGAATTTAGTGGTGGATCGTAAGCCGAAATCGGCTGCGGGTTTATTACTGTGGTCTGCACCGAGGAGTTATTTGCCCGAGTCGAGCCGGGCCCGTGCCGGGCCCGGGGCGGGAAGGAACCGTGAGATACGAGGTGATGGAGACTCGCCGCCGGCACGACTGCTTTTTACTATTAGTACTTCATTTTGAAACAAACGTCTAAATCTAAAGGAGTGCCGAAGTAATAAATTGAGTAGTATCAGTTACAGTAGAGTCTGACAGCCAAAGATAGTTTTGTGAGAGACAGTCCTGAAAATAGCTCTATAAAGTAGTGTCACGGTGTCAGCATTTTTATTATTCTCCTATAGGTATGTTGTTCTGTAGCTATCAAAGTAAGCTATGGATAAGAAAGGGCTCAAATTGTCTAGGTCTTGCAATGCATAGACAATGTCGTCTCTTTCGCACTCTTCTCAATCGCGCGCTTGCCAACAATTTTTGGTTAGATATTTCATTAATTGGCTAGTTCTTATAGTGAAGGAATTTTGGTGCGCTCAACTCATAGCTTCTTAGTTTTTAAATATTTCTGATTTATTTTAAATCTGGAATAAGGAACTAGTTGGTTTCTATATGCGCACTGAAATTCAGCTAGGTTAGAAAATATCTTTTTGGAGAAAAATAAATAAATAAATAAATATTGCTGGACATTTCACACAGCGCTATCTAGCCCCAAACTAAACAGAGCTTGTATTATGGAAACCAGATAACTGATAGAATACTTATGTATTGTTTTTTTTGTAAATACATACTTATAATATATAGAAAAATATCCAGACCAGAAACAAATATCTGTAGATCATGCAAACATTTGTTCCGCGGCGGGAATCGAACCCGCTACCTCCTGCGTCTCAGCCGGCTATTCGCCCACTGCCCCACGGAGGTCGTCACATAAAAATGCCTAAACATGAGCAAAATTTTCACTTTCTTGGGGGGCGATTCTACAAAACGCAATCTTTCTACTTACATAATACGTAAAGTAAGTACATAAATCAAAGAGATTATTATCTAATCACAGTAACAATCAATAAAACTTTGCTATATCCTAAAAAAAAGTTGCGTATCTTCCTGCTTTTAGTCGATTTTTCATCATAGAATAGGGGCGACATGAATTGAGTATCACATTCCTGCCAGCTAAAAACATGTCAAGAATACCAACAAATTGAATAATGAGCGCTGTTGCCAGATTTTCGACATAAAGTACTTAGTAAAATGGAGTCACTGCCGCTTAAAGTTCCGCCTAACAGCCAATCAGACAGTCGCAAGTACCGCGACGAAGATCTCGTCGACCGCAGACGCGTTCGGGACAGACAACTTCTCACTTGTATGGTATGTATTTACGTAAACAATGTTTGGATTACTTAAATCTTCTCTATCTTTTACATTTTAAATCATGTTTTGTAAATGTATTATGTGTGCTATTTAGCAAATAAATTATTGTCTATTAAATAGTTATTACTATTTTGATTAATATACCTAGTCTAAATATACAATAAAGCATTAACATGTCATTCAAATACAGCGTTTTTGTGTTTTTTATGAAAAACTTCTAAATTATCACTTTCCTGTGTATCACTTGTCTGGATCCATTTAGACAGGAAAGTAATAACATTTTATTTATTTTTCTATTTATTTTTATTTAATTTACTTAAATTCCTAATATCCTACTAACATTGTATGTATTAACCCGTTGATGCCATTTTTCCACAGAAACTAAAATGCGAGTTAATGAAAGAAAACGTTATGAACGAATGAAAAATTCCATCCAGACAAGTTAACTACTTTAAAAGAAAAGAATAAAACAGTATTATTTATAGTCCAGAACTGCAGGAAAAATAAAAACAATACCTGAAATGACCGATCGTGAAAAAACTACAGGAAGATTTTTTAACGTTTCTACCTTGAAACAAGCTACTGTTTATTTTTATACTTAAGTATACGTACTCATAGAATACATTAAGTTTGTTGATTATATGATCTGTTTAAGATAAATGTATACTAGTAAGCTACAAAGACCAAGTGATATTAATTCATTGTTACTAAATTAAAAAATAAATATGATGATTTGTGTTTAATAACCTGGGAGTAAAATAATATTCACATAAAAATATTTTCTAACAGTTTTCAGTCAATATATAAAATACATGTTGTTATGCATATATAAACGTTGCTTAATATGCATTTTTATACATATTTTAAGTTAATTTTCATTTTCCTGTGCCATATATCACTTGTCTGTCCTCAATTTTTTTTAAAAGGCCTATAATTTAATTATTTACCAATATTTTGTCTGACCCACAAAACTTTAGCTTATTTAAGTAAATACCTTGACCTTTGGCCACTTTGCATACTAAATATAGGAAATAAAAGTATGGAACTAAAACGTTCCGTTAATATTCCTTCATAATAAGAATTAGCCAATTATATATACAACGTAAGTTGCTATAGACAGTATCCTTCTCTTTTCTAGGAAGAAACCTTATTGAGCCTGCTCGGGGCAAAGACAATTTCGGAAGAATCGACAGAGAATAGAATAGAATAACGCTTTATCACAATTAAATTTAAAAACAATAAAATAACAATACACGCAGAAATATAAGTTGCGGTCAGAGCCTTATTGTCTCTTTGAAGAGTAGACAAGGACATCGCTGTGGGTAAGGAGGCCTGGCCGGCCGCCAACGGTCGGGCCCGCTGGATATTTAGATCAGCACTAGCCCTTGCTGATCTAAATATCCAGCGGGCCCGACCGCTGGCGACCGGCCAGGCCTCTGCGCGCTGATGGGCCGGTAGAGATACTACTAGATACCATGCCTATACTGAAGACTAGACCCTTATTTGAGGGTTTAAGCAAATAATAAGAACATCCAATATTTTTTTTACAGAGCCCCAAATTGGCAATATAAGAAATACTGACAGTCAGATATTGTTTTTAATAGTGTAGAACAAGCTTAAATAAAAAAAACTACAAACCTCCGAAACATGAAAATCCCGTAATACATTTCTATTTTACAGCTGAGATTCCTTCACCACTAAGGAAAAGTGCTGATAAGTGATTGACTTGATATTAATTCATCACAAATTTCAAAAAATCACCGCAGTTAAACGCTTTCCATTAAAACAAATGCCGTCGAATCCATACGCTTAGAAACTACGCTGCCACAGACACAGAAACTTATAACACCCTTCTTTATAATAATAATAAGTGTAGGATCGTGAGAAAGTTCCTACAGACTGAGCTTCCTAGTGAAGTTCGGCCCACTGAGGTGCACTTGGCTTAGGCCCGTGACCCCCAGTTATCACCGATTCTTAGAAAATCGAGTAGAGAAAATCTCTGAACACCATAATAATAATAATAAATCTTTATTTCAGGCAACATTAGAAAAGTACAAGATGTTAATGCTTCGATGATGACGTTTGAAGATGTTAATGCAAGATGTTTATGCTTCGGGGGTTAAAAATACTTGTCATTACATTTTAAAAATACTAACATTATATTTTATTTTGACTATCATATAGTAAACTAGAAGGAATCTTCAGTGTTGTACTTATAATACCGGTTATACTACTTCTACACTTTAATAGCGTCATTGAACGATTAACCCAAATGGACACGTATTTGAACAAAACAACCTATGTAGTTTTAAAAATCTAAAATAGCGTCTTTTATATTATTCTTTTGAAATGTTGTGCCCAACATGGTCCATAATGACCTATTATTACGTTCTGGAAATGCTATAAATTATTGAGTAGGTACCTTTTCTTGGTGAATTAGACGACCGTCTCGGTTTCTATAATGCTGTTGTAGACCATTACTTCAGTAATGGAACCTGCCAAACCATATCACCTGATCTCCAGGGCGGCGGAGGCGGCGGCGGCGGTGCGCGCTGGCCACTCGCCAGCGAGCACGGGCGAGTTGACTGATGGCTCGAATAATGTTCTTTATTGCCCCATTACTACACCATTACCCGTAATGTGAACTAGATTATATAATTTACTACACACTTAGTGATAATTATAACGGCATCTGGTGACTTTCATGGACGGATGAGTCCGTCAGAAGACATTGATAGTGTATCGCTGTTGGCTGTCCTTGGTGGCCGCCTGTCAACTTGTGGAGGTGGCTCAAGGCTATTGTGGAGACACGACTTACAGCCGTTTGATTAAACTCTAAAATATTATGTACAACTGCATATTGTTAGTCTGATACTTACGATGATGATGTATAGACTATAATGCATTATGCAATAATTCTAATATAATGTCAAAGTGAAAAATCTGATATATTTCCTGCAGCGTCTTGACACGTAAAACATTAAGAATTATGCAACCGGCTGAACTCACGGCTGAACTTGCTAACTTTCAAAAGAGTTTAATTGGCAAACCGCACTGGAACTTCACGACATTAAAATTAAACATTGTCTTTAGAAACAGACTAATGAGTACTTTTAGCTGTCCCATTGGTTTTAATTACAGTTGTATATCGATTGACGTATGCTTTTGTATCATAATAGCCACCTCTGCTCTAACCCTTCATTCCCGATGCACCGAGGATCAATGCCCCGGTACGGCACCCTGGCTACAAGCGCTATAAATTGTTTATTCATTATTGTTTGACTGCGGCTTGATGAGTTAGATATCTTTAATAATTTTAAGCTAAGGGCGTTAGCGGTCGGAAACGTGTAACAACCCCATGGCGCAGACTCCGCCAGGTGCTCTCTCTCTTAGCAGGCGTAGTTCCAACGCGTTCACATTTTCCAAGATATTAGGTACTATTGTCAGTTTCTTTATTACCTATTGAAAATAATGATGTCATAAGTAAGTATTTTGGTATTTGCTATACACTTTTATCGTACTGAATGAATGAATTACCAGCACTTTATGTGAATTATGTCAGTATTATATCTACACGGTCGCTACTAACCCAATACGCTTGAACAGTTTGCACGTTGTATATACTTTGTCCTGGAAACGGGATGAAACTCTTATCTGGGTAGTATATAGTCTCTATGAAAAAGTTAAATTGTAAAAGTTGAGCCACGACCGGATACTTTTAAATTAAGGGCGCCAACGCTATTAGTTACTTGTGTGTAGTCTTGTTTATTTATTTTCATATTTTAATAATCCATCTGTAATAAGCCGCCTTGTAATTTTCCAGCCACTTATAAGCTGAATAAGAAAGAGATCATCACAGTTGAGCTGTCAGGTGTACTGTCGCACTTTAGTTTTGCATTGGGTGCATTATGCATGGCACCTATCCTCTGATCAAACACCTATACGGGTTCCATTACTGTTTACTCAACACTGCTCTATAGACACAGATTGAATTGGCAATGGACATCCCCCATGGGAAGACATCCAGTAAGGATGCACATTGTATAACATCCCCGGGGGTAGGCATTGCAAGGGTTATTAGTATCGATCGGAAGGAGGGGGAGGAGGGACGGAGGGAGGGCAAGGGATTAGGGCAGCGAGTTTACCTGACGCTCGCGTCGGGGGATCTATTGTCGGATCTACATGATTGTTGTTGCATCGGCTGCATCGGTATTGACCGTCTTTGAAATGCTTCGTGATTAAGAGCGTGAAAAACCTACTCAGCAGCACATTGCTATCGACTTGTTATCAGGTTTTTTGTGAAAAAATGCCCACACTGATATATTGTCGTCAACTTTGGGAGTGGGTTTTAGAATGTTTATTGTATCAACCCATCCGATGCCTATAGAAAGAAGCGAACACTCAGCGTAAACCATTCTCAACAGATTTTCTACAAATGGCCAGTGTGATTTTAGCTGTTTTGAAGCCTTGCTAATAGATACATAAAAAAGGGTAATATTATAAAAGCCATAACAATTTTTCAAAAACAGAGATAAAAGTATTTCTGCATGAAAAACCTCTATAATGTATCCTTTGATACCGCTCTATATAACGTTAGTTGAATCTCAAATACAATCAGCGCCGCAGTGATGCGACGCATGCACACCGCCCGACTAGCTCTGATGTTTATCAAACAGCTCCGATATTACTTATCGTGTTTAGTAACCTACAGAGATAACCTATTTTCCTTCGATTGTGGTGCAATTTGAGAGCAGATTGTGATAAAGTCTAAGGGACAAGTGCACCTATATATCGTTATGAATACTCGTAGTGATAATATGGCGTCTACTCGCTGACATAGAAATAAGATTGCACTCGTTAGTTCAATGCTTGCTTATCTTGTAAAGGTTTAGTTTCGAGTAAGTGTGATGATTTTGAAACGTGAGAATCACGATATTTTAAAATAATATATTTCATCTAATAAGGAGTTATTTATACATTCTACATCATTCTAATTACATGATTCATATTATGCACGTCAATTGTACGTAAAGTGGTCATACATCCATTTTGAGAGCTTTTATTGCAATAAAAAAAATGGAGATGTGCACCATCAGAATATGCAATATGAAATACAGAGAGTGACCACTTTTGAGCCGCAGGTTTGGCTACAGAACCAACTAATTTCTCACCATAATTATGACATTTATGCGTCTCAAAATCATTGTAAGTATAGTTTCAAATTCAGAATATTATAAATGCAAAAGTTTGAAGGTTTGTTTGTTTGTTACTCAATCACGTCGTAACGGCTGAACCGATTTAGATGAAATTTGGAATGTACGTAGATTATAGCCTGGATTAACAGATAGGCTACTTTTTGTTTACAAACAACGCGTGCGAAGCCGCTGGCGGAAGATAATTGTTTAATAAAGAAGCAATATTACATTCATTCTTGGAAGGAGAATTGATGTAGCCTGTGCCTTATGCCTGAGCCGGCTCCAGTGGATCGGGTCTCGTGTCGAACTCCAACGCGACGTGAGATTGAATGCGCCGTCCTCGACGCCGACGCGCGCTTGCATCCACAATACCTATCCTACCCATAGCTGTGTGCTTCAATACGACATTATAATATAACTGATCTACAATCGTATAAAGAAACACTTTACTGACTCAGTGATAGTGAATAAAATCCCAACAAAAACATTACCAAGTATCGACTAAGATTACTTGGTACAGATATTATAAAATGTTTTATGTTCATAATTTTAATCACACTAATATAATAAATGGGAAAGTTTGGATGTTTGTTCGTTCTCAATCACGTCGCACAATTAAAACAAAATAAGTAAAAATATAATATGATCTGAATAAAAACATAGGCTATTCTTTATTGACAAACCACACGCAAAGCTGCGGGTGGAAGCTAGTTGACTAATATTTGCTTTACGACTATATACTCCGCTTTATAAAAAAATTGTTTTATTATTGGACCCAGGACGTTACTGCGCAGGTACGTAGCAGCGAAAAAGTGTTCGCATCACCTTCTTAGCTCACTTCTCTCCTTCTACATACAATTATTTACATAACATAAAAGTTCCGTAAGTAAATTTGTATGAGCTGGTCAACTCTGGTGGCAGAGCGTTTGTGCCGCTCGAAGGCCTATCATAGATGTATAGCAGGTGTTACCCATCCAAAGCACGGACCCGCTCAGTTGAATATTATGTCACTTGCGGTCACCCATCAAAGTAGTAACCGCGCAGAACGTCTCATAACATAACTAATCAATTAAGAACGACGAAGCAAGCTAACATAGAACGAGTGCTTCAAAGTTTAACAACAAACAAAGCATTTGATAACTCAGCTTCAGTCAGTCCATTGTGCATTGTTCGGTATTTAATCAATGTACTCATTAGCTCCACGAAATCACTGTTTACTAACATGCCCATCGTTACAGTATAATGTTACAACGTACGCGCTCAGTCGAGTTCTTCTCGAGGCAAAAACTGTATTGTGTTTGTTTCCAGACGGCTGACCTGCGCAAATGTACAAACTCGTAGGCTCTTCACAATGCCGTCTTTTATTCTGCTTGTTTTTCGGGATTTTTAAAGCAACTTGGTTATTTTTAAGCTAAAAATTAATTAATTTCTTTGTGTGGGGTTCTTTGCAATTTGACTCGGCAAGGTACGGGGTAATATTAATGCTACGTTACTTCTGCTACGTAGGCCTTGTTATGCTGCTACGCTACAGTGATATGATTCTACGCTGCAGAGTCACGAGTGCTTCCCTACATGCAACGCTACGTATTTACTCTTCCTTCTACTGTAGTGCAACGTTGCTACGCCGCTACGATGTTTTGTAGATCTCTGCTACATAAATCACTTCTAGGACAATAGCTATCTTAGTTGTTTTAATGTAAAGCCAGCCACTGGTATTTTAATAATTTAATTATTCGAAGTCAAATTAAAAATATTTCATTTATTAAAATCACAAGGATCACTTTGAAACGTCAATTTTACTGCCTCAATAATAAAAATAAAAATAATAATAAATAAAATCACAAGGATCACTTTGAAACGTCAATTTTTCTGCCTGTTCCTACTATACTGCCTGCTATTGACCCCATTTCCTACTAATAACAAATTGTTTCATGTTGTTTGTTCATTTCATTTTCAGTAATTATTGTATTTGATAAACATTAAAAATACATATAATTGATAATCGAGTGTTGATAATATAGTATATATAATATGCTAGATATATAAATAATAGAGAGTATAAGTAATTGTTAATCGAGCGCACTATAAAACCATTTATATTTTGAGATGGTAGTAAATGTCGTCAGTTACCTCCGGCGTAAAAAGAGAGATAATATAAATTAGACGCCTATGTATGTCTGTGTTAATATGTGTTTGTCTGTCTGTCTGTGGCGTCGTAGTTCCCAAACATAAGAACCGATCCGGACGAGGTTTTTTTTAAAGAAAGCTAGTTTAACTAGTATGGTTCTTAGCTGTCTGATGAAGATTAAGTCAGCCGAAGATATCTTTTTGGTGAAGGGATCTCGGCTGTAAACGGTCATTTATTACGGGGTTTTAAGCTGTCGGGGGTTTTAATATTTTTTTTATATCTTTTAATCAGACTGGTTTACTTTTTCGTTGTTTGCATTTGCAGGTAGAGCCGATTAACCCAGTGATCGATGAATGAGGATTGTGGCGCACCGCCGCGATATTATTTTCACAATCGCTTAATTAATGCGTGGCTTTTAGTTAAACCAACTGCGTTAAATATAATGCAGGTTATTATCATAAAATAATGGAATTTATTATTCAGTAGCTGCATTATTGATTACTATAACACAGTGTAAATATTTTTAAAATTTTTGGTTTTTTGCTTAATTTGCTGGAACACCTTTTTTGAAGACGAATATATGAGTAAGAGCTGGAGGGCGAAAAAAAGGTAAATTTTCTTCCTGTTTATCCTGTTTCCCTTGCGGAATGTAAAACCAAGTAAAATTCTGTAGGAAAAATTGAGTAAATACTAGAAATGTTGAATCACAAAACAGAACATTGCAATATCCCAGTTAGGGGCCAACTAGTATGTTTAGGTTAGAGATTTACTTAGAAAATTTTCCGTGATTAATAATAAATACCTGTGACTGAAACTTTGTACCCCTTTTTAAACTTATTGCACGCACTTATGAATGTGAGATTTGGCATAGTTAAAGTTTATATGGAGAAGGGGGGGCAAATACTAAAATTAAGCTAAAAAATAATAAGAATATCTGTCGAATTTCCTAGTTATTATAAAACGGTACGTGATTAATCCCGTACACATAATAATAAAGGTATGTGATGATAATATTATTAGGCAAAGCTGGATTACCTTCTTTAAAGAGATATCCCATGCGTATTTGTGTTAGTTGCAATAGATGCGGGAGGTGGCAACTCCAATCGATACGGCGGGTTCAAAGGCGATAGTTGGCAAGCCCGGCGGGAGCGAGGCACCTACACACTACGACTACCACACGTGAAATTCTAATCATGAGCACAAGAGAACGATTATATTTCTGATGAAACAATTTATTATTATACTAGCTGTTACCCGCGACTTCGTATGCGTTACACTACTAAATGTGTACTTAAATGTGTAAATCTGTTATCACAACATATCACATTAATTTATTTATATATGTAAAAGTTTGGATGTTTGTTTATTTGTGTTACTCAGTCACGTCGTAAAGGCTGAACCAATTTCGATGAAATCTGGTACGAAAATAGATTATAACCTGGATTAACAAATATGCTCTTTTTATTCCATAAATCAGGTCCCATTGGGATAAAAATGTGGTGTCAAAGTATCTATCGGAAAATTATTTTGATCTCTGTTATCCCTTCAGGCCAAAACTGTTGAAGGGATTGAGTTCAAACTTTGCAAAAGTTTAGTTTTAAACCTAAATTGACTTATAAAATACTTAATATCTCATAAATCAGTTTCCATGAGATAAAAATAAGATGTCAAAGTTTCTATAGAAAAATGCCTTTATTGTTTATTATTAATGTTTACCCCTTCACGCCAAGGTTAGTATGGATATAAATACGTAGAAATAGAAATGTATTCTCTCTCTTGAATACATATGGTTAGGTAAATCCATAAACAAAATCCAGCTACATAAGCGTCCTGCAGTCCACTCTCTTTATTTGTAATATTATCGCAATGGTGAGCCACACAAAATGTAGCTACCATAGTGTCCCCAGCCCACTCTCTGCATGTTAGATATAGGCACAATGTTAAGCCATAAAAAATCCTAGCTGTTACCAACGATTTCGCTCACGTTGTTCAAGAATGTAAAAATACATACAGCTAATTTTATGAGACTCTACTTGTAAAGAGCAGACTAAAAAACTCTGTGGTAGCAGAAAGTTTGTTATTACTCATCATTGTAACCCTTGTTATCTTATAGAGATGCTGTGAGATGTTATTGAGTAACAAACAAACAAACAAATAAACGAACATCCAAACTTTCACATTTATAATATTAGTGTTATTCACTCCTGGCTTCATGATAAGACCCTTGTAGTCATTAAATAGTCTCAAAAAACAATTTAATGTAACATAAACACGATAAAGGGACATGCCCATATAATGCTGTCAACTGCACAAAAAATTGCGTTCATCCAAAAAATATGTTACATTTATTCGTTAATCTACGTATGAATCGATTAACACGAAAAGTATCTTACAATATTTTAAAATAATAATGAATATGAAAACGACAGGAAATGAAATGGTAGCAAATAGCCTCCAGTTGCAAACATTAGTGTTGAGCCAGAGTTGTTCTGAGACAATAATCGATTGTTGATAAAAGACCATAAATAAAACAATCGATTTATTTGACTGTATTTTCACTGACACGAAAAATCGGTCACCGATTTCAGAAGTACGAAACCAAAACGATATTTGTTTCCCAATGAGCGTTTTGTAAATCGTTTTTTTTTTCTCTTTAATTAACCCGGGGGTGGTATTATGCTTGACTCGCGCTGGTAGCGAGCGCCCGAGCGAGATAATCTCAGCCAATCGCAGTGCGCGCTGAATTTGCGCTCAGCTGTTGACGCACTGCAATTGATCTAAATCCTCTCGCTCTCAGCTAACCTTGATCATAACCGGCGGGCCGTTGATCTCAGCGCCACCTTCTAGATGGCTTTAGGATTAACCAGTGGCGAGAAAAAAAGCGGAAAAAAAATAACTCGGCTTATCTGTAGCATTATCTCGATTTTAATTCGATCAACAGATGAGAGGTTAAAGCTTCGCACGATTTTTGCATAAGGCCATGCAGAGACGAGTTAATGACACAGACATGAGATATTTTTTAGTTAGGCGCCTATCACTCGTTATTCCTCCCAAATCATCGAATTAAAAACTAACTCAAACGATAGTCGATATCGATCGATATCGACTACCTATTCAATCCAAGTTTACAAAATCAACACAGAAATACATAATGAATTCTATTAAACATCTCCAAAGGCAAATAAGTACATTTTTTTTTCGCTTGGGTACAATTGGTACATACATTTTTCGTACATTTTATTACCTTATTACTACCCCTGACACACTAAATATCTGATTTTCAGAAGTAAATAGGTAGGTACATATATTTTTGTATTTATCTGTGGCGCTCGTGTTGAATCGAAATAAACTCGATTTTACTTCGATTCAACATTTACTCAACAGAATCAGATGATTATTATTTCTTTGCATTAAAATATTGAATTTTGATTTACTGGAATAATTGCCCTCGTCTGTTAATTGTATAGGAGCGCGATGTCAAAAATGGCACTTCTGTGCGCGCGCCTTGAGATTAAATATAATCGATTGCTCGATTTGACCGATTATTTTGCGCCGATAAATCGATATTTCGGATAATATTCGATGGCCGATATGCCAATCCCTATGACTGTGCGCGTACGTCATTCACAAACAAGTACCTATACAAACCGTTTCCTGTGATCTGTGTCTGTGGCCGTTTCGTTTGTTTTCTCGCGTATTTTTGTTTGTTTGCTGACTTAAAACGATTAAATTGATAGTAATTATCAATATCATAATTTATCTAGGAATTGTTATAATTACAATAATAAACTATTTAAGTTGTAGTTGAATACAGTGATGTAAAACTGGTTGTTTGTGAAAAATAAAAACTGATTTTTCTTATTATAGTAAACTTTTTTATAACTAACTCCTTAGCTCTTTTATTACTAACTAAGCCTAGAATCATTAGCAATTAGTTTCAAGTGTGTGCAGTGACAGCATTTTTTACAAGGGAGAGTGGGCATGCCCCTTTACTGTTATACGTTAAAGTTTTCTGTTGATTCCCTGCTCGCTCCAGATCCTGGTAGACGACATTATATCGTCAAACATCTCACAAAAGCAATTTAAAAGAACACAGACACGACTGTTCAAGTAAGTGTTATCCATTATGGAGTTCTACTGACTCCATCATCAGCCCTGGCAGACATTATATGTATTAACGTCATAAATCTCACATTTAAAACCACTTAAAATAATCCAAAGACGTTCTACCATTCATTATCCATTAAGGAATTATGTTGATCGCCTGTTAGCTCCATTATTCCTGGTCCTCAAAACAAACAAAAACAAATAACATAATCATTTTATTTTTGACTACATTTAAAATGACACCAGACTCAAGTTTTTTCATATAAGAGGTCTTATTTTGACCTTGGGTTCCTGAAAATATTTAAAATCTAGCAACTACTACTAAGACTAACTTTTACTATTTCGAAATACTCTGAAATCTGGCTAAAAAGAAAAATGAGATTTGGTTGGCAAACAAAGAGGACCTGTGCCATTTTTCAGGAAAATTTCTGAAAACGCTATAATATCAATTTGTTTATTTTATTAGGGAATCTACATTTAAAGTTTAATTGGTCTACTACTATCAGTACCCGGAAAACAGATTATTTTGGTTTTATTTTAAATTGTTATTTTGGACCCCCTGGGGTGCGAATGTCAAACAATTATTTCTTAGTGGGGTAGACTAAGACACCTTAAAAGGAACACCCTCCATATTGAAAGTCTCTAGGATCAGCGGGTTACCCCTGTGCATTGTTTTTCAGTTAGTCTGTCAGTCCCGTAACGATTATTTAATATATTGATGATGATATTGTTGATTAAAACGGTCGACTTCAACGTCTTCAGACGCTGGTAGTCAATTGTATCATGAAACGTCTCGCAAAAATAATTTAATAGAACGCAAACACGATACATCTACTGTTATCCATTAAAGAGTTCTGTAGATTCCCTCCTGGCTCTATCATCAGACCCTGGTGGTCTTACCATGATAAAATGTTTCATTATTAAAGTGAAACTTTTATTACATCATCTCAAACTTTTTCGTCTGTGTGTTGCATGTCGCGTGACGGTCGGCCGCGGAGTAGGGATAAAGTGAAAGGCGTTCGTCAGAGCAGCCGAGGCCAATATGGCGGCGCCTATAGTTCGCATCAGCTGACCGTGTAGTGTATAGACTCTTACTCATTTGTGCCAACGAAAGTTTTTAGTTAAATGTCTATAATGTGAAACAAAGTTTCACTTCTACCGTGGTTTCATAAAACCACACAATCCTTTTTTTACCTATAAAAAGCATTTATGAAAGTTATAGGTTTGTAAATGCAATTAACTTTGTTTTAGAACAAACTACAACATCTCTTTTAAATCCGAGGGGGTGGTTTGCAAAAAATGTAAATATGCCATGTTTGAAAAGGTACCTTGCTTAGTATTTATGTAAAGTTTTAAGTTTATTAACCCTAGAAATAATGTTTTCCCTTACAAAGTTCAACACCATTTTTTACCTACCCAGGGGATGAACTTTGAAAAACAAAAAAAAATACCATTTCTCTTAGTTTTGTCGAAGAGTATATTTGCCAAGTTTCAAATTTATAAACCCAAGAACCACGGTTTTTCATACAAACGTAAAAACCTCTTTTGATCCCTTTAGGGGATGAATTTTGAAAAATCTGTTCTTAGTGTGCACCTACATACCACAAAAAATATACCCTCTAAATTAACTCTCTAGGAGCAGTGGTTTAGCCTGTGCGTTGATACATCAGTCAATCACTTTTGCCTTATAAATATATATATATATATATATATACATATATTTGCGCTGTAACACAATAAATAAATTACATACTCAATTCAGTAAATATTTTGCGAGTCAGTAAACGAGGTTCATCATCATCATCATCCACATCCCGACTTCACCCACAGCTGGGTACACAGGCCTCCCTAAGTTATTGCCATCCACCACGATTCTGCGCTAGTCCTGGCTAAACCATTAAAATTAGTTCACCTTTAAATGAGTTTTATGTGGCAAAACAAGTAAAACGTGGCAAAATAAAAACAAGTTTTATAATATAATTTAAAAATGTAAATTTTTATGTTTAAAAGAAAAAAAAAATCTGGGGGATAGTTTATTATTTAAAAAATAAATGAGCATATTGGTGTAATTGAAACCCTAAGACAATATGCTTTACGGCTGCAATAATATGACGTGTGTTGGATTCTCCGTGCACGTAGTGTGTACGTGCCCCATCTCTCCTCTATTGGAAATGTAAGCCATTGTCAATTCCAGGCGTATTGGTGAGGAAGCGATTTACTTTAATGTTACAAGGAGAAGTAGATTTGAATGAACGGTTGACATGGTGAAATATCAAGCCTTGGGAAAACGTTTTCTTATTTTTGAACATATACTCCTATTAGAAAATTGAAGTCGGCAGACAGAAGATTTGATCAATGCAATCTTTAGGGTACGTAAAATGGTTCAATCTAAACAATCTACTTCTAAATGAAAAGAAAACAAAATGTATTACATTTATACTACCTAATGTTACACAAGTTAAAGCAGACATAAAAATCAAAGACGAGGAGTTGGCTCTTGTGGACACCACCGTATTCTTAGGTATAACCCTAGATAATAAGCTTCAATGGGGCCCTCACATTGATGGGTTGTCGAAGAGACTTAGTTCTGCGGCATACGCAGTCAAAAAGATCCGTCTTTTTACAGACGTAGACACAGCTAGACTAGTTTACTTCAGCTACTTCCACAGCATTATGTCATACGGTATACTGCTGTGGGGGAGTGCTGCAGACATAAACACCGTTTTAGTGCTGCAGAAGAGGGTTGTTCGTGCAATTTATAATATGGGCCCCAGAGAATCATTACGCAATAAGTTTAAAGGAATAAATATCATGACATTCCCTTGTTAATACATCTATGAAAATCTGATGTACATATGTTTACAAAAATATTAATTTGTTTAAGAAAAATAGCGATAATCATAATTTTAATACTAAAAATAAAGATAAACTCGCTGTTGCCAGTTGTAGGCTCCATAAAGTTACTAAATCGTTTAAAAAAAGTAAGTGCAAGGTGTTGTACGCTTTTATAACAAACTTCTAAGTGATGTACACAAATTGACAGTCAATAAATTTAAAAAACGTAATTAAACAAAATCTTTACAAAAAAGCCTATGTATTATAAAATATCTGATTATTTAGATGATAGAGAAGCTTGGGATTGAAATTGCCCCAACTCGTTGAAAATGTTACAATTTTGACGTAATTTATTTTCTGTATTGTTGTGTATTCTAAAAGAATCATTAAAAAAAACAGCCAGCCTTGTTTCTTACCTTTCTTTCCTAGCTTGGTCGCGAAGGAACAGGCAGTAAAATTGACGTTTCAAAGTGATCCTTGTGATTTTAATGAATAAAAATATTTGACTTTGATCGATGAGTCAAATTTCAAATTAGATTTTTCATTTATTGCAAGATACTGAAAAGTCTCGTTATTAACTTAAATTCAAGTTTATTGATACCAATTTGTATTAAGAGATGGAATTTGTATAAAAAAAACTAAAACAGTTTTTTTCGCTAGTTATTGCTTCATTGCATCATGATTGAAACACGATTAAATCGATAAATTTGCACTTAACACTTTATCAAACCTCAAAAACATTTAATCTTTTGGAAAACATTGGACATTTTCTTCCGTAACATTGAACCTCAATTCCGAAGTCACGTAGAATCTAAAACGTGGAGCATTATAACATTGTCTGCTCTACGCCGTTTGTAATAAGGGCGACAACCGTGAAGCGCCGCCATATATCATGAGAGGACATCTCGGGTCTAGAGTTACCATACATTCAGAAATTTTTAGAGCATTTTTTGATGCAAACATCTTCCAAAACGAGTGTTTTCAAAACTAAAGTATGTATGTGCATGAAGTACTCATTATGAGTTTGCACTGAATACATTACTATTCTCCGCCACCATCTGAGTATATTTGAACTCGAGTAGCAAAGATTGAAATACGATAATAATATAAAACGAGCAAGCGAGCTCTCCGAGTTATTTTGGATAAATCGGCAATGTATTGTTACGAGCTGAGGGTTCGGGATAAAATAATGGGAATCGATTTAACCAAAATAACACTTTTATTCAGCACTAAACGATGAATACACGAACTCGGTCACACGTTATCACAACACACTAATTCACACCACTGTTGCACCACTTAAAGTCACCGAAATGATCGCACGTATAGCTTAATCCAGACTGACTCCCAAGCAACTACTGTTCACGCGAGACCCTGCTCCACGTCAGTCCTCCAGGGCCTCGCTGAGACTCACTCACTAACTGACTGACTCGAGACTGCGACTGACTGTCCGGCCATCTCTCCGGCCTATTTGTATCGCGCACATTTCGATTGTTCGAGAACGATGTCGATCCTTCCAGGAAAGGGTCGGTCCCTCGACACAATGGCCACTTCCCATTCTGCGAAACCACAAACAATAGCAAAAATAACACAGCAAGACAAAAGCGTTCGAGAAGGTTCGATTATTACTCATTGTTTAACAGCCTCGGCGTAACACTGCCCCCTCCTAAAACATGCTCGTCCCGAGCATTCTTAGCCCCATATCGCGGCAGCCGATCAACACGAACAATTTTAGGCGCACCTCGCGCTGAAGATGTAGCAACTAGAGGAGCCACATTGCCGTCTTCAGTATTTCAGGACACCCAGAGTCCCTTTCTCATCAGCGATCCCAATTCCAGCCTCCAAAACACGGCTCTCATGATTTCTATCTGTTCTTTCACTTCCTGGAATTCCTTTCCAGATGAACTGAACGATTCCCTCATCAGTCGAGCACGCTCTTATGGCCAACGTCGCTGATCTTCCTGTTGACGACGCTGCTCTTCTTTATCCTGACGTCGCTGTTCCTCTTGCAACCGAGTCTGCTCCACCTGTTCACGTCGCTGTTCCTTCTGCAACCGAGCCTGCTCTTCCTGCTGACGACGCTTCTCTTCTTTATGCTGACGGCGTTCTTCCTCCTGCAACCAAGCCTGCTCTTCTTGCTGACGACGCTGCTCTTCCTTATCCTGACGTCACTGTTCTGCCTGCAACCGAGCCTGCTCTTCTTGCTGACGACGCTGCTCTTCCTTATCCTGACGTCGCTGTTCTTCCTGCAACCGAGCCTGCTCTTCTTCCTGACCTCGCTGCTCTTCTTGTTGACGACAAAGCATGGCCATAATAGCAGCAAGATCACCTGTCACAGGAGCTTGCCCCACGGATGATGATGATGATGATGCTCCAAATGATTCGGTGGCGGCTGATTCCATCTCCATCGACTGACGACTCTGCCGAGCTTCTTGAACCGGAGACTCCCCAAACCGCCTTTCATCCAATTCCTGTTGTCGTTGACCTCTCGTCCTGACACCGTCCACGTTATGCTTTGGTAGAACCGGTATTATTTTATCCCACTTCTGACACCAAATTGTTACGAGCTGAGGGTTCGGGATAAAATAATGGGAATCGATTTAACCAAAATAACACTTTTATTCAGCACTAAACGATGAATACACGAACTCGGTCACACGTTATCACAACACACTAATTCACACCACTGTTGCACCACTTAAAGTCACCGAAATGATCGCACGTATAGCTTAATCCAGACTGACTCGCGAGCAACTACTGTTCACGTGAGACCCTGCTCCACGTCAGTCCTCCAGGGCCTCGCTGAGACTCACTCACTAACTGACTGACTCGAGACTGCGACTGACTGTCCGGCCATCTCTCCGGCCTATTTATATCGCGCACATTTCGATTGTTCGAGAACGATGTCGATCCTTCCAGGAAAGGGTCGGTCCCTCGACACAATGGCCACTTCCCATTCTGCGAAACCACAAACAATAGCAACAATAACACAGCAAGACAAAAGCGTTCGAGAAGGTTCGATTATTACTCATTGTTTAACAGCCTCGGCGTAACAGTATGTATGACGTATATAGGGTTTGATACCCACAAAAATGATACTAATATTTTGATATTATGTCTTTACCTATGAAATTGCCGTTTTTTATGGAATAAAAGAAAGTACTTATTTTTTTAAACTTTTTTATTTCTGTTATTCAAAGTAATCACACATGCAATCGACGCATCTTTGCCAACGCATTGGCAGTTTATTGATGCCCTTCTTGTAAAAATCAGTTGAACGGGAGGCAAGAAACTCTTCAAAGGCATTTTGTGCTGCCTCTCGGGAATTGAATTTTTTACCTATTAAAAAGTTGACTAAATTTTGGAAAAAGTAATAGTCGGTAGGTGCAAGGTCTGGTGAGTATGGCGGATGAGGGACAGCTTCCAACCCCAGCTCTTGCAGCTTGGAGACTGTCTGTTGTGCAGTATGGGGTCAGGCGTTGTCGTGAAGGAGCAGTGGGGACGACCGATTGACCAAAGCTGGTTGCCGATGTGCAAGCTTTTCCATCATTGTCTCCAGTTCTTCACAGTGCACATCTGCAGTAATTGCTCATGCCGTTTTGTAAAAAGCTGTGGTGAATCACACCCGCACTAGACCACCAAACAGTGACCATCACCTTTTTAGGGGTCATATTTGGTTTAGGACATTGCTTTGGTGCTGAACCAAGATCTAACCAACTTGCTGAGCGCTTTCGATTATCGAACAGAATCCATTTTTCATCGCACGTAACAATTCGGTTGAAAATTCCTTCATTTCTTTGCCTATTGAGCAGCGCGAGGCAGGTCTCGACGCGTACGTTGCGCTGGCGATCGTTAAGTTCGTGGGGCACCCATCTATCAAGTTTTTTTACCTTGCCTATTTGTCGCAAATCGATCAAAATTGTTTTGATGCTAACATCAAAAGTTGCTGCTAGCTCAGCTGTAGATTGAGTTTCGTCACCTTCCAAAATCGCCTTTAATTCATCATTTTTGACCAAAGTCTCTGGACGACCACGAGCTTCATTTTTCAAGTCAAAATTTCCAGAACGGAACCGGGAAAACCAATAACGATTTAAGCGTTCGTTTGTACAGTTCTCTCCGTAAACGTTTTTGATGTTACGTGCCGTTTGTGTCGCGTTGGTGCCACGACGGAACTCATATTCCATAATTACACGAATTTTTAAAGTATCCATTATGACGAAAAATGTTGAAATGTAATGAAAATACAACGCTAATCATTAAACAAAAGACTGAGTTTGTAAAAAGAGTGTCATGTTTTTAAAACAAATATAATTTGAATTTAGAATACAAAGCCATTCCAAACTTTTTTCTGTTTGAAATGACCAGTACCGAAGAATGGCAATTTCATAGGTAAAGACCTATTATATAATACTTTGATAAGTAAGTATCATAAATAAATTTGTGAAATGTTTACCATAGAAATGTGAAATTTATTTTTGCATGTAAAAACAAACACTTTATTAAACTAATGTTATGATATTGCATAAAGCTTGCCATCTAACCACAGATACTGTATTGACGACGACGTCTCGAGATATATCTTGCCGTCCCTTTCTAACCTAAAACCCGCAGCCATTTCCGAAAGAGATATTAAATCGGCGTAATCGGATGTCGATTGCAAAAGTAGGCAGTAAGTTTTATATCGAATTAATCACCTAAACTTGGTCGATTTTCTTTAAAATTTGATAATATAACAAGTAGTTTTTTTTTGAGAAGTCTTTGTTTATGTTTTGAGAAACCGTCACTTAAATATCGTCAATATATTACCAAACACCCTATATTAATATCAAAAGCAAATGTACTTGTACCTATGCAAATGTATGCTCAGTAATGGCCAAACTACTAGTAAGTATCACAAGCAGGCCTATCAATTGGATATCATTGGATATCATTTGACATTGACTAATTGATCAAGGGAGATCTCCAAATCAATTTGGGCATATCGGCATTGTAGGTATGTATGTAAGTATGTTTGTTTTTACGATGATAACTTTCGAAGAGTTAATCCGATCATCGTGAAATTTAATACATAAGTGATGGCACAATTTTGGTGTGACTAAATGAGATAAAAATATGAGGGGGTTGTTGAGATATTGGGGTTCAAGAGGGGTAAAAAAAAAAGAAAGTAAGACTTAAGATGAAATTCAACGTCAAATGAAAGGTTTTTATTAGTAAATTTCGATTTATTTTTTGTTTTTAGTAAAGTTTTTGTAGTTTTGAGTTATTCGCAATAATAAACACCAAATTTTGACGAAACTCACAGGGTACACCAGTGACCCTACAATCCTGTAATTTGGTATGCGTGTAGCTTAAGTGACATAAATATATGCAAAAGTCTGAAATCCAGAATAATTGCAATTTGTACCCCAAAAACTAAACCAATTAACATGAACTCCCGTTACCTGTAATTTGAATGAAACTGTAGCTCAAGTAATTTGGTTACTTATTTCGTGGCTCTATTTTTATAGTCTAAAATTACGAAAATTATATTTTTGTTTTTAGGGGACACTCGTAAAATTTTAGTTCAGGGCGAACCATTAGTTATCATTTTGCTATATCGAGAATAGCATGTTTCAACTAAAACACTTTTGTCGATTGCTTCCTTTGTGTTATCAGTTGATAGTAGGTACATGTAAGAGTAGTGAGAGTGAGTGGTCGTGTGGTCACCTGAGCCAGCGTCCAGTGTGCATCGGAGCGTGAAAGCGGATACGGCGCGCGCTCAATACCACGTATGTGTCCGATAGTATCCTGCGCCCGCCCGCGCCCCGCCCGCGCACCGTTCGGGCCCCTATAGCACACAACACTACTCGCTTCAAGCAGTACACAAACAACTGTGCACTGAAACATGTAAGTGACATGCTGATGTTGCAAATAAATATTCAAGTAAAAACTAAATATTACGATTAGAATGCACGAAGGAGAACTCAAGAAGAAACTTGCTTCTTGTTGGAAGGTGTTGGTGTCATAAAAGTTGTACAACTGGATTAAGCTTTCCATTGTTGCATTTGTACCGTGCGCTGTGAGTCGAGCGAATTCCAGAAATATTGGCTTACAGGCGATTTACGAGTACGTGCGTCCAACCCTCCTCCCCACACTGAGAGGGGTGAGGAGGGTTTGGACCATGGACCGAGGATCTAGGTCTGAAGACGGTCCTAATCGCGGACTAGTTCAATTGGATGGGATGATTGTTTCAAGTTGATTGGTTTTACTCAATTTACGCTCGGTTTACTAAGGACTCCTTTGATAAAATAAAATTGATACAGAATCTGAACAATATATAGGCTTAAAAAACGATATCTGAAAATAATATTGGAGCACACTCAACCTTTGCCTATTTAAAAGGTTCTCATACATGACAAAATGTAAACTAGTAGTTCGCTCCGAACTAAGATCTCGCGAATCTCCCATAAAAACAAAAATATATTAATCGTAATCTTTGACAATCAAAATAGTGGCACGAAATAAAAAAACCACCTAACTTGACCTGCAGTTTCATTCAAATCACAGGTAACGGGAGTTCATGTAATTTGGTTAATTTTTTTGGGGTGCTAATTGCAGTTATTCTGGAATTCAGACATTTTCCTATATTTGTGATACTTAAGCTAGACGCATAACAAATTACAGCACTGTGGGAACACTAGTGAATTTCATCTAAGTTCCGTTTTCATTATACTTTTTTTATACTCAAAAACTACAAGAACTTTACTAAAAATAAAAACGGAATCAAAATAAACTAATGAACACCTTTCATTTGTTGTCCCATTTGACCTAAAAGTCTCATTTTTATTTTTTTATCCCTCTTGAATCCCAATATCTCAACAACCCCCCCCCCCTCCACATTTTTAGCTCTTACCATCACTATATATTAAATTTCACGATGATCGGATCAACTCTTCGAAAGTTATCCTCGGACAAACAAACATACATACATACAATGCCGATTTGTCCAAGTTGATTGGGAGATCCCGCTTCGCTCGATCAATAAGTAATTCTGATAGTCCCATGAACCGGTTGTTATAGAGAATGTCAAAACTAACAACTGCTAGACTAGGAAATTAAATGATTGGTAATAAGACGTATTGACAAGCCCGCCATAGAGACAGCCGCCTTTGTCCGGCTGCGCTGCCTGTCCGGAGTAGCCAGCGCATCGTGAGCCTGTCTGCCTGTCTCATGGCGCCTGTCTGCTGCCGACGTTATTGTCCTGAATCAATTACCTGCGTCAATCACATCCTTAGTTCTAGAGTTATGCGGGTAATGTTATACAATACGGATGCAATAAAGCCTCTGTAGAGTACCCAGGCTTCAAATGAAAGGCTCGGTATGTAGCAGAGTGGATTGTATTTTCTTTCTTCTTAGTTACCAGGTTACAAGGTAAAAAGCGCGCACTTGATGACTTTTTTTTTTCTTTCGAATGGACTAAACTCGCTGTTGGCTTCTGAGGCCGTGACAGCTTAACCGAACTTTTGGCGAGCGCAGATGGCGCTCAGCCCAGTAAGTTATTTAGGCAACTAGCGCAAGGGCACCACTTAGGTACGAGCCTCGGCTTGGGCAGTTGCCGGGGTGGGGATAGGAGAGAAACGCCCGGGTACATGTCTGTACCTCGTATAGGCGGCGACTGAAGGGACTCGTCGACCTCGCTGGCGAGGTTGGTGTTTCTGTGAAGTTTTTGCTGTGTCTGATATATAATAGATGACTCAGATATCGCTTCCGCGTTAGCGGAGGTGATTTCGTCATTCGGGATCACAAATTTTCTGTTGAAATCGCTCTATACTTATATAAATTTATTCCTCGCCCTAGCCGTGGTGCGGGGATCGTAATTTACATTTTCACAAATCAAGATTCTAATCAAAATTTCTAGAAAGGCTAGACAGGGACTTACATATAGCTGTCTCGCTCTTTGACCGTACATCACATAACTACCTATAGCTATCCCGTCCTTGACCGTCCGTTACAGCCTCTATTAATATTACTTAGACTCAGTCCAATACAAGAAAAACCTACAGATTGTTAAATTAATCCACTGTCTGTAAAACAGTACGAAAATGTAAATAATTTCGATGAAAAATCGTTGACTTTGAATTTCCCAAATTCTATTAAATTACAAGGTCTGGTGGGAGCATGATTAAAGGGCGTTCAGACGCGACCTTGGGGTTAATTGACTTTTCACGGTATCTAGCTTTTACGGCGGGATCGCTGATTAGGGCGGCAATTTCACGCTCCCGCCCCGCGACCGTCCCGCATCCGTCCCGCGCTAGCTTGTCTCAGCCGACCCTTGAAGTATAGGATGTATTGCTGAGTATGCATTGTCTTAATAAGTTCAACCAGCTGAAACAAAGGGAAACAAAAAATTCGTTGTAAGTTGGATGTTTATCAAAGCCTGTTGAATTTTGAACAGTGTTATTCAAAACGGGAAGATCTTTTTATTCACTTTAGCCTGAATTTGTAATAATATTGACCAGAAAATATTTTATTGGTCAATATAAACCTATCTTACCTAAGTACCTCACCTATCCCACCTGCCCCAGCAGTGAGGCAGAAGTAATTAATAAAATAAATAAATAAAAAAGTATTTATTCAGTAAGGTACATCGTAATTATAAAAAGTATTACATATGTTATATGTATTCGTATGTATCTATACATATAAAATGCTTTGGACTGACTGACTGACGGATCAACGCGCAGCCTAAGCCGCTGATCGTAGAGACCTGAAACTTGGAGGGTGTGTTCTTCGTATGACGTAGGCATCCGATAAGAAAGGATTTTCCGAAATACTACTCCTAAGGGGGTGAAAAAGGGGGGCAAAGTTTGTATGGGACAACGTGATTCCTTGGTCCAATCTACTTCAAATTTTGCATTAACCTTTTTTAACAGAACTGATGGAAGACGTGTTTCGTATTTTATTGAAAATCATCCCCTAACGGGATTAAAAAGGGGTAGAAAGTTATTTTGGTGATGATTTGCTTCGAAGTTGATATCAATTCTCCGTAGTGCTTTTGATTTAAATTAAAACTGAATCCGATTTTATTCAAAAAAGGTTGAATTCACTTAAAAAACTAAGCAAATACTCTTTATAATTGGAATGTCTCGAAAGTCACCGTACTATATGAGTACCTCATTTGAAGGTTTCTAAGCTTAAAGAGGTTATGCACGGCCTCATAAGGACGTAGAGTTCAAAATTTGAAATGGTAAGGACTCCAAGCAGAACATTTTGGTCAGAAGAAAATAGTTTTCTTTTAGTTTGTCTTAGAAGTTTAATTATGTTCGCGTGGACTAAGTGACCAAATGGTTTTTTGTACTTTTTATAACTAAAAGGTTTAGTACAAGTTGTAAAACATTTGTAAAACGAATATTAGAATTTGTAAAGAATTTAATAAAAAGATATGCTACCTAATGTGTGGTCTCTCAGTTCTCACACTTGACCTTCCAAATCTGGGTAAGTATATCGTTTGCAGGCATGTTTTGTATCCAAATATTTAGTAAAACATTTATAAACGTATTTACAAGATAACAAAACATAATGTGGTTATGATATATGGAATAACAAACTAATTTATATGGTCACTCAGAGACCACATATAAATAACGTATAACTTATTAATTTTTGCATAAAAACTGTATTGTTTCTCTGTTAATATTTAGTAAAAGTTGCATTGATATTTGTAAAAGTTAAAAATGAGCACAAAAATGGGCCAATTTCGTAAAACTCATAATTAATTGTGGTCTCTCAGTTCACACAAAGGAAAAACTTTAAATAGGTAAAATATCATCAATTATAGGAAATACAGAAATATTGGGGCTTGTAATGTTTAGTAAAAATGTTATTCGCTTTTTAATATCTTCTATGCAATGTATGGAGTAGGGTGTCCACACTAGGTAAATATCACTGTTAATTTGAATAATTATCAGTATCGTATATATGGTGTTGCAATTTAAAATAATTATATTGAAGGGATGTCTTCTACAAATAAAATAAAAAATAATTGCATCTATAAATTATTCTTGTTTTATAATCAAAAATTCGAGAAAATTGAAAAAATGCTGCTCTACGAAATCTAAGACAACTAATTTAATGTACCTACGGCACAAAAACTCATAATTTTTTTTTATATATTAATAAAAACCTTTTTTTTACACACCAACTTAGATTAGTGTAGAATACAACCTACTCCCCTAGTCACAGTAGCCACAAACATGAAGTTAAGTTAATACAACCTAGTTTGATCAACGTTGCTGAGAAGAAGGTTTTATTTACTATTTGACATGACAATATCATAGTAGGTACAATAAATGTAAATATACACATTCTACTATTGTGCTGTTTTTAAGGCTAATAGCCTATTAATAGGGCTACAATGAGTTTTTTATTTATACTACTGTTTTCCCTGTTGTTTATCTGGTAAGTAACGGCTTCAAGCAAAACCAATATTAAGTGATTGTTTTTTTTTATTTGGAGACGGAACGAGCGAGTGGATATCCTGATGTTATAGTAAAAACCGCTGCCTGAAACATGCATTACCTCGTAAACACGTAATACTGCTTGGAGGCTAAATAAAAAAAATTATATGATAAATTTTAAACTTTTGTTTTTTGTAAATCTTGTAAACTTTTATATGGTAATTAATATTGTAAACGCGTGTTTCTATTTTATACTGCTCACACGCACTAAAGGCGTCACATAATACCAGCGCTACAGTAGCTATATGTTACAGTGGCACACCGCTGAGTGACGACCTATTTTGTAGTCTTGTATTTGGTATAAGTATAACTGTTGTATTCATAGAATGGAACACAAAATAAATATTTTTCTATTTCTATTTCTAAGTATATTTGTATTACACTGAATTGATAAAACACCAGAAGACACATTCAGCAGTGATTGCAAGCCGTGCGCTGTGTCTATATAATGAAACCCACGTCCCGCGCCCACCTCACCCCCACTCGCGTAATGTTGCTAGCTTAGTCTATACTACTCTTTGTACTAAAAAGAGATATTTATCATGATTTGTAAATCCCGTTTTTAGTACAAATAGTATTCATAACCATTTTCCATTTCATAGTTTCAAAAGTTAGTCATTATATACCCATTTTGGAATGTAAATGTTTTTGGTAAGATACAACTAATGTAACTATGGCATTATTTTATTATTCAATTATCAAGGCCGGTTATCAAAATGATCCTTAAGCGTATTTAGCAACTAAACATGTTTAAATTTGAATATTTGTATGATTTGAAAACTCCTTAAATCTTAGCCCCTAAATACATTTGGGCATCGTTGCGCAAATCGCCTTATTTTTTTTTTTTTTGTGTTTTGGTAGTTTTGCGAGATCTCAGTGTGGGACGAACCACTAGCATAGTTTAAATCTACAACTAATAAAAAAATTTAATATCAGAATTATAGAGGAGGAATAATAATAACACTCGATATTTGGCAACACCAGCATCATGGAGAATTATTATTTACGATAATTGCAAATCGAAGAATTTATTCAATAAACAAATAACACAACATGTATCATAACTAAATGACGCCCGGGTTGCCAAAGTAGCTCTTTTCTAAACTCCACGGATCGCAGAGCAAGTATAGCTCAAGACCAACGAGAAACTTTCTGAATTACAGCAAATTCAAGACAGTAGCGTTTAGGGACAGCTTTCGATACCTTGCAACCAAGTGTTGGAACAATCTGCCACTACGACTTTTGAAATCCAAATACACGTTTAAGAGACATTTTAAAAAAGTGGTGATACTAGTAGATAGGCAGAAAACTGGGTTGCCTGGTACGAACGCCACCTTTACCTGCTAGTTTTAGGGTATTTTTCTTTATTGTTGTAATTAAATTCTAATTATTTAATTTTAATTTTAATACAATTTTAGTAATTTATTCATGTAATTTGTATAATCAATTCACCTGACATTATTACATTTTTATTTATGATGTATATCAGATATTTCACTATTGACATCACATATTTTATCCTTGACATCACACAATTATTATAATTTTGCTCTCACAGGGTGATTAAGCAGTCTCGGCAGAATAACAGCGGCAACTGCTAACCCAGTTGACATATTTTTTTTAATTTTATTTAATTCAGATTTAAAATCCATATAAAAATTCTTAATCGCTAACATACAATATTTCACAGTCATAATCATCAAATAATTATACAAAAATTAAAAATTAAAAAAACAGATAATTGAATAATTTAATTTAATGCTAATTTAATAATTAAATTAATGCTGAGTCGAGGCGCTTTTGCTGCTATAGCACACAACATACCTACCTCATGTTTAAAATTAATAGTTATATTATATTGTTTGTTTGTTTCTGTTTTCCATGTAGGTACTGTATAATGGTTATTTTTATAATTTAAATACTTATAAGTTCATGGAACTTTAGATTCTTATCGATATTAATATGATGCATAGCACCTGTGTTTAGATTTTTCACATTAACCAATAGTTTTATTGTACCTAAATCATTATTTTATGCAATTTCATTTGGTTTTCGCTCTTACGCCTCGGAGTAGTTCTTCTCGCACTGTGGGTATTTTCGCATGGAGTGACTGAGACAATTGCATAAGGTAAGGTTTTAATGTGTTTGCATGTTATGTTTATTTTTAATTATAAACATAACATGCTTTAACATACTTGTACTAATTTAGAATAAAAATCTAGAAACCCCTAACACCTAACATTCTATCTAGATTTACAAGGAATAAATGAATTGAAATAGAAAAAGCTATAGTCGACTCTTAGGAAAAAAATATATATCTGATCTGAAGGTTTATCGAATTTCTATTATTTTTCATTGAATAAGAAATAGATTGATTGAAAATACTTTATTGCACTTATAAAACTAGTACAAAGGCGAGAAATTGTTTTATTTTGAAATTTATAACCTTAACTTACTTAATAAAAAAACATAATGATTCAAATTAACAATGACTATTTATTATGTAGACACTTAAGTGGAGTTAAAATTTGCTATAGCTTATTTTTCTTTTTAAAAAATATTCTGTTTTATTGATCGATGACCCTATTGGAAAGCCTCATTGGAACAAAAAATCAAAAGCCTTAAAAGTAAAATGACTTTATTTTCAGGTAGCGCCCAACAAGTAAAGATTATAAAAAAATTACTTTAAACATGTACCCGCAGATTATAGTAAATTTGTAACTGTATGACTTAAATATATTATTATTACTTTCTTTAGAGGCTCATCTTACGATTAAATGCATTATATTTAAAAATACTTGCACTTTATTAAATTTTCTTGGAAATCGCAGTTGACAAATAAGTGAATTTTAAGAAATGCCTAATATCCCTATAACTATGTGTTTGGTCTACTCACATTATGAGGAATTATGCCATGTGTTGTCCAGTCCTCGATGATGATGATAATTTACTCTGTAGTACGGCTATTATTCTCAAATCACTTACACTATTTAAAGACAGCATAAAAACACGGGACGCACTGTCCCACCTGTCAATGTCATCCTGCAATTAACGTCATTCGGTTTTTTGTACTCGCGTCGCTTCTCACAAAAAAATAATTAAATTGTGTTTTCAAGTTTTTAGTGTGAAAAATCGTGAAAATGGATACAAAAAGAGAACACAGAAAGTAGATAAGAATCATCTACTTCGAAATATCAAGAAATAACCTACCAATTTCGGATTTGGAAAGTACTTAGGTTATGAACATTTGACATGGTATTTTCTTCAAGAAATCTACTAAAAACGTGTTCTTGGGATGATATATTCCCTCCAAGGTAGAAGAATAGGTGCCTACGGTGTGTTTTTTTCACACGATCAATCAAGACTTTCATATTGGCAAACTCGTGGGGTTCTGCACTGAAAGCACTTGACTAATACTAACCTAGGTACCTAATACAAGACTCAACCATGGTCTAGGGCCGTCCTTCGGGGACGAACGTGATCTAACCGAGGCTTTGATTGGCTAATCTGCGGGATTATGCACCCCAAATGCCCTCGCTGGTTGTACCTACCTATTTATACACAGCTGTGATCTAGGGGCGTCTTTTTGAGGCGAACATGATCGATTATGACTTTGACTGGCAAACCTTTGGGGTTCTGCGACTAAAGTTTTTTATCTAATGTGTACCTAGTACACACTCAGTAGTTGCCTTGCTGGGGTGAACTAGAAAGTAATGTAATACCCATCGGTAGTTACAGATAGCTATGACAATTATATATGTCAAGATTCCTACCTCTCTTACCTGAGATGCTAGATGAATGGGATAAAATGCATCCATTGTAATCTTGTAGAGAGAAGTTCAGATGGAGCAGAAGAGTGCAACACTGCACAAAGGCAAATAGCCTGATCAAAGAGGAAATAACCTTCCTTTGCTAACTATGTTCTAATAAATTACCCAAAGTGGAAATATAAGCAACCAGTGGATTGGACTCCTACAGGATACATTATGTCTGAATTCAAGAGACCGGAGGTCATTGATTCTATTTCATATTAAGAAAAAAGGTTCCCGTTCAGAAGAATATGGGCTTTAAACCGGTGGGGTCCTCCTCATCAGGATGCATTGCTGACCCCAATATAAAGAAGCCAGCAGCTGCAGGGGGAACACCGGAGGCAGGCGAGGACACTGCAGCGCAAGGAGATGAGGGAGGTATGCAGATTACACCATTTTTATGATAACTAGTAAGCTTATCATATGGTATGATACCATTCTTGAATGGATGAAGGAGTATAACAATTATCTGGGAGTTATTATTAACTTCTCTGATTTGAAACTCTGCCAGATTATATTGAAAATCAAAACATTGTTAACAGAAGCAGGTTATTGAAATCTGAAAATAATCTGTTTTTATACATCAATTTTTTTTTTCTTAGCCTAATGGTACCTTATCAACATATACATTCACTTTGAATTTAAATAAATAAAATAAATTCATCGGTAGTTATTGAGCATTCTAAATAAAAAGTTTTTATGTGAACTTAAACAACAAATGTTTGTTGTTATCATCACAGGTTTTAATACTGAACTAAAGTTATGCTCTTAGTATAAATAAAAACCAAGAAAATATATTTAAATGGAAAATACTACCAATTTAGAGTTGCATGATTAACTTTCAGTAAAATCATGAAATGTTGTGGTAGGTAAGTGGTTCACTTAATAAAATTGGTTTTTTTTGTGTCAGTATTGAGCCACAGTTATTTTCTCTGCATGAATTATTACTTCTCTGGGTGTAAATAACGAGAAACTTGGAGGAAATGTTACCAATTAATTATGGAATTACCTATAAGGTACACCAACAATATGATAGTTGCTCAAGTAATAGTATGGGCTCAGACAGTGGAATGTTAGTATCAGTTTGCTCTGTAATTACCTTATTATGGGATTACCAAAACAAATGGCCTTGAGGGAATAAAACTTTTTATCATTAAACCACTATGATAACTATGATGATACTTCAATAAATGATTGATGACTGGTAGATAATGCTATTAGCATTAAGTCCTCCTAGCACTATTATGTTTTGTGTGAAAATATTAAATAAATAAATATTTGATGCAAAGAAGATCTACAAGAATGCAGGGGCTGGCGAGCCTCATGCATGTGATGCTGAAATACCTTGTGGTATGTGGACAAGGGATCAAGCAAACTTCATATTAATTCAATAGATTTAATGACAAACTTTGTTTGTTAATTTAAGTAATTTGTACTAAAGATATTGATAATACTACAGTTATTTCATACATAAATGAATTATGATGATGAAATTATAAATATTGCAGTACCTGTGAGTAGGTATATTTATGGCAATGGTGTTTGACTAGAATTAATTGGGTATTTGCTTAATAAGGAAATACAGAAATTATGTACACTTAATTACAGATCTTGAGGAAAGAAAACAATTAGATCAGGTCATAATGGATGGGAACCAGTAGATGTTTATTTTGCAAAATTTGCTTCAGTTTTTGGACAATCTTAGATCTCATTGCTTCTAAAATAGGTGTCAGTTCTATGTAACTATCATGGCACCCAGATTCATTCGCCGGGGCAGTTGATGTTTTATCTTAAATTGGTCAACCTTTTTTCTTCTTCAATAATTTTTTCCTCCCTGTATGAATTTAAAACCTCTGGGGAAATTCAATACAAAAAGAAAAGGAAAACGGATTGTGATTGTTATCTTTTGAATAACACAACTGTTTTACCATTTAATAAAAGTTTTTAACTTCTAATGTGGTAATATTTAAAACAAATAAACATGTAGGTACCTAGTACAATCCCAGGTTGTTTTATCTTCTTTTTCGTTATGACAGATAGATTACAGACATATACTTCCTCTTTTGTTATGCGCACCGCCAAGGAGTGGAACGCTTTGCCTGAGTCTGTGTTTCCTGATAAGTACAACCTAGGAATCTTCAAGTCACGAGTGAATAGGTTTCTTCTAGGCAAGTGTGTACCATCGTAGACTGCATCATCGCTTACCATCAGGCGAGATAGTGGTAAAACGCTAGCCTATAATTTATAAAAAAAAAAAAAAAAAACTTACAGAAAAGATTTGTACAAAGTCAAGCTTAGCTGAACGAGGGTCCTTCCAGCAAACCTTTGAGGATAGAGATAGCTGTTTGTAGGATATGTTCACTGTCACTACTAGGTGACGTTATTTTTTTACCACAACCTGTTAATAATGGCAGGAATTTTATCAGTAGAAGTAACTTCTGGTCGTAGTAACTTAGTAACTGGTAAACATTTTGGTTTTAGAATGAATAGGTAACTAGGTTCGGTACTTACCACTAAACAATATTTGTCACAAATTTTTTGGATGGGCCATACATTGCCAGTTCAAAGAGATATCAGTTACTACTCATAGCATCTCTGGAGTGATTATCTATTTATCAATTAAGATTCATAGGGTCCACAGGAGCTAATTAACATAAATAATGAAAAAAAAAAAAAAAAAAATGTTCCTATACGATAGATAGGCTTTCATTGTGAATAAATGAATCTAAACTACATAATCATTCCTTTTTTAGGAAATACCTACCTAATGATAAAATAAAGTTTATGGTAAAATAATGTATACTTCAGATTGAGGCATTCATTGTGAATAAATGAATCTAAACTACATAATCATTCCTTTTTTAGGAGATACCTACCTAATGATAAAATAAAGTTGATGGTAAAATAAAGTATACTTCAGATTGAGATTCACTACATATATATACAATGATAGATTGGATGTGTTTATTTAATTAATTAAGAATGTTTATATTGACAAAAAAAAAAAAAAAAAAAATACATGCCTAGTTTAGAAATAAATATTAGATAAGACGGTTATGCTTCTAAAATTGTTTTTAGCGCAAGGGGCCAAAAAACTTTAATAATTTAAACTTATAATCAACATAGTAGTTAGAGATTCCTGTTCCTTTAATCTTCAGCATTTAAGTGGTATCAACCTTATTTGGGCTCTACCTTGTATAATGAAGAGTAGAGCCAGCTAGAGCTGGGATTAATTACTTATGTTTTAAGGATGATAAAACGAAAATATTGAGTCTACTAATAATATGTAAGTAATCTATAAGGCGCTAAACCTTACGGAATGGTATCAATCATTAAATCAGCCATTCGATTGAATTCTTATTTTTTGGATAATAGTGATATAAAAGCATTTTCACCGCCTATACGCTACGTAGGTAAGGGTACATGCTTCTATCGCGATACCGCTCCGAAAGCCGAAGAACGGCCGCTTGAACTGGAGAGTCTTCCTCTTTTGCATGGGTTATACAGCCGATTGGTTAATAATTAACACTTTACTGACGTTATACCTACCTATATCAAGAATAATATTGATTGGGTTTGTTTAATTAATTGTTACAATTTAGTTAAATGATTATGAAGAACAGAATTCTCCAAATTAATTATCCTAAATCAAGATAACTATCTAAGAAAAAGCAATATTATTTATATTGCATAATGTTAATTAGTTTAATATTGAGTAGAGGTTTTTATCTTCAATTTATACATAGACATAGACAATTTAAATTAAGGATAAAGTTTCTTGATTTTACAGGAGACTTTTAACATCTACAGAGTAAATTATCATCATCATCGAGGACTGGACAACACATGGCATAATTAAATAGTCAAACAAACTTACCCCTGTAAGTGATGTTCGACTGGAATTATGCCAGGTGTTGTCCAGTCCGAAGATGATGAGTCCCACCCAACCCTTTAATCTAATACTTAGATGTACCCTTGAAGTAAAATCAAAAATCTTTAGTGATTCTGTAAACTTAATGACGTTAATTGCAGGATGACATTGACAGGTGGGACAGTGCGTCCCGTGTTTTTATGCTGTCTTTAAATAGTGTAAGTGATTTGAGAATAATAGCCGTACTACAGAGTAAATTATCATCATCATCTTCGGACTGGACAACACCTGGCATAATTCCAGTCGAACATCACTTACAGGGGTAAGTTTGTTTGACTATTTAAATATGGTACTAAATCAGATTCACATTCTTAGTACATTGGTCATCTTTGATTGACTTGGAAAAAACAACTACGATTGAAAAAAAAATATTTAAAAAGATTTGTGATTTAAATTTTCTCTGATTGTCATTGTTTCACCAAAAAATGTCTCAATGAACCTTTACAATAATTTGTGTGCTTATTTAATGTAAATCAATGATCACTTCTTGCCATTTGTTTGCAAGCCTCGATGGTATGACAACAGGCTCTGATAGCTTTATGACAACATATAAAAAGGCTTGACATGGACACCCTACTTCATACATTGCATAGAAGATATTAAAAAGTGAATAACTTTTTTAATTAGCTGTGAATCAGGGATAAAAACATACAATTTTATAGTAAAACATGTTTACTAAACATTACAAGCCCCAATATTTCTGTATTTCCTATAATTGATGATATGTTACCTATTTAAAGTTGTTTCTTTGTGTGAACTGGGAAACCACAATTAATTATGAATTTTACGAAATTAGCCCATTCTTGTGCTCTTTTTTAACTTTTACAAATATCAATGCAACTTTTACTAAATATTAGGCGAGAAACAATACAGTTTTTATACAAAAATTAATAAGTTATACGTTATTTATATGTGGTCTCTGAGTGACCATATAAATTAGTTTGTAATTCCATATATCATAACCACATTATGTTTTGTTATCTTGTAAATACGTTTATAAATGTTTTACTAAATATTTGGACACAAAACATGCCTACAAACGATATACTTACTCAGATTTGGAAGGTCAAGTGTGAGAACTGAGAGACCACACATTAGGTAGCATTTCTTTTTATTAAATTCTTTACAAATTCCAATATTCGTTTTACAAACGTTTTATAACTTTTACTAAACCTTATAGTTATAAAAACTACAAAAAACCATGTGGTCCTCGGTCCACACTCACATGTTTAATTTAGTGTGTATTGTTTTGTGCAATTTTTTTACATTACACTAATATGATAAATGTGAAATTTTAGATGTTTGATTATTTGTTTGTTTGTTACTCAATCACGTCGTAACGGCGGAACCGATTCCAATGAAATTTGGTATATACGTAGATATACCTGGTTTAATAACGTTATAACCTGGATTACCACATAAGCTACCTTTTATCCCATAAATCAGTTCCCATGGAATAAAAATGGGGTATCAAGCCAAGTTGCAACAGCGGGGTTAGCTTTATTTCTAGGTTACCTACACATTTAGAAGTGTAACGCCTACGAAGTCGCGGGCAACAGCTAGTTTTATAATAGTAAAAATCTCGTGCCACGGTTTTAGTGGTCGCACTCTTCGAAACTGGTCGACCAATTTTGTATATTTGGTAGGTATGAAAATGGGTCGTAAAGTATTTCTCACCCTTCTGCCCCCCCCCCCCTCCATTTTTAATCGTGATTTTTAGTATTTTAGTATTTTGGTACTAACAATATCCATATAATATAACCGTCATTCATTGACGTGAATTACATGAAGTGTCGCGTCTCTGTGACAAGAGTGTTTTATATTGTTTTTATCCCGAAGTTTGAGAACGGGAAATTTCAAGCGTGCGAGGCCGCGGGCGTTTCAGCTAGTATTACTAAAGACGTTGATTTTACATGGTTCCATAGCTTTGACTCCTCGCTCTAACTAAGTTTAAAACTTGTGATGTAGACGCGAGGGATCAATAAAGAAGTGGCTCATAATAATAATAGTGGTATGTAAAACTATTGCTTTAAGCATCAGTGTTTTATACCAACTATTAGGTATTTACCTATGAAATTGTCGTTTGTATGAAATAAGTGAAAGTATTTATTTTTTTAAGCTTTTTATTTCTGTTATTTAAAGTAATCACCCATGCAATCGACGCATATTTGCCAACGCATTGGCAATTTATTGATGCCCTTCTTGTAAAAATCAGCTGGACGGGAGGCAACAAACTCTTCAAAGGCATTTTGTACTGCCTCTCGGGAATTGAATTTTTTACCCACTTAAAAGTAGTCTAAATTTTGGAAAAAGTAATAGTCGGTGGGTGCTAGGTCTGGTGAGTATAGCGGATGAGGGAGAGCTTCCAACCCCAGCTCTTGCAACTTAGAGACTGTCTGTTGTGCAGTATGGGGTCGCGCGTTGTCGTGAAGGAGCAGTGGGGACGACCTATTGACCAAAGCTGGTTGCCGATGTGCAAGCTTCTCCATCATTGTCTCCAGTTCTTCCCAGTACACATCTGCGGTAATGCTCATGCCATTTTGTAAAAAGCTGTGCTGAGCAGCGCGAGGCAGGTCTCGACGCGTACGTTGCGCTGGCGATCGTTAAGTTCGTGGGGCACCCATCTATCAAGTTGTTTTACCTTGCCTATTTGTCGCAAATGGATCAAAATTGTTTTGATGCTAACATCAAAAGCTGATGCTAGCTCAGCTGTTGATTGAGTTTCGACAGCTTCCACAATCGCCTTTAATTCATCATTGTTGACCAAAGTCTCCGGACGACCACGAGCTTCATTTTTCAAGTCAAAATTTCCAGAACGGAACCGGGAAAACTAATAACAGGTTGTGCGTTCGTTTGTACAGTTCTCTCCGTAAACGTTTTTGATGTTACGTGCCGTTTGTGTCGCGTTGGTGCCACGACGGAACTCATATTCCATAATTACACGAATTTTTAATGTAACCATTGTGACGAAAAATGTTCAAATGTGATGAAAATACAATGCTAATCAATAAATAAAAGACTGAGTTTGTAAAAAGAATGCCATGTTTTTAAAATAAAATTAATTTGAATTTAGAATACAAAGCCATTCCAAACTTTTTTTCTATTTGAAATGACCAGTACTGAAGAACGGCAATTTCATAGGTGTATTACCTATTATTTATTACTCAGCATTATTTTGTAATCGAACTATTCAGTTACAAATGCCGTGAGCATTAAACAAAATAATAGTAAGTTTTGTAAATAGCTGTTTAATGAGCTGTTTCATCAGTCGGCGAATATTTCGATTTGTGGCGAAAATTTGGCAAATATTCCACAAGCAGCCATATTTCACACGCCGACAGGTCTCAATTGGTTTCACGACTCGCGCGGCTGTTGTACGACTCTGCGTATACATTTGTATGACTATAGGAATTTGCGACTACACTTCAATGTAACTACAGTTGTGTTTTTCATATAAGTTGGGGACAAGGCTAACGGTTTTGTAAAGGTGGACATTCGAACGATGACTATAGTCACCGCGGTAAAAGGATTAATTCATCATTATATTATGTTACTAGCTACCCCCAGCGGATTTGCACGCATTTTTTGTTATATTTGTTTTTGAATCCAGGTCATTATATATCATCACACCAAATTTCATCGAAATCGGTTCAGCCGTTACGACGTGATTGAGTAACAAACAAATAAACAAACATCCAAATGCGTAAGTTTGATTATAATATTAGTGTGATGAGACCACTCAGAAATAATTGGTCTTATATTCGGGCTCTTGGTAAAATGGAGCATTAGGTTTAGGCGCAGATTCGATTTTAAAAATCATTTACGTATACAGGTTTTCTGGTAATATACTGACGATATTCAAGTGACGGTTTCTCAAAATATAAAAAAAGACTTCTTGAAAAAAACACTACTATACTTCGTGCGTGGTAGCTAGGCAATAAAGGTTATTCACCTGCATTCACCATAGTATCGCATAATGTTATAGAAGTGTCGCTATTTCTGTCGCTCACCATATAAACGTGTCGCAAAACTGCTTACAAGAAGTCAACTGAGCAAACTGTACAACTTAAAAATATATTAAATCGGGGTTTATGTTTTCAATGTTCTATTCAGGTATTTTATTGTTTTAAAATATGAAATATATTTTAAGCCACTCATTTTATATTGCAGTTATGAATAAAATTACGGTTCCAAGTACCAACTATACGATTATGCAGTGCTGCAAGCCCCCTTTATTGGCCTAATCAGTGGCAGCAGCATGATAAGCGACGCCTCGTATCTAGGTATCTAGTATGATCGATCTCCTCAAAAAATCCAAACTCATCCGAATGATCATCAATTTTTATGTATAAAAACTACTGCTACATTTGCCAAACAGTGGAGAAAATGGTTGCTGCAGCGATTGAAGGTCGCCCACCGCGTAGCTGCATTCGGCGTTTCAATTCAGTTTTGTTAGCAATCACCCGGTTCCTTTAGATTTCTATTGATTGAATATGCGTGCTACAGCCACGTACAAATAATTTTACGTGTCATTGATTGTTTATACAAATTATTCTAAACGATTCTGAATTATTATGAACGTGAAATGGTATTGAAATTCGGATGCGGGCAATGAAGAAAGAAAATTGATTTTCAAATAATTTGATCATTTTATCAATATATTTTTTATTTCACAAGTACGACAACATGACGTGTCAATAACATGTGGTGTGAAAAAACTACTAATTACAATATTACTCCTAATTAAAAAATCTTATTCTTTTGAGCTAAACTATTCTTTAGCTCGCCTTGAGTATTTAATATTAATCAATAATTTGTACTATTCTTATCAAGTAATTCTTATTCTTATAAACTAATTCTTATTCTTCCTGTAAACTACTTCTTTCTTCTTAGTAACTATTCTTACACTACTTTTCGTCATCCGAATCGAATGTAACGAAATCGAATTTATACTCACCGTTTTCTTCGGTTTCAACCGACAGACATAGCCAATATATCGTCCACGAAGAGTAGCGTTGGTTGACCTGTGTACCAAAGAGGCTGCAGTTTTTATCGCATCTCCCATCTCCAAGAGTTCTTAAGGCTCAGAAAAGCTGCATAAGAGGAATGCGTTGGCGAGATACTTGTAAGGATAATAATTTTATAACATTTAAAATACTTACACTGCCAGCAATTTACATTCAGTAAGTACCGATTTGTGTAAAAAGTAACCTTGAACTATTTGAAGATTAGCAGTTGGAAGCCACTTATAAGGTAACCTACAAAATGTACCATGTAAAACGCAATGGCTACACAGCAGTGTGTTCTGTATGGCTCCTACTATTTACAACAAAATTCCAAAATCTATTCGCTTGCTCTCCATTAATAAATTCAAGAGCAGGTTAAATGATATTCTAGTTAGAAAAGCACTGTAAAATAATTTCTGAACGTCCAAAATATTATTATTATAAACACGGGATTTATCACGTACCGTCTTATCGGTACTAAAATATTATTGAACCTTAATTTATATAAATTTATTATTATTGCAATTACTTAAAATATCTTCACATCTTTGTTTCATCTTCAGTTATTATTATTATTGTACTTAAATATCCAAATTTTTCGACATTTTTCCTTCAACTTTTTAATAACTATTTGATTCTGAATTGTATTAATTTTATAAAGGAAAAAATGTGTACTAATGTGATAAATATTGTAATAAGTAATCTATACATATAAAATGCTTTGTCCTGAATAACTGACTGGCGGATAAACGCCCAACCTAAACCGCTGTTCGTAGAGACCTGAAATTTGGAGGGTGTATTCTTTGTATGACGTAGGCATTCCATAAGAAAGGATTTTCCGAAATGCTACTCCTATCGTATTGAAAAAGGGGGGCAAAGTTTGTATGGGACAACGTGATTCCTGGGTCCAATATACTTCAAATTTTGCATAAACCTTTTTTAACAGAATTGATGGAAGACGTGTTTCGTATTTTATTGAAATTCATCCCCTAACGGGGTTAAAAAGGGGTAGAAATTTATTTTGGCGGTGATTTGCTTTGAAGTTGATATCAATACTCCTTAGTGCTTTTGATTTAAATTACATTTTATTTTGACACATGTTTGAAAACTCAATCCGATTTTATTCAAAAAAGGTTGAACTCACTTAAAAACATAAGCAAATACTCTTTAAAATTAGAATGTCTCGAAAGTCACCGTACTATATGAGTACCTCATTTGAACGGTTGTAAGCTTAAAGAGGTTATGCACTTTTAGGAAACGGCCTCATAGGGACGTAGAGTTCGAAATTTGAAATGGTAAGGACGTTTGTTTATTTGTTTGTTTGTTTGTTACTCAATCACGTCATAGGTTATAACCTGGATTAACACATATGATACTTTTTATCCCATAAATCAGGTCCTATTGGATAAAAATAGGGTGTCAAGTCAAGTTACAACAGCAAGTTTAACTTTATTTCTAGATTACCTACCTACACATTTAGTAGTGTAACGCGTACGAAGTCGCGGGCGTTCAGCTAGTTGTTTTATAATTGTTTGTACGCTAAAATAGAAGCACCTAGAATAGGTCTATGTTATAAGATCAACCATCAATTATCATAATAATCTAGGTTCACGAACACTAAAGAACTTTATATTTCAAAAATATTATTTTCAAGGTAGAGTCCATCGTATAAAGTGAAAACGTATCCGGACCGTTTTGATAAAGCTAAAATTGCTCTCAAAAGGATGATATCAAATTAGGTTATTCCGCGATGATACCTGGCTTTGTGTAATAAAAAAAATTCTCCCATTAGCTTCACAAAAAACTAACCTTTTGACGTTATGCCTCAGCCGAGCACAAAGTAAGATAAATAAACAAGGAATATATAGTTAGATTTTCGGCAAATTTTCTCATTTGCGTTAGAGCTTTGTCGATTCAATCCATTTTAGCTCCCTAATCTTCGCTTTGGGCCGTTGATTTTCATCCAATATTACAAAAAATAAAACCGGTGGTCAATTGATCGATAAACGTCTCGTTAAAATAATTTAAAAGAACCCAAACACGACTCTTCTACTGTTATCCAAGAAATTGTTTTAACATCTAGTAAAATTAAAAAATTACCTGCAACCTGTTTTTTGATCGAGCGAAGCGAGATCTCTAAATCAATTTGGGCAAATTGGCGTTGTATGTCTGTATGTTTGTTTGTCCGAGGATAACTTTCGAAGCGTTGATCCAATCATCGTGAAATTTGGTATGTAGGTAGGTAGTAATGGTACAATTTTGGTGTGACTAAATGAGCTAAAAATGTGGGGGTGGGTTGTTGAGATATTGGGGTTCAAGTTAAAAAAAAACTATAACGAGACTATGAGGTCAATTGGGGCGTCAAATGAAAGGTCTTTATTAGTACATTTAGATTCTGTTTTCATTTTTAGTAAATTCTTTATAGTTTTTGAGTTATAATAACTGAACTTTGACAACATTCACAGGGTACACTAGTGACCCCAAAGTGCTGATATGCGTATATCTTATGTGACATAAATATAGGGAAAAGTCTGAAATCCAGAACAACTGAAATTTGTACCCCAAAAAAGAGTATCTCCATAACATGAACTCCGATTACCTGTAATTTGAATGAAACTTTAGGTCAAGTGCGTTGGTTCTTATTTCGAGGCACTATTTTGATAGTCAAAGATTACAAATCATGTTTGTTTATTTTCATCGGAGACCCGCGAGATCTCAGTTCGGGGCGAACCACTAGTTAATTTTGTTTTTGTTCTTCTTCGTAATAGCGTGTCAATGGCATCTACTTCCACTCATATTATATTAGATAAGTATATATTTGGTTACATTGATAACGTCAATATGATTTAGCCGGTGTGTAGGTAAAGTGCAAATTCTGTCATTTCTGCCCTATTTTTCTCCAAATATTTCCATTAAAACAAAAAAAGCGCGACGTCAGATTATAAACGTTTTAGCTTTGCATAATGTAGATTTTATTTGGTTTAAGTTCAGTGGTACGAGGCATGCCTTTTAAGTTCTGTCGTTTCCATATTTTCCGGCAATTTTGAATTTGGAACTGTTCTATATTCGAATGTGTTTACATTTTGAATCTCAAAACAGTTGAAAGTATTAGGATTAATGCTATTGTTTAGTCACAGTTTCGATTTGAATCTGTCAGGTCACGTACGAAAATGAATCTTTCTAAGGAAAATGTTCGTGCAATAATTTTCTACAACTTTAGAAGAGGCCTGACACGGCTTCAGTGTTTAGAAGAGCTAACATCTGTGTTCAGTGATGTAGCCCCATGTCTGCGGACTGTCGAACGCTGGTATTTAGAATTCCAGCGTGGACATACTAGTGTAAGTGACAGATTTCGCGAAGGACGCCCAAAATCCGCCTTCACTGAAGATAACATCATTGCTGTGAGACAACTAATTCTCGAAGATCGTCATGTGACGTATCGAGAGATAGAGGCTCTATTAGGCATCTCAGGGACAACCATTCAGAAGATCTTGCATGAAGCGCTTGGTGTGAGAAAGCTAGTTTGCCGTTGGATACCGCATCTGCTTTCCGACGATCACAAGGCGGCCCGCGTCAGATGGTGTAAGAAAACTCTGCAAAGGTTCAACCGAGGGGAGTCAAATCACGTCTACGACATCATAAGTGGTGACGAATCTTGGATCTATGCCTACGATCCTGATTCCAAACAACAATCTACAATCTGGGTCTTTCAAGACGAGCCAAAGCCGACTAAAGTTGTTCGTTCTCGAAGCACTTCAAAGAAGATGGTGGCCACGTTCGTTGGAAAAACCGGCCATGTTGCGACTATTGCACTTGAAGATCGTAGAACGGTTAACGCAGAGTGGTATACTACAGTTTGTTTACCACAAGTCATCGCCGAACTTCGAAAATCTAACTCAAAGCGACGCATCATCCTGCACCACGACAACGCAAGCTCACACAGCGCTCGTCAAACGATTGAGTATTTGAAGCAGGAAAAAGTAGAAATTCTTGACCATCCTCCATACAGTCCTGACCTAAGCCCTAACGATTTCTTTACATTTCCTAAAATTAAGAAAAGTCTTCGTGGTCAAAGGTTCCAGTCCGGTGAAGAAGCAGTCGACGCTTTCAAGTCAGCCATTTTGAACACCCCCACTTTAGAGTGGAATAAATGTTATAATAACTGGTTTGAGCGAATGGAAAAATGTATTAAGCTACGTGGTGAATACTTTGAAAAACAATAAAAAGTACTATAAGGTTCTAGTTGTGTTTTTTTCTTCAAACAACAAAACTTAAAAGGCATGCCTCGTATGTTCGTTAGTTTATGATACACGGTAATGTTAATGTGAATCAATCTGTTGATAAATAAAATAAAATAAGGAAATAACAGATAAATTAATCAGCGAGGTAACTGCTACTAACAATTTTACTGTATCAATGGATTTAAACATATGAAACTGCATGCATGGCATATGAATGTGTTCACATTCAGGGTTTTTCCGGCAACTGCTTGGACCCAACACTATTGCTGGTCCTTCGCGCTGCAAGCGTTACGCTGCGTGTCTGATGTACAGGTAATGCAGCCTCTATCCTATTTCATTAAGTATGAGAGTCGCGAATGCGACGCGACACTCCTGTGTGACTACAGGACTGCACCTGGAGGAACGTATCTGTGCAATGTGATTCATATATTTTGTCTTAAATATATCCCACGTCTGAATCGTCTACGAATATATATGGAAAGTTTACTGCAAGAAGGAATTCCAACGTCGGCATAGTTAGATGACTGATCCACGTTCAAATTTACCTAAACTTAACTATTATATTTTATCTACTTACTCGCCTTGAATCCAGGGTACCCTTACAATATCTACCTACACCTCAATCATTGTGAAATTCTGTAACATCGTGTCTTTTCATCTCGCCAACAAAACTCTACAAACTGGGTCACACCTACAAAAGAATAAAGATAGAAAATATCTTAAGTCAGGGATTCGTAACCAATAAGTAGCGGGCCTTAATGTACGAAGGTCTTTTTTATCAAACGTCTAACAACGGCCACCTATAAAACGTTATTTAGTGAGGCAACGCGCCGGAGACCCTTGCTTCCTATACACGTGTATATTACAAGGTTAGTACCCCGAGGACCCGGCTTTGGTTCTTGGTACTACAAATCTACACACTTATTGTTTTCATAGTTGCGTGGTATGATGTTCCGTTGCGTGACCGTTGTTTGTTTATCTGATTTTCTACAACAAACAAACAGTATCCGTATCAACACAGTATCAACATGAGCTTTATTATTAAGCGGCAGGGGCAGATATCAGTGCCGAGTTTTCATTTGTCAAGGTTATTTTCTGCGGAATCGTTTGCGAAATATATGCTCACATTATGTTGTAAGTGCGCTACAAATTACGCGCTCTGACAATATGTACGCAATAAAATTGTTACGCGTTAATATTTATTGTTATTTCAAGGAAAGGGCCGCGACAGTTTATTGAGAATTTTGTTCATATTGCCAATTAGTTATACCTATCTATAGATAGACGGGAATTCACTGTAAAATAACTACATTTACCTAGATCTAATGGACATTACAAGCTACAAGATTTGCAAGTTTTTTATTAACTTGCAATGTATATATTTACATATGTTTATCCGGATGGAATCTTGCAACTGAATTTTAAACCCGTGCCCCTCAACCGATTGAGATGAAATTTGGAAACATGTGAGTTGGTACATGTGAACTTCGGTGACAATGCAATAATATGGTACCATGGAGGTGGTCTCATGATGAAGACGGATGCTAGACAACGGAACTTCTGAAGGGATTATATTATGCTACTAGTGTTTAGACTCATTTGAATCTGCTTGCGGTTCTGATTATGAATTTTATAAAAGCTTGTTTTCAAAAAATATTTTTTCATCAATAAAACTTATTTAAATTAAACAAGGTTTGAGTTTGACGTTATTGACATTACGTGACATCGTCATTAGAGTCTCATAGTCGGCCACTTGGTCCGCCATATCGTATGTCTTGACAAATTTGTAAAGCCGCAGCCTAACTTGCCCCGGCATGGTGTTCGTATCGCCGGCGCCGTGTGACAGAGCCACTAACCTGTGCCACTCGCGACAAAGGAGTCGCAAGTCTTATCTAACGACTTCCTCCGGCAAATGAGAAAAGTTGCCTTCAACGCCTCACATCGGTGCTAGTTCGACTCGCCCTCGCATACCGCTTGGAATCACAATGCAGATGAAGCATAGCACTGCGTGTTACCAAACAGCGTCATCTTATGTAGCGTGACTCGTCGCTCGACAACAATGGCGTCGCAAGTCTTGCCTAACGACTTCCTCGGGGCGGGAAATGAGAAAAGTTGTGTTCCTCACGGTGTGTTTATTTGCCCTCACCTTCGCAGCCGCTTCGATCCACAAGCGAGTTACGAGGTGCGCGCCCAACTTTTACAATATTGAGCTTTTACGCACTTCATAATGGAATACGGGATTGTTACGCGCTTGTTAATGGTACGCGATCGGATTCAAGGGATTCAGAGTATTTATTTGTATTTCACTCGTTAATGTTATGAGCGCTGTTTCGCGGAAATGGTGTCTATCTGAAAATGTAATTACAGTAATTACATACCTATCGAAATACTGGAATGTAAGGCTGAATACCAATAAACCTGCTTCGGACTGAACATTATATAAATTTAATTTTAGCTTTATCGCATTTTTGCTTAAATAATATATAAAAATAGACTCTCAAATAGTAACCGTATTTACAAACGAAATACAAACACGATAGCAGCAAACTGCCCGCGCTAAACATTCGTGCATTTAAATATCTGTTTCATAAACAACGACATAATACAGAACAAAACAGCGGCAAAAACACAGCTCTATGTACAATTTGAACCAAGTATAAAAAGTGTTTACATGCTGCGATAAAATGGTAATTCCGGCAGCGAGGCCGCTTCGCGCTGAGCTCCTTCTATAACTAACTAAACCTAATTGTATCTGCGCATCGTCAACATTGTACCATAGAACAGGTACAAGTGGGATTATCAAAATTTATACTTACAGGATCACAAAACTCACAAATGTGGGTAAATCAATGAACAACGTAACAATAATATTAAAAAAAATCTGAAAAAAATGTGTAGGTATTGCAGAAGTATGTCGTCTAATTGGGCGTTACTATTGCTTGTTGCTCTCTTTGGTAAAAGGCTAAGCGTCCGAGGGAGGGGCGGGCGGCGCGGGGCGAGGGCGGGCGGCGCGCTCGCAGGAATGCCCCGCTTTTCCACTATTACTCGATGGATATTTCAACGCTAAAATTGGATTCTACATCGCAAGTAGACTATGCTACTGTAACTGGAACAATTTTCAAATACTAGTTTCTTTCGTTGTAGTTCGAATTTTGGAGGAATTGCAAAATTCGTTTCGTAAATATTTCGCTGAATTCTGTACTATCTATATTGAACTATATTTTTTTTGTTGCTATAGATTCTAATGATAGCTATTAAAAATGTCTAAAACTCTCATCTATGGATATAAAGCACACATAGATAGGTTATCACATAGGTATATAGATAGGTGTTAAATTACGATTTACCAAATCGTCGACATTGTTGAAAGTCAGGTCAGGGCAATATCAACACGCCACTCTGAAGAAGCATCATCCATCACTCATCAGACTTTACGCGGCAGAACCTTACGACAAAACGTCTTGATTCGTTATTTTGCAAAACAATATCCCACGTTATTCTGTATTCCGAGTATGTAAGCACCGGCGAGGGGAATTTCGTTTATCAAAAATTCATAAATTAAGCCAGTTAGGTACAGTCAAGGACATCCTGTAATTTGGTAAGTCACTACAAATGGTTGTTCCATCCGCACATTACGACGCCTCGGGATAAAATATTCAGAGTAATTGTAAAAGAGGTAATTCCGCCGGCCTTTGTGCGGAGGGGCCGCGCGTCGGCTCCCTACATTATAACAAACGGATACGGGATCAACGGCTAGCGGCGAAGCGCGAAGAGACCACCAGTAGACCAACTGATGAACATTTTTTCGACAAGTAATTCGATTCATATTTTTGAAGTTTCTTAAATGTAACTAACTAGTGGTTAGCCCCGAAATGAGATCTCGCGAGTCTCCCATAAAAACAAAAATATATTATTCCTAATCTTTGACTATCAAAATAGTGCCTCGAAATAAATTATCAAATTACTTGACCCACAGTTTCATTCAAATTACAGGTAACGGGAGTTCTTTCTTTTCTCGTGGTAGAAATTGCAGTTATTCTGAGTTTCAGACTTTTATCTATATTTGTGTAACTAAAGCTACACGTATACCAAATTTCAGTACTGTGGGGTTACTGGTGTACCCTGTGAATTTTGTTAAAGTTCAGTTTTTATTATGGCTAATAACTCAAAAATTACAAATACTAAACCAAAAATAAAAACAGGGTTGAAATGTACCAATGAAGACCCTTTCATTTGACGTCCCATTTGACCTAATAGTCTCATTTGGATTTTTTTACCCCTCTTCAACCCCAATAACTCAACAAATCCCCAACATTAGTAGCTCATTTAGTAACATCAAAATTGTGCCATCACTACCTACCTATGTATCAAATTTCACGATGATCGGATCCACGCTTTGAAAGTTATCCTTGGACAAACAAACATACATAGGTACATACATACATACAACGCCGATTTGCCTAAGTTGATTTGGAGATCTTGCTTCGCTCGATCAAAAATGCGTAATTAATCGCTAGTGTTGACGCAGCACATTATGAAAGAGTAAAATCCATTACATTAAAACTCTGATCAACTCAATGAGTCGTCAGATGAACTATAATTTTTTCAAGTCACTATTTATTTACCTGTATATGTGGCAATTCGCTAAATGTCAACAATATTAATTAATTTTCTTGTCAGACTATATTGAGCATTGGAGAGCCTTTAACTCAACATCAGTAAATGGTTTATCATCAAGCTCTTCGCTAACTTACATTTTACTAAATAACATTTATTTAAAAATTTATATGTTAATTATTTACTAACGAAAACTAAAAACTATACGATTTTTATTAGATAGCCAACACTTTGACATGGTTTTACTCATACATCGCCGCATAAATTATGTTTGCAGCAGCGGCATGTCAGTGGCAGTATAAAGTAGTTTCCTTACTCGTTTTAGTAAGGAGTTACTGTGTCTGTGGGTAATCTCCAAGGGCTGCGGCACGCGGCAGCTGTCGCGGCGGTGTCGACACACCGGATAGCCCGCGCCCTGCTTATTGAAATGTGAAGTTTCTAGCCAGAAGACTGGACTATGCTAGGGTTTCGTGAAGCATATAGATAATCGTCCATAGTTTTATTTCACATCGTTTATTATTTTGCCGTTTTATTGCAAAAGACTCAATTTTACTTTTAGATCAATTGAAACACACCAACACTATTACAAGGCGCTTAAGGACTAGATTTCCCAGGATTCATTTTACTACTCGAGTTATATAAGATCCACCTAACGTATACCTTCCACTGGGCCTACCAATCATATGAAGAATAATATGAACGCCATACAAATGTAAAATCAGTCTACAAACTGCCACTAAGTAATACACAGGTACCTACAGCCAAGAGTTCTATGGTATTAAATTAATAAATCACAATATTAAATGATCATTATCTGATCAAATATCAGATAATGATCGTGATTGTTAAACCACAAAGCAAATTAACGAAAATATCTGGTAATCCTGTATTCAAATTTAATTAATTTCCTTTTCATTTTCCATCAACGCAACGCAACGCAACATTGTTTATAAATGTAGTTTAGCCTCGTTTTATTTGTTCGAGTATTTCCACATTTCGTTCCGAGCCGAGGTGGCATAGTGGGATGTGCCCTGACTTCCAATTCGGAAGTTGTGGGTTTGAAACCCGACCGTGCACAAATAGATTTTTCTACTCGTTAAATGTATGTACGCATTAGAATAACATCGTGAAGAAACCGACAGGTGAAGGCAGGTGCCATCTGTAACGTTAATTCTAATAACCGGCGATGTTATCAAACGTAATGCTTGGACAGGCCTCTGACCACCCCCATAAGGAATATCTCAACGGGCTTGCGTACTGAGTAAGAGATTCGAGAATGTCCATCATGGGGATTAATATAGTCTTATCTTTATGTGAATATGATACACTAAAAGAAGGGCAAACCAACACTTAACTATTATACAGCAGCTAATACACGTTATAGAATAACAAACACGGCTCGTGTTTATGCTCATCATTATGTCTACATCACATCATTCAGAACATATGCCTACCTAGTATTATGTCAGTATGTTTTTGTATACCTACAAAATTATGATAATAGTTTGTGGAATCCATTATCTGGCGTAATGATTGCGTACATTGATATAATTATACTTCAGGGGAATGTTAGTTCGTTAGGTAACAGTAACGGTATATGTTCGTTTTGATTTGGCCAAGCGACACGCGACATGTGGTCGGCATCCCATAGAGGAAGTTCGCCGACAGATAGTTTGCTCCCATGTTTGTTGCGAAACAAATGACGCGCAGGCTCGGAGCCATTCTTGAAATCACACCACTGCATTAATACTTGTGATACTTTGAGATATTGAATATCAAAGCAGTTATATTTCTACTTCTCACAATTTGTCAGTGAATTGCACTATTAACAACATAATAGAGTAAAATATTTCATACATTTCTAGTTGCCTTTGCAAAACAAAGATGCTTTTCCAAACTGATTTCGAAAACCGGCAACGTTTCGAGATTTATGCGTTTGCCCCACTTACATGTATTGTGTAGTTCGAATGAAACAATTTGTGTAAATCACACCGAATAGTTTCCGCGCATACAGGCGATACATCGAATAGACGACGATAACGCGCGACGGCATTCGGTGTGACTGCATCTATCTGTTTCGCGAACTCGTGTTCGTGTCTAGAAGTTACGACGGCGCGACGGCGGCAGGGCGGTGAGCACGCGGCGTGGCGCGGTGGCGGCGGCGGGCGGCGGGCACGTGGTGTGGCGCGGCGGCGGTGCGGCGCGGCGGCGGTGCGGCGCGGCGGCGGTGCGGCGCGAGCCGGCTGGTGTCAACGCAATACAGCGACTTTACGAAGGTTTTGCTGAAGGGCGAAGCACATAACCGCGTTGCGACGTCGCAACGCTAAAATCGGCAGTTTGCGTTGCGGCGTTGCGGCGTCGTGAGAAAGAGCGTTTTGTTGTCGTACGGTAGGGTAACCAGTTCTTCGTGATTTTTTATTGTGGATAGACGTGTCTCTGCCATTGACCATCGTGAGAAACTTATTGCTTATTTGTTATTAAGAAGACATTACTCTGCTATAAAAAAGAGACAAAGAAGATGCTGGATACATCCATTGACTAAGTCTATGAATCCCCATGGCGAGTACTTGTCTCGAAAATACAAAGCATTAAAGATAGACGAAAAAAATTTTTTCGCCTACTTTAGAATGAGTATATCATCATTTGACGAGCTACTAAGCGGATTATCAAAATATATACGTAAAAAAAAATTTAAAGGAACCAACAGAATCATTGTCAACAAGTATAAATTTATAACGCTGGAACTAGCGCCGCGCCGCTAAAATCGGCAGTGACGCTACTGTCGATTCTAGCGGCGCGGCGCCGCAACGCCGTTATGTGTTTTGGCCCTAACAACTCTAATATTTCATTAGTTATTGCAACAGTTTATAAGTATCAACAATTTTAGTATAGGATTCCTGCTCATTTTCAAATATTTAAAAAGTAATTAAGTTATGTTATACACCTGGACATTACTATTTCTTCACTGTCTAGTATGTGTGTAAAAATTGTAATATAATATTGTAAGAGACTAGCTACCGCCTTTAGCTTGCGCCGCGCCGGCAGAAGGCATCTGTAACAGTTTCATATTAATGTTCCAGTGTCGCGAACTCGGCGCAGGTGAGCTACACATTGCGTTGTATGCAGTTCAGAACTAGCTCTATTGTCTGCACAGCACACTGTACTGAACGCCACTCCACCCTCGACCAGAGAAACTCAAATACGCAAATAAAACTTCTTGATGGTATAAGTAATTGAGGGTGAGTTCGTTCGAAGGGACTGAAAGACCAAACTCTTAATAATAATAATAAATAATAAATAAATAAATATTGCTGGACATTTCACACAGCGCTATCTAGCCCCAAACTAAGCAGAGCTTGTACTATGGGAACCAGATAACTGATACAATACTTATATACTTTTTTTTTTTGTAAATACATACTTATAATATATAGAGAAACACCCAGACATGGAACAACTGTAATAATTATGAAAAATCTAAAGAACTATAATAAATTTGGTATTCGATAGTTTTTTTTCTGTTTATACACGCATAAAAGGGGTAAACAGGATTGTAGCAGGTAGATATGTAGTTTATAAACTAACAAAATGAATGGTTACAGTTGTTGTGACCGCGCTTGTGGCGGACCCGAGTAGTAAGTACTCACCTCAGGAGCGGCAGCAGCGGTTCCGCAATGTGGCAGTGTTATAAACTGCGGTGCAGCTGTTTACGGATATTGCACTTGTAGGCGTCCTAGAGAATGTTCTGGATATTACACTTTTGGGGGCAAAACCAAAAACTCTATTATTGGTGCAGTTTTAGTAGTTTAGTATTTGTTTTTGTCTGCGAGTATTGCAAGCCAAGCAAATATTTTGGCTCCGCTTAGGGCCTGGACTTAGACTCTATACTTTTGATGAATTCTACTGTATAAACCTTTTTGGATGTTCAAATAAAAGATAGGAAATTTGACAAACGAGATACGGAGAAAAGTCGCTAAACTGAAGCATATTAGAAATAGGATGTCCATTGATGCCTCCTCCATAGATCTCAAGAGTGACCGATCTTATGCGGCTTGCACCCAACGGCTCACAGCAACCTTAATCAGATCGTATTTCCATCTAGCTCGACCTCTGAGTACGCCTAATTTTCTAGTACGCGATCTCTACTCAAGAACTATTCTGCCCCAACGGCCACCAGTCCTTCTAGCTATTTGCCCTGCCCACTGCCACTTCAGCTTGCTAATCCTCTGGGCTTGGTCAGTGACTTTTGTTATATGGTTGCTAAAGTATTAATTGGTAATATGTTGGTTATAAATTAGACTGCCAAGGTAAAAAGATAAAGATAATTTATTTCCAAAAAGAATGAGTACAATTAAACTTCGTAACTTATATACTATTTGATCAACTAACAACCTGTCATATAATCTACATGATGGATATTAGATGGTACCTAGAAGGATGTTGTTTTACAAATATAATAATTAAAAAACCGTACTCTCCGTGCTAGATTTAACTGTGTTATGGTCCTATTTGAGAACATAATATATATATAACAGGAGTCGACAGAGTTTGTAGGTACACACTAATTGGAGTTTTATACTTATAGAGATATTATATCACTAAATTACAATAAACTGCTAATGTAACCTAAGGTAACCTATTGAAAAAACTGTACAAATAGATTGTTTTAAATAACAAATATTAAAGTAGGTACTTAGGAAGTATTGTATCAGAGCACTTTAGGTTACAGTGTAATGTAAGTAAGCGACGGCAACATACCGTTTTATGAAAAGGTATGTTATTTTGTAATTGTTAGCAAGTTTTCAGTTCCCGTATAGTCCAGCTAACGCAAGAAGATATCTAAAGATCTTGAGCACTTAAATCTGGTTTGGCGTTTTAATGAAGTAGCTTTATTAATGCGGTTGTAAAGGAAAGGTGCCAAGAAGCATTAAAAGCCCTGAGCGAAGAAAGTCCTGCACAAAGGAATCTCGTACGCATCGTGGGACCTTCTAGTGACTAGGTTATCAGCACGGCTGGTCATGGTCATGGTCATGGTCATGGTCATGGTCATGGCCAACCAACTTGGGCAAATCGGCGTTGTATATATGTATGTTTGTTTGTCCGAGGATAAGTTTCGAAGCGTTTATCCGATCATCGTGAAATTTGGCATATATATATATATAGGTAGGTAGTTAGTATTCGTGTAGCTTTAGTAACACAAATTTAAACAAAAGTCTGAAATCCAGAATAACTGCAATTTGTACCGCAAAAAACAACAACCAAATAACAAGAACCCCTGTTACCTGTAGTTTGAATGAAACTGTATGTCAAGTGAGTTGGTAATACGTGGCACTAATTTATTTGTCAAAGATTAATGCCGGCATGCACAAAGATCACTAAACGTATTTAGCAATTAAACATGTTTAAATTTAACGTATTTGTATGATTTGACAACTCCTTAAATCATATTTAGCCACTAAATACGTTCAGGCATCGTTATGCAAGTCGCCCTAAGAATTATATTTATTTTGTATTTTGGAAGATTCGCGAGATCTCAGTTATGGGCGAACCACTAATATATATACATTTTATATATAAAGGTTTTATGTAGATGAAGTAAATCCAGACAAAAGGCAGACCGTCACCAGAAGGTATGTACAGTAACGTAAAGAATAGAGTAACATTATCTGTGACACCTCACTGTGATAAACCGAAATCTGTTTTAATTATTTTTATCATTACCATTTATAGTTGTATGCGAGCTTACCGCGGGCGAAGTCTAGTATCGAGTCTTAAATCTAAGCTTTCCAACGCTGTGAGTCGTCCAATTACTGCGATCTCCCGGGAGTCGGGACTGCTCCGGATCGCATTACGTCTCGTGTCCTCGTCTACGTCTATAGGTATTAACCAGAAGTACCTAGATACGTAATTAGCCTTTGGTGTTGGAATTACAGGTGTTCTATTAATTAAATTTATCTTGGGGAATTTCCTACCCCAATGGCGGTAGTTATGCATTTTAATTTTCTTTCTCAACTTGTGGTATAACAGTCAATAATATATATAGTCAGTTATATTAATAATATAATAGCTTATACTAGTGGTTCGCCCCGAACTGAGAACTCGCAAATTTCACAAAATAAGTATTATTCGTAGGACGATTTGCACAACTAAACGTATGTATTTAGTGGTTAAATATGATTTAAGGAGTTGTTAAATCATACAAATAATATATACAAATTTAAACATTTTAGTCGCTAATTACGTTTAGTGATCTTTGTGCATGCCGGCCTTAATCTTTAACTAATAAATTAGTGCCACGAAAAACCAACTCACTTGACATACAGTTTCATTCAAATTACACAAAACGGAAGTTTATGGACGTTGGTTACTCTTTTTAGGGGTAGCAATTGCAGTTATTCTGTATTTCAGAATTTTCCCTATATTTGTGTCACTAAAGCTACACGAATACCAAATTTCAGCATTATGGGGTCACATGTGTACCCTGTGAATTTTGTCAAAATTATGTTTTTATTAGGGCTAATAACTAAAAAACTACAAAAATTAAACTAAAAGTGGGGTTGTAATGCATTACTATAAAGACCTTTCATTTGACGTCCCACTTGACCTAAGAGTCTCATTTTATTTTTAACCCCTCTCGAACCCTAATATCTCAACAACCCCCATACATTTTTAGCTCATTTAGTCACAACAAAATTGTGCTATTACTACATACCTATATATCAAATTTCACGATGATCGGATATACGATTCGAAAGTTATTCTCGGAGAAACAAACATACATACATCGCCGATTTGCCCAAGTGAAGTCGGGTTAGTTACACCATTTATAGCTCAAGAACGGCGGGACCAATTTTGATGATCTTTGATTTGTTGGATTTGTCCTCGTCCCGAATAGCAGAAAAACTATTAAAATATTTGAAAAATTCACGCAAAAAAAATTTACGAAAATTAATTTTCCTATATATAGATATAATGATGGCCGATTGACAATTCTACCGTCCTATATGCATGTTCAGGCGGTACGAAGTTTAGCGGGTCAGCTAGATTAGAATATGTTTAAGATCTATAGGCGCAAAATAAAATGTTGGTATTAGTAATTAAACTAAATAGCTTTTCTGTTTAACGCAAGATTAAATCTTGAAATGTAATTCCCAATGTTTGATTTATCATTTTTACTTAGCTGTTTTGCACTCTGGTTTGCAGTACGTTTACTGAGTTTACTTACAAAAACTGCAGACACAGAATACAAACGAGAATAATCTCGAATTTTCCGAATAAATACTTCTTTAGAATCAGTAGGTATAAAGGTATAAGAGAAGGTACTTATATAAAATGTATTCACCAAAATAATCATACAATAATTAGTTATCGCTGTATAGTAAATATATTATAATACTTTCGGTACCTTGGGCCATTGATCCAAAACGAGGGCGACATAGACCGATATATATTAGGGTGTCCCTTATATACGTGAAAAATTTTTTTTTTCGGATATCGAAATGCATACCCCGTAATTCTTTTTAAACTACCCAGATCTACTTAAATACAAAATTTTATCTTCCTATATCAACATTAACCCGTGCCGACAAGGCCATAAAGATTTTGAAAATAGCTGCCTTTGACCCTTTTCGATATTCAACTAAACAAAATTTTTATATTTTATAAAAACAATAATAAAAATTTAGTAAGAAAATAGGTATTTATTTATTAAAAGAACATAAAATTACAGATTAGCAAGGATATTTTCTTTTAAGGGTCTCTTTGTTACAGTCTGGATAAAGATTTCTGTGCTCTTGTACACAGCGTAGTAAAAATTGTTTCTGTTCTTCCTTTGCAGTAATTAAACCATGAAAATCTTGCATAAGTTTTACAGCTCTTTCAGCTGTATCATTCACTGCCCTTAAAGAAAAAACCTTTCTTTTTGCCTGTAAATAGGCAACATCTTCTTCCCACGTAGAAACAGGTTTCTCCAAGAAGTTATCATCAATTTTTAAACGAGAAAATAATTTTCTGCTCTTGATAGACACAAAATCACTCAATGATTTTCCTGTAACAATAGACAAGACAGTATTATTATCAGTTTATTAAAACAATTTAAGACATAGTAAAGTAAGCTTAGCGTTAGATCCTTTTACATGTTTTTTTTAAATTAATGATTAATAGCTAACTTTAACATAAAATTAAGTATTCCCACTTACCATGCAAATAATCAGACATATCTTCCTTCGATGGAATGTATCTCTTCCCAGAATCATACAAACTCTCTCTTTGTAAGTTCTCTACGATACTTCTCTTGGTTGCTTCATCAACTTCATCATCAAAGAGTGACAAAACAGTAATTTCTTCTGATAAGTACCAAAGATGTTGACTAAACTTTTTCAAAGCTGCTTGGGAGATCTCTTTGTTAATAGTTTCGTATTCCTTAAGCCTTTTTAAAAAGGACAAATCTTGATTTGGTGCCTTCACCGCCAGACTACATCCCAGCCATGATTTCACATATACAACTGCAATGAATAATCAAATGTCTTGGAGTGCTCGTTTATCTTTGGCGCTAATTTTGAATTGAGATTGCAGCAAACATATTTTCAAACAGTAAATAGCTCTTGCCATCCACCTTGCTTGATGCATTACTCCAGGAGGTCTTATTTTAATTTTTTTCTCACTATCGCCTCCTAAGAAAATAATAGACAGTTCAATCAGTTCTCGATAATCGTCACGTACAATAGATTTTTGCAGTTCTTCATTATAAAATGTCAACAGTTCTTTAATTTTTGTATTACAAAAATGTTGTGTGACGATGTGGCTGTGTGTTTCAATAGCAGCAGTATTAATAGTATTCCAGCGGTCTCTAAACTTTTTAAACATCGGGATGTCAGGGCTATTTGTTATTTGGTGGATTTTTGTTTCAAATACACACTTTAAAACCAGTTCGTAAACGTGATGGCGGCAAGCAAAGAGTAATAATTCCCTGTCTAGCTTTTGTTCCAAAAGTACACAAGCTCCTTTCAATCGCCCTGTATTAGATGCAGTTGTATCACAGCACATTATTTGTACTTTGTCCTCGAGGTTCCAGTCATAAAGTGCGTTTAACACAGCTTTAGCTTGATCTTGACCAGAAGAGCTCTCCAGCTTAGGCACAGCCAAAAGTTGTTCCTTTTCTTCAAATGATATAAGGATTGGCAGGCGTTCTTCTTTAGAACTTCTTACGTCCAGTCCAGGTAATAATTTTCCATCCCAATGAACGGTCACACTTTCAGGTAAATTATTCTGAAAATCTGATTTTATAGATTCCGCTCTATCTTTTCTAGTCTTTGTACGAATGCGTTGAATAGACGACTTGTTTATCGGGAAATCATCACTACTAAGATCTAGGGCTTCCACTACAGCCTGAAGTATATATACGGAATCTCTTATGCTTAATTGACATCTATCCAAAGCTGCAACTAATTTAGGAGTGATGAAATCTTTCCTTCCCCTTTTTGTAATACTTCCAGAACTTACCGTTTGAGATGTCGACGGTAAGGGTTCGTCGATGCTTTCATCAGAGCTGGTAGGTTGATCGGGATATCCTGGTGTCTCAATAAGATCTTGTGTAGTTAAAGATAAAGATAAACTCTCGAAACAGATTTGATCATGTCTTTTTTTCTCTTCTTTTAATTTTCTCTGTCTGGATCTTTCTTCTTTCTCAGCTAACTTTTTATCTACACCGGCTAAACATCCTGGACGCCCTAGTTCTCTTTGCTTTTGTAAAAAGATTTTATCTTCTTCTATTTTCATCCATTCCAAAGCATTAGCGTGTGCTATGTCGAATAAATTATCTAAATTGTTTTGAAAGTCCTTCTCACGGTGCTTGTAAATATCTTGTGTTTTTTTGGAATTTTTTTGCAACTCTCTCCAAGCATGGTGAAGATCCACAAGTTTCTTTACGCAGTTAGGAATAGCTCTGGTAGGGATTCTAGCTTTTTCCCAGAATATAATACACTCTCGAACGACGAGATTTGCGCTTTCACTAACACTCAATTTAACTTCACGAATGTTAAAAAAGAGGACTGCAAGAACTTGACGGTTAGACGGTAACTTTGCCCCAGTTATTTGATAGTTCAAGTCACCTACTAAGAAAATACTTTTTTTATTGCTTCTTAATTCCACTGCCATTTTTTAACGTAAAACAATATGTGTTCATCACGAGATTAACTAATAACAAATGACAAATACGGCGAGTACGCGCCGCTATTTCCGCGTAACTTGTATGAACATGATTCGATGCAAGTCGGCACGGGTTTCCGTTCTCCAAATAAGGTAAAAATTAATTCCCGAGTGTTTTAGGTACTAATGAACAAAACTAAGACCTATGCGTTAAAAAATATACACTTTGAAAAATAAGGGACACCCTAATATATATAGAATAAATGCGGGGTGGATGGAATGGCGATAGGTTACAGGAACAACGTGCGATCCTCGAATGCCCCTTAAACATAAGAGGAAAATTTACAAGACGATCATAAAACCTGTCGTTATGTTATGGTTCTAAATGTTGGGCCCCGAAAATGATGAATGAAAGAAGAGTGCCCGCGGCGGAAATGCGAATGTTGATATGGATATGTGGGGTAACGAGAATGGATAAGATAAGGAAAGAGCATATTAGAGGAAGTTTGAAAGTAGCGCCAGTGATAGAAAAGTTGAGGAGTAAGAGGCTAGCGTAGTATGGGCATGTCACGCGCAGGGAGATAATCATGTAACTAAAAGAGTGTTACATATGAGTGTGGATGGATATAGAAGTAGGGTATATAGAAGTATGGGTAGGAAAGAAGTGACCCCGGAAATGACGGCTGATAGAGAAATATGGTAGAAAAATACATGTTATGCCGATCCCACATAATGTGACTTTATCATAATGTAGTGCATGTATCTGTTGAACATCAATTGAGCTTTAGTTATCTAATAATGCCATGTGGTTAAGATGTAATGTTAAGATACACGGACAAGTCTTCACACCAGGACAGCTTCTTAGTATTTACAAAGCACAAGTACGGTCTGATATGGAATACTGCTACCACCTTTGGACGATTCGGCTAAATACGAGCTCGCTACCTTAGGCTCGATAGAATGTAGGGCTTTTAGGCTTAAGGATAAGCAATATATGGCGGAGACTAAAGGTAAGACTGCATTAGAGCGGCGCTGCGCGGAATTGCACGCCGCGCCACAAAGCGTCAAAATATTGTTTTTATGATTTTGAATGGCGCATGTCGCACTAGATCGGCGCTGCAGTAGGCGTAGCTCCAAAAGAATATTGTGACGTGCAGCGCTGCCACCGCACAGCGCCGTTCTAATGCGGTCTTACCTAAGACCCAAAGTCTCGAACACCGCCGTAAAGTTGCAAGCTTATCGATCTTTTACAGAATACATTTTGGGAAATGTGCCAGGAACTATACGATCTGATCCTACCGTCTCCCTTCCATCAAAGGACAAGCAGGCGCACGGATCAGAACCATCTGTACCAAGTTGATAGGTATACCATCTATTTGCACACACCGTTTTGGTTCTACATTCTTAATACGTATGTACATCTGAGGTATGGAACACTATACCGTCGTTTGTTTTTCCTAAAAAATACAATCTGGGCCTCTTAAGGTAAGAGTAAATAGGTTTCTTCTAGATCTTCGTGCTTCATCTTAGACCACATCATCGTTTATCTTCAGGTGAGATTGTAGTGAAACGAAGATCTATCCAGTTAATACAACAGACGTGACTCTTTTCTTCCCACATAGGTTATTCAGTCATTCCATACAAAAATATAATTTGAATTAAACAAAAATTGTATTCAGGTGATCCCAGCTAAAAGCTACATTCACAGCTTTACTTCGCGCTGAAAGCGTCCGCGGCTGAATACGATAAAACAGTCCTTTAATGTCAGTTCAATTCAAGCTTGAAAGGGCTCTCGTCCCTTATTACTCGCCGGTAAGTAGCGAATGGAACTAACGTTGCTCGTATATCTCTAGAGTGCTCACTTATAAATTTGCTTGTAAATCGTAATTTTGTACTTAACTATCCGGACTACTAACAATGCTTTATAAAAGTTTTGCAAGCTTTATATACTAACCGAATTATTAATTTGCTTACGGGATGTCAAACCTAAACTGACTAAATTTACGGGGAAAAACATATTTATAAATGATGGTTCCCAGAGTATCATTGCTAGAGTATACACTTTGTCTGTTTATTTGTCGTTATATTCCTCTTAATGGATGGGCCATTAGGCGGGCTCCTAACAGGTGGCCTCCAGACGCGTGCTGAATGGCGGCCACTCAGGGAGCACTCCGCGCGCCAACGTTGTTAGATTGGGAGTGTACCAACACTCCCAATCTAACAACATTACCTACCTACCGAGTACTATATCACACAGTGTGATACCCTTGACTATTCTTTTGAATAATTACGACTGTGGATAAATGTTGAGGATCCTTCCAATGCCTAAAACCTAATGGTAGACGATTAATGTAGAAGTCAGGAAATATAGGTAGGTACAGTAGAATAACGAGTGAACTAAGACGCCAGGATCGATATTCCGAGTTTGTTAGATCGTTTAACTTTAGTTGTATACTATAGTTGCATCGATATATAGTTGTATCGATGCCTGGACTAGTTTTAGTTTTGTTGGTAAAGATGGGCTTGTTTGCGCATCGAATTGTCAGAAGGGGAGTAACTAAAATATTTAAAAATATGGCCACAGTTGATAAGTAACTAATTAAGTAGACTAATGAAACCAACTATAAAATAACACACATTTATTATAAGTTACTATGACATAGGGACACATAAAATAACAAGAAAACTTAAAAACTAGGGCAGGTGTCGCTCACAGCAGCATTTGTAACAACTGCAGTAAACTTTGATTACTACAACTTGTACCCACCGTCAACAAATAAAAGGATTTAATTTGATGATTTTTCTTATTCTATTGTAAAGCGATAGAAAATTGAGTCAAGGTATATTTCAAAGTTTGGTCTAGACAGGATGTTGGTTCACCGCCTTACTATTGGGATAGCACGCGCACTATGCAGCTTCGTACGAGTAGGAAGGAACACAACTTCTTTCACTTTGCACTTTGTATTCACAGAACATTGTATTTATACATTTTTAGAATCTCTGGAGTGGAACCGTACGAAATGCCACATTTCTATAAAAGACAAAAACATCAAAAGGTCCATCAACATCAATGAGCGTCCAATTAGTTTTGACTTGTAAGAGACATACTCGTAAAAGACAAAGTTGCTCTCCTACCCGGAGCGGACTATCTCAAGCTGGTAGTAGAATAGCCGCCAGTCAGTGACAGCGACGCGAACGTTTCATTAAGAACACGGGAGCTGCATTATTATACACACGCTACACAATTGAGTTACTGCTGAGAGGTACATTCACTCCAAATCGCTTTCAGCAAAACGACGAGACAGTGAATGGGAGGCTTCTTTATTGCAAATTTACATACTCAAAAGAAACCCTATAACCTCGGCTGATTAGCAATTACACAATCTATCTTATTCAATCACGTTTGATCACATCATCACATGGTCACATGCATCATGTCAAAGGCTTAATTATATGTGTGTTTAATCTGCAGCCCGATCAGATAACGGGATCCATTTAATTTTGCAAGATTGTATTAGCGGCCGTTGCAGCTAGAACTATAATTTATTCTGTAACGGGCCGGCGGCGGCGTTCACTAATGTACAAAGTTATTAAACTTGTGATAACGTACGTACCTCAACTATAGTATACCTCCAGACTACGCTGTCACAATCGTCAACAAAGAAAGCACTTGGATTAAACTTTATCCTGAGTGTTTCTCTAAAATAATCCTCTACATTTCCAACAAATAAAACTACGCAGATCTGTCGCTTTTGTGCGAGTACTCTCTGCAATTAAAAGCACCATAAAATAAAGCACTGCGAGTGATCCAACTAGACGGTTGGATCACTCGGGACGTCATGTCGCATCGCGTCGCGTCGCGTGGGGGAGATACACTTACTAATAATGCTGGCTTGCGTTTTTCTGAAAAATATATTTTATATTGTTATTTATTTCAGATTAGATTTTTATTTACATTACATATACAGTCCAAAATAGCTCGAGAAAGTCTTTGATCAGTGTGTGTTACTAGTGGGGACATATCATATGCGACAGAAACGAAATGTTTTATAAATTTCAACTAGGCAGGAAGGATAATGCTTAAGTGCCGCCAATAGAAGGCAGCGTAAGGGGCTTATTATTATTATTAAGGAGTTCTGTAGATACCCTTCTGTCTCCATCATCAGACCCTGGTGATCAAACTATGATAAATGTTTTTTTTTATCTTAGAAATTATTAATATATTGTTTAGCTATATTATTAGCTATAATGAACCCTAGGTGGTGATTGGTGATAAGCAGTAAGATTAACTATCCTATATTTCAACACACATCTGTTTTCAATTAAGATAAGCAACTCCATTTTGACAATACCATTTATAAAAGGAGCAAATTTATTGGAAACGATTACAGGCATATAACTGAACTTATAAATATATATAGTAAATAATAATGACATTGGTATATTGATGATTAAATGATCATATCTTGATATTGATAGATATAATTATATTCTTATATTACTTCTTTACTTTCTTCTTACTTTTTCTTCTTCTTCTTCGTTATATTCTTATTTTATATAGTTTTAAATTTTTTAAGTGATGATGCTCCTGTACTGCTGTAATGTTATGATTGATTGTTTTTTCGTGCAATAATTTTTAGTGCTACTTTCTGTTGTGTATGTCATTGGTGCTCAATTTATTTTTATTAACTAATTATTTAATCACATAAACTGTATATGTATGATGAAAGACTGATGACAACTATCTACGTTATAATATAACGCATAATCATTTATTCGCATAAATGCATGTACAGTATGTACGTATCTCAATTAAAAAATAAGATTCATTTACATTTTGCGTCATCGAAGCGTCCACAATTCTAAGTTAAAAATAATAATTTAAAAATGTCAAACTCTTTACGATAAAATTGAATATAAATATAAGTAAATAACTAGCAGTTGCCCGCGACTTCGTACGCGTTACACTTGTATGTAAATGTGTAGGTAACCTAGAAATAAATAAATAAATATGGCTGGACATTTCACACAGCACTATCTAACCCCAAACTAAGCGGAGCTTGTACTATGGGAACCAGATAACTGATAGAATACTTATATACCTTTTGTTTTGTAAATACAAACTTATAATATATAAAAAATACCCAGACCCGGAACAAATATCTGTAGATCATACAGAAATTTGTTCCTCGGCGGGAATCGAACCCGCTACCTCCTGTGTCTCAGCCGGCTATTCGCCCACTGTACCATGGAGGTCGTCAAAAAATAAAGCTAAACTCGCAGTTGCAACATGAATTGACATCCCATTATTATCCCATGGGAACTGATTTATTGGATAAAAAGTAGCCTATGTGGTAATCCAGGTATCTACGTATATATCAAATTTCATTGAAATCGGTCCGCTGTTACGATGTGATTGAGTAACAACCAAATAAACAAACATCCAAACTTTCACGTCACACCAATAAAGTTTGGATGTTTGTTTGATTGTTTGTTTGTTGGGAGGAATTTCAATAATATACAGAACACATCTTCCATAAATTCTGTTAATAAAGGTTTATGCAAAATTTGAAGTAGATTGTACCAAGGAATCACGTTGTCCCATAAAACTTTGCCCCCCTTTTTCACCCCCTTAGTGGTAAAAGTTCGGAAAATCCTTTCTTATCGGATGCCTACGTCATACAAAGAACACACCCTCTAAGTTTTATGTCTCTACGATCAGCGGTTTAGGCTGTGCGTTGATCCGCCAATCAGTCATTCAGGACAAAGCATTTTATAAGTATAGATGTTAATACTTAATTTCAAACATGTCAAATTCATACAAAATACTAAATAATGTCAAAATTAATATTTATAGTTTAAATATTCATTCATGTCGTGAAACATTTAACTAATAATCTTAAGTCTTCTTTTAAATAATATAATTGGCAAGTCTTTGAAACCATTCGGCAATTAGTTGAAGATGTTAATGGAATGTTAATGGGCATTCCGCTTAACGAAGCCGGCGCGGGCGGCACATAGAGTCTATGCCTGCGCCTCGTGTTCCTGGTGAGAACTTAAGAATGCTTTCCAAAATATTGAGGATATTGCCTGACAAAGACACATACATCTCTGATGTAGATGCACGGTAATGGTACAATATTACATCTCATAAACAGTTGCCTGCAACTATCCTCACTCCATGCGCCGCAGATAGCTCTTACGTATTTATTTTTGTGTTTTAAAGGCTTTTTGGACATCAACCGATGAAACATAACCGTGGTAAGTGCTGCGTACCGCATCTACTGTTACATGGAGTCTGAGACATTTTATGGCATACACAAACTTATTTATTGCGTTCCACACGTGCTGAATAATGTGCGTTAATTCAGTTTAATAGAAGCTAATGCGTTATTCATTATTAAAAATACATTCACCTTGTTAAGTATTATGTAAACTTTTATTAATGAATATTTCTGTTAATATTTCGGTTAATTGACCCAAATCAAATCAAATCAAATCAAATTGTATTTATTGCGTAATATGGGTAACAAACAAGGTGTAGGTACAGTTTTTGTGTAGGTACAGCCATATTCAGCGCTAACGCATGCAATGTCAAAGCTTTACATGTTAATTTTATTATTAAGTATGTTATTTATTTATAATAATCATAATTTTCGCAGCTCTTACCTAATATAAAATTTAAACCAATAAAAAAGTATTAATAAAATTAGTCAAACTTAAAATTAAAACTTAATAAATAAAATTATGATGGGTCATACAAAATTGTCATCGGCTAGGTAATAATTAACACTATAATATGCTTTTTCTATTAATAGCTTTTTCAATTTCAACTTAAGTAAATTTAAACTAGGAGCATCTAGCACACTCCTTGGGAGATGATTGTACAAACGCACAGCCATGCAGATTACACTTTTATTGTATAGGTATAAAGCCGTCTTGTTTCGGGGGAAACAAATTTTATTGTTACCCAATGACTACGGTTTTTCATACAACCGTAAATACCACTTTTGACAAAAAATACGTTCGTAACGTGCGCCGACGTACTATAAGGAATCCACACTCTAAATTTCAAGGCTCTAGAAGCAGCAGTTTAGGCTCTGCGTTGTAAACAATATGTCAGGATTTTGATTCTTATATATTAGAATTATCAGTAAATTGTTATCCACTTCGAATAGTTTTGTAGAGTCAATGAGCTTTGAAATTCAACTTGAACATTTCCGTTTCATCATTGCTATTCCAGTACTAAAAGAGACGTCTACTTGGTGGCGTCTACGTACTGCATGTCAGTACTTCACTGTGGTAGGTGGTGGTCCACTGATTACTGCGCTCCTTTGTGTCGAGATCGAGTTCTCTATTGTCCCGAGATAAGACGTACCTACTTTAATGCCTCAAATCCTCCCTCGGCACAAACAAACTTGCAGCGAGTACTTTACTAGGTGCAAGTTCCTTAAAAATAACTTTGTTCTCCAGTTTCTGTGCGCGCGCTGAGTTGAATTTGGGCAGGTTGCCATTCGTTATATTGTTTTAAATACAAATATATTTACGTAAATTAAACTATTTCACTTGTACGTGATCTTTTATTGTTCAGTTTGGAGCCAGATTACTTTGATCTTATCAGAGTCTACAAAGTAGGTATGTTATATGTATAGTGCCGGGGGCTTTCCGCTGCCTCTATACATAGTTAATTAGGTATGCACATACGTGACGTATTTCCAGTTGAACAGGAATCTCTCTCAGGGCTCCGGATGGACTGTGCCCGTGCTTTGTAATTGAGAAGCCTCTACGTACTCGGCACCTCGTTATCCGCACCAGGATCACTATTCTCCCTCATTGAAAAAACTTTTTCATTTTTAGTTCCCGCGCACCCCCTCGGCGAGGAGCGGTGAAGCCTCGTTAAAATTATAAAATTCTTTTTCGCTTGTAAAATTTTAAAAGCGTCTCCACGTCAGTCTATGCTATGTCTGCGTTACATCATCTCGGTTTCATTTTCTTTTCATCAAGGTATCTTCACGCTCCGGGGACGTCTCCGCGTCAAGCCTCACACCCTCCTCTTGCCTCTTCACCCTCCTCATCTAGGGAGACGCTTCGTTTTGATAATGTTTCACATTTTCCTTCCAGTTAGAGCGCCACAAACGGAGACGAGAACGCCACTAACGTGTTTACACGCAATGAGAACATCAACCTAAATGCATCGCAAAGTTAAAGCTGCGAGAAAATTATTTCGCATCCAATAAAAAAGTTATTACACATTGGAATTCCATTATTACGGCACAAAGGATGCTCGAATGGACAATGACATCCTACCTATTGTTGTGTTGCAGGCTCAGCACAGCGAAAATACAATTCATGGCCATAATTTGCTATGTTTTATTTATTAAATTTATGCAATATTGAACAGTTCATTGACCGTATTATGATTCCAAAAAATAATTCCTTACGAGGTGTATTATGTTTTTTTTTACACTAGACCAGTAATCGCTATTTAATACTTAACCTTCTTCTTCTGACATGTCAATGAACAAACCTACATGCTTTTGAATAGTGTTTTGCCACATCTACAGCGTTGGGTATGGCCTTGTTGAGGGCATTCCTCGTGCAGGTGGTAGGGCATAGGGGACAAAATTACAAAAGTTATACATAATCTACTTTTTTGGTTAGACAAAATACGGTACTTGTTATTATATGCCGGAAATAAGATCGTCAAAACTATATACAACGTTGGTTAGTCAAACAGCTCGCTGATAAGATGATAAAGACTCGTGTACACTGAAGACGTGTAACACCGGTCCGGTAGTCGACGACAGTCCGCCGGGCACCGGTACACCGGTACACCGGGACACCGGTCCATCGGTCCGGTAGTCGACGACAGTCCGCCGCGCACCGCAGCCGCCGGGACCACGCGATCCTCCGCCGAGCGAGCGGAATATACACGAAACTTTACGCGCGCGAATCTACTGTCCGTAATATGTTCAAGTTTGATAGTGTTCTTTATAGTGACGGTGCTAGTGTGTGACCGTGTGCAGAGGATTGCTTCGATTGGACGGTGAGTGGCTTCACTTTCATCATTTTCGATGGTTAATTATATTTGATATTAAGAAAGTAAACAGCTTTGTGAGATAAAATTGAATATCAAAGTCAATATTTAAGTTTACATAACACTTTATTTCTGCAAAATATTTGTAAGTGATCTTCTTTTATCTTTTACCGGCGGCTGCTAATATCAAATAAAGCTTAATTTTACAATCATCGATCACGCCTACATAATTGTGTGTTACCCAGGTCTAATAAAGGACTTAACTTTGAACTTTCTGTTGGATATCTTAGACAATACGTTATATTGTTTTCCACAAAAGCTTAATTTTGTTTGTAGTTGGTCAAATTAACTGACAAGGTCAAAAACTATTTTTAATAGAATATATATTTTAAATATTCATTATTATTTATTTAGTCATCAGTAAATACATATAGGAAAGTGTGTAGGTCCATAGCAAGCATTAACTTAAAACATAATAATGATAACTTAAAATTAGTTTCCAGTTCAATGGATACATACCTATTTGTGTGGGGTATAAAATAATGTAAAAAGAAACAATAGTATTGTAATCATCACAGCTACGGAGTATTCCTTCACTAGGTTTGTATTACACAATATATCCTTTGTGTCTTGTTATAACATATCTTAATTTGTCAAATATAATCCAAGTTTATAATAGAAGATAGGTGAGAAGTTCTGTCATCGATATGCGTTCCGTACCTATCAGTCTTCTACCACCATGATCTTGTATTGCCTCAATGCTTAAATTTATTTCGATAACGGAAACTAGATCAAACTCACAAGATTATATTCTTAAATAACGGCAACACAAAAACAAAGCGTAAACAAAAGCTAACCATGCATCTGTTTTTCAAATAATGTAATTGTTACGTAGGATTCACGAACGTAATGCGAGTGAGATTACAAAGTTATAAGTTTGAGTGGAGTTGCTTGTTTCCGCACTTCTCGCCGTCATCTTAATGTACTCGTAGGTACTCTGCCAGCTCTTCTCTCAGCTCTGATAACACCTATCTCATGTAGACAACGCGTTACCAGGAGCTCTTCACTGTTAATTTCAGTCGTTCGTTCAACTATTAACTTCATTAAAGAATGTAAAGGTTCAAGAAAGTTGTGAGCCAATCTCTATAATATTGGAACTCACCGATGACGCCAGAGACGAATTAATATACCCATATTATCCGTTATTGAGATAGCGGCTAATAGAGGCACGTGTAACAATAATGATTGTATTTTGTGAATGAATAAATAATAATAAATAATTATGGCTGGACCTTACACACAGTGATATCTAGTCCCAAACTAAGTAGAGCTTGTACTATGGGAGCCAGATAACCGATAGAATACTTATATACTTTTTTTTGTAAATACATACTTATAATATATAGAAAAACATCCAGACCCGGAACAAATATCTGTTGATCATACAAACATTAGTTCCGCGGTGGGAATCGAACCCGCTATCTCCTGAGTTTCAGCCGGCTATTTTCCCAATGTACCACGGAGGAATGATTTTATATTGTTAATATTTTTATTATAATTTAATTTATGGACATAATTTATTTTACTTTGCTTTATAATGTCAATTGAATAATATTATTTTGGTATTTGCGTGAATTTGTTTATTTATTTTTCTTATTTTTGAGTTCATTGCTATAATAAATTGTGTAATAATTAAAATAATTGGTAACTACTGTTCTAATTATAAGTTAATTAAATAATACTGAAATCGAATGCTACCAAACGACTAACGTAGAGCTACGCGAATACTACGTGAGTTCTAAGAAGTGCTACGAGAAAGCTACGATATTGGACAGACTGTCTACGGGAGGATTTGTTATTGCATTCTGTTAGCTGTCATCACAACAGCTGGAGCCGGGACTTTCATACTTAGCAGCTCCTTAATTATCGGTTGCCTGGAGAGGGCAGCGGGACAGCTTGAGTACCGAGGGGTGAAAGGGGGGAAGGGTGACTCAAGTGCACCACTCGCCGCAATTGATACGCGAGCGCACTTTACCCGTAGGGCTCCTAGCTAACACAGTCATTATGTTTATAATGACAGAGCGGTTACACATAACACTATTTAATGTGGCAAATATAACGTATTGTAATACGCCGAAGATTCATAACACAAACTTGAAAAAAACTTTTTTTAATAATGCACGTAATAAAAGATAGACAACCATTCAAAATAATTAAAGTGTGTGGGAGTTGACCCACTCTTCGTAAATTAGTTTGACAGTGTGTTCTCATATAAATGTTCAATTATTGAAATAGGCTCTGCATCGGCAGCCCTGTGGACGTCTTATTCGGCCGCAGTACCGGGGCGGGCGTGTACTTGTGTGCTTCACTCGAATCGCGGGCGGAATGCGCCTCGCCCCGAGAACGCTAATTCGAGTACCTTTATTTAATTCGCTACATTTCACTCACCTTATTTTGTGTCAAGTTCTTTTCTGGCTCCTCTCAAACCTATTAAGTTGGAGTACCTGCGTTTTAATGTACATTTAGATAGATAGATAATTCCTTTATTGCACATAGTTAAATATACCTAAATATGAAACAGAAAACACACTTTTAAATCATAGATACAATGGGTGGTCTTATCGCTAAAAGCGATCTCGTCCAGGCAACCTTTGGATGGACAGGATCTATGTGAACAAATAAGGACGGTAGCGTAAATCAGATATTATAGAACAAGTATTAAAATTTATAAAAAAATAAATAAAGATAATATAAAACAAAATGCATAATTATAATATACAATATTACACATTTTACATTTATTAACAGAACGAATACAAAATTATATACAAGACTATAAAATACATAGGAAATAGTTGAATCATCTAAAAACCGTTGCAAACGAGCTATAGATAGCTCAACTGCTCCAGACTACTACCAGGCGGAAGTGTCCCAAAGGCACTGGCTGCATCGTCCCGCTAAATTGCAATGCTTATGCGTTATAAATAGAATTATAAGCCACATGCTTTTAGAAATAAACTAACGATTGATTGGTAATGTTATCCTAAACATACACTTGCTATCGTCCATTAAAAGATTCGTTGAGTGGTAAGCCTGAATGAATAGTGCGATGTGTTTGTTACAGTTTTGTGTCGCGTTGCGTCACGTCGGTGTTGCGCAAGACATGCGGCGTGTGGCGCTTGTGTCGCTCCTGCTGATACAATGTAAGTGTTCGTGGTACAATATTCAAATATACTGTTTCAATACTTTTTGTAAAAGAACAAAAGTTGCTCATAATATTGTTTTTACGATGGAACCAATAGAATAACATAAAAACTGTCAGTGCCAGCAGTATTTAAATAGATGCAAAAAAACAGTATTTATCGAATACAATCCATTATATAGTGTATTTTCTGTCCTGCATATAAATTCATTGAGTGAGTTTTCGCGAGCTCTGCAAAGAATTGACGCCGATGTAATATTTGTTTCACAAAGTGATCGCGCGCGAACAATCTTCGTCTTTTCACATTTCAATCTCGGCACTGAGACTGAGCACTGGGGAATGGGGACTGAGGACTGGGGACTGGGAACCGGGAGGCTCTCCTTTCAATATTTTTATCCCGCTCCGATTGGTTTGCGACAATGGAACCGCCGGCGAGCAAATAGATTAGATTCCATTGTACGGGCGCGATATCGAGGACCAGTAATGAATAAGTTTCTCATTTGAAACACTAATTTGCTGCTGAGCATATTGTTGATGATTTGTAGATACGTTGCAGATACTTTAGTTTCTGTTTGTATTCAGCATTAGATATGCTTTGAGCCTTGTTCAACTACTTTAAAAGTTCTGTATTTATATTGGTTTTTTACTTTCTATACAATAATTTATCAAAATTCTTAGTAAAATGGTCTAATTTTGCAGAGATAACTCACAAATATCGTATTCTTAGAGTATTTGTAAAAGAATATAAGTATAAGACAAATTGCATTCCACGTTAGAGCGTTCCCGGCGAGCACACGGAGCAACTCGCCGTGTACTCACCGCCGGGAACGTACTGGCGACGACCCGGGGATATAATTGTAGCTTACAAGAAACCAAACAGTACCGTCAGAGCACATTACGGAACGTACCGGGGCAGTACCGGGAATGTGCTGGCGCAGTCTCTGTTCCGGGACACGTAGCGAAGAGTCGCAACGAGTGCTACGTTTAATTAGTGAGAATTCGATAACTTTGTTTGTTGTAAAGCCCCCTCCTGCCCCCTCCTCCTGCCCCCCCCCCCCTCCTGTCGGAGTCGGGCTCCAGCGTGCTCAGTGGTTTGAGAGTCACTGCGAGTTGCCCGCTCACGTGACCCGCATCTTCACTACTAATATTATTATTTTACTGTGGTTAGCTTATGCGCTGTTGAAGTGCTAGTTGGCATCCATTAAGCATCTAAAATATGCGTCTAGGATATTGTTTTTTGATATCTTTTTTATGACTCTTAGTTTGTGCGGTGTCCTAATAGAAAGTGAACACGAGAACCAGCAAGGCGATCATCGTTCGTTCTTGTCATTTCACCTATAACATTTTGATCGCGCTACTGTCAGTTCGACATCAGTATAATTGATCGCGAGTTCGTAGTAACAAAGTTCGCGGCAACTAGCGATGATCGCGCAATCGCGTTCTATTAGGACATTTCTAACAAACCGAGTAGTCCACAAATAGTAAACTGTGACTGTGCATTGTGTCGTCCATTTTTTTAGGTCAAACAGTTTTATAAGTAAAGTTGCGCCGTTAGAGTTTAAGTGGCTTTAAGTTAGTCTGTCGTTGTTTGCGGCGTCCTGGCGGAGCTCCTCGGGGGCTCGCGATCCGCGCCGCCGCCGCCGCCTTGAGCCGCGACAAAAAACTTTTATCGTTTTTCTTCAAACTAGATTCATGTTTATTACAGCCGAGCACAAAAGTAACGATTGCGCTTTGTTTTCTTATTCCAAATAAACATTTAATGTAGGACTATCTGAACTCTGTTACTTTGATCATTATTTAGCAACACACTTAGAAGAACAACACAGCAATACAATGTTTGTTCAGAAATACAATTTTAATTACTCATTGGGCCACACAAAAAAGCTTATATTTTATTACCTGAAAAGGGTCGAACACAACAATAGGAAAGAAAACCTCAGTTGAAAGCTGACCAAGATGAAGCTCTTCGAGGTTCGGTCCGGGAGAACAAACGTGAACTGGATATCTGCTGTTCTTTTGCTACATTTTGTAACGTGTATGATTTTACATAACGTTACACTCTTAATAATTAGTAAAACATTTCACATTGCAAACAAGCCTAACACTGCATAACACGACATCTGGCGACATGACGGCGTATTAACAGGACAACTCAACGCTTGGGATCTCATTTCCAATATACTTTAATCCAATCGTAGTTCTTGTAATAGTTCGCCATGACTACGGCAGATAGCGTTGTACTGCACTTCACATACCATAATCCATAATATGTTTGTTTATCTATATTAGTTTTATTATCTGTATCTGAACATCTTGCGAATTTAATTTAAATAATTTCTTTGCTTACTAAAATAAAAATCTCATTGTCTATTCTTGTAAAATAAATACAAATACAAATTTTAAATACTATATTTACAAATATTAAAGGCCTTAACAATATTTTGTTTTGACTCACGCATGGTGATTCGTTTTTCTATAGGGCATCACCAGGTAATTTGTCGTGTCATTGAATCCAAGAACGATATTATTTAAATTAACGGTTGCATTAATTGCTAATTGAACGATAACTCGGCTGCCTGTATAAACCTGCGCCCGACTTTTCTCGTTCTTTCCCACCAGAAGATCACAGCAACAACTTGTATTCTACATTCTACAAACTTAACCTCAAAGTTTGATTCGACAGTGCATCTTTTTACTTTTTTATTTAAATTCTGTGCTACATACTTCTAATCTGGTAAGTAATAATGCCTCGCCTACTCAAGGATTATGTGTAATCCCCGTCTAATCCCCTTCTCTTTAATTAATTCGCATTTTTCTGTTCCCAACCAGGAAGTCGGTATTTTATTTCTTTTACTTCAAACTCCATTACGGTTCTACCTACCCAATATCGGTTCACGTTCCACGGCTTCCCCTTCCTCGAATAATACACGCCTGAAACGGTTCCCCATCGACGCCTCGAAGCCGTAAGAGGCGTGACTGCTCTCCGTCCGCCCGACCCCGGCGTGACCTTGCACGTGGCAGCGGCTGCCCGACCAGCTACTCCGACGCACTCCGGGAGCCTGATTTCCTGCGACGCCTACCCGCCGCAGCTCAGCCCACTTCTTCTCTCCGAGCAGTCGCCAGGAGCGGTCGTCGGAACATCACACTAGGTGTATCTCATCTATATTTTAACCCGGGGAGAACACCTAGGAACCATACTTTATTTCTGACGCACTTTGTCGTCAGATGGCGCCCATTCTACTTTACTGAACTGTAACAATTGTACTTGCCGTGCTCACCACGTTATAAACTGCTGCGCAGATAAGCCATAAGCCTCATGATTCTGTGCTCTTCTAGCTCACGTCCTTTTACCAACTTCTCTATTGTATACCATCTTGTAACCTCTAATTTTAAGTGTATACCTTCGGTAAGAAAAGTAAATATTTGTCAACCTCTGTTGCCTTGCCACAAGTATAAGAAGATTAATATAAGAATCCACCCCGCTCTACCGATTTCTTATACGTACAATATACGTCTTAAACTATTCGCCTTGTTTTATTTCTAAGCTGTTACAATTTGTATAAATATACCTGGTCTACCGGCCACACTCGAGCGTCTCCCGCCGTACATTAAACGCGCACGCTGGAGAGATTATATCTAAGAAGTCTAGTCACACGCGCGCAATACGAGGAAGCAGAAATCAGTATTCATTTATTCACCATTTCATTACATTACATAATATTGGTATGTCAAAAGAATATTACAAATGTCAGTACAACACAATAGTTGTCAGTCAAATACAACTAAGCGAAACATCGGAAAAAACAATTGGTTACAGTAGATACTACTCACTCATGGAGATGAGAAAATACACAGCTTATGTATTCATTTAAATCAGGGATTATCAAACTATTTCCGGCAAGATACCCTTTTTCCAAAATAAACTGATACCTCAGACCCCCTATAGCCGAATTACTTTAAAAATCCTATCTCTAGTTTTTTTTTCTTTTGATACAAAATACTTACCAAATTAAAAACTTTGCGGTTGTTTGAGTGAGTAAACTTGACATTATTTCCTCATCAAAATTTAACAAAATAAATATCAAGTGGAATTAATAATTATTGATACAAATTACGTAAAAATACTAAAGTAGATAATAATTTTATAAAAAAAATTATAGATCACAAAGTAAAGATAAAAAAATAATATGTCGACACATGGGAAACGGATTTTGACCCCAAGGGGTCGATATCGACCACTTTGGAAATCCCTGATTTAACTGATAAAATGGGTGTTTTTCTTGAGTGTTTTTTTTTTCATTTATTCTGCTTACATGTTCATATACATTTTTCAGCTTAGGTAATAGCTTAGGGAGTAAGTACATGCAGTACCCTGTAAGGGCACTGCAAGTTGGGTTTTCCAAGAACGGTTTTAGTTTTTAGAAAGGGGGTCTTTACTTTACAGACATTAAAATAATTAACTGAACGCTGTAAAGCAGGCTGTATGCATTGGATGTGGCATGTTGTTCAGATGGCGAATGCTCGCTGGTGGCGCTGGGTCCGCGCTTCACGCTGGAGCCGGCAGCGCGGGTCCGGTACGGAGCGGGTGCGGGCGTGCGCGTGCGCTGCGCTGCCGTCGGCGACCCGCCGCCCGCGCTCGCCTGGCTCGCACGGGACAACACTGAGCTCAGGGATGCACCCGGGATCAGGTACGATTGTCATATCTATCCAGAACAGCAGGAGACTTTACTCCACAAGATTCCACAATAACCTAATATCTGTAAATCATGCAAACTTGTTCCGCGACGGGAATTAAACCCGCAGCCTCCTGCGTTTCAGCCCGCTATTTGCCCACTGCACCCATTTGGAGTGTTTGGAGTGGAGTCAGTGGAGTCTCAATTTTGAACTATCACTCCGCTGCACTCCCTGCGACGCGGTGGGATGGAAATGGAGTCCTCGAGTATGGCCAATATTTAACGTTGAGTGTGTAACAGTCCGGTATGACCGTCTTGTTGAATTTGCAAATAAAGTTTAATTTGCTGGAGAGTTCGAGCCATGTTGTACAAGGTGAAGCAGATCTTTTAGTTCGAAAGTGCATACTTTCAAACACACAACGGATTTCTAGCACTCATAAAGGAAGTCGTGGTTCTAAATTGGAATGATAGGATCAAATTTATTAATAAGAGTTATAGGTGAAATTCTAGTGGATAGATTTGTTCCTTGGATGGCAAGGGAATCCGTGTTAAGTTACAGAAGGCATTTTATTTAAGTTTTGTAATAGAGCCGAGATTGAAAGATCTTCTATAAATGTTCTTATAAACGTAGGTGAGATGTGGATATTTTGGAAGCTAGATTTCTTTAGCCAATCGCAATCAAGTCATCTTTTGGGAATAGGTAATTAATATTAGGTCTTTACCTATGAAATTGCCGTTTTGTATGGAATAAGTGAAAGTACTTATTTTTTTTAACTTTTTTATTTCTGTTATTCAAAGTAATCACCCATGCAATCGACGCATCTTTGCAAATGCATTGGCAGTTTATTGATACCCTTCTTGTAAAAATCAGCTGGACGGGAGGCAACAAACTCTTCAAAGGCATTTTGTACTGCCTCTCGGGAATTGAATTTTTTACCCACTAAAAAGTTGTCTAAATTTTGGAAAAAGTAATAGTCGGTAGGTGCAAGGTCTGTTGAGTATGGCGGATGAGGGAGAGCTTCCAACTCCAGCTCTTGCAGCTTGGAGACTGTCTGTTGTGCAGTATGGGGTCGCGCGTTGTCGTGAAGGAGCAGTGGGGACGACCGATTGACCAAAGCTGGTTGCCGATGTGCAAGCTTCTCCATCATTGTCTCCAGTTCTTCACAGTGCACATCTGCAGTAATGCTCATGCCGTTTTGTAAAAAGCTGTGGTGAATCACACCCGCACTAGACCACCAAACAGTGACCATCACCTTTTTAGGGGTCATTTTTGGTTTAGGGCATTGCTTTGCTGCTGAACCAGGATCCAACCAACTTGCTGAGCGCTTTCGAATGTCGATCAGAATCCATTTTTCATCACACGTAACAATTCGGTTCAAAATTCCTTCATTTCTTTGCCTATTGAGCAGCGCGAGGCAGATCTCAACGCGTACGTTGCGCTGGCGATCGTTAAGTTCGTGGGGCACCCATCATCAAGTTTTTTTACCTTGCCTATTTGTCGCAAATGGATCTCAATTATTTTGATGCTAACATCAAAAGCTGCGGCTAGCTCAGCTGTAGATTGAGTTTTGTCAGCTTTCACAATCGCCTTTAATTCATCATTGTTGACCAAAGTCTCCGGACGACCACGAGCTTCGTTTTTCAAGTCAAAATTTCCAGAACGGAACCGGGAAAACCAATAACGGGTCGTGCGTTCGTTTGTACAGTTCTCTTCGTAAACATTTTTGATGTTACGTGCCGTTTGTGTCGCGTTGGTGTGACGAGGGAACTCATATTCCATAATTACACGAATTTTTAAAGTATCCATTATGACGAAAAAAAAAAAATCCAAATATTTTTATTCATTAAAATCACAAGGATCACTTTGAAACGTCAATTTTACTGCCTGTTCCTTCGCGACCAAGCCAGAAAAGAAAGGCAAGAAAACAAGGCTGGTTGTTTTTTTTAATGATCCTTTTACAATACATAATACAGAAAAGAAATTACGTCTAAATTGTAACATTTTGAACGAGTTGGAGCAGTTTCAATCCCAAGCTTCGCTATCATCTAAATAATCCGATATTTTATAGTAGGCTCTTTTATTAAGATTTTGTTTAATTACGTTTTTAAATTTGGTAATTGTCAATTTTTGTACATCCCTTGGGAGTTTGTTATAAAAGCGCACACCTTGTCCTTTAAACGATTTACTAACTTTATGGAGTCTACAAGTGGCAACAGCGAGTTTATCTTTATTTCTAGTATTAAAATTATGATTATCGCTATTTTTCTTAAACAAATTAATATTTTTGTGAACATACATTAGATTTTCATAGATATATTGACAAGGGAATGTCATAATACTTATTTCTTTACACTTGTTGCGTAATGATTCTTGGGGGCCCATATTATAAATTGCACGAACAGCCCTCTTCTGCAGCACAAAAACGGTGTTTATATCTGCAGCACTCCCCCACAGCAGTATACCGTATGACATAATGCTGTGGAAGTAGCTGAAGTAAACTAGTCTAGCTGTGTCTACGTCTGTAAAAAGACGGATCTTTATGACTGCGTATGCCGCAGAACTAAGTCTCTTCGACAACCCATCAATGTGAGGGCCCCATTGAAGCTTATTATCTAGGGTTATACCTAAGAATACGGTGGTGTCCACAAGAGCCAACTCCTCGTCTTTGATTTTTATGTCTGCTTTAATTTGTGTAACATTAGGTAGTATAAATCTAATACATTTTGTTTTTTTTTCATTTAGAAGTAGATTGTTTACATTGAACCATTTTACCACCTTAGAGATTGCATTGTTTACATCGCCAAAATCGGTTTGTCGTCGCTTTAATTTAAATAAAAGTGACGTGTCATCTGCAAACAATACAACCTCATGATTGTCCCGTACAAGATGGGGAAGATCATTAATATATACTAAAAACAAAAATGGTCCCAGAATTGATCCCTGTGGTACACCCATTTTAACCAGAGAGCCCGGAGAACGCTTCCCATTCGCGTCAACTCTTTGCACTCTGCCACTTAAATAAGAAGTGAGAAAGTCTAGAGCAACGAAAAAATGTTCAACTGTAATTAAAATACAATTTGAAATCACCAATACCGAAGAACGGCAATTTCATATGTAAAGACCTATTATTTGTGTGGGCGAAGGTACGTGGAGCGGGTTTGAAGTATTGCGGATGTGCGCGCATTGTCGATCGGTCAAGAGATGTCAAACGTATTTAGAAAAAAACTGTTTTTAAGTAGGTTTGCTGGATTTTATTAGAATTTAGAAGCGTTTATTTGAATTTAGAAGCAAAGACCGGGAATAGAAGCTTGGAAAAGGCTCCGCGGTAGCGAGCGTCCGGGTGGGGGAAGTTTGCGGCATTCGCGTTTTTGCGTTCTTTTTGAGAGGACGTGTCATTGCCGATTTTGGTAAAATTTGTATTGTTTGCCGGAAAAACACATTAAATTCAGTTTTAGTTGCTGGGATTTTGACCAGCATAAATGAGTTTTCTTGGGGTTCGCAATTGGATACAACTGGTTGTGATGGACTGGAAAACCATGGAAAGCTTATTTATGTCAGTTCCCCTGCAACTTGCATTTTATCAATTGTCTGGTTCCCATAGTACAAGCCAAAGTTTAGTTTGGGGCTAGATAGCGCTGTGTGACATGTCCAGCAATATTTATTTATTTATTTTTAACTATTAGTACGTATCGCATACGTATATCCTGTATAATTTGCTCATTAAGCTAATATTAAGTTACCAAAACACATTTTGCAGAGAGAAGAAAACCATTTTACCAAGTTATTTACTTGTACTGCTTGGTTCCGGCTCTGCATTGGGTTTCTGCATTTAAATTCCATGTTAATTGCTCGTCTCAAGTAGTAGTTGTGTCCATCGTCTGATCTCGACGCGTGTATCGCTCTGTTCTAACAGTTCAAGTACAAGTTGTACAAGTGGTGATCGGTTTACATCCTCCGGATCTGTGTGATTCCCGTCTCGGAGATACATAATCATTCACCTGCCTTGCGGCGCGTGATATTTAACACTGACGGAGCTACATAACGCTAGCTACTAGATTATTTCAAAGTGATGATCAAAGCTTTACAAAATCCCAGGGTATAATGTAGACTGCATAGTACTTTTAAATGTATGACAAAGTAATAATGGCACGTGTTCTACGCAATATTAGCGTGGTTGTAAATCGTGGTGCCATGGATTTGCGCGTCGTTGTGGAGTGCTAGTCTATTAGATGTCGAGAGATGGAGTAGCTCGCAAGTCGCGTGAGATTGATGGAAGTCGTTTGTCGGAGAATCTTTCTGCGGCGCTCCTAATGAAGCCGATTCATCATCTGAAAGTAACAATTAACGCTAACGAGAGCTATTGCAATTACTCCAAAATAAGCCGCTTTGTAAAACTGAAGCTTTAAGAACCTTCCTTTTTTAATTTTCAATAAAAGTATTTTTGTAGATTACAAAATATGGTCTCTCAAGTTTTCCCCTGAGGTATCTCTGATAGCCAGATATACATATAAATGTATATATTTTTTGAACATTTTCAAGTAATTAAATTTAGGAACCACACTCGAGATATAAATTTGATAGATCACATCACCTTTACATGGTAACTAGCTAATGGCCGCGACTTCGTACGCGTTACACTTCTAAATGTGTAGGTAACCTAGAAATAAAGCTAAGTCCCCTGTTGCAACTTGACTTGACACCCAATTTTTATCCCATGGGAACTGATTTATGGGATAAAAAATAGCTTCTGTTGTAATCCAGGTTCTAATCTACGTATATACCAAATTTCATCGAAATCGATTCCGCCGTTACGTGATTGATTAACAAACAAACAAATAAACAAACATCCAAAATTTAACATTTATCATATAAGTATAATGTAAAAAAATTGCACAAAACAATACACATTAAATTAAATTTTTAAGACAAACTAAAAGAAAACTATTTTTTTCTGACCAAAATAAATAAAAATAAACAAATAAATATTGCTGGACATTTCACACAGCGCTATCTACCCCCAAACTAAGCAGAGCTTGTACTATGGGAACTAGATAACTGATAGAATACTTATGTACTGTTTTTTTTTGTAAATACATACTTATAATATATAGAAAAATATCCAGACCCGAAACAAATATCTGTAGATCATGCAAACATTTGTTCCGCGGCGGGAATCGAACCCGCTACCTCCTGCATCTCAGCCGGCTATTCGCCCACTGCCCCACGGAGGTCGTCACACAAAAATGCCTAAACATGAGCAAAATTTTCACTTTCCTGGGGGGCGATTCTACAAAACGCTTACTTATATACTTTTTTATATATACTTATAATATATAGAAAAAACATCAGGACTCGGAACAAATATCTGTAGGTCATGCAAACATTTTTTCCGCAGTGGGAATCGAACCCGCTACCCCCTGTGTCTCAGCCGGCTATTCGCCCACTGCGCCAGCAGGTCGTCATAATGTTCTACTCGTAGTCCTTACAAATTCAAATTTCGAACTCTACGTCCCTATGAGGCCGTGTCCTAAAAGTGCATAACCTCTTTAAGCTTAGAAACCTTCAAATGAGGGACTCATATAGTACGGTGACTTTCGAGACATTCCAATTTTAAAGAATTTGCTTATATTATAAGTTAGTTCAGCCTTATTTTATTAAAATCGGATTGAGTTTTCAAACATATGTCAAAATAAAATGTAATTTAAATCAAAAGTACTACGGGGTACCTATTGATATACTTCGAAGCAAATCACCGCCAAAATAACTTTCTACCCTTTTCTAACCCCGTTAGGGGATAAATTTCAATAAAATACGAAACACGTCTTCCATCAATTCTGTTAAAAAAGTTTTGTGCTAAATTTGAAGTCGATTGGACCAAGGAATCACGTTGTCCCATACAAACGTTGCCCCCCCCCCCTTTTCACCCCCTTAGAGGTAGAATATTGAACAATCCTTTCTTATCGGATGCCTACGTCATACAAAGAACACATCCTCCAAGTTTCAGATCTCTACGACCAGCGGTTTAGGCTGCGCGTTGATCCGTCAGTCAGTCATTCAGGACAAAGCATTTTATAAAATATGTATTTAAATAATAGTTACCAAAATATTTTCTTATTGAAATTTATTGAAATTTATTTTCTACTTTTTTTGTTCAACTAATATATTATTTATTAACTATTTCTTAGTTCGGCTAACTACATAAGCATATTTGTTTTAACTATTTTGGTACATTTTTAGTTTACAAATTTCTAAAGTGTATCTTCTTTATTTTATTCAAAATGGCTTTAATATTATTCAAATAAATTTTTTTTCTTGCAATATTTTAAATTTATATCTCGTAATGGATTGCTTATTTAATTATTTTATATAATTTTCATAGATAATTTATTTAATTGCAAATCGTACAAAACTCCCGAGTTTATCCTGTCAGTAGACTTGCTATCGTATTCGTTAATTTTTTGATTATTAAAATATTTTTTTTTATTATTGAATTATGCTATTTTCATCGATCCTTGATAAGTGTGCAAAATTTCAATGTACCTACTTCGACGTTGAAGTTGTTGAAAATCAAGTTGTGTATGTATGTAAAGATTTCGTTACATAATAGGTACTAAACTAATAAATTAAATTAAATCAAATTAAATTAAATTAAATAGTCATTTATTTCAGATATCCATGATCCATATGTTAATAGAAAATTAAATCCAAATTATATTAAAATTAAATTGAAATTATATCAAAACTAAATCAAATCAAAATTAAATTCAAAAATCTGTGTTGGTTTCTATGTACATTAAATAAATAAATAAAATAATACACACAGAAAATAAAACATAAATAAAAGCGCGTTTATAAAATCATGTGCAAAGATTCCGTTGTATACACACATACAAACACACATACATACAAGCCAAGCTAATAAAAGCGGGCTAAAAAAAATAATTCGTGTCCAGGCGGTGTTGGTGTGATAAGATTCAACAAAGCGGATACACTTCCTCCTTGATACAGTAGCAACTTTTCAAAACTTTATGTGATGCAGTATGTGCGGTCATTCAACCCGAAACTTTGGTTGCGGCTTCGGACTACAGGAGTTTGTTTGAGTTTAGTTGAATGCGCTTGTTCTTAAATAGACTAACGAATGAGTTCTCTCTTCTAGTTTACTACACGAGTTTATGGCTAGACTTGGCGATTCAAATTGACTTTTTCTATACTAGTGGTTTGCCCTGAACTGAGATCTCGCGAGTCTCCCAAAAAACCAAAAAAAAATTGACTCATAACTATTGACTATTAAAATACGAAAGTGTCACAAAATGCATTACGAACCTACTTGACCCACAGTTTCATTCAAATTTCAAGTAACGGGGGTTCATGTAAATTGGATACAATCTTTAGGGATAGATATTGCAGTTATTCTAGCTTTTATACTTTTTCCTATACTTTCATAGCATATAATAATAAAATATATTGTGTGATGCAGACGGGTGTACAGCAACGGTAGCCTGGAGCTGCTGCCGTCGGCGTCGTACCACACCGCGGCGAGCACGGTGCGGTGTCGCGCCTCCAACGCGCACGGCACCGCGCTCTCACGGGACGTCACACTGGAGCCGGGTAAGCGTGCACTATGCCGCTCTATGGGGCTCGCGGCTCGCGATGTTCTTTCCTATATGGTTTTTTCTCGTGTGTCCAGTGGCCGACTTGAACTGGGACGCGGTGATGGTGGCGTCAGGCGCGGCACCGGGCGGCGTGGCGGCGCTGGCGTGCCGCGCCTCGCCCGCCGCCGCGCCCGCCGCGCCCGCGCTCTGGTACCGCGGGGAGCAGGTGCTCAACCTCGACACGCCACGACCCGGTAAGGACCCGGAATCTGTAGCGGAGCGTTCCTCCTATCCTATAAACATATCCCCGCTGATTACGAACGTGAGTAAATATAAAGTTAGAATATCTCGGGCAAGGTGGGCAGATCTGTCCGTGGATGAACTGGGTCTAAGCTGCGTTACCGTAAGGGATGGTAAATGATCAATACAAAAATCTCGTATATACAGGGTGTTTGGTAATATACTGACGATATTCAAGTGACGGCTTCTCAAAACATAAAAAAATCCTAAAAAAACTACTAGTTATTTGAGTATTATCAAATTTACAAGAAATCGACGAAGTTTAGGCGATTAATTCGATATACAACTTACTGCCTACTCTTGCTATCGACCTCCAAAAGTAAAACCCGTAATCGTCGATTGCAATGTAACCCCCCCCCCCCCCTAAAACAACCTTGAATCCCCCCCCCCTAATATAAAATACGAAACCCGTCCTAACCCCCCAATGACGAATTTTACAACACTTCTAACCAAGACAATAATCTAATTTACCTTTCAACCATATACCTAGTCATGATCTTCCTACTTCGTAAATTATTCGACCCTATTAACATCCACCTTAAGAGTGTATTGTGATTAATATTTTTGGCCTCGTGATTTATCTAGTGTTACGGTAGGAACCCACACGTCGCGATATCCGTAATAACTCAGTTTCTTTTAAGGAATTTGAGTCTAGTACCAAAGATCACGCTACCTACTTTATGAGAGAATTAAACCTATCTAAACACATTGACATGCTCGTAGAATTCAAGTTAGTGATAAATTGTGATCTACCTATTGTAAGCTTGGGGTGCCAAAGTTATAGCCTACCCACTGGGAACGTATTGATCCACCTACAAACTGATTATCGACAATTATAATTGTGGCTAAGACACTTGTTAAACTATCTTAGGTCCGCAGCTCCACCACCGCTGAAGACAATGAGACTCGACTACCAGACTGGACATCTCTCTTCCACAAAATAAAAGTATTATTAGGTATACTTAACCTTACATTTGAGACAACATAAAAATTGTAGGTAGTCTGTTGTTCCTACTCGTTATTAAGGGAATTAGAGGTCATAATCTTTTGCAAGGTGTAGATTCTTTCTTGGTTATCTGGCGAATCAGTAAAGTTCTTATTTTTAGAACTAAACCCATTCGATTTTGGCTCTTCGTAGCCTATTCTAAAACTCAACTCTTCGATTCCAATCCTAAGAATCTATTACTATAACCCTTGTATCGATCTGCCAAAACACTCAGCCTTGAAACGTATTAACCCATTCTTAAATTCACTATCAGAATGCACTAAAATGTAGAACTTCGTAAAACACCATAATGATGCAAGTTGTACCATCTTAGTACTTTTCCGGACGGCTAAATAGTTTGCATGAGATAGATAAGACTGCTTTAATTAGCTATCAAAGTCTTTAGTTTACTGTAGTTTGACCATGAATTTTACTTCAATTCATGTTTCTATTACATTTTCAGTTAACAATGCTGATGGATCTTAACGGAATTTCATTTCCTTGGTTCCGTAGAATAGAAAACAGACCTTTTTCATGTATGTGTTTCTAATTAAGCCCAGCGCTTTAGCCTTCAAAGATTATATCAACATCAGATCAACTTACTTAGATTACTCGTGTGCTGTGTGTATTTTGTACCGTCACAAATAAATAAATAAAATAAATATTGCTGGACATGTCACACAACGCTATCTAGCCCCAAATTAAGCAGAGCTTGTACTATGGGAACCAGATAACTGATAGAATACTTATATACTTTTTTTTTGTAAATACATACTTATCATATATAGAAAAACATCCAAACCCGAAACAAATATCTGTAGATCATGCAAACATTTGTTCCGCGGCGGGAATCAAACCCGCTACCTCCTGCGTCTCAGCCGGCTATTCGCCCACTGTGCCACGGAGGTAGTTCCATAAATAAAAACAAATAAATGTTTTTTCTTTCTTTCTTTCTTAGATAAATTACTTCCTTGAATCCGAGCACATTTCATTGTCAAACTTCACAAGTTCCAACTTATGGTTTCAACATTGTATTCAGTCTTACAAAGTGTTTTTTTTTTAACTACCGTCCTTGAAAGCACAATTGCCCTTTCATTTAAGTTGAGTATATTACATGAATTTTGTTCTACATACTGATATATTTTTATACCGTATATTACATTAAAATATTTCTTTTTCCAATGCACAATAACAGATATCAAACTTAGGAATCCAATCTTCCTACCCACAATTTTCTCTTTAACATACTGATATATTTTTATACCGTGTGCAACATTAAAATATTTCCTTTTTCAACGTACAATAACAAGAGATATCAAACTTAGGAATCCAATCTTCCTACCCACAATTTTCTTTTAACAGATAACTCAATCTAAGAAATATTATATCGTCAATAGATTACACATTCCTGTGTCTCTGTTATAACATAAGCTATGTTACCAATAAACCCACCTTTCTTTTTATGACCATAGAAATAGAATAGAAATAGTTAAACAAATCGCCGCCAATACAAACATAAAACGTGAAAGGTTATTTTGTCTTTAGTTTAATATAATCCTGAGCCAATCATTTCTTAAATTATAATACTGATGCCAATCTGTTCGTGCATCTTCTTTAGAATAAATACAATGTAATGGAAAGTATTTCCTAATGCCTGCCATCCCATAATATGCTTTAAATTAATTTGATTATTAGACTATTATCGAATCCACCGTCCCTGATGCGTTTCCTACCCTACCGGTTAACAAGGTTTCTACCGACAACCTTGTTAAACTAAAAGAAAATGCCACGGTAAAACGTCAATCCCCAAAGTTAACTATTAGAAACTTTAGCGCTGACCGTTATTGCGCAGAAGTCAAAAGTAAGGTACCTGAGGGGGGCTAGCGGGATGAAGGGCGGGCGTGCATAGCGCTGATTGGCTCTCCAGTCGCATTCCGTTCCCCGCACTCATACGACGCCCCGTGCACATCCAGTGTACAGTCGCGTTCTTAATTGTATTGTTAATGCTGTTATTTGATTTTTTTTGCTAAATTAACTTAAACACATCATGTTAATTATAGGTACCTACTATAAATCTTTGGACATTGGAATTGGAGATAAACTATTTATTAAAGTATAGGTAATATTATTTGCGTGCGCGACAGTAGACATGCGCAGCTAAGCTATCCTCAACATTTCGTTCAGCGCTAGACTTACTATTTGACATCCCATTAAAATAATGTCAGTAACGTTATTTAGCTAATAATTAATTAAAGTTATAATTGTAATGCGAGCGCGACAGTACCCATGCGCAGCTATCCCCTCCGCGTATTGCTCAGCGCTAAACTTACGTGCCGCTGTTTATATCTTATTTAATAATCACCCCGCAATTCAAAACAATTATTCCCAAATCAATACATGGAATCCAAATTCCACTTACTGTATTTCAGGAACAATCACTTTAACCGTCACTAATTTATCCTACCCTCAAAATAAAATAAAAATCGACTTTTAAAATTTTCCATCCAAAATTACCCCATTTAAAGTTCAATGTAAATAACACGGATATCCAACAATTACATTTAAATTAACACAAATACTTTACTCTGTTTGGATCCACTTCAATATATTCCTGCACGAATCTGGTTACCAAACATTAACACAAGAACAATAATTAAAAATTAACAAGCACGTACCTTGGTATTCTCTGGGTGTCTCAGCAGGCTGCTAGCGAGAAAAAAGCGTCGAGAAAAATGACCACGAGCCAAGAGAGCCCACGAGCAAAGAGCACGACGAAAGCGCGACGAGAAATGACCCCGACGAGAAGATCCTGTGAAAAGAAAGCGAGCTTTTTTTTTTTCTTTTTTTTCGAATGGACTAATCCCGCTGTTGGCCTCTGAGGCCGTGACAGCTTAACCGAACTAAAAGAAAGCGAGCTTTTTTTTTTTTTTTTTTCGAATGGACTTATATCGCTGTTGGCCTCTGAGGCCGTGACAGCTTAACCGAACTTTTGGCGAGCGCAGATGGCGCTCAGCCCTGTAAGTTTTTTAGGCAACTAGCGCAAGGGCACCACTTAGGTACGAACCTCGGCTTGGGCTGTTGCCGGGGTGGGGATAGGAGAGAAACGCCCGGGTACATGTCTGTACCTCGTATAAGCGGCGACTGAAGGGACTCGTCGACCTCGCCGGCGAGGTCGGTGTTTCTGTGAAGTGTTTGCTCTGTCTGATATAGATGACTCACCTTCCGCATTAGCAGAGGTGATTTCGTCATCCGGGTCTCCGAGAACGTGTCTCGGACGACGGAGGATTTTGTTGGCGGGCGGATCCAACGGGTAAACCGGAATGGTGTGTACCAAAGGGTTCGGATGATTAGGGGCAAGTTCATAAAACCGCTTGGAAGCGAGCTTCATGAACCTGGCTATTGATTCTAGTTTCAAATCGCGATGTAGGTCTTTATTGCGAAAGTACCAGGGCGAGCCTGAGGCTTTTCGCAAGAAGCGATTTTGAATAACCTGAATGGCACCAACTTTAGGAGAGTGGGCAAATACTACAGATGAGTATGTCATAATGGGGCGAATGCACGCTTTGTAAAGAGTCACCTTATTTTTAAGGGACATTTTACTTTTCGCGCCTAGAAGAGAGGACAATCGTCCTAGGGTGAACTTTGCTTGGTTGCACCTCTTAGTGATGTGCAACCTAAAGGAAAGACGCCTATCGAGGATGACACCCAGATATTTGGCTGATGGGGCCCAGCGAATGGGCTGGCCAAATAGAGAGATCGGTTTGGGAGTGAGGTTTCTCCGTGAGAAGTACACTGCTGTACTTTTCGACGGGTTTACCTCGATCCGCCACTTGCGGAACCAAGTGGCTAATGAGTGAAGGGCAGCCTGCAGCCTTATACCCACCCGATCAGGATTCCGATTGGATGTGTACAAGGCTGTGTCGTCTGCGTATAGGGCTATTTCCACTTGAGGAGTGCGGGGGATATCGCTGGTGTACAGCGTGAACAGGAGGGGGCCGAGAACGGAGCCTTGAGGGACTCCTGCTCTGACTGGTCTAGGACTAGAGAGAGTGCCTTCCACGGTGTAGCGAAAGCTGCGACCTTGTAAGTAGTCTCGTATGATGAGCACGAGTCTGTCTGGGACTCCGAGTTTGAATAGCTTGTAGATCAAGCCGTTGTGCCAGACTTTGTCGAAAGCTTTCGCTACGTCGAGGAAGACGGCACCAGTATCTGAAGGCCAGGTACTTTGCCAGTTGGAGAGGACATGCTCCGTTATGCGGAGCACCTGTTGTGGGCATGAATGTTGGGCTCGAAAGCCAAACTGCTCGTCGGGAAGGAGTTTGAACTCATTGACATGAGCCCAGAGGCGCTTCATTAGAAGACGCTCATATATCTTGCCTAGACTATTAAGTAGACTAATGGGACGATAACTAGTTGGATCATTTGCCTGTTTGCTGGGTTTTCGGATGCCAATGACGTTGGCTTCCTTCCAAGCATCAGGGAAGGTGCAAGTTTCCATAGCCGCATTGAAGATGCAGACTAGGATGTGGATAAGGGGAACAGAGAACTGTTTGAGTACTCTGTTAGAAATGCCGTCGGGGCCGGAGGATTTCTTTGGGTGTAGGGCCTTGATAGTGTCAAAGACTTCAGAGGGCTCAATCGGATCAAGTGGGGAAGTAGGGGGTCGGGAGGCTAAGCGGTCAACCTCGCTGTTCACCGTATGGAGGTGAACAGGGTCGACGGGTTCGAGACTGGGCGAGCATTGAGATTCGAGTGTTTCAGCCAGGAAATCGGCTTTTTCCTCGTCTTCGAATGCTGGAGGGTGATTGGGTCGGATAAGGGGAGGCATCGGAGCGAGAGCGTCCGCTTTCATGGAGCGAGCTAACCTCCAGTAGGCCAGATGGCTAGGCTCGATCCCCGAGAGCAGGCTCTCCCACTCACGATTGCGATGTTCTTTAATGCGCTCTCTCACCTCACGGTGCAGGGAGCGCATTAAGACTCGATTGTCGTTAGTGGGGCAGCGACTATGAAGTCTAACTGCGGCGTTAGCTTCAGTCATCAGCCGTCTGATATCATCTGGCAGGGGGCCCCGGTGGTCATCCACTACGGGCACCTGCTTTGATGAGTCTCTGACTGAGTTTGTGATATGTGTGGTAAGGGCGTCAACCGCTACCGTAATATCACCAGATGTCCGAATGACAGAAGGGATCCTATCTAGGTCAGTCGAGTGCGCAGACTTGAGGGCTTTCTCAAGTTTATGCCACTCTACCACAGTCTTGGTGGCAGGGGGCTGGTCAGTGGGAGGGCCGAGTAAGAGCATTACCGGTCGATGATCGGAATCGAGCTCATGAATGACTTCGATTAAGCGTAGCCGAAGGGCTACGTTTTTGAGAAGTGCAATGTCAAGGAGCTCGGGGAAGAAAGCGAGCGTAGCCGCTCCGTCGTATTTAAGGCGTTCCGTTCCTTCCCCCCCGTTCCTCAGCCATCGAACCGCCGACTCCGACCTCTAGCGGCGAATAGCGAAAACTATATCCATAGATGATAAATTATTTTATACAAACACTAAATTTATTCAAAAGTAAACAAATGGCTTCACGTAATTCATAGAAAAAATGCACGATCAATTATTTTCTGTTAATAATATTATTATTTTGTAATATCACGAAGTTTCATATTAATCCCCCCCGAATTATGATAGCATAGACAAGATTCCGTTCTATCCAGCTTCACACCAACCTACATGATATCGCCTTCTACATGCATACCCATAATGGCGTGTAGTAAAACCTATTCCATAGACAACTTAATAGTCAGGCGACCCCCTACCGGCGAGTAGCGGAACTACTCCCATAGACGATAAATCATTTTGTATAATCTCCACGTCACTTCATCCAACAGCAACTGTCATCTAGCGTCATGATAGTATGTCAACTTACAATTTATCTAGATCAAACACTTCATACAATAAATGAGTAATTCAGGAGATGGCGCTAGGCGTTATAATATATTGAAGCTTTTTCCAAATCCCAGATTAATTTAAATACGTAATGACTGAATGAACAAATATGTGCTATTCAAAAATATTAATATATTATAATATTACAAAGATGAATGTTATCTTCCGAATTTGCTACCGTGGAGGAACCATTGAGGTCCGGCCAGTTACAGCAAGAGTAGGCAGTAAGTTTTATATCGAATTAATCTCCTAAATTTTGTCGATTTTCTTTAAAATTTGATAATATAATTAGTGGTTTTCTTATCGAGAAGTCTTTTTTTATGTTTTGAGGAACCGTCACTTGAATATCGTCGGTATATTACCAAACACCCTATATAATACTAGCTGACGTGCCTGCGGCTTCACACGCATGGTTTGTAAATAAAAACATTACCATCCTTCTGCGCAGTTGGGTAAAAAGTAGCCTATGTTACTTAGAGATAATGTAGCCTTCTAATGGTGAAAGAATCTTTGAAATCGGACCAGTAGTTTCTGAGTTTGTTCGTTACAAACATACAAAAATACGAATCTTTCCTCATTATAATATTAGTATAAACGTACTTCAGCCAGCACTAATCAAACAATGGAAATTATCTAGGCTGGTGAATCACACTTCTTCGATCAAAAAAATGTCGCTACGGAGCTGGACGCAAATAAATGTATCTGTCGTATTGTTACACGTGCCGCCTCGTCTTGACCCAGCCTCCCCCAGCCGTAACTCACGTCGCGGCATTTTCTTAATTAATACTGAACCGAAATGTTTCATGCGGTGGGGAAGTTGGACGTATATATGGTGGAAGCTATGTATACGTTGCCAGAAGTAGGTAGGTAACTTGTGAGCATAGTGTTACGCCGAGGCTGTTAAACAATGAGTAATAATCGAACCTTCTCGAACGCTTTTGTCTTGCTGTGTTATTGTTGCTATTGTTTGTGGTTTCGCAGAATGGGGAGTGGCCATTGTGTCGAGGGACCGACCCTTTCCTGGAAGGATCGACATCGTTCTCGAACAATCGAAATGTATGCGATATAAATAGGCCGAAGAGATGGCCGGACAGTCAGTCTCAGTCGGTGAGTGAGCAGTGAGTGAGTCTCAGCGAGGCCCTGGAGGACTGACGTGGAGAAGGGTCTCGCGTGAACAGTAGTTGCTCGCAAGTCAGTCTGGATTAAGCTATACTGCGATCATTTCGGTGACTTTAAGTGCTGCAACAGTGGTGTGAATTATTGTGTTGTGATTACGTGTGACCAAGTTCGTATATTCATCGTTTAGTGCTGAATAAAAGTGTCATTTTGGTTGGATCGATTCCCATTATTTTATCCCGAACCCTCAGCTCGTAACAATTTGGTGTCAGAAGTGGGATAAAATAATGCCGGTTCTGCCAAAGGATAACGTGGACGGTGTCCGGACGAGAGGTCAACGACAACAGGAATTGGATGAAAGGCGGCTTGGGGAGTCTCCGGTTCAAGAAGCTCGGCAGAGTCGTCAGTCGATGGAGATAGAATCAGCCGCCACCGAATCATTTGGAGCATCATCATCATCATCATCCGTGGGGCAAGCTCCTGTGACAGGCGATCTTGCTGCTATTATGGCCATGCTTTGTCGTCAACAAGAAGAGCAGCGACGTTGGCAGGAAGAACAGCGACGTCAGGAAGAAGAGCAGGCTCGGTTGCAGGAAGAACAGCGACGTCAGGATTAGGAAGAGCAGCGTCGTCAGCAAGAAGAGCAGGCTCGGTTGCAGGCAGAACAGTGACGTCAGGATAAGGAAGAGCAGCGTCGTCAGCAAGAAGAGCAGGCTTGGTTACAGGAGGAAGAACGCCGTCAGCATTAAGAAGCGTCGTCAGCAGGAAGAGCAGGCTCGGTTGCAGAAGGAACAGCGACATGAACAGGTGGAGCAGACTCGGTTGCAAGAGGAACAGCGACGTCAGGATAAAGAAGAGCAGCGTCGTCAACAGGAAGATCAGCGACGTTGGCCATAAGAGCGTGCTCGACTGATGAATCGTTCGGTTCATCTGGAAAGGAATTCCAGGAAGTGAAAGAACAGATAGAAATCATGAGAGCCGTGTTTTGGAGGCTGGAATTGGGATCGCTGATGAGAAAGGGACTCTGGGTGTCCTGAAGTACTGGAGACGGCAATGTGGCTCCTCTAGTTGCTACATCTTCAGCGCGAGGTGCGCCTAAAATTGTTCGTGTTGATCGACTGCCGCGATATGGGGCTAAGAATGCTCGGGACGAGCATGTTTTAGGAGGGGGCAGTGTTACGCCGAGGCTGTTAAACAATGAGTAATAATCGAACCTTCTCGAACGCTTTTGTCTTGCTGTGTTATTGTTGCTATTGTTTGTGGTTTCGCAGAATGGGGAGTGGCCATTGTGTCGAGGGACCGACCCTTTCCTGGAAGGATCGACATCGTTCTCGAACAATCGAAATGTGTGCGATATAAATAGGCCGGAGAGATGTCCGGACAGTCAGTCTCAGTCAGTGAGTGAGCAGTGAGTTAGTCTCAGCGAGGCCCTGGAGGACTGACGTGGAGAAGGGTCTCGCGTGAACAGTAGTTGCTCGCAAGTCAGTCTGGATTAAGCTATACGTGCGATCATTTCGGTGACTTTAAGTGCTGCAACAGTGGTGTGAATTATTGTGTTGTGATTACGTGTGACCAAGTTCGTGTAATCATCGTTTAGTGCTGAATAAAAGTGTCATTTTGGTTGGATCGATTCCCATTATTTTATCCCGAACCCTCAGCTCGTAACAATAGGAAAGATATAAAAAGGAGAAAAAAGCGTCAGGCGGACTTTACATAGAAAAGTAAGTGGACATGGCACGTTTCATTTTGGAACTCGCAACTCGCGGTTCGAGAATGTCTGTTTAGGGACGAGTCGCGCGCAGCGCAATGCAGCGCAGCGGTGCATCGGTGTCGGTGTGTCGGTGTCGGCGGGAACCTACACCTTCATCAATTTAAAATATTTTGCTGAGCTTGATCTCATTATAGCACTGTAAATCTATCCAAATATTAGATTAATATCTCGAAAAATAAATAACATTTCATTGATTAAAAACAGGTCCGACGAAGGAAACTTTCAGAAAACACTTTATCATGGGGGAATTTCTCATCTCTAATAAGCTAGACGTTTTTGCTCGGTCTCATATTTATATCGCTGCGAAGTGATATTAATTAAAGCAATATCTCATTTGTGACTAAAGACGGGGGGGTTCAGATGGAGGGGTAGTGTTTCACGGAGGGAGAGGAGTGCAGGGAAGTGATGAATGGTCTCGGATAAGAAGTTATTATAATCAAGCTAAAGTGGATTAGCGCGTCTTGCAGCGTCGAGGCATATTATTACGTGTAGTATAATTACCAAAATTTATCAAATACTACATCGAAACACTCAAATCAAAACTAAGACGTATAGCATACAACTTCGGAGGGTCTCTGTTGTCTTCAGACTCTCGCTACATAGTCGCAGGCGACACGCTGCTGATCCGCGACGTGACAGCGGCGGACGCGGGCCCCTACTCCTGCCTGGCGCGACACGCGCTCACCTCGCTCACTAAGCGCTCGCGGCCCGCGGACCTCTCCGTGACCGGTGAGTAACACCAGCGGACAGCACGTAAACCGTGAGTAGAGGCGATCTGGCGACTACAAGCATTGTGTTCGCAGCTGCGTCCGCGAGCTCAGCCCCGCGCCTGGCGCCAGCGCTGGCCGAGCTGTCGGTGGCGAGCGGCGACCGATTCTGCCTGCCCTGTGTTGCATCCGACCATCCACCACCGCATTACACGTAAGATCTTACGATCGGTTAAAAAGTAGCCTATGTCACTATTATTTCATAATTGTGACCTCCGTAACATCCTTAGTCTAAGACTAGGTATGTTACGGAGCTTGTTTTAACGGAACCAAACTTAGAGTCGGAGGTTTTCAATTTGGTTTGTCGGAGTCGGAACCGGAATCGGATTCGGAGTCAGAAGTGATTCAATGAATTAGTTCCAAATAACACTTGATTTTGGCTTCATTGTCCAAATCAGCAGATAACTTGAATTGAAACGCCGCACAAAATAAAACAAATGATCTAGAAAACTTTCGTGATTTATTTCAATCTTTATTATAAATACGGGATTTATCACGTACCGTCACGTATATATCAGTGCGAGGCAAGACGTTATTCGGAGCGGATCTCACTCACCCTTATAAAGGTACCCATGAAGGCCGCCCATTGTCATTGTACTTTATTTAGCTTAAATTAGTTTTTAAAGTATTTCTGGTGTACAATAAAGAATTATTCTATTCTATTCTATTCTAAGGTTCACGGATTGAACCGAAACATTGTCGGTCCAAACACCGATAAGACGGTACGTGATAAATCCGTATTTATAATAATGATACAAATAATCTGTATTGCATAACAAACAACAAGTGAAAGAGAAATCGACGACAGAAAGCGCGTGAGGAAGGGGGTTCCCCGCGCGACATGAATAAGCCTACTAGCTTCCGTCAGCGGTTTCGCACGCATTGTTTGTTAACAAAAAGTATACTATGTGTTAATCTAGGTTATAATCTACGTATATACTAAATATTATCGAAATCGGTTCAGCCGTTACGACGTGATTGAGTAACAAACAAACATCCAAACTTTCGAATTTATAATAATAGTGTGATTCATACATGCTGACCGCCGCCACCGCTATGGGCTAAGCTTTTACCTCCGATATAAAAGTGTCGGAGCCAAAGTCGGAACTGGAGGTGGAATATTAATCGGAAGTTCCGACTTATCGGAGCCGGAGTTGAAGCTCCGTAACATCTCTGGTCTAGATACCCTTTCCAAAACATTATTATAAATACGGGATTTATCACGTACCATCATTTCCAAAACACTTTCGCCCTACAGATTTGTACTAACAACACTACTATAATCTTGTCGTCAGAATGTGTCGGGTATTCAATGATGTGTTAGTCAAATGTCAAAAATGATTATCAATAACCTACCTAAATTGAAAAGAGACACTCTGCCCACTCTTACGAAGCAGTAGTCCAAACACTCTGTTTTATCTCATAACTTCTAACGTCGAGGTTGGCTAGGAATTTTATGTTCGTTGTCGATAGACCACGTGGTAAATTTATAGCATGTGTCAATCCCATACATTTCCGGGCGTATCGACTAGCGTCATCGCTTATCGACTGTAACTTGGCTAAGCCCTCTGCTCGTAGATTATAATATAATTTTTAACACACATGCTCGTAAAGTGAGCCTTAATTCATCGTTCTTAGGGCCATAAACCGAACTATAACACACACGTACATAATAATATTACACACTAGTTCATAATAGAATTATCCCTACAATGTTACGTTAGTACCTAACTGCAAATTATATGCGAGTGAACAGAGCATTTTCAATTTAACAGGGTAATACAGTTTTGTAAAACATTTATTATTATTAAATTATTTATATTTCATAATAATTTGTTATAAAATATTTGCATTTTATCACTAAAATTATAATTTGAAGTACTCTGTATGGCTATATGTAATCAATCAGCGCGTGCAACAATATCGTTTTGAAAATTCTACATTCCAACCAATTGTTTTAATAATTTGATGTTTAACGATTTATGTAATACATGTTTGTTTTTTCCTCGCCAGTGTGTTGAAAAAGTGCGTATGAAACTCGTGAGCAACTTGCTCACTAGACACGGCTGATTTACGCCCTCGGCTACGGCTCGGACTGCAACCCATCGCCTCGTGTATAATGAGCAACTTAGCTCACTTGTATCATATCATAATATACTATAAGTTTATTTTTATTATCGTATTGCTCGTAATGTTTTGTGATATAGACATGTTTTGGAGTATACGTCTCAACTCTGCAAATAATGTGTAGTATTGATCAAAATTATTATCTTTGTGTGTCATCTTAAATAAAATTATAATAACTAAAATAACCAATTATTTTCATTATCAAGTTGAACAATTTTATAAACGAAATGTTAGTAAACTTGTTCTTACTCGGTTATGTTGCTAAAATGTCGATATAAGTAGGTAGAATAGAACAGGTTTAGAATATGGTTTGTCTATAAATATTTATCACTCAGTTTTCGGAAGCTGTGTTCACACACGATCCTCGTGCCAGCAGGTGGTACCGCGAGTGGAACGGTCGCCTGCAGCCGGTGGAGCCGGAGGGCGGCGCCGGCGACGGCCCGTGGGCGTGGGCCGGCGGCGCGGCGCTGTGTGGTCGCGCGCGCGACGCGCTGGCGGGCGCGTGGCTGTGCAAGGCGTACAACGTGTTCGGCGATGCCACGCTGCAGTTGCGCCTCGACGTTGCCGACGCACTCACCGTTACCGTCACGCCCAGCGTAGTGGTACGAACGCGACGACCGATCGCATTTGCCCGCTTTGCTCTTGTGCGCTTAGATCGTTAAGCCTGTATGCAAAAACTGGTTGTTATAACTAGTGGTTCGCCCTAACTGAGATCTCGCGAGTCTCCGATTAAAATAAATAAATATTTTGTGTAATCTTTGACCATAAAAATAATGCCACGTAGTAAATAACTAAATCACTTGACCTACAGTTTCATTCAAATTACTGGTAACGGGAGTTCATGTTATTTCGTTACGCTTTTTTGGGGTACAAATTGCAGATATTCTGGATTTCAGACTTTTGTCTATATTTGTGTTTGTACACGCATACTAAATTATAACACTGTGGGGTAATTGGTGTAAACTGTGAATTTTGTCAAAGTTTTGTTTTTATTATGGCTAATAACTCAAAAACTACAAAAACTGAACTAAAAATAAAAACAGGGTTAAAATGTACTAATGAAGGCCTTTCATTTGACGTTGCACTTGGCCTAAAAGTCTCATTTTAATTTTTTTTACCCCTCTTCAACCCCAATATCACAACAACCCCCTCCCTCCCATATGTTTAGCTCATTTAGTCATTTAGACAAAATTGTGCCAGCACTATCTACCTGTATACTAAATTTCACGATGATCGGATAAACGCTTCGAAAGTTATCCTCGGACAAACAAACATAGGTACATACATACATACATACAAGGCCGATTTGCCCAAGTTGACTTAGAGATCTCACTTCGCATCAATAATTGTAATTTTAGTGTTATGCAACAGTTACGAAAAAAATTTAAGATTTTCAAAATAATACCGAAATTTACCGGACGAGGTGAGAAAAGTTGCGGGTTGACATGAAAAACATTTATTTTACGTTTATTTAAAAGCTTTTTCAAACTTTTGCGACCACTGTACATAATTACTGATTAAAACGGGTACAGTCCGCCCGTAACCACGGCTGTTGCAACACAGCCGAAAAGTCGGGTTATTAAATAAAAAAAGCTGATGTTTGTTTGTTTAAATTTTACTTGTACCTTACAAGCGTTGCAGCCGTTTGTTTGTGCCAGGCTACGGATAATAATGTTATTCGTAGATGCCGGGTTATATTAAAAATAAATATCTTTTATTAAGTATCGCACCATTGAGGTCGTGGTTCCAGAGATTAGAGACAATATTCTGGTCATGTGCAGATAGCGGACACGGGCAGCACGGTGCGGCTGAACTGCTCGGCGTCGTCGCGCGGCGCGGTGCTGACGTGGCTGCACGATGCGGCGGCGGCGGGCGCGGGTGCGACGCTCGTGCTGCGTGACGTCACGCGCGCGGCGCGCGGCATCTACCAGTGCCTCGCGCGCACGCCCACGCAGCACGCGCAGGCCACCGCCGAGATAAGGCTAGGAGGTATTAGTTATTTTTGCTTTAGCTTTTTCCGATCTGAACTCTTTGCTCGGATGCTCCCCTGATGTAACTGTTGTGTACGCGTCTTCCCGTAACTTAATTATGTACCTAAGCAGTTTGGTTTGCAGATGGAATAAATGATTCTTCTGATGTTCTCCGAATCTTCTTTTGATTTGCAGAAATCAACTTTTAAGGTTTTTCGTTACAACTCACTCTAAACTTTATTGAATACAAAAACAAACATCAATTTCGTGTCAGAGTAATCGAATTGGGTAAACAACTTTAACTTGTAGGTACGATGTAGACTTCGGAGTACCGACGGAGACAATCGAATAAAAACAAAGTGATAATAAAAATGATACGACCGCGAAATCCAACGGTAAAAAGTGATTTCGATAGAGCTTAGGGAAGGTCGGGAAAGGACAGGACTCAATCAATCTCAGTATAGTGTCGTCTTCGGAATCAATCAGCGACAGTCGTCGCGCAGCATTGTGCCGCCGCCGGCGGTGGACAATGGGACGGGGACTCGGGACACAACAATGTTATTGTACGACCTCGGCCCGACCCCGCCGAGAGTAAACACAGATATTGCATGGAGTGGAGACCTGTTCTGATTGAAATTGATTTTGTGGGGAATTAACATCTACATAGAAACCATACTGATTCTAGTCGGTAGTTTTAAACCTTGGGAACGCAACCTACTTGATGTCGTATGATGTTTTGAACAATAGCGGGTTCGATTCCCGCCGCGGAACAAATGTTTGCATGATCTACAGATATTTGTTCCGTGTCTGGGTGTTTTTCTATTTATTATAAGTATGTATTTACAAAAAAAAAGTATATAAGTATTCTATCATTTATCTGGTTCCCATAGTACAAGCTCTGCTTAGTTTGGGGCTAGATAGCGCTGTGTGAAATGTCCAGCAATATTTATTTTATTTATTTATTTATATGAAATGTTCTAAATGATAAGGTTGCATAATCGGTTTTTGTAGAGGGTAATCGGAAATAAGATAGAACAGTAATGTTTTAAATGAGCAAACGATACTAAACCTGTGGGTCCTATATCGGGAAACGTTAATAACAAATTGTGGGAGTTGTCGCTCGCCGCGGCCCGAGGCCCGAGGCCCGAGGCTCGAGGCCCGAGGCTCCGACGCTATGTTCACTATTCAATGTAGTACGATACACGAAGGGGCACTTACCGCGCGATCGCTTTCAACAAGAACACGGATAAAGGCACTTCAGATCTCTCTCGAAGTTATATTCGTTGTGACCGGTCGGGACGAGCTAGCTATCGGAGACAAGGCATTGTGTCAACTACATGGATCAATCTTCTTTTACAATTATTAAATAGCGCGGAGTTTTAATTCCATTGTACAGTTGTATTGATGTCAAAAATGTGTTTTAGGGGGGATCAATCTGCAGTCAGCAATTATTTGATGACAACATTGCTGATTAAGTATCTAGTATTTAAGATTGAGGGCCCTATTAATGATTTATTTATTTACTAGCTGTTGCCCGCGGCTGTGTAGGTAACCTAAAAAAAAACTAAACTCGCTGTTGCAACTTGACTTGACACCCCATTTTAATCTTATTTATGGGATAAAAAGTATGTGTTAATCCAGGTTATAATCTACGTACATACTAAATTTCATCGAAATCGGTTCAGCCGTTACTACGTGATTGAATAACAAACCCACAAATAAACAAACATCCAAACTTTCACATTTATAATTGATCGAGCAAAGCGAGATCTCCAATTTGGAGATTTAGACAACTTGGGTAAATCGGCGTTGTATGTACCTATGTATTTTTGTTTGTCCGGGGATAACTTTCGAAGCGTTGATCCGATCATCGTGAAATTTGATACATTGGTAATGATGGCACAGTTTTGGTGTGACTAAATGAGCTAAAAATGTTGGGGGGTTGTTGAGACATTGGGGTTCAAGAGAAGTAAAAAAAAATATGAAAGTGAGACTGTTAGGTCAATTGGGACGTCATATCTGCATTTTTAAGTCAAATCAGCTAAAAAGTGCATTTATCTGGTTTTCGTTGTAAGCCGACGATATAAAAGGTCTTCGTTAGTACATTTCAACCCCGTTTTTATTTTTAGTTTAATCTATTTATTATTTTTAGAATTATTAGCCATCATAAAAATAAAACTTTAACAAAATTCACAGGGTACACCAGTGACCCCACAATGCTGAAATTTGGTATTCGTGTCGCTTTAGTAACACAAATATAGGGAAAAGTCTGAAATCTAGAATAACTGCAATTTCTACCCCTTAAAAGACAAACCAAATTACATGAACCCCCGTTACCTCTAATTTGAATGAAACTGTAGGTCAAATTAATTGGTTAACCATTTCGTGGCACTAATTTATTAGTCAAAGATTAAGGCCGGCATGCACAAAGATCACTAAACGTATTTAGCGACTAAACATGTTTAAATTTGACGTATTTGTATGATATGATAACTCCATAAATCATGTTTAGCCACGTTTAAGCATCGTTGTGCAATTCGCCCTAAGAATAATATTTATTTTGTTGCGAGATCTCAGTTCGGGGCGAACCACTAGTATGTATTAGTGTGATTGATTTATTGATGGAGCGAAGCGAGAGTAGGTAGTGATGCCACAATTTTGGTGTGACTAAATGAGCTAAAAAGGTGGAGGGGTTGTTGGGTTCAAGAGGGGTAAACAATGTCCAAAATGAGACTGTTCAGTCAAATGCCACGATTTTTTGGCATAAAAGGTATTTGTAAGTACATTTTGCCCCGTTTTTATTTTTAGTTTACACTTTGTAGTTTTTAAATTATTAGCCATAATAAAAACTGAACTTTGACAACATTTACAGGGTACACCAGTGACCCCATAGTACTGTAATTTGGTATGCGTGTAGCTTAAGTGATACAAATATAGGAAAAAGACTGAAATCTAGAATAACTGCAATTTGTACCTCAAAAAAGGTATCCAATCTACAGGAACTCCCGCTACCTGTATGTAACTGTAGGTCAAGTTAATTGGTTATATTTCGTGGCACTATTTTGATAGCAAAGATTACAAATAACATTTGTTTTTGTTTTTATGAGAGACTCGCGAGATCGTTACAATACTGTGAAGTGAATTATTAATTTAAAAAATATATAAATGATTGTATAAGAGATAATTATATAAAGAGTCATAATAAAAAGGCCACGATAAAATATAAATAATAGACAAAAAAACAATAATGACGATAGTATAATAGTTTTAGCTTACGTTAAATAGATTATCAAAACAATGAAAGCATGCATAATAAATAAATATATACAATAGACAAGAAGTACCCATATTAACAGTGGTTAGGAATCAAAACATAAATAAAAATTAAAAACATTCTGTGCCACATTACTTAGTACATACTTTAGTAGACAAAACAATAAAAAGAGAACTAAAAAATTAAAAGACGTAGGAACAAAATTTATTCGGGTTCGTTGGGGCAGCAGTAAGTATAGAAAACTGATTTCATACCTATACTTAAGCGTAATCACGGAACAGACTTTTGCAAGTCTATTAGGTGTCTCTTAAACTTTATTCTGAAGTTGGGCTTACTTAGCAGATCACGTAATGGTGGAGGGAGGGAGTTCCAGCATTTAGTGGCACAGAAACGAAAACTACCCCGAAATGCAGCAGAGCCGTGTCGTGGTGTACGTAGTAATAAAGATGAAGCACGTATTGCATATCTATTGTGATCTTGAACCCAATCAAGTTTAGAATAGAGATAGTACGGCTTTTGGGTCTTCACCACACCAAACATTAAAGTTGCAAGATGCAGATCTCTCCTGTGCTTCATATTTAATATATTATGCTCATTCAGGAATGGTGTTATATGGCTACGTAAAGGAACATCAAAACAGAATCGTGCACAAGCGTTTTGAACTCTCTAGATTAGACGAGATGTTTTAGAGAGCAGGCGGGGACCATACACACAGTCAACGTAGTTAAACCTGGAAAGCACTAATGAGTCCACGAGCATAGTACGGAGGTCTGGACTCAAATCGTTTCTTACTTTATATAGGACTTTTAAGCGATAAAAAGAATTTCTAACAGACTCGGATACGTGGTGTTCGAACCTTAACTGTTCATCTAGAATAAGACCAAGATTCTTAGCTTCGTAGACTCGCTCGATTATCTCCCCACTAATAACCAATTGCGGATTTAAATTAGTTATTTTCATAATTTGATTTTTTGTACCAAACATCATATACTTAGTCTTCCTAGCATTTAGTAGTAAGGAATTTGATACAGCCCAGTCTTGAATCCTTTCCAAATCTTGATTAAGTTTACTTTCTGCATCTCTTATATCCTCTGGTTTAAACGATAGGTACATCTGAATGTCATCGGCATAGATATGGAACTTGCAATGTTGGATGCAATTTACAATATCAGCGCTGTATAGGATGAATAGAACTGGGCCGAGAATGGAGCCTTGTGGGACCCCTCTAGTCACTTTACGCATATCGGAAGTCGTAGCTAACCCTTCTTCCTTCTTTTCTTTTCCTTCTTGATTTCTACAAGTTGTTCACGATTACTCAGATATGTATCAAACCACCTAATAGTATTGGAATCAAAACCATAGAAATTTAGTTTAGATAAAAGAAGAGATATTATGTTAATCGAATCGAAAGCACGTGAAAAGTCTAGAAGAACCAAGATCGTGCCCTTACCCTTGTCTTGAGTTGCAAGAATATTGTCCGTTACGTCCAATAGTGCGGTATTCGTTCCTCTACTTTTTCTAAAACCTGATTGAAGATCAGGTAAAATGTTATGAATTTCCAAGTATTCAGTCATTTGAGTACATACCACCTTTTCCAGTACCTTAGATAGGCAGGGCAAGATACTAATGGATCGCAAGTCTTTCAATTCAATAGGGTCGGGGATCTTTGGTATAGGCTTTACTACAGCTTTTTTCCAGATCGTGGGAAAGACTGCAGAGACGAGTGACCTATTAACAATAGCTGTAATAGTATTCAAGCTTTGAGGAAGCGTCAGCGTGATCATATCTAAGGAAATTTTGTCAAACCCAAGAACGTTTGATTTAATTTGTTTTTAAATTTTTAATACAATTGATGAATCTATTGGTTTTAGAGAAAACGTGGCTGTACAATATTTATGAAATTCAAAATAAGTCAGGTCAGAAATTTGAATACAGGAATTACCAGATACGTTAAGGAAGTGATAATTAATTATGTTAGGATTATCAAATAGGGTAGGCAATTCCATTGATTTTGGCGGTAGGATATTTGATTTTAAATTCTTCCATAGAGCTTTAGAATTATTGATATTGTGGTTAATGTTCTGTTCAAAAAATGCCTTTTTCTCGCTATGTAATGCAAATATAACATGTTTCTTTAGGTCCTTATAAAGGAGTTTATGACTTACAAGTTTAGTCTCACGAAACTTAGCGAGTGCTGCGTCACGGAGACGCATCATAAGCTTAACATTATCAGTAAGCCACGGACTAGGTAATTCTTTTATGATTGTCGACTTGATTGGAGCATGCAAGTCGAATAGTAGCGTAATTACGTCGTTAAAATCCGCTATCATACTATCAACGTGGTCTCGCGTGTTAATGTAATCCCATCGAATCTATTCTAAGTCGCTGGTGATCAGATCGAAGCAGATATCTTTAATTGGCCTAAAACTAATGAACTTTGGTGTAGTTTTTGGTTTTTTAAAATAAAATTCGCACGTTATAAAAGCATGGCCAGTCTCTGACCCTATAGGTTCAACACATACATTGCGTGGTCGCACGTTAGAACAGACCACGTCGATAAGTGTTTCACTGTGATCTGTAAAATGAGTGGGATTCTGTATCACCTGTTTTAACTCTGTACTGACTAGAAACTCATTGAGAAGTTTTGTTTTAACGTCATCACCATTCATCATATCGATGTTAAAATCACCCAGAATAATCATACTATCACAGCTAGAAAAAAATGCAACAGAGTCCATTAAAGCCTCGAGAAATTCGTTCACTTTTACCCGTTGCGAACGATACGCAGTGCCTATTACTATCTTAGAAGACTTTATAGTAAGTGTGAGTCACATCTGTTCTACATTAGGGTTAATGGGGTGAGCACGTATTCGCACGTTAACACCGCGCTTGATATAAAAACCAACGCCTCCACCACGACCGTCCCGCATGCTGACTGGACGTGGCGTGTAACGCAGTCGATAATTGGGCACGAAGGGGGCGCGACCTATCTCTCCCTCTCTTATCCAAGTCTCATTAATTGCCCCGATATCCATTGAGTACTTAAGCATAGTTGCAATAAAATCATCATGACCTGTACCCAAGGAACCAGCATTATGAAGACCAATCTTGAGAAATTTGTTGTTACCCATTTTTAAAAACAATGGTTATACTATAAATAAGTTTTATTGAAGAAAAGTGTAAACAAATTACAATGCTGGCTGTTAGAAAATAGTTATATGACATATACGGTACATAATAATATAATGATTGGTAAATAATATATGAAACTAGATACAAATAAATAATTCGATATTTTGTAAGTAAATATGATAAGACATGGGATAAAGTGACAGGATATTCCGGGCAGCATACGCCACGCATACACGATAACAAGCAGACACAGGGTCGTCCGTACAAAATAACATGTTTTACAAAAATATAGTAGAACATAAAACAAAGAAATAGAATATTTACACAGAAAAAATTATAGGCAAATAATGACTGCTCAATTTTAATTAAAATTATGAAAAACAAAATTTTAAGTTTCAGTAAGTTAGGAGTATGTAAGTTAATACAATACATGATTGCAATATTGATAATGAGCAGAAGTATAACATATTGCCATGACAGATAAGACAGAGAGACAGATGGTCGACTCATTCAAACAGAGGTTTTGGGAAAAATTCGTTCCAAGTCCATATCATTTCTGATTCTAAAATAAGGAGCACCGTGCTCCTCCTGACAAAGATGCGTCCTTCTTTTGACCAGCAATATTTCCATGCAAGTTTACGGCACTCCTCTCTGGCCTTGGCGAACATTTGCCCATTTAATTTTGTAAGGCGCTCATTAACATAGATGCGGGCGGATGCCCCCTCCAAACCAAGATCAGTGGTGGTCAAGCCACGACGGACACGAGCAGACTGGAGGTACTCATCCCGGGTGATACGACGTGCAAGACGGACGATGATGCGACGTGCGCGAAGCGGTGCTAATGATGATGATGTACCATCCTGCGCACGGCGGGGGGCCCCCTCTCTCTCAGCTAGCACAATGTCTCGTTCATCCAACGTCATGCCCATTTTAGTGCCAATCAAAGAAGCTAAGTGAGCCGGGGTTTCACCATTTCGCTCTAGTAAACCAGTAATCACCACGTCATTGAGCAGGTATTCCTGTTCGCGATCGTTGAGCTGAGATTTCACCTCCTCAAGGGCTTGTTCCAGTGCATTCGTCTCCTCCGACTGAATAGGGGCTTCCCGAGCTAATTCTAACACCAGTAAGCGGGCATCTAGCTCATCCATCCGTTCATTAAAACTTGAACGTGCTGATGACAGTTCTTTCTTGAGTTCACGCATTTCTTCAAGAAATGAGCTCATTTTGTCATTAGACGATTTAAATTCCGATGTCATGAGCTTTTGTATATTAGCGAACTCGGACCGCATTTCGTCTCTAAGCGTACGCACCACATCGGTGTTAATCTGACTCGATGCCTTAGCCACACCGGTTGAAACCGATTGCACGGCTGGCTCTTCGCTGATCAGGGTCGGATCTAAGTAGCACTCACCCATGACGGGCGTAGACGGGTCACGCCCTTTGGGCGTCTTGCACTGGCATTCTCCACATCTCCAGGAATTATCTACCGTGACACCAACTGGTACTCGAACACATTCATTGTGACTTCGAGACTTACACTTAGGACAACTAATGCCATCTTTTGCCCCCAAGAATTTTCCACAAGCTACACATTTAACCATTTTTCGTAGAATGCTAGCTTGATCGATTATCAATAGGCAGAAACACAATTCGCAGCTTCTACGGAGCGACGCTACAAATATATTTCAACAGATGGCAGCACGTACTCCTGTATTATCTTAATAATAATACTATTACTATATTCTCGATTAGCCCAGACTGTAGTTAATCTGCGCAAAGAGCACAACGACAACAACTTCTAGATTTGCGGGATGTCGGAATTAAATTATAGCACCACTGTTGTGTTTTTTTTTAGTTGAGGGTAATTAAACTTACTGGTCAGGTAATGATTTCCCTGTTTCTATAATAACTTCAATATCACTGAGCACTATTGCGAGATAACAACTTCACAGGTTTGTTGCACAGTATACCGTAAATTTACTATACTTTGGCGTTATACAGAACTCTCAATATAAATATTTATACACGCAAAAATAGGACGGACAGTATCAACTATACTTCACGTTCGCGACGTCACTCCTGCATTACTCATACATTTATTAATTTCATGGTTTTTTATAATTTTCATATATATTTTTTTTGTTTATTTTATGGGCTTTACGATACTTGATGATATTATTGATAGATTTTTACTAAATTGAAGAATTGTTATGTATAATTGAATTATTTTTATGTAACTGAAATTTGCACGCTTTTAATCGGTGAAGTATGAGACCGTAAATTTACTATACTTTGGCGTTATACAGAACTCTCAATATATTTATACACGCAAAAATAGGACGGACAGTATCAACTATACTTCACGTTCGCGACGTCACTCCTGCATTACTCATACATTTATTAATTTCATGGTTTTTTATAATTTTCATATATATTTTTTTTTGTTTATTTTATGGGCTTTAAGATACTTGATGATATTATTGATAGATTTTTATTAAATTGAAGAATTGTTATGTATAATTGAATTATTTTTATGTAACTGAAATTTGCACGCTTTTAATCGGTGAAGTATGAGAAACCTACCTATATAACTGTATCAACTTATACACCATACTTCTGGCAAATAAATATCATTTCATTTCATAAACGGCTGGACCGATTTCGATTAAATTTAGTATATTGATAGATTCCCAGGATTCGAGGTTTTTCCCAGTGACTACAGTATGGGATTCATCATAAAAGGCGTTTTAAAATGTTTAAAGGGTTGGCAACGCGCGAGTGATGGGGGTTACAAACGTCCTTAGGCTACGGTAACCGCTTACTATCAGGTGGGCCGTATGCTTGTTGCTACCTTAGTAGTACAACAAAAATAGATTATGCCCGGGATTGAGATTTGGGCTACTTTTTACCCGACTGCGCAGAAGGAGGATAATGTTTTACTGACGTGCGAAGCCGCGGGCGGGTCAGCTAGTATGTAATGTTCGAGAGGTTCCAGAGTTGAATCCACTAATAGTAATAAATTGTTACCTTTTCGTCAAAAACGTGACCAGTTATTGATATACAAAGCATTTTATTCAAAACCACGCACTAAAAAAGAAAAAGGTAGATTTTGTAGGTGTTCTTGTAGTGGTTAGATTTCGGCCAACGGTAGTGGTCAAAACTGACAGGGGACATCACATAACTATCCCTAGTTAGCACATTTGGAGGGAGCGAGCTTTTCTGTCGACTGTGACGTACGTGGGAATGTAAAACAATTGCAAAGGTGAAGCCGTTAATGTATCCATAAGTAAGTAGGTAGAAAGACGCAACATAGGTATGCCTTGTAAATAACAAAACATAATAATGCATTTATTGTACAAGTCTCCCAAGATAATAATATTTCCGTTTGTGGTTTCATCTTACGCTTTGGGTTTTAGTTTAGATTAATTACTCAGAGCTCAGTGAATCAAAAGAACCGCCGCCGCCGCCGCCGCCGCTGCGCCGTGTTTATGAACGCAACCCGATGCGATGCGTGCGATGCAAGCGCGGTGGGGTCGCGGGATTCCCCGATTTTAACGAACGAGAGAGACAAAACAATTGAACAATCATTTAGTCGAAAGTGTGTGCAAAGTGCGTGTGCGCATTAATTTTTATAATAAAAAATTAAATAATGATGTGGTGAAAATTCTTCAATTTATATAAATATTTTAGCAATTTGACAGCTATGCCCGAACATCACCATAGCGTCGGCGGACGTTTTACCTATTCAGGAAAATATTACTATAATAAACTCACGAACATTTTTCTTTCGGTCAAAATTAACACATAATAATAAAAAATACGTTGAAACATGAAGATTCGTAAAAATAAGAGGCGCTTCATGGGTTTCTCACGCAGGCGCTGCCGGGGGCCGGCGCGACCCTGCCTGGAGTACCCACCTGCGCGGAATGCACGCCTCCCTCATACTCTGCCTTTTGCACGCGCTAAACAAACACATATGACGTGCTTTTTTTCCATCTTTCGTGTAAATAAGTAAAGACGATAGAAGGCAATACAAATACAACCAAATTCGCCTACAACAATGCTTTTTATGAATAAGACGATCAAGATTGTTTTTTTACATTGTTTATTTGATTCATACCTAACTACCTACATAAATTCTTTGAATCCAACAATGCGAAAGTAGGCTGCTCAATCATACAATTTTACGCGAGCAATGCTCGCCCGGCGTGCCATTTATGTATGGTTGTGCTATTTTGCAAAAAGTATCAAAGGTGTTCGTTTTCAACGTCTTCCTTATTTGTTTTTGACCTTATTGTACCTACCTTTTTTGTGCAAATAAATATGTTGTATCTTGCATACTCTATACGTATATTCCTCTATTGCGGTACGTATGCATTTATATACAGTGGTAGTTATTTATTTGTTGCGGTATCTGGTGCGATATTACCCACGCGGTGGGAGCGGCGGGTATCACGCGTCACTGTCAGTTATTAGCGGCTTGAATTACTCGAAATCAGCTTACAGCTCCGACATCTGAGCGGCAATTATTTCTTGCGTATGAACTCGTACGATTTTATTATTTTTAACAAATTCTCATAAAATCGAGTATTTTGAAAGCAACTTTATTGAATGCGTTGTGCCCGTTTACACTTTGCGTAGACTCTGCCCCGGAACTGCACTACACGTTCATCGAGCAGGCACTGCGGGCGGGCGGCGCCGTGTCACTGCGCTGCGCCGCCTCGGGCGCACCGCAGCCGCTCATCACCTGGCTACTGGACGATCAGCCGCTCGACCAGTACCGCGCGCAGCATCGGTGAGCGACTCTTAACCTACTTACTGCTTTCGTTCAAACGTACACCTTCCTCTGCGTACCTAGCTGTGATACTCTCGATTAATAGGATAAAGCACATTAGTTTGCCTATGAGCAGGTACTTGATAAGCTCTGAGACGAGCGCGCGCGGCGACGTGGTCTCGACGCTGAACATCAGCGCTGCGGCCGCGCCCGACGGAGGCCGCTACTCGTGCCGCGCCTCCAACCACCTGGGGCACGCTGACCACTCCGCCAGGCTCAACATTTACGGTAAACGGTCGAGTTCCATCTCTTCTCTTTCCACGCCAGTTCGTGTCAGCTTTTGCCGACTCGTTCTACTGCACTATTAGAACGTAGACTACGTGGGGTGTTCCTACTGCTTACCTTATAGTACGTCCAGCTATGACAGAGACCTAATTACGCATTAATTGGATAAGCACTATTACAAATTTTACAACAAAACGTTGTTGCAGGTCCTCCGTCAATCCGCGCGGTGGGCCCGGTGCGCGTGGTGGCGGGCACCAACGCCACCGTCTACTGCCCTTACGCTGGATATCCGATCAGGTCCATAGAGGTGCATTTTATACGTGATTCCCATCATCGCTTACTTTAGACGCACCGAGCATTTGCTTCCACCGCCCGGTAGAAACGGCTTTTAAGCTAAATTACTTAAATTCACACCGCGTCTATACAATACGCACAATATATTTTATATTAGACAAGGCATTTTGTTAATTAACAAAAATCAAGTGATTGTAATGTTAATAAACAAGAGTACAAATAAAATTAAAAAGTCTGATTTAAACTAAATATTAGTCTACTCTAACACAAGAAGAGTGTTCGGCAGCAACAACTGTCAGGAGGCGGCCTCCTGGCTGCTGTTCAATTATTTACAAAGCGTTGCACATAAGGAGAGTTTCAGTAGTGCTGTACAACTTGGAAATCTGCGAGCCAACATATTGTAACTTACTGACACGACAGCGCCCTACCTTTATATATAGGGTGCTTTTTTGAGAAAGGTGGTGATAGACAAGTGCGAAAACCACGAGGGTTAGAAAAAAGTCGTGAAAGGAGTTATTACTGCATATTTAATTTTGTTTTTCATTTTTACTTTTGACTTTTGAATAATTTTTCAAATAGAAGGACATCTATTATTAAATGATCAAGATTATGTTGCTGATAAAGATCAATCTTTGCAAAAAAAACGTATTACTAAAAGTGAAAGGAAATAGCAAATTTTCACTATATTATTATTTTTACACGGAAGAAAACTCACCTCCTATTTAAACTTTTTGGTCGTTATGTATGAAACTAATTTTTGTCTTGTTAGCGGGATATTACGGTGATACTTAAAAATCAAAAAATAAATCATGGGGATTTCTTTTCTTGGGTTACAATCAAGAACGAACTTTACAAAGCTCGTTACGAAGCTTACGAAGCTCGTCACTTGATATTTTATCGAGGATAAATCTTGTCATGGTATCAAATGCAGTCAAGTCTTTAGAAAGAAGTATACACATAAGCAATAGAATCAATGGAAACCATTTTGAGCAACATATTAGTTCGGTAAAATTATGATATTAAAAGTAATTTGTACAAAAAATACTATTGCCTTTCATTTCTTTGCAAATATTGATCCTTATCAGCAACATAATCCATTGGTACTATATTATAGGTTTTTTTTTTAATATTTCGGGTCGATTTCGGTCAAAATAAAAGATTAAAAAATTTGAATATGCAGTTATTGTTTCCTTATAAATCGAGGGCATGACTTCTTTCGCGACTTTTTTCTTACTCTCGTGGTTTCGGAGTTGGCCATCACCGCCCTTCTCAAAAAACCATCCTGTATAAAACACAAAAAATGGGTTCAGAAATTAAATCGGTCAGGCGGTTTTCACAAAGTTAGATTTATGAGGTTAGGTTAATAAGGAGGTCACGAGGTGAGGACGTGAGTGTGAGTAACGTGTGCATTGTGCAGCTCGGTGGCGTGGCGGCGGCGGGGCGCAGTCACAGGCGTGGCGGGCGCAGGGCGCGTGGCGGCGCGTGGCGCGGCGTTGCATCTGACGCCCGCGCTGCTGCCCGACGCCGGGCACTACGCCTGCGCCGTCACGGCTCCCGAGGGGCCGCAGGCCAGGAGAGATATCGAGATACAAGTGCGGAGTGAGTTTTGCAAACTATGCAAAAATATCTACAAAGATCTGGAAAACTCTGTTGTACCGTTTTCCTTCTATATAAATGTACTAATGCTTTCCTGTATCGCTCTAGATCCACCGAAAATATCACCTTTCATTTTTTCCTCGGAGCTGACCGAGGGCAGCTCTGTGCAAGTCCTGTGCGGAGTGTCGTCCGGTGACAAGCCCATGTATTTTTCCTGGATGAAAGATGGCGCCCCGCTTCCGACAAACCTTCAGGTGCGTAGATGTCAAACATTTTAGATACGGTGATCGATGTGAACGTGGTCTGAAAGAGATCATCATTTAATTTATTTAAAAACCATTTTACAATCGTAATCTTTTCAGATAGAAGAGAAGAGTCTGAACGAGTTCTCCCTGCTGATGTTCTCCGACCTGACGGCGCGACACAGCGGCGAGTACACGTGTCGCGTCTCCAACCATGCGTCCACCGTCAACTACACCGCCATGCTCAGTGTCAAAGGTGCAACCAATAATAGGAAGTTTCTTTGAAACTTATCTACATGGTTATAATTATTAATTTGATGTTGTTTTTATTTTGAAACTTAGTGGCACCTGCGTGGGTGACGGAGCCCCTCGACGCAGCAGTTTTGCTCGGAGCCCCAATACTCTTAGAATGCGCTGCAAAAGGATATCCTACCCCCACTGTCACGTGGTACAGGAAAATTGGTAAGCGTGTTAACCATCACTGCGTATACTTTTTCTTAATAGAATCCTGAATGGCCTCGTAATGACCTCGTTTAGTCATTTGCTTGAATTGAACAGATGAAGGAAGCCTCGGTCCGGAAAACGAGCAGTGGGAGCAAGTTGGCGGTAGTTGGGGAGGAGGGGCGGGGACAGGGGTGCTAGTAAGGGAGGGAGAAGACGGAGTGCGCGTGCGAGACGGAGCACTAGCAGTGCCATCCGCCGCCCGGCGACATCAAGGCGTGTACCGCTGCACGGCCGACAACGGGGTTGGACCTCCACTCATCAAGCATGCCAACCTAACGGTCCACGGTCAGTGTATGTCAGTGTCAGTGTCAGCCACTATCTAGTAAATTTGCTCAAAATAATAGAGATCCATCTGTTTCGTTCAGAACCGGCCCACTTTGAGAGTTCAGCTGGCAACATGTCTTGCGTGCGCGGACATAGCGCATCCCTCTCCTGCCACGCGCGAGGCGATGCACCGCTGGCTGTCGTATGGTCGCATCGAGGTGCCAAACTCGACTTGAACTCCTACAGGTTTGCACTTAGAGATGCCTAACCGTGAAAAAGGTTGAGTTTTACTTGGTACAGCAAAGAGATTGACTATTATTTCGGTGTAGGTGGACAGTGTCAGAAATCCGCACGGGGGAAGGACTCAGATCTACGCTGCAGCTCCGTGCCGCAGAACGCACCGATGCGGGAGAGTACCGGTGTCACGCTCACAACCAGTACGGAAGAAGTGAGCGTCTCATGTTCTTACACGTTGAAGGTAATTTTAAAGAAAGAAAGAAAAAAAATATATTATGCCAACCACTAATAAAAAACAAAAAAAAATACAATAAAACAAATAAATAAAATGGAAATCAGTGATTAGTATACCGCCACAAAAAGGTTCCAAGTCAGCATTTTGCTGCGTCACAGCCAGGTCACACAGCGCTGGCCTTCCCATCCTTTGTGGTTCAAAGGTTCCCATTCTTTGTGAGTAAGGCTCTTGTCTCACCGCCGGTGAGTAAGCGATTAGCTATTAACTATTTTCTCGTTATAGAAACAAACAAAAAATATAGTTGACCGCTGGCCGTTTACTCTGGTGGCGAGAACTCGATCTCCACTATTTTGTCACAGCGACTACAACACTCGCTCAGCGATACTCGCTCAGCGATACGCGCTCAGCGATGCTCACTTGGCGGTCAGAACACACGCCGTGAGATGATAAGTACCGCCCGCCGCACTCGCTCACTCGCTCTAAAGCCCAGCGAGACAACTATAGGAACTACACACTCGCTTCTCGCTGCTCGCCACTCGTTTCTAGTTTCTAGCTCTAAATACTCGCTCATCGAACGATTACTTCCGTACGAATGCGTAGCCAATAGTGACTCAGATGACACATTTACAAACGTTATCAAAGTCAAATATTTTTATTCATTAAAATCACAAGGATCACTTTGAATTTTACTGCCTGTTCCTTCGCGACCAAGCTAGGAAAGAAAGGCAAGAAACAAGGCTGGTTGTTTTTTTTTTAATGATCCTTTTACAATACATAATACAGAAAATTAATTACGTCTAAATTGTAACATTTTGAACGAGTTGGAGCAATTTCAATCCCAAGCTTCTCTTCATCTTCATTATTTTTTTCATCTAAATAATCCGATATTTTATAGTAGGCTCTTTTATAAAGGTTTTGTTTAAATACGTTTTTAAATTTGTTAATTGTCAATTTTTGTACATCCCTTGGGAGTTTGGTATAAAAGCGTACACCTCGCCCTTTAAACGATTTACTAACTTTATGGAGTCTACAAGTGGCAACAGCGAGTTTATCTTTATTTCTAGTATTAAAATTATGATTATCGCTATTTTTCTTAAACAAATTAATATTTTTGTGAACATACATTAGATTTTCATAGATGTATTGACAAGGGAATGTCATAATATTTATTTCTTTAAACTTATTGCGTAATGATTTTCTGGGGCTCATAGGGGCATTAGTCAGAGCCTTTCAATACCTAGTATCAAGTTTTGTAGTAATTTGGTTTCATGACTCCATACAATACATTCATTAAATTACATCCATTAAGTAATGTGACTTAATTTTATTTTTTATATTAATTTATAGCCACATACTGGAAGCACCTAATTTGACTCTATAATGTTTGTATCTTTGATAAGACAAACAAGAAGATTAATTTTCACTCAAAAAAAAATAATAATAATGACCAGAGATAGCAATGGACAGGGCAAGGTGGAGAGTTTTGATATCGGAGGCCCAGACTCACCTTGGGTCCCTGCGCTAATGGAGTAAGTAAGTAAAAAACAATAATAATAGTACTAATATTGATTTAGTCTGGCTGGTTCCAGCCTGAATGTGCCTGAGGAATTGTTTATTGCGATCACCTTTGACTAATTTGTCCTTTATGAGAAAGGATAGTGGGTTTATGGCCATTATGTGTACGTAACCAAGTACTTAAAATAATTGTTTTGCTAAACATGGGACAAACAATACATCCAGAGCGATTACTATTAGCATTTTACAGAACCTTTACCAGCTCTTCTATTTTGCTAGGAGAGATGGATTCTAAGCTAACATATCTAGTAGCGCTCTGGCAACCTCAGCCTCTGAATGCTTGCTGCCAGGGTAAGGTGGCTGCTAATCAACACTGCTGTCCTAAAATATTATGTCAAAATATAACAATCTACCTACATACATATAATATTAGTGTATATATGCCTAATTAATATTGATCGATTATCATCAACCCCATCGCTTGAATTTCAGATATCAGGTTAGGGACTCCGACACTGGGTTAACCTATGACATTTATTTTTATTTTCTGCAAAGACTTTTTTATGAATGAGGCAAAGGCAGAAAAGCATAACATTTTTAAATATTTTCTCCTGGTTAGTGATAAAGCCTCTATATTAAATGCATAGGGATTTATCATCTATAAGATATAACATAAAATAACGGGAGAAACTGTCCAATTTTTGATCCTAAACCGCAGTCAAAATTTTTGTTGAGCAGTAAAATGTAAAAAAAAGAGTCCTCTGCCTAAATGTTATATTCAATATGATGTAAAAACATGAATATGAATATCTTGTTTTTGACACCAACCCAACCTAAATATTTCTAATGATTTATTAAAGGTTTGTCTTGGATCAGGATTGACTATTGCTTATTTTATAATACATGCAATCGCAGCAGTGTTGGGTGAAATTGAACAGTTACTATATGATTTTACAAAGCACATAGGTATCTTTTGATAATCCAAATGAAACAGCTAATAGTTCCAATCCAATGGATTAATGTAAAGTTCCAAGATCACCCAATGTGTCTTCCGTAAATTCACAGGGTAGTGGACGTTCCATAGCTGATATGATGATGAGGATGAATGTAAAGTTCCAGTTTCGTGTATGATCCTAAGCCTCGAACACTCTCACCATTGCAGTATACTCTTCCCGTAAAGGATGCATTTGAAATTATTTCTATTTAGAATTGTTTACAAAAGAAATAATATTATTTATATAGTTTATAACTTGGCAGGTATAATAAAGGAATAGCAACACAGTACTCAGTAAGCATCTCTGTCGGCTACGCATACAATCAGTACATAGGTTTGTTATCATCAAAATGGATAGTTAATAAAAATCTTGTTTCTTAGGAACACTGACAATAATTAAATAATTGTATAGGCACTAATTATCCTCCGGAGCGACTGCCACAACAATTAGCTATGGAGCACATAAAAGACTGACCCAGTGTTTAATTTTCAGATGATTCATTTTCATGGATTTATTAAGGGGTTTTCAGATGAAAGATAAGTCTAAACCCTCCATTATGTTTAGGCCTAAAGAATATAATAAATAAAGATGAATTGCTCATTACTGTTACAAGTTGGTAATGGCCAGATGCAGGTTACAAAGCTCTGCATCAAGTATTCTTCTTTAAGGCATAACTGTTTTTGGATAGGCCCTTCTACATGAGAGGAGTGATATACCTTCACCCACTGTAGTAACACAGGGTCCATAGTAATTAGTTGCCAACTGGAAACCTATTGGGTAAAATTGACTGCGTATATGATTACGCAGCATATGCTGTGTAACTCATACGGAACAGCCCCATCAGAGTGTTGGCATCGGGGCACAAATGACTGAGACTTAATTATTGAGATGGAGGTTATGACGCACATTTCCTGGGTCCCATCCGGGTGTTAATATTTTTGAACACCCATAAGGGTTCATCGCACTCAACTAAAATGTTGACGTGTTCATCCAAAATACAAGATATTAGAAGTCTTTCTATCTTCTAAAAATCATTACTTGGACCAAGGTATTGTTCCCCCTCAAATTTTAGAGTTCCCATTCTCAAACATAACAGACTTCATTTTCATATAGATTATAAATAATGAATGTGGTTCCCCGTTCCAACACTATTGTTGGATATTTCAGCTTGTTTTTAAACTTCAATCTTCTTGCCGCATTCATTAGCTCAATAATCAATCTTCAACACTTTTCGGGTCATGTTATGTGGGTCTACTGTTCACCCACATTTGAAAATATCAACCTTACCTAGGAGGTTGTGTTACAAAAGCATGTAATTTGTAGGAAGTACCGTATCTCGTACGTATGATAAGATAAGCCAAGTTAAGATAACTCTTTATTTTAATTACCACACAGAAACAATACAACACTAAAATAAACCCAAAAAAGGCAATAGAATGGCCGACCTTATCGTTGAGAGCGATCTGTTACATACCTTACCTATTAATACACATTGCAATCTCACATACTCTAGCTATTAGTTCTTACATGTCTTACCTATTAATAAATATTGTAAGTAGCTATTGGTAAACATGAATAATCTAAGTAGATCCTTTCCCAAATTGCTTTGTGAATGACTAATTAGTGTCACGTACTTTACTTATTGGTAAACATGAATAATCTAAGTAGATCCTTTCCCAAATTACTTTGTGAATGACTAATTGGTTCTAGAAACATTAACTTAACTCTTACTCATGTATAACTATCTCACGACCCTTTCTAAATACCATTCCTATGACAAATTGCACTGTAAACAGCTCATAGTTCGAAGAACCTACCCTAATTATGATTAGCGATCCCACGATCCTCAAAAGTATAAATACCTTGTGTTAGTTGGAAAATGTATTCAGTTCTATTTTAACATTCAGACAATTCAGTTCAACTTCAACAGTCAAACAACTCAGTTCTATTTCAACATTCGAGTTCAATCTCAACATTGTAATAATTCTAAGTTCTATTTCAAATAAAATCATTATTTTTAAAGTAATTGTGCGAGTTGCTACTTAACATTTTGGCGCAGCCGGTAGAGGATTCGCAAGTCGCGTAATAAGACGGGGATAACGTTTCTACGGTACCTGAAGGGTTTAAATCTTCCCTGCCGAACCTGACGACGGCGATGTGCATCCAAGCATTTATATTGTTACTGTGGTAAGTGGCTCAATTACTATATGCTCTAAATCCTAAATCCTTAAATCCTAAATCTTTACCTAACTCCTAATTCTAGATCATTCATCTAACTCTATTGATTTTAAATTACCATGTCTATCGAATCCAAAACATTGAAAACTGAATCAAGCATGGAGGTCGATCTCAGAACATTACTTCAATTAATACCAGAGTTTGACATTATAAAAACTCCACAAGTGTATCGCTTCATTCGATCATGCGATGCAGCTTTTAAACTCGCGTCATCTATCCAGGAGCAAATACTTTTGCCTTATACATTAAATAAAATCACGGGGCCAGGGTCATCAGACGTTTACATAAAACAATTTGCAACTTGGTACGACCTAAAAGGTTTCCTCATACAAAAATATTCGCAAACAAAGACTCTAGGACATCTACAATTGGAGCTACAGTCATTATTTAAAATGCCCAGTGAGTCCATCACTAACTATTTTCATAGGGTTGATCTGAGTCGAAATAAACTCATCGAAAAACTGACAACCGAAATTAAAGACGAAACATTACTAGGTCGCGTTGCCACAACCGAAGAGACAGCACTTAACGTCTTTGTAAACGGCTTAAGCTCTGACATAGGTATGATGCTTCGGGTTCGATCAATAACCAACCTCACCGAAGCAGGAAACATCGCTATTCAAGAAGAAAAAATACGAAATATGAATAGCGCCAGGCAAAATCTTTATAGAAACAGTGCCCCATCATTCAACTCACGCTCTAACACGTACATACGTACAAATGACGCTAGGCAAGTTCTAAATAAAAATAATATCCCGCAACAGCCTCGCAATCCAATGAAATTCTGCAACTACTGCAAGCGACCGGGACACCTAATTATAGAGTGTCGGAAACGCGCTTATAATAACAATTTTAAGCAAACTCTAAACTCGAATCAACCAGTTCCACAACAACGACCAACACCTCCTGCTAGTCAATAATTTAAACTCATAGGCGGCCGAGGAGACGGGCATTCCCTTGGAAACCGCTTCAACTTACTACCTCAATGCCCAGGCACAGATGTCGAGCCTCAACTCAAACTGCTAATACTCAAACTGAATCACTAAATCCAACTCAATCGAAAACTAACCCAAAATCAATGACAAATCCAGTCCTAACTCTAAATCTACTAAATCAACTCAAACAGAGTTCCTAAATCTAATTCCATCGAAGACTAACTCCAAAATCAATGACAAATCAAGTCCTAACTCTAAATCTACCAAATCAACGCAAACCGAGTTCCTGAATCTGACTCAATCAAACACTAACTCCTATTCCAAATCCGAGGACTTACCGACAGGGTAACCAGCCCCAAACTGATGGTCCTATTCCAAATCCGAGGACTAACCGACAGGGTAACCAGCCCCAAACTGACGGTCCTATTCCAAATCCAAGGACTAACCGACAGGGTAACCAGCCCCAAACTGACGGTCCTATTCCAAATCTGAGGACTAACCGACAGGGTAACCAGCCTCAAACCGACGGTCCCAATCCAAATCCCAAATCAATGCCAATACAAACTCTACTAAATCAAGCACGAACTCGAAATCAAATCCTAAATCAAAATCTAAATCGAAATCTAAATCAAAATCTAAATCAAAACCTAAATCGAAGAACATCCAATCTCCAGACACCATTACTATCTCCTCACTCAATGTGCCTCCAGAAAATCTTCTGCATTGTCAATTCCATATCGAAGGTAAACCGGTCATACTACTCGTTGATACAGGAGCCGCTATTTCAGTCATAAACAAGGCAAAGATAGGAACGGCACCTCTAGATGTATCGAACATCGTATCAATCAAGGTATTTCAAGTAACCAATCCTTAATTCAAAGCTTTGGCACAGCTCAAATATCCCTAGACAATCTCCCTAAATTCAAGTTCCAGGTAGCTAATCTAAATATTCAAGTCGATGGTATGTCAAAATTCAATGTCAACATCTTATATTTATCTCCTAGATCTAAATTATATTTACAACTTCAATGCTTGTTCCACAATCAACTCATCATTTTTATTATTATATACAAACTATATCAAACATTTAATTAAAAATAAACTAAATTCTAATTCGATTCTAACCCGTCAATTGTTTTTGTTCCCTAATTCGCCTTTCCAATAACTTTCAAACAACATCGGCTCAATTCCAACATCATCCTAACGTCCAATCCACAAAGTCTTATCTTAACGTAAATTTAAACAAAATCGAATTAAGACTTGCAGAACTCAATATGTACTTGGAAAAAATTATCGTGCTAAAAGAGAACTCTTAGATGGTCTTGGCTCTGTTCTTAAATGGCTCATAGGTACGCCAGATGCGAAAGACGCAAAACGCTATGACGAATGCATCAATCAACTTGAACGGAGTGAAATAGATTTAACCGACCTCATGCAAAAGCAACTACAAATAACATCTTCAACTATAAAAAACTTTAATGAAACTATCATCAAGATCTCTTTTGACGAACAAATTATAAACGAAAATATAAATCGTCTCAATAAGTACCTTAACAAAACAGAAACCCTTATTTTCGATATCAAAGTTAGCGAAGATATTTCGACTATCTCCCTTCAAATCCTAGAGCTTGTGACTAGCTTAGAAAACGAAATCGACGATTGTCTTTCTAGTATTCTTTTTGCTAAATCTAATATAATTCATCCTTCAATTATCAACTCTGAGAAATTATACGAAGAACTACTAATATCTAACAAAATCAGAACCAGCAAAAGGTTAGTCACTTCAGTAACGATCAACAATTTACATTCCATTCTGGATTCCTCTTCTTTGACAGCTTATGTCTACTCAAATCGTCTAGTCTACATTTTAGAATTCCCTCTCGTCATGAATGATCCACTAACACTGTATCATATATATTCCATCCCAATTCAACATCCCAATTCCTCATTCCATTCCACAATCCTTCCCGAGCATATATACTTGGCCACCGATCCTAGTGGGCAATATTATGCGTTAACGAGTTCGCTGGACAACTGCATCATCTTCGAAACCAAAAGAAGAGTCTGCAAGAACCTCGTAGTCTACGATTCTACGGAACGACCCATCTGTGAACTACAACTACTTTTCAGCCAAGAAACAACTATTCCTGAAACCTGCATAACGACAACATTCCCTGCAGAAATCCAAACGTTTCAACCACTGAAACACAACAGATGGCTTTACATCCTGAACAACGAAACAAACTGCGTCCTTCATTGCGGTGATGAAGTCTCAAATCATAAACTTCAAGGCTCAGACATTATCACTCTGCCACAAGGATGTAAACTCTATACTGGCTACAGTACGCTTTCAGCATTCCAATCAATCGAGGAAAACACGACGAATCCTGTTATCATTCCCGATATAAGAATGGATGACTGCTTCGAGACATTAAAGAAAATTGAAGCTCCACCACATCTCATACCAATCAAGATTAATGATATGCCACTAGATTCTCTAAACACAATCAAAAGCCACCTCGACAGATATTCGGACGAACTAAAGAAGATTCAAAACAACCACAAAACACAATCATTCTTAGAACGAAACAACCCGATCTTCACGTGGTTCTACTTCATGACTGGCATCGCTCTCCTTTCCTATATTTTAATTAAATTATGCAATAGATGTCCAAACAGATTCAATCGAACAAGATCATCAAACGAAAGTGGGTGCATCCAGATCTTCAACCACTGCTTCGACAACTCCCGAAGACAACGCACTCAAATCGCTATCCCAATGAGACACGTACAGCAGACAACATCAGCTTCCTGCGTAACGGACGACGAAGACGACGCCAACTCAACAGCATCACATAACTCTCAAAGATCAGGCGATAACGCCCAATCTTTATTCTAAGGGGGGAGGTGTTACATACCTTACCTATTAATACACATTGCAATCTCACATACTCTAGCTATTAGTTCTTACATGTCTTACCTATTAATAAACATTGTAAGTAGCTATTGGTAAACATGAATAATCTAAGTAGATCCTTTCCCAAATTGCTTTGTGAATGACTAATTAGTGTCACGTACTTTACTTATTGGTAAACATGAATAATCTAAGTAGATCCTTTCCCAAATTACTTTGTGAATGACTAATTGGTTCTAGAAACATTAACTTAACTCTTACTCATGTATAACTATCTCACGACCCTTTCTAAATACCATTCCTATGACAAATTGCACTGTAAACAGCTCATAGTTCGAAGAACCTACCCTAATTATGATTAGCGATCCCACGATCCTCAAAAGTATAAATACCTTGTGTTAGTTGGAAAATGTATTCAGTTCTATTTTAACATTCAGACAATTCAGTTCAACTTCAACAGTCAAACAACTCAGTTCTATTTCAACATTCGAGTTCAATCTCAACATTGTAATAATTCTAAGTTCTATTTCAAATAAAATCATTTTTTTTAAAGTAATTGTGCGAGTTGCTACTTAACAGATCTCTTCCAGGCCACCTCTGGGTGGAAAGAAATTAGTGAAGTTATAATGGAGTGCGGTGTACTTCAAATTGTTAACAAAGTACCTATGTTACCTGTAGTATCTCGTACTCAATCTGCGTCGTGCACCGCGCAGTTTGATCTTTGTGTCGAAAAACATCTCGTGTTGACACGGTGAGTAGACTTTTTGGCTTAGCTTACTTAAGCATCGCGTGCTTAATTTATAGGTCAATGTAGGTAAGCAACGTATCTCATACGTGCGTTACCCGTTGGTATCTCGTACCCCATCAACGCGCAGTGTCTCGCACCGTTGATTGACCTTCGTGTTGAGTGCCTGCATCTCGTGCTAAACACGGTAAGTGAACGTTAGGTTATGTTCGTTTCCCAGTCCAATGTAGGCCAATGTAGGTAAGCAACGTATCTCATACGTGCGTTACCCGTTGGTATCTCGTACCCCATCAACCCGCAGTGTCTCGCACCGTTGATTGACCTTCGTGTTGAGTGCATGCATTTCGTGCAAAACACGGTAAGTGAACGTTAAGTTATGTTCATTTCCCAGTTCTGTTGCGACGGAAGTTGTGCCGATTCCAATAGTCATTTCTAACAATTTCTTTGCTCAAGGCACTAGACATGACTTCACACACGTTAACATCACAATATACGTGAAAACTAAGTTACACTGTCGAATTTTCCAAAACAAATTGTAATCACGGATACGATGCTTTCATCGCGCGAAAAAAAAGTGACGGATGTAGTGTTACTAATACGATATATTATTATATGGTCGGTTTTTCTTTTTTTTATTATATAAACAAAATGCGATGCAAGTAGTAAATGCGAAGAAATACTATCTGGTCAATTTATATTTCAGATTTACATGAAATAAAATTGTACATTTTCCTCCATTACAGAAACTTGTAAAATTGTAGCCTGTTACAAGTTATTGTGACTATTGAGCAGGCGCCTGGAGCTGTAGGTAAGTATCTAATTGATTGTTATGCTTCTCAGAGCCTCCTCAGGCGCCTCGCGCTGTCCGTCTCAGCGGTGTAGGCTCCCGTTGGGTCCGCGTCGATTGGCAGGCATTACTTCCCGCACCGGGCCTGGTGCGGAGTGTGGCGGGAGGGTACGTGGGGGGAAGCTCGGGCGAGAGGTATTCTGCGCTGTGCAATGCGCTGCATTCTTTGCCCGGCCCCGAGCCTCCACACATCACGTTCAACTTGACCCTCGAGCACAAAGGAGATGACAGGTGATCTAAAATTATCCAATTACCAAAACCTACTCTATCTCACCAATCAAGCTGATCAATACTCCCCTCACTTGAGTGAAGAGCTTTAAATATCTGGGTCACTGGGTTGCAGGCGATATTTATTTATTTTTATTTTGGCAGAAATAGTCATTACATAAAAAGTGCAAAGTACAATACATAATTACATAATATAATTTTTATAAAAATCTAAAACCGACTTCAAAGTTACCTGGAATATTCACACTGAAAAATACAGTCGAATTGAGACCCTTATCCTTTTTTGAAGTCGGTAAACCTACCAAAACCCTCGTCAAACTACCCCTGAAGTACATCCTTTCCAATAAAAAAAGAATCATCGAAATCGGTTGGCGTGATATTGAGTTATTCGTCCATTTGTCGCGCACATACTTAATGCAAATTTAAGACCTATATGGTTTTCTCATGAATGCCATAGTCAGAACTGGACCAAATTGAAATGGGGCTACACAGGAAGCACCAGCTTTCAAATAAAAAAAGAATCATCAAAATCGGTTCACTCAGTCGGAAGTTCTGAGGAAACAAACATTAAAAAAATACAGTCGAATTGCGAACCTACTTCTATTTTGAAGTCGGTTGAAAATACAAACAGCTTCTGAAAATGACTACGTAAATGTTGTTAATGATTGGGCTATGCTACAAGATTAATGAATGTTAAGTATATAAGTTTACTAAAGTTATACAATATTTCAACAATTGATAAAAGAAAGGTTGCAGGTAAATATAGAAAAAAAAACAAACAGGTTAGGTGGATACCAGTTGTTAGTAGGTATTTGGTTTATCTATCATATTATAATTGTCCGATACCTTAATAAATGCGCATTTCAGTCGCAAATAAAACATCGTACAGAACACTCGTTCGTTTCAAACAACCTTCCCACGGAACAAATCTATTCAACAACATCAAAGTAGTAAACATAAATGTAAAATAGAGTTTACAGTGCATTCCAACGAATTGTTAAGGAAAGGTTACAGATAGTACATCAAGAGTGTAAAAACAAAGAAGGTATTTATACTTAACTGTATACTAGCAAAATATGGCCATACATTTCTGAAGTAAATATTATTGTATTGTATTGTAAAATGTTATATTCGAAGGGCTTTCTGAATCAGTTCACAACAAAACTATGTTACCTTACGATAAAATCCTGGTTTTTCAAATAGTTCTGTTTTAGTCTGGACACTGACGGGCTTCGAACGCTATCAGCGAAGATAGAGGGTTTGCGGCCAGCGGCAGCGTACTCTTTGCGCCTCGTCGCTGGGAACCACGTTGGACAGTCCCCGCACTCGGAGCCAGTAATGTTCACCACGCTGGAGGAAGGTGAGATCTAAATAAAAATTATGTTTAGCTTGTAATGGCGGTATTTTTGGCAAGGAGGACCGCTTGCGTTGACTTTGGAGAGCTGTAAGAAAACGTACCACCTTCTGTGTGCTCGCAGAAAAGGGCCTTGTGGTAAATCAATGGAACTTGGATCTGCCCCGAGTGCCGCTGTGCATCGAAAAAAGGTGGCGACAACAGTCTGACACCGGTAGGAGCTTCTAATAAAGTCCGTGATCCGAATGTGACCTTCCGGAAAAAGAATAACCAGAGTTCTGGCGTAAAGGAGACCGTTGCTCGGGCGCGCGACTCACCATCTCCCCCTAGACCCCACGTTTCCCACCAGGCCCCGTCGCTAAGAGAACAGGGTTCATCGGACAGGGCCGTAGAAGTTCGTGATCTACGGCAGGAAATAGCCGCGCTAAGAGGCCATCTCGATCACACAATAGTAGCAATAACAATATACGATACTAAGCTGGAACAATACGACGCCAAGCTAAGTAGTTACGAATATACGCTGTGTAGCTACGAAACCAAATTGACTAGCTATGCCTCCCAGGTCGAAGCACTTCATGCCAAGTTCGCGGTGTATGAGGGCTTAAACTCTTTGGATGCCGCATCGCAGCTACAGCCTCAGGCGCTGACCGTGCGGGGCACAAAGAGCCAGAAGCTGCAGCGGAAAGGAAGGATAATCGAAAAACTAGCTAAACAAGCGCACCCAGAATTTCCATTGCCTCCTACCCCGAAACCCACGAGACAAAAGATCATCACTGATGCCATACAACTACTTGAAGCTGCTTCTTGCGCGGCAGAAAATACGCCGGACCAGCAAGACTTAAATTCTGAGTGGACTGAAGTAAGGAAGAAAAGCCGACAAAACAACTCAAAGTGCGTCACTGCTGATTCCACCGTTACTACCCTGAAGGCAGTTGATATCAAGAAATTCATTCATCTATGGAACATGGCGCTGAGGAGATCCGCGAGTATCTTTGTCAGCTTTGTACTGAGCTTATTCCAAAGGGAAATATAAATAATTTAAGATATTCTGACGTCTGGCCTGTTAACGCAAGAATCAAAGTATGGTTTGATCTAAGAAGACCAGCGACTGAGTCATTGGGCAATCGCACACTCCGAAGTTCGGCAAAGCATCGTACTGCAGGTGGACCTCTCTCACTCTCGCAGCCCTTTCACGGCTCAACAGACTCGCGTATCACAAGCGAGGCTGACCCTAATTCCCAATCCTTTCGGGACCAAGCAGGCACAATGTAAAAGAGTATCTCGCCTTAACGTGATCTATCAAAACGTACGCGGTCTGAAGACAAAGCTGAAGACCTGGAGAAACAGCTTACTCTTGTTGGACCATAATCTGGTGGCAGCTACGGGGACTTTTTTGGATGAGTCAGTGGAGGACCCGGAAGTGACGATCGTAGACTGGAGAATACTGCGGCGTGACAGGTGAAGTCCTATGGTGGAGGAGTACTCCTAGCTGCGCGCCCTCCAATCATATTGAATCGGCTGCCTGAACTGGAAACGAGCTGTGGTGAAGACCTATGGGCTTGTTTCAGCTGGCAAGGGCATTGTTTTTATATATGCGTAGTTTATATCACACCTAGTGCTAAGGACGAGGACTATATGCGGTGGTTTTCAAAGGTAGAAAGTAATATAAATGACATCAAGGGAATTGTTTTTGTGTAGGTGACATTAATTTAATAAGTGCATCAGTAAACAACATAACAATTATTATTGTGTTTTTTTTACTTTTTGTAATCTAGTTGAGATGAATGATGTGCCGAATGTGAGTGGAGGTAGGCTTGATATTGTATTGGTACAGGAGTGCAGAGAAGTGCACGAAACGCAAGTCCAAGCCATGGACGGTCTAGTGAGAGTTGACGCTCCCCACCCTCCCTTAGACATAGTTATCAGTACTGCTACTGCTCATCATTCCGATAACATGAAGCACAGTAATATTGACTTCCGCAAGGATTGGAATTTTGCAAAGGGCGACTACAATCTTCTTTTTAACATGCTCTCTGAAATTTCTTGGGCTGGTATACTCCAATCTAACGATGTGCAATCATGCACTGAACACTTTAATTACATTATTTATAATCTTTTTGACATCTGTATTCCCAGGAAACGCCGTAAAAACTCTTTAGGCAGACGTTACCCTGTGTGGTTCACATATGACATCATACAGGACATCAAGCGCAAGTCGAAACTGCATTCAGTCTGAAGGCAGGACATCTACGAGGAGTCTTATGAGGCTTTATCCAAACTTAGGGCTTCACTTGAGGTTCGTATTTCATCCGCGCATAAGACTTGATGCACATCGAGGAAAGTATCATTATCAAACCTCGAGAGTTTTGGCATAATATCTCGAAGGTGGTTTTTAAAATAGTGTCAGCTATAAGGGCGAGGCTTATAATGGTATTAAGGCGTCTGAAGCTTTGCCAATTTATTCGCCCGTGTTTTTCTCCCTGATGTGCCTCTGCTGGATTCTGAGAGTGTAAATCAACTCGACAGAACTATCTCTAGCAATTATGTGAACATTCACAAGTTTATCTCGAGCAATGTGGCCTTTAGTATCAAAAGTCTCAACCCTGGGAGCTCTAGTGGGCCAGATAATATTTCTCCGTGGTTTTTAAAACAGGGCCAAAAATTTCTGATTCGCCCACTAACTCAGATATTCAATTTAGCGCTAACCACGGGAGTTTATCCTGCGCAGTGGAAGGTGACCAGAGTGACACCAATTCCCAAAGGCAGGAACAGGTCGTCTGTTGAAGAATATAGGCCCATCGTAATTCTCTCATCACCAGCTAAAGTCATTGAGCGTATTTTGCATAGAGAAATCCACAGACAAGTTTAACAGTATCTATGTAACGAGCAGCATGGTTTCAGGAAGAAGAGGTTTGTCAACACAAATTTGCTAATTGTCGTCGATTACATTTCGGCAAGGATGAGCTCCGGCGGACAGGTAGACGTTCTATATTTCGATTTTCGCAAAGCTTTCGACAGAGTCAACAACAACATACTCCTTGCAAAATTGAGCAGCATAGGTTTTGCTCCAGGTTTACTTAAGCTTGTTGCGGATTACTTGCGAGATCGGCAACAGTATGTGAGACTGGGAGTATATGAATCGGCTCCCTATCCCACGTACTCGGGTATCAGTCAAGGGTACATACTCGGTCCTCTTCTCTTTACCCTGATGATCAATGACATTCCAGCTGTCATAAAGCATGCTAAATGTCTCCTCTATGCTGACGACTTGAAATTATTCTTAGACATCCGTTCGGGGGATGACTGTCTGAGGCTCCAACGTGATGTGAACGTGGTCTATGGGTGCGGTGTGGCGAACAGAATAAAATAAAACCCATCTAAATGCCATGCCATGACTTTTCGTCGCATGTGACATCCAATCAAATTCGAGTATAGACTTAACTCTGACCTTATCGCAAGATCTGAATCTATTAAGGACCTGGGTGTTAGCTTCGACCGAAAGCTGACTTTTCAGGACCACATCACTACCGTCGCTAAGGAATCCTTTCGTAGGCTGGGTTTTGTGCTGAGAAACTGTCGTGACTTTCGGAGTTAACACGTTGCCAGGCTTATTTTTTTCACCTTAGTCCGCAGCAAACTTGAAGCCAGCTCATGTGTTTGGCACCCACATGAGAGTACTTACGCTCTGTTGCTCGAAAAGGTGCAAAAGGCTTTTCTTTGCTTCCTTTATAAGCGTTTGTATGGGTATTACCCATTTATGTACCCCACTAAGTTTCTCCTAGGTTGCCTAGAGTTTAATAGTTTGGAGGTAAGAAGAGCTAATGACCAATTAAGGACTATGCTCAAGATTCTTCATGGGAAGATAGATGCCCCTGATCTCCACGACGAGCTCCTGCGGTTCTACGTTCCCAACAATTACCGCCGCGGTAGGAGACACAGATTGTTCTCGAAGTAATTTGGACGAACAGTCGCGCGCACTCAGTCGCCCATCCCGCGAATCCTTTCTGCGCTCAATGCCCTCCTTGACGCAAGTCCTGAGTGTGATGTGTTTGCGGATGGATGGAAGATGATAATGTTGGAATGCTTGAGGTTTTGTGAGAAGAGTGTGTGAATGTTATTGCTTAATATTAATATTTATTGCTTATATATTCTTATTGTTTTGACATTTTGACATATTTAATTACATGTAAAATTATTCCATTTTGTAATAAGTGTAATTGGCCAAAGCCGTTCTAATTAAATAATTAAATTAAAATAAACGGCATTGAGTTTCAAAGGGAATTGAACATTATAAATATTAAACATTTCTCGTTCCTACAGCTCCCTCGGCTCCACCGCTAAACGTACGAGTGAGACCCGCCGGCGCGGGAGAGCTGCACGTCTCGTGGTCGGTAGGTGATCTTACGAACTTATTGTTTATTTCACCATTTGAATAGTGCCGTTCTAAGCAAAAGAGGTCGCTTCAGGCTCCCATTCAGGACGGCTGGAATGGGGAGCTGCTTGGCTACGTGGCAACATGGCGCTCACTGACGCGCTTCGACGACGACGATGACGAGGCCACGGAGGCGGAGGAGGCGCGCGCCGGACGGCTCACCGCGCCCGGCTGGAGCAGCGCTGAGCTGACGGCGGCTGGGCTAAGGGCGGCCTCACGCTACGCCGTCGCCGTGCGGGCGTACAACCGCGCCGGCGCCGGGCCCGCCTCACCCGTCGTCTACGCCACCACCGCCGACGGAGGTAGGCACAGGGTGTCCTCATGTGCATCTCCACTCCGTCTCCGTTCATTCTAATGTGGTTCTCATCGATAGTTCCCGAGGCGCCTCCAAGGTCAGTGACGTGCGAGACGCTGTCGAGCCAGTCGCTTCGAGTGCGGTGGACGCAGTCACCTGCGTCGGCGCGTGCTCTACGAGGCTACGACATCCGCTACGCTCCGTTGCAACCGTCTTCGTGTGAGTGCGTCCCCCTCCATATTTCCCCGCACGAGCTCGATGGAAGGAGTTATGATGTGTATTTTCGTTGCGGCAGCGTGGCGCGGGGCGGTGGAGATTGCGACGGCACGCGCTGGAGCGCCGGGTGAAGCCACGCTGCAGGGATTAGCGCCCGCCACCAACTACTCGGTATGGGTGCGGGTACGCGCGGACGCTGGTAGCGGCCCGCCCTCGCCGCCCGTCTACTGCTCCACCAGGGAGGACGGTGGGTCTCCTATCATCTCTCCGTAAAGACTTGGTTGGACGGTGGAAATTGTTTCGTTTTTGACATTGTTGACCGATCAGGAAAGCTTCTATAGATATTGTTTAGGTAACTTACTATAATACCAGTGGTTCGCCTCAAACTAAGATCTCGCGAGTCTTCCAAAACACAAAAAAAATATATTCTTAAGGCGACTCGCGCAACGAAGCCTATACGTATTTAGTGGCTAAATATGATTTAAGGAGTTGTCAAATCATACAAATACGTAAAACATGTTTAGTCGCTAAATACGTTTAGGGAGCGTTGTGCAAGCCGGCCTTAATCTTTGACTAATAAAATAGTGCCACGAAATGCGCAACTAAATAACTTGACCCACAGTTTCATTCAAATTACAGGTAACGGGAGTTCATGTAAATTGGTACCCATTTTATTTGCGGTAGAAGTTGCAGTTATGGGCGCATACCAAATTTCAGCACTATGGGGGGTCACTGGTGTACCCTGTGAATTTTTAGTTAAAACCTTGATGATTTTAAGTTATTAAAAACATCAAAGTTTAACAGGGTCAAAATGTACTCACAAAGACCTTTTATTAGTCGTGCCATTTGACCGGATAGTCCCATTTTGTTTTTTTTACCTCTCTTCAACCCCAATATCTCAACAACCCCCCTTATTTTTAGATTATTTAGTCCAGGGGTCGGCAACCGGCGGCCCGCGGGCCGCATGCGGCCCGTAGACTATCTCGGTGCGGCCCGCAACCCTGAGGTCCGTAAGAAAAAAATACCGAAGCAAAAGGCCATATAAATTCACTAGAATTTATACGGCCATGCTGCTGGGCCATGAGAGTATTCTTGAAAGCTCGCTCCCACGCGGGGTGATAAAAATGTACCTCTATTTCATTTCTTAAGAACTGTTTATCAAGACTGTGATGTTATGTATTGTTTCTACCGAAAATAAATATTTGCTGTACTTATTCAATTCTTGGCAATTTCTTTTGCGTTTATCCGCCGCACGTGCGGCGGCGGGCGGCTCCTTTGAGACAATAGGCGGGGCGGCAGTCTTTGATTAGACGCAGGTGTGCGGCGGCGAAAAAATTCAAAGCGACCGGTTTTAGTTAAAATCACAGCCGCGCGCAGCTCTCGCCACATTCGGTTGTGGAAATTCGCCGGAAACTCACGTCTCATCTGGTTGCTAGCTACGCGTTTCGTTTCACCTTTCTTCCCTTCGCTGATAGCTTCTCACGCACGACGTATGAGGTAAGTTGTATGCACTCGCGAGCATTTTGTTTTATTTTATTTACTGCTTGTTAATGTGAACCTTCAGATTGATGGGTAAATGTTATAAGGACGGGGATAGTAGTTACATGACATGAAGTTAGTTACGAGTGTGTCATGTTTTAATTATTATTTGAATGTGGAGTTGAATTTGTAGGTGCTAACTGGAACATATAATTTTACAACGAATTTAATTTTTTTCATTATTGTTACAGAATAATTATATAAACATGGCTTCAAGAAAAAGGAAGATAGAAGAAGAAAAAAGAGTTTTTAACGAATTATGGACAGAATTATACTTTTTTATCGAGTTTAAAGGAAAACCGTTATGCTTGATTTGTCAAAAGAGTATTTCTGTAGTAAAGGAATATAACCTGAAGCGACATTACGACACCGAGCACAAAGCTAAATTTGACTGTCTTGAAGGAGAAATACGGAAAAGGAAAATTTCCACTTTGAAATCGTCATTACAAAATCAACAAAACATATTTAAGGTTGTGGCAGACAACAGCGAATCGAATGTTCGGGCCAGTTACAGGGTAGCAGAGATTCTTGCAAAAAGTGGACGTCCGTTTACCGATAGTGAATTAGTAAAAGAGTGTGTCTTAGCTATCGCAGAAGAAATATGCCCAGAGCAGAAAAAAATGTTTGAAAGTCTTAGTCTCTCTGCAAGAACTTGCACCCGACGTACTGAAGACTTGGGTGCTAATTTGTGTGAACAACTCAGGGATAAGGCGCAGTCTTTCGACTGCTTCTCTTTAGCGATGGATGAAAGTACGGACGTGTCGGATACAGCACAGTTACTCATATTTGTACGCGGCATTGACGAAAACTTTACTGTTTACGAAGAGCTTGTGAAAATGTGCAGTTTGAAAGGTACAACTACGGGAGAAGATTTATTTCACCATGTGGAACAAGCTCTGGATTCATTGCAATTAAGCTGGGAAAAGTTAACAAGTGTCACTACCGATGGAGGCAAGAACATGAGCGGTCAAAACAAAGGTGTTGTTGGGAGAATCATCAGCAAAGTGAAAGATTCTGGATCTACTGTGCCATTGATTTTTCACTGTATTGTCCATCAAGAGGCATTGTGCTCCAAAGTTATATCCTGGAAAGAAATAATGGATACTGTAACATCCACTGTTAATTTTATAAGAAGAAATGGGCTCACACACCGTCAGTTCCAAAAGTTTTTGGAAGATCTGGAAGCTGAACATGGTGACGTGGTTTACTACTGTGAAGTGAGGTGGCTCAGTCGAGGTGCCGTTTTGGAACGGTTTTTTGATTTGAGGAAAGAAATTGGCAACTTCATGGAGATGAAAGGAAAGCCAGTAGAAGAGCTTACTAACAAACAGTGGATTATCGATCTTGGTTTTTTGACTGATTTGACTAAGGACCTGAATCAGCTCAACAAACGCTTGCAGGGAAAAAATAAATTGATTTGCGATATGTATACAGATGTAAAGTCATTTGAAATGAAACTGAAACTGTTTATCAAGCATATTGATGAAAAAAAGCTTGACCATTTTCCTAATTGCAAGAAAGCCGTGGAAGAAGCTGGAGATAATTTTGTGTGGCAAAATATTACAATGAGAAACGTGTTAACACAACTACAAACTGAGTTTGTAAATCGATTCACCGACTTTAAAAAGAGCTCCCTTAACATGGAAATATTCCAAAACCCTTTTGCAATTGATATTAGTGAGATACCAAGCAATTTGCAAATGAACATAGTAGATTTGCAAAGTAATAGCACACTTAAAACGGCATTTAAGGAAAGCACTGACTTGATACAGTTCTACGGAGGTTTGAGTTCTGAAAACTTCAAAGAATTGAAAAAGTTTGCTCAGCAGATAATAACTATGTTTGGTAGTACATATTTGTGTGAGCAGACTTTTTCAATTCTCAACTACCGCAAAAATAAGAATTGTTCGCGGTTAACGGATGAACATTTAGACGCGATACTGCGCGTGTCTACTACTAAAATGAAAGCAGACGTTAAAAAACTTGCAAGTCAAATGCAGCCTCAAAAATCTCACTAGTTCTTACTTTTATGTTAGTATAGTAGTTCAATTAAAAAAGAGATAATTGTATGAATATATATGCGTTTTATTTCAAATATTAAAAATACATGCCCGAACATATAAATATAAGTGCGGCCCGCACTGATACTCTGGCAACATATGTGGCCCGGCTATAGCATAAGGTTGCCGACCCCTGATTTAGTCACACCAAAATTGTGCCATCACTACCTACCTATGTATTAAATTTCACGATGATCGGATAAACGCCTTGAAAGTTATCCACGGACAAACAAACATACATACATACAACGTCGATTTGCCCAAGTTGATTTAGAGATCTCGCTTCGCTTGATCAAATATATCCATTTGTGCGCAGTCCCGGGCGCGGTGACGTCACTGCGGGCGCTGGCGTCGAACGCAGACGCCGTGCGGGTGTCATGGCTGGCGCCACCGCGCGCCGCAGCCCTCACGCACTATACACTCTACACCAAGGAGCTCGGCAAGTACGACCTTCTGACCGATTTCGATAGTTGTATCCTCGATGAGCGTTTGTCGATGGAATCAGACTGTTCATGTTCTATGTAATAATCACACTTGTTTATTCAAAACAAAACTAGATGTCGCTAGTAAAAACGTTCCGATCCTAGAACGCGCTATCGTTGCGTTTTGTGGATATTGTTAGGCTAACACAGATTTTGAATAAATGTCTTGTACTCAACCGGGACACGAGTTTTATTTGAACCAGTACTGCAAGTATCTTCATGGTCCTACGACCCGGCTCTTAAGTAAAGTGTCCCTTCCACGGTTTTTGTCTTCAACGCACTAGAGAAAGTGGTGGATCGCCACTCGGTGCGCACTGGGCAGCGTCTCAGCCTTGCATGGCTCGGAGACCTGTCACGGATGATAGATGGATTGCAGTGAAGTGAATGTGTGTGGTGTTGTGCATCCATCTAACGGAAAACCGCAAAGACCCGCGCTGGCTGCTGCTGGCGCGCACTTGCTGATCGGTACTGACGACGCGAGAACGCGTACGTCGACCAACGGAGGCTGCGAGCAAGCGCGACACGGTGGGTCGGAAGCGACTCGCACGCCGCGCTACCAACGTCACAGCAGTGGCGTTCGGAGGAATCGTCTTCGGAGTGAAGAGAGCGAACAGCAAGTGGGTAAACAAGTGAAAAAACGTGAGTACATTGACCATTTATTTGAGTGCAGTTCATTGACCTTGTGTTCGTGTTCAGTTTAAAAGCAACTTGATAAATTTCTGAAAGATTTTGGACTTGTAAAAATTTTGTGTTAGTTTAGACTTAGAATAGTTTTACAAAAGGTTAACCGACGGGGAACCTATGCCCGATTTCGGTCCGAATTGTTCAAGTTTCAAACACTTGTAAAATTTTCAGATATTTATTATAGATTAAAAAGTAATTAGAGTTCATAATTTAAACTAATCTTGTGTTTGAGTTTTCAACAGTTTTGAATAGATTTTATTGATTTGCCTTGGAATTTATCACTATGTCTTTGTCAACATTACTGAAGGCTCAGCTGGGCTTTAAGTCTATGATAGAACGAGCTCATGTGAATTTCAAAAAATCTCCAAGAGAAAGGCTTCTCAAAGAATCCTATTTGCTAACAAGAATGGAGTCTTTAGAAGAAAAATGGAGGGTTTTTTCAGATTCTCATTTGAAGTTAATAACCGAAGTTTCTACCGAGGAACTAGCAGCTTCTCAGTACATTTCTGAAAATATGTATGAGTGTGTCGAGGAAAAATACATAGAACATAAGACAGAGATTAGGGAATACTTGTCCATGTTAAAATGTAGTAAACCAGGCAGCTCAATTTCTACATCTCAGACACATGCCGAAAACTGTAATATAAAGCTGCCAAAAATATCGATCCCTACCTTCAACGGGTCGTATGCAGAATGGACAACGTTCAAGGACTTGTATGAATCGTTAGTTCACAATAACTCTTCCATAGACGATGTGCAAAAGATGCATTATCTAAAGGTTCATCTATCGGGAGAGGCCGAGCAGCTGTTGCGACATGTTCCTATCACGGCTGCTAACTATCAAGAATCATGGTTGACGCTCAATAACAGGTATAACAATAAGAAATATCTAGCTAATTGTCTATTGAAGCGTTTTGTGAGCCATCCGATCCTTGCAGCCGAGTCGAGCAGTGCTTTAAAAAACCTGTTGGATGTAGCAAATGACACGTTGAATGGGTTGAAAAATTTGGGCATAGATGTGAACACTTGGGATACGATTGTAATCTATTTAGTTGCGTCAAAGTTGGATGCAGAAACGCTCAAGTTATGGGAATCAAACATCGGATCATCAGATGAGCTACCAACTTTGAAACAGCTAAAGGAGTTCTTGGAAACTCGATTCCGATCCCTCGAATTCGTTGATACAAAAAAGGTCTCGAAACCAAATGTTCTAATACAAAGAAAGAATGTATTGCATGTTATGGCAACAGGTTCTAATGATCATGTCAAGTGCACTTATTGTAAAGGTGAGCACAAATTGTCTAATTGCAAGACATTTTCGAGTTTAGGCTACGATAAGCGACGCGAATATGTCCAAGCCAGCAGGCTTTGCTTCAACTGTTTAGGCCCCAATCATTCCTCCATGGTATGTCGATCAATAATAAGATGTCGTATCTGTCGAAGAAAACATCATTCATTGCTTCATCCAAAACCATCACAATCCAGTAGTACGTCAGAGTCAGTAAAGTCAGGATTAGAAGCAGAGGTCAGTGAAGCGGTTTCGAGAGTTAATGTATCATTAGATACTCCTGAGCCAACTAAAGTTGTAGCTCACTTTTCAAAAGGAACCTCCTCGAGGACAATTCTGCTTGCCACTGCCCTCGTGGAGGCCAAAGCAAGAGATGGAAGTGCGTACACTCTCCGAGCTCTGTTAGATCAAGGATCTGAGGCATCCTTCGTTACAGAGTCAGCTGCACAGTTACTTGGTTTGAAGAAAATATCAAGTAGAAGTAGCGTTTCGGGACTAGGCGGCGACAAGGGAACATTGGCTTCCAAGTATGTCATCATAATAAAAATCCAATCTCGTCATGATCCCGAATTTCAAATCCAAGTACGTGCGCATGTTCTTAGTACCATTACTAGTCTTTTGCCACCAGAGAAGATAAATCATGTGGAATGGCCGGAGTTTGCCGAGATCACTCTCGCTGATCCGCAATTCCACACGCCAGGTAAAATAGACATTTTGCTTGGAGCAGACGTGTACGGCGAGCTGATAAGAGAAGGTCTGATTAAGGGTCCTAAGGGTATGCCCACAGCGCAGTGTACAGCCTTAGGATGGATAATTTCAGGTCCAACACATCAGATTGATGATACTCAGGATCCTTCTCTACAGTGTCATCATGGTGCCCTTGTGAATAATATACACAAGTATAACGATGACAATGAATTCCTGAAAAGATTTTGGGAGATAGAGTCCATAATTCCCGAGAAAAGGATATTCTCCCTAGAAGAGCAGCGTTGTGAAGAAATTTACACGCAAACCACAATCAGAGATGAAAGTGGTCGGTATATCGTCAACCTTCCATTCCGAACTGACAATCCTACATGCCGGTATGGAAATTCCAGAGATCTCGCGAAAAGAAGATTTCAGCATCTCGAAAGAAAATTCGAAAGGGAACCTGAAATCAAGAAGCAATATTCCGAAGTATTTCATGACTATTTGAAGCTGGGTCACATGGAGCGCGTGCCGGCGGACGAATTAGAAAATCCATCAGCAGTTTATCTGCCACACCACGCAGTCATTCGCAACGACAAAACAACGACCAAGGTCCGAATAGTATTTGACGCATCAATGAAGGGTACCAACGGAGTATCATTGAACGATGATTTTATGGTTGGTCCCACGTTGCAGCCACCACTGCGTCACATCATCATGCAATGGAGATTGCACCCCATCAGTCTTTGCGCCGACGTTGTCAAGATGTATCGGCAAGTCAAGATTTCTCCAGAGCACATCGATTTCCAGAGAGTATTGTGGCGCGATGAACCCGCATCTGAAACAAAAGAATATAGATTACTCAGAGTTACCTTTGGTACAGCCTCAGCTCCTTACCTTGCTGTGAAGTCCTTGCAGCAGATTGCAGTCGACGAAGGCGCGCAGTATCCCGACGTATCTGAAATCATAAAGAATCATTTTTATGTAGATGATTTGATGACGGGATGTCAGACAGTTGAAGAAGGTCTAAAGTTGTATAAAAATATAGAAACAGTACTTACCAAGGGAGGCTTTCAGTTGCAGAAGTGGGTGAGCAGTTCTAAGGAATTAAATGGAATAATTTCAGATGGAACAGTTAATGTAGGCGGGAGGAATGAAGAACAAGGAAATAAGGATATCAAAATGGATGAAATAATGAAAATATTGAGAATTAGATGGGATCGAGAGCGTGATAAATTCAAGTATTCTGTCATACTTCTGCCACAGCAGACTTCAATCACAAAGAGACAGGTAATATCAGATATTTCCCGTCTATTTGATCCGCTGGGTTGGGCCGCACCTTGTATTGTCTCTTCAAAAATATTCATACAAAAGCTGTGGCTATCAGGATTAGACTGGGACGAGGAGTTAACATCTGAACTGTCAACAGAATGGCAATCTTATAGGAGAAATCTTTTAGAGACGAGTAAGTTTAGCATACCAAGATGGGTCAACACTAGGACTGACGACTTGTTAGTCGAATTGCATGGATTCTGTGACGCATCTGAGGCAGCATATGCTGCAGTGATATATATCAGGGTGGTAGACTTACAGGAAAATATCAAGACTAGTCTCATCACGTCTCGCACAAGAGTTGCTCCTGTAAAACAACAGTCAATTCCCAGACTCGAACTAATGGGAGCTGTATTGTTGTCCGAGTTGATAACGGAGGTGGCTGAAGTCATGAGCGTTACACAAGCTTACATCCATGCCTGGACTGATTCAACAGTGGTGTTGGCGTGGCTTAGCAGCCACCCAAGCCGCTGGTCAACCTTTATCGGAAATAGAGTTTCCACAATCCTCACCCAACTAGACAACTCGCATTGGGCACATGTCCAATCAGCTTACAATCCTGCAGACTTAGCATCTAGAGGAGTGACGCCTCAAGAACTGGCCTGTAGTGATTTGTGGGCACGGGGACCATCGTGGTTGCTGAAAAAGGTAATCGATTACACGAGACCAAAATCGATCGCTACAACCGCAGAGCAAAGAAGTATCAAGTCTCACGTTGGTACAGAAGAATCTCAAGAAGATGCCCTATGGACTAGATTCTCTTCATTACAACGGATGGTTCGAGTTATTGCTTATTGCAGAAGGGTGTTGAAATGGAAGACTAAGGAAGATGGAACAAGAGAATACGAAACCTATCTGACAAAGGAAGAAATAGCAGATGCAATGAAAACTTGTATAAAACACGTCCAGAAGCAAGAGTTCGGAGAATAAATGGATACAATCGGGAAAAAAATAATAAAAAAAAAAAATTGCCCCCAGCTCGATGGCTTTTGGGAAAGGTCACTAATAAGCATCCTGGTTTGGACAAAATTTGCCGCGTAGTAACACTCAAATGTAACGGTTCGTTAATAAAACGACCCGTGTCAAAATTGTGTATTTTACCTGTGTCTGATTAAAACAAAAAAAAAATGTGTTCAAGTTATAGATTGTTTAAGTGATCATTATGTTAAAATTTAGAGTTTGTGTTAGTTGTTTAAAATTTATAAGATTTAATTTAGTTTGTGAAGTTCATACTCACCTATTGTATACAGTCCACAAGGTCCACATTGTACAGAAAAATGTTTATGTGCAGTGCTACCATGTTACATAATTATTGTAATGCTCCCACCTCATGGTGGGCGGTTGTAATTGTTAAGGACATTCATTATGTCCTTGGTGGGCGGCATGTTCTATGTAATAATCACACTTGTTTACTCAAAACAAAACTAGATGTCGCTAGTAAAAACGTTCCGATCCTAGAACGCGCTATCGTTGCATTTTGTGGATATTGTTAGGCTAACACAGATTTTGAATAAATGTCTTGTACTCAACCGGGACACGAGTTTTATTTGAACCAGTACTGCAAGTATCTTCAGTTCACTTTTCTTTTGTTCGATTCTTTGCGGTGGGGCAAACATCTCCGCTATCAATTGAAGCTATGTTTATAATCTTTATTGGTATTTGTCCCACCAAACTTTGAGTTGATTGAAAGCGAAAAAACAAAAGGCAGAAACGAACAAAAAACGAGCCCTCTTAACAGTTTGCGTATCCGACAGGGCCGCAGGCGAGTGGTCACAGCGCGTGGAGGCAGCGGACGCGTCGGAACAGGCGCAGGAGGTGTGGCGCGAGGTGCGCGGTCTGCGCGGTGGAGTTTACTCAGTGTGGGTGGTCGCGGAGTCACGCGAAGGGCGCGGACCGCCCTCGCACGCTGTCACCGCCGCGCCCGCCGTGCCAGGTCGGTGTCCACTCTTTCTCTCTGCGATTCCTCTACCCCTATGAAAAGAAAACAAAGTGTATTAGATTTATACTACCTAATGTTACAAAAGTTAAAGCAGATATAAAAATCAAAGACGAAGAGTTGGTTCTTGTGGACACCACCGTATTCTTAGGTATAACCCTAGATAATAAGCTTCAATGGGGCCCTCACATTGATGGGTTGTCGAAGAAACTTAGTTCTGCGGCATACGCAGTCAAAAAGATCCGTCTTTTTACAAACGTAGACACAGCTAGACTAGTTTACTTCAGCTACTTCCACAGCATTATGTCATACGGTATACTGCTGTGGGGTAGCGCTGCAGATATAAACAACGTTTTTATGCTGCAGAAGAGGGCTGTTCGTGCAATTTATAATATGGGCCCCAGAGAATCATTACGCAATAAGTTTAAAGAAATAAATATTATGACATTCCCTTGTCAATACATCTATGAAAATCTAATGTATGTTCACAAAAATATTAATTAGTTTAAGAAAAATAGCAATAATCATAATTTTAATACTAGAAATAAAGATAAACTCGCTGTTGCCACTTGTAGACTCCATAAAGTTAGTAAATCGTTTAAAGGGCAAGGTGTACGCTTTTATAACAAACTCCCAAGGGATGTACAAAAATTGACAATTAACAAATTTAAAAACGTAATTAAACAAAATCTTTATAAAAGAGCCTACTATAAAATATCGGATTATTTAGATGAAAGAGAAGCTTGGGATTGAAATTGCTCCAACTCGTTCAAAATGTTACAATTTAGACGTAATTAATTTTCTGTATTATGTATTGTAAAAGGATCATTAAAAAAAAACAACCAGCCTTGTTTCTTGCCTTTCTTTCCTGGCTTGGTCGCGAAAGAACAGGCAGTAAAATTGACGTTTCAAAGTGATCCTTGTGATTTTAATGAATAAAAATATTTGACTTTTATCAAGCTCATTTATCGTGATGTTTACCGGTCTAGGAGGTCCTGTAACCCTCGCTTTTTGTTCAGTGTCGGCGCGCATCTCATCGTTCGGTCGGACGGTGGTGGCTCGGTTGGGGTCACGCGTGAGGCTACCCTGCGCGGCAGTGGGCTCGCCGCCGCTGCGCTGGCGCTGGACTCCACTGCCGCTCGCGCACAGCGTTACGGATGCGGGGGACCTCGTCGTACACAGTGAGTGACCCGAAAGCTGCTGGATTTCTGAAATCCGTTCGTGTCTTGATCAGAGATCATCACTCGGAGCAGCTGCATATCGGCTTGCACAATCTAAGGATTTTAGCAGCTCGCGCTACTTTAAAATAAACTTGTAAACAAATAATATAATAGGTCTTTACCTATGAAATTGCCATTCTTCAGTACTGGTCATTTCAAAGAGAAAAAATGTTTGAAATGGCTTTGTATTCTAAATTCAAATTAATTTTGTTTTAAAAAAATGACATTCTTTTTACAAACTCAGTCTTTTCTTTATCGATTAGTGTTGTATTTTCATTACATTTGAACATTTTTCGTCATAATGGATACATTAAAAATTCGTGTAATTATGGAATACGAGTTCTGTCGTGGCACCAACGCGATACAAACGGCACGTAACATCAAAAACGTTTACGGAGAGAACTGTACAAACGAACGCACAACCCGTTATTGGTTTTCCCGGTTCCGTTCTGGAAATTTTTACTTGAAAAATGAAGCTCGTGGTCGTCCGGAGACTTTGGTCAACAATGATGACTTAAAGGTGATTGTGGAAGCTGACGAAACTCAATCTACAGCTGAGCTAGCAACAGCTTTTGATGTTAGCATCAAAACAATTTTGATCCATTTGCGACAAATAGGCAAGGTAAAAAAACTTGATAGATGGGTGCCCCACGAACTTAACGATCGCCAGCGCAACGTACGCGTCGAGATTTGCCTCGCTCTGCTCAATAGGCAAAAAAATGAAGGAATTTAGAACCGAATTTTTACGTGTGATAAAAAATGGATTCTGTTCGACAGTCGAACGCGCTCAGCAAGTTGGTTAGATCCTGGTTCAGCACCAAAGCAATGCCCTAAACCAAAAATGACCCCTAAAAAGGTTATGGTCACTATTTGGTGGTCTAGTGCGGGTGTGATTCACCACAGCTTTTTACAAAACGGCATGAGCATTACTGCAGATGTGCACTGTGAAGAACTGGAGACAATGATGGAGAAGCTTGCACATCGGCAACCAGCTTTGGTCAATCGGTCGTCCCCACTGCTCCTTAACAACAACGCGCGACCCCATACTGCACAACAGACAGTCTCCAAGCTGCAAGAGCTGGGGTTGGAAGCTCTCCCTCATCCGCCATACTCACCAGACCTTGCACGTACCGACTATTACTTTTTCCAAAATTTAGACAACTTTTTAGTGGGTAGAAAATTCAATTCCCGAGAAGCCGTACAAAATGCCTTTGAAGAGTTTGTTGCCTCCCGTCCAGCTGATTTTTACAAGAAGGGCATCAATAAACTGCTAATGCGTTTTGGCAAAGATGCGTCCATTGCATGGGTGATTACTTTGAATAACAAAAATAAAAAAGTTTAAAAAATAAGTACTTTCACTTAATCCATACAAAACGACAATTTCATAGGTAAAGACCTAATATAACTATAAACATAAATGATGATGAGAACGTTTAATTCACGGATCGTGAATGCTATTTTACTATTAATTACACAATAATAAAATTGACAACACCTTTCTCTATCATTTACCCCTTCAGTCGCGCACTACCGTTTGATCGATATTATTTGGGTGCAGAAGTGGAGCGGTCGCTAAGCGGTAACTACACGTGCTCGGTGCGTAACGCGGGCGGCGCGGACGCGGCTGTGTTCACGCTGCGTGTGTTGTCACCGCCGGCCGCGCCTACACCGCGCCTCGCCCGCGCCGACCCGCACGCGCTACATCTCACCTGGGATCCGCCTGACGATGGAGGCGCGCCCATACTCGGTGAGCATCCTTTCTCTTGCGACGCGGGTGGGTTTCATTTGTCTTATTTTTACCAGTGCTGCAAAACGGGAACAATCCGAAGGAAAGGTGTTTTTGCCGAACGCGTCGGTAATAAAACTAGCAAAAAAATTAAGTTTAATAAAAAGCGTTTCGAACGATGTTATCAGGTTACACGGTGCGGTGGTCCCTGGCGGAAGTGGCGGAGGCGTCTCTACTGCGAGAGCGCGCGGGTGTGGATGGCGCGCTGACGCTGCGGCGGCTCGCGTGTGGCGCGCGGTATCTCGTGGCGCTGACGGCACACAACGCGGTGGGCGTCTCGCCGCACTCGCCGCCACTCACCGCCCGAACCAAGGGAGACAGTGAGCTTACACACTCGCATTAAAATAGCAAATCATCTTTTCAACGAAAACAGAACCAAATCAAAGATCACTAACACGACGATATCGCATTTTTTTGTTGAGAACTGACAACTGTTTAACTGGTTGTCTATCTATAGCTTACTGTTTAATGAGTGTTTGCCAAATATGACCGCAACTAAACGAAAGAACCTGCTGGATCCCACTGCTGAGTATAAGCCAGAAAGTCTTCACCTCGCGTTGATATGGCCTAAAAAATAAAATTACTCAAAAAAAATTGTCGTTATACATATTTTTCTGCGCTCGCCTCCGGTTTTGAAAAGTGACATGTATATTAGTTGTGGATTATTCGCAGAGGCGGTGGCGGCACCGGGAAAAGAGTTCGTGTGGGCCAACAGCTCGGCGCTGCGCCTGAACCTGCTAGCGTGGCGCGCGCGCTGCGCTGTGCGGACGTGGCGCGTGGCGCTGCGTCCTCATGCGGGGGCAAGCCACGCCGCGCCCTGGGGGCCACTCGATACTGACGGGGAAAGCGCAGAGGTAAATGTGAATTACCCAGCGAATCATGCTGATTTTAGTAAAATTATTTTTTTTCAGTGCGGTGGTCATCAGTCATCACTAATATCATATATGTGAAAGTTTGGATGTTTGTTTGTTTGTTACTCAATCACGTCGTAACGGTTGAACCGATTTGGTATGTTGATAGATTACACCTGGAATGAATGAAAATGAATGAATGAATGAAAATTCTTTATTATACCTTACAAGCTAAACACAACAGATATAAAAATAAAATATAAATCAAATAAATGTAAGTATAATGGGCGGTCTTATCGCTTAACAAAGCGATCTCTTCCAGACAACCTTTGGATGGAGAGGATCATTGCTTAATGGAAGATTGGCTGAGGTGTAAAAAGAATAAACTTAATAATAGCAAAAGAAAAATTACTTAACCTTAAATACATAAATAATAGGTACATAAATAATTTTAAATAAGTAAGTATCATATATAAAATAAATAAATATGTACTTACATATATACATACATATATATATATATCAATAATATTATAGATCAGTTGAATAATCACGACTCTTCATGGAGGTAAAAGTTTTTGAGTCTAGCTTTAAATACGGAAGGTGAGGGGGATTTTCTAATGGAGACCGGCAAGGCATTCCATAATCGGACAGCTTGGACGGAAAAGGAGTTTGCATAGAAACTGGTTCTATGCATCGGTGTTTTGAGAAGGAGGTTTTCAGAGGATCGGAGTGTTCGGGAATTTGTGCAATGAAGGAACTCGAAGCGTTCCTTCAGATAACAAGGTATGGACGGATTACGAAGGATGTTAAAAAGGAGGGATAGGATGTGAGTATTCCGGCGAAGTCGAATGGGGAGCCATTTGAGTTTATTACGAAATTCGGAGATGTGGTCGTATTTCCGGAGTCCGAAAATAAACCTTATGCAAAAATTTTGAAGACGCTCAAGCTTATTGAGCTGTTCCTCCGTGAGGTCAAGATAGCAGGAATCAGCGTAATCTAAAATTGGGTGAAGAAGAGATTGTGCAAGCGCAATTTTAGTAGCTATCGGAAGAAAGTTTCGCAGTCTCTTGAGCGAACCAGCAGAGGCAAATAGCTTCCGACTCACAGATTCGAGCTGAGGACCCCACGACATACAGCTATCCATGAAGATGCCCAAATTTTTTATAACCTTTGAGTAGGGAACAGTTACATCATCAAACTTAATTTGAGGGAGTGTTGTGTAGTTGATTTTCGATAGGGTACGAGAACTTCCCAGTATGATAGTCTGTGTTTTAATAGGATTAACTCTTAATCCATAAGCCTTACTCCATTCACCTATAAAAAGCAGATTATTATTAGTGACGGCGATCGCATCAGGCAACTCATTAAGTGGAGCCTGTGTGTAAATTTGGAGGTCGTCTGCATAAAGGTGGTAGGAAGAAGTGAGTTGACGAGAAATAGAATTTATAAAAAGTGCAAAAAGAAGAGGAGATAAGACGCCACCCTGCGGTACACCGGCTGATGTACAACACCAAGACGAAAAGGAATCGTCACAACGTATCCGTTGCCGGCGTCCGTGCAAATAACTGCGAAACCAGTCAACCACCGATGGAGATATGTTAATTGAGCGAAGCAAACCCAGCAGTACGTCAAAGTCGACAGTATTGAAAGCATTGCTAAAGTCGAGCAGTGTCAGAATAGTAAGGTAGCCGTTCTCCATGCCCGATCTTATATCATCCGTGATTTTGACAAGTGCGGTTACAGTACTATGACCAGGACGGAAACCGGATTGAAGAGGATTGAGCAGGGTATTTGTGATAAGGAAGGAGCTAAGCTGGTTGTGGACGAGACGTTCAAGGACTTTTGATAGGAATGGGAGGATAGAGATGGGACGATAATCGGTAAAGGAAGTGGGTTTGGACTTTTTAGGAAGTGGAATTATATGCGCTTCTTTCCACAAAAGTGGAACAGAACTAGATGAAGTAGAAAAATTGAGAATATGGCAAATTATTGGAAGCACCTCATCAATAATTGGAACTAACATATTCCGTCCAATATTGTCACTACCCATGGCATTTGAAACAATTGACAGAATGCTCTTTTTAACATCACATGCGGTGAATTGACTAAAGACAAAAGGAGAATAATTAGGAGTTGGCAACAAGGAAAGATAATTAAGAGTGTTCATTTTAACATCCAAATCAATATTGGATGATGACGAAAAGTGTTTGTTAAGAGAGTCAATGTCTAGATCATTTGGAATGGTATCATGTCGAGATTTGCCAACTCCTAGTGTTCTTAGAAATTTCCAGACTTTAGATGGATCGTTATTAGAAACAGAGGCATGAATATGACGGCGTTGAGCATCCCTACACACCCTATTGCAGCGATTCCTGGCTAAATGGTATTTTTCTTTGTTGGCGTCACTAGCAATAAGTTTATATTTTAATTTAGAAGATGCTTTTTTTCGCATCAAAAGTCGTATTGCATCGTTGAGCCATGGAGCCGGCAAATGTTTTATCTTAACTGCTCGGATCGGAGCATGCACGTCAAAGAGTTGTGTAATGATGGTATTGAAGGCGGTAATTTTGTCGTCAATAGATTTTGCCCCCACTACTGCAGACCAGTCCATTTCCCCAGCATCAGCTCTCACCTTTTCCACATCCATGTTACTAAAATTGCGTTGCAGAAGAATTTTCGGTTTGGATTTTGGAGGGCGAATTTTATAGGAAAGAAAAATAAGGTCGTGATATGAGAATGCATCAGCCGAACATTGACCGTGCTTGGCAACATGCTGTAGGGACGAGACTAAAATTAAATCAAGAAGTGATGGGATACAGTTCGGAAAATGGTGTGTGGTACCAAGAGGGAGAATATGCATATTATTAGATTTAATAATGAATTCAAACTTAGAAGAACGATGATCTTGTTTATTCAGACATGTGTTGAAATCGCCCATCAATACGGAATGACTGTATGAAGGCAGGAGTTCTTCTAAGAGTGTTTCAAAGGAAGAGAAGAAGTTAACACGCATGTTATGGCTATAGTAGACTCCGAGAAGAATTTTGGTGTGAGAAAGTAAGACTTCGACAAAAAGGTGTTCGCCAGCGTTAGATGGAGGTGGTTGTGCAGACATACTAATAATTGAAAAAGGAATATTGGCACGTAAGTAAATGGCTACACCGCCACCACCACAACCAGTCCGGTCGTTACGAATCAGGATAAATCCTGGAAGAGAATATGAGGTAGAAGGGAGACATGGCTTGAGAAAAGATTCGGAGACTAGTATAGCATGGAGATTTTTTATATCAAAGGAATCAAGCATATCAGGATAGTGAGCCGGAATACTCTGGGCATTAATATGAACTACATTAAAGTAGTTGGGTCCGTCAGGAAGATGGCCCGACAATGTATCGGAAAGAGCAGGTAAACTCAAATAACTGTCCTCGCTACTGTTTGAGTTCAGAGAGGAGGTTGAGAAGAAGTCATCATTATCACTAGAATCATTCAACGATTGCAACATGAATAACAAAATAAATTAAATAAGAATAATACAAAAAAATATATAGATAAGTATAGATAAATATTGATACAAAAAAAATAAAAAATAAATAAACCTAATAAATACAAAAACTCACCCCTCCACCCGCCAGCAGCATCCCTGGGCACAAACAATAAACTCAACAAGAAAAAAGAAAAAAAAAAAACAACTAAAACAAATTAATAAATTTTGTCTCAAAAGACCGTTATCCAAACCGCAATATTTACAAAAATTTGTTTGACATTGACTGATTGCATTATAGTCTGACATATTAACTGACATTACATTACCAAAAGAAATTAAAGAAAACAGAAATAAAAGTAGGTACCTAGTGTTTGTCGTAAAAAAGTGGGTAATGCTAGGAATTTACTGGACGGTCGACCCTCACAGCAGCAACGACGCGACGACAGAATCACTTTTTGATGGATGCGCCTGTGCCGGCCCGCCTGGCCGACGGCGCTCTCGATTCCTTGGCAGGCATCGTAGGCGCCGGCGCAGGCTTTCGGGTGTCTGGCGGCATCAATTTGTTTAGCTCACCAAGGCTGCTAATGCGGTGCCGCGCTCCGTCGGGCCCAATTACATGAATTAGGCCATCCCGGGTCCAGCAATTCTTGACGCCGAAACGTTCCCTCGCAGCCATGAAAGCGACGTGTCTCGGCCTGGTCAAAAACTCTGAGAGAGTGACACTGCTGCCCTTGAGGTTGGTTTTTGCAAACCAAACCTGGTCCCTCGTAGTGACATCCCGAATCTTGACCAGTATAGGCCTAGGCCTGTCGGCGCCCGAAGCTCGTCCCATCCGATGGCATCGGCTAATATGAGCACTTGTGAACGTTGACAATTTCAACTGTGTGCTCACAGTCTTTGCCACAACTGCGGCCGTGTCCTCCTTGCTGTCTTCGGAGACTCCATGGAGAAGGAGGATTTTGCGCCGACTGCGCATCTCCTGCTGGTCGACGTCACGTGCAAGGAGCTCCACCTGCTGCTGAAGGGTCTTGAGTGCTGCAAGTGTAAATGTCTTGAAGGCAGCATAATCAGCAGCGATGGATTCCACAGTAGTAGGTGATGATGACTTCTGCAGGTCACCCTCAAATCGTGCCATCCGATCGTGTAGTGACTTAATTACCTCAGCCAATGTTGTTTCTGCCATATTGTATTGTTGATTGCAGTGTTGAGTGCAGTGTTGTGCCAGAAATGTGAGTTGGATTGATGTTATGGAGAAGGTGATTTAAGGCAGGTGAAGTAAGTAGGCTATTGTATGATTTTACACATAAAACAGGTTAATAATTAGTCCTTTAATATTTTAAATAATTAAATAACACTGAGATAACTTTTGAGAGTTGTTTATCTCACCTACCCACCAACCGAAAAAAAAAGATTTATTAGAAAAAGACTGGATTTAAACATAGACTACTATATCAACCAAATTAAAAAAAAAGGAGGAGGTTTGTACGATCCCAGTATAGCACCGTACGTAAGTATTAGTTAGTAATGTTCTGGAGTGCCACAAGAAAACGGTAATATTTCACGTAAACTGTTTATTCACGATATTAAACACGCTTAGCGCCAGCGTCTTAGTCGCGCGGCGGATTGCTCGTCACTCATTGTACAATAATGAAAACGCTGATCTTAGGAATTCGCAACTATATCGATGTACATAACCGTACAAGGTTCTTAACCCTACAGTGGTCGCGTACTAAAACCTGACCTGATTGGTCGCGTGGAGTACTATTGTATGCCATTTATAAATTCAAATAAAAATACATTTGAGCTTCAACTATGTTTAATTCTTATTGTAATAGTGTTATTAAGTATTGTTGTATTAAAAGCAATCAATAAAAACGAATCACAACCTCTGAATATAAAAAAAATCAACAAAACAAAAAAAACCTCTAAAATGGCACAAAAAATCAAAAATACTAATTAATGTTTTCTAAACAAGACAGGCAAACAACCTTCGAATGATCGCCACAAATAAACTTTTTGCACGTGTTGCATAGTTTTCGAGTGCTTTTATTGCGGCTTCTTCCGCAGTTGTGGCAGCGATCTATGGATCGAGTTGGTGTCTGTGCTGACGTTGTCGCTGTGGTTTCTGGATAATTACAAGAAAATCTCGCGCGCAGCACTGAGTGCGTTTATCAATTATTTAACTTAAAGTACCTAGAAGCGCTCGTAATTTACGTTAGCGGTTTTTGAGAATTTTACAATTCCGTAAGTGTGGATTACATAGGTAATCCACGCGACCACTCTAGGGTTAATTCGTCAGCAACTTTTTTTTATGTTTGTCCCCCTACTACTCGAAGATTCGAGAAATTCTTTTTTTTTAAGATATATGTATTTCCCAGGTGGTTCCATGGACACCAAGTCAGGATCTGATGATGGGATCCTAAAAAATAGAGGGCCACCTTAAAATTTAATAGGGACGCATAATGTGTTTTAGAATCAAAAGACCGGTTTAAATTTTCTGAAGTCGGTTTTTTTTTGCTAAAACGTTTCTTGTATTGACAAACAATGGATGCGAAATCACTGGCGGAAGCTAGTTAATTCATAATATACAAATACAAATACAAATGTTTTATTTCGATAACTTGTGTTTACAATATCTTAACTAGTAGTTGAAACCTCCTTTTAAGTAAATAATACCTGTATTAGGAGGTTTCGCTCTTCCGTAATATAAAAAAATAGACGTAGCTTAAGAAAAACATTTTACGTTTACAAAATCAAATACATATTCTAAAAAGCAATGAACTTAAAATCCATTACTAACATTTTATATTTATATATACTTATTTTATCTTATATAGGTAATAGTGTACAATGAATAAGTGAGTGTGAGTAAGTGCATGTATGTGCGTGTGTGAGTGGGTGTGTGTATGTGCGTGTGTGAGTGGGTGTGTGTGTGTGTGTGCGTGTGTGTGAGTGTGATACGTGTGTTTATGTATGTACGTGAGTGTGATGGTGTGTGTATGAGAGCGCGTAAGGAGGTGCATGAGTGTGTGAATGTATGTGCTTGAGTATGTGCATGGGTATAGTGTTGGTGTTTGGACGTAAAGAGAATGTCGGTACAGTACAGGTGCTTCTATGTTACGGTGGTGGTAGGTAGGTGTGCGATTAGCCTTTCGACTCGATTTATGTTATAATACTAATTACTTAACAATTTCTAAAAGTGTCTCTGTCTCGTCGTAATTTAATGATATTAGCCATTCAGAAATAATTCTTTTACATTTGTGATTGTTCATTGGGTATATATTCATAATTTTATTTATTTTATTGTATAGGTGGGTAGACTGTCTGATGTATTGTCGTGTTGCGAAAGTCGTTTTGACATGTGATTTATTAGTTACATTAGATAATCTTTTTTTAGGTTTTGTAGGGTCATATTCCAGAGTTTTGTGAAGTTTTAATACTGAATTGAGTACATAAAGTTTTCTTACGGATAGTATTTCAGAGTATGAGTATAGGGTATCTGTGGGGTATAGGTATGGTTTAAAATACATTACTTTCAGCAGTGACCTTTGAGCTCTTTCAAGATCTAAGAACTTAGTTTTAGTTGCACCTCCCCAAATTGGTATACAGTATGTTATGATAGACTGCGCTAACGCAACATATATCTGTTTAAGAAGTTTTTGTGGTGCTACATGTCTTAAGCTCTTAAAAATCCATATTAGTTTTCTAGTCCTACCCATGAGCAATTCTAAATGTGCGTGCCATGATAGTCGCTGGTCTATTATAACTCCCAGATACCTAGTTGATTCTACTTTGCCTATATTTGGACAGGTACATGAAAGTTGATGGTTCAGATTACAGTCATGTATCCTAATATTGAAATCGGATTCTGGTTGAGTACGATTGTACATAGTAAAGCAGATAAAGTTTGTTTTAGCAATATTAAGTGTAAGTAGATTCTGTTTTAGCCATTTAGCAATCTTTATGAGACCTTTTTCCGTTTTCTTTTTAACATCATTCCATGAGTTGCCAGAAAAAACTACGGCAGTGTCGTCCGCATATGAATAAATTTTCCCGTCTATTATTTCCAGATCGCATAGGTCGTTTATGTATGTCAGGAATAAGGTAGGTCCTAACACACTACCCTGTGGAACTCCATACTTTATAGGCACATCCTCACTAACAACCTGGCCAATCTTAACCCTTTGTTTGCGTTCGTGGAGGTAATCTGTCAACAATGCCAATGGAGTACCTCTTATGCCAATTTTTTCTAGTTTGAGAATAAGAATGGGGACAGAGACGGTGTCGAATGCTTTTTTAAGGTCTAGAAATACTGTTATACATTTCTTTCCCCTATCCACATTATCTACGATGTTGTTACATAAATCTGTAACTGCATCCTCTGTTGAGAGACCTTGTCTGAAGCCATATTGTGATTTAGAAATGATGTTATATTTGTTTAGATATGATAATAGTCTGTTGTTAAGCAGTTTTTCTAATATTTTTGAGATCGAGGGCAGAACTGAGATAGGCCTGTAGTTATTTACATCGTCTTTGTCTCCACTCTTATGCACAGGCGTTATAATTGATTGTTTAAAGATACTGGGGAAAATTCCTTGACTAAAACATAAGTTTATTAGGTGACAAATAGTAGGAATTATAAAAGATAAGCTTGATTTCAAGAAATTTGTTGAAATGTTGTCCCAGCCAGGGGCACTTTTCGATTTTAAATTCATAATTACATTGTGTAACTCTTTGGGGTCCGTATCTAGCAACACAAAGGAAGAAATCTGGTTGTTTGGTAGAATTAAACTGGTATTTGCCTGTGTTGTGTTTTGTTGAAGGATGCTCTCTGCTAGAGCTTTCCCTATACTAGCAAAGTACGTATTAACAAAATTAACTGATTCTACAGGTGAGACTTTTATATTGAGAAGTTGGATGTTTGGTGTTTTAGCAGTTTTGTAATTTGTTATACAATTAATACTTTTCCAGAGGGCTTTACTATTTTTTGAGGATATGGCTAGTTGATCTCGATCATATTTTCTTTTTAGCTTTTTGATTAAGTTATTGCAAAAGTTCCGGTATCTTCTATATGTTATTTTAAGTGTATCATTTTTAGGGTCCAACCGTAATTTTCTCTGCATATTATTTCTATTTTGGATGCAGCGTAGAATACCCTGTGTGATCCAAGGCTTAATGATACGCTTACTTCTAGGTATATTAATAATTTTAGTATTGTCTGTAAGACTCTTCTGTATTTTATTTATTAGTAGTTTAGCTAAAATATTAGGATCGTTTAGTTGAAGAAGGTCTATAAGGTTTAGTTGTAAGTATTGTGTAGCTTTTTCATAGTCAATTATAATTTTAGTTTTATGTGTATTTACCGACTTGGTAGTTTTTGAGAGACTAAGTAGAATCATAAGATGATCAGTAGTAGATGTTTGAAGAATGGCAATTGTAGCAGTATTTTTAGTTTTATTTATTTTAAGTATAAAATGGTCGAGACAACTGTTCTCTCTAGTAGGTAGGTTGTGACCAGGAAGTAGTCCGTGCATTATCATAGAATTTAGATAAAATAGTCTGTTATTTTTTTCATAGCTTTGTTCTTCACTTTTAGGTAAGATATTAATATTGATATCTCCTACTATTATTATTTTCTCAAAAGATTTTATTGTGTCTAGGTGATTGCTTAGTGAGATTATGAAGTTTTCGGCATTCTTATTTGAGGGCGAACGGTAAATACATAAAATAACAGTACAATTAATACTGACTTGTAAACAAGACGCATGGTCCAATAGAATCTCTTTAACAAGGGTATTATGATCGTTTCTGATGTATGCGGTCACACCATCATTTTGATTTAGATGATTAGTCGTAGTATAAGAGTTGTAGTTTGTAAGATGTGGTACAAGTTTATTCTGTTGAAGTCTACATTCTGTCAGTACTATAACATCTACTTCAAAATTAAGTTCCATTAATGTTATTTGAAAGTCGTCCATATTACAATAGATGCTCCTTATATTTTGCGTAACAATCGTAAAGTCTGATGCTTTTACATTTAGTTTACACGGCAGTTCTTCAATTTTACATTCAAAATACCTTGCAATTTCCGTATTGTCTATTTCATTTACAATTTCAGTAAGTTTATCCATCATAAAGGTTTGAGCGAGAAATTTCAGTAATTACTAGTTTGAGACGCATGATATATACAAATCGCGCACCCATTGTAAGGTTTTGTGTGTGTGTTTTTTGTGTGAAGTGTGGAAGTAATTTATATAAGAATAGCAAATGTGTACATGTAGTCATTAATTGGTGAATCTGAGAATGGATCACAAGGATAAATATGAGTCCTAGTGCTGCGAAGGATAGTCACGTAGTCTGCAGTAAGCTGCTCACCTGGTTTTCACTGCTTATCGTGATTATAGGTGAGTTTTCATTTTTCCTCAGATAGACTCGCCCGTAGGACGTCCAGCAAAATTTGTAGCCCTTAGATTTGGCGAGGTCTCTTGCGAGGTAATATAGGCGGGATGCCCTTACGGTGAGCTGTTCGGAAACAAATATGGGAGTGTCTTCGTTTTTAGTGAAGCCCAGATGTTTGGCACAGAGCTTACCCTTATGTTTTATATTATGAGCTTTGCTCATCTTAAGAACGTCAGTCTTCAGAACAGTGGATGAGAACTCGACTATAATAGGAGTATTGATTTGTCCTTCTTTCTTCCCTCGTACTCTGTAAATATCTCTCACATCTGACTTATTAACATTGCAATCAATAGATTTTCCCAGTCGCATAACCATATTTAGCATGTCCTCCTTTGTCTCAGTCTTACCCTTTGGCACATTTTTTATCTCTATATTACTTTTACGATCTGTTCTCTGAATTTCCTCTATTCTGTATTCTAAAATTGAAATATATTCACCGTCTTTCTTTTTCTGTTGTTCTAGATGTTCAACTTTTTTTGTAAGCTCTTCATTCTTACTCATTAACAGTGCTATGGAACTTTCAATGTTTCTATTGGTTTTTTGAATTTCCATCAGGGTCGGACTAAACAACTTTTTCAGCTCGGTTTCCTGATCAGCCATCAGAGTTCCCATCATAGATTTCATCTCTTCCTTGAAGGCGCCGAATTCAGTATTCCAGTCATCATCCTCTCTAGTTCTTTTGCTGCGCAAGAAAACATAGCTAGGAGGAGTGGTGTCTATGCTCCTACTCACCAGATTGATGTTTCCTTCACTAGGGGATTTTTCAATACTTCTTTTATCTACTAAGTATTTATCCATATTTGTAAATTGTTGTACAACAAGGTATGAAACTTTGCACTTGGACCAACGGACAAAAATAAATCGCTACCGCTATCGCTTATGAGCTTGTGGCAAGCGTCACTACGCACACAGGCACGGGAATGATGACGACGCGCTGATGACGTAGGAGGTGGCGCGATGCAAGCGCAGCGTAGGATTGGATGGAGCGATTCCGTCTTTGTTGCACAGTCACTGTCTCGTATGTCGCGCTCAGGAGCAAAATTAAATTAAAATAAACACGGTTGCACACGTCTTATCGCTTTCGCGGTCCGAGGAGAAGAGGGAATAATACATTATGGATTCGCACGAAACATGTGTGTTAGCCCGAAAATATGAATCTGAAACATGCTTGACAAACTTAAGACTACACAAAGGACATTTTTATTCCTATTTATTTATTTGTAAGTAAATACATTTCTTCAATTTAAACATCGAATTTTGAAAAATCGTTGAATGAACATTGTACTCGTAAGGGTGCAATCTTGTATCTTGGAGAGTATATTCAGTCAGCGAACACTAATGTCGTACTAATGCGCAGGCGATGGGCCTGCGCCCCGGCACGTGGTACGACATCCGGGTGGTGGCGAGATCGCCGGCCGGGGAGACGGTGGCGCTCTACCGCGCCGCCACTCACACGCTTACAGGAGGTGAGAGCAACAACAAACATTAACATGACCGGCAAGTGGTACGAGTGGGACTCGTGCATCGACGGTTTCGTACCTACCTATATTTTACCTCCAAAGCAACCTTTTTTTTATTACCTCGTACCTTAGAAACGTGCCCTACCATGCATTACCCTGTGCCAATCAACTTGAGGCATACATACTGGTGTAAAGCCTCATGTACCTGTAAATTCACCGGCAACCGTACCCTTCAAACCGAAACACAGCAATGCTGCTTGGCTGTAGAAATAGGTATGGTGGTGTACTTCGCCGGACGAGCCCTTTCACAAGGAACTCTACTACTCTTATTTGGGCGTTGAATGTATGTATGTATATAATGTATGTTTGTTTGTTTGTTCAAGAATAACTTTCGAATCGTTGATCCGATTATCGTAACATTTAATATATAGATGGTAGGTAGTCATGGCACAATCTTGTTGTGATTAAATGAGTTACAAATGTGGGGGGGGGGGGGGGCTTGTTGAGATTTGGGGTTCAAGAGGGGTAAAATAATATCTAAATGAGACTATTTGGTCAAGTGGGATGTTTAATGAAACGTCTTGATTAGTACATTTCGACCTCGTTTATTTTAATTGAATCCTTGTAGTTTTTGAGTTATTAGACACAATAAAACCAGAACTGTGTGAGTGCTGAAATTTGGTATTCGTGTAGCGTTAGTAATACAAATATTGGAAAAAAGTCTGACATGTAGAATAACTGCAATTTCTACCCCTTAAAAGAGTAACCAATTAATATGAGCCCCCGTTTCCCATCGTGCCATACCATTATGGCGCGGCATTGGCTCCAAAATAAACGCATTTTATGCCACTTTCACAAGAATGATGCTACGACTACGCTCTAAATATTGTGTGAATTTTGTAGATACAGCGGTCTCACTGCAGTGTTCACTCGAGCGTCGAATTTAAAAACTCGTTAAAGGTTATCAGTTTCTAAGTTAAAATATATTAAGTTCGATGCGTGTCCTACAGAGCGGCTGGGAGAAGCCGTGGAAGTGGCGATAGAGGCGCGCAGCAGCCGCAGCGACGTGGCGGGGACGGCGAAGGACGGCGGCAGCTCGTGGCGCGCCGGCTTCGCGCCCGCCGCCGCCGCCGCCGCGCTCGCAGCACTGCTCGCCGCACTCGCGGGTAACACGCACCCGCTCTCTTCGACAGCATGGCGTAGGTACTTGTAACGATCGATGGCCTCATATCGGTGTGTGTGGACAGGTGGTGTGGGGTTGCGGCGCGCACGCGGACGCGCGGCGTGTTGTGTGCGCCGCGAGTGCGCGCCGCGCCGCTCCTGCGCACCGCCCCGCGCCTGCGCCCCGCACCCGCACCCGCAGCTCTACAGCACGGAGCCCGGCAAACGGAACGGAAAGGCACTCGCACCGCCCGATGGTAACTACTGTAGTGCGCTGAAAAATATAAAAATAGAAGATAATTATCTATTTATTTATTATTTATCGAAGGAAAACAAGAAAAAGAAATAAATATAATTAATTAGATAACTTTCTTAGGCCCCAAAACACCAGATTATTCTTCATGCTTAGCTTGAGACCAACCAACCACCAAACTTGTGTACTAGTACCATCGAATATAATAATTAATTTCAGACGATGCCCATAGGATATTCAAAACATAAATAAGTTAATATAAGTTTTTATTATAATATGTATTTTAGTTAGAAAACTTTCGATAGACGCGCAAACATTATGTTCATCAGGACGGGAAATTGCATGGGGTACATTTATTTTTTAATAATTTTTAATACCTACTTGTTATCAGAACATTAAAATTGGTTATGTAACTTTTTTGGGGATTTGTTGGACTCTCATTAGATATTTACTTTTTAGCTTTCCTAATAACCTGTTCACGTGTTACTATTTCAGTTACTATTTCATTTATTTCTCCAAATACTTTACACAACATAGAATAAATTTGATTCTAGACGATCACACTTAGGATGGCTAAAATTATAGTTAGGTTTATTTAGGTGAATATGAGAATGAAGGCAGAATGTAAAAATCTCTTCAATGTTGAATAGTTAAGAAACATTGTGATTTTTTATTTATTAATTGCACTGTATTTGTATACAAAAAATGTGAATATATTTTGATTATAATATAATATAAAGATGTGAACTTTAGTAATATATTTACTACTTATTTTGTGACATCTAGCGATGGACGCCCTAGTTGACCAGCCGCCGATATTACATACATTTCAAAAACAACAAGCGTAGGTACTTCCTTTTTTTTACTGATGTTACCTACGTTTTTATATTTTTGTTTAGGACACATAAACAAACATAGATGCCTTAAACTTATATACTCGTTAAAACATTTACGTACTTACTATTATTTTATAATTCAACCCGACTCCATACCACCTGCAGTAAATTTGAAGAAACAAACAGAAACTAAATAAAACGATGTATCTCGCAAGAAAAAGCACTATATTTGTTGCTTGATAAGGTTGATTTCACAATAAATGTTATATAACCTAAGTCTATTCATTTTTAAGTGACAGGTATAATTTATTACCTTGTTTGTTTTTTGAGACGAATGATCGTAACATTTAAAAGATTTCTGACTTTATTACAAGGTGCTGTGGTTGTGATTAGGTTGAATTTAAATCTTTTGCCTCGTTCTATTGGTAAACGAATGTAGCTGTATAATTATACGTTTACGCGGACAGCATTTAGCTTTGATTTTGTATGAGACCCGTAATCTAGGTGTATTGTTGATCGAAGAAATATACAACGTAATAATAACTAGTGGTTCGCCCCGAACTGAGATCTCGCGAGTCTCCGATTAAAACAAAAAAATATTATTTGTAATCTTTGACTATCAAAATAGTGCCACAAAATAAATAACCAACTAACTTGACCTACAGTTTCATTCAAATTACAGGTAACAGGAGTTCAGGTAATGTGGTTCATTTTTTTGGGGTACAAATTGCAGTTATTCTGAATTTCAGACTTTTGCCTATATTTGTGTCACTAAAGCTACACGCATACCAAATTGCAGCATTGTGGGATCACTGGTGTACCCTGTCAATTTTGTCAAAGTTCAGTTTTTGTTATGGCTAATAAGTAAAAAACTATAAAAACTTTACGAAAAATAAAAACGGAGTCTAAATGTACTAATGGATTCCTTTCATTTGACGTCATATTTGACCTAATAGTCACTATCTCAACAACCCCCCCCCCCCCCCCCCCCCCCCAACATTTTTAGCTCATATAGTTACACCGAAATTGTGCCATCACAACCTACCTACGTATCAAATTTCACGATGATCGGACCAACGCTTCGAAAGCTCTGACAAACAAATATACATACATACAACGCCGATTTTCACAAGTTGATTTAAATATCTCGCTTCGCACAATCAATATTTCAATAAAATTTTAAATTCAAAAGTAAAATGCTCTAACCATATCCTAAACAGCATTGTAAGCTTAGTAAATCTTCCTGAAGTAAAAATGATTTAATTTCTTTTAATAGGTTATGAGTGGTGTGTGTTTGCGTTTCTGTGCGTGCTTGTGTATACAAGTTTTTTTATGTTATTTGTAGGGAAAGAGGCTTGCGGCCCACCTGACGGTAAGCAGTCACCGTCGCCTATTGACACCGGCAACACCCGGGGTAATGCTTAATGCAATGTAAATCAATTATAATTATAATAGCAACAGTTAACACTAGTGGTTCGCCCCGAACTGAGATCTCGCGAGTCTCCTATTAAAACAAAAAAATATTATTTGTAATCTTTGACTAGCTATTTATTTATTATTTATTTAGTGGCACTATTTTGCCACTAAATAAATAACCATATTACTTGACCTACAGTTTCATTTAAATTACAGAAGTTCATGTTATTGGTTACATTTTTTTAGGGTACAAATTGCAGTTATTCTGGACTTCAGACTTTTGCCTATATTTGTGTCACTTAAGCTCTTAAGCTAAACGCATACCAAATTACAGCCCTGTGGGGTTACTGGCGTACCCTGTGAATTTTGTCAAAGTTCAGTTTTATTTATGGCTAATAACTCACAACTATAAAGACTTTACTAAAAATAAAAACGCAGTCTAAATATACCTCTCATTTGACGTCCCATTTGACCCAATAGTCTCATTTTCATTTTTTTTACCCCTCTTGAACCCCATTATCTCAACAACCCCCAAACATTTTTAGACATTATTTAGACAACATTTAGTCACACCAAAATTGTGCCATCACTACCTACCTATGTATCAAATTTCACGGTGATCGGATCAACGCTTTGCTCGATCAATAAGTTAGTCAACGAAATAAAAAGCCACGCAGGCGCTTGCGCGTTATGAGGTTATTGTTAAGAAGGATGATAATATCCAAATATGCGGATGCAAGAACGACTTGCAGCTAGAAGTTGCAAAGTCAGCTCAAGAGTGGATTATGTATGTCGAAGATGGTGCCTAATAGCTGAATATGGATGAAGAAGACACGCGTCACGGGTCGACCTCACGTAGTGTGTAAGACGGAGAGCTAGTTGATGCTTTAGGTGTACGGAAACGGTATTGTGTCGCAGGTGACCTGAACGAGATCAGTCCGTACGCCACGTTCAGCATGTCGGGTGGAGGAGAGGGCGCGGGCGCGTGTGCCGGCGCGGGCGTGCCTGGGGGCGGCGCCGCCGGCGCGGGAGCAGGGGGCTGCGCGCTGCATCTGCGCACGTTCGGCCGCACTGAGGCGCTCGACCTGGCCGCGCCGCCGCCCAGACCGAACCTTCTCTCGCATCCAGGTAAATCACTGTAACGCACGCTACGATTCAAGTCACACACACACAGATATAATAACATTTTGATTTAAACACAATTCTTGTAAGTACCAAAATTTACCTTAACTTTCAACATTTTTTATTTTTCGGAATTTTCCCTTTAATTGTGCTGCAAGACCTTGCTTTTAACCAAAATTAACAATTCTAGGTCAACCGAAAGTACCCTATAGGTTTTGGGTCGAAATTCGAAAACCTGAATGGTAGTTCCCGTTGACCTATTCTAAATTATTTTATTTCTATATTATAAACCACGAAATTTGGCAAAAAGCAAGGTCTTTTCAGCACAAAAAAAGGAAAAATTCCAAAAAATAAACAGTTTATAACTAAAGGATGTCCCCATACATATTATACATACCTACATAGTTGACGCCAATTAATATAGTCCTCTGAGTTGTATGGGCGCTTTGTATGGGCGCTCATACAATTTATTATGGATAATGGTACTGAACCCATCGTGCGCGAGTCCGACTCGCACTTGGGCGGTTTTTTTCATAATAAACAATGCATCATATGTTCATTCCAAAGTTCTGTGTCATCCCATGCGAATCCCATAATAACCAATCTATTTTGAACCCCATACCATAAGTAGATACGGTTATAATGCGGAGTTTTAAGCCTGATGGGCCTCTTCTATTAATAATTTGCGCTGTAAAATTCTGTGGTCATCTAACCCTGTACGCGGATGACGAACACTTAGTGACATCATGCAACAAGCCCATACAGATTTATATGTACTACACAATTGGTTTCAATATAACCTACCTAAAATTAATGCCTCTAAAACCTCCAATGTTGTATTCGCAGCTAAAAACAAAGTGTTTGAAGAAACTTTAAGTTTAAAATGGTGAGGTCATACAAAGAAAAAGTCGCGTGAGGTGCCTAGGATTGATGCTTGATAGTTGATTTAATATATTTACAAAGTCCCTTTTCATTATAATTTTCATCATACCAACAAGAGAGCTCTACTCGGAAACGAAATTAATGAATTAAAAATAAATAATTACATATACAGGCTGTCCCAAAAAATAATGTCAAGCGACAGTCCAGAGATAGAACACCCCTTGGGGTATCCAAATCACCCCATGTATCTTCCGCGATTTTTTATAGTTTTTATAGTTTTAGTTATGAATTTTTTTCCGAATTTTTGAAAATTATTGACTTGAACAACTTAAAAAATTCTTTAATAAAAATTAGAAAACTTTCTTGAGTTTGTTTTTGCTACTGAATTTTTATGAGTTGTTCTTATATGCATAAAATAATCTGCTACGTGACTTTGATGAAAACTATGAAAATGTTGGTGTAACGTCAAAAAATTACATTCGGTGAATTATGATTTGAATTTTCAACTTTAAATTAAAAATCTAAACAAGTGATTTCATGGTTCTTAACTAAGTTTTAAGAATTGTCCAGACTGTCAGCTTTCATAATCATTAAAAAAAAGTAGTAGTTAATTGGCTACTTTGGCGAAAATCGGCCTTCAAAGACCACGAGGTTATGTTATGTTATGTTATGTTGGTGGACTCCCTTTTCCGCATTCAAACTCTGTATATGGTCCATTATGCGTGAGAGAGTTGACTATATGGATAGCCAGCCTAACTCCGACCAGAAGCGCAGAAGTTTCCTGGGGTCTTCGCAGGCTTCACGGAGTGACCTTGGATTGTCCAGGATTTCTGCACGTTGTGCTGTTACCCCCACGCATTCCAAGACTACGTGGGCAGCTGATTCTTCTTCGGTGAGACATGCCCTGCAGAGTGGGCTGTCTACTCCTCCGATGATGTAGAGGTGTTTGTTCAGGGGGCCATGTCCTGTAAGGGTCCCCACGATGATTCGAAGGTCCAGTCTTTGAAGGTTGAGCAGTCGACGTGTGAATAGTGGCGAGACGGCCGGCAGAGCCGTCCTCGACTGTCTGCAGTCCATGGTCTGTGCCCAGCGTTCGTTGTATAGGTTTAGAGTACGATTCCCTATCCATGCTTGTAGCTGAGTGAAAGGTAGAGGGAGGAATGGAGGTGGGCCTATAGCCGTGGTTTCCGATCCTCTTCTAGCTAGTTCATCTGCAGCATCGTTGCCTAGTGATTCGCTATGTCCCTTGATCCATTGTAAGATCACCTTGTTTTTTGTGGCAATTCTTTCTAGGGATAAGTGGCATTCGTAAACAAGCTTGGAGTTATAGCTGTGACTCTCCAGAGCTTTGCTGTACTGTTGGAGAGTATTCGTATGGTGTAGTCTTCGATCTCTCTCCTGTTTATTGCGGTAGCTGCTTCGGTAATGGCCATGCATTCACATTGGAAGATGGAACTATGTATACCTAGTGTCATTGATATACTTATGTTGAGATCCAATGAATGAATTCCCGCGCCCGTTCCCTGTTTGGTTTTTGAGCCATCTGTGTAAACGCGGACTTCATTGATTCCTGATTGATCTCTCTGTTCCTCGTAGAGTTGTATGTTATAGCGCCCACGTTTACAACCCGGATCATGTGTGAGAACACATCGCGAAAAATTAATAAAACTTAAATTAAACATTGGAAAAAAAAAGCTCTAAAAAGCGGGAAGCCTCATCGGCCTATTAGAAGATATGGACCTGTTAACAACTAGGCACATGATTTTCCAAAACGACGGCACTCCATGCCACTTCGCGAGAATTGTCAGACAACATTTGGACGAAAGATTCAGAGGCAGGTGGATCGGCCGTGGAGGACCTATTGCGTGGCCGCCGCGGTCCCCCAACTTGAACCCGATCGATTTCGATGTGTGGGGCTACTACAAAGAATTAGTTTATGCCAAAGAAATGAACAATATGGCCGAATTAAGAACAAAATTAAGACAGGCCGAAGAAAAAATTAAGGCAAATAGAATAGCTTTGATACGATTAAAGGAAAACTTTTTAAGACAATGTAGGGTTTGTATCGACCAAGAAGGTCGACATTTTGCAAACTTTTTGTAAATAAATAATTAATAAATATTACTTGTTGTTTTATTTCATAAATTTAGCAAAACTAAAATAAATAAAACCTTCAAATATTAATTAAATCTTACTTTCCTGCAGTCATTTTTGGTAAGTTAACAAACGAATTAAGCTTAGGAATTATAAAATGGCCAAAATCTATTTTCTAATCAGATAGCTAATTTTAAGAATTTTCCACCTCGCCATCTTTGAAGGCCGATTTTCGCCAAAGTAGCCCCTTAAGTAAGTACTACTTTTTTTAGTGATTATGAAAGCTGAGAGTCTGGAGAATTCTTAAGACTTATTTAAGAACCATCAAATCACTTGTTAAGATTTTTAATTTAAAGTTGAAAATTTAAGTCATAATTCACCGAACGTAATTTTTTGACCTTACACCAACATTTTCATAGTTTTCATCAAAGTCACGTAGCTGTTAATTTAATCCATATAAGAACAACTCACAAAAATTCAGTAGCAAAAACAAATCTCACGAAAGTTTTCTAAGTTTTTTTAAAGAATTTTTTGTTCAAGTCAATAATTTTCAAAAATTCGGAAAAAATTTATAACTCCAAAACTATAAAAAATCGCGGAAGATACATGGGATGATTCGGGTACCCCAAGGGGTGTTCTATCTCTGGACTGTCGCTTGACACAATTTTTTGGAACAGCCTGTATAATAAATAAAATAGAATAATCATTTATTTGGTACACACAAATGACAGACGAAATAACCATAAAGTAGGTACAATTGAATCTATTAAGACAGTTCGACTCATCTGTCTTCGTACCAAAATGGCGTTCAGCGTATAACGTTTAGCCTAGCTACTAAGCAGTAAAATATTTATAGACACAGGTAGGTAGCACGAAGAAGTTCCAGTTAGTTAAACTAAAATGGAAATATACCAGACTTTTGCCTACCTATTCTTAGTGTATAGGTATTTTTTTAGCTGCATATATCGCCACCCTGTACATACGCGTCGACTTGAGCAGCTGCTTTTTTTCGTCTGTTAATAAAATAAGGCCCAAGTAAATATGGAGGATGGTGGGAGATAGCGACGGATAGGGATACTTGGAGGGACTTGGGGGAGACCTTTGCCCAGCAGTGGGACGAGATAGTTTAGATTAAAAAAAAATGAAAAAAATAAGATAAGAATTTCGTTATAAAAACCAGGTTTAGGTATTATACTCAAATATGAGGTTTTATTTATCTTAATTGTTTCAAATGGAATTTCATATTTTCAATACAAAGGAACAATCTCACCGGCGCCGCGCCAGCGCGGCGCTGAAGGTGAAATGCGCTCAAACATCGAGTCTGCTAGATAGTGACAAACGAACAGAATACATTTCATGTGATATTATAACAAGGCAATACCAACCAACACATTAACGGAAACTAAATATCAGAGCACATATTAATATAGTAAGCGCATTGTAATATTTTGAAACGATTGACAATAATTCATTGATGAGTGGTAAATGAGCTGCACGTATGAGTAGATCCGCTAGTAACTAGTTGTGAGAGGGGCTTGTAGCTGACGGTGTAGTCAGATACTCATCACGATTTCATTTGCGGCTGAGATTGCAATTTCCGCTGAACTGAATGTATAATCCGTGCGTTCAGTTCAGCACAGCGCTGCGACAGAGCGATATCGACAGATTACTTCACTGATTTTAGTGTTTTTATGAAATGAAATTAAAATCTTTATTGCATTTATACAAGTCATTAATATTAAGTGTTAACAGTCTATTATGCTATGTGTTGTCCAGTCCTCGATGATGATGATAATTTACTCTGTAGTACGGCTTATTTATTCTCAAATCACTTACACTCATTTAAAGACAGCAAAAAACACAGTACGTATCGTCCCAATCCTGTCAGTGTCAACCTGCAACTAACGTCATTCGGTTTCTTGTACTCACGCGTCGCTTCTCACTAAAAATATTTAAATTGTGTTTTCAAGTTTTTAGTGTGAAAAATCGTGAAAATGGATACAAAAAGAGAACACAGAAAGTAGATAAGAATCATCTACTTAGAAATATTAAGAAATAAACCTACCGGTTTCCGATTTGGAAAGTCTTAGTAGGTTATGAACATTTGACATCTTATTTTCTTCAAGAAATCTACTAAAAATGTGTTCTTGGGATGATATATTCCCTCCAAGGTAGAAGAATGTGGAAGAAGGTGCCTACGGTGTGTTTTTTTCACACGATCAATCAAGACTTTCATTTTGGCAAACTCGTGGGGTTCTGCACTGAAAGCGCTTGACCTACCTAATACAAAACTCAACCATGGTCTAGGGCCGTCCTGAGGGGACGAACGTGATCAAATCGAGGCTTTGATTGGCTAATCTGCGGGATTATACACCAAAAGTCCTTGCTGGTTGTACCTACCTATTTATACGCAGCTGTGACCCAGGGGCGTCTTTTTGAGGCGAACATGATCGATTATGACTTTGACTGGCAAACCTTTTGGGTTCTGCAACTAAAGTTTTTTATCTAAATTGTACCTAGTACACACTCAGTAGTTGCCTAGCTGGGGTGAACTGGAAAGCAATGTAATAACCATCAGTATTTACAGATAGCTCCCTACCTCTCTTACCTGAGATGCTAGATGAACGGGATGAAATACATCCTTTGTAATCTTCTAGAGAGAAGTTCAGACGGAGCAGAAGAGTGTAACACTGCACAAAGGTAAATAGCCTGATAAAAGAGAAAATTACCTTCCTTTGTTAACTATTCTAATAAATTACCCAAAATGGAACTATAAGTAACCAGTGGATTGGACTCCTACAGGATACATTATGTCTGGATTCAAAAGACCGAAGGTCACTGATTCTATTTCATATTAAGAAAGGTATGGAAGAATCCTTACGACAGAAAAGGTTCCCGTTCAGAAGAATAATAGAATATTGGATCTCATAGTACGTATAGATAGGCTTTAAACTGGTGGGGTCCTCCTCATCAGGATGCATTGCAGACCCCAATACAAAAAAGCCAGCAGCTGCAGGGAGAACACCAGAGGCAGGCGAGGACAGAAGAGGGATGGAAGGCAACCACACTGCAGCGCGAGGAGATGAGAGAGGTATGCAGATTACACCATTTTTATGATAATTAGTAAGCTTATCATATGGTATGATACCATTCTTGAATGGGTGAAGGAGTATAACAATTATCTGGGAGTTATTATTAACATCTCTGATTTGAAACTGCCAGATTATATTGAAAATCAAAACATTGTTAGCAAAAGCAGGTTATTGAAATCTGAAAATAATCTGTTTTTATACAGCAATTTTTTTCTTGGTCTACAACTCTAACAGTACGTAACCAACATATACATTAAATTTGAATATAAATAAATAAAATAAATTCATCGGTAGTTACTGAGCATTCTAAATAATTTTTTTTATGCGAACTTAAACAACAAAATGTTTGTCCTTATCATCACACATCCACTACTGAACTAAAGTTATGCCCTTATAAGTATAAATAAAAACCAAGAAAATATATTTAATAGGACAATACTACCAATTTAGAGTTGCATGGTTAACTTTCAGTAAAATCATGAAATCTTGTGGTAGGTAAGTGGTTCACTCAATAAAATTGGTTTAGTGTCAGTATTGAGCCACAGTTATTTTCTCTGCATGAATTATTACTTTTCTGAGTTTAACTAATGATAATTATGAATTGCTGTCCAAATTAGTTTATTTTTTAGTAACGGAAGTTCTAATCGTGTGACACTAAAAACTTTATTTTAGTTTTAAGTTTTATTCATTCAATATGAATAAGAGCATTTCTGAGAAACTTGGATGAAATGTTACCAATTAATTATGGAATTACCTATTAGGTATAGTGTATACCTACTGTACACCAACAATGTGATAATTAATCAAGTAAGAGTATGTGCTCAGACAGTGGAATGTTAGTACGAGTATCAGTTTGCTCTGTAATTACCTTATTATGGGATTACCCAAACAAATGGTCTTGATGGAATAAAACTTTTTATCATTAAAGCATAACAATGATAACTATGATGATACTTCAATAAATGACTGATAACTGGTAGATAATGCTATTAGCATTAAGTCTTCTTAGCACTATTATATTTTGTGTGAAAGTATTAAATAAATAAATAAATAATTGATGCAAAGAAGATCTACAAGTATGAATGGGCTGGTGAGCCTCATGCATGTGGTGCTGAAATACCTTGTGGTATGTGGACAAGAGATCAAGCAAACTTCATATTAATTCATTAGATTTAATGACATGCTTTGTTTGTTAATTTAAGTAATTTGTACTAAAGATATTAATAATACTACAGTTATTTCATACATAACTGAAATATGATGATGATACATATTATAAATATTGCAGTACCTGTAAGTAGGTATATTTATGGCAATGGTGTTCGACTAGAATTAATTGGGTATTTGCTTAATAAGGAAATACAGAAATTATGTACACTTAATTACAGATCTTGAGGAAAGAAAACAATTAGATCAGGTCATAATAGATGGGAACCAGTAAATGTCTATTTTGCAAAATTTGCTTCAGTTTTTGGACAATCTTAGTTCTCATTGCTTCTAAAATAGGTTTCAGTTCTATGTAACTATCATGGCACCCAGATTGGTTCGCCGGGGCAGTTGATGTTTTACCATAAATTGGGCAAACTTTTTCTTCTTCAATCATTTTTTCTCCCTTTATGAATTTAAAACCTCGGGGAAAATTAATTACAAAAAGAAAAGAAAAACGGATGTGATTGTTATCTTTTGAATAACACAACTGTTTTACCATTTATTAAAAGTTTTTAACTTCTGATGTAGTAATATTTAAAACAAATAAACATGTAGGTACCTAGTACAATCCCAGGTTGTTTTATCTTCCTTTTCTTTATGACAGCAGAGACCTTAAACTTTTTACCACAACCTGTTAATAATCAATAAATCAATCAATTAATCAATCATTTATTTTGAACATAAATACACACAGGATAGCTTTATACGTAGATGAAACACTGAAAAGTGCAATAGTTAAAACTGTGTCGCACTTTCCAATGCCCGACCTTATGACTAAGGAGACATTGACATTCCAGAGTATCTAATAAATAGTTGAAAGAGACAGAAAAATAAAAAATAAACAATGAAAATTATACTTAATTAATATTATGATATGATATAATTAATATTAATATTATGATGCATGTTTTATAAAAAGCACTTTTATTATAAAGGTTATGTGTGTATTGTGTGTATTGGGTGTGTGTGTGTATGCGTGTGGGTGTGGGGTGTGTATGTGTGGGGAGTTTTTGTATGTGAAGTTAGTGATGTGGGGTGTGCTTAAATGGTGGGTGTGAGTACGGGTGGGTGGGGTGTGGGAGTATGTGTAGTGTATGCGCATGTTTAAACAGGATAAGTGTGATTATGAGTGTTCGTTATCAGTACTATTTTCTAATTTGTATTAACTCCTCCGTATCATCATAAGAAAGGGTGAAAAGCCATTTTATAATTACAGTTTTACATTTAAAGTACGTCAGTGGGAAGATATTTAATAATTTATTTATTCTATTGTAGATAATGGGGCTCAAAAAATGGTAGTGCCGGAAGGCCAACACAGTACGGCAAGGTTGGACGATGCACGCTCTGTTAGTACGACGGCTAGGTACTGCACTGGACTGGTAGGGGAGGTTGCGATGCTTACGAAGGATAACAGTCAGCACAAACAGTTTCCGGACAGACAAAACTTCCGCAGTTGCATACAGCTCTTGGGTAGAATAGAGCCTAGGCTTATGGTGGATCACCTTAAGAACGGCACGTTGGGCTCTCTCTAGAGAAATGAGTGATGTCTTAGGTGCACCTCCCCAAGCAGAGATACAGTAAGACATGATGGATTGAGTGAGCGCAAAGTAAACTATTTTCAGGGTATGTTGATCAGCACTTACTCTTAATTTTTTGAAAATATAAATTAGTTTTCTAATTCTGGATGTCAGCAATGAAATTTGGGATTTCCAGTTTAGCGTATCGTCAATAAGAACACCTAAATATTTCACAAACGCAGCTCGTCATAGAGAAGAGCATTCACAGTCTAACTGCGGGTAGGAACAGCATGTGTGCACCTTGATACTGAAACTATCTGGTGGTTGCGACGATGAGTTTGCAGAGAACGTTAAATAATTTGTTTTTTTCACATTAAGTGTTAATAGATTGTGGGAAAGCCACGTTGTCACACAATTTAGTACATTTTCAGAGTGTTGCTTTACTTCATCCCAAGTTTCACCAGTCACTAACAGTGCAGTGTCATCGGCGTACGCGAGAATTTTGCAGTTACTGAGAGATAATTTGCACATTTCGTTCAGATAAATTAAAAACAGAGTAGGTCCTAGGACACTACCCTGCGGTACTCCGTACGTGAGTTGTTCATCTGAGCTCGTGTAATCATCTATAACCACACACTGTGATCGTTCGGTAAGGTAACTTGAGAAAATGCTGAGTGGTAAACCCCTGATGCCAATGTCCTCCATTTTATTTAGAAGCAGGGGGACGGAGACGGTGTCAAACGCCTTGGAGAGGTCAAGAAACATGCCAACAGTCTTGAGTTTAGAGTCAATATTTTTTGCGATTGTGTCGGTGAGTTCCAGTACGGCATCCTCAGTTGACTTACTGGCCCGAAAACCATATTGATTGTCTGCAAGAATGTGATATTTGTTTAGAAATTTTATTAGTCTTGAGTTTAGGCATTTTTCGAAAATTTTGGACAGAGTAGTCAGTACAGAAATTGGCCTATAGTTGTCGACACTGCCTCTGTCCCCTGCTTTATGAATAGGGTGCACTATTGCTTTCTTAAAGACTGAGGGGAAAACTCCGTGTGTGAAGCAGAGGTTTATTACATGTGAGATGATAGGAGCAAGGATGTCTTTAGTAGCTTTAATAATAGAACTAGGTATGCCGTCCCATCCCACTGCACATCCAGACTTAAGCCCCATTACAGTTCTAGATACCTCCTCAGCATCAATATCAAAAAGGACCATAGAATTAGTGTTATCCGACGGTTTATCTTTACTTAAAGAGTCTCTACAGCTTTCAAGTTTATTTTTGTTTTCTATAGAGATTTTAGTGGCTAAACTCTTTCCAACGTTTGAAAAATACTTGTTCACGTGGTTTACAGAATGCTGTGGGCTTTCCAAAAGATTTAAAAGTTCCACTGGCTTTGGTTTAATTTTCTTTGTGTTTGTTATTTCCTTAATTATATTCCAAGTAGCCTTTGGATTACGTCTGGCTATTTCAAATTCAGTTTTTTCATATTCACGCTTTATATTCTTCAATAGGTTATTACAAAAGTTTCGGTATCTTTTATATGTTATGTATTTTATGTTGCTTTTCGGATCCATTTTATGTTTTTTATACAGCTTGTCTCTATTCCTTATACATTTAAGAAGGCCAGGAGTAATCCAAGGCTTTATTACTCTTTTCGTAGACGAGATTTTAATGATCTTAGTATGCATACGTATTTTTGATGAGATTATGTTAACAAGTGATGTGGCTGCTTGTTCAGGATCTTCAGAGTTAATAATAGGTGAGAAATCGGTATTATTTATTTCAGATATGACAGATTTCTCGTCAACAGTTTTGGAGGTTCGTTTGGGTTTGGAGTGATCTGTAAGTGTAGAGTTGAGTATAAGTGTCGTGGCTCTTCTATTTGTTTTAAGAATAGCATGGTCGAGACAACTTTCATTGCGCGTTGGCAAGAGATGAGCTGGTAACATTCCAAGTGTGGCAAGGGTGTTAAGATATTCCTCACAATTAGGGTCACTGCTTTCGTGTGTTATATTTATATTGATATCTCCGACAAGTGCAACCGTTCTAAACATTCGGAGGGATTCAAGATAATCATCTAAACTGTTTAAAAAGGTACTACAGTTTCTGAAAGAAGGAGGTCTGTAGGCTGCCACGATGGCAATGTCGTTCTTACATTTTATTGTCAGACAGTTCGCTTCTTTAATAGTTGTCTCTTCTACAGAGTGCCTAAGGTTATTTCTCACGTAAAGTATTATACCGTCGTTTTGATTCGTAAAGCCAGATTTATACGAAACAAAGCCATCAAGAATGGGGATATTAGGAACCTTACTTAACCAGCATTCGGAGAGCACGATGACATCACAAACAATAGTGATTCTATCTAGTAAAATTACAAGTTCCTCAAAATTTTTATTAATGCTACGTATGTTTACATGTAGTATCTTTAGGAAAGTATGTGAACTCGGTATATAATTTCTACAGTGTTCAGGTAAGCAGGAAAATGACTCTGAGACCGCAAAAGTCTGAATCTCTTCACTTATGGTGTTAAGATCATCCATACTTGGTTTTCAAGAAAAGACAGGTGAGCCCTATATTACATACCAGTGTGAGTGGTGAAACTGGGATTGAGAATGCGCGAGTGGAAAGTTGGGTGTGTGTGAGAGTGTGTAGTGAGTATTGTGTATGTGAAAGAGCAAGGAGTGTGTGCTTATTTACTATGTTTACAGTACCATATAGGGAAAAACAGGTAAAATATACCATGAGACTACAGTTAATGCAATAAATTAACAATATAACAGTCAATTTTGGTAACTTATTATATAGGAAAACAAACAGCGGGAGATTACAATAGCCTAGTCACACCGTCGCCCCAAGGTTAGCGAGGTCAGCATCCGAGTTTATTCGGATGACGGCGGCGCCTTCCTTTTTGCGAATGTAAATTCTCCCGTTTTTGACCCAACAAAAACTATAATTATTAGTCTTTGCAAAGTCTCGAGCGAGGAAAAAGACTCTCTTCATGGCTGCTGTAAGATTTTCTGAGATAAAAATTGGCTTACCTGGCCCACTTATTTTTATGTGCTCTGTAGAAAGCCTCCTTTTTTCTCTAGTGTGTTTTTTGTACTGATTAAGGACTTTCTCCTTTAGCAGTGTACTCACAAAATCAACTATAATGGTTTTACTGGATGGATCTTTGGCTGTAGATATCCGATAAACGTCTTATATATCTGAGTGCTCCACCTGTATATTTAAGGCTCTCGTAGTGCTGAGAACTGTCTTCATGAGGCTGTCTTTTGACTCTGGTGTAAAGCTCGGGATATTTCTTATCTCCAGGCAGGTTGATCTAACATGTCGCTCATAAGTTTCGACTTTACTCTCTAAGGCAGGGGTCGGCAACCGGCGGCCCGCGGGCCGCATGCGGCCCGTAGACTATCTCGGTGCGGCCCGCAACCCTGAGGTCCGTAAGAAAAAAATACCGAAGCAAAAGGCCATATAAATTCACTAGAATTTATACGGCCATGCTGCTGGGCCATGAGAGTATTCTTGAAAGCTCGCTCCCACGCGGGGTGATAAAAATGTACCTCTATTTCATTTCTTAAGAACTGTTTATCAAGACTGTGATGTTATGTATTGTTTCTACCGAAAATAAATATTTGCTGTACTTATTCAATTCTTGGCAATTTCTTTTGCGTTTATCCGCCGCACGTGCGGCGGCGGGCGGCTCCTTTGAGACAATAGGCGGGGCGGCAGTCTTTGATTAGACGCAGGTGTGCGGCGGCGAAAAAATTCAAAGCGACCGGTTTTAGTTAAAATCACAGCCGCGCGCAGCTCTCGCCACATTCGGTTGTGGAAATTCGCCGGAAACTCACGTCTCATCTGGTTGCTAGCTACGCGTTTCGTTTCACCTTTCTTCCCTTCGCTGATAGCTTCTCACGCACGACGTATGAGGTAAGTTGTATGCACTCGCGAGCATTTTGTTTTATTTTATTTACTGCTTGTTAATGTGAACCTTCAGATTGATGGGTAAATGTTATAAGGACGGGGATAGTAGTTACATGACATGAAGTTAGTTACGAGTGTGTCATGTTTTAATTATTATTTGAATGTGGAGTTGAATTTGTAGGTGCTAACTGGAACATATAATTTTACAACGAATTTAATTTTTTTCATTATTGTTACAGAATAATTATATAAACATGGCTTCAAGAAAAAGGAAGATAGAAGAAGAAAAAAGAGTTTTTAACGAATTATGGACAGAATTATACTTTTTTATCGAGTTTAAAGGAAAACCGTTATGCTTGATTTGTCAAAAGAGTATTTCTGTAGTAAAGGAATATAACCTGAAGCGACATTACGACACCGAGCACAAAGCTAAATTTGACTGTCTTGAAGGAGAAATACGGAAAAGGAAAATTTCCACTTTGAAATCGTCATTACAAAATCAACAAAACATATTTAAGGTTGTGGCAGACAACAGCGAATCGAATGTTCGGGCCAGTTACAGGGTAGCAGAGATTCTTGCAAAAAGTGGACGTCCGTTTACCGATAGTGAATTAGTAAAAGAGTGTGTCTTAGCTATCGCAGAAGAAATATGCCCAGAGCAGAAAAAAATGTTTGAAAGTCTTAGTCTCTCTGCAAGAACTTGCACCCGACGTACTGAAGACTTGGGTGCTAATTTGTGTGAACAACTCAGGGATAAGGCGCAGTCTTTCGACTGCTTCTCTTTAGCGATGGATGAAAGTACGGACGTGTCGGATACAGCACAGTTACTCATATTTGTACGCGGCATTGACGAAAACTTTACTGTTTACGAAGAGCTTGTGAAAATGTGCAGTTTGAAAGGTACAACTACGGGAGAAGATTTATTTCACCATGTGGAACAAGCTCTGGATTCATTGCAATTAAGCTGGGAAAAGTTAACAAGTGTCACTACCGATGGAGGCAAGAACATGAGCGGTCAAAACAAAGGTGTTGTTGGGAGAATCATCAGCAAAGTGAAAGATTCTGGATCTACTGTGCCATTGATTTTTCACTGTATTGTCCATCAAGAGGCATTGTGCTCCAAAGTTATATCCTGGAAAGAAATAATGGATACTGTAACATCCACTGTTAATTTTATAAGAAGAAATGGGCTCATACACCGTCAGTTCCAAAAGTTTTTGGAAGATCTGGAAGCTGAACATGGTGACGTGGTTTACTACTGTGAAGTGAGGTGGCTCAGTCGAGGTGCCGTTTTGGAACGGTTTTTTGATTTGAGGAAAGAAATTGGCAACTTCATGGAGATGAAAGGAAAGCCAGTAGAAGAGCTTACTAACAAACAGTGGATTATCGATCTTGGTTTTTTGACTGATTTGACTAAGGACCTGAATCAGCTCAACAAACGCTTGCAGGGAAAAAATAAATTGATTTGCGATATGTATACAGATGTAAAGTCATTTGAAATGAAACTGAAACTGTTTATCAAGCATATTGATGAAAAAAAGCTTGACCATTTTCCTAATTGCAAGAAAGCCGTGGAAGAAGCTGGAGATAATTTTGTGTGGCAAAATATTACAATGAGAAACGTGTTAACACAACTACAAACTGAGTTTGTAAATCGATTCACCGACTTTAAAAAGAGCTCCCTTAACATGGAAATATTCCAAAACCCTTTTGCAATTGATATTAGTGAGATACCAAGCAATTTGCAAATGAACATAGTAGATTTGCAAAGTAATAGCACACTTAAAACGGCATTTAAGGAAAGCACTGACTTGATACAGTTCTACGGAGGTTTGAGTTCTGAAAACTTCAAAGAATTGAAAAAGTTTGCTCAGCAGATAATAACTATGTTTGGTAGTACATATTTGTGTGAGCAGACTTTTTCAATTCTCAACTACCGCAAAAATAAGAATTGTTCGCGGTTAACGGATGAACATTTAGACACGATACTGCGCGTGTCTACTACTAAAATGAAAGCAGACGTTAAAAAACTTGCAAGTCAAATGCAGCCTCAAAAATCTCACTAGTTCTTACTTTTATGTTAGTATAGTAGTTCAATTAAAAAAGAGATAATTGTATGAATATATATGCGTTTTATTTCAAATATTAAAAATACATGCCCGAACATATAAATATAAGTGCGGCCCGCACTGATACTCTGGCAACATATGTGGCCCGGCTATAGCATAAGGTTGCCGACCCCTGCTCTAAGGCATTGATGTAAGAACGGTCCGAAGCTCGTTCTTGTTCCAGTTTAGAGATTCTCTCTATGGCCGAGTCATATTTTAGAGAAGTAAATTCGAACGCGGACTTCATTTCCTCCATAGTGGAACATAGTGTTTCAAATTTTTTGTTTTGCTCTGTTTTAAAACTCGTAAACATCTCTCTCATTTCTGACATGAAGTTTTGCAGGTGAAGTTCAGGTTCATCCGCACGTTTGCGTTTGGCTCGGCGGGTCATTTCGGAACCTACAGATTCTGACTTCGGTGCGAGTGCCTTACTAAGGTCAGGTTCCGAATTACAGTGATGAATAGAGTCGGACGACGTTGATTGCGGCGGTGGCGTTCTATTTAGCGGCATTTTTTTTAAGTTGAGTCTGTCTTATAGGGTCAAACTAGTACCAGGGTAGTAGAAGTAGTAAGAGCAGTTCGGGTTTCGCGCTCACTTTCAGTAGGCAGTCAAGCGTATTTGCAGTGGAGGTGTGAATTTAGAGCTGGTACCAGGCGAAACATATATTCACAGCAGTGAGAAAGACAACCCGAAAGATGATTCTTGATGAGGGTAGACAGAAAAAGTGGACTTTAATCCGATTGGCCAGTAGATGTGGACTCAGTTTAGGTCAGTCACGTGGTGGGCGGAGCTAAACTCTGATTGGCGTCTTCTCAGGATGGAACAAGTTGGCGGCTTACCAAATCAAAGATGGCGGTGCTTGCGCTTGAGTTCGATGGCTGACACTTGAACCTCCTCGCTGCTTATGGGCTCCTATTATTTCTCTTGATTTTTAGTGGCCGAAATATGTATTTTATTTATAAAATTAAAGTGACAGGGGTCTAGAGCACGTTTACTCGGTATCGAGGTCCGGAAGGAAGGGGTTTTTTTGAGCGGGCCATACATTGCCAGTTCAAAGAGCTATCAGTTACTACTCATAGCATCTCTGGAGTAATTATTTATTTATTAATTAAGATTCATAGGGTCCACATGAGCTAATCAACATAAATAATGAAGAAAATTTAATAATAATAAAAAAGTTCCTATACGATCATTCATTGTGAATAAATGAATCTAAACTACATAATAATTCCTTTTTTAGGAAATACCTACCTAACGATAAAATAAAGTTTATTGATACTTTAGATTGAGATTCACTACATGTAAATACAGTGACATATTGGATGTGTCTATTTAATTAATTAAGAATGTTTATATTGACAAAAAATACATGCCTAGTTTAGAAATAATTATTATATAAAGACGGTTATGCTTCTTACATTGTTTGTAGCGCAAGGGGCCAAAACACTTTCATAATTTAAACTTATAATCAACATTTAGTTAGAGATTCCTGTTCCTTTTAATCTTCAGCATTTAAGTGGTACAACCTCATTTGGCTCTACCTTTTATAATGAAGAGTAGAGCCAGCTAGAGCTGAGATTAATTATTTATGTTTTAAGTACTTATGACAAAACAAAAATATTGAGTCTACTAATAATTTGTAAGTAATCTATAAGGTGCTAAACCTTACAGAATGGTAGCAATCATTAAATGAGCCATTCGGTTGAATTCTTATTTTTTGGAAAATAGTGGTATAAATTTTTATGGTATAAAATAATTTTCACCGTCTATACGCTACGTAGGTAAGGTACATGCTTCTATCGCGATACCGCTCCGAAATCCTAAGAACGGCCGTTTGAACTGGTGAGTCTTCCTCTTTTGCATGGGTTATACAACCGATTGGTTAATTATTAACACTTTACTGACGTTATACCTACCTACATCAAGAATAATATTGATTGGGTTTATTCAATTAATTGTTACAATTTAGTTAAATGATTATGAAGAACATAATTCTCCAAATTAATTATCCTAAAGCAAGATATCTGACTAAGAAGAAGCAATATTATTTATATTGTATAATGTTAATTAGTTTAATATTAAGTAGAGTTTTTTATCTTCAATTTATACATAGACAATTTAAATTAAAATAAATAAATATTGCGGGGCATTTCACACAGCGCTGTCTAGCCCCAAATTAAGCAGAGTTTGTACTATGGGAACCAGATAACTGATAGAATACTTATATACTTTTTTTTTGTAAATACATACTTATAATATATAGAAAACCATCCAGACCGGAAACAAATATCTGTAGATCATGCAAACATTTGTTCCGCGGCGGGAATCGAACCCGCTACCTTCTGCGTCTCAGCCGGCTATTCGCCCACTGCACCACGGAGGTCGTCATTTAGGATAAAGTTTCTTGATTTTTCATGAGACTTTTAACATCTATAGGGTAAATTATCATCATCATCGAGCACTGGACAACACATAGCATAATTAAATAGTCAAACAAACTTACCCCTGTAAGTGATGTTCGACTGGAATTATGCCAGGTGTTGTCCAGTCCGAAGATGATGAGTCCCACCCAACCCTTTAATCTAATACTTAGATGTACCCTTGAAGTAAAGTCAAAAATCTTTTGTGATTCTGTAAACTTAATGACGTTAGTTGCAAGTTGACACTGACAGGATTGGGATGATGCGTTCCGTGTTTTTTGCTGTATTTAAATGAGTGTAAGTGATTTGAGAATAAATAAGCCGTACTGCACAGTAAATTATCATCATCATCTTCGGACTGGACAACACCTGGCATAATTCCAGTTAAAGATCACTTAAAGGGGTAAGTTTGTTTGATTATTTAATTACGCGTCAAATAAAAAGTGCTACGGCATAGCTTCGTAGCAATTCACTGCCACTAACTCGGCATGATGTACACTGGTAGATGTTCCATGCGCTTGTGCTAGGTGATCATCCCTCACTGGGAAACTTGTGCGGAATCGATCAGAACAGCCGGCCGGATATTAAAACGGCCTGTTAAATAGTAATAATTCATTTCAGAGACATTATCTCCGGTTCCATTGAGCGAGTTTGTAATTTCCGCTGTATGCTCTGTTGTGCACCTCCCGCCCTCCCCGGCTCCTCCCTCCTTCCAGGTCAGAGAGGAAGCCGCGGCGGTCGAGCCGTCAGTTATTGGTGCGTCTTGTGAATAAAATGCAATAAAATCCCGCAAGACATAGGCCTGGTAGACACGGCCTGCAGTATAATGTTAAATAAAGCGATTTCACGGTATTTCTTCCAAAAGGCTTAGAACAGGTGCCATCGATTTTATTAAATTGGTTTGCTTTGATACGTGTTAGTCATTTCAAATACGTGAAATACATTATCTGCGAGACTGTGAGTGACAGGTTAAATAATTATTTGCACTAAACTAAAAACTTACAAATTACGGTAAATGTACTGTATTTACCGTAATTTGTAAGTCATTAGTTTTGTGAATACTAGAAAACAATAATCATATCCAAGATAGTTTCAAAAATTATAAGTTAAATATGATTTAGAGGGAGCAAAGGGCGTTGAAGGCTAATATGTTGGTCCTTAGGTTTTCTAGTTCAAAAGATGTCAAAATGCTAACCTTTGACACGAAAAGCCAATGAATACTCAAAAATTGAACAGCACCATCAGCGTGCAATATAGCAATGCGTTTAGGATGTTGTTGGGGTTCCCGCACCCGCGGTTTGGCATGTTCGTGTTGCCATCCGCGCTGTCAGCTTCCACGCGCATGCGGGACGAAAGTGATAACGTCTCTGATGAGCGAAGACTGACATCCTAAGCACAGTGGTTAATAAATGGGATAGCCCCTTTTTCAGACACTGTATTTGAGTGACGATGATACTCGTATAAGAAACTTTCCTCATTATTCGAAGACCTTAATTAATTTTAATTACAGCTTTACTTTTATCTGAATACCTATCCACATATATATTATTTTATCACACCTATTTAATTTAATATAATAGGTTTTTGTCTAGAAATGTATAGAGCGCTGCGCTTTACCGCGGTACGTTCTTGCAGGTACGCTAATATATCACGCTTCTCTTCATCCAGACATTTCTTATGGTTTGTACAGCATTTAAATTAAATGTGAAAAGATTTTTAGAAGAGCACTTTGAAAAGCAAGTGGGTGCTTTTGTAAAATGTTGAACTTGAAGAGAACTCTCCGTTTCCTGTTATTAATGCATTGTACCCAATAATTAAACATGATTCTCCTTTACGGTTGAGTTAAAATTACACATTGAGTCTTGCCGATTCGATACCGAGCTTATTACAATTGAACATCTATTGGGTTTATTTCCGGGATTCGACTAGTTAACAGCCACGGCCAAAAAATTTAAACAAACATGAATGTAAATTAATTTATGAATATCAATATTATGAAATGAAAAAATCGTAGATAATGTAAACGTCTCACTACGATAGCTGCAGGAGCGCTCGCAAAATATGACATTTATTTTTATTATTATTGAAGGAGGCTTTTACTAAATGAAAAGTCAAGTGTACGTGAAGGCATCGCCCACGCGGAAGCCGCCCTGCCACTGCCCCGCCGCCGTGCCCTTCGCATTATAACTCCCTTATAATGACACGTTTTGAAATTATAAAACTATCCTGAATTTATACTGGGTATTTGGTAATATACTGACGATATTCAAGTGACGATTTCTCAAAACATAAAAAATACTTCTCGAAAAAAAATACTTCTAGTTATATTATCAAATTTTCAAGAATATCGACTAAATTTAGGTGATTCATTTGAGATAAAACTTACTGCCTAGTCTTGCAATCGACATTCAAAAATAAAGGCCGATTTAATATCTCTGTCGGAAATGCCTGCGAGTTTTGGGTTAGAAAATGACAACAAGAGATATCTCGAGACGTCACCAATACATTATCTGTGGTTAGATGGCAAACATTATGCAATAGCACAACATAAGTATAGTAGTGTTTGTTGTTACATGCCAAAATAAATTTCACATTTCTATGGTAAATAATTCACAAATTTATTTATAATGCTCATCAAAATAACCCCTTTCATTTTTGTGAGTACCAAACACCCTAGGTATATTTTCACTACGCACAAAACTAATATTTAAACATCAATAGTTATCTCAAAGTTAAAGTTATTGAAATAAGAAGGAGGTTGGCTGTATAGTGTACACTATAAATACAAAAACACTAATCGGGTTTTGAAATAAATTTACTTTACTTTGTTGGCCCACTTTAATTGGCAACGGTGATGAATGTAGGTACCTATGCCTCGGTTGCAGAGTACGGACGCGCACGAGACAGTGACTCGGAGTCGAGCGGGTCGCCGTGCGCCGCCTGCGCGCACGATCTGTACCGCCAGCCCGCTGCGCTGCGACCAGGTGACCACCTAACTCAACCGTTGCGACACTTGTTCATAAAACGTCATGCGCGTACACGTTGCATGTCGCAATAGCGTATTATTAACTGTCACGGTTGCAGATACGCTCGGGACGGTGGAGTCCAGCACGGAGGAGACGTCGTACGGCGCGTGCGGACGCGGCGCGGCGCGGGGCGAGCGCACGCCGCGGCACGCCGCGCGCGGCAAGCGACGCCGAGATCAGCCGCCGCCCACCATCAGGTGAGCGCGCCGCGACCGCACGCGACCTCTCTTTTGGTTGCGATTTCTAAAAAACACGCCGTTTGTCAGATATTAATGATATTTTCTTTTTCCAATGAAGCCACCGTTTCTAAGAAGAACGATGATAGATACGGGCGGAGTCGGTCTCGGTAATATATTAGAGAGATATCCCGGATCTAGAGAACCGCGTGGCGGCGCCGGCGCGGCGGGCGCGGCGGGCGCGGCGGCGCAGGTGCGGTGGCCTAGCCCCGCGTCCGTCCCGCGTCCTCCGCGCCGGGACCGCGCATTCCCCTCGTACCAAAGCATGGCTTCTAGCTTTAGAGAAGCGCAAGTGCATGAGTACTATGAAGGCGCATGGCGTACGGCGCCTGCATTCCGCGCCGCGCCGCAGTAGTGTAGCGCGAGTGTCCGCCGCACGACGCCACCGATACTAACGGTGCCTTTGCTCCGCAGGTACTGCTCTACCGCGAGCCTGCGTGGTGGCGCTGCGAGCCAGGAGGCGCTCTGAGTGTCGCTCGACTTACTATTAAATGTTTGAAAAACTTGTAAATAATTTTGTTGTAACTTTGTAAGCGATCCCGATGTTGTTCTATTCTGACTGAACTTATCCTATTAATTAAATAAATTGAGTTTTCAAGTATCGTTTCATTTAGCTGTTTCTACGTTTCAGACGCAAGCCGTCCAGCTCCATTTTTTAATAATTGAATACACAAAAATCCTTTCAGTATTTACAGCAGAAACCGGCGCGTGTCGCGTCATGCCGCTAACAGGCGTAATTATAGCCGTGAGCCGACATGGACGGCTCGGCTTGACATGGGTGACAGCGGCACCCCTCCTCAACCCTCCCCCTCGCGGCTGTCACACGCTGACACTTCTACTTAATCACACATCTAATAGTGAACATAGGTAATGTTCTAAAATGAAGTTTAAATTCTCGGAAAGTAGGTTCCTCCAATTTTTAGAAGCTTGTGTTCTAGAATAGGTATCTCCGTTTAATTTGGACAAAGGGAGATAGATATTTAAGTTGTGTATCGCACCATATCTAAGCTATAAAATCTTAGCGGCCGGTTGTGTCAATTGTATTCGATTGGACCCCGCACCCCCTTCCCGTACCATTCCTACTTTATTCACAATTAGTTGGTAATTGATTTTTTTTTAATCGTCATAAAGCCAAAAATAAGTAATAATCTAGTTTTAAAAGTGATTATGTGTGTGAAAGTGTACCTTCCTCAGGTAGGGTAGTTGTACTCATAGATGAGTTCACTTTACCAGGAGCGTGTGAAAGCACGGTGGCGGTGTATCGAGTGCCACGCAGCGGTGGCGATGCGGTGCAGCGCGGCGGGTGGCGGGGCGGTGGCATATAAATTAGCTTCCAGGAGCTCATAGTTCGAAATCCTCCGTCGTCCGAGACATGTTCTCGGAGACCCGGATGACGATATCACCTCTGCTAATGCGGAAGGTGAGTCATCTATATCAGACAGAGCAAACACTTCACAGAAACACCGACCTCGCCGGCGAGGTCGACGAGTCCCTTCAGTCGCCGCCTATACGAGGTACAGACATGTACCCGGGCGTTTCTCTCCTATCCCCACCCCGGCAACAGCCCAAGCCGAGGTTCGTACCTAAGTGGTGCCCTTGCGCTAGTTGCCTAAAAAACTTACTGGGCTGAGCGCCATCTGCGCTCGCCAAAAGTTCGGTTAAGCTGTCACGGCCTCAGAGGCCAACAGCGAGATTAGTCCATTCGAAAAAAAAAAAAACTCATAGTTCGAAGAATGGCTCGGCCGCTTTTTTCTTTATTGCTTAACTTTAGAGTAATTATTTTCAGAGTTCCTTCCTTTACCCTCACCGCACCCACACACACAAAGGCATTTTTTAGTTTTCCATAAATTTATATGGATATGTTTGGTGGAGGCCTGTTTTGAGCAGTGGATGTGGTGAACCATCCAATTTGTAACAAATTTACTTTTGAGAAACAAATGGTTTGATAAATAAGTCAAAAATTAATCCAGAATAGTGCATCTAACGAATGCCCAATAGTGGAATATGACACCTATTATACTCAATGATGAATGAATACTCACCTATTACTTTTTATAACCATAGTTAAATTATATGGACATTGTTCATACAAAAATACTAAAATCGCGATTAAAAAATGGGGGGTGGGGGTAGCAGGGTAAAAACTTTACGATCTATTCTGATTCCTACAAAATATACAAAAAGAATCATTAAAATCGGTCGACCCGTTTCGGAGAAGCGCGACCATAAACACCGTGACACAAGATTTTTATATATTAGATTATATAGTTGCGAGTAGGTAATTGAATACTATTACCAAATAGATATACCTAATTGATTATTTTGAAGACTCTGACTTGGTAGGGTTGTTTGGTAGGTAAGGTAAAATCCAATCAATTATCTTTAACTTTATATTGGAAGAAAAACATGGTACAACAATACTAGAACACGATAGTTTTCGCAGAAGTTATAAACTGTGTCGCGAACACTAACTCCTCCTCCGAGTTTATTATTTCTAAAAATCTTATATTCATATTCATTTATTCTGCTTACATGTACCTACATATACATTTTTTGCTTAGATGGTAGGTAGCTTAGAAGTAAGTACATATACCCTGTAAGGGCACTGCAAGTTGGATTTGCGCCTTTTCAAAAGTACAGCAATTAAACAGAATTAAACATGTCAAATCAATTAAATTAAAATAGTTTAAGTGGCATATGTCAAATAATACAGTAGAAGAACAAAGGTATGTCAAGCTATCGGGTAATAATAATAATGTCAAATGAAAATAATTATAATCATAATGTCAAGTAATTTCAAGGTATAAAACTATATCTACGCATGCTTATATACTTCCTACCTGTTAATGTTCGCTAGGGTCGTCACTTTGTTTGTTAATTAGGTTGTCCGATAGGTACGAGTATTCGTCAACTGAATAGTATGATTTTTTTATTAATAATGATTTCAAATTCCTATAAAATATTTTATGTGCTTCCTCGTTTTTTAAATAGTCAGGCATTTTATTATATATTTTAATAATTCGGAATTTAGGGCTTCTGCCTGCGGATTGTAGTGCACGAGTAGTGATGGGAAGGATAAGTTTATTTTTGTTCTGTCTGTTGTGCTCTTCATGTACGTCCGCATTAGATTTAAAAAGATCTCGGTATTTTCTCACAAATAACGAAGCCTGAAGAATGTAGATAGATGGCAACGTCAATATTTTATTTTTTGTGAAGTACGGTTTACAGCTTTCGCAGGCTTTTATATTAACAAAGATTCTGATACATTTCTTCTGCTTAATAAACAATTGGTCAATATCCACGCTATCTCCCCATAAAATGATTGCATAATTGAGCCATCCATAGGTATATGCATAATAAGCGGACAGGGCTGTCTCGTAGTTTGTGTTTGATTTTAGTAGACTGAGTGCATAAACAAACTTAGCAATCTTGGTTTTGATTTGTTGAACATGGGCCTTCCAGCTCAGATTAGTATCTAAAGTTATGCCTAACAGTTTAAAGTCATCGGTTTCGGCTATAGCGGGGATGTTAGATGGTTCACTAAGGTCAATTGGTTTTCTCTGATATGTTCTGAATTGTATGATTTTAGTTTTAGATAGGTTTTCTCAAGGTTATGGTTGTGGAGCCACTTTAGCCACTCGTCAAAAACTTCTTTTATGAATGCATAATCTATCGTCGCGGGACTACTGAAGAGAAGAGATATGTACGTCATCTGCGAAAAGTACACAGGGTGAGTTAATACATTTAGGTAGGTCATTTATGTACAGTAAAAAAAGAGTACATCCGAGTACACTTCCTTGGGGTATAGAGTTATTTGTAGTTTTGATGTCTGAACGTACGTCTACTAAATGGTTATCTTCACTACGATTTTGTATTTGCACAATTTGTTTCCTGTCCTTTAGGTAGGTTTGAAACCAGTTATATGCCACTCCTCTTATTCCACAGTTATATAGCTTTTGCAAAAGGATTTTATGATTTACTTTGCCATATGCCTTTGACATATCAAGAAATATTCCTAAAGCATATTTCCTTTCGTTTAATATTTTGTATATTTCTTGGACATAATTGTACACTGCTAATGTAGTTGATCGATTTTTCCGAAATTGATTATTTTATATTAATTATTGATGTTTGTTGAAAATACCGTATCTCTCTAAGAAGCTATTAATTCGTTTTGACATTGCTTTTACAAATATTTTAGATAGAGCGCAATTGGTCTATAACTCGAAGGATCGTCAGATTTGCCACCTTTTTTAAATATTGGTTTTATTATTGCTATCTTTAAATTATCAGGGAATATGCCTTCATCAAACGATTGATTTATCAGTCTAGTTATCGGCACCGCCAGTATATACATTTTTTTAATAATATTGGAGGGATCTCATCTATGCCGCTGCTATGTTTATTGCCTAGGGATTTAATTATATTAATTATTTCGCATTCGTGGACCGGTTCCAGATATATTGAGTTAATCGAGGGCGAACACACGCCGCTGTTTGCTCTGTATTGGTGGAACTAGAATCGCCGACGGAAGCAAAGTAACTGTTGAATGAATTTGTGATCACTTATCGAGGTGAATCACAAGCGTTGCTATTTATTGGGTTACATTAAAAATGTTATACATTTTGAGCCTGCTTGATTATGTGTGCGTATGTGTGTATGAGTTTGTGTATGTGTATGAAGCTCATCGTTATTCAACAAAAACAATTAAAAAGTAAGATTTGTATTTCGTTTAGATTAATGGTGAAATATAAATATTTTTCGTGTTCTATATTTATTTAGAACCCGTCTTCGTGAGATAAAACATTTATACTTATACCTTTTAATTCTTTTACCTTCTTTCCCCCTCTTTTTCTTCTTCTTCTTCTCAGTTCAGCTGATGTCATTAAACATATGTATAAACATAATCTAAAATATTCGATAAGCCTATTGAAACTTCAATTCGCAATCCGTTCTTTGTCCAGTATTGATTCGGCACTGACATCATTAGTCGTGATCAGAACTGGTCCAGGGAGGGCGATGGGAGGAGGAGGGAGCTGTGTCTTCCACTGGAAATGATCAGGAGTCAGTCTCCTCTCCGTCGAGCGTCAACGGCACGAGACACAATATCACACGACGCCGACGCAACAGCTCGTCACAGATCTTCAAATATTAAGAGTACGAAGTAGGTGCATCAAGATATTGTTTTTAGCCATAAGAATATTTGAAACAATGGCATTTCAAATAAAGTAGTTTCAAGCATGCGGTGTTGATAAGCATGCTCGAGACACTATACAGACGGAGATTGTAGAATGCATATCTACATCTACTCTTAATCTTCATTCAACTACTTTCTTAGGATCGATAGACAGTGGTACTGGCAGGCAGACGCGGTTCGTACGATGCGGGATCTTCACTGGTAAAGCTAAAGCTAGGCCAGTTTACTTTGCTATTTCAAACACCAATTCGTATATCGTACGTCGATTACAGAACGCAGGCAGTGGTGATGATCAACAACATTTTCGGTTGGGGTTGCATTCCTAGTGACCTTCCCCAAGGTTCACTGGACTTTAATATCATAAATGCGAAAGTTTGGATGTTTGTTTGTTTGTTACTCAATCACGGTACCAAACACAGGTACCAAAATTTTTATAATTAAGCTGCTTCACCTCCATCCGCAGATTACGGATTAGCGTATCGTGTTCGGTGTCACACACGTCAGAGCATACTACTGTACGCTGGATTGGATATCATCCATTTAAACAAAATTAAATTATACTTAGAAACTCGTTTAAAAGCAGCCCATCTACTGCAGGCTAAAACCCTGCAAAAGGAACTCATTTCTCTACATCATTCTCATATTAGTCTTTGGGCGTCCACTGCTGTAAATAGGCCGGCCCATAGGTTTCCAGGGTAATCAATTTTGTGCTTCGGTACTAGTTTAGATTCATGTTGTCTGAGCATGAGTCACCTCAGTCATACGAGTTATTTTCGACAATGAGTCATTTGTCGCAGTCCCGCTACAGAGTGACAGCTGAAGTTTTCAATTAGGTGCGTTTTAGTAGTGGGTCGCGGCGACTTGTCGCGCGGAGTGGCAGCGACGAGGGTTACTATAATCAAATCAGCCGCACGCTCGTCCATTGTCGCCCACCGCCCGCGTCCGTCCCGGCCTGTCCGGCCATTCGCGTGAACTACGCGCCGCAGCCGCGACACCCGTTACCCACTTTGCTGAACTCAAGTGCCGTCTTGCGATCTAGACCATGCTATTGTCAGCTCCTACTTCATTTTTTTATGGACTTGTTTCTTCTAGCATTGTACCACAAACTTGAATTACCTAATAGAGTAGCTTAAATAATACCTCTACTTAAAGCGTATGTATTGTATGTACGTGCGGTGGAGCACGCAAGCACATTAGTTTGATATTGGCGCCACCGCCCCGCCACCGCCCCGCCCGCGCCTGCGCCCGCGCCGGGGCAACAATATCGCATTCTACGGGCTACTTAGTACGTTCGCATAGGTAACTAGCATTATTTGCCTACATTGAGTACTTTTCTTTTGATGTGTCTGCAATTTGAATATTGGTCAATAGGTCGAAGTTGAATGAGCTAATGACAAGTGCTTACTCATCATCATCATTGACTGATAATCAAGCTTTACCTGTAGTACATTAACAATGAATGCGAGTTGATGAGCAGATATCCATTTCCAATTGAATTTTGCAAATATATAATCGCGTCACGGCGCACTACAGTTCCCTGCGTCGTGGCTATCAGGAACTACGAGTGGGATAGTACCACAACACGCTTTAGCAAATATATAATCGCGTCACGGCGCACTACAGTTCCCTGCGTCGTGGCTATCAGGAACTACGAGTGGGATAGTACCACAACACGCTTTAGCAAATATATAATCGCGTCACGGCGCACTACAGTTCCCTGCGTCGTGGCTATCAGGAACTACGAGTGGGATAGTACCACAACACGCTTTAGCAAATATATAATCGCGTCATGGCGCACTACAGTTCCCTGCGCCGTGGCTATCAGGAACTACGAGTGGGATAGTACCACAACACGCTTTAGCAAATATATAATCGCGTCACGGCGCACTACAGTTCCCTGCGCCGTGGCTATCAGGAACTACGAGTGGGATAGTACCACAACACGCTTTAGCAAATATATAATCGCGTCACGGCGCACTACAGTTCCCTGCGTCGTGGCTATCAGGAACTACGAGTGGGATAGTACTATAACACGCTTTAGCAAATATATAATCGCGTCACGGCGCACTACAGTTCCCTGCGTCATGGCTATCAGGAACTACGAGTGGGATAGTACCACAACACGCTTTAGCAAATATATAATCACGTCACGGCGCACTACAGTTCCTTGCGCCGTGGCTATCAGGAACTACGAGTGGGATAGTACCACAACACGCTTTAGCAAATATATAATCGCGTCACGGCGCACTACAGTTCCCTGCGTCGTGGCTATCAGGAACTACGAGTGGGATAGTACCACAACACGCTTTAGCAAATATATAATCGCGTCACGGCGCACTACAGTTCCCTGCGTCGTGGCTATCAGGAACTCCGAGTGGGATAGTACCACAACACGCTTTAGCAAATATATAATCGCGTCACGGCGCACTACAGTTCCCTGCGTCGTGGCTATCAGGAACTACGAGTGGGATAGTACCACAACACGCTTTAGCAAATATATAATCGCGTCACGGCGCACTACAGTTCCCTGCGTCGTGGCTATCAGGAACTACGAGTGGGATAGTACCACAACACGCTTTAGCAAATATATAATCGCGTCACGGCGCACTACAGTTCCCTGCGTCGTGGCTATCAGGAACTACGAGTGGGATAGTACCACAACACGCTTTAGCAAATATATAATCGCGTCACGGCGCACTACAGTTCCCTGCGTCGTGGCTATCAGGAACTACGAGTGGGATAGTACCACAACACGCTTTAGCAAATATATAATCGCGTCACGGCGCACTACAGTTCCCTGCGTCGTGGCTATCAGGAACTACGAGTGGGATAGTACCACAACACGCTTTAGCAAATATATAATCGCGTCACGGTGCACTACAGTTCCCTGCGTCGTGGCTATCAGGAACTACGAGTGGGATAGTACCACAACACGCTTTAGCAAATATATAATCGCGTCACGGCGCACTACAGTTCCCTGCGTCGTGGCTATCAGGAACTACGAGTGGGATAGTACCACAACACGCTTTAGCAAATATATAATCGCGTCACGGCGCACTACAGTTCCCTGCGTCGTGGCTATCAGGAACTACGAGTGGGATAGTACCACAACACGCGGACTCGGAATAACTATTCCAGATCGAGAAAATGTTGTTCCCGCAGCGGGAATCTAACCCACATTTGTTGCGCGTCAGTCTGTTAACTCCTACCGTGCCTCAAAAATCGTTGATTCAACTTACAAAATAATAATAAAATCAGATAATGTATTTGTTTGAAGCGAATTGTAGTTGTACCAGATTGAAATCAGTCGGAGCCGTGTTTTTGCTGCACAATGAAATGAAATGAAATTTACATCGATAGACTTGAGGCAATACAAAAATTTTAACGCATTCTAAACTATAAAACCACGACCTACCACTCGAACTATGTACTCAATTGTGCCAAGCAACACCTTGTTCCCCTTTATCTGCGACGAAAGTTTGTCGACATCTTATACCTATTGAAAATAATTAATTCTGCTGTCGATTGCCCGCCACTCCTTAATAAGATACAATTTTATGCGCCTACCAGAATGTTTAGGAGAAGCAACCTATTTTATCTACCCGTAGTTTCTACGAATTATCGCCAAAATGCGTTTGTGTATCGTGCAAGTAAAATATTCAACATATTGAGCAATGAGCATGACCTTGACCTGTTCAGCTGCAGTATTTCATCTCTTAAAAACAGAATTAATAATATCTTCTTTGATCGATTTAGGACATGTGTGACTGAGTGAGGATGAGTTTTTGATAACTAATCTTGTACTATATCTACTTGTAAATTGAGTGAATGGCTCCTGATTTGGTATCTTGAACGTGAGTGACCCGTACAGTGTTCGGTTAGATTTGGTCTTTTGTATTTTGTTGTTATACAGTATAATGTGATTCTATCAGTGGAGACCTTTAAATGGCCTGTTTATTACTATTTACTGTAACTATTGTGTTTAATATGTGCTGATGGTTTTCCATAAATAAATAAACAATGCACAATGCAAGGCGAGTGGAAATCCACCTGCGCCATCCGCCACCCGCCGCCCGCCGCACGCCGCCTGCCGCGTTATCTTTCAAACAACTTTGTAAACTGCTCAGCGCTACGCGCGAAGTGACGCGCGCTACACTTTCTTATCGGCGCACTTGTTCGCCGAGGATGCTCCTATCTGTTAGAACGAGTATAACTCGTGCGCGATAACTTGGGACCTGCTAGGAATGCGACTCCCCGACCGCTTCCCCTGCACTTCCCCGATGGCGCCCGTATTGTACCGTTCGCATCACTATTTTTTACTAGGGTTTTTAGTCTCGTACTGGCCTACTGCTTGTTATGTTCGCTTTTTTGCGGGCGGTACAAACACGCCAATATGACGTCACCGCGCTCGTCCCAACTTATTGCGCACGGGTAATACAAGCATCTATCTACAAAACATGATTGTCTACATATGGTTTGGATTGTAGCACATCACATTAAACCATATTTAATTAAAAAACAAGTGCAAATAAATGAAATATTATACAAAAATAACCAACCTACTTGAGCTACAGTTTCATTCAAATTACAGATAATGGGAGTTTATGTTAATTGGTTATACACTTTTGGGGTAGAAATTGCAGTTATTCTGGATTTTGGACTTTTCCCTATATTTGTGTCACTAAAGCTACGTGAACATCAAATTTCAGCACTGTGGGGTTACCTGTGAATTTTATCAAAGTTCAGTTTTTATTATGGCTAATAACTCAAAATGTATGAAAACTTTACTAAAAATAAAAACCGAGTCTAAAGGGACATGCCCATATAATGCTGTCAACTGCACAAAAAATTGCGTTCATCCAAAAAATATTTTACATTTTTTCGTTAATCTACGTATCAATCGATTAACACGAAAAGTATCCTACAATATTTTGATATTGTAATGAATATGAAAACGACAGGAAATGAAATGGTAGGTCTCTGTACTGTACCTACTTAAAATAGCAAATTTCCTCCAGTTGCAAACATTAGTGTTGAGCCAGAGTTGTTCTGAGACAATAATCGATTGTTGATAAAAGACCATAAATAAAACAATCGATTTATTTGACTGTATTTTCACTGACACGAAAAATCGGTCACCGATTTCAGAAGTACGAAACCAAAACGATATTTGTTTCCCAATGAGCGTTTTGTAAATCAGTTTTTTTTCTCTTTAATTAACCCGGGGGTGGTATTATGCTTGACTCGCGCTGGTAGCGAGCGCCCGAGCGAGATAATCTCAGCCAATCGCAGTGCGCGCTGAATTTGCGCTCAGCTGTTGACGCACCGCAATTGATCTAAATCCTCTCGCTCTCAGCTAACCTTGATCATAATCGGCGGGCCGTTGATCTCAGCGCCACCTTCTAGATGGCTTTAGGATTAACCAGTGGAGAGAAAAAAAGCGGAAAAAAAATAACTCTTCTTATCTGTAGCATTATCTCGATTTTAATTCGATCAACAGATAAGAGGTTAAAGCTTCGCACAATTTTTGCATAAGGCCATGCAGAGACGAGTTAATGACACAGACATGAGATATTTTTTAGTTAGGCACCTATCACTCGTTATTCCTCCCAAATCATCGAATTAAGAACTAACTCAAACGATAGTCGATATCGATCGATATCGACTACCTATTCAATCCAAGTTTACAAAATCAACACAGAAATACATAATGAATTCTATTAAACATCTCCAAAGGCAAATAAGTACATTTTTTTTTTCGCTTGGGTACAACTGGTACTTACATTTTTCGTACATTTTATTACCTTATTACTACCCCTGACACACTAAATATCTGATTTTCAGAAGTAAATAGGTAGGTATATTTTTGTATTTATCTGTGGCGCTCGTGTTGAATCGAAATAAACTCGATTTTACTTCGATTCAATATTTGCTCAACAGAATCAGATGATTACATATTATTTCTTTGCATTAAAATATTGAATTTTGATTTACTGGAATAATTGCCCTCGTCTGTTGATTGTATAGGAGCGCGATGTCAAAAATGGCACTTCTGTGCGCGCGCGCCTTGAGATTAAATATAATCGATTGCTCGATTTGACCGATTATTTTGCGCCGATAAATCGATATTTCGGATAATAGTCGATGGTCGATATGCCAACCCCTATGAATGTGCGCGTACGTCATTCACAAACCTACAGTGATGTAAAACTGGTTGTTTGTGAAAAATAAAAACTGATTTTTCTCATTATAGTAAACTTTTTTATAACTAACTCCTTAGCTCTTTTATTACTAACTAAGCCTAGAATCATTAGCAATTAGTTTCAAGTGTGTGCAGTGACAGCATTTTTTACAAGGGAGAGTGGGCATGCCCCTTTACTAATTAAGTCCTTTCATTTGACGACCCATTTGACTTAATAGTTTCATTTTATTTTTTTTACCCCACTTTAACCCCAATATCTCAACAACTCCCCAACATTTTTAGCTCATTTAGTCACACCAAAATTGTGCCATCACTACCTACCTAATTATAAAATTTCACGATGATTGAATCAACGCTTCGAAAGTTATCTTCGGACAAACAAACATACATACATTCATACATACATACAACGCCGATTTGCCCAAGTTAATTTAGAGATCTCGCTTCGCTCGATCAATTAATTAATAATTAATCTTACAATGAAATGGTGACCTATCTAACAAGATATGTGCATGAATTCTACACATATATTTAAATTACACATAATAAAACTTTGCAAACACTATACATACCTTATCATAATAATTTATTATATACTTACCTTACCTTACCTGAGAATAAAGAGATTACTCGCCGCAAAGAAAACGCCTGGAAAAGCTATTGGTCAATGAAATATCTCATGAAAGGAAATTTTCCACTATCTTTAGAACGGAAACTAATGGACATGTGCATTCTCCCCATGCTCACAACGGTGCACAAACTTGGTCCCTCACCAATATTCAAACGTCCCACCTTGCCCAGCAAGCAAAGCAATCCTATAACGAAAGGTTATAAGTCTGTCAGTACTAATAACGTTCTTATAAAGGCATTGCGGTAGACTCTTTAACTTATAATAGCATTTGCCAAGCCTTAACATACTCAAGTGCATTAGTTTTTATATCTCAGTCTTATAGTTCGCTACAAGACTGACCTATAAAATAATTATAGGATACTTTTACTAGTAATAGCATTTCACAAGCGTAGATATCCTCAAGAGTAAAGTAATTGTTTTCAACCATGAAATAGAAGGTTAAAAACCATACATTGATTGAATAAAATGTCATGAAAATGCATTAAAAAAGTAACGGCATTGTAAGTCTTTTAAAAATCAACTAAAACAAACAAAAATAAACGTTGTAGTTTAATTTTTGTTAGTTTTAGTTACATAATATTTATTGGGCAATTTTGAAGTCACAAACTTAAAATCTGACAAAGCTAAAATTATTTCTATCCCTCTCAAACACTATGAAGCAGACAAAGATGAAACTCATTTTAGTGGTCTCAAATTTTAAATATGAGCCTTCAGAATTGGGCCTAATTTTAGCATAGGTACATGCAAAAATCACATAATATAGGTAACAAATATTTAGTAACTAGATCAAAATTAAATACTCAGTAACCTAATAACGAGTACGTAGAAATATTAAGTAAAAACTGGTATAAAAATATTGTCAAAAAGTGTGTTCATTTCAAACAAAAACTTCCTCTGTAACATCTTCAACTTCAATTTGGTTACCAGCGGTTTGTCTATAGAAGGCTGCATAGGAGGCGTATCGTTTGTTACAAGATTTTCGGAAGAAGTCTTTTTGACGCATTTCTTTCCGCTGAATTTTTTTGTAGAAGCTCGTTTTGGTTCGGTTTTGCACCGTTGATCAGCATTTCGCAAAACTGTTTTCAAAAATGTATGACAGTCAGTTGAATGAAACGCTGAATCTAGCTTGTGAATTATATCAAAAAAGAAACCAATGGTCTTGGACCTTTGAAACAGATCTTTTCTGTAGGTTCATTTTGAGAACGTGAGGCTCCAGTCCATGAACACGATTTGAAAAACTGTCTTTCGAACATAATATCAACAATAGCATATGCACTTGTGGTTCCCTGCCCTGTGCCTTTAGTGCACAATACACTTAACTTTCTCTGTAAATCTTCTTTATAATCAGAATCCATTAATTTCTTTTCCAAATTTTCTAAATCCTTTAAATCTTTAATTGGTTTTAACACCAATGAGTCATTTTGTTTCTCTGTAATAGATTTTTTAATGAATTCTTCATTCATAACTTGTAGTTCAGTCACTTGTAACAAAATGGAATTAAGTGTATTATGTATTACGGCTTGATTATTTTGTGTTGTATTTAGGGTCTCCATTATAGTCTTCATATCGTCATTAATGGATTTTAGGTCACTTTTAATAGTGTTGATATCTGTTTTCATAGATTTTAAATCGCACTGTTCTTCTGATAAACTTGTTTCTTTATTAATGTACGAGTATATTATAGGCGTGTCTGACTGATTACTTTCGGGTATAACAACGTATTTTTCAATATTTTCTTGCGATGCGCTCAGCAGTGTTCCAGATGTAGTTGACTCTGCCGGTGTAGTGATTTCGTAATTAGCCTAAACAATAAAATATCTTGAATTAGCTAAACGAGATTTTAGAAAGTTTTTTTATGTAAGTTAAAGTTTAGTTAGTACAATACAGTGAGCTTACATATGGGTTTCTGACGGTGATATTCTAAAGTAACGGTACATTTTACCATGTTGCTATCTAATATACTCTGCGTAATACAACATCTATGTTAAATACTAAAAAGCTGTGAAAGATACACCGCTTGAAAACTTAAGCTCCGATGACAATGATCTCGATGAAAGCCTCATAAAAGTGATGTAATTATTTGTAACTTACCCCAATTACTTGTTCTCCACCTTCACGCATTGTTGTTGAAGAAGCATTATGCTGATAATTCTGAAAATATAATTTATTCAAATAGAAAAAAAATAACCAACAAAAAGTTTAGAAGCAACTGACTTCGATCGTGTGGGCATAACCTATCAAACAAAATGCCATTCTGACGGCATAATCTATCAAACAAAATGCCACTCTGACGGCATAATCTATCAAACAATATGGAAATCATGAAAAATCTATTCACAGTCTATAAAAATATCATGTGGCGTACCTACATGCACATATAGAGGTAGGTATTTCAGAAGTGAATCCGAAATCAATTAACTTTAATTCAAAAGAACCTATATTTACAAACCTGTAGACTTTCTTCTGCCATGATATTATATGACAGCTGTGGAACATCATAGCACTAGAACCCGACATAGGAGACGTTTCAGCAAAAAAGCGTTGCTGAAACGTCTCCTATGTCGGGTTCTGTTTCTGAATTATTGCTCATTATATCAATTTCATTGATTGCATCTTGATACGTTTTTATATTTCGCCTATTTCTTAAAACTCATATATTATATATATCATATATATATTAGTCATTCATTATAGTGTTCTTAAAACTGTTTGTTTCAGACCCAATATTTCTCGTTCTGTTTCCGTTTCATGGGCATAATCAACTCACTTGAAATATGTAGTGAAACTACCCTATAAATCTGTCGGTAACACTAACACACCTTTCGCCCAATAAGCACACGCGCTCTTCCTGACAATTCAGACGCTACTGAACTGCTACTGGTTCGGTTTTATAGTAATAGTAATCGTACCTTAATATATTTGCCGAAAAGGCGGCGCAGGAAGGGGATTCCTTGTTATATTGCTCCGACGAATAATGTTTGAAATCTTGCTAACTAAAACCCATCTTTCTTTTTAAGCGTTCAACATTAGTATGTCCTTATACTATTATTATTTACTGGATAAAATTATTCAGGAATTCAAAAAGTACAATATGGCACTTATTATGTGTATTTGAAGATTATGTGGATATAAAATTAGTAACATTTACTGGGGCTTACATCTTACACTGCCTACTGTATGTCAAAAAGAACATAAGTGATTTTGAAACCCTATCTGCAGATAACATACATGGTACAAGACATGGTGGCAGACTTCGGATCCAAAAATTTAGATTAAGTAAATCATCAAGAAGCTTTTTGGGCAATGGTGTAAAACTTTTTAATAAGCTACCGGACGAGCTCAAAAACTCAAGTAATAATCTATTTAAGAAAAAAATTAAAAATTTGTTAATACAAAAAAGTTATTACTCATTGGGAGAAGCTTTAAATGATGTTAATTTTATTGTGACCTGTTGAAGATATATTTTTATTCCTTACCTTTTAATTTCCATAATTTAATTGTCGTTTTACAATACTGACAAGGCCCTTTTACAGCCGCAACTCTTTACTTTTAATTCTGCGAACTCATTTTATTATTTTGTTTTGACAATTATTTTCTTTTAATTGTATATTTTTGACATTTTACAATTATTATAATTTATTGTAATGACAAGGCTCCTTTACAGCCGCAATTTCTAAGGTTTTTCCTTATTTACTAAATCTAAATTTATATTCATTAATTATAATTCATCATCATCATTATATATAATTCAGTTTTAATCTAAATTTGACGTAACTTAGTGTTCTATAATGTACCTACAGTGGAAAATAAATGAAATGAAATGAAATGAAAGTAACAAATTGTGCATTCATCTTCGATGTAATACCTATATGTCATATATGCTGTACTGGTAGCAAGTCGGCCACCAAAAAAACATTTGATGCAATAAATCTATTATGTTTTCTTGACTACAAATTAAATGAGAAAGAAACTGGAAATCCACACCCATTGCAGCTTTCGGATAACACAAAATGTATATTTTTCCAAGACTATCTCATATTTGTCAGTATAATCAATGAATATTTTGTCAAAAAACAGTCGACATCAAGAAATACAACCATCTTGTAATTAAATCCTAAAAAAGTAAATTCAAACATTAAGGATAAAATTCAAACGGGAAGATTTCAAGGGAACCCTAATTTGTTTTAAAATGGAGGCCTGTTATCTGGACTGAAACTGCTACAAGTACTAATTTACTTACAATGGTTCTAAAAATTACTTAATTAAGAGCAATTTTAAAACATGGCGAATATTCATAAAAATTGATGCAATAATTTTATTACAACAATATATTAATGTGATTTTTTGGAGGGCATTGAGAAACTAACTAAATTGCCTTACACATTTATAGTAAAAATGGCTTCTCCACGAGTTTACACACTATATTTACAATATATTAATAGTAATATTATACAATATATTAATAGTAATGTTCTACAATAATACAAAATAATAGTAATATAAACTTACCTTTTTAGAATTTACCACAAACCAACCGGAACCACCAGCCACAACAGAGATAACCTGTATTAAAATATACTTATAACTAATAGCTAAGTAGATTACCAGTGCATTATAAAAAAGATTGCCTTAGTAAGATACATATGTCAGATACTAACAAGAGCATTTGTTCTTGTAATTGTGTAGTCTCATATCAATAAAGAAGCTATTGCGCTTCGTCAAGTATATGATAGGGCTTAGAACCTTTTATAAGTTAATTATAAGCTAGTTATAGAATTAATCGCTCCTATAACTGCGCCCAAATCCAGCTTTGTAGCCTGCTACATGTTTATTATAAGTGAAAATAAAAGTAGTCTTGAGATCGTTTTAAGTACTGATTTTGCTAGTTTAACTCGTTGTCAAACACCACCCGTGTTTGACAACGAGCTATGGAGCGAAGCATCCTCGGAGTCAGGCTCACAGACCGTATAACATAGATTTTTTACTTTAAAGAAGAGCAAGAGAAGAGAAGAGGGTTAGGACCCTAGTGTTTAAAAATGTACTGACAAAGATTTTGATGTACCCACATCAACCCTGGTAACGTAAACTAGTTTTGATCTGGTGTAATTTGGATGGGGTGTAAGGGGTTGGAACTAACATCTTTCCCAACCCAAATGTCATCCTCACCTGCACGTGGTGCACCCTGCTGGAATACAAACGAGGCTCTGACGACCGACTTTCACTACGTACAGGAAGCACCTGTACAGGATTTAACACCAAACATCCAAGGATTTTCCTACCTCAAGCGGGTAGGTTTTTGTTTGTCAGATGGCAATCGGTACTGGACTGATAAATCCAAAACTCGCCAAATTTTAAGAAAAGAAAATGGTAAGGTTACAGAATTTAGCAACGATAACGGATAGGGCGTCGCCGCGAAACGACGCGCAGACACATCGCCTTACATCTGCGAATAGTATGCTAGGGCTACCGAGTCACGGACGGGCTCGGCTAACGACGTTAGTCCCAAACTGTTACCTTAAGATTCGCTTCGCCACTTTGAATGTAGGAACACTAACAGGAAAGACGAAAGAACTTGCCTCTCTTTTTAAACGTAGGAAGGCTGATTTTATCTGCCTCCAGGAAACTCGTTGGACTGGATCTAAAGCCCGTAATATCGGAGAGGGCTACAAACTCATGTACGTAGGCGGAAAACATGGAAGGAATGGTGTAGCAATTCCTGTCAAAGAAGAATACCTAAGCAACATCCTAGAGGTAAAACGTGTAAATGACAGACTAATTGTATCTAAAAGTACTGGTAGAAGGAGAAGTCCTTAATGTAATTTCTGCATACGCTCCCCAAGTAGGGTCTAGCCAAGCTGAGAAAGATCCGTTCCGTTCGATACGCCGTCGCGTCAACTGTGTTTCAAAGCGATCTGTGCGAAAAAATTCTTTAAATATAGTAAATTTAATCCGATACTATTCAAAATACTTTTATAATCTATAAATTACTATGTGGGGTGTATGTGCCTGATTGGTTTTACGCCTGCCTGTGCGACATCCAAAAACAGAAAAGTGTAACCTCAAATCCGCGTGAACGGAGGCGGCCAGTGTGACACATTCCTGCGAGTACGAGAATTCAACGAGCGAGGCGGTCAGTCAACAACAAGTCTGTGCATCTTCCTACTGAGTACCCGCAACGGCGAATAAATCGACAACACAACTTTGAGTCGTGAAGTAAACTTACCTACCGGAAATTTTGGAGGTCAACATTCTTATCGAAGTACTTATCAGCTGTCGCTGCTGGCCAATTCTTGCCGTGCTTCGAAAGCTTGATACCACCATCATCATCATCAACAAGTTTGAAACTCAACATCAAGATAACTTAAGAATACTGGCGGGAAGGCACCATCATCTGTACCAAGATATAGTATAAGTTTAGAATAAGGGGATAGATTCAAGTATAAGGTCGAGTGAAGGGTAGAGTTTTCTAATAACTGGAGCAGAAGGGTAAAGTCAGGTTATAGGTAGAGGGGTTATAGGTAGGGGGGGGGTAAGAGTCTGGTAATAGATAGAATAGGAGGATAGAGTTAGGTAATAAATAGAGCAGGAAGGTAGAGTTAAGTAATATATTGAGTAGGGGGTTATAGTCAAGTAATAGGTAGATTCAGGTAATAGGAAGGGTTGAGTAGGAAGGTAGAGACAGGTCATAGATAGAGCAAGAGGGTAGAGTTAGGCAATAGATAGTGCAAAAGGATAGAGTTAGGTAATAGGTTGGGGTAGAGTCAGGTTATAGGTAGAGTCAGGTTAATAGGTTGAGCAGAGAGGTTAGAGTCAAATAATAGGTAGAGCAGTGAGGTAGAGTCAGTTAATAGATAGAGCAAAAAGGAAGAGTTAGGTAATCGGTTGTGCAAAGGGGTAGAGTCAAATAATAGGTAGAGCAAGGGGGTAGAGTCAAATAATAGGTATAGCAAGGGGGTAGAGTCAGGTAGTAGGTAGAGCGGTGGGTTAGAGTCCTTAAATTACTTAAAACTGAAGCTTGAAAAGCACGATGTCCTCAAAGTCATGCAAATCAAAAAGCTCAGCAGCTGCGGGAAGTTCCACAGGCTCTAAAGGCTCTGTGGTATCTAAAGGTAGCAGCTTAGCCCGGGTAGTAGTCGAGGAAACCATACGCAAAGAGGCGATGATGAGAAGTGTCGAAAGAGCTAAGGCTGGTTCACCTGTTGGGTTCACGTCGAGAGACCAGTCCCCAGTGCTATCATCTAAATCAAGATCATCTATTGGAGAATCGGGTGCACTATGCTCACCAGTGATGTCAACCTTACCTGTAGCAGTAAACAAGTTGTACCAGAGTGCTAAAGAGCAACTGGAACAGTCTAGCAATCTCAAGGGCAGTATCAAGGAGCAAGTAGGTACTCGCTGATTTAGCCGGCATGTATGAAATTGTTTTGCGCTTAAACGAATCAAGACAGACTCTCCAACTTCAACTGGAAAAAGCACGCTCACAGGTAAAAGAGGAGCTATATACTCAAGAGAAAGATCACGCCCGAAGATTGGCTCAGCTGGCCGACTCAGTGAAAGAGACGGACGTGAGATCGCCAGTAGGAGAGATACTAGCGGAAGTAAAATCTCTAAGGCAAATAGTCATGTTTGAGTTGGTGGAAACTCAAAACAATCAGCCCATGCGGGACCAGCCATCGGCGGTAAACGTAGCCCAGCTACTCCAGGAATTAAAAGAACTAAAAGAATCGACTGAAAAATCGGGAGCAGAAATATCGGCTATTATGCCTGGGATACACGAGGCTAGTTTTTCAAGCTAGGATAGCAAGCTAGTGTCAGTAAGCTAGCAAGCTAGTACTTGTGACTTCGTGTAGACAAAACTAGCTTCATTTATAAGCTAGTAAACTAGTAAGCTAGTTGACAAGCCAGGACAGTTTTAAATAGGATGGAGTTCTATTTTTTAGGCTAGTAGCGCCCCCCACCACTGATTTTACTATCCTGGCTTGTGTACTAGCTTCATGTGGCCGGCGAAGCTAGTTTTCAGTTGACTCGTAAGCAGTAACCACGTGTTTCGTTTGTTTTTCTCCGCGACGTGTTTTAGAGATTTTAAAATGCCCAAACGAAGTACGGAGATTAATAACACACCCGTTTCTGTAATTCTTCTTCTAGTTCGTCTAGTGCGAATTGGCACAGTTTTTGAAGTAACTATTTCAGTCGAATAGTGTTTTATTTCGCGTGCAGTTCATTTTGGACGTGTGGTCACCTCGGTCACAGCAATCATACTAGCTTAAAATAATATAGCCTCATGTAAACAGAACTAGCATATTCCAAGCCAGGTCAGCTAGCCAAGACAGTTTCAAAGAGAACTAGCTTGCTATCCTAGCTTGAAAAACTAGCCTCGTGTATCCCAGGCATTCAAGATAAAATGAACTCCAAGTATCAAAGTGGTGAATCACACATGACCTATGCTGAAATGGCAGGTAGACCAACTAAAGCAACGACACATACTATAATCGTCTCATCGACTGAGGAAAAAGACACAAGTGAGGATGTGCTAAATGAAGTTCGTAAGGTTGTAGAAGCGAAGCAGTCTGGGGCCAAAATTGATCGGATAAGGAAGGCAAGAAACCAAAAAGTTATAATAAGTTGCACTACACAACAAGAAATAACAAAAATTAAGGATAAAATAACCAAAGTGCAAAAGCTGAATGTGGAAACAGCTAAGAACAAAGATCCTCTAGTAATTATCAAAGATATTTTGGCCTACAATACAGACGAAGATATAGTAACTTCACTTAAAACCCAGAATGGTCACGTGTTGGGAGACGTATGCGATGACGAATTTAGAGCCATCGTGAAATATCGCAAAAGATCTAGAAACCCGTTGGAAAATCATGTTATACTCCAGGTATCCCCACAAGTCTGGCAAAGAATGACAGCACATGGACAGGTACATGTGGATCTACAAAGACGACCTGTGTACGACCAGTCACCGTTGCTTCAGTGTACAAAGTGCCTAGGCTACGGCCATGGACGCAAGTTGTGCAAAGAAACAGTGGAACTTTGCAGTCACTGCTCGGGGCCACATCTAAAAAAAGATTGCCCAGTGTGGACAGTGGGAGACTTCCCATCATGCCGCAATTGCAGCTTCGCAAAACTAGAAAGGCAAAATCATAGCGCTTTCGATCAGGCCTGCCCGGTCAGACAACGTTGGGACACATTAGCACGTTCCAGTGTCGCTTACTGTTAACGATATGGATGGTATAAATGTCACAAACCAGTCAAATAGCGACATAGCTCAACCTTCCAAAAAGTATAAAGTGATACAAGCAAACCTTCAGCATAAAAAACTTGCGACTAAAGAATTATTATTAGAGGCAACTAAAAGGAAAACGTGCATTGCAATAGTTCAGGAACCATATGTAGGAAACACTGGATAATTAAAACAAAACGCCGGAATCAGAATCGTCCAAAAAATTCAGAATAGAAACAAACCAGTCAAGTCAGCTATAATAATATTCGATCCGGAAATGGAATTATATGAAGATCCGGCGCTAATTACAGAAAACATATTGTTCGATGCATCGATCACACAGATACGAGTAGGTATATTAGCATCATCAGCAGTTTGACCTAAGTAGGTTACTCGTGCCGCGAGCGCGGCCGGGGCGCCTACTCATAAATAGTCGTAGTTTTACATATACAATATAGCTTTTGTACAGTAAACTCGACTTCTCTATCAGCATCCCGGGAAGAGCTAGCCGCGATTCCTACATGGTCCTTCGAGATACCGTTCGAGGATTCATAGCGCGATCGTAACAAGTCGTACCGTGAGTGCTTCGGACGTACCAGCAGCCATTAGATTCAGTGATCTTAGCTTTACCAGTGAGATTATTGGAAAGCTATCATCGGCACCTGACGTGGGGAGCTACCCATTCAGGCCAGCAGCAACAGTGAGCGAACCGCTCGCGCCCTCAGCATCTTCAGCCAGCACTGTGGTGGGGAGCTACCCATTCCGGCCAGCAGCAGCAGTGAGCGAACCGCTCGCGCCCTCAGCATCTTCAGCCAGCACTGCGGTGGGGAGCAACCTACACAAAGTCCGGCAAAAGCCGTAGGACAAACGGCATACAAGTAAGAGCGTTCCTTTTCATTCATTCGAACGAACGTGCTCGAACTTTCACCGACGTTATGGAGGCCCTTTATTCTCAACAAAAAGATTTAGCGGAGAATATTAGGAAAGTCCTTATTAATTTTAAAAAGGATAGCAGCGAGCGTAAGACTTTGGAGTACGGTATACGCAAAATAGACATTCTGGAAGCGTATTGGAGAGAGTATGAGCAAAACCACGCAAAGCTTTTGCCTTTCAAAAGTAAAAGTCATAAGTACTTTGCCGATTCTGAGTTTGAGCAAACTAACAAGTCGTACCTAGCAGCGAAAACGACGATCGATAGGTATTACTTAGATCTAGAGCAGCAATTAGGAGTCTCTGAACCCGGAGAAAGCCAGCCGGAAGTAGGTCCATCCAGCGGCAGACAGCAGCGGCCGCAGACCCCGGCACCACCACCGCCAAACCCCTGTGTACAGCGAGACGAGGATTTAGGTACCAATAGCCAGCTAGATATTATGCTACGTAAGCAGGTAATTAATTTTAAAGCCTTTTCAAAAACGGTAGATACCATAGATATAGAGTCATACCAAGAAAAATGGGAATACGAAGACGCCCTGCGAGCCTTACAAACTCGCTGGACGGTTGTGGACAACTACCATTGGGAGATCATGTTGGAGTTGGGAGAAGACGAAGCGTACGAGTACAACTTCAACAAGCACGAGCGTACCTACAACGGCCTGAGGAAAGCTTTAAACTCAAGGATGTGGTCGACATCGTATCGCGACAAGACCACACCTCAGATGGATATACCCGTTTTCACAGGTAGCTTTCAGCAGTGGGTATCGTTCAAGGATCTGTTTGATGAAGCTATCCACAAAAATTCATCGTTGTCAAAGGCTCAGAAGATGCAGTTTCTTAAGAGTAAGCTCAAGGGAGAAGCGGAGCGTTTGATAAAGCATCTTCCAATCAGCGCGGACAACTATGCAACCTGTTGGGAAATCTTGAACCATCGGTTCAACAACAAGAGACACATCTTCACGTCGTACGTTAGCACCTTCTACAATCTAGCCAACATACAGCAGCAGTCGTATGCAGCCATCAAACGACTTCATGACGTTACTTTAGAGAGTCTCCACGCCATTAAGAATCTAGGTATCGACACAAAGTCATGGGACCCTCTTCTTGTGTACATATTGTCCCAGAAGTTAGATGGTGAGTCCTTTGCCGAGTACATAGAATCCTTGAAGAATTCGCGAGAACTACCGGTTCTACAAGACTTTATGGACTTCCTAGAGAACAAGTTTACCACTCTAGAGTCATCTCGGCGACGACGAGATGGGACACCTAAAAGCCCATCATCTCATCAGCAAACGTCTCACTATCAAAACCATAAAAATAAACCTTTTATTAGTGATGGTAAAAGTAACAAAGCGCATGAAATTGCGAAATCATTACACATGTCGGCGTCAGCAAATAAGTGTCCTCGATGCGATTCTGGTCATAGGTTAATAAATTGCAACAGATTCTTGGAATTAGCAAACGAACAAAAAATTAAATTACTAAATGAATTAGATTTTTGTACGAATTGCATTTATGATCACGAAGGGGCCAAGTGCTATTCAGCAAAAAGATGCCACAAATGCAACGAAAAGCATCACACAATTTTGCATGATTATTTCGCAAGTCAACCTAGATCTAGTTCGTCAACTAAGAGCTTAAACTTAAAGCATAGTAAACAACAGCAGCAGCATGGTAACTACAATATTCAGACATCTCAGCGAGAGGAAACTTCTGAAATTTTATTAGCGACTGCTTTGGTTAAAGTTACCGCAGCAGATAACAACCAACACGTTTTGCGAGCACTGATCGACCAGGGCTCACAGGTCTCGGTAATTACTGAGAGAGCAGCACAGCAGCTAGGGTTAAAGCGCGAGAGTTGCAAAGGAGCTATTTTTGGGGTAGGAGAGCGAGAAAATAGCTGCAAGGGTAAACTTAAAATTACTTGTCGATCAACTTACACTGATTTTATGTTTACTACGGACGCTTTAATAATGAACAATCTAATTAAACATTTGCCAAATAGGACATTCGCAAAACCGTCATGGAAACATATAGCACATATCAGCTTTGCAGACCCGGATTTTAATATCAGCCGTCCGGTTGACCTTCTTCTTGGTGCAGAGGTGTACTCTAACATCCTGATGGAGGGGTTAATCCGCGGACACACACAATCTGAACCCCTAGCGCAGCATACTCAGCTAGGGTGGCTTCTATGCGGCAGTGTAAAGACTTCTTTTCATTGCAATGTTATCCTTAACAATATTGAGGATATACATCAGTTCTGGAAGATTGAAGACATTCAAGAACAAAACGAAATGTCGGTAGAAGATCAAACCTGCCTAGATTACTTCAACGCCACCACTAAACGCTTAGACAGCGGGCGATATGAGGTTCGATTACCAATGAAACCGGATGTAAAGGAGAAATTGGGATCGTCTAAGGAGATAGCGATGGCACAATTTAAAAACTTAGAGCGTAAGTTAGGAAAACAAGAAAATTTAGCAAAGCAATATAAGCACTTTATAAGTGAATATGAGCAGCTTAATCACATGAAGTTAGCGACTTCAAGCAGCCAGGTGAACGTGGAACTAGAATGCTTCTTACCTCATCATGCGGTGCTAAGAGAAGACTCGAGTACAACAAAGCTACGAGTGGTCTTTAATGCATCCGCAAAAACTTCATCAGGAAACAGTCTCAATGACCTGATGTACAAGGGTCCGAACCTACAGCAGGATCTACTAGAGATTATTCTCAAGTGGAGGCAATATCGTTTTGTATACACAGCAGATATCGAAAAATACTTCCGCATGATATTGGTCAATCAGCAGGACCAATATCTGCAGCAAATTTTGTGGAGAGATCATGAGAATCAACCTATCAGAGCTTACACCTTAAGCACGATAACTTATGGAACAAAATCAGCACCGTTCCTTACCATGATGACTCTCCGAAGGTTAGCAGAAGACGAGCAAAATAATTTCCCTAATGCAGCTAAGTGCATCCAAGAGCAGCTTTACATGGATGATTGGGTATCAGGGGCCCACAGCATTGAAGAAGGGAAACAGAGGATAGCGGAAATGAACGCGTGCCTCAAGAGCGGAGGCTTTTCATTAAGAAAATGGTCCTCAAATGACAAACAGTTATTAGAAGAAGTCGAACAAAACAATAACAATCAGCCGCTATTGTTTACCTTTAAAACAGAAAGCACAGCAAAAACGTTAGGTATACAATGGAACTCCACCGAGGACGAGTTCACTTTTCAATGTGATCTAACTGAAACTAGCACAACAAAGCTGACCAAGAGAATGCTTCTGTCTGAAATCTCTAAGATTTTCGATCCTTTGGGATGGTTAGCTCCGTTGATAACAAAATTGAAACTATTATTCCAACAAGTTTGGCAAAATTCAGACGTTCAGTGGAGCGATGAAGTTTCGCCAAATATCAAGGAAGAGTGGATTCAACTGAAAAAAGATTTACACATCATAAATCAGTTTACGATACCCCGGTGGTTAAAAAGCAAAAACGGTGACGTGATCGAACTTCATGGGTTCTGTGACGCATCCATAAAAGCATACGCATGTGTAGTATACGCGAGAATCGTAACACATGACTCAGTGTCAGTAGTGCTAGCCGCAGCAAAAACCCGGTTAGTACCGAGAAGCAAGGCCGTGTCTTTGCCCCGTTTGGAGCTTTGTGCAGCTGAACTACTGACAAAACTTATGATAAAAATCGTCAAAAGCATCAGTAACTGCAAAGTCGTAGTTTATGGTTGGAGCGACTCCTAAGTAACGCTCAGCTGGATTCAAGGTTCTCCGGAGCGCTGGAAGTTCTTTGTAGCAAATAGGGTGACGAAAATCATCACCACTTTGCCACCAGAGTGTTGGCATTACATAAATACCAAAGAGAATCCAGCTGACGCTGCAAGCAAAGGTCTGACGTCATTACAGCTCAAAGAGCATAAGTTGTGGTGGCAAGGACCTACATTCTTATCGTCACTCAATTTCAAACCAAAACAGCAAAGAATTAATTTTACTACGAACGAAGAGGTTAAAAAGCACGTGAACGTAATTAGTAACATCTCCGATAACAGCAGCATCGTCGAAGATTTACTTACCCGTCACAGTTCGTTTAATAAAATAACAAGGATTTTAGCGTGGATACGACGCGTGTTGACCCCTAGGGTTAGTAAACAAAGGCAGCCGAAGTATCTCAAGTTACACGAGCTTCGATCAGCAAAATTAATTATTATAAAACAAGTACAGCGTAAAGAGTTTTATAACGACATAGAATACCTATTACATAACAGCAAGGTCAAGTCTGATAGCCAATTAGCAAACTTAAATCCATATGTGGACGAAGACGGTATTTTAAGAGTCAAAGGAAGACTCAGTAATGCAAACATCAATGCAGAAATGAAATTTCCTAGTATCATTCCATACAGCAGCAGATTAACTGAGCTTCTCATCCAACAAGCCCACGAGCTCACCTTCCACGGTGGTCCTCGGCTTACCACGTCCTTTCTGAGACAAAGGTACTGGATAGTTAAAGGCAACCGCGCAGTTAAAAAACAGATCCTTAGATGTGTCACCTGCAGAAAACAAGAGCCCATTAAATTACAGCAGATTATGGGCGATTATCCTGATTTTAGAACTAATCCAGCACCAGCGTTCTATCACACAGGGGTAGATTTAACGGGTTTTATTCCAGTCAAAGCCAACAAAGGACGAGGAATAAAAACAACGAAAGGCTACGTAGCGCTGTTTATCTGCATGGTTACAAAAGCAGTTCATATAGAGTTAGTTTCCGATTTGAGCAGCGCCTCTTTCATAGCAGCATTGAGAAGAATGGCAGCACGACGCGGAACACCTAAGCATACAACGGAACTAACTTTGTAGGCGCAAACAAGGCCATTCAAGAAGAATATCAGCAGCTAGAGGAAGTTTTCAAGGAGTCATTCCATCGAGAAGTAGCGGAGATGGACATAGAATGGCACTGGAACTGCCCTTCTTGGCCAAGTGCAGGAGGGATCTGGGAGCGATCCATCCGAAGCCTAAAGCAGCATCTGAAAAGAGTGGTAGGTGAACAAGCGTTAACCTTCGAAGAATACAGCACTGTGTTGGCGCAAATCGAGGCAAGACTTAATTCGAGGCCTCTATGTCCGATATCTGAAGACATTGATGACATCGACTTCCTCACGCCATCACACTTTCTAACCAGCAACGCGGGCCTAACAGTTATAGAAACCGCCAATGACGCTAGGACCCGATGGCACCTAACAAACAAGATCTTCCAAGACCTGTGGAAGAGATGGAAAGCCGAATATCTCAGTCAATTATCTGTCCGCAGTAAGTGGCTCAGAGCAAAAAGAAACGTTGAAGTCGGTGACATGGTGACTATTCACGATGACAACTTCTCATCGGGGAAGTTTCCTGTGGGGAGAGTGATAGAAGTGCACAAAGGAAATGATGGTTTTGTAAGAGTGGTGTCTCTTAAAACAAAAAAACGGCATTATAAAGCGTCCTATAGTAAAATTATCAGTTTTACCTATAGAACAAAGCAAAGTAGTACAAACGGAACATGACGAAAGCAAACAAAATGTAGCACATTTAGCAAAATATAGTAACCAATTAGGTAGAAAACAGCTTCCTAGATTTATTAACGTTGCATTTGCATGGATCTTTTTTATGAATATCATTTGTTCAAACGTATCGGCCAATATAACTCATTTCACTAGTAATCAGTCGTTATACTACGACCCGGTAGGAAAAATGCTATTAATCCGTGACCAGTGGAAAATCGTATCTTACTATGACATGCGACCTTACTGGCAAGGAGAGAAAGCAGTTAATTCATTTACCGAATATCTAGAACAAACATGTGATAAGGTTAAAGAGGCGAGCCATTGTAAAATGATTCTATTGCAAGTGAAACACGATTACAGCGAGCTACAGTACTACAATCAGCTGTTACTAAATCAGCATTTCGGCGAGCGGTCAAGGGCACGTCGCGGCCTTATCAATGCAGTAGGCTCTATAGCAAATACATTGTTTGGAGTACTCGACCAAAGCTTTGCGGATAAATATCAGCAAGACATTGAACTCGTAAACAGCAACGAGAAGCACCTGCTGCAACTTTGGAAGAACCAGACATCAGTTGTAGAAGCCGAGTACAACGTTCTAAAGCGAACAGAACAAGCAATAGAATCCCAGCATAAACTTCTCAATAGACATTTGAACTACATAACTCAATCAACCAAGCAGCTACAAAAAGAGTATGAAAGCATGTCTATTCTACAAGAGTTTACTCTAGCAGCAATGGCGACCACAAATATGATCCAAAACTTGAAGCGTATCCAGGACACGATCCTCGACACCCTGACAGATATTTACCATGGCAAGATAAACCTACATTTATTGACACCAAAGCAGCTTAGCGACGAACTTCAAATAGTTTCAAGCTAAATATCGAAAGAGCTAACGTTACCTGTAGACAATATTCAGTCAAACTTATATAAAATTTATAACATACATACATATTAAAGATAAAAGCACGAATGAGTAGAGATTATGTAATATTCGAAATCACCCTACCTTTGATCAGCAGAGACAACTTCCAGCTATACCACTTGATACCAGTACCTCTTCAAATCAGCAGCGACATGATCAGCATCAAGCTAACAACAGATTACATAGCAACTAATCTGATGAGGGACTCATATCTACCGGTTTCTATCGTAGATCTTCAAGGCTGTGAATATCAAGATGAAGCATACATCTGTCAGCTACAAGCTCCCATCCAGCATCTGGGTCCAGAACAAAAGTTCTGTCAAACTGAAAAGATGGACACCTGCAAGATCAAAAGAGAAAGCTGCCAGAATAAATGGGTTCAATTACACGACCCGTCGTTCTATTTATATTTCGCATGTGATACCTACACGCTTACAATCATATGTGACCGTGAAACCCGAGTCCGCCAAGTCAGCAAGGCCGGGCTCATTCACCTAACAAAACAATGCACAGCAAAGGGGCGTGACATCACACTATATTCCTATCAACAACAAAGCTCACTTAATCTCAAATCGGATCTAGTACTTACCAACATAGCTCCGATACAGCACCACACTTTCAACGTTACGTTACCGTTTATCGAACCAAGTCTAGATTATCACCTTAACTCCTCGCTACAGCAGCTCAGCGAGCAAACCAGCGTGATGAAGGAAGCGGCACAACAGGAGGTGACCTTAACAACGCACGATATTCACCAATACGCAATATCGTACAGCGCATTAGCAGCGATCGTAGCAGCGTTCCTGGTGTTCCTGTGGAGACGAAGCAGACGAGCCGTCAGTGCGTCCTCCGCGCGCGCCAAGGAGCCGGTGGCGCCGCCGGTGCCACCCCCCGCGTCTCACCCGCTGAGAGAGGCGTCCTCCAGCGGAGATAGTGTTAGTGCACGTCGGCAGCCCGTGCCCGAGCTAGGGCATGGTGCCAGTGGGATCGTGCGGTGGTCCAGTTTACGTGATATAGACACAATAACTTCACCCATCAGCAAGCATCCAACCAGCGGACAATCAGTTTTTAGTATAAAATAGGGATTAGTTTTGTAATGAAGCAATCACTTAGATTAAATCATTAAAGCATTGTCCTAACAATCACCTAGTCTAAGAAAATATTGATCATCTATGTAATACTAACCCCTCAATTGTAGCGCCTCATCTCATTCTCATCTCGTACCTCGCCCTCGGGAGTATGTTCGATGCATCGATCACACAGATACGAGTAGGTATATTAGCATCATCAGCAGTTTGACCTAAGTAGGTTACTCGTGCCGCGAGCGCGGCCGGGGCGCCTACAGAAGTCAGTGCACCAGCAGCAACCATCCATACCGCACTCATAAATAGTCGTAGTTTTATATATACAATATAGCTTTTGTACAGTAAACTCGACTTTTCTATCAGCATCCCGGGAAGAGCTAGCCGCGATTCCTACACATATCAACTGCCATTCTTAAAACAAATAAGTGGAAATTAGCTGTTGTATCGCTATATTTCGAGGGAGATCAACCCCTAGGTCCATATCTGACACAACTCCGTGAGATCATGCAAAAACTTAATGTTAGAAATATAATTATAGGTGGTGATGTTAATGCGTGGAGCACGTGGTGGGGAAGTAACGAAGAGAATGCAAGAGGAGCTGAAATGTCTGGGTTTTTGGAAGAAAAGGAGCTGCAGATCTTGAATGTGGGAGACGAACCAACTTTTGAAACCATAAGAGGGGGAAGACTTTTCGGAAGTCGAGTAGATATCACAGTGTGCTCTATAGGAATTTTAGACAATACAGACGATTGGACAGTAGACAAATCAGTGACGAGTTCGGACCATAACGCAATAACTTTTACAGTGACCATGGGGAGGCCAGATCCTAAAGTACAGTCTAAAAGCACCAGAAAATACAAAACAAAAAAGGTAGATTGGAAATAATTTCAAAATAAAATGAAAATGGAACTGAATAAAAGACATATAACAGAAGATATAATTAAACATACAGGTACAAAACAAACCCTCGAAGAATTAATCAAAGAATACACGAAAATAATAGAAACAGTATGTGAACAAACATTGCCAACAATCAAAATAAATCAGAATATAAAAGTACCTTGGTGGACGACAGAGCTAGAATTGCTTAAAAAGGAAATGGTAACAAAAAAAAAAGAAGAATATCCTGTGCAGCACAAAGAAGAAGGCAATATGTAATCGATGAATATTTGGAAGCCAAAACTAAATACGAAGAAGAAGCACAAAGAATACATACTGAAAGCTGGAAAGCATTTTGCACTAAACAAGATAGGGAGAGCCTTTGGGACGGAATATATAGGGTTATTCGTAAGACCACGAAAAGACAAGAAGATAAACTCCTAATGCAAGAAGGAAATATCCTATCTCCTGAGAAATCAGCTGAGTTACTGGCTGAAACCTTTTTCCCTGAGGATTCAGAAGACAATGACAGCCCAATACATCAAAATATAAGAGAGCAAGCTATAGAAGCCGAAACGCCTGATTCTGGGGAAAAAAACGATCCACCTTTTACCACATCAGAACTTCGATACGCAATGCGCAGTTTCAACCCGAAGAAAGCTCCAGGATCGGACGGATTAACAGCAGATATATGTCTAAGGGCAATTGAAGCCAACGAAGAACTCTTCCTGGCAATCATAAACAAATGCTTAGAATTAGCTTGCTATCCATCACTGTGGAAAATTGCGACAGTCATAGTCATACGAAAACCTGGCAAAGACAATTACACGATTCCCAAATCCTATCGACCTATTGGGTTATTATCAGTCTTGGGAAAAATACTGGAAAAAATGCTAATAATACGTATAAGGTACCATGTTTTACCAGTATTAAATCCCCGACAATATGGCTTTGTACCTCAGAAATGTACAGAGGACTCCTTGTACGACTTAATGACATACATAAGGGGACGTGTCAAAAGCAAAGAAATTGTCTGCATGATCTCACTTGATATCGAAGGAGCCTTTGACAGTGCCTGGTGGCCCGCCATCAAGTACCAGCTGAAGCAAAATAAATGTCCATGGAACTTGCGAAAATTGGTTGGAGACTATTTTAACAACAGATGCGTGAAGGTTCGTTATGCTGGCCAGGAGTGCATACGTATGACAAACAAGGGATGCGTTCAGGGATCTATCGGCGGACCAACATTTTGGAATTTGCTGCTGAACCCACTGCTTGACAGACTGGAAGAGATGGGTATATACGTTCAGGCCTTTGCTGACGATATCGTTCTAGTCTTCTCAGGCCAAATAATGGAGAGTATACAGTTACAAGCTAATAATACACTTACAGAGGTTTATGAATGGGGAATCAAAAATAAATTAAAGTTTGCGCCACAGAAAACAAATGCTATGCTAATCACCAAAAAGATTAAACTCGATGTTCCAATATTAGAAATGGGGGGAGTAAATATAAATTTAGTCAATGAAACTAAAATACTAGGACTTATAATAGATAATAAATTGACATTTAATGCACACGTTACATATATTTGCAAAAAAAGTACTAACATATTTAAGCAATTAGCACGAATGGCTAAAACTACATGGGGATTAAACCCTGAGGTGACTAGAACGATTTACGTTGCAGTAATTGAGCCAATAGTCTTGTACGCTGCTAGTGTGTGGGCGCCAGCGGCAAAGAAAATTACCATCAAGAAAAAACTAAATACTTTAGTTCGGGGTTTCGCGATGAAGATATGCAAATCATATAGAACAGTGTCACTCAACGCAGCCCTTGTTCTGTCGGGCCTCTTACCACTTGATATACGAATTAATGAAACAACAAGGTTGTACGAGGCAAAAAGAGGGAAACCTTTTGAAGATATTTTAATGGATAGACAAATGGAAGAAAGGGTTCATTTCATAGAGGCCCCTCATCCAGCAGAAGATGTAGAAATAGACTATGAATGTATTGACAATATGAAACCGAAAACGTTAAAAGACAAGAAAATTACAGAGATAGAAGTACAAATATATACTGATGGGAGTAAAATAGAAGATAAAGTAGGAGCAGCGGTAACATGTTGGGAAAATAAACAAGAAATAAAATCGACAAAATATAAGCTAGAGAACTTGTGCTCCGTTTTTCAAGCTGAAATGTTCGCTTTATTTAAAGCTGTGGAATGGATCAATACAAGGAGTACAAGCAATAAATTTCTTGTTTTCAGTGATTCTAGATCATCGCTTGACCTCCTTAAGAATAGAGCGTCTTATTACCCCTTAGCTTTTGCTATAAGAAGGGAAATAAATGAAATAAAAAAGACCGGAATAGAAATAAGATTATTCTGGATAAAAGCACATGTGGGGATAGAGGGTAATGAAAGAGCAGACGAACTAGCAAAAGAAGCAGTATTGAAGAAAAGGACAGCACCAGACTATGATAAATGCCCGCCTTCTTACTTAAAGAGACACCTAAGAACGGAAAGCATAGCCGAATTGCAAAGAAGATACGAGAATAGTGAAACAGCAGCGATTACTAAATTATTTTTTCCAGACCTTGCAAGGGCTCACCGCACTCTAAAAAAGATAAAAATCAATCATAAACTTACACAATTATTAACAGGGCATGGAGGGTTTGCACATTACCTAAATAGATTTAAATGCAAGTACGCTTCAGGAGCATATATACAAGCAGGATGTATATGTGATCCTGAAGTAGAAGAAACAATTGTACACCTTATTTTGGATTGCTTAAAATATTGCTTACGACGATTCAAATTAGAGATAATATTAGATAGGAAACTTACGAAAGATAGTTTATACGAGTTAATAGAAGAAGACAAAACAAGGTTAAAACTGTTAGATTTCGGCATTTGGGTTGTAGAAGATGCAATTAAAAGAAATAAGTAGAATTATGTAAGTACCATCAAAAATGCAGGCATAGATAAAACATTATAATACTATAAGGAATATAATAATCTGTTAAATATAACGAAAGCGACGCTGTGAAAACTTTAAATAATGTATATTTAAATAATCTATTATACAATTATGCAAAGACAAACCTGTAAATTAGTAACAATGTGGAAAGATAGGACATATTGTGTATTGTAATATATTAGATATATATATAGAAATATTGTTGCATATTTTATATAAACATATTGTTTTTTAATATAAGTAGATAAACTGTAGATTAAAACAATAGTAATAAGGCAACACAGAAAAAAAAGAACAAAAAAAAATAAGAAAAAGCAAATAACAGAAAAGAAAAGGAAAACAACATAATAAAAAAAAAAGAAAAAGAATAATTGTATTATGTATAAATATAACCAAATTGTTATTATTATATATATGTAGTAAGTAAATATAATATAGTAAGGAAATTATTATTATCTTGTTAGGGAGTGATTTGAACGGCCACGTTGGAGAAACAAACGAAGCTTTTAAAAGAGTGCACGGAGGTTACGCATATGGTACACTCAATGATGCCGGGAAGGTCATACTCTCAACAGCAGCAGCATTTGATCTTGCTATTGTCAACTCCTTTTTTGCTAAGAAGCCAGAACACAAGATTACGTACAAAAGCGGTCTAACAGCATCGCAAATCGACTACATCCTAGTAAATCGAGCCCACATTGGCCGTGTTACTAACTGTAAGGTTATTCCGGGAGAAAGCGTTACGACCCAACACCGCATTGTTGTGATGGACATGACGTTCAAAAAAACCGCTAAGGAGAAACCAACTCAAACTCCAGAACTCACCAAGTGGTGGAATCTCAAAGGTGTGAAAGTTTCCGAGTTCTGTGAACATCTAGACAACCTGGAGATTGATGTGGAGTCAGACGTTGATACAATATGGAACCACTTGAGCAAGCCCATTATAACTGCTGCTAATAAAACTCTTGGCCGTACAAAGGGATATAAACGATCCAACCGAGAAACTTGGTGGTGGGCAGAGGAAGTGCAGTGTGCAATACAGAAAAAGAAAACTGCCTTTAAGACCTGGCAGTCCACCCAAACACCTCAGGACCGAGAAAAATATAGGAAAGTAAAGAAAGACACCAAGAAAGTAATAGCAATAGAACAAGCAAACGCCCAGAAAACCCTTTACAAGAAGTTAGACAGCAAAGAAGGCCAAAAGCACATTTATAAGCTCGCAAAACAGCGTTATCAGGGCACAAAGGATCCTGCTAGGTGTAAAACCATCAAAGGACCAAATGGTGACTTGTTATACAGGGACAATGATGTCGTTACAGCTTGGCATCAATATTACCAACAACTACTGAACCCAAATCTAGCTAGTACAGAGCTTCCAGCAATGGAAAGTAATGTAGGACTTATACCTCCAATACACCCAAGTGAGGTTAAGAAAGCTCTGCAAAAAATGTCAAACAAGAAAGCCATAGGACCTGATGGTATCCCAGTAGAAGCTTGGAAATGTCTACGCGAGCGAGGAATGGTACTGCTTACAAATTTCTTTAACTGTGTGCTTCTCTCTTCTAAAATGCCAGACGCATGGAGATTGAGCACCATAGTTCCGATATACAAAGGAAAAGGCAGCAAGTTGACATTCGCCTAAGATCTGAGTGTTCTCTATCCAATAATCACTACGGCTTCGTACCTGGCTTATCAACCACCGATCCGATGTTTGCTCTTAACACCATTGCTGAGGAATATCGCGTCAAAAACCGACCATTGTATGTCGCATTTCTTGACATGGAGAAGGCGTTTGATCGGGTGCCCAGAGACACGATATGGTGGAGCCTTCGCAAGAAAAATGTCCCCGAACAATATGTCAACATCATCGCCGATATGTATGGGGGAGCGAGGTCAATGGTACGGACGGTAGTGGGTTCGACAAAACCGATAGCGGTCACAGAAGGCGTTCACCAAGGCTCAGTACTGAGCCCTTTTCTGTTTTGCTTGGTTTTAGATTCACTCACAGAGGCCGCGCAGACCTCAGCGTTGTGGACTTTTATATACGCTGACAACGTGGCCATTTGCACTGAGAGCCGTGCCGAGTTACAAGAGGCACTTTTGTCGTGGAAGCATCAGTTACAGACCGGTGGCCTAATGCTGAGTATATCAAAAACCCAGTTCATGTCGTTCAATGAATCAGACCCAAGCAACAATAGCCCGATCAACATCGATGGGCAATTGGTCACCTTGTGCGATCTATATAAGTATCTGGGTAGTATGATGCATAATTCTGGGAACGTGGAATGTAATATTCAGCACCGAATAGCCGCAGCGTGGTTAAAATGGCGAGAAGTAACCGGTGTCACCGGTGTGACAAAAGAATGCCAGTAAAACTTAAAGGTCTTATTTATAAGACTATCATAAGACCAGTCTTAATGTATGGAAGCGAAACGTGGGCCGTAACGCAGAAGAACGTACATACCATCCAAGTCGCCGAAATGAAGATGCTAAGGTGGATGTGCGGCGTCACCAGGCTCGATAAAATCCGTAACGAATACGTGCGAGGAAGCCTGGGCGTGCGCGACATCGCTAACAAGATGCAGGAGAGTCAGCTGCGTTGGTACGGTCACGTGAAGAGGAGGCCACCTGACTACGTAGGGAATTTGGCACTACAACTTTCCATCCCCGGTCGAAGATCTAGAGGTAGACCCAAGACAAGGTGGAAAGATGTAGTGTCAAAAGAGATGAGAGAGTGCCAAGTTTCTGATGACGACGTCGAGGATAGAGCGAAGTGGAGAAGAACAACTAGGAAAGCTGACCTCACCACCAAGTGGGATACATAGCTGGGAAGAGAGAGTACTTTACCAACTTCGGGCTCGTATACTTTTTGAATACCGTACCTAATTGACGCCATAAATGTCGCAGCTAAAAAAATGGGTCCAGTCATAGGCTGAGCTCTGACCTACATCTGCCGCTAAAGCATAATGCTATGCGCCGGCTTAATTACCTCAATAAACAATGAAATGCTGCTATATACTAGTATAGGTACTGCATTCAACTATGTAGCACATCTATGTTGTCGCACTTGTAGCCATCACGCAAACAACCCGCCATTATAATATTTAGACTTCCAAATGATTATAAAAACAAAGAAAATAAGCTCGAGACAAGGTCAGTGCCAAAAAAGTATTAAAGATCCCGCGAAACTTGATCAACTTTCTTGTGTAAATAAAGCTCTTACAAGTTGAATTACTTTTATGTCATTAATTCGTTACGCTGAAGAGTTCATTCTTTATAAGAAAAAAATATTATAATATTATAATGGGGTTGACCGGCGCCAGCGCGGCGACCAGTGGGAGGGCGGCACTCTGCAGGCTGAGCTCGAGCGTAAACACATGACACGCGAACACTTGTGCTACACAAAAAGTGCTTGCTAATGCACGGGAATGACAAAGTGCAGACAATTCATTTCACTAGCGAGTAGGTACGAGGTGTCGTATGATAACGTGCTTCATTCATACCCCACGTCTGTTACACAAAGCGTGCTAAGTGAATAACAATGAATGCAGCATGCAAGCTGCAGTTGTCTTTGACACACTAAAGCAATATTATTAGCTAGGTAAGTACAGCATTCTGTCCGCCACTTTATGGATGCGTTTAACTTTTCTTCCGATGAGGTGCTATCTGAGGTATAGGTTCCACCGGCAGCGGTGGTTAGCTAAGATAGAGCGGAGGTTTATTTCGCTACAATTTCATCAAGACTGCAAAATAACTCGTTCAGTGCATTGTTTGCTCCGGTTTGAGCATCGTTTGAAGTAATATCTCAGCGATCTGAGTTCTATATTAATTTCAATTTATTTATTTATTTGTACAAAACACAAATCCAATTTAAAACCAACACAGATAAAATACAATAAATAGTTTAAACTAGTGGTCATTAGACAATGGCCTCACATTAGCTCGGGGCCTGTATCGTGGAAACCGTTTACGAGTATAAACATATACTCAAGATTTAAAAGACCGGGTGTTACATAAACAGCGCTGGAGGTGTATACATACATAATTTACATACTAGACAAATAATACATGATAAAACTGTGCAAGGAGTGTGGTAGAGGGCGGGAGTAGGTAGGGGGATTAATTGAAGAGTGAGTTAGTAGGGGGCAGAAAATTGTATGTGATTTGATTTGTGATTTGCGTAAAGGGCATAGAAGGAGAGTAGGAACTATATACTAACACAGAAGACTCTCAGTCTGATCATAAGACATTCCCAGTAACCATTTTCTCACCACACTTTTAGCAACCCCACAGGAAACGTTTTTAATATTGCATTTTCTGCAGACCTCATTGTAGATACGAAGAAGCAAATACTGGGCAAATCGGGTAGCGAAGGTGGCATTATGTGGAGCTAGTGGGAATCTTTATACTCGACGGCTGAGGAAAAGGTCATTATCAGCTATATTAATAAAGGATCTGTGCACCAACATGGTGTCACGAAGGATAAACAATCGTCGAACACTAAGCACGGCACTCTCTCTGTACAGCAAGGACGTAGGGAACCTGGAATGCTTATTGAACGTTACTTTGAGGACAGTACGCTGGGACCTTTTTAAATGTATAATCGTGGTTTTGGCTGCGCTGCCCCAAACCAAGATGCAGTATATCGGAATTGATTAGCATATAGCGTTATAAACTATACGCAAGGTACCAATGTCGCAGCAATAGCGAAGAGACTTCATGACATATATAGATATTACTGACACGGCCAATAGCTTCACAAAGACAGTCGAGAGAATTTGGGGAGCCAGCATTTAATGTAGAAGAGGAGTGAATCTTAATAGTGCGATGATAATCAGGTTTAGAGGCAGAGGTTTTATAGAATGTATGATATTTAGTTTTTCTTGCTTTCAAAGTTAAAAAGTTCATGCTTAACCATTTAGACAGCCTCCTCATCACCGAATCTGCCAGACTATATACCTTATTCCACGAACTATCTCCAAAAATGACGGCCGTGTGTTAACTCTACACTTAAAATATCATTGATATAGACCGTAAAGAGCGTAGGGCCCAATATGCTACCCTGTGGCACTCCGAACTAAACTGGCAGACAATTGCTGGTACTCGATCCAATTATTACACACAGCTGACGGTTTGACAGAAATTGAAACAGCATACAGAAATAATAATATGTACTTCGTATTAGCCAGATTTACCCACGCCATGCGGCACTTGACCTGTCACTTGGCTTAATGGCTGGTTTACACGATCGAAGTACAGTAGCGAGTCGAGTTGCGAGTAAAGTAGAGAAGTAGCAAGTTGACTCGCTACTGTGATTCGATCCTGTAAACCAGTTTTATAAACACTCAAATTCGTAAAGTGCATAATTATATAACTTTTGAAACTATCATGGTTATGAACACTATTTGTACTAAAAACGAAAATACTCAAAAACTCACAATTCATGGTAAATATCCCGTTTTTAGTGTAAATATTGCATAATTATACTTATACTATATACATAATTTATTACATTGTCTGGAAGAAATGGTTTCTAACAGATAAGACCGCTCATTGTACTGTTGTTTTGTGAATTTTATTTTTGTGTTTATTTCTTTGTGGTGTACAATAAATTACCTACTTTCATTTATTCATTCATAATTAGCTACGCTCCGCTTTTGTGGAAACCGGACCTTAAACTTCAGAAACTTGAATATGGGGAAACTTTTAGATCCCTTTAAAGTTTTGGAACTTTAGGCTGTTAAAAGACTTGACAAGTCTTAACAATTCTAATATATAATATGTCTTCAAACATCTACCTAATAATACCTAACAACACTTTGTTATTACAATCAAATCCACCTTATTTTAGTAGCCCACTTAACTTGGTCATTACTTTTGTAGACAAGTGATTTTCTAGATTACAATACAAGCTAAATTAGAAAGAATAAGAAGTTAGAAGTTAACAAGAAGTTTTTGATGTGAATGGATTTTGTAAGTTTTTGTAGAATTAAGTTTTTGAAAAAGTAGAATACCGATTCATGTATAGTGCCTTGTATGATAAAGTAATTGCGTCAAAACCAAATCTTGAGGATTTGGAGTAAACCCGTTTTGCCTCTTGTATTATCCCTTTTGTATCAGTAGTTCTTCACTTCATAGTTCTATTCCCTCTAGCTATTTATATTTTTACAATATTACATTGTGTATTATAATTATACGTGGATCTCTACGCGGCGCTGCCCCTGCCCCGGCTCCTTGGACAGATCCTCGAGACGCGGAAGGAGTCTTCGAGGTAGTGCGAAGGAAACGAAGAATATATGAAGAAGAAGACGAATGTACAGTTAAGGATCGAACAGTTGGAATCACACCACAATAGTTTCAACTCTTGTGTGTTGCGTGTTCTAACGGCAAATCTTTCTACCTTTACAAAGGAAAAGTTGTGTTGTTTCGTCGTTTTCGCGGACTTTACGTGTCATCAAATAATTTTAAGTATTACTAACTGTTGCCCGCGACTTCGTACGCGTTACACTACTAAATGTGTAGGTAATCTACACAACAATGTACAAGATAAGACCGTACCTTAGTGAAGAGGTTCGCGTACGTCTTGTCGAGTCGTTGGTTTTGTCAAAACTTAACTACGCTGACACTGTGTATAGCTCAAGGTTGCTAGTGAGAACCGAACGCCTTATACAGCGAGTTCAAAACGCATGCGCAAGGTTTTGTTTTATTGTACCACCTAGGAGCCATATTACATCTTTTCTTAATGAGCACTTTAGTTTAAAAATGAAATTGCGACGCAAGCTTCATCTGGCCTGTCTTCTTTTTGGTGTCATAAACTACAGAACGCCTAAATACCTATACGACAAGCTAATTTGGATGACTAGTCGAAGAGACTGTGCAAGTCGGCAGTGCTCCAAGCAACTGTCTACTCAACGTCACCGATCAGAGAGTTTCAGGGGTAGTTTCAAATATGCGGCTTCCAAGTGTTGGAATAATTTGCCACCACCAAGTAGAAATGCCAAAAGTGGCAACAGCTTTAGAAAAAAACTAAAAATGTTTCTAATGGAAGCCCAAATACAACATGGTAACGTCAATGTCGACCTCTCTTTGATCTAGACATCCAATTACTCTTCTTACATACTATATGTATCTAAATCAATATATTTTAAATAGTTACCCATATTTATTTATATATTTACCTTCATAACCTTTGGATTCATAAGCCATATATGTATATATATACATATATATATATATTTATTTATTTATTATTATTTTAGAAAAGTATGTTTATAAAATTTATATCTACATTTTAATAAAACTGCACACCTTTTATTACACTTCTTTATTTATTTTTATGTTACTTCGTCGCTGCTGCACTACCTTTTGCTCCCGGTTTCAGCTGAAAATCAGCGTTGAATGCACAACATCCAACATTATGCTGAGCTGAACGCCATTTTGGTACGCAGACACATGAGTCGAACTGTCTTAATGGATTCAACTGTTCCGTAATATTGTTTCATGTGTCATTTTGTGTGTGCCAAATAAATGATTATTCTTATCTATTCTTCTATTCTAATCTAGAAATAACGCTAAACTCTGACTGATCTAAACTGTTGCAACTTGACTTGACACCCCATTTTTATCTCATGGGAACCAATTTATGGGATAAAAGGTAGACTATGTGGTAATCCAGGTTATAATCAACGTATATACCAAATTTTCTCAGAATCGGTTCAGCCGTTACGACGTGATTGAGTAACAAACAAATAAATAAAAGTGTAATATTAATGTATGATAGTCTGTTTTATGTTCTTTATGTTCTGTTTTATGTATTATTGTATGTAGTTGTCGACCTCTATGGTGCAGTGGGCGAATAGCCTGCTGAGACGCAGGAGGTAGCGGGTTCGATTCTCGCCCCGGAACAAATGTTTACCTTATCTACGGATATTTGTTCCGGTTCTGGTTGTTTTTCTATATATTATAAGTATGTATTTCCAAAAAAAAAAGTATATAAGTATTCTATCAGTTATCTGATTCCCATAGTACAAGCTCTTAGCTTGTTGGGGCTAGATAGCGCTGTGTTAAAAAATGTCCAACAATATTTATTTATTAATAGTCACTACGGTATGTATTTATATGGGTGGTATAGTTAACTTTTAACATCTTATACTATTACTTAGAAAACTTTCGTGATTGGTTTCACTCATTATTATAAATACGGGATTTATCGGTCGAAACACCGCTAAGACGGTACGTGATAAATCCCGTATTTAAAATAATGATGTTATACTTTTCTATTATTGGCTAAATTATAGTAGGTTATTAAACGAGGGGATAAAACAGTGTCTTGCGTCACGGGCGCTATATTGAATCCCGAGCGTAACGAAGACTTCTAGAGTTAACTCACGAGCGGAGTGAGAGAGTTACTAGAATCCTAAGTGCAGAGAGGGGTTTATATCCCACGCCCAAGGAAATACTCTACTTTTCACACTTTCTACGAGATAAATTTTGTCTTTGGACAGCGTTTCGCGGCATTAGGATTTTAGATCAACATGGACATTATAAAATACGTAAGACATAAGAAGACATTTGAAGACTTAAGAAGTCTTAAGAAGGCACAAAAATACTTAAAAAACAAAAAAAAATCATAAAAAGACCTAAGAAAACAAAAAAAAAAAAGAAAAGGAGACATAAAAACCCTAAGAAGATATAAAAAGACCTAAAAATGTAAAGAAAGACATAAGAAGACACATAAGACACAAAAAGACAGACATAAGAAGACTATATGTGTATAACTATATTATATTGTTTATGACTGTCGTCATAAATCAGGTAATTAGCTATAAACTAATAAAATATGTGTACGGTTGGTGTATCTTTCAGTAAATAAAAAAAAAGATACAAGAAGACTACTGAAGGCTAACTCTAGAGCAACTAAACTTACCAATATTATAGATTCTGTTAATCTCAACGTAGTAAATTCCAACCCTACCCACCACACCTTTACTTCCGATACCTTACTGGATCTCATTATAGTGTCGGGTATCGATCTGGTAGCCAACCGCGGTCAACTTGCTGCACCAGCCTTTTCTCATCATGACCTTATCTATCTCGCCTATAAAATCCACTCTCTTAAACCTAAGCCAGTCATTCTTAAACAACGTAATTTCTCACGCCTCGATACCGCTCTACTGGTTGCGGAGGCCACTGAACTGGATGGGGTAAAGTTGAAAAACTAAATTCAATTGACGAGAAAAGGTCGACTTCCGCAACGCTAGCATCACTGCCTTATATGATAAGCACGCACCTATCCATTCGGTTAAGATTAAACATACCCCTCGCCGTGGCTTAATGATACTATCCGTGAGGATATGGCCAGAAGGGAGGCATTTCGGAAGTATAAACGGGATAGATCGGATGACAACTGGACATCTTACAAAAGGCTGAGGAACCGCTGTAACATGTTGGTGCATAATGCTAAAAAGCGACACATAGCTGAGCAGATCGAACTCGCCACGCCTGTGACAAGTTAAATCAATAATTCGATGACTTGAAGATTTTTTAGAACGAAATTATGTTAAACATGTTTCCGAACGAAAAGTTTGGTCAATGGCTATATTTTTTAATAATGATAACGAGTAATTGAAGCTTAGTTAATGAATGAATGAATGAATGAATGAAAATACTTTATTGTACACCACACAAGAAACAAACAAAAAATATAAAAATTCACAAAGCAACAAGTACAATGGGCGGTCTTATCGCTTAGAAGCGATTTCTTCCAGACAACCTTTGGATGGAGAGGATTTTTGTAACATTACAATAATGGAGGGGGGTATATACTAACAGAACGCTGATCATTTACAATAAAATAAAACAATATACTTAAATAAATATTGACAATATATACCTACGATAAATAAAATTAAATAAAAATATACATAAACACACATACATATATATATATATATATATATAGCGACACTACGACGTTTCTGAGAGATAAAATATTTTCACTCTTGTTTTAAATGTGGCTAATGATGGAGCTTGCCGTATTGAGACCGGTAATGTGTTCCAAAGACGTGTTGCTTGAACTGTAAAGGAATCATCATAGAATCTAGTTCTAGTTCCATGTTTTCAGCATCAAATTTTCAGATGATCGGAGCGAGTGAGGATTAGAGCAGTGAAGGAACTCAAATCGTTCCTTCAAGTAGGAAGGGGTTAAGGGATTTTGGAGGATGTTGTACAAAAGAGAAAGGATATGAGCATTCCGGCGAAGACGAATAGGTAACCACTTGAGTTTGAGACGAAATTCGGAGATGTGATCAAATTTACGGAGTCCAAAAATAAATCGAATGCAGAAATTTTGCAGACGCTCAAGCTTGTTTAGTTGGTCCTCCGTAAGGTCAAGATAGCTGGCGTCAGCATAATCAAGAACGGGGAGAAGAAGTGACTGTGCAAGCGCAATTTTTGTAGCGGTAGGTAGAAAGATACGCAGCCTCCTAAGCGAGCCAGCAGATGCGGACATCTTTTTACTCACAGACTCAAGCTGCGGAACCCACGACATGGAACTGTCTATTAGTATACCTAAGTTTTTAACGTGTTTGCTGAAAGGAACTGTCACACCATTAAGTTCTACACTAGGAATAGCTGTCCAGTCTATTTTTGATAACGTGCGAGAGCTTCCTACTACAACGACTTGAGTTTTTTGAGGGTTCACTGTAAGACCGTATGCCTTGCTCCAGTCCCGAATACGGTTAAGTTCGTTGTTGGTACGGTTGATTGCAGCAGGCAGATCATGAAGTGACGCTGAAGTATAAATTTGGAGATCGTCTGCATAGAGATGGTAGGAAGAAGTAATTTGGTGCGATATTGAATTAATAAAAAGTGCAAATAGACGAGGAGATAACACGCCACCTTGAGGTACACCGGCTGAAGTACTACACCAGGACGAAAAAGAATCGTCGATGCGGATTCGCTGCCGGCTCCCATGCAGATAACTGCGAAACCAGTCAATCACCGATGGAGATATGTTAATAGAGCGTAATAAGGCAAGGAGGATGTCGAAATCAACAGTGTTAAAAGCATTGCTGAAATCTAACAATGTAAGGATGGTGAGTTGTCCGTTTTCCATACCAAGTCTAATGTCATCAGTGATTTTTACAAGAGCAGTAACAGTACTATGACCGGGTCGGAAACCGGACTGGAGAGGATTAAGCAGATTATGATCATTGAGAAAGGAGCTGAGCTGATTGTGGATTAAACGTTCAAGGACTTTGGATAGGAATGGAAGGACGGAGATGGGACGATAATCTGTGAAAGAAGAGGGCTTAGGCTTTTTTGGAAGAGGGATTATGTTTGCATCCTTCCAAGCCGAAGGAACGGAGCCAGAGGAAGCAGAGAAGTTGAGTAGGTGACATATCATTGGAAGAATTTCATCAATGATAGGAATTAACATATTCCGACCGATGTTGTCACCTCCCACAGCGTTAGATGAAATGGACAGAATGCTCTTCTTAACATCACATGGAGTGAATTGACTAAACATATAAGGAGGATAGTTAGGAGTTGGCATAGAAGAAAGATAGTTAATTGTGCTAAGTTTGTCATGCATATCCATGTTTGATGAAGATGAAAAATGACAGTTAAGAGAATCAATATCAAGGTCTTTAGTAACGGTATTACAATGTGACTTGCCAACTCCTAGTGTTCTTAGGAATTTCCAAACTTTAGCGGAATCTGTGTTTGAAACAGAAGCGTGAATATGGCGACGTTGTGCATCCCTACATACTCTATTGCAGCGATTCCGGGCGAGAAAATAAATATCTTTATTGGCATCGCTTCCAGACCGTTTATATTTGGCTTTAGCGATAGCTTTTTTATGAATAAATTTTTTTATTTCATCTGTAAGCCATGGAGCCGGCAAATGTTTCATTTTTATAGCACGGATCGGAGCATGCGTATCAAAGAGTTGCGTTATTGTGGCATTGAATACTGCAATCTTGTCATCAATAGTGTCAGCAGCCATCACCGGAAACCAGTCTAGTTTTTGAGCATCAGCTCTTAACTTCTCTACGTCCATACCACTAAAATTGCGCTGCAGAAGAGTTTTGGGTTTTGGTTTTGGAGGACGAACTTTATAGGATAGAAAAATTAGGTCATGATAAGAGAACATATCAGCTGGATGCTGACCGTGCTTAGCAACATGTTGTAGGGACGAGACTAAAACCAGATCTAAAAGAGATGGAGCACAATTAGGGAAGTGATGCGTGGTGCCAAGAGGGAGGATATGCATGTTGCTAGACTTAACAAGAGATTCTAGAGAAAGTGTACGAGAGTCTTGTTTCATGAGACATGTATTGAAGTCACCCATTACAATTGTATGACTATACAAAGGCATGAGATCTTCCAAGAGATTTTCAAAAGAAGAGAAATAATTAATGCGTAAGGAAGGGCTGTAATAAACTCCGAGGAGAATTTTAGTGTGAAAAATGATTACTTCGATGAAGAGGTGCTCACCTGCGTTTGATGGGGGCGGCTGTGCAGACGTACTTATAATCGAGTATGTAATCTGAGAGCGCAAATAAATGGCCACACCTCCACCACCGCTACCGGTTCGGTCGTTCCGAATCAAAGTAAATCCTGGGAGTGAGTATAAAGACGAGGGGAGACATGGCTTGAGAAAAGATTCGGAGACTAATACAGCGTGAATGTTTTTACTATCAAATGACGCCAGCATATCAGGAAAATGAGCCGGAATACTCTGGGCGTTTATATGAATAACATTAAAGTTTTCGGGTACATCTGAAAAATTGCACGTCAGTGTGTCAGAGAGCGATGGCATACTCGTAAAACTATCATCACTGCTCACACTCGAGTCTCGAGAGAGGATCGAAAGAAACTCATCACTATTGGTATCGCTCAAAGACATAAAATAAAATAAAATACTATTTTATAAATAAATTAAATGAAATGCAAACAAAAAAAATTGCAAAATAAAATTAATAACAATAAAATTACTTTCTAAAACCTGCACTCCACCTGCCAGTTGTATTCTGGGATTGAAAAAATAAACAAATAAATTCTATGTCTCATAATAATAATGTTAATAGTTAATAATGTTAAGATAGTACATTAGAACAATAATTTATAGAAATAATATTAATGCTATTTTAAGTTGTGTTTACATTTTGTTTCTCTGTTCCTAAGATATAAGTTTTTAAATGATTACTTATCAGGTTTGTTTAAGTATTATTGATGTGTGGTCATATGTTAGGAGTACGATTTTCAAATAACGAAAGATTGTATAAATTATTAACCAATTTTTAAATATGTTCTACTTTATTAGATTTTGTTAATATTGACGACATGAGAAGATTGCTGTGATTGGTGGCGCCCAAAAAGTAGAAATGTGTGCTCTAATATTACGATTTTGTGATTGTTAGGACTTGTAATAATCATTAATTATGTTTTAACAGACTTTAAGTTCATTACATGTTGTTGTTATAGCCAATATAAAAATATATTATCATGTAAACAACCAATGCTTGTGATTGGCCAAAGATATCATTACTTTTTACGCCTTTTGGTGGGTATAAATACCAATGTAAAGACCTTACGGGCACTTTTACTTGTATTCCTGGATCCAGAACAAGATAAGTACCAACCAATTTTCTAAATATTGCTGTAATATCTTTCTTTGTAAACTTGTATTATATTTCTGTGTGTTGTCTGTTGGCTGGGGTGAGCTACACTTCAGATTATTGGAATTGACCGTGTAGTTATTCATTTTATCAGTTACACTGTCGCCCACCCAGCTTATTTTGTGTAGGTAATTTTGGAATAGAATCTAGATATATTTAATTGTTGTCATTTTACTAGCCTTTGTTTCAATTGGTTACCTATTTATAGCGTGTAATGAATGAATACACGTTGTTGAAGTATTTTGTGTTTATTTCCTTACAAATTCTCTAATTAATTAAACAAATCCCCGTTAGGTTAATCTAGTTTCAAGGCATAGTAGCTGTAAAAGTAGTATTGCGAGTCCAATACAATGCCACTTTAGATATTGACTTATATTTCTAGATAGGTATATTAAATTATTAGTAGACTGTTTTATCTTTTCTATCACCTGCAGGTCTCTGAAGATTCCTTAGAACTCTTGGGATCGGTAGGCCTAAGTGTCTTAACCCTAAGTTTACTATTGATCTTGACATCTTAAACGCCCATTTCATAACTAGATGTAAACTTAGCTCGTCAGCTAAGTCTGATGCTTTGTCCGAGATATTAGACCTGCCTGTTTCTAATACTGAGTCTTTCTCTTTCACAACCGTTTCGAACCGCAAAAACAGAATCAAAAAAATAACACTCTCGTTTAAATCCAACGCTATGGGTTGTGATGACGTTAGTCATTTTATGATCTCTCACCTTCTTTGCTAAATCATTCCGACTGTCACTCATATAGTAAATTCTTCACCTCACAATTTCCAGACCAATGGCGCAAGGCCTTTGTGATTCCGCTGCCCAAAGTAACTAATCCCACTCTTCTCAATCAATTTCATCCCATCTCTATTCTCTCATTCTTTTCGAAAATAGTCGAGACAGTGGTACATTTTCAGATATCTGACTTTCTTTCCGATAATCAGCTCTTAAATCCTTTTCAGTCTGTCTTGGTTTTGTTAAATGTCACAGAGGATATTCGGCTAAAAACGGAGGCAGGACAGGTAACCTTTCTAGTTTTAACTTTAGCAGTGCATTTGATGCCGTCGACCATGACCTCTTACTTGCTCTACTCCCAAGACTGAATATTACACAATCGGTAGTTACATGGTTTTTCTCTTATCTAAATGCCCGCCGCCAGAGGATCCGCGACGGAGGAATATTTTCTGAATGGCGTGAGATTGACGCCGGCGTATCACAAGGAGGAATTTTATCTCCGATCCTTTTCTCTCTATTTATTAATATACTCTCTTCAAACCTTCACAGTCAATTTCATTTGTACGCCGATGATCTTCAACTCTACTATTCTGCGACAGTAGAAAACTTAGATCATGCTTCAAATGTGCTCAACGACGATCTGCTTCGCTTACTTTCTTAGTCAAATCGTTTTTGCATTAAAGTCAATCCGGATAAATGTCAAGCGATTGTAGTTGGTGGCTCACGTCAACTTGGTAAAATAGATTTCTCTAATATTCCCTTTATTACAACGGTACCTTAATCACGTTTTCATCTACTGTTAAAAACCTCGGAGTTATGTTTGACAACCATTTAAGCTAGATAGCTCATGTGAAGGAGATATCAAGAAAGTTTTATGCTTCACTACACTCTCTGTTACGCCTGAAAAACTTCCTGCCCACTTCTGTTAAAATAAAGCTCGCCAACTCTCTTCTAGTCCCCATTATTGATTATGCTGATATTGCCTTTTTAGATATCACTGAGGAACTCCTCAATAAACTTGATCGCCTTCTCAACACCTGTATCCGTTTCATCTTCAACCTACGCAAGTACGATGACGTCAGTGAGTTTCGGGCACAGCTTAAGTGGCTCCCCATCCGCGAACGTAGGAATTTGAGAATCCTTTGCTTGCTTTTTTCCATTCTTAGAGATCCATTCACCCCCACCTATCTAAAAGATCGCTTCCAGTTTTAAATGATACGCACAACCGACAGCTTAGGTCAGCTGACACTTTGCTTCTCTACACACCTTCCCATAAGACTTCTTATTTCTCTAACTCCTTTTCGGTCGTGGCGGTCCGACTTTGGAATGACTTGCCATTAAACATTAAAAAGGCTGAAACAAAAGAGTCGCGCTGACGCATCAATCTCTTAAACGACTTTTTTATTATGTTCTTATTTAGTCATTTAGGGTCTGTATATTTTATTAGTCATATAGCTTTGAAATACCTTTTTTCCTGTGTCACACCTTATCTTCTTTTAGCACGATGACTGGTAGACTATTAGTATTAAGTTCTAGCACTATTCTGTTTTGTGTGAAAGTATAAAATAAATAAAAAAATAAATAAGAAGACCTAAGAAGATATAAGAAGACATAATAAGAAATATGAAAACATAGGAAGACATAGAAATACATAAAAAGACCTAAGGAGACAGACCACTAATATTTTATTTACGAACGTTTGGATTCCTCAGTCACGCCGTAACGGCTGAAAAGGTTTTGATGAAGTTTGATATATAAAATATAGTACGTTATGGATTAAATTATAGGCTATAAGGCGTGGAAAGCCGCGGGCGTAAGCTTGTAATACGTATTTTGCGTTGTGTACAGAGAGGCTAGTTCGATTAACGAATAAGTTCTTATTGTGTGGGTCTCTTAATTTTAATACAGATGAGGTACAAAGGAGTACAATTTTACTCTCAGCTCAGCCGTAGGGCCTCTAATCACCTGTTTTTGTGAAGGTTTACATGACATAATTTGACATTGTCGAGCAGGTAGTGTGAAAAGTTTATTATCAGTATAACAATTCACTCAGGGTGGAGCTGGGGCTGCCCCACTGCAGTGCATTGGGATGTTCGCGAGGGTCGACTGCTTCCACACCGTCATTCGCAACGCAAGCAAGCTGCGTCCTTGGTGCGCAAGCTGCGGGCCAGTTCCAACACTGTATTGGCAATGATAGCTGGCAGAGTAGGCGCCAGATACATCAGACATTGCTGTCACAGGCATGTTCTCAAAAACTCTGTTTAATATAAGTAGGTACCATTTGTGTTGTATCCTTATTTGAGCTACATAATTGCATGAAATATTATTTTTTATTGACCGTGACCACGGTCCACGATATCAGCGCCGGTTGCCGGTTGACGGTGTAGTTGCGGCGCGACGCCGTCATTTCTAGGAGCGGAGCAAAACATTACATTGCAATAGAGTGCCATAGTATGGCACTCTATTGCAAACACAATTATGTACCTTCCACCAATATCGGTGTCGTCAACTAGTTTAGCTAAAACATTAGGGCACAACGGTGTAAGGGGGGGGGGGGGGGGGGATACTAACTCGTGAATGTCCCGCCTCAGGCTGGATGCGAGGTGAATTTTAATAAAACAGGAAGATCGCAAATCAAATACCGTGTATGTTTTGGTTGTGTCGCGGCTTGTTTTTGTTCATTTATTAAAGCAACACATCACAGTTTGACATGTTTATGTACCGTGTGCCACACTTCCTAGTATGAGGGGAGGAGATGGCGAGGGGGAGGGGAGGTGAAGCTTCCGGTCCTGCACGTGGGGCGTAAGGTACGTTCTGACTGTACATATTTTGTGTATTGTGATATTTTCATTGTGGGTCTGGGTTGCAATGTGCACGAACTATCACGTGACTTTTAAGCGGCGTAACTACCGCCTTGCATTGTTGACGCTAGTTGTTTCCAGGGATCTGCGTACCTGCTGAATAACAAATCGTATTGTGGGGATTGTATACTACTCTTGGTATTACCTATGTATGTTCTGTCATGGGCGCGAATATGACTGGCAAACCCAAATTTAGTATTAAATACTTAGTCACACGATATACAGTACAGTAGACCAGAAGTGGTGTAGGTGTATACGTGGCTTTATTTTTGAAAGTGGCGTTTAGCGTCTCGTTTCTCAAGATGAACGGCCTCCTACTGCACGGTAGCCTGGTCGACAAACCTGCGCCATTCAGGTCGTCGCTGTGCAAGCTCTTCCCAGCCTTCGCACGGGATGTCACATGCATATAAGTGGCGTTTCAGGATCCTTGTAGCGCAGAAATTGTCCCCCGGCTTGCGCTTTCCCTGAGCGAGCTTAGAGAAGAAAGCCAGTTAAGGAATTCATATGATACTAAAGTTAATAGTATCTCGCCCTTCTAGTCAAACATTCTCCAAAATGGTCTAACTACGGTCAAAACTCGCCGTTGTACCGTATGTCCTACAACGAACACCTCTATCTGTTTGATATCTTTGGTGCATCGGTCAACACACCCAAAAAACTCCTGCTTTCAAAACCTATAGCTGGTTTTGGTAGCAGGTACGTGTATTTTAATAATAATAATATTATAACCTCAGATTATACAAACAAACAGATAGAGCGCGCCGAACGTGCGAGTGAAGCCACACAAGCGGATACAAATTTAAAAGCGAATACAATCTCGCGGCAGTGCTAAAGATAGCGTCGTACTGCTTGAACGTCTCGAGTGATTAATTATTTTCTGTCAAAAATGCCGTCTTGTGTTATTAAACAGTGTAAAAGTTGTTCACAAAAACAAAAAAAAGTGGATGGAATATCATTTCACAAGTAACTATAAATTATTTAATTGATTTTATTATTTATTCACCCAATAATTAAACGGTTGTCTCTAAACACAAAACCTCGACATTAGTTTGACTGTGTTGCCAGTTTTCGGCAAAATGTTTTCCCTTCAATTGGGGAAACTACCTGTTGATCTAGGCGTTAGCTAGCCTGACTGTTAAATGTACGGACGTGGGTTCGATTCCCACGCGTAATCTCACGCCTAAATTGTTAGTCCGAATTTGGATGTATTTCTATAATTATGTTATTGCCGTTTACTGTGATTCGGTGATTAATATCTTATGCGGGATTTTAAATATAATTGTACATGTATAACAATTTAGTTCCGTATGTATATATGTAATGTATATAAATTACATATACACATATATAATAAATGGTATATATAGAGAAGTAATAGCGATCCGCCCTCGCTTCGCTTCGGGAAAAATATCCTATCAGAACATTTTACCGGGATAAAAATATCCTATATGTTAATCCAGAGCATATTCAATATGTGCAAAATTTCATTAAAATCCGTTCAGCCGTTTACGCGTGATTGAGTCTCAAACATCCAAACATCCTCACCAACTTTTGCATTTATATTATTAGTGGAATGAATTGAGGATGCTAGTTATATTTAACGTGTACTTACTGTAATCAGTGTCAAGTTTTATTATTTTATGATTTTTGCAGATTGCAGACAGATGTTGTTCTATAGTACAGGCAACGGGGAAATATTTACTCTTGTCCAATTTGCACTAAATTACATACGCGAAATTTTTTTATATAGGTTCAGTATCACGTACTGAATATAAAAAAACAAAATGCTTACAAATTTTGCGAACGGAAGTGCCTTAAATTTGCGAAAAACCGTTTTGGCCTATATCTCCGTAGCCGTGCATTTGAGGCCAAAAATTATTAGGACCTTTTTTGTAGACAATTAAATGTACTATCTTTTTTGTTTAACAATTTTTTGTGACACTTACCGTTTACAACTTATACGATTATTATTGTTTATTTATCGACTTTTGGACCTATATCTCTTTTAATAATTGTTTAAACAATAAAATGCTCATAAGCTAAGTTATAAATTGACACATTGTCTGCAACTTTGTGTTAGAACTTTTTTTGCTGAAGTTAATATTTTCGGAGTTATCACGCGTTCATTTTGAAAGTTCTGTGCCTTGGCGGTCAAGGTCACTAATGAAATACATCTAATGAAATCTCCGTGAGCTGTCTTAATGGGATCTCATTAAAATCTCATTATACAGCCATACTACGTATATATATGTTCCGTGTTTGGGTGTTTTTCTATATATTATAAGTATGTATTTACAAAAAAAAGTATATAACTCGTATTCTATCAGTTATCTGGTTCCCGTAGTACAAGCTCTGCTTAGTTTGGGGCAAGATAGCGCTGTGTGAAATGTCCTGCAATATTTTTTTATATTTATTTATTTATTTTATATAAAATAGGTATCAATCCATGCGTAGATTTGTTATTGTATTTACCGACACTTAACGATTCAAAATCATCTCCAAAACTATAAAACAGAATGGATTTGAACCCGCGACTTTTACCCTAATACGCGGGTTCAATCAACCAATGCCACCGGCCTATTTAAATTATTATATACTTATAATATATAGATAAACACCCAGACGCGGAACAAATATTTGTAGATCATGCAAACATTTATTCCGCGGCGGGAATTGAACCCGCTACCTCCTGCGTCTCAGCCGGCTATACGCCCACTGCGCCACGGAGGCAGTCAAAAAAAAATATACATATATACTATATACAGTGTGTATTGTAACTGTATAACCAAAGCTCAGTTCCAAAGCTCTACAATTTGATTTTGATAAGCTAGAGTGGCAAGCAACAACCTTTTAAATAATATTTAGACTAAAGTTGAAGTTGTCCGTAGTAGTGCGTCGCTACGCCGTAGACCCACTACGGCGTAGCGACGCACTTATCTCGGTTGTCACGTTAGTCTGCAAGTTGGCGCCGGATGCTGCGAGTGTTGCAGCGACTGCGGACTCTTATTATTTTAAAAAATTATGTACGCAAATTATGCATACAAATGCATAATTTGCTTCTATATAAAAAATAATGCTGAATCCCAGGTATGATGGTAAAAATTCTGTTGTGTATTATATTTGTATTGTTTTTATATTGTACCCAGCACTTAAGCTGACAATGATGATTATATTGTAAGTCAGAAATGGATTTATTCGTGTACAAACTTGTAAACAATATATTTAAGATCTTTGTTGCACAACACTTTAACAATAAAATATTTCTGATTTCCATTATTCTTGTGCCGACTATCGCGGGAAACCAGATTGTAAAGAAAACTATCAACTTTCTAAAATCTAATATATGAGTTTAACAATGTGAAAATAACAAAATCCAAAAAAAGGAAAATAAGAGTAAGAGAAAGGGATCCGACAATTTAGAAGGTAATATTACTCATTTCGACACAGGGTCAGAAAAGAGTGAATATGAAAATAGAAGCAAGATGCAGGATGAACATGGTTCAGGAAAAAAGCGAAGCATAAGGGAATAATTTCGTGGAAGATAATGATTAAGAAATTAAAGGAGAAAATACTTGACAGTAACCTGTCGTGAAAAGATAAGATAAAAAGTTGCATAGAAATTATCTGTAAGAGTGCCATTTCATTCGCCGTACATTTCAGATTTGCAATTGGTTAAGGTTGCAATTTACTTCATTTAAAATAATTAAATAAATATTATTTACAGATTGTAAACAGATTGTGAACATTAAAAGTAACAAACAAAATTAAATGACAAAGGAAAATATACCTGGTACATATTTTGAAATATGTTAAATAATGTATATATCAATATAGTAATTGGTACTTAAGGATTAGACTATGATAAAAATAAATATGTCCTCGCTTATAAATCTATATATGTATGTATATGTAGTGTAAGATAGAATCAGGAGTACTGGAGAAAGCGGAGTGTACACCGAGCTACCTGTCGACCTTTTTCCTAACACCAAAGGCAGACGGAAAGTTTCGACCAATTTTCAACTTACGGCAACTGAACGGCTACATAAAGACAAAGGATTTCCAACTGTTCAGCCACTACCACGTGCCGAGTTTCCTACAACACGAGGACTGGTTGATGAAACTAAACCTGAGTCAAGCTTACTTTCATGTTCCAGTCACACATCAACACCGCAGGTTCCTGAGACTCAGCTACAGGGGCCAGCTACTGCAGATGACCAGTCTACCGTTCGGACTATCGTCGGCTCCTCAGACTTTTTCTTTACTGATAAATTGGGTCAAAACACCTGAGAGCCCAGAACATAAGGTGCGTAGTTTACCTAGACGATTTTATGCTAGCAAACCAATCGCGAAAGGCTTAAAGCGATCAAATAACATTTACTATAAGCCTGATGCAGAAACTAGAATGGGCTATCAATTTCAAAAAATTAATACTTATGCCCACTCATTGTCTAGAGTATCTCGGCATAGTTTTGGGGGCACACCTGAACACCAGATCCCTATCCGAGCTGAAGTGCACTTTCAGATGACACTTCAACAACGGGTAGCCAAAGGCCGTTGGTCCCTCAAACAGGCCCAATCCCTTTTGGGGAGACTCAACTTTGCCAACTTCGTTTTTTTGCCACTATCGGACAATGCAATACCACAGTCGTTTTCTGCCCAACAAACGTCCGCACAAAACGCTTCCGATACCCGACAGCGTTCTGCAGGACATGAAATGGCGGTTATGGGCGATAGGCTGCTCTCTGCCGATACATGCGGATCAAATATCTCATGTACTGACCACGGACGCTTCGGACATAGAATGGGGAGCTCAGCTAGGACAAACCCAGATGTCAGGGCAATGGTCGCTAGAGCAACAATGATGGCATGTCAACCTGAAAGAACTTTATGCAGTGTATGCGGTAATTTTACACAGACACCGGGAATTGAAGGATGCTCATGTGCTTGTCCAAACAGATAATCGAACGGTGATGGCCTACATGAACAAAGAAGGGGGAACGAAGTCGAAAAGTCTCCTAGAATTAACAATACAATTATTAACTCTAATGGACAGTTCCAATATTTGTGTAACGGCTCAGTACTTTCCGCGACGCTTCAACAGTGAAGTCGACGCACTGTCTCGGGGAAAGCACAGCCCGGAATGGCATTTGAAGGGTCAAGCGACGAGCCACATATTTCAGATGTGAGGCGAGCCAGAGGTGGATCTGTTTGCGTCGGAGACAGCTCACGTAGTCGAACGGTATGTGTCAATGGACCAACAATATTTGCAGGCTATTCACCACAACGCATTCTCTCTGAGGTGGTGCTTTGGCGTAGCCTGGATATTTCCTCCCCCAAACCCAATTCTACAGGTTTTATCATATCTAAACAGAGAGCAGGGTCACTATGTTCTGATAGCGCCAAAATGGCACAAAGTGTTTTGGAGAGCAGACCTGGAACATCGAGCACTCTCCAGACCATATCGCATCCCGGACCTTCCACAAGTACTGGTGGACACGCGGACGGGGAGGCACCCTCCACAGATCCAGAACATCCATCTAGATGCCTGGCTGATTTCGGGCGGAATGAGGTAATACAAGATTGGTCGGAGCAGGAAAAATTACTTCTAATGTCAAGCTGGAGAAAATCTACACTAAACACATATCTGCCAGCCTGGAGAAAATGGACTGGGTGGTGTGTTTTATATTCGATTGACTACAAAAATCCAAATCCAGTTGAAGTAACACGCTTTCTTGCCTATTTACATAATGTTGAGAAATTAGCATATCGAACAATACTAGTTCACAAGTCAGTAATATCTACATTTACACACATAACCTCTAAATCAGATCTGTCTCCAAACTTTTTCATAAGACACATTTTAAAAGCAACTTCGGTCTCTAAGGAAAAGGTAGCAAAGCCTGTAATTTCTGCCAAATCTGGGATGCAAGGCTATTACTGCAATATCTAAACATGGATTGTCCGGACATCAATAACCTTTATCAAGTATCTAGACGGACTGCACTCTTACTATTGCTTACCTCTGGCCGGCGCGTACACGATCTTACTCTATTAAAAATAAACCCTGACTGTTTTATAGATGAAGGAGACTCCCTGGTTTTGTGGCCTAGATTTGAATCCAAGACGGGCAATGCTTCCTACCGGCAGTCTGGATGGAGACTCAAGGAGCACCCCAACCAGAGTCTTGACCGCGTGTACTGGATTCATCGGTTGCTGGAGGTTTCAAGTAAGCGACGAGAAGCATGTAAGTGCCATAAACTATTTATTACTACTAGAGGAGACCCTAGACCAGCTTCCCGGACTATGATAGCAAACTGGGTTAGGTCTATTCTAAAAGAGGCTAATGTAGATGCAACCCCAGGCTCGGTGAGATCAGCCGTTTCTTCCCTAAATTGGATTGAAAGCTTTCCGATTGAAATTATTCTGGAAACAGGAAATTGGAAGAGTGAGCATACCTTCAGAAACTTCTATCAGAGAGAAATATTAAGTAATGAAGGCGGTACACAGAATAATCAATGTAATGATATTTCTCATTCTTTATCAAGTTATTTCAATGCTGTACGGTGATTTGTTTATTGGTTATATTATTATCAATGCAAAATTTTGGTATATTTTTAGTATATTTAATAGCTAAGTTTCATATTAGATATAACATAGATATATTAGATATACATTGATATATTAGATATACATAGATAGATAGTTTAAATTCAAATTTTTATTTTGTAAAATCTCTGAAACTCTGAATTGTAAATTTTTTTTGTGGGAACGTGATCAATTATCTGTGCATTATAAAAAGCAGTTTCCTTTTTTAGTCAGATACTTACTCCTTTTAGGGTTCCTAATACTTATGAACCTAGATTCAAATAATCAGATACCCACACATTATAGCATCATCATACAGTAGTATATATATTATTACCAGGAGATAACAAACACATCACTCAATAATGGGTTTCGGACATCAAACGGACAAATAATAGAGAGTTTTACCTTAAAATAAAACTTACCTATTATTTCTCCTAAGATGTCCGAAATCCCTACTTGGTACATCATGAGTATAATGAATAAAACTCGTTCCATTTAGCGAGCATTATGACTGCCTCAAAAAATTACAATGATGGATTTCGGACATCTTAGGAGAAATAATAGGTAAGCTAAAACTCTCTATTAAGGGAATAAGAGGTCATAATCTTTTACAAGGTGTAGATTCTTTCTTGGTTATCTTGCGAATCAGTAATGTTATTCTTTTTAGAACTAAACCCATTCGATTTTGGTTCCTCGTAGCCTATTCTAGAACCCTATTCTAGAAACTTCTAGAAAACTATAACCGCCCCTACTATCTATCTTCCAAAATATTCAGTCTTAAAACATACCTAGGCAACCTATCAATTAACCCATTCTTAAATTCACTATCAGAATGCACTAAAATGTAGAACTTTGTAAAACCCCATAATGATGCAAGTTGTACCTTTCCGAACGGCTAGTTTGCATGAGATAGATAAGACAGCTTTAATTAGCTATCAAAGTCTTAGTTTATTGTAGTTTAACCATGAATATTACTTCAATTCATGTTTCTATTACGTTTTCAGTTAACAATGCTGTTTCATCTTAACGGAATTTCATTTCCTTGGCTCCGTAGAATAGAAAACAGAATTTTTTCATGCATCTGCTTCTAATTAAACCCACCGCTTTAGCCTTCAAAGATTCTATCAACATCAGATCAACTTAGATAAATTACTTCCTTGAATCCGAGCACATTTCATTGTCAAACTTCACAAGTTCCAACTTATAATTTCAACATTATATTCAGTCTTACAAAGTGTATTTTTTTTAAACTACCGTCCTTAAAAGAACAATTGGTCTTTCAGTTAAATTTACTTTATTACATGAATTTTGTTCTACATACACATTGTATACAAGTTTTGTTTTACACCGTATGTTACATTAAAATATTTCTTTTTCCAATAATAAATAAATAAATATCGCTGGACATTTCACACAGCCCCAAACTAAGCATAGCTTGTACTATGGGAACCAGATAACTGAAAGAATACTTATATACATTTTTTTTTGTAAATACATTCTTATAATATATAGAAAAACACCCAGACACGGAACAAATATCTGTAGATCATGCAAACATTTGTTTCGCGGCGGGAATCGAACCCGCTACCTCCTGCATATCAACGGCTATGCGCCCACTGCGCCACGGTGGCAGTCAAATGTACAATAACAACAGATAACAGATAGAAATTTTGACTTGAAAAATGAAGCTCGTGGTCGTCCGGAGACTTTGGTCAACAATGATGAATTGAAGGCGATTGTGGAAGCTGACGAAACTCAATCTACAGCTGAGCTAGCAGCAGCTTTTGATGTTAGCATCAAAACAATTTTGATCCATTTGCGAGAAATAGGCAAGGTAAAAAAACTTGATAGATGGGTGCCCCACGAACTTAACGGTCGCCAGCGCAACGTACGCGTCGAGACCTGCCTCGCGCTGCTCAAGGGCAAAGAAATGAAGGAATTTTGAACCGAATTATTACGTGCGATGAAAAATGGATTCTGTTCAATAATCGAAAGCGCTCAGCAAGTTGGTTAGATCCTGGTTCAGCACCAAAGCAATGCCCTAAACCAAAAATGACCCCTAAAAACGTGATGGTCACTGTTTGGTGGTCTAGTGCGGGTGTGATTCACCACAGCTTTTTACAAAACGGCATGAGCATTACTGCAGATGTGTACTGTGAAGAACTGGAGACAATGATGGAGAAGCTTGCACATCGGCAACCAGCTTTGGTCAATCGGTCGTCCCCACTGCTCCGTCACGACAACGCGGCGGCCACATACTGCACAACAGACAGTCTCCAAGCTGCAAGAGCTGGGGTTGGAAGCTCTCCCTTATCCGACATACTCACTAGACCTTGCATCCACCGACTATTACTTTTTCCAAAATTTAGACAACTTTTTAGTGGGGAAAAAATTCAATTCCAGAGAGGCAGTACAAAATGCCTTTGAAGAGTTTGTTGCCTCCCGTCCAGCTGATTTTTACAAGAAGGGCATCAATTAACTGCCAATGCGTTGGCAAAGATGCGTCGATTACATGGGTGATTACTTTGAATAACAGAAATAAAAAAGTTTAAAAAAATAAGTACTTTCACTTATTCCATACAAAACGGCAATTTCATAGATAAAGACCAATATTAATATATTACGAAGATGAATCCTTCCGAAATTTCCGAATTTGTTACTGTGTAGGAATCATTCAGGTCCGGCCAGTTACAGTAGGTCATTAGGTATATTTATAACAATATTTATAGCAGCAAATCAATTTGGGACCTGATGCACTCCAAATTATTAAAACACAGATAAATTTGTTAAACTAAATGTCAGCTTGAAAAAGTCTCCGATCTTCATGTCGGAGGGAAAAAAGTGGAACATACAAAATAAAAGTCTAAGTGTTTCTGCCTGGAAAGCTGCGGTCATTTTATTTTTAATAATTTTATTTTTTTTATTCAAAAGACCAACTGCTACAAAAATATAACCGTTTTAAAATTATATATTTACGATAATACAGCCAATTAAAGGTATCTGTAAGTAATACAGTGATAGTTCCTACAATTAAAGTATGACAGTGATAATTATATTATATAAAGCTCGATTACCACTGACTGACTGACTGACTGATTGACTCATTGACATGTTTGTTCTCCCAGATGCCACCTCGTAGGGTGAAAATGTTTGGTGGGATCGTATAGAGGGAGTTTCGATGAGTTGGGAATAAATCCTAAAGTCCCCCTTTTGTCCCCCATTCGCTCCCATCCACCTCGTATCTCGGAAAGTATAGGTCTTACAGCGTTGGTGCAAAAACTAATGTTGCAGAGGACATTTTTTTATATCCGGTTTCATGAAAAAAAAATTGTCTTTCATACAAAAAAAAAATTGTCCCATACAAAATATTTCTGTATGAATACCGTAAACCGTATATTTCGTTTGCCGTAATTTTCATACTGTTTTTGTAGGGAGCCCATGGCTTGTGTGTACTATAAAATTACTGTAAATTTGCTTGATTCTATATAATGGTGGTGGAGGGACATGAGATAACTTTCATAGTTTTTGCAAAGGTCATCATCATCATTTTGGAACATCCAATTTTTTTTTTTTTAGTATGCAACGTTCATCATGTTTATTTTGGAACATCCACATTTTTTTAATTATGCCTCATCCACAATGATCACTTTGGAACGTCAATTTTTTTTTTTTTATTATGCAACATCTACTGTGATCATTTTGGTACATCATTTTTTTTAATTATGCCTCATCCACAATGATCACTTTGGAACGTCAATTTTTTTTTATTATGCATCATCCACTGTGATCGTTTTTGAACATCATTTTTTTTTTCAATTATGCCTCATCCACTATGATCACTTTGGAACGTCAATTTTTTTTTTATTATGCAACATCCACTGTGATATTTTGGTACATCATTTTTTTTAATTATGCCTCATCCACAATGATCACTTTGGAACGTCAATTTTTTTTTTTTTTTATTATGCAAAATACTTTGTGATCATTTTGGAAAATCAATTTTTTTTAAATTATGCCTCATCCACAATGATCACTTTGGAACGTCACTTTTTTTTTTATTATGCAAAATACTTTGTGATCATTTTGGAAAATCAATTTTTTTAAATTATGCCTCATCCACAATGATCATTTTGGAACGTCAATTTTTTTTTTTTTTTTATTATGCAAAATCCACTGTGATCATTTTGGAACATCAATTTTGTTTAATTATGCCTCATCCACAATGACCACTTTTGGAACGTCAATTTTTTTTTATTATGCAAAATCCTTTGTGATCATTTTGGAAAATCAATTTTTTTTTAATTATGCCTCATCCACAATGATCATTTTGGAACGTCCATTTTTTTTATGCAAAATCCTTTGTGATTATTTTGGAAAATCAATTTTTTTTTAATTATGCCTCATCCACAATGATCATTTTGGAACGTAATTTTTTTTTTATTATTATGCAAAATCCACTGTGATCATTTTGGAACATCAATTTTTTTTAATTATGCCTCATCCACAATGATCACTTTTGGAACGTCATTTTTTTTTATTATGCAAAATCCTTTGTGATCATTTTGGAAAATCATTTTTTTTAAATTATGCCTCATCCACAATGATAATTTTGGAACGTCAATTTCTTTTTTTTTATTATGCAACATCCACTGTGATAATTTTGGAACATCAATTTTTTTTAATTATGCCTCATCCGCAATGATCATTTTGGAATGTCAATTTTTTTTTTAAATTATGCCTCATCCTCAATGATCACTTTTGGAACGTCAATTTTTTTTTTATTATGCAACATCCACTGTGATCATTTTGGAACATCAATTTTTTTTATTTATGCCTCATCCACTATGATCATTTTGGAACGTCAATTTTTTTTTTATTATGCGACATCCACTATTCGAATATTCTCTTTGATTGCTTGTTACACTTCGTCATCCTCTTTTATTGTTTCTTCCGCCTCCACATCTTCTATTTTTGCATGTTCCACTTCGTTATCCTTTTAAAATGCTTCTTCTACTTCATATCCTCTTTAATTGCTTCAGTTACTTCATTATGCTCTCTACAAAATTGTGGTCTTTCATACAAAACTTCAATCGCTCGTATCTTCTAAACGGGAAGAGATAGCCCTAGCAAACTTGTACAAAATATTGGTATAAATTTTTGGTGCAACTGTTTTTTTATTGTCATCCTTGACATCCTTTTTGAATGCTTCTCTCACTTCGTCATCTTCTTTGAATGTTTTTTCCACTTAGACATCATCTTTGACTGCTTCTTTAACTTCGATATCCTCTTTGATTGCTTCTCCCACTTCGATATCGTCTTTGACTGCTTCTTCCATTTCGATATCGTCTTTGATTACTTTTTTCACTTCGTCATCTTCTTTGAATGCTTCTACCACCTCGGTATCCTCTTTGATTGTTTACTCAACTTCAGTTTCCTCTTTGATTGTTTCTCCCTCTTCGATATCGTCTTTGACTGCTTCTTCCATTTCGATATCGTCTTTGATTGCTTTTTTCACTTCGTCATCTTCTTTGAATGCTTCTACCGCCTCGGTATCCTCTTTGATTGCTTACTCAACTTCAATTTCCTCTTTGATTGTTTCTGCCACTTCGATATCCTATTTGATTGCTTCTTCCACTTCAACATTCTCTTTGATAGTTTCTTCCACTTCGATATCCAATCAACAAATTTATGATTTTTCTTACAAAACTTTAATCGCTCGTATCTTCTAAACGGGAAGAGATAGCACTAGCAAACTTTGACAAAATATTAGTACAAATTTTTGATCATTATCATTTTGCAACATACATTTATATTATGCAACGTCAATCATGATCATTTTGGAACGTCCAGATTTTTTTTTATGCAACGTTCATCATGATCTTTTTTGCAACGTTCAATTTTTTTTTATACAACCATTATCATAATCATTTTGGAACATCCAATTTTTTTCTCTTTGATTGCTTGTTCCACTTCGATATCCTCTTTGATTGCTTCTTCCACATTGGTATCCTCTTTGATTGCTTCTTTAACTTTGATATCCTCTACGATTGCTTGTTCCGCTTCGATATCCTCTTTTATTCCTTCTTCATCTTCAATATCCATTGGATTGCTTCTTCCACTTCGATATCGTCTTTGATTGCTTTTTTTACTTCGTCATCCTCTTAGAATGTTCTACTTAGAATGTTTTGATTGCTTCTTGCACTGCAATATTCTCTTTGATTGCGTCTTCATCTTCGATATCGTTTTTGATGGCATTTTCACTTTGATATCCTCTGTGATGGCTTCTTCCACTTCGATACCCTCTTTGATTGCTTCTTCCACTTCGATATCCTCTTTGATTGCTTCTTCCACTTCGATATCGTCATTGACTGTTTCTTCCACTTCGATATCGTCTTTGATTGCTTTTTTCACTTCGTCATCCTCTTAGAACGCTTCTACCACCTCGGTATCCTCTTTGATTGCTTACTCAACTTTAATTTCTTCTTTGATTGTTTCTGCTACTTCGATATCCTATTTGATTGCTTCTTTCACGTCAATATCCTCTTTGATTGCTTCTTCCACTTCGATATCGTTTTTGACTGTTTCTTCCACTTCGATATCGTCTTTGATTGCTTTTTTCACTTCGTCATCCTCTTAGAACGCTTCTACCACCTCGGTATCCTCTTTGATTGCTTACTCAACTTTAATTTCCTCTTTGATTGTTTCTGCTACTTCGATATCCTATTTGATTGCTTCTTTCACGTCAATATCCTCTTTGATTGCTTCTTCCACTTCGATATCGTTTTTGACTGTTTCTTCCACTTCGATATCGTCTTTGATTGCTTTTTTCACTTCGTCATCCTCTTAGAACGCTTCTACCACCTCGGTATCCTCTTTGATTGCTTACTCAACTTTAATTTCCTCTTTGATTGTTTCTGCTACTTCGATATCCTATTTGATTGCTTCTTTCACTTCAATATCCTCTTTGATTGCTTCTTCCACTTCGATATCGTTTTTGACTGTTTCTTCCACTTCGATATCGTCTTTGATTGCTTTTTTTACTACGTCATCCTCTTAGAATGCTCTTACCACCTCGGTATCCTTTTTGATTGCTTACTCAACTTGAATTTCCTCTTTGATTGTTTCTGCTGCTTCGATATCCTATTTGATTGATTCTTTCACTTCAATATCCTCTTTAATTGCTGCTTCCACTTGGAAATCTTCTTTGATTTGATTGCTTCTTCCATTTCGATATCGTCTTTGACTGCTTCTTACACATGGATATCCTCTTTGATGGCTTTTAACAGCTCGATATCCTCTTTAATTACTTCTTCGACTAAAAGAAAAACACGCGAGCTGCGAGCAGCTCGCGCACAACGCAACCTCTAGTTATTATATTATATAAAGCTCGATTACCACTGACTGACTGACTGACTGATTGACTCATTGACATGTTTGTTCTCCCAGATGCCACCTCGTAGGGTGAAAATGTTTGGTGGGATCGTATAGAGGGAGTTCCGATGAGTTGGGAATAAATCCTAAAGTACCCCTTTTGTCCCCCATTCGCTCACATCGACCTCGTATCTCGGAAAGTATAGGTCTTAGAGAGTTGGTGCAAAAACTAATGTTGCAGAGGACATTTTTTTATATCCGGTTCCATGAAAAAAAAATTGTCTTTCATACAAAAAAAAAATTGTCCCATACAAAATATTTCTGTATGAATACCGTAAACCGTATATTTCGTTTGCCGTAATTTTCATACTGTTTTTGTAGGGAGCCCACGACTTGTGTGTACTATAAAATTACTGTAAATTTGCTTGATTCTATATAATGGTGGTGGAGGGACATGAGATAACTTTCATAGTTTTTGCAAAGGTCATCATCATCATTTTGGAACATCCAATTTTTTTTTTTTTAGTATGCAACGTTCATCATGTTTATTTTGGAACATCCACATTTTTTTAATTATGCCTCATCCACAATGATCACTTTGGAACGTCAATTATTTTTTTTTTATTATGCAACATCCACTGTGATCATTTTGGTACATCATTTTTTTTAATTATGCCTCATCCACAATGATCACTTTGGAACGTCAATTTTTTTTATTTTTTTATTATGCAACATCCACTATGATCATTTTGGTACATCATTTTTTTAATTACGCCTCATCCACAATGATCACTTTGGAACGTCAATTATTTTTTATTTTTTTATTATGCATCATCCACTATGATCACTTTGGAACGTCAGTTTTTTTTTATTATGCAATATCCACTGTGATATTTTGGAACATCATTTTTTTTAATTATGCCTCATCCACAATGATCACTTTGGAACGTCAATTATTTTTTTTATTTTTATTATGCAACATCCAGTATGATCATTTTGGTACATCATTTTATTTAATTACGCCTCATCCACAATGATCACTTTGGCACGTCAATTATTTTTTATTTTTTTATTATGCATCATCCACTATGATCACTTTGGAACGTCATTTTTTTTTTATTATGCAATATCCACTGTGATATTTTGGTACATCATTTTTTTTAATTATGCCTCATCCACAATGATCACATTGGAACGTCAATTATTTTTTTTTTTTATTATGCAACATCCACTATGATCATTTTGGTACATCATTTTTTTAATTACGCCTCATCCACAATGATCACTTTGGAACGTCAATTATTTTTTATTTTTTCAATTATGCCTCATCCACTATGATCACTTTGGAACGTCATTTTTTTTTATTATGCAATATCCACTGTGATATTTTGGTACATCATTTTTTTTAATTATGCCTCATCCACAATGATCACTTTGGAACGTCAATTTTTTTTTATTATGCAACATCCACTGTGATATTTTGGTACATCATTTTTTTTAATTATGCCTCATCCACAATGATCACTTTGGAACGTCAATTATTATTATTATTTTTTATTATGCAACATCCACTATGATCATTTTGGTACATCATTTTTTTAATTACGCCTCATCCACAATGATCACTTTGGAACGTCAATTATTTTTTATTTTTTTATTATGCATCATCCACTGTGATCATTTTGGAACATCATTTTTTTTAATTATGCCTCATCCACAATGATCACTTTGGAACGTCAATTATTATTTTTTTTTTTTATTATGCAACATCCACTGTGATCATTTTGGTACATAATTTTTTTTAATTATGCCTCATCCACAATGATCACTTTGGAACGTCAATTATTTTTTTTTATTATGCATCATCCACATGATCATTTTGGAACGTCAATTTTTTTTTATTATGCAACATCCACTGTGATCATTTTGGAAAATAATTTTTTTTTTGTAGCATAAATTTTTGGTGGAATCGTTATTTTACGGTCATCATCGCCCTTGCCATCATTTTGAATTCTTCTCTCACTTCCTTTTTGTTTTCGAATGTTTCTTCCACATTGATATCCTCTTTAATTGTTTCTATAACTTCGAAATCCTCTTTGATGGCATTTTTACTTCAATATACTTTTGAATTGTTTTTTCTATTTTTCTATTTTCTTCAATTACTTCTCTTACTTCAATATCGACTCTACAAAATTATGGGTTTTAATACAAATCTTAAATCGCTCGTATCTTCTAAACGGGAAGAGTTACCCCCAGCAAACTTTTACAAAATATTGGTACTAATTTTTGGTGGAATAGTTTTTTTAATACCATCATTGCCCTTGACATCCTTTTTGAATGCTTCTCTCACTTCGTCTTCCTCTTTGAATGCTTCTTTCACCTCGATATCCTCTATTTTTGCTTCTTCCACTTTGATATCCTTTTAAATTGCTTTTTCTACTTATATATTTTCATCAATTGCTTCTTTTACTTCAATTTCCACTGTACAAAATTATGGGTTTTAATACAAATCTTAAATCGCTCGTATCTTCTAAACGGGAAGAGTTACCCCTAGCAAACTTTTACAAAATATTGGTACTAATTTTTGGTGGAATAGTTTTTTTAATACCATCATTGCCCTTGACATCCTTTTTGAATGCTTCTCTCACTTCGTCTTCCTCTTTGAATGCTTCTTTCACCTCGATATCGTCTATTTTTGCTTCTTCCACTTTGATATCCTTTTAAATTTCTTTTTCTACTTATATATTTTCATCAATTGCTTCTTTTACTTCAATTTCCACTCTACAAAATTATGGGTTTTAATACAAATCTTAAATCGCTCGTATCTTCTAAACGGGAACAGTTACGCCTAGCAAACTTTTACAAAATATTGGTACTAATTTTTGGTCGAATATTTTTTTTATTACCATCATTGATCTTGAAATCCTTTTTGAATGCTTCTTTAACCTCGATATCCTCTATTTTTGCTTCTTCCACTTTGATATCCTTTTTAATTGCTTTTTCTACTTTTATATTTTCTTCAATTGCTTCTTTTACTACAATTTCCACTCTACAAAATTATGGGTTTTAATACAAATCTTAAATCGCTCGTATCTTCTAAACGGGAAGAGTTACCCCCAGCAAACTTTTACAAAATATTGGTACTAATTTTTGGTGGAATAGTTTTTTTAATACCATCATTGCCCTTGACATCCTTTTTGAATGCTTCTCTCACTTCGTCTTCCTCTTTGAATGCTTCTTTCACCTCGATATCCTCTATTTTTGCTTCTTCCACTTTGATATCCTTTTAAATTGCTTTTTCTACTTATATATTTTCATCAATTGCTTCTTTTACTTCAATTTCCACTCTACAAAATTATGGGTTTTAATACAAATCTTAAATCGCTCGTATCTTCTAAACGGGAAGAGTTACCCCTAGCAAACTTTTACAAAATATTGGTACTAATTTTTGGTGGAATAGTTTTTTTAATACCATCATTGCCCTTGACATCCTTTTTGAATGCTTCTCTCACTTCGTTTTCCTCTTTGAATGCTTCTTTCACCTCGATATCCTCTATTTTTGCTTCTTCCACTTTGATATCCTTTTAAATTGCTTTTTCTACTTATATATTTTCATCAATTGCTTCTTTTACTTCAATTTCCACTCTACAAAATTATGGGTTTTAATACAAATCTTAAATCGCTCGTATCTTCTAAACGGGAACAGTTACGCCTAGCAAACTTTTACAAAATATTGGTACTAATTTTTGGTCGAATATTTTTTTTATTACCATCATTGATCTTGAAATCCTTTTTGAATGCTTCTTTCACCTCGATATCCTCTATTTTTGCTTCTTCCACTTTGATATCCTTTTTAATTGCTTTTTCTACTTTTATATTTTCTTCAATTGCTTCTTTTACTACAATTTCCACTCTACAAAATTATGGGTTTTAATACAAATCTTAAATCGCTCGTATCTTCTAAACGGGAAGAGTTACCCCCAGCAAACTTTTACAAAATATTGGTACTAATTTTTGGTGGAATAGTTTTTTTAATACCATCATTGCCCTTGACATCCTTTTTGAATGCTTCTCTCACTTCGTCTTCCTCTTTGAATGCTTCTTTCACCTCGATATCCTCTATTTTTGCTTCTTCCACTTTGATATCCTTTTAAATTGCTTTTTCTACTTATATATTTTCATCAATTGCTTCTTTTACTTCAATTTCCACTCTACAAAATTATGGGTTTTAATACAAATCTTAAATCGCTCGTATCTTCCAAACGGGAAGAGTTACCCCTAGCAAACTTTTACAAAATATTAGTACTAATTTTTGGTGGAATAGTTTTTTTAATACCATCATTGCCCTTGACATCCTTTTTGAATGCTTCTCTCACTTCGTCTTCCTCTTTGAATGCTTCTTTCACCTCGATATCATCTATTTTTGCTTCTTCCACTTTGATATCCTTTTAAATTGCTTTTTCTACTTATATATTTTCTTCAATTGCTTCTTTTACTACAATTTCCACTCTACAAAATTATGGGTTTTAATACAAATCTTAAATCTCTCGTATCTTCTAAACGGGAAGAGTTACCCCCAGCAAACTTTTACAAAATATTGGTACTAATTTTTGGTGGAATAGTTTTTTTAATACCATCATTGCCCTTGACATCCTTTTTGAATGCTTCTCTCACTTCGTCTTCCTCTTTGAATGCTTCTTTCACCTCGATATCCTCTATTTTTGCTTCTTCCACTTTGATATCCTTTTAAATTGCTTTTTCTACTTATATATTTTCATCAATTGCTTCTTTTACTTCAATTTCCACTCTACAAAATTATGGGTTTTAATACAAATCTTAAATCGCTCGTATCTTCTAAACGGGAAGAGTTACCCCTAGCAAACTTTTACAAAATATTGGTACTAATTTTTGGTGGAAATAGTTTTTTTAATACCATCATTGCCCTTGACATCCTTTTTGAATGCTTCTTTCACCTCGATATCCTCTATTTTTGCTTCTTCCACTTTGATATTCTTTTTAATTGCTTATTCTACTTATATATTTTCTTCAATTGCTTCTTTTACTACAATTTCCACTCTACAAAATTATGGGTTTTCATACTAAACTTAAATCGCTCGTATTTTTTAAACGGGAAGAGATAGCTCGAGGAAACTTTTACAAAATATTAGTATAAGTTTTTGTTGAAACCGTTTTTTATTTTTATCATTGTCCTCGACGTCTTTTACTCAATTTCAATTTCCTCTTTAATTGTTTCTGCTACTTCGATATCCTATTTGATTGCTTCTTTCACTTCAATATCCTCTTTGATTGCTTCTTCCACTTCGATATCATCTTTGATTGCTGCTTCCACTTGGATATCCTCTTTGATTTGATTGCTTCTTCCATTTCGATCGTCTTTGACTGCTTCTTACACATGGATATCCTCTTCGATAACTTTAAACAGGTCGATATCCTCTTTGATTGCTTCTTCCACTTTGATATCCTCTTTTATTGCTTCTACCAATTCGATATCATCTTCGATTTCCTTTTGATTGCTTCTTGCACTGCAATATTCTCTTTGATTGCGTCTTCATCTTCGATATCGTTTTTGATAGCATTTTCACTTCGATATCCTCTTTGATTGCTTCTTCCACTTCGATATCCTCTTTGATTGCTTCTTCCACTTCGATATCGTCTTTGACTGTTTCTTCCACTTCGATATCGTCTTTGATTGCTTTTTTCACTTCGTCATCCTCTTAGAACGCTTCTACCGCCTCGGTATCCTCTTCGATTGCTTACTCAACTTTAATTTCGTCTTTGATTGTTTCTGCTACTTCGATATCCTATTTGATTGCTTCTTTCACTTCAATATCCTCTTTGATTGCTTCTGCCACTTCGATATCGTTTTTGACTGTTTCTTCAACTTCGATATCGTCTTTGATTGCTTTTTTCACTTCGTCATCCTCTTAGAACGCTTCTACCACCTCGGTATCCTCTTTGATTGCTTACTCAACTTTAATTTCCTCTTTGATTGTTTCTGCTACTTCGATATCCTATTTGATTGCTTCTTTCACTTCAATATCCTGTTTGATTGCTTCTTCCACTTCGATATCGTTTTTGACTGTTTCTTCCACTTTGATATCGTCTTTGATTGCTTGTTTTACTTCGTCATCCTCTTAGAATGCTCTTACCACCTCGGTATCCTCTTTGATTGCTTACTCAACTTTAATTTCCTCATTGATTGTTTCTGCTGCTTCGATATCCTATTTGATTGCTTCTTCCATTTCGATATCGTCTTTGACTGCTTCTTACACATGGATATCCTGTTTGATGGCTTTTAACAGCTCGATATCCTCTTTAATTACTTCTTCGACTAAAAGAAAAACACGCGAGCTGCGAGCAGCTCGCGCACAACGCAACCTCTAGTTATATTATATAAAGCTCGATTACCACTCACTGACTGACTGACTGACTCATTGACATGTTTGTTCTCCCAGATGCCCCCTCGTAGGGTGAAAATGTTTGGTAGGATCGTATAGAGGGAGTTCCGATGAGTTGGGAATAAATCCTAAAGTACCCCTTTTGTCCCCCATTCGCTCCCATCCACCTCGTATCTCGGAAAGTATAGGTCTTACAGCGTTGGTGCAAAAACTAATGTTGCAGAGGACATTTTTCTATATCCGGATCCATGAAAAAAAAATTGTCTTTCATACAAAAAAAAATTGTCCCATACAAAATATTTCTGTATGAATACCGTAAACCGTATATTTCGTTTGCCGTAATTTTCATACTGTTTTTGTAGGGAGCCCACGGCTTGTGTGTACTATAAAATTACTGTAAATTTGCTTGATTCTATATAATGGTGGTGGAGGGACATGAGATAACTTTCATAGTTTTTGCAAAGGTCATCATCATCATTTTGGAACATCCAATTTTTTTTTTTTTTTTTTAGTATGCAACGTTCATCATGTTTATTTTGGAACATCCACATTTTTTTAATTATGCCTCATCCACAATGATCACTTTGGAACGTCAATTATTTTTTTTTTATTATGAAACATCCACTGTGATCATTTTGGTACATCATTTTTTTAAATTATGCCTCATCCACAATGATCACTTTGGAACGTCATTTTTTTTTATGCATCATCCACTGTGATCATTTTGGAACATCATTTTTTTTTCAATTATGTCTCATCCACTATGATCACTTTGGAACGTCAATTTTTTTTTTATTATGCAACATCCACTGTGATATTTTGGTACATCATTTTTTTTAATTATGCCTCATCCACAATGATCACTTTGGAACGTCAATTATTATTATTTTTTTTATTATGCAACATCCACTGTGATCATTTTGGAACATCATTTTTTTTAATTATGCCTCATCCACAATGATCACTTTGGAACGTCAATTATTTTTTTTTATTATGCAACATCCACTGTGATCATTTTGGTACATCATTTTTTTTAATTATGCCTCATCCACAATGATCACTTTGGAACGTCAATTATTTTTTTTTATTATGCAACATCCACTGTGATCATTTTGGTACATAATTTTTTTTAATTATGCCTCATCCACAATGATCACTTTGGAACGTCATTTTTTTTTTATTATGCATCATCCACTGTGATCATTTTGGAACATAATTTTTTTTAATTATGCCTCATCCACAATGATCACTTTGGAACGTCATTTTTTTTTGTATTATGCAACATCCACTGTGATAATTTTGGTACATCATTTTTTTAATTACGCCTCATCCACAATGATCACTTTGGAACGTCAATTATTTTTTTTTATTATGCATCATCCACTGTGATCATTTTGGAACATCATTTTTTTTAATTATGCCTCATCCACAATGATCACTTTGGAACGTCAAGTATTTTTTTTATTATGCAACATCCACTGTGATCATTTTGGTACATAATTTTTTTAATTATGCCTCATCTACAATGATCACTTTGGAACGTCAATTATTTTTTTTTATTATGCAACATCCACTGTGATCATTTTGGTACATCATTTTTTTAATTACGCCTCATCCACAATGATCACTTTGGAACGTCAATTATTATTTTTTTTTTATTATGCATCGTCCACTGTGATCATTTTGGAACATCATTTTTTTAAATTATGCCTCATCCACATGATCATTTTGGAACGTCAATTTTTTTTTATTATGCAACATCCACTGTGATCATTTTGGAAAATCAATTTTTTTTTGTAGCACAAATTTTTGGTGGAATCGTTATTTTACGGTCATCATCGCCCTTGCCATCATTTTGAATTCTTCTCTCACTTCCTTTTCATTTTCGAATGTTTCTTCCACATTGATATCCTCTTTAATTGTTTCTATAACTTCGAAATCCTCTTTGATGGCATTTTTACTTCAATATACTTTTGAATTGTTTTTTCTATTTTTCTATTTTCTTCAATTACTTCTCTTACTTCAATATCGACTCTACAAAATTATGGGTTTTAATACAAATCTTAAATCGCTCGTATCTTCTAAACGGGAAGAGTTACGCCTAGCAAACTTTTACAAAATATTGGTACAAATTTTTGGTGGAATAGTTTTTTTAATACCATCATTGCCCTTGACATCCGTTTTGAATGCTTCTCTTACTTCGTCTTCCACTTTAAATGCTTCTTTCACCTCGATATCCTCTATTTTTGCTTCTTACACTTTGATATCCTTTTTAATTGCTTTTTCTACTTATATGTTTTCTTCAATTGCTTCTTTTACTTCAATTCCCACTCTACAAAATTATGGGTTTTAATACAAATCTTAAATCGCTCGTATCTTCTAAACGGGAACAGTTACGCCTAGCAAACTTTTACAAAATATTGGTACAAATTTTTGGTGGAATAGTTTTTTTAATACAATCATTGCCCTTGACATCCGTTTTGAATGCTTCTCTTACTTGGTCTTCCACTTTAAATGCTTCTTTCACCTCGATATCCTCTATTTTTGCTTCTTCCACTTTGATATCCTTTTTAATTGCTTTATCTACTTATATATTTTCTTCAATTGCTTCTTTTACTTCAATTCCCACTCTACAAAATTATGGGTTTTAATACAAATCTTAAATCGCTCGTATCTTCTAAAAGGGAACAGTTACGCCTAGCAAACTTTTACAAAATATTGGTACAAATTTTTGGTCGAATAGTTTTTTTATTACCATCATTGCTCTTGATATCCTTTTTGAATGCTTCTCTCACTTGGTCTTCCTCCTTGAATGCTTCTTTCACCTCGATATCCTCTATTTTTGCTTCTTTCATTTTGATATCCTTTTTAATGTCTTTTTCTACTTATATGTCTTCTTCAATTGCTTCTTTTACTTCAATTTCCACTCCACAAAATTATGGGTTTTCATACAAAACTTAAATCGCTCGTATCTTTTAAACGGGAAGAGATAGCTCGAGGAAACTTTTACAAAATATTGGTATAAGTTTTTGGTGAAACCGTTTTTTATTTTTATCATTGTCCTCGACGTCTTTTACTCAATTTCAATTTCCTCTTTAATTGTTTCTGCTACTTCGATATCCTATTTGATTGCTTCTTTCACTTCAATATCCTCTTTGATTGCTTCTTCCACTTCAATATCATTTTTGATTGCTGCTTCCACTTGGATATCCTCTTTGATTTGATTGCTTTTCCATTTCGATCGTCTTTGATTGCTTCTTACACATGGATATCCTCTTCGATAACTTTAAACAGCTCGATATCCTCTTTGATTGCTTCTTCCACTTTGATATCCTCTTTTATTGCTTCTACCTATTCGATATCATCTTCGATTTCCTTTTGATTGCTTCTTGCACTGCAATATTCTCTTTGATTGCGTCTTCATCTTCGATATCGTTTTTGATAGCATTTTCACTTCGATATCCTCTGTGGTAGCTTCTTCCACTTCGATACCCTCTTTGATTGCTTCGTCCACTTCGATATCCTCTTTGATTGCTTCTTCCACTTCGATATTCTCTTTGATTGCTTCTTCCACTTTTATATCGTCTTTGACTGCTTTTTTCACTTCGTCATCCTCTTAGAACGCTTCTACCACCTCGGTATCCTCTTTGATTGCTTACTCAACTTTAATTTCCTCTTTGATTGTTTCTGCTACTTCGATATCCTATTTGATTGCTTCTTTCACTTCAATATCCTCTTTGATTGCTTCTTCCACTTCGATATCGTTTTTGACTGTTTCTTCCGCTTCGATATCGTCTTCGATTGCTTTTTTCACTTCGTCATCCTCTTAGAACACTTCTACCACCTCGGTATCCTCTTTGATTGCTTACTCAACTTTAATTTCCTCTTTGATTGTTTCTGCTACTTCGATATCCTATTTGATTGCTTCTTTCCCTTCAATATCCTCTTTGATTGCTTCTTTCACTTCGATATCGTTTTTGACTGTTTCTTCCAGTTCGATATCGTCTTTGATTGCTTTTTTTACTTCGTCATCCTCTTAGAATGCTCTTACCACCTCGGTATCCTCTTTGATTGCTTACTCAACTTTAATTTCCTTATTGATTGTTTCTGCTGCTTCGATATCCTATTTGATTGCTTCTTTCACTTCAATTTTGAAGTTTGAAGTTTGTTGTTGAATAAATAATTTATTTATTTATTTTATTTAATATCCTCTTTGATTGCTGCTTCCACTTGGAAATCCTCTTTGATTTGATTGCTTCTTCCATTTCGATATCGTCTTTACTGCTTCTTACACATGGATATCCTCTTTGATGGCTTTTAACAGCTCGATATCCTCTTTAATTACTTCTTCGACTAAAAAAAAACACGCGAGCTGCGAGCAGCTCGCGCACAACGCAACCTCTAGTTTTTGATATAGTGATTGTGAATTAAATAAAGTCAATAACATAAAGATATATTTTAATTAAACAAAATAACTAAGTACTATATATACATATTATATTATGTTATATATTTGTGTAGATTAAATAAATAGTATGTACTAAATGTGTCTATGTGTAAAAAAAAAATAAAAAAAAAAAAAATAAAAAAAAAAAAAATTATAAATAACAATAAACATATCTATTATCTATTAAGTTAGCAAACGGAATAAAGCAACTCATACATTTTACCATTGATACACCAAATACCTATCTTCAGTTTATTATAACTAAGTAAATACATATTACAATACAAACATGCATGCATTCAGTGCATCAAGATAAACTAAAAAACCTGTGTAGGTAACGTTTAATTGCCATAAGAATGATTGGTCAACATTAAGCAGTTGACCAATTATTTTGGTGCGAAATAAAGATTTGCTAATATTTATAATATCCACGCTCGAAAAACGTTTATTGTAAGTCGAACAAATTCGAGTAATAGGGGCATTTTTAGCGTAGTTTGTGCTTTGAAGAGAGGGAGAAAAGAGTAAGCCACGGGTATGACGTGTGCGCTTATCACCCTATAAGCGCACACGTCATTATGTTAATAGCAGCTAAGAGGGCGGAGAATCAATACCACCATTTATAATATTATATAGAAGCATCATGTCCAATAATGTGCACAATAATGTACGGCAATAATCTTCCAATGACAACATTTTATGATAAATGCAGCCAGATTCATAGTCTCGATAGATTTTACTTCGGTAATTAAGGTGTCTTAAGAATTTACGTTGAATATTTTCTACTTTATCATTGTATATTAATATAGTTTGGAAACCAAACACAACTTGCGTACTCCAATACGCTTCGGACATATGCATAATAAACTAATTTTAAACAAGCCAGGTCAGTAAAAGGTTTGCAAGTTTGGATGACAAATCCAAGATTCTTGAATGCTTTATTTGTAATAATATTAATGTGTTCTGCCATAGTTAGCTTATTATCAAAGCTAACACCGAGGTCTCTGATCATATTAACTCTCTCTATAGGTATTCCGTTTAAAATATACACAAATTTTATTGGATTTTGTCTCCGGGTAAAGGAGATTTGCTGGCATTTAGGGACATTAACCGTAATTTTATTACTATTATAATATTTAGAAAGCTGGTTCAGAGTGTTTTGGAGAATAGAGCAATCGTGCAGGTTAGCAACTTTAATAAATATTTTTTTGTCATCAGCATATAGTAAGTCGTTGCAAGAATCAAAACACTTATACATGTCAAAAATGTAGGCATTATAAAATAAAGGCCCTAAGTGGGATCCATGAGGGATTCCTGAAGGAATATTGATAAAATCTGATTTGAAACCCCCAACCACTACTGCTTGAGATCTATTAGATAGATATGAGGTAATCCAGCGCAAGAGATCGCCATGTATCCCTAATTTCTCTAACTTCGCCAGTAGGATGATGTGGTCCACACGGTCGAAGGCTTTTTCGAAGTCCGTGTAGACCACATCTACCTGCCCGCTTCCCTCCATGTTTTTAAGAACAAATTGTGTGAACTCTGCTAGGTTTGAGATGGTGGATCGACATTTAAGGAAGCCGTGTTGCGATTGACTAACCCCATTACCTATTGTAGTATAAATTTGGTCATATACAATTTTTTCAAAAATTTTGCTGAATATATTTAAAGTTGAGATGGGACGATAATTTTCTATTTTTGATTTAGAAGACTTTTTGTGTACCGGGACAACGTTTGCCTCTTTCCATTTAAGTGGGTATGTTCCATCCAATAATGATCTTTCAAAAAGCATTTTAAGAAGTTTTACTAAGTATTCGGCACAATTGCGAATGAATAGAGGCGATATATTGTCTGTACCGGGTAATTTATTAGAATCTACGGACTGAAGTAACCTAAGTAGCTTAACTTCAGGTACTAAAACTTTACTTATCCCATGTGTATCATTGCAAATAGGCATATCAAGGGTAGATAGATTATATACGTTTGAAGGCTTAACAAAGACACTTTCGAAAAATTTATTGAATCCGTTACAAATATCTGGACCATTGGAGTAGTTAACATTGCCTAGTGAAAGCGACTTAGGATAGTTAGATTTACCTCTCATCAGCTTGACATATGTATTTCCACATTTTTTTAGAACAAACTTTGATTTCGTCCTGCATATTTGCAATAAACCTGGCATATAATTCCCTTTCTAATGTTTTTGCTCGTGATCTAAGTGTAGAGAACTCTCGATAGTCCAAATCGTTCTTGAAATGTTTCCATTTAGCATGCATCTTAGCTTTTTCAGATAATATATTAGTTAAAGTTTTATTATACCAGATTGGATGGTTATAATTTTTATATTTACATTTGGGAACATACAAATCAATACATTTCTCTATTTCATTATTAAAACAATCAACAGCCTGGTCAATGTTATAACAGGAGTAAAATAAGGTAGGCCAATCCAGTTGTGCGATATGTTTACGAATTATGTTAAAGTTGTATTTACGAAAGTTATATCGGATGAGAGGACTCTCTTTGAGGGGAACTAAATTTAAATTTGATACATCAATAATAAGAGAGGGGTGGGCCAGGTCCTCATAAACCAATGACACTTGCGACCTGTTCGTGGAAGCACAAAAGTTACTAAAAAGTAGGTCAAGAGTATTACCGTAGGTATTATTAGTGAAATTACTTTGTTCCAACCCCATAAGACTAAGATGATCCAATAGGTGTTGGCTACGACTGGGTGCTTAGAGGATCAACTCTCCCAGGAGTTAAGGTAACTTGTTACGCTGATGACACGCTAGTGACAGCCAAGGGGAAAACCTTTGCGGCAGCATCTGCTCTTGCCACCGTAGGAGTGGCACAGGTGGTCCACAAAATTCAAAGGTTGGGTCTCAAAGTAGCCTTGAACAAGTCCGAAGCACTTTGCTTTCACGGACCACGAAGGGCACCACCGGTGGGATCTCATATTGAAGTAGGCGGAGTCAACATTGCCGTCGAGTCGACGATGAAATACCTGGGAATACATCCGATAGATGAGAGGACTCTCTTTGAGGGGAACTAAATTTAAATTTGATACATCAATAATAAGAGAGGGGTGGGCCAGGTCCTCATAAACCAATGACACTTGCGACCTGTTCGTGGAAGCACAAAAGTTACTAAAAAGTAGGTCAAGAGTATTACCGTAGGTATTATTAGTGAAATTACTTTGTTCCAACCCCATAAGACTAAGATGATCCAATAGGTGTTGGCTACGACTGGGTGCTTAGAGGATCAACTCTCCCAGGAGTTAAGGTAACTTGTTACGCTGATGACACGCTAGTGACAGCCAAGGGGAAAACCTTTGCGGCAGCATCTGCTCTTGCCACCGTAGGAGTGGCACAGGTGGTCCACAAAATTCAAAGGTTGGGTCTCAAAGTAGCCTTGAACAAGTCCGAAGCACTTTGCTTTCACGGACCACGAAGGGCACCACCGGTGGGATCTCATATTGAAGTAGGCGGAGTCAACATTGCCGTCGAGTCGACGATGAAATACCTGGGACTTGTCCTCGACAGCCGGTGGAACTTCTGCGCCCACTTTAAGCAGCTGATGCAGAAGTTAATGGGCACCGCAGCTGCTCTCGGAGGGTTGCTGCCCAACCTGAAGGGAGCAAATGTAGCGTGTCGTCGCCTTTACATGGGAGTGGTGCGCTCCATGGCTTTATATGGAGCTCCAGTATGGGTAAACGCCCTGAATAGCCAGAACATCGCCCTGTTGCGAAGACCACAACGAGCGATGGCCATCAGGGTGATCAGGGGATACCGCACAATCTCGTTCGAGGCGGCATGCGTCTTGGCGAGTTCACCACCTTGGGATTTGGATGCTGATACCCTAGCTGCAATGTACTATTGGCGCGAGGATGAACTTGGTAGGGGTCAGCATCCAGATTTACGAGAAATAGAGGAATGTAGGCGCGAACTACATCAAGAGCTCGTTGAAAGGTGGAGGGTGAGGTTAACTCGTCCAGTTGCCGGCCAAAACACAATAGAGGCTATTCTGCCGGTACTGAACGAGTGGCTAACGAGGGAGCACGGGGCGGCAACCTTTCGTTTGACCCAGGTGCTATCGGGACACGGTTGTTTTTCGAAGTACCTGTGTCAAATTGGAAGGGAGCCGACCTGCGCATGTCACCATTGTGGCAACATTGTTGATACGGTGCAGCATACGTTGGAGGTTTGCCCAGCTTGGGAAACCTCACGTCAGCAACTCGTCAATGTGATTGGTACAGACCTTTCACTCCCAGCTTTAATCAAGGCTATGGTCGGGAGTGAGGGGGCCTGGAAAGCTGTAGTGGCTTTTTGTGAGGTAGTCTTAACCGCCAAGGAGGCTGCGGAGAGGGATAGAGAAATTCTTACGACCAATCCCATTCGCAGAAAGAGAGTCAGGGGTAGGAGGAGAAACCTCCACGATATCCGTCCCCCATAATAAAGGCTTGGGCGACGACACTGTGTAGTGTCCGCCGCCCACTAACTCAAAGCCTAGAGGTGGCGTGCGTGGAGGTTCCGCGCACTTCTCACACCAGGGATAAGGCGGGACAATTGGAAATAGATGGGACTCGCAAGGAGCCAACACCGTTGAAGCCATGGAAGAATGCAAAGCGTACCCACAGCATCGACCAAAGGTGTTCAGAAGAAACCCCGTGAGGTTTTAGTCAGTAAGAGTCTGACATAATCTTCCGCCACCACCTCCCAAGGCGGAAGATATCCATGACGGATTTCCTCACGTAAAAAAAAAAAAAAAAAAAAAAAAAATAGGTGTTGGCCAGCATTTTGAATCTCAACTGAACCCCGTTTTAAGTGTAATGGCCCCATATGTGGATTCCATTGTATATTAGGTAAGTTAAAGTCACCAAATATCACGAAATTGTCGTCTGGGTATTCATTAAAAACATGCAAAATACTGTTAACTACGTTATCTATCGATTCAGGTAAATTATTATTAGGTGCTATGTAAGTGAGAGCTATGTGTAAACTTTTTGATGAACGATTGAATGCCTTCCCCGGTATAGTAACCCAAAGAATTTCAGCAGGGGGAATGACGTTATTGTTGATAAGCAGGGTAGGTTCAAATTCATTTCTCACTAATATCATAACTCCCCCTCCTCTAGTTGTATTCGTAAGGATCAAGTCACGATCCAGTCGAAAGACATCATATCGGGAGCTACTAATTTCACTGTCTAGAATGCCGCTATGTAACCAGCTTTCCGTTACCAAAACTATGTTAAAAGCATTTCTATGAAATTCCCTATAAAATTCCAGTGTTTTATTACGAAGACTTCTTACATTTTGGTAAAAAATATGTAACTTTATTGAAGCCATGAGGAATTGGTGACAATAATTACGATATATTTACTTGATATGGTAAGACGACCTTGCAACAATGTTTCCAAATCGAGATCAATTGATGTGAACTAAAAGAACAGCAATAAAACATATCTTTTTTTGAGGGTAGTTTTGCAGCGTTTCGAGCGTAGATGTGTATAATGAATAGTGGTTTTATAACAATTATGGTCATATTTGCAAATATATAAGAGAGACAATAAATCTGATCATATACAATTATGATTAATTCACCAATATACTTCACTGATAGATTATTAATGTAAAATATGTGATCGACATGCAGTGTGCGAACAAAATATATAAACTGAGGTAATAAGAAAATGTAGAAAAAGAATAATAAAGAAGTATAAAGTGTTATGTCAGTGGAATAACATAACAAACTTACCGCAAATGGACGACAAATCACTTTATTTTTTTGAGATCTTCGTCTTTGTTTATCGCGATTTTCGGTGACTTGTCGTCCCTTCGCACAAAAATCCAACAATTTTTAATCCACACATATACTTCGACATTTACTATACAGTGTGGCCCTGGATAAAGTGCAACCCCGAAAGGGGGTGAAACTAGATCAAAAATTATCGACAAAAAAATAGAAAAAAAAATTAAAAAAAAATTCGTATATACTTTATTGATGTATTAAAATTTTTATTACTCACTAATGACTCTATTTAATAAAAAAATGATTTCTTCCAAAGTAGTAGGTCTATTTTGTTAAAATAAAAACCATAATCATGTCAGATATGTGACGATGACGATAAAATAACAAATAACTCACAAACGAGTGGCTATCGTGACTTAAAGTTTAATTTTTGTATTAAAATTACATTTTTTAGGCTGTTTTTTTCCAATAAACTCCAAAAATCTTAAAATTAAGCCTATAATACTAGAAATTTTTATGACTTTTTATTATTGTCTATCATAATAGCTTTTAAATAAAATAAAAACCTACGTTCTAACATAAAAAATGTGCTGGCTAGGAGCATTTAAAGTTGACCACTGACGGTCAGTGGTCAACTTTAAATGCTTATTAATTTCCAATAAACTCCAAAAATCTTAAAATTAAGCCTATAATACTAGAAATTTTTATGACTTTTTATTATTGTCTATCATAATAGCTTTTAAATGAAATAAAAACCTACGATCTAACATAAAAAATGTGCTGGCTAGGAGCATTTAAAGTTGACCACTGACCGTCAGTGGTCATTCAATTTCTAGTATTATAGGCTTTATTTTATTTTTATGACTTTTTATTATTGTCTATCATAATAGCTTTTAAATGAAATAAAAACCTACGTTCTAACATAAAAAATGTGCTGGCTAGGAGCATTTAAAGTTGACCACTGACGCTAGGAGCATTTAAAGTTGACCACTGACCGGTCAGTGGTCAACTTTAAATGCTCCTAGCCAGCACATTTTTTATGTTAGAACGTAGGTTTTTATTTCATTTAAAAGCTATTATGATAGACAATAATAAAAAGTCATAAAAATAAAATAAAGCCTATAATACTAGAAATTGAATGACCACTGACGGTCAGTGGTAAACTTTAAATGCTCCTAGCCAGCACATTTTTTATGTTAGAACGTAGGTTTTTATTTCATTTAAAAGCTATTATGATAGACAATAATAAAAAGTCATAAAAATTTCTAGTATTATAGGCTTAATTTTAAGATTTTTGGAGTTTATTGGAAATTAATAAGCATTTAAAGTTGACCACTGACCGTCAGTGGTCAACTTTAAATGCTCCTAGCCAGCACATTTTTTATGTTAGAACGTAGGTTTTTATTTTATTTAAAAGCTATTATGATAGACAATAATAAAAAGTCATAAAAATTTCTAGTATTATAGGCTTAATTTTAAGATTTTTGGAGTTTATTGGAAAAAAACAGCCTAAAAAATGTAATTTTAATACAAAAATTAAACTTTAAGTCACGATAGCCACTCGTTTGTGAGTTATTTGTTATTTTATCGTCATCGTCACATATCTGACATGATTATGGTTTTTATTTTAACAAAATAGACCTACTACTTTGGAAGAAATCATTTTTTTATTAAATAGAGTCATTAGTGAGTAATAAAAATTTTAATACATCAATAAAGTATATACGAATTTTTTTTTAATTTTTTTTTCTATTTTTTTGTCGATAATTTTTGATCTAGTTTCACCCCCTTTCGGGGTTGCACTTTATCCAGGGCCACACTGTATAGGTTTTGGTTTTCTAAAGTTAAATGTTCATTAACAAATATTTTCTCCGAGCCTTGCAGGCCGATATCGTTTCGGGTGATACCGCGAAAGCGCCGGACGCCAGCCAGTATGTTGTCTTTTGTTATTCGGTTTTTCAACTTCGCAATAATAGTACGAGGTGTTCCTGGCTTGGGCCGTTTGACTTGGATCCTAGTGACGAATTCAATATCAGCCGGGTACACAGTAACATCAACATGCTTCGCTATCTGTTTAACGACTTTGATAAGGTCTTCATTATGCGATTCAGGGACGCCAACAATTTCAAGATTCAATAGCCGATCACATTGCTGTCTCAATCGCAATTCTACGCTTATATCGGAGCATTTATTTTTTAACTCGGCAATTTCAATCTCATATTGTTCCACTTTTTTACAATATTGTTCTGTGCAGGCTAAGCGCGTATCGAAGTTGTTCTGGCGGCTGCTAGAAAAGCCAGCTGAAGCTTCAAGTTCACACAGACGATTCTTGATTTCGCCTAATGAATCGGTGATTTCTATTTTATCCTCAGAGATTTTCTTTAATTCAGACTTCATATTGTCTAAGTCAGATGAAAATTTATCGAACTTCACTGAAATAGCAGTGTCCACACTGTTTTTCATAGTTTCAGACAAAGTAGTCATCATTTCTTGCGGCCACTTTTTTAAAGTTGATTCAAAAGTTGATAGATTATCTACACAACTACAGGATTCCATCTCATGCGGCTTCCGTTTACGACCTTTAGTAATATATCTGGATAGATCAGGATCTGAACCGTAGCTCTTAGGAGGAGTGCGTTCCATGTTTTGACTTGCGCGAAAGCGATAAGCAAGCGATACGAAAGTTTTCTCGGTAGGACCCCTTCTTGCAGTGTTGTCGTCTCGATGCACGGTACGCCAGGTGTAGTATAGCGTCTCGCTCACTCACCACTGTATGCTCCGCGAGTGACGGTGATGGGTAGTCCTTGCGTTAAAGCACACAGAATTAGCCGCTACTTGTATGAAGATAGAGGTAGGAATTCCACGAACTAGTGTTAGATTTTATATGACTTATAAAATGTAGGAGCGAGGAACTGGAGGCGTCCATTCGACTCGCCGATCAAACGCAATATTCTTGTAAATGCCCTGTTTCTGGGCCGAAAAGCCACAGCCTATTTGGTTTCTTGTTCCATTAGAGACAAGAACCGTTCATAATGCAGATGAGAAAGCTATGATTAAGCACAAAGGGCACCTTTTAAAACCGTTATTGCATCAGCGTTTTAGTCAGAAATAAACTTAACGGTACATTCACAAGCCTGGCCAGACTGAGAACGGGTCTGCAGGGGCTCATCGACTCTTCATCCATCAAAACCACAATAACATCATGCACGGGGATCCTGGAAAACTGCTGCCATCAACATAAAGTTTTCTCTGTTATTTCAAGGAGTTCTGATGGCTGGGGTCAGGTTAGAAGAGAAGTGTGTGTGTGGGTGCACAATACACCTGTTATTGCAATTATTATTCCTCCCACCTTAGAATTAGAATTAGGTTCTCGTAAGTGAAACCTCCCTTTTGGGTTAAAGTAAATATTCTCAAGCACGTCATACACCGTTATAGCGGTCCATCAATGTAGTTAGTGAAGTGAACGGTAAATGTTTATTGTCGAGTGTGAGATGTAAAGTGTGGGTAATGTGTAGGAGCGCGGCGTTAACGAGCTTGCGGTGGACGCTAAGTGCGGTTAGTTTCCCGCGCACCCCTACCCTTCGCCCTCGCCAGCGGGTATCAGAAGCACTCGCGCGCTGTTTAACTGCATCCTGAGACCCTCGTCACGTCGTGCGTCATGTTGTCGTCATAAAATCTGGCGACCGCCACCGAACCGCATCTCTTACAAACCTTTATCAACATACAAATGTGAGTAGAGATTAAATATTATAATAGTAGATTATTAAACAAGGAGATAAAGCAGTGTCTTATGTCACAGGCGCTGTATTGAATCCCGAGCGTAACGAAGGATCCTAGAGTTAACTCACAAGCAGAGTAAGGGAGTTATTAAAATCCTGAGTACAGTGAGGGATATCAGCACGTCTAAGATGCAGACAGCTTTATCCACGATGAGAATACTCTACTTTTCACACTTTCTACGAGACAATATTTATTTTATTTTTATTTATTTATTTAGAGAAACCAACGGCGATACAATTTATTTGGACAACTTATAGAACTAAAACGCAAGGCTAATAACAGGATTCTATGTTTGAACATTGTAAAGAAAGATGTCGGGAACAAAAACACTATTTCAAATGTGTGTTGTGTGTGTAAGCAAGCATATTGTTACGAGCTGAGGGTTCGGGATAAAATAATGGGAATCGATCTAACCAAAATAACACTTTTATTCAACACTAAACAATGTATACACGAACTTGGTCACACGTAATCACAACACACTAATTCACACCACTGTTGCACCACTTAAAGTCACCGAAATATTCGCACGTATAACCAAATCCAGACTGACTCGCGAGCAACTACTGTTCACGCGAGACCCTTTTCCACGTCAGTCCTCCAGGGCCTCGCTGAGACTCACTCTCCGGCCATCTCTCCGGCCTATTTATATCGCGTACATTTCGATTGTTCGAGAACGATCTCGATCGTTCCAGGAAAGGGTCGGTGTTTCGACAGAATGGCCACTCCCCATTCTTCGAAACCGCAGACAATAACAACAATAACACAGCAAGACAAAAGCGTTCGAGAAATTTCGATTATTACTCATTGTTTAACAGCCTCGGCGTAACAATATCAAGTGATTATGTATATACAGGGTGTCCCGGAACTAGTATGTTAAGCCTGAGCTGGGTGATTTGGACCATGAAAATGAACAGTCGTGAAGGTACAATGCCTAAGAATTCTTATTTTCACATTTCCATAAAAAACTTTTTATTTTTTTTTTAAAAATAAATTTGACAACCCTAATTGGTCAACAATGTTTCTAAGTAGGTAAGTACGTTACCTACCTACATAAATCCGCGCGACTTCTAATTCTGTGGCATGCTAAATACCTAGTTAGGTGTAGTGTAGGTACCTTCTGTCCGACGTACTGAGTGTGTATTCATATTCACACATGGTACCTACATACATCAGTAGGCGATGGTTATGTAGCGCATTCTCTTACCTATCAAAATAAAGGTTGCGGGTTCAAGTCCCGTCCGGCTTGACGATTTTTGAGATGGTTTTAAAAATCTTAGGTAGGTATGTACATACATTTAATTAATCGGCACGTGCTCCGTAGAATTTTGAAGTTTATCACGGCACTTAACAAAAATCACATAACACGGTAAGCAGGTAGGTAAGTAACTACCTTCTTAAACACTTTTTAGTCTGTTTTTGCAGTCAGAGCAGAAAAATCACATAGGTATCACGTAGATATGTAGGTATAGCCGCGTATATCTACTGGGAGAGGTGGCGTTTCAATAATACTAAATAATTGTATTGAGAGGGAATATGATTCGGTATAAACGTGCGATTTACATGGGACTGTTTCTGACTGCTGTACCGACCGAGCTGCGCGTCGGTCGAATGAGGTGGCGCACGCGGCGGCGAGTAGCGTAAACTCGAGTAGTAGGTCAAATGCGTCAAAGAGTAGATACGGGGTAGATAAGTCGCTACCGTGGTATGTACCATGGTATGGTCCGTAAAATGTTGTAAGTTATGTACCTAATGCTTTGATTTTCTATGAAGATCCGAATCAAGTTATTTTAATAATTAAATATGAACATGTTATCATCATCGTCATCATTAACGCATATCCTATTAAGTATTCGCTAATTATCAGGTTTTGTGCATTTAATTATTTTTGACACATTTGACACAAAACAAGCAAGAATCTTAATAAAAATAACAACTAATCGTAACGAAAACAAAAATCGACTTTCCTTCAGAGGCATCACAACGTGTAGGCAACTTTAATGTTTGTATTTAGCGTGAACTCAAACGATGCTTCATCTTCAGGTCAAGCTCCAGAGTACAATAAACAGCTGATTTTAGGGTTGTCACCACTTGTCGTACGTTCAGTTTTCAAGCAAACTTTGCTGCACTGTTCTTCAATGTAAATCATCGAATTTACAAAAGTCGTAGAACAATTGTTGTTCTCCTAAGTGTTCAGAATCGCCCCCCCCCCCCTCGGCATAACATACTAGTTCTGGGACATCCTGTATAATTCTGTGAGTAAATTGTGAGTAAATAAAAATCATAAATTCGATAAATTAAGACTGAGTAAAGGAAAAAGACTTCTATAATAGTTGAAATGAACCAAAAACACGTTTCAATTGACCCAAGGTAAGTACCTAGGTGTTTTAGTGTAGAATTTAAAAATAAACGCATCAATTTCATAGGTATTATAAAGAACATATAAAAAAAAAGTAGGCAAATCCTCCCCTCCACATCACTAGAAGCTCCCATCCACCTCCACGCTTTAAGATTCAACACGTAATGCTTTCATAATCCTACCTCTATAGGTAGGCTTTGAACAATAAAAACCAAATCTAGGTTGGTGCATTTTGTGCAGAGGTTAGTTCCATTTACGAATTAGTTCTTATTGTGCGGGTCTCTTTGGTTCAATTTTGAATACAAAGCAGTTCCAAAATCAAATCACATTATGCCCACGCGGGATTCAGCACAACTTTACTCCCGGCTCAGCCGTAGAGCTTAAATTAGGCTATTATTTAATATGAAAATTTGACATTGCCAAGCAGGTGGTGTAAAAAATAGATGTCTCCTAGAAAGGTTAAAAAATAGCATCATATTACTAGGTTATTTTGTGAGGTACCTAGTTTCTTATCACGATGTTGAAGCCAGCAGAAGCGCTTTCGCGTATCTTATTAGCACGACTGCGGCGGTATCGTCGACAAAGGCGATTCGATTGCTAATTGGATGGCCTAGCGAGTGTCCCCCCCCCTCCCCCCCTCGCGCCCTTTGTGGCCCAGCACCGTGCTGTGAGTGTGTACTCATGCTGGCCACTACCACCGCCCTCCGCTCGAGTGCCTCTTATAAAGAGTGCCTTTGACTGTTGCATTATTGCCACGTTCTTTTACAAAAATATGAAACACGCAATTACACACATAAAAAGTCATCATAATCATCATACCAGCTATAAGACGTATAAGACGTCCACTATCAGGTGAAAGTACCTAGTGAAAGGCCATTCTACCATGCTATTTCTGATCCGTGGTTTTCACTCAAGAAATGGTCTGCCCAACGACCGTCTGTTCTCTATGCCACGTCTTTGCCCCCTGTCACTTCAACTTGCTTATTTTTTTTACATTGATTTGTCTTCGGATATCGTCAATTCTCATTCAATTTTGACTTTGAGCCTTCTTATGAGACCCACAGTAATGAGCAATGTCTCCGTACCATGTAGCGTTACAACTCTCGAAACGGTTTGGAAGGAAAAAGGTGTTTCAGAATGTATAATAGTTTATTGCAATTTATGTTTTGTTTGTATGTATGGTTAGGTACTACGTTACTTAACTAACACTTATTGTTCCACTATGGTGTGCACAATTGATAAGTCCCGGAGTTTGTGGGACCAGTAGAACGAGCGATTCACTTGGTGTTCAGGGATAGTGATGTCTCTAGCCAACGTCAACGATCTGCCAAGTACCTCCACCATGATTGAAGTAAGATTAAGATGTTACTGTTGAAGTTAATGTGGTGGGCGATTCCAGGATTAGGCCACCAGATCTCGGTTGATGGAACAGGCTAGACCTCCAGATCTTTATTGAGTTATTAGGTCTCCAGCCTCGAGGGTCCCACATGTATGTCTCCAATCTCGAGGGAGTCAGGCACCCAGGCTCAAGCCGGTAAGGCTTCGTCGTCAAGTACTCACTGTTACCGGGCTACCTGGACTGAACAATAAGTTTTTTGCTAAAAATTACTTTTTAAAAACAAGCTTTTATAAAATTCATAGTCAGAACCACAAGCAGATTCAAATAAGCTCAAACACTAGTAGCCCACTACAATCCATTCAGAAGTTCCATTATCTAGCATCCGTCTCCATCATGAGACCATCCATGGCACCATATTATTGCATTGTCACAAAAGTTACATAATGTATTCCAAAATTAAATGCGTACACAAAATTTAGTGTCTATGATGTTGACCGTTTGGAAGTTCCTTCTTTGGTAGCCAACCCTTAGTGCAGCAGCCACGTCATGGTAGAACTTATGAGCTGCGGACACTTCCCGGAGAGTTGGAAGACGGGTCACGTCATCATGATCCCCAAGCCGGGTAAGAACACCATGAAACCGGAGAGCTACAGATCGATCACGCTGCTGCCTAGGATCTCCAAGCTCTTCGAAAAAAAAATAATTTATTGAGGAACAACAAATATACAGTCATGTGTACAGTTTGAAACGATGATGCCTGTATTAGTATGAAAACTGTGTTACAGACACCAACGCCCTCCTCCTATATATCTATGAGTTCCAATCAGGTAAATGGTACATTATCAAAAAACTAAACTAAAAATTCTAGTTATTTTCCAACAGACCAGAAGGATCTATGTGGGTGGATGTATTTGTGTGTGTGTGTGTGTGTGCGTGTGTGTGTGTGTTTGTGTGAGGGTGTATGTGTATGTATGTGAGTAATGGAGTGTGTGTTTTTGTGTGTAGGCACTATTTGGGAATCTTTAGGAGGTCCTCAGTATCTTCGTAATTTAAAGATTTAAGCCACTCTAGACATTTAATCATACATTTGTTGTGGGGTAGCGGGTAAATATTAATTTCCTTGTTAACTCTGTTGTACAAGGAAGAGCTAATAAAAAAGAAGTGACGACTTGCCACTGCTGTACGTCGTTGAGCTATTTTGCAAACTTTATCTGCTCTCCGTTTCGAATGTTTCAGGTTAGGGTCATAGAACAACTGAGAGTGCTTGCGAAGAATAGTTTGCAAAATGAATGTTTGCCGAACTGTTGGGACTGAACAGATCGAGTAAAGCTCAGTAGTAGGGAACCAGATAGGTTTTTTATTCATCACTTTAAGAACAGCTCTCTGAGCTCTTTCTAGTCTTAGCATCGAGGTTTTAACTGAGCCACCCCAGGAAGTGATGCAGTACGCTATGATGGATTGGGCTTGTGCCAGGTAGATGATTTTTAAGGATTTTAGGTCAATAACTGTTCTTAGAGTTTTAAAAACGAATAACAGCTTTCTTATGCGGGATACTATTGAATCTATCTGCTTCTTCCAATTTAGAGCGTTGTCAATTATGACGCCAAGATATTTGAGACAAGATGTTTGCTCTATGTGCGTACAATTGCAAGTGGTGGGGACTGCATCTCCTGAACAAACATGGGCACATACAGATAGAGAGGAAGGTGGGGTGGATAGATTGGGAGTGAAAGCAATAAATTTACTTTTGGATATGTTAAGGGTGAGAAGGTTTATGCGTAGCCAGTCCATAACAAAGTTAAGAGCATTTTCAGAGAAATCACAAACTTCTGGCCAGCTCCTACCATGGACCAAGAGAGCCGTGTCGTCAGCGTATGTGATTATCTTACAGTTAGGGAGATGTAAATTACAAAGCTGGTTTATGTATAATAAGAATAAAGTAGGTCCGAGAATACTACCTTGTGGAACGCCAAAAGATACGTGTTCTTCTCCGCTCTCGAAATCATCTATCTTTACATATTGTGTACGATTTTCTAGGTAGCTACTGAACATGTTCAGAGCGACACCTCGTACGCCTATATGTTCCAACTTGTTTAGAAGTATAGGGACCGAAACAGTGTCAAAAGCTTTGGATAGATCCAAGAAAATACCTATGGTTTTGAGTTTTTTATCGAAGTTTTCAACAGCAGTGTCTGTCAGTTTCAGTACGGCATCATCTGTGGATTTTCCACTCCTGAAACCAAATTGGTTTGGTGACAAGACGTTGTTTCCTTTAACGAAGTTAATTAATCTCTTATTAAGAATTTTTTCAAAAATCTTCGATAAAACGGTCAATACTGATATAGGTCTGTAATAAGTGACTCTGTCTCGGTCTCCAGACTTGAAAATTGGATGCACTACTGTATTTTTAAAAACACTAGGAAAGACTCCGGAAGAGAATGCAGAGTTAAAAACATATGAAAGCACAGGAACAAGGGTTTCGCGGGCAGATTTAATCACAGTAGTAGAGATGCCGTCCCATCCCACAGCACAAAACAAAAGATGTTGCTAAAACACCTCCTGCCGCACATCACCCCCAGACTAGAGCAGTTTGGGTTCAGATCAGAGCACAGCACCACCTTGCAACTAACAAGAGTACTTCATTATCTGGCTGTAACCACGAACAGAAAAGAAAAGGCAGTAGCCGTCTTCTTGGACATGGAGAAGGCGTTCGATTGTGTCTGGCACGCCGGCCTTCTTTACAAACTGGCTCACACGACCACTCCTCGGCCCATATATGAGATCCTGGCATCGTTCCTGAAGAATCGTCACTTCAGGGTCACCGTGGAAGGCAAACTGTCTGACGAGTACCCCACTGCGGCTGGCGTTCCGCAGGGAAGTTGCCTGTCACCGGTCTGCTACACCCTGTACACGGACGATATTCCCACAGGAGCAAACAGAGCGATGCTGGCCCTGTACGCAGACGATGCTGCGTACATCACGACATCCATGAGCGCAAGCCACGCGGCACTGAAGATGCAGCGAACGCTGGACCTCCTCCCCTGGCTCAGCAAATGGCGCCCTTCGGTCAACGTCGGCAAGACCCAGGCTATCTGCTGTACCGGCAGAAGAGCCGACTCACAAGCCCTACACCTTCAAGACCAGAAGTTGAAATGGTTCGGAACCGCCAAGTATCTCGGGATCACAATCGACCAGAGACTCACCATGAGGCAGCACTGCGCTAAAGCGGTGAATCTGGTCAGGGTAACCCGCAACCTGCTAAAACCACTATTTTAATCCAAAATCCCACTGAAGGCAAAGGTCGGAATATACAAGACGTATATCCGGCCTAGACTCACGTACGCCGCCCCAGCATGGTTCGGGTTCCTGGCAGAAACTCTAAGAACGAGTCTCATAGCGCAGCAACATGTCACCCTTCGGTCGATGTTGATGCCCAACCATTCATAAGGAACACCACAATCCAGAGAGACCTGCGAATAGAGAGCTTGGACCATTTCATCACTGGCCTTGCCAGGAGAATGTACGAGCGGACCGAGGGCTCTACCTACGAACACATCAAGCACCTAGCCCGGGGTCGCGAGGAGATCCCAAAAAGCAAAGCCCACCCCCGTGACCTAGCCGCCGCTTGGACCCCCACCACCTCTGCCTCCTCCTCCTCCTCAGAAGACGACACCTCCAAACCTCACACCAAGCGTGGACCGAACACCGGACTGCCCACCTCAGGGCAAGTCCGTGACTAAGTCCACGTCGGTGAAAAGGAAGAAGGCCTCTGGGCCGAACACAATGACCGCTCCGTATTAACGGGGTGCGAACAGAGCACCGCAGGCAGGGGTCATCACCCAAAACCTGCGCCCCACACGGGCTAATATATTAGCTAAGTAACTGTAGTATTTAATAACGAAAAATGGTACTGATTTCATATTTAAGCAAAATATAATTCAGGATTTAATGTACATAAATGAAGGTCAGGAACGCAAATCTCCCACAACACAGGTTTTACCTAGGGTGGGAGCTAGTGAGCTTGTATTGTACTATATTCCTTCGTTAATATATCTGCTAACTGTATGTAACATTGTATTGTATTGATTGTTAATGTTTCAATAAACTTTCAAACTTTCAATAAACTTTCATTTATAAAAAAAAAAAAAAAATTGTTAAACATATGTACATACTTTCTCGATACAATTATTTGTCAAAATCGGATATTCTAAAACACTAATATCGTTCAATCTCCGACTCTAGAAAAGATTTTAAGTGTTTTTTTACATAGTTATGAAGGTAATTTATGGTACCTAAATTAATGGAAAAGCATAGGTTTTTAATTTGTTGGTTCTCTTGCAATTGGAGATTTTATGTTTTGTCGCTTACGTCACTTACTCCTGCGACAATGCGGCGCGGCTATGATATAATTGTGTGTCTCGTTCTTCACCTAAGCAAGTAAATAGCACTGTCACTTTTTTGCATTTCCGGATGTTCCGTCCAATCGTCACCTAAATTAAATTTGTATATCGTCTTAAACGTCCCACTTGATCTGATTGTCTAATTTCGTTTTTTTACCCCTCTTGAACCCCATATCTCAACCTAACCTAATATAAACCTAATAATAATTTGAATATTAATATAACCTATAACTATAATATAATATATATTTATAATATTATATATTTATAAAAGTGTGTGTGGGGGTGGGGCGGCACATATTTTTAAATCATGTAGTTACACCAAGATTGTGCTATCGTTATACCTACCTATGTACCAAATTTCACGGTGGTCGGATTAACGCTAGAAAGTTATCCATATATACAACGCCGGTTCGACCAAAATGATTTGGAGATCTCGCTTCACTCCAAATAAGTACATCCAAATGTTCCTCGAGGTAATAAACACGTGCTGTTTTACGATTATTTTGTGTCTTTGAAAGATATCAGGTATGTTCCAATAAATTAAATAAAAATTATTCATAATTAAATTATTTCAGATAACTGTGTAACTCCAGATTACAATATATTATGAGCTCATATATCATGAGGCTGGATGGCTTTGTTTAAGCCAATCACATGCCTGGTGTCTCAGTAGATGCACTCATGTTCCAATATTACTGCATTTATTTTTATCTTGTCTTTTTGTGTACCTACTAACAATATTATTTAAGTAAGATTTTTCTGTGTTACTAACAAAAATTATGGATCTGTCTGGTCTGAAATAAATGTTTATTATTATTATTAGGTAATATATTTTTTTAACTATATTTGTGACACGACTAGCTAGGTGGCTTATGATAAGTTTAGGTATATCGTCGCGTCGCTCCGATTTATCACTTCGTCTGTCTCAGGACCGCGTAGAACGAATAAGAGAATTTTATTATCTGAAATGAAAATTATCTGTTATAGTCATGGGTATTGGTATTGGAAAGACCCAAACTCTCGGGTACAAGATGAAAATAGGTTTATGAACCTATTTTATTAGGAAATATCCCAATCAAGGTACATTAGTTATACATACAGTGTACGCGTGTATGTGTCTATGTATATATTTATGAGTCTGTTCCTGCGTGTGTGTGTGTGTGTGTGTGAGTGTGTGTTTGTGTGAGTGTGTGTATGTGCGTGTGTGTGCGCGAGGGTGTATTTGGGGGTGCTTGAGTGTGTGTACCTATGTATGTGTATATATACCTACATGTATGTGTGTGTGCTAGGTTATTTTGAGCCAACCATGAGTTCTTCCGTTTCATTGTAGGACAGTGATTGGAGCCATTCTAGGCATTTAATTTTGCATTTAAATAAAGGGAGAGGATATATATTTAAGTGTCGATTAAATCTATTATAAAGTAACGGGCTGATGTAATAGTAATGTCGACTTGCTAGTGCCGTGCGTCGACACTCAATTTTGCAGACATTATCGGACCTTCGTTTGTTAGTAGTAAGGTTAGGGTCATATATTAATTGGGAGTGCTTTCGTATGACAGTTTGCGCTATTAAAAGTTGCCAGACTATTGAAACTTGGCAAATCGAATAAAGTTCTGAAGTGAAAAAATAGATTGGTTTTTTGACAATTACTTTCAGGACCGCCCTCTGTGCTCTTTCTAGCTTTAGCATAAATTACATAGCCGAGCCCCCCCCCCCCCCACGAAGTTATGCAATATGATAGAACTGATTGGGCAAGGGCATAGTAAACGGTTTTCAAACAGTGATAATCCACGACTTGCCTTAAGTATTTAAACACAAAAATAAGTTTTCTGACACGGGAGATAGAGGCTTCAATTTGTGGTTTCTAGGTCATAGCGCTATCAAGAGAAACACCAAGATATTTTATTGTTGAGGTTCGTTCAAGTGATGTACAGGTACATTTAGCTGAGATGGAAGATTCTGAACAGAAATGGGCTTGAATGGAAAATGAGGATGGGGGTTGCGAGCTTCTTTTATTGGGAGCGAAGGCTAAGATGGCGCACGGTTCAGTGGTTGGTCGGTTGGTCGGTTACCTTGATGAACGTGTCGAGCGAGAGCGGCACGACGAAGCCGGCGGCGGGGCGCAGCGGCCGCTTGGCACGTTCCATCACCAGCAGCAGCGAGCGGCGGAACGCCACGCGCAGCCGCACCCACTCCATGCAGTAGATCGACGCAATCAGCCGCTCGCTCTGACAACAGGAAGAAGAGTTCCTGTACGCCTTAAGAATTGACCTATTCGCACTATTATAATAGTAAAATAATATGTTTTTGATTTATGGGAGACTCGCGAGATCTCAGTTTGCGGCGATCCACTAGTTTCATTATTTTAGTTTATTTGTATGGTGTGCAGTAAAGTATTAACTTTATATCTATGTACAAACCTTTGGATGGAATGTACTGTTGTTGTGCAATGGTAGAATTTGACATAGGTAAAGGCTATTTAATGATGCGAATTGTGAACATGAGTTGGTAGGTCCAGGCGCTCACCTCGACCGTGACCTCGTTTCCATAGAAGCAGTACAGGAAAAGTTCTGTCAGGATGCAGCAGATGAAGAGCGTCATCGAAGCGAATTCTATGCTAAGAATATTCAGCTGAAAATGCAATTTAATTAGCATACTTTTTAAATCCTCAGCAAATCTGACATCTGTCAGTATTATTGTCAAACTAGCTGACCCGCCCGCGGCATCGTACGCGTGGTTTCTCAATAAAACAATACCCTCCTTCTGTGCAGTCGTGTAAAGTGTATCCTATGTCTCAAGTCCATTTATAATCTATCTAGATATATATGCACCAAATTCCATCGAAATCGGTCGAGCCGTTAAGTCGAGAAAAGGTAACAAACAGACAGAGACAGAGTTACTTTCAAATCGGTATGTACGTAGATTATAACCTGGATTAACAAATAGGCTACTTTTTGTTGACAAACAACGCGTGCGAAGCCGCTGGCGGAAGCTAGTTATACATATTAACCTTCCTCTTGAATCGTACAATCTATTGCTGAAAACTACATTAAAATCCATTGAGTAGTTTATAAGATCTAAAGTAACAGTCAGCGGAAGTGACTTCACTTTATACTATGTAAAGAAAAGACGTAGAATCGGCAAAATATACTAGTGGGTCGTCCAGAACTGAGATCTCGCCAGTCTCCCATAAAAACAAAAAATATTATTTGTACCTAATATTTGACTATCAAAATAGTGTCACGAAATATAACCAACTTACTTGACCTATAGTTTCATTCAAATTACAGGTAACGGGAGTTCATGTTAATTGGTTATTCTTTTTTGGGGTAGAAATTGCAGTTATTCTAGATTTCAGACTTTTGCTTATACAGTGCAACCTCGATATAACAAATCGGAGGGGAACAAGAAAATATTCGTAATATCAAGTAATTCGTTGAACTTAGGTTTGTTATGTTGAGGTTAGATTGGTCTAAAATTCGTTATAAAGAGGTAAAAGAATAGTTTTATTCACCTCAATATTACGTACTTATCTTGTTATAGCGAACAACTTCTACTAATAAATGATAACACATTTTTATCAAATTACTATATGTATTTGCTATGTATTTAAAAACAATTAGGTAGATAATAAATTTTTTTTCTTACATTATTAATCAAAAACAATTAACAATGTGGTTATATAGTAGCTCAATCTCAATTTTGTTCATTGATTAGAAAAAAAGTCATTGATAGTTGTCTGTTTACCACCGGTATGAGTTATGACATCCAAAGCGCAATCTAATTTCGTGATGGATTTCACTACATCGTCACTCAAACCTCCCTTTTTGAGAAACACAGATTTTATTGTATTCAAAGCATTATAAGCATCTTTTATTGTGAAGTTATGCTCGTCAATTTCACCCTCTTCTTCCTCGTCTTCATCCGCTTCTGCATTAGTAACTGGCAACACAGATGTGACGATGTCAGCATCAGTTAGTTCTCCACAGATGGCCAAATCATTATCAAAGGTAACGAAGTCTTCGAAGTCAGTCTCTTGTAGGTATAATTCTTCTTGAACTCTTTGCCAGGTCCTAGCAAGTTCTGCGATTGGTAAATCGTCCTCCTCATCTTCGCATGTTACTTTAAACCCACTTTTCTTGAAGCAGTTTGCAATGGTCTTTTCAGTGACTAAATTCCAAGCTTTGGCGATCATCCACATGGCTTGTAAAACGTCAATTGTAGTTGGTGTTTGACGTTCAACATCAGCAAGAAATCGTCTGACAACTTCCTTCCTATAATGCATTTTGAAGCTTTGGATGATGCCCTGATCCAGTGGTTGTAGTTTTGAAGTGGTATTTGGAGGTAAGTACTTTATTTTTATATTTTTCAGGTTAGGAATTTCTCCGTGTGCAGTACAATTATCGATGAACATTAGAATTTTCTTGTTTTTTTTCTTCATCTCTTTATCCAGACTTTTAAGCCAAATGCAAAAAGTATCACTGGTCATCCAAGCCTTATCGGACGTGTAATCTGTTGGCAGATTATTGACATTCTTAAAACATCGCGGTTTTTGATATTTTCCGATGATGAGTGGCTTTAGTTTGTAAGTCCCAGTACAATTTGTTCCCAGCAGTACTGTTAAGCGAAGTTTACTGTTTTTCCCACCATTACATTTATCGCTTTTGAATGATAAGGTTTTGTCAGGTAAACATTTATAGAATAGTCCAGTTTCATCGGCGTTAAAGATGTCTTCGGGATCGTATCCGTTGGTCAGCTCTGCCAGTTTGTCTTTCCAATCATCACATATGTACTTGTTCATTAACACTACCACTTTCACCGCATATTTTTCGAAAAACAACCTCGTTACGTTTTTTGAAATTTTGAAGCCACCCGTTGCTAGCACGGAACCCTTCATGTCCCAATTCTACTGCAAACCGCTGAGCCTTTTCCTGAAGAATAGGGCCTCCGATTGGGATTTTTTTGTCTCGGCACTGTTTTAACCACTTTAACACACATTCCTCTACGTCCTTGAACACGCATGATTTGAATCTTTTACTGTTTACATTCACACCACTTTCTTCTGAAAACTTATCTTTAAATTTTAAAATTGTAGCCAATGTACTTGCGGGAATCCCGAACTTATTAGCTATGTCTAATTTTTTCGTCATGGGATTTTGGTCAACATAATTAATTGTTTCGCTTTTCTGCGACCGATAAGGAACACCTTTTACGTTTCTGAGCCATTTTAACTTAAATCTTTAACAATAGTGACGAGCAGAGGTGTTTACATTACTATCCATCAAAACAACAATGATTACTTTACAAACAAAAGCGTGTCGAAACATGTCGAGACATGAATCACATTATAAGATTAAGAGTTATATTATTGGTGGAAACTTTATATAAAGGTTTTGGGTTGGCAAAATTCGTTAATTAGAGGTATGAATACTTTTTCTTGATAGTTGAAAATTCGTTATTAAGAGGTTGTACTCAAAGAATGTTCGCAATGTAAAGGTATATTTTATATTGACTCTTATGGACAATTCAAGGGGATTACGAAGAATTTGTTAAATCGAGGAAGTCGTTATATTGAGGTACGTTATGTTAAGGTTGCACTGTACCTATATTTGTGTCACTTAAGCTACACGCATAAAATTAGAGCACTGTGGGGTCACTGGTGTACCCTGTGAATTTTGTCAAAGTTTAGTTTTTATTATGGCTAATAACTCAAAGACTACAAAAACTTTACTAAAAATAAAAACAGGGTCGAAATGTACTAATAAAGACCTTTCATTTGACGTCCCACTGGACCTAATAGTCTCATTTAAATTTTTTTTATCCCTCTTGAACCCCAATATCTCAACAACCCCAAAACATTTTTAGCTCATTTAGTCACACCAAAATTGTGCCATCGCTATCCACCTATGTATCAAATTTCACGATGATCGGATTACCGCTTCGAAAGTTATCCTCGGACAAACAAACATACATACATACATTACATATTGGCCCAAGTTGATTTAGAGATCTCGCTTCGCTCCATCAATAAAGCACTAGTTGACCCGCCTCAGCATTGCATAGATTTCAATATAAACAAAAAAATCGTAAGCCTTGTCATGAAAATTACGAACTTTACAAAAAAACATGAACAAATCGGTCGAGCCATTTTCGAGTTTTTGTGAGCCTAATGCACGGCAATTGATTATTTATACAACCTGTTTTGTTATTTACGACATTTATTTAAAACACACATCCGGAATCGTATTAATTGATTTTAGAGGTGAGTTCAATACCGGTAGCTTGAATATTTATCCAGTAATCGATACATTTCCAATAACATTTTTTAACGTAAATCGGCGGCGCCTTTGCTACGAGGTTAATCAGTTTAACAGGTAACTTACTTGCATGTTGAATTAATGTGATTTGTTTTCCTATTTTATACATGTTGTTTCATTGATATTTTAGGACTTAATATTAAGGTTGTTTGAAAGTTAATATTTTCTATGGTAATGAATTTGGAAAACCCTATTTTACAAAAATAAGCAGCTATTAGCCCTGTGTTTTCATTTAATGTAGTACATAACAAAACACGTATAAGTATAAAATTAAATTCTTTTTATGTTGTCATTTCTGCTTTTCTAACAATACTATAGAAAATAACTTACACTGACAATTTTATAAGCAGCCATGCAAAGAATAAACCCACCAATACCAAACTGAATCAATATTGCGTTTCCAAATATATTCTGCAACAGCAGTATGTTCCTGGAAACAAAATGATAGATATAGAGGGTGCTTTCGAATGGGTATTAATATAAACCTGCAAGGGGGTGATTCTACATACAAAAATGACCAGCTATTTAAGGTATTTTTTTCCGTTACATCAGGTGTTTCTTTAATTTAGTGCCTATCTGTACTTGTTTTAAGCGTAGATAATGTTTTAAGTAGTTTAATAACCGATTTAGGTACTCAACTAAAACAACTGACTTTTACGAAAAGTTCTTCATTGAAAAACATCTTGGGTTATAACTTTGTCGACAACGACCCACTTTCGGTATAACGTTTAAATTTGGAAGCACTTCTTGGAGAGTACACTTGACTTAGACACTATGCTGTTGTGAAGTACTCGTAAGTCGTACTCTGTGATCTTGTTGTAGTGCGCCACACTCTCGAGGAAGGTCGCGTGCAGCGCCGCCTCGAACGCCGGCCCGCGGCCCGCTTCCGCCAGCGCGGCCGCGATCTGCGGTAATCTCTCAAAGTTAATTCTGTAAAGTAATACCGTTTCTGTATTGAGCACCTGCCCGAGCGAAGGATTCTATAATTATGTATGTAACCTGCTGCTCACCGTAAAATAGTGAGCTGCGTCTTGCACTGCTTCAGTATAGTGGCGATGAAGGCATCCATCGTGGTGTTGGCGATGCCGACCAGCGTCGTTACGTAGTACGAGTACAGCAGCACCAGCGTGAATCTGCAAGGAATCTATCTAGTATAGTACGTTTCCGCAAGCTGTCGCAAAGGATCGCAGCTGCCTGACGGATACCTTGCGCTCCCGGAGCAGTCGAAGGGCACCCAGAAAGGGAACTCGACGGGCTGCGCACGCAGGTGCGACAGCACGGGGAAGGTGATCCACAGCGTGCACGTGATCACGGCCGCGGCCGAGTAGGCGCGCGCGAACCGCCCCGATGCGCGAGCCGCCGCCGCCAGTAGCTCCGCTCCACCCGCGCGCTTGTTGTACAGCGGATCTGAGGATGATACGATACCGCGCGATAACCTCCCGGCTCGCGCGCGGGTGCTCGCTAGGAGGCCGGAACATCCCCTCACCGTCAAGTCCGGCGACCATGCGGTCGATGCGGGCGGCGTCCCGGTAGAAGACGAGCTGCTTCGCGATGGAGGTGACGTGGCACAGCAGCAGGAACAGGACGCGCGCCAGCTTGTCCATGTCGTCTCGCTCGCGGTATGCGTACACGCACTCCTGCGCGAGGTACGCCGCGGTGACGGACAACACGGCGGTGCGGTACGCCTCGTGAGTCGCGCTGCCGCCGCCGCCGCCACCACCGCCTCCCGCCCGCGCCGGCGCCGTGCGGCAGAATCCGCAGCGCCGCAAATAGCGCAAGTGCACCAGCACGCTGCCGCCCGCCACCGACCTGCGGCGACCGCCAATAAACAACCACGCGCTCATTTGATAACTACCTACCTCCCCTGTCGCACTCAACTCAAGCATGGGCTTTGGTTCATGGATTGTAGTAAATCACATTTTAAACAACTTAATATTTTGCCCTTGGATTACATGCACTTCAGGAAATTGGGTAGTTGATTTTTTTGTTGTATTTAATCTAAATATCGTACGTTTTATGACAAAACTATTTTTAGTTTGTTTTTCGCTCTAATTAAAAAGTTATATTAAATTAAAAATATTATTTTGACCCCAGTACCGAAAACACGCCGACAGTTTTCGAACAAACCCTAGCGCGTGTGACGTCACAATGTTAATTTTTACTCATCGTAGCACACAGCTGATATAGTGTTTTAACTTTTAATCGATTATTTCTTGTTATTATCGTCAATACATTGATAAATAATAATATAATATATAAAAAATGTCAAACCCTAAGAGTTATCGTGCTACCTTCGTACCATTATGACGACCTCCGTCGCGCAGTGGGCGAACAGCCGGCTAAGACGCAGGAGGTAGTAGGTTCGATTCTCGCCGCGGAACAAATGTTTGCATGATCTACAGATATTTGTTCCGGGTCTGGTTGTTTTTCTATATATTATAAGTATGTATTTACAAAAAAAAAGTATATAAGTATTCTATCAGTTATCTGGTTCCCATAGTAGCTTGTACTGCTTAGTTTGGGGCTAGATAGCGCTGTGTGAATTGTCCAGCAATATTTATTTTTAATTTATTATGTACGAATACTACAAAAACAACTCCCCAAAACTGTTTTCAAATGTTCCACAAGATGTTAAACGTTGCAATAAATGGTTTCAAGCAGTGCGACGTCTGATAATGCGCAGTCATAACATTAAAAGTCAACAACTTTTCGATAATAGTTAAAGTAGTCCTTTTATGGCGGATTCTCCTTGAAAAAGTGTCAAACTAGTGTCAAAATTTTGACACGTCTTCAAGGAGAAACGAGTCGTAGCTGGTTATCGACAGTTAAAGGAACCCGCCATCATTGTACAAATAAAATTCTTACCGTTCACTTGAATATAACCTATAATAGCTTTGTCACCATAACTCTAACGTGATACTCTAAAAAGAAAAAAATTATATTCAAGGAAGAATAGATCATTTAATATTTTAATATTATTATTTTATAAACTTACCTTGAAGCTTTAGATCCAGCTCAAACTTCAGCAGAATTAAACCGAATATCATTTTTAATATGGAGGAGAACTCCATGATGAGAGCTAAGTCGGCAGCAAAGTCCGACTTGCTCATTTTGGAAGGGGGGGCTGGCTCAGGAGAGCGCATAGGGGGTGCCGTTGCCCTGGGGGCTAGGCTTGAGTAAGGCAGGGGCTTGGCCCATGCTGAGCCTATGGGAAGTTGTGGCTCCTGCGAGGGTACCATGGTCAACTTTGGGGTTGACTTGGTGTATTGAGGAAGGGATTTGGGTTGACTCCTACGAGTCACCACCCTGCTGACTTTGGGTGCTGAGGGGCATCCACGATAATTCGCGGTATGTCCCACAGCGCCACAAAGTACACAGCTTGGCGGCTCGATGGTGTCTTTGGTGCGGTTGCAGTCCGAGGTGCCATGGTCACCCAGGCACTTCACGCAGCGGGGGTGGGCATGAGAGTTTTTGGCCGAGTGACCATAGAGTTGGCGTCTGTGGCACTGGCTGGGAGTGCCATTTCGGTGGGGGGGGGGGGGGGGGGTCAACCCGGAGTCCGGAGAGGTTGTTGACCATCTTCAGATTAAAGATGGCCTGTTGAAGGCCGTTCTCTTCACGTCATCCGTATTTATAGTGTTTGCCGGTAGGTACTTCGAAGCACTTCCAACAATATATTCAAACTATTGAATAGCACATATTTGTTCATTCAGTCATTACATATTTAAATCAATCTGGGATTTAGAAAAAGCTTCAATATATTATAACGCCTAGCGCCATCTCTTGAATTACTGATCTATTGAATGAGGTGTTTGATCTAGATAAATTGTAAGTTGACATAAAGAAACTATCATCAAACATACCTACTATCATAACGCTAGATGACGGTAGCTGTTGGATGAAGTGACGTGGAGATTGTACAAAATGATTTATCGTCTATGGGAGTAGTTCCGCTACTCGCCGGTAGGGGGTCGACTGACTAGTAAATTAACTATGGAATAGGTTTCACTAAACGCCATTATAGGTATGCAAGAAGGCGATATCGTGTAGGTTCGGGTGAAGCTGGATAGAACTGAATCTTGTCTATGCTGTCATAAATTCGGGGGGGGGGGATTAATATGAAACTTCGTAATATTACAATATAATAATATTATTAATAGAAAATAATTGATCGTGTATTTTTTCTGTGAATTATGTGAAGCCATTTGTTTACTTTTGAATAAATTTAGTGTTTGTACAAAATAATTTATTAACTATGGAGACAGTTTTCGCATCTCGCCGCTAGAGGTCGAAGACGGCGGTTCGATGGCTGAGGAACGGGGGGAAAGAACGGAACGCCTTAAATACGACGGAGCGGCTACGCTCGCTCTCTTTTCTCGGGATCTTCTCGTCGGGGTCTTTTCTCGTCGGTCTTTGCTGGGGTCTCTTGTCGCACTTTTTTGCTCGTGGGCTCTTGTCTCGTGGTCTTTTTCCTCGTGGGTCTTCTCTCGCTAGCAGCCTTCTTGGACGCCCGGAGAAAATCAAGGTACGTGTTTGTTAATTTTCACTTACTGCCATTTTTAATTATTGTTCTTGTGTTAAGGTTTGGTAATCGGATTCGTGCAGGAATGTATTGAGGTGGATCCTAAGTAAATTATTTGTGTTAATTTAAATTTAATTGTTGGATATCCGTGTTATTTACATTGAAGTTTAAATGGAGTGAATGTTGGATGGAAAATTTTAGAAGCCGAGATTTATTTTATTTTGAGGGTAGGATAAATTAGTGACGGTTAAAGTGATAATTCCTGAAATACAGTAAGTGGAATTTGGATTCCATATATTGGTTTGGGAATAATTGTTTTGAATTGCAGGGTGCTTATTTAATAATATAGTTAACGTTGGGGATGGACGTTTTACCGTGGCATTTTCTTTTAGTTTAACAAGGTTGTCGGTAGGAACCTTGTTAACCGGTAGGGTAGGAAACGCATCAGGGACGGTGGATTTGATAATAGCCTAATAATCAAATTAATTTAGATCATATTATGGGATGGGAGGCATTAGAAAATACTTTCCATTATGTTCTATTTATTCTAAAGAAGATGTACAGACAGTTTGGCATCAGTATTGCATTTTAAGAAATGATTGGCTCAGGATTATATTAAACTAAACACAAAATAACCTTTCACGTTTGATGTGTGTATTGGCGGCGATTTGTTTAACTATTTCTATTCTATTTCTATTTTTATGGTAATAAAAAGAAAGGTAGGTTCATTGGTAAAATAGCTTATGTTATAACAGAGACACAGGAATGTGTAATCTATTGACGGTATAATATTTCTTAGATTGAGTTATAAGTAAAGAAAAAAAAATGTGGGTCTCTTGATCTGATGTTGATAGAATCTTTGAAGGCTAAAGCGCTGGGCTTAATTAGAAACAGATGCATGAAAAAGGTCTGTTTTCTATTCTACGTAGCCAAGGAAATGAAATTCCGTTAAGATCAATCAGCATTGTTAACTGAAAATGTAATAGAAACATGAATTGAAGTAAAATTCTTGGTCAAACTACAGTAAACTCAAGACTTTGATAGCTAATTAAAGCAGTCTTATCTATCTCATGCAAACTAGCCGTCCGGAAAAGTACTAAATTGGTACAACTTGCTTTATTATGGGGTTTTACGGAGTTCGACAGTTTAGTGCATTCTGATAGGGAATTTTAGTTCAAGAATGGTTAGTTGATAGATGTCTAGATACGTTTTAAGGCTGAGTATTTTGGCAGATAGATAGTAGGGGCGGTTTTTTTTTAAGATTGGAATCGAAAAGAGTAGGGTTCTAGAATAGGCAACTGTTAGGGTAATTATAATAATATAATATTTATTATGAATATCTATGTTATTCGGTGTAAAAATAAGCATTTAACGTTATTCAATTGGTGTCATGACTTCCAACCCGATAAGATTCGATATTGTTTACCGCGAGTTATTTAATATTAATAAATTTATATATTGTTTTGAGGAGCCTAAATTATTTTTAGAATTAATAATGATATTTCTGAAGGTGAAGGTTTTTTATGTTCAAGTTTGTTCTTTATGGGACTTCGGTTCCGGTCGTGCTACACACGCGGCGGATATATTTTGGGTCTGTGGTGCGCGGGTCGCATTGGTGGGTTGATTTTAAAAAAAGACAGAGAAGAAAAACAAATGCGTGCGCACGACGCGAATGGAAGTCCTGAATAAATTAAGATGGAAAAAGGGGGTTTTCACGTGTAAATAAGTCGATGTGAAACGTAAAACTTACAAATAAACTGGTGAAAGGCTCAAATGTGTTTGGATTTTGGCATGTGCCAACACTACGAAGAACCAAAATCGAATGGGTTTAGTTCTAAAAATAAGAACTTTACTGATTCGCAAGATAACAAAGAAAGAATCTACACCTTGCAAAAGATTATGACCTCTAATTTCCTTAATAACGAGTAGGAACAACAGACTACCTACCTACAATTTTTATGTTGTCTCAAATGTAAGGTTAAGTATACCTAATAATACTTTTAATTTGTGGAAGAGAGATGTCCAGTCTGGTAGTCGAGTCTCATTGTCTTCAGCGGTGGTGGAGCTGCGGACCTAAGATAGTTAAACAAGTGTCTTAGCCACAATTATAATTGTTGATAATCAGTTTGTAGGTAGATCAATACGTTCCCAGTGGGTAGGCTATAACTTTGGCACCAAGCTTACAATAAGTAGATCACAATTATCACTATCTAGAATTCTATGGGAATGTCGATGTGTTTAGATAGGTTTAATTCTCTCTTATAGTACTCGTAGGTAGCATGATCTTTGGTACTAGACTCAAATTCCTTAAAAGAAACTGAGTTTTTACGGATATTGCGACGCAACCGTAATACTAGATAAATCACGAGGCCAAACATATTAATCACAATACACTCTTAAGGTAGATGTTAATAGGGTTGAATAATTTACTAAGTAGGAAGATCATGACTATATGGTAGAAAGGTAAATTAGATTACTGTCTGGGTTAGAAGATGGGTAAAATTCTTCAAGGGGTGATAGGAGGGGTGGCGTGTGTTTTGTAGAGGGGGGGGGGGGTATTTACAGGGTGTTTGTTAGGGGGGGGGGGTTACAAACGCAGCTTTTAATTCTAATTCATTAATGTGTAAGCTCTTTTCATTGACTTTCCAGTAGCCATATGACTTTTGTTTAGAACAATAACGCCCCAACCTGAGTTAGAGGCGTCTGAAATATTTCGATTTTAAATTGATTAAATCTGAAAGGACAATTACCTGAATCTATTTTGCTAACCCACCACTTAATTTCCTCTTTAACATCACAAGAAAGGCGAACAATTTGTTCATAACTTGATTTTACAATAATGATAGGTACCTATTTATGCCGTTCAAGTAATTTCGTGTATATCCAAACATACTGGACAAGCTGATACTAAAAGGCCAATTAAACGAGCAAACTTTCATTTTACATTTTGTCAATGTCATAAAGGTAATCCACATATATTTAATTTTGCATTTTATGGAATCGGGTAGTGTTAGAATCATTTTATTAGAGTCCTAAGAAACGGCATTGGTTTGATGGTGAGAAACAGCTTTTTTCATTATTTAATATGAAACCTAAACCTTGCAACTTTCGTGTAAAATTAACATTGTATTCACATGTTTTGCACGAATTCGCTACAAACAATATATCATCAAGGTATTGTACTGTAATGATTCCGCGCGACCTTATGTACTTCATTACAGGTTTTAGAATTTTACGAAATACATAAGGCGCTGTATATAGACTAAAAGGGAGACAAGTGAACTCATATATTAGGTTGGGGAAAAAGTTTCTTCGCATTTTTTAAGAAAATTCAAAACATTTTTTAATATAGTTTATTTACATTTAACTAAAGTATGTGGGTACCATTTTGTTCGATAACTTTTTGCCATCTTGTAGGTAGGGACATGATCTCATTGCTATGGAAATTTTGGGGCTTCTGATCAAAATACCGCGACAAGTGGTTTTGGCAGTCCTCTCGTGATGTTAACCTGACACTGCCTAAAGAATTCTGAAGAGACCGAAACAGGTGGAAATCTGAAGGTGCAAGGTCAGCACTATACGGCAGATGCATAAACACCTCCCAGCCAAACTCTCTTAATTTTTGCTAAGTGGCTAAAGAGGTGTGAGGTCTAGCGTTATCATAATGAAAAACCACACCCCTTCTGTTGATGAATTCCGGCCGCTTTCTCTCAACTTCTTGCTTTAATCTCATCAGTTGTTCGCAGTAGAGTTCAGAATCGACGGTCCTGACTGGTGGTAACAGCTCATAATGAATAATGCCCTTCCAATCCCATAACACACACAGCATCACCTTGTTGCGAGTTAACCCGGGTTTCGTCACAGTCTGTGAAGCCTGACCGGCCTTTGACCACGACCTTTTTCGCACGTTCTTGTCGTACGTGATCCACTTTTCATCACCAGTTATCAGCTTCTTCAAAAATGGTTCGGTTTCATTACGTCGTAATAACGAATCACAAATGAGTACACGGTTCATTAGGTTTCTTTCAGTGAGCTCGTGGGGTACCCAAATATCGAGCTTTTTTGTGTACCCAGTTTTTTTCAAATGCGCCAAAACTGTTTTGTGGTCAATTCCCAGTTCTTCAGCTACGTCGTAACTACTGATGTGCCGATCTTGCTCCACTTTTTCAAAAATGGCATCAATTTTATCCGTAATAGGGCGACCAGAGCGACGTGCATCTTTGACATTTTAATTTCCGGATTGAAAACGCTTAAACCAAATTTGTGCTACTCTCACAAATACTGCACTAGGTCCATAAACAACGCAAATTTTTTTCGCGGCTTGCGTTGCATTTTTACATTTTTTGTAGTAAAATTTTAAAATGTATCGAATTTATTCATTAGATTCACTCATCTTTACAGTACGAAAAACAATTAAAAATCACACATTTTCCTAATTTGAATTTAGAATTATCTTCTTTAAAATTTAAACTTTGAATGATACCAAAACCAGCCAGATACAAATAGTATAGCCAAAGAGATTTTATTACAAGTTCATACATACTATAATGCGAAAAGACTTTGCCCCCAACCTATTAGATAGTCCTATGCAAAACGTAGGTACTTTCGCTGGGTTCTATGTATGGGAACTAAAAAATATGCGTCCTTTAAATCTAGCGATGCAATGTAACAGTTTCTTGTAATAAGTTTGGAAGCAGTGCGATAATCTTCCATTTTAAAATGGGTTTTTTTATACAAATTTATTTAAACATTAGATAGATAGATAGAATAGAATAGAATACTCTTTATTGCACACCAACAAAATTAAAAATACAATAAAAATACACAAAAATTAAGGTAAGTACAATGGGCGGTCTTATCGCTAAAAGCGATCTCTTCCAGACAACCTTTGGATGGACAGGACAAAACAAAATCTAAAAAGATAGATAAATCTTTATTGAATTACCACACAAACAGAAATAATACAAAAATAAGTATAAGGCTAGAATAAATAAGGCAATACAATGGGCGGCCTTAACTGAAGAATGTTATATAAGGCCCTTAGAGTTAAATGTATGTTGAGCTCGTTCGGGTGACTTGTTACTTGCAATAAAGCAAATTTGAAAGTACAGTGCCTAGTGATTTGGGAGGACCCTTTACAATATAGGTATATGCAAATAGCTAACTATACTAACAGATAAAATGTTTAAATAGTAAATAAATAACGCTAGGAAGATGACATCGTCAGGTAATGTTGCTTCACCTTCAGCTTGAATGTGTGTAAGGAGGATGACCGTGTTATTTATTCGGGCAAGTATTCCACAGCCGAACAGCTTGGACAGTAAAAGAAGCGCTGTAAAAGGAAGTGCTGTGCGAAGGAGTTCTGAGTATCAAGATTTCTGATGACCTAAGAGTGTAGTTGTTTGAAGAATGAAGAAATTGAAATCTATGTTTCAGATAGTGAGGAGAGAAGGGATTGAAAAGAATGGAATAGAGAAGAGAGAGGAAATGCGTATTCTAACGAAGACGAGTTGGAAGCCACTTAAGCTTTGAACGGAAGGAAGACACATGATCATATTTACGGAGGCCAAATATGAATCTGATACAAAAATTTAATAGGCGCTCGAGCTTGTTAAACATTTTAAATTATGAATAAATATTTTATCCCCGTTAGGTTTCGGAACTAAAAATATGCTATATAGGAATTCTCCTTCCTCATGATTACATTTAGTTATCGCACCGATTCTTAACAGTAAACCAATCGTAAATCGATTTTTTTATAAGATCTAAATTAACAGTCAGCCGAAGCGACTTCACTTTATACTATGTAAAGAAAAGACGTAGAATCGGCAAAATATACTAGTGGTTCGCCCCGAACTGAGATCTCGCGAGTCTCCCATAAAAAAGAATTGTAATCTTTGACTATCAAAATAGTGCCACGAAATACATAACTAACTAACTTTACCTACAGTTTCATTCAAATTACAGGTAACGGGAGTTCATATGAAGTGGTTATTCTTTTTTGGGGTATAAAATGCAATTTTTCTGGATTTCAGGCTTTTGCCTATATTTGGGTCACTAAGGCTACACGAATGCCAAATGTCAGCATTAGGGGGTCACTGGTGTACCCTGTGAATTTTGTCAAAGTTTTGTTTTCATTATGGCTAATAACTCAAAAACTACAAAAATTACACTAAAAATAAAAACAGGGTTGAAATTTACCAATGAAGACCTTTCATTTGATGTCCCACTACACCTTACCCCTCTTGAACCCCAATATCTCAACACCCCTCCCCCCCACATTTTCACCCACCCACATCAACCAGCTCATTGAGTCACACCAAAATTGTACCATCACTACCTACCTATATATCAAATTTCACGATGATCGGATAAACGCTTCGAAAGTTATCCTCGGACAAACAAACATACATACATACTTACAACGCCGATTTACCCAGCGAGGTCTCCAAATCAACTGATTTGGAGATCTCGCTTCGCTCGATCAATAAAATCAGCGTCATCTGTTTGAGATCGAACACGAACGATTGGGTCTTTATTACGGATTGGAGTTGACGTAAACGGTATCGTATAACCCCTCGTCCACGAAATAATAGTTGGATCACTGGTTATCTCTGACCACTTATCAGTAAATAACCAAAGGCGGCCGGCGTATCGTACCTCATGTTCAGAGTCGGAAGGACTATCCATTTGGAACGGTTCATTACTTGCGTCGTTTACTTGATGGGGGGGGGGAGGGGGGGGGATTTGTAAACCCCCCCTCAGTGGGCGAGGACTTACGAAAACCATAGTTTTCGAGAAAATTAAAAAAGTATATCTTGAGCTTAAGTATGAAAAAACTTTTATGTTGGAAATGGGCAGGAGGGGTGAAGTGGAACAACGTTTTCATATACCACTTTTTTCCTCCCTCCCTTGAGCCTACCGTTGACATAGTTGGCAGAAGCGTATCAGCCCGCTCGTCGCGTTCGTAGCTGCAGCTACTCGACGCATCTGAGCCTGAAAACCATATTTTATCGATTAGCGTTTCTGGTAAACAGAAACTGTCGTGACAGAGACAACCCCGGTTTTATTGGTTGCTCGCACTGATCGATATTATGCATTCATTATCGTGACAGAGGCGACCCAGGTATGGAAGACTCGCATCACAAGAACGCTTTTTTATACGGAGAATACAAAAGTGACAGCAACAACTCAATTTTTTAGAAGTGCGCATCACATTCAACCGTATTTTCTATACCACATTCCACGTTCAAACCACATTTTTTAATAACGTGGGTAGGTACTTACACAATGATTCTTCTGACGAAGAATAAACCAACACGCGGCGACGAGTTGGCTTTGCTAATTTATCTTCCAGCTTCTTCATTTTTCGTTTTATTTCTACATTTTGATCTTCTCTCTTCCGTTTACCACCCTTATATAACTTTCACTGTTTAGTTCTTCACTTTTGTTTTTTTCACTTTTTAGATGTGCGAAGGCTCTGACACGGAAACACAGAATGAATAAAATGGCCGGCGCAGTTACAAAGTACCGGCGCATAGTAAAAAAAAAAAAAATTAAATCGTGTAAGGCTAGTGCGTGGGAACGCAACTACAGTATGTAAAACCTTTAAATCGCAAAGAATGAAGCTGTGAAACATAATGTAACTAAATAATTTTCTATGTATACAATATCTTTAGAAAAAATTGCTGGAAAAACTAAATAAACTGTGTTCAAATAAATTATTTATAACTATAGTATTGTTATTTGTTTAATAAAATTATTTGAAATACCTACCTGTTATTATTAAATCGCGTACTCAGTAACATATATTTGTCATGTGTGATCCACTAAATTCAGAAAATAAAAAATAGTTTTCATGTTATTTTTTTACATTTTGAAACCCAAATATCTAAGAAAGTATACATCTTACGGGATTTCATCACAAAATACTTTATGTTTTTAATCGCTTACTCTAGCGATTGACATATTTTTCATCACTGGCCGCCAAAACAAGCTTTTTTCAAAATGGTGGACGGTAGGTATGCCAGTCAGGTTCAATGCTCTTTCGGATATTTTTAGTCAATTTACATGTAGAAGACGTTGACACTGTACTGTCGAGCAATTCGTTTAGCATTATGACGTCACTAGCATGGCAACCAATCGTGGTGCGTTTGTAGATAAGTACGTGATTCTATTTAAATTGTTATCCATTTCAAACATTAAAATAAATTTAAAGAAAAATAAGATTTTTCCGCGTCAACAAAAATGATAAAATTTTAAAATACATACACTTTTTTTTTTGTCAAATCCAATTGTGCATTCTAGTTAAACGATACCCTGGGGACTTCAAGAAGCAATTAGACATAGTTGTTAAAAAGCTGCCTCTAGAAATCCACCTCAATTATATGTACCTAACGTCAGACTGTACATTTATAAAAGAAAATGTTAGGTGAGCCATAAAGGTGTACCTACAACAAATTGATAAAAACATTTCAAGAATTACCACTTATGGCGGGTTCCTATGTCCGTCGGTAACCAGCTACGACTTGTTTCTCATTGAAACATGTCAAAAGTTTGACACTAGTTTGACACATTTTCAATTACATACGAGTCATAGACGGTTACCGACGGATATACGAACCGGCCTTTGATCTATTTAAAACAAAGTTTATAATATTGTTGGCACACAATTGTTTTTATGACATTAATGAATGTTTAACTCGTTTCAATGACTTTTAATTGACTTACTAGGTACTTGTGACATTTGTTTTATTTTTTATTGTATTGATATTTCTAATTTTATTTTCTTATTTAGGTATATGTTGATTGATCATATTTTGCATGACATTAGATATTTACATAATTCTTTAATTTATATAATAGTTTTTTTTGTATTTTTAGATGAGGGGGAGGCCTTTGCCCAGCAGTGGGACATCATAGGCTAAATGATAGAATATAAGTACAAGATAAGATAAGCTAACTCGTTATTATAATTACCACACAGAAACAATATAACACTAAAATAAAACTAAAAACGCAATACAACCGGCGGCCTTATCGCTGAGAGCGATCTCTTCCAGGTAACCTTTAGATGGAAAGAAATTAGTAAAGCTATAACGGAGTGAGTTAATTAGGAGATCATTAACTATTATCTGCAGTACACCACTACGAGAGACGTACACACTTTGCATTGGAGCCAATGAAAACCATTTTGAGCAACTTATTAGTTGGCTAAAATTGAGATATTAAAAGTAATTTGTAAAAGTGTTCTACATTCTTTCATTTTTAGTCATACATTTTTGCAAAGATTGATCCTCATCAGCAACAGAATCTATTGATTCAATAATACAGTATGTCTTTTTTTTAATAATTCTTGTCTATTTCAGTCAAATGTCAAAACATTAAAAAAACTAAATATGCAGTTATTGTTTTCTTATAAATCGAGGGCATGACTCCTTTCACGACTTTTCTCTAATTCTCGTGGTTTTGGACTTGGCCATCACTGTCCTTCTCAAATAACCACCCTGTATAAGGATCAACAAAATGTACCTACCTATAATCTAGCGAACAAAAGTTCTGATTTCTAATTTCACTGCTATACTACTTTAATGAAATCGCATAACCGAAATGAAATCGAAATGAAAGAAAGAGAAGACTCAAATAGGTATTACATAGGTGCATACCTAGATTCGAAGCCTACCCAGTACCCATTGTGAAGAGCGCTATCGAATATTCTTCTTGAGGTTGTCATTTTGAGAACAATGTCCACGGGTGAAGGATGCAAGACTTACATTTTGTGTGGAGCCCAGTGGTCGTGCTTCACACAAGAAAATCAGTGCGCGGCCTCTGCCTATTAATACTGATTCCATAATTACGGGGTGGCGCGGTAATTATACGTTATCCAACGGTTAGAAGATTAATTATAGGGGATTGACGATATCAGTTATTGATTTCACCCCGCACCTGTCAGCCCACAAGACATGTCTATATTCCATTTGTTTCTAAACGTAACGGTAACGTCGGTCGGTCAGTCTGTCTCTGGAAAAAAAAACATAATATATTACTCGGACGGAGGTTAGACACCTACGCTAAATTAACTGGCGTTACTGCAAGTATTCAAATAGAAAGTCAGAGCATAAGGGTTCCGTTTTTAGCATATTGAACAAGCAACGAAAACACTGTACAGATCGGTTTGGAGCCCCCAAAGAGCCACACCGCTACCAGATTGCACAAGCAGGTATGTTGCTACTGCGCGCGTCACGGATTGCTATGAACACAGCTCTTCAACTAAACGGATTGATCAATCAACTATTTATATAAATGACTGAAATAAAAAAAAATCACAGTAAACTTATTCGGTCTTTAATTGTGGTCATGAAAATAAAGTACTTTTACTTATTTGGTCTGTCGAAGCACCGCATAGAAACTATACGACGACTTGAGAATCTGAAAGGAAAACAAAAGAATGAACAGATGGTTAATACTCTCTCTGGTCTCCGCTCGTAGGCCGTGTATTCCTCTTGCATCCCTTTCATTCAAACGATTGTTCTATATTCGTGTAATGTCTGTTAGTCGGGGTAGCGCGAAACACAGAATTACAATGACATTTACTTTTGACAACATTTACAATGTGCACGGTGCCGCATGCCTGTGGAGGCGTTTATAAAAAGTCATTAAAAATACCCCGGTGTTATAATAATTATGGTTTATAATTCGAATCTACTCTTCAATTTCTAGACAATACCTATTTTCTAATCATATCCATCCATCCATCCATATCCATACTAATATTGTGAATGCGAAAGTAACTCTGTTTGTTTGTTTAAACGCTGAACCAATTTCGATAAAATCTGGTATATAGATAGGTTGTTACCGGGTTTAGGACTTTTTATTAGGCTACTTTTTACTCGTCTGCGCAGGAGGGTGCCTATTGTTTTATTGACAAACCACTGGTCCTAAAGATTTGAAATTTGTAGGGTATGTTTTCAGAGATGTGTAGGCGTATCCTAAGAACGGAGTTTATGAAATTTATCCCCTAAGAGGGTTAAAAGAGGTTTTTACGTTTGTATGAAACACCGTGGTTCAGGGGTTAAAAACCTGAAACTTGGCAAACATATTCTTCAAGAAATAAGGGTAATTGTTTTTTTTTGTTTTTCAAGAATCTTCCCCTGGGTGGGTGAAAGGTGATATTGAACTACATATATATGGCAAAACATTATTACTTAGCATTAATACTTAAGTAAAATTTGCATAAATACTACGCATGGTATATATTGAACATGGGATAGTCATCTGAAAACCATCCCCTAAGGTTGAAAAGGGATGATTTAGTGCATTTAAAAACATTCATCATTAACTACCGAACTCCTTATTGAAGAACAGTAGAAGTGCCGATTTGGCGCGAGGCGTGAGTACAACACTAGCCCCTAGTGCATCACCGGCATCGATTTGAGTTTGTACGAGGGGCACACTAAAAGTTTCCGGAATCAATAATAAAAAAATACTATTAATGGTCAAAAATGAATTTATTGTTTCTCAAAATATACTCCCTTTGCGTCGATGCACTTTTCCATACGATTGAACCAATTTTAAAAACATTTGTGCCACTCCTCCGCGGTGACTTCAGATACATGTTTTTCATACTCTTCGACAGCCTCTTCTGGTGATGAAAACCGTTGATCGCAATTACGCCACGTTATTGATTTTTGTGAACAGAAAAAAGTCACACAGTGCCAAGTCAGGACTGTATGCTGGATGACTCATAAGCTTTACGTTTTTCGACTTCAAAAACTCATTTGTCTATCTGGCCGTTGGGAACTTGCATTGTCGTGGTGCAAGATGATACGGCGTTTAAAGTTATTTTCACGGAGTTTGTTAATAATTTCCGATAAACAAATGGTCATGTACCAGTCACTATTCACGGTACGACGATTTTCTAAAGCAACAGTAGCCACGTGTCTAGTTTCATTAAAAAACACATACACACGCACATGATCCACGCATATACTCACTTATACACTGGTGCATTCGCATACATGTAAACATGTGCGCTCTGACATCACATTTCTTTGATTGTTTTGTTATTTCGGTTTTCATGTACTAGACTGTAATATTTATAGCATATCACTCAGGAGTGAACTGTTTCCTAGGCCACAGCTTACGCTTTTCTGGGAAACAGGGACACAACTCATCTATGTAACTTTTATGGTCACAATAAATATACATATTTCTATTTCTAATTCCAGAAACTTTTAGTGAGAACTATGTATTTGACAAATAACCTTTGATGACAATCTATAACCGTAAATACCATTCAAATTGAACTTTAATAACAGTGTGGACCTTTGCACGATTTGTACATACAGGTAAACCGAAGTGACTGCAAAGTTATCTCTCTTATCGCTGTAGAACGGCTTTTGAAGCGCGCGGCTCAATTCATATTAAAAAGTCAATATTTATTTTATTCAATGAAATCTTAAAGATCATTTTGAATCGTCTTTTTATATAATTTTTATTTTAATATTAAGTGAAAGGTGGCGTAATATGGTAATATGGCGTAGTTATAATACAGGGTTTAGTCAAGGACCCTAACTCCTTTTCTCTTATTATCACGATTTAGGGATAGGGTCCCTAAATAACGCGTAGTGATACCACTTTTACGTCTACATTGTTAATTTTTTTTTTATTCAGGATAGATGAATTTCAGTCCCAAGCTTTTTATCTTATAAGTAATCCAAAATATTGATGTAAACTTTTTTATTAGTAAGTTTTTGTTTATTTCGGTTTTTAAATATGATAATTGAAATATTTTGAATTGTGCGTGGGAGTTTGTTAAAAAGCGTACATTTTGCCCTTTAAACGATTTACTAACTTTATAGAGCCTACAAGTAGCAACAGTGAGTCTATCTTTATTCCTATTTGTATAATATAAACTAGAGGTCGCGTAGTGCGCGAGCTGCTTGCAGCTCGCGTGTTTTTCTTTTTGTCGAAGAAGCAATCAAAGAAGACATCAAAGTGTTAAAAACTATTAAAGAGGATATCCATGTGTAAGAAGCAATCAAAGAGGATATCGAAGTGGAAAAAGCATTTAAAGAGGATATCGAAGTGCGAAAAGCATTTAAAAAGGCTGTTATGACAATAAAAAAAAACGATTCTACCAAAAATTTATATTATCATTTTGTAAAAGTTTACTTTGTCTATCTGTTTCCGTTTAGAAGATACGATTAAAGTTTTAAAAAAATATATAATTTTGTTGAGAGGATATCGAAGTGGAAAAAGCAATTAAAGATGATATGAAAGAAGAAAAAGCATTAAAAAAAATATCGAAGTGGAACAAGCAATCAAAGAGGATATCGAAGTGTGTTCAACCATTGAACATGAATGTTCATACATAAGTACGAACATTACCTTATTCATGTATGTACACACTTCAATTATTTATTCTTGAAAAACCTAGTTATGCGTTATTGAAATGCTCAGCATTGCAGAGTCAGCTCGACACTAATACAAAGGTTATAAACCCAATAAAAGATGCTGTGTTGGGTATGTACACCGACGACACACAAATATAAAATTGTATTAGTGTTCATAAGAAAAAATGTATATATAAACCAAAATATAAATCAAAATAAAATCACTTACCAACAAGTCGTCGAGTTTCACTCATCTCCAAGCTACCTAACTAAAAGACCCGGGGAACCCCTGGACCAGCAGCCCAAGAAGTGCCTAGCAGCCGCTAGAGGAGCCGCCCAGGCCCCAGCAACACATCATGCATACAGTCATGGTGTAAGTTCCACCATGACATGTCTACTGCACTCAGGGTTGGGTTCCAAGAAGGAACTCCTCAACGGTCAACAGCACAGATACGAAATGATGTGGACTCATTTTATTTTGGAATACATTATGTAACTTTGGTGACAATGCAACAATATGGTGCCATGGATGATGTCATGATGAAGACAGATGCTAGACAATGGAACTTCTGAATGGATTTTAGTGGGCTACTAGTGTTTGAGCTTATTTGAATCTGCTTGTGGTTCTGACTATGAATTTTAAAAAAGCTTATTTTGAAAGAGACATTTTTACCAAAGAAACTTATTAAAATGAAAATCAAATTAAGTATGTAACACAATTTTTAACGATATTTTTATAAGCAAACCAGCTATTGCCCGTGACTTTGTACGCGTTACACTACTAAATGTGTAGGAAACCTAGAAATAAAGCTAAACTCACTGTTGCTTTTGTTGACTTGGCACCCCATTTCGGCCCCATGGGAACTGATTTATAGGATAAAAAGTGTTATTCTGGGTCTAGAGCTAAACTTCAGCAAAGTTTGTGTCCAATCCGATAAGTAGTTTTGGTAGCAAAGACCAAAATCATTTTCGTGTAGAAACTTTGATACTCCATTTTTATACCATGGGAACTGATTTATAGGATAAAAAGTGTTATTCTGGGTCTAGAGCTAAACTTCAGCAAAGTTTGTGTCCAATCCGATAAGTAGTTTTGGTAGCAAAGACCAAAATCATTTTCGTGTAGAAACTTTGATACTCCATTTTTATACCATGGGAACTGATTTATAGGATAAAAAGTGTTATTCTGGGTCTAGAGCTAAACTTCAGCAAATTTTGTGTCCAATCCGATAAGTAGTTTTGGTAGCAAAGACTAAAATCATTTTCGTGTAGAAACTTTGATACTCCATTTTTATACCATGGGAACTGATTTATAGGATAAAAAGTGTTATTCTGGGTCTAGAGCTAAACTTCAGCAAAGTTTGTGTCCAATCCGATAAGTAGTTTTGGTAGCAAAGACCAAAATCATTTTCGTGTAGAAACTTTGATACTCCATTTTTATACCCTGGGAACTGATTTATAGGATAAAAAGTGTTATTCTGGGTCTAGAGCTAAACTTCAGCAAAGTTTGTGTCCAATCCGATAAGCAGTTTTGGTAGCAAAGACCAAAATCATTTTCGTGTAGAAACTTTGATACTCCATTTTTATACCATGGGAACTGATTTATAAGATAAATGGTAGCCTATGTGGTACCAAATTTCATTGAAATTGGTTCAGCCATTACGGCGTGATTGAGTAACAAACAAACAAACATCCAAACTTTCGCATTTATAATATTAGTCTGATGTGATTTGTACTAAAAATGGAATATTTACCATGATTTGAAAGTTCTTTTGGTTGGTGGAAGTGGACTTATTTCGAATACCATGTATTACGGTTAAATGTTTGTTTTGTCGGGTGTGCGACTTGTGCGAGTAGTGTCTGACCGTGACGTATGTCTGCAGCGTGAGCGGGATGACGGCACCAGCGGCGGGACGGAGTGGCCGCTGCGCGCGCGTCATCACCACCAGCAGCGCACGCCGGAACCGAGGCCTCAGCGCCGTCCACTGCATGCAGTACAGCGACTGCACCACGCCGTCGCTCTGCAACACACGTGAACGAACGCTTCGCGGTACTGCGCGTATCCAATGCGCGACGCTGCTGCAGCGACTACGGGTCGGAAAGGTACCTCGACTGCGACCTCGTTCCCGTAGTAGCAGTACAGCAGCAGCTCCGTGAGGATGCAGATGATGAACAGCGTCGTCGACGCGAACTCGATGCTCAACACGTTCAGCTGCGGATAGAGACGCATCCCAAATCAGATACGTTTATTGTTTTAACTGTTGTACGATGGGATCATAATAAAATACGTACAAGTTAACACCGTTTAATAAATGTGATCTATATAACAGTTCTTCTCTTCAGACGGTCCCTCGTTGCTGAGAGTCGCGACTCCTTCCCATCAACTTGTGGATCTCCATTTGGAGCGGTCGGTGGCTTGATTTAGTGCTTTGGTCACCGGAGAGTTGCTCCGAGATATGGTTAGAACAACGCTTGGGGCTGCGTCCTATAGGTCTTTTGTCTTCTACTTTTCCTGCCACGATACTCATCTCGATAATATAGGTATTTATGTGTGCAATGTGGTCAAGTTTTTTAAAATACTGTGCAGGCAAGTAGAAGAGAGACGCTGTTGATGTTGGAGCTTCAGTTGTTGAAGTATAGACGTTAGTCCATGGGATTCTCAGTAACCGTCGCCAGCACCATATTTTAAAAGCGTCTATTCTCTTTATGTTTCTTCTCTTTAATATAACAGTAGGGAGGATAAAAAAGAAATTAGGTATAAAACTATTTCAGCCTAGTTTGAAACCTTTCATTTACAACTTTGGAATTGGAGGTATTCTACTAACTTACTTACGTGTGGGTAACTATCCGTTACACTGCACACTATTATAAGTTTTTCACTATGAGTTTTTAATTAGTTGAACGCGTAGTTAAGAGCTATAACACAGACACCGATTAATTAATAGATTATTATAGATTACTAACGACCGGCCCGCGGCTTCGCACGCTTGAAATTTCCCCTTCCCGTGGGATCTTCGGGATAAAACTGTAAAATCACTCTTGTCAAAGTGACGCGACACTTCATGTAAATGACTTCACGTCAATGACCGACAGTTGAATTAAAATCAGTCGACCCGTTTCCGAGCAGTGCGACCACTAAAACTGTGACACGAAATTTTTAATATAGGATATTATTAGATTTAAGTTTATTAATTAGTTACATAAAATAATAAACCTAGTTATCAGATGTTTGGCGTTTGCGACCAGCGTTCAGTTTTGCACTGTTAGAAATTATCGAGATCGCGTAAAAGATATTTTTTGGGTGTGGGTAGTCAGATTGACAACACATAAACCGCAAATTAATTTCCCAAAGAAAAATTCCAAAACGCTCGCGAGTCACTTTTATTAGTGGAACCAAGACAAAATGGAGCAACTAGTCAAGAATAATTACTCTGGCTATAGTAGTTAGTAGTTAGACGTACGCTAACGATCTTGTAGGCGGCCATGCAGAGGATCCAGCCGCCGACGCCGAACTGCACGAGCAAAGCCGCGCCGAACAGCTGCTGCAGCAGCGCGCAGCTCCTGCACACAACGCACTCGTTACCGGATCATGTTCCCGCACACCAGCGCATTAGCCTGCTATCCGTGACTAGAGTCATTGCGCGGTAGACCGCGCGATGATATATCAATTCATATTTTAAAGGATTTATTACAAGGTCTTACTCGATTATTTTCTTGTAGTGGACGAGGCAGTCCACGAAATGTTCATACAGGACCTCTTCAAAGTCTCGGTCGGACAGTGTCGATGCCGATATAGCCCGCTCCGGTAAGCTTTCAAAATTGTTGCTGAAATATATCAACGTCATATTCATTGCAGCAGCGCGTAGAGACAATGAATAGAAAGCGTCACTCACCGCACGATGGTGAGCTGAGTCTTACACTGGTAGAAGATGGTCGCTAGGAAGGCATCCATCGTAGTGTTGCCGACCGCCACCAAGTTCGTCGTGTAGAACGAGTACGATAGCACCGCCACGAATCTGCGAAGAAGATTGCTCACATCGATACTTCAACAGTGGCCACTGTCAGGTGTGACATTACCAACCCGGCCATATTGGAGAGAGTAAGTATGTGCGTGCTCAATGGATTGGCGCTGGCGACCGCGACTTTTCGAGGTGCCCCGAGGCAGAACCAACTTGCTCAATCGCTCATCACACAATCTAGTTGCGGAGAATATGATGTGTTCCATGTGTATCCGAATGAATTCGCAAAGGCCACATTGTTTATTGTAAATTGTAAATAAAGTGTAGTAAATTAATAAATTGTAATTGGAGTAGAATAAGTTAGTTAAGTTCGAAATTAAGTGAACGACTTTATTGTATTAGGCATGTAAAAATATAAAAAGTGTAAGTGAAAATATATACTAAACAACAAGTGGCAGGTCGGCCAATAAGACCGGAGACTGCAGGCAAACAGTAAATCAGCGGGGCCCCTAAGAGACCGGTAGTTACGCGAGCGGATGGTCGTAGCGGAAACCGGTCCAAAAGGGCAGCTCTACAGGCAGCCCGCGCAGTCGGTACGCCACCGCTAAGGCGCTCCATAGCACGCACGTGGCCACCGCGCACGCCACGAATCCGCGCAGCAGCCGCGCTGCACCACGCGCCGCCTCCTCCCGCGCCCGCGCCGCGCCCCCATACACCAAGTTGAACAGCGGCTCTGCAACCAACGCGAGAAGTCGAAAGCGCTCTCTAGCACTCGCCCCCGATCGCCACTCACGCTACTCACCGTCCAGGCTAGCGATGAGCGCGTCGACACCCTCAGCGCGTACATAGAACACGAGTTGCTTAGCGACGCACGTCACGTGGCACAGCAGCACAAACAGCACGCGCGACAGCTTGTCCATATCGTCCATCTCCTGCAACTCACTGTAGTGTATACTGATTTTTGCAAGGCTTTCGATAAAATGGACCATGAGCTATTTTTGAAAAAGCTAGCCTTCAATGGCATCTGCGGTAACTTGCAGAGATGGTTCTCCTCTTACGTAAGAAATAGAACGCAACGCGTTGCTAACAATGGTTTCAACTCTAACATCATTAAAGTCACTTCTGGAGTGGCTCAGGGATCGATAATGGGTCCATTGCTTTTTGTACTTTTTGTTAACGACATTAGTAATTGTTTTAAACATTCTCATTTTCTTTTCAGACGATCTTAAGGTTTACCGTGAAATCACTTCTGTTGATGATTGTTACAAATTGCAACATGATCTAGATCGCCTCACTAGCTATTGCAAAGTAAAGAAACTGCATCTTAGTCTGACTAAATGCAAGTCCATCACCTTCACAAAGAAAACCAATCCCAAAAATTTTACTTATTCTCTGTGCGGAACCCCGCTGGCAAAAGTATTTATGATAAAAGATCTAGGAATTCTGATAACTACATTTTGATGTTCGTATAAATCACATAGTCAATAAAGCATATAAGATGTACCTATGTAATCGTAATACGAACTAGTGTTCCGTTGAGGGACCTGGCTCATATCTATTACTATATTACTATTACTATTTATTATATTATATAAAACTGCATTACCACTGACTGACTCACTGACATGTTTGTTCTCCCAGATGCCACCTCGTAGGGTCAAAATGTTTGGTGGGATCGTATAGAGGGAGTTCCGGTGAGTTGGGAAAAAATCCCAAAGTCCCCCTTTTGTCCCCCATTCGCTCCCATCCACCTCGTATCTCGGAAAGTATACGTCTTACAGCGTTGGTGCAAAAACTAATGTTGCAGAGGACATGTTTTTATATCCGGGTCCATGAAAAAAAAATTGACTTTCATACAAAAAAAAATTGGTCCCATACAAAATATTTCTGTAATTACTACCACGCAAAAGAAAGTCTTAAAATCAGTAGCTAAAAGCTTATATTCCAATAACTTGAGTGTCTCATTTACGACGATTTGTCTCCAATCATCAGGAACGTGCAGATCACACCGCTCACCCCCCCGCATCCACCCGGGTAAAAGAGACAGTTGCATTTTTTTCTATATTCGCACCTGTGCGTGCCGTCCGATATAGTTAGTGCAATCCACGCCCCCGCGGGAGTTTGCTCTGAGCGTCAGTCGCGAACCGTCAGCGGTTCGATGCACACGAGTAGTACATCTTATGTTGCGAAAATCCAGAATCGTCACGAAAGTTGCTCTACTTTATATTTTTTTAAATGTCGAGAAAATCTCAGCGTGTTGTACTTAAAAGCCTGGTATGTAAATGATTGTTCAGAAGTTTGTAGTTACTAAAACACATGAAATAAGCAATGAGATTAATTTTGAAAATCGCAAATTTTACTAAAAGAAGTCTTCATTTCATCTTTATTTAATGTTTTTTTTTTTATTTTAGGCAAGAGAAATTATTTCTAAAGTTTATGATTTTATGAAAAAAGAAGCAAGTAAAAATTATGCAGAAAAACTCACTGATGTGCGATGGAGAACCTCGCATGCTGTTGGAGTATCTGAAAGCACAGTGACAAGAATTCTACGCGAAAAAAAGGAATATACAAATACAATGAATCAAACTACATTACCTGCTATTGAATCGAATATAACTGGAGACGGATGCGATAGTTCCTATAGTCTCAAGTGCGGAGCGTACAACAGAGCCGGCTACGGAAGACCCAATCGAAAACATTTGGGGTATTGTAAAAAACGACGTTGCTAGCCGCAATATCAATCAAAATTTTAAATGAAGCATTTGATCGAGTAAATAAAGATGTCTGGTTCAATACTTGTCAGCACGTGGAAAAAATAGAAGACGAATACATGAGACACTGTGATCTTGATTTTAGTTTTATTATAAATGTCGGTGATATACATCAGACTCTGAATCAGATATTTCTGAAAAGAGTGATTGACGATTTTCATTTCTCAATAAAGTTCAATAAAACTTTTTCACGTATTTCATTTATGTCTACAATTACCCCCTATTATAAAAAATGGTAATATTATCGTATATTAACTAATAATCACATAAAATATCCACAACTAAAAATTAAAAAAAACATAACGGTTTGCTTGCAGTCGGGTAAAAAAATAATATTGAAGTAGAGCATCTTTCACTTTGACCATGACGCGCTCTCCTGATTAGTCTATTCATTGTAGTGTGCGTGTGCACTCATAGGTAATTAGTGTGTATCGACAACACTCAAACATTGACGGAAGCTTGCACACATATACTATAAACGGTTAGGAGGAATAGTGGGGCGCGTCTTCGTGGATTGCACCATCATGAGTGTTTTATATAAAGCTCGATTACCACTGACTGACTGACTCACTGACATTATTGTTCTCCCAGATGCCCCCTCGTAGGGTCAAAATGTTTGGTGGAATCGTATAGTGGGAGTTCCGGTGAGTTGGGAATAAATCCTAAAGCCCCCTTTTGTCCCCCATTCGCTCCCATCGACCTCGTATCTCGGAAAGTATAGGTCTTAGAGCGTTGGTGCAAAAACTAATGTTGCTGAGGACATGTTTTTATATCCGGATCCATGAAAAAAAATTGTCTTTCATACAAAAAAAATTGTCCCATACAAAACATTTCTGTATGAATACCGTAAACCGTATATTTCGTTTGCCGTTATTTTTATACTGTTTTTGTAGGGAGCCCACGACTTGTGTGTACTATAAAATTACTGTAAATTTGCTTGATTCTATACAATGGTGGTGGAAGGGCATGAGACAACTTTCATAGTTAAATTTGCAAAGTTCATCATCATCATTTTGGAACATCCAATTTTTTTTTTGCTTCCTTATATAGTGGTGGAGGGGCATGAGACAACTTTCATAGTTAAAATTGCGTCATCCTCTTTGAATACTTCTACTACTTCGGTATCCTCTTTGATTCCTTAGTCAACTTCAATTTCCTCTTTGATTGTTTTTGCTACTTCGATATCCTATTTGATTGCTTCTTCCACTTCAATATCCTCTTTGATTGCTCCTTCCACTTCGATATCATCTTCAATTTCCTTTTGATTGCTTCTTGCACTGCATTATTCTCTTTGATTGCGTCTTCATCTTCAATATCGTCTTTGATAGCATTTTCACTTCGATATCCTCTTTGATTGCTTCTTCCACTTCGATATCGTCTTTGATTGCTTTTTTTACTTCGTCATCCTCTTAGAATGCTTCTACCATTTTGTTATCCTCTTTGATTGCTTACTCAACTTTAAATTCCTTAGTCAACTTCAATTTCCTCTTTGATTGTTTCTGCTACTTCGATATCCTATTTGATTGCTTCTTTTACTTCAATATCCTCTTTGATTGCTTCTTCCACTTCGATATCATCTTTGATTGCGGCTTCCTTGGATTGCTTCTTCCATTTCGATATCGTCTTTGACTGCTTCTTACACATGGATATCCTCTTTGATGGCTTTTAACAGCTCGATATCCTCTTTAATTACTTCTTCGACTAAAAGAAAAACACGCGAGCTGCGAGCAGCTCGCGTACAACGCAACCTCTAGTATATATATACAACTGCATTACCACTCACTGACTGACTCACTGACATGTTTGTTCTCCCAGATGCCCCCTCGTAGGGTCAACATGTTTGGTGGGATCGTATAGAGGGAGTTTCTGTGAGTTGGGAATAAATCCCAAAGTCCCCCTTTTGTCCCTCATTCGCTCCCATCCACCTCGTATCTCGGAAAGTTTAGGTCTTACAGCGTTGGTGCAATAACTAATGTTGCTGAGGACATTTTTATATCCATGAAAAAAAAATTATCTTTCATACAAAAAAAAATTTGTCCCGTACAAAATATTTCTGTATGAATACCGTAAACCGTATATTTCGTTTACCGTAATTTTCATACTGTTTTTGTAGGGAGCCCATGGCTTGTGTGTATCATAAAATTACTGAAAATTTGGTTGATTCTATATAATGGTGGTGGAGGGGCATGAGATAACTTTAATAGTTAAATTTGCAAGGTTCATCATCATCATTTTGGAGCATCCAATTTTTTTTTTTTGTTATGCAGTGTTCAACATGTTCATTTTGGAACTACCACATTTTTTTTAATTATGCCTCATCCACAATGATCATTTTGGAACGTTAATTTTTTTTTTATTATGCCACATCCTTTGTGATCATTTTAGAAAATATTTTTTTTTTAATTATGCCTCATCCACAATGATCATTTTGGAACATCAATTTTTTTTTATTATGCAACATCCTATGTTATCATTTTGGATTTTTTTTTTAATTATGCCTCATCCACAATGATCATTTTGGAACGTCAATTTTTTTTTTATTATGCAACATCCACTGTGATCATTTTGGAACATCAATTTTTTTTTTGTTATGCAATGTTCAACATGGTCATTTTGGAACATCCACATTTTTTTAATTATGCCTCATCTACAATGATTATTTTGGAAAGTCAATTTTTTTTTAATATGCAACATCCACTGTGATCATTTTGGAACGTAATTTTTTTTTATGATGTAACATCCACTGTGATCATTTTGGAACATCATTTTATTTTAATAATGCCTCATCCACTATGATAATTTTGGAACGTCGAAATACTTTTTAATTGCTTCTTCTACTTGGATATCTTTTTTAATTGCTTCTTCCACTTCGATATCCTCTTTGAATGTTTCTTACACTTTGATATCTTCTCAACAATATTATGATTTTTCTTAAAAACTTTAATCGCTTGTATCGTCTTAACGAAAATAAATAGGCATAGTAAACTTTTACAAAATAGTAGTACAAATTTTGGGTAAAATCGTTTTTTCATTGTCATGACAGTCTTTTTACATGCTTCTCTCACTTCGATATCCTCTTTGATGGCTTCTTCCACTTCGATATACTTTTTAATTGCTTCTTCTACTTGGATATCTTTTTTGATTGCTTCTTGGACTTCGATATCCTCTCATCAAAATTATGATTTTTCTTAAAAAATTTTTAATCGTTCGTATCTTTTAAACGGTAAGACATAGACATAACAAACTTTTATAAAATGGTAGCACAAATTTTTGGTGGAATCGTTATTTTACGGTCATCATTGCCCTTGACATCATTTTAAATTCTTCTCTGACTTCCTTTTCGTCTTCGAATGTTTCTTCCACTTTGATATCCTCTTTAATTGCTTCTATAACTTCGAAATCCTCTTTGATGGCATTTTTACTTCAATATACTTTTGAATTGCTTTTTCTAATTTTATATTTTCTTCAATTACTTCTTTTACTTCAATATCCACTCTACAAAATTATGGGTTTTAATACAAATTTTAAATGGCTCGTATCTTCTAAACAGGAAGAGTTACCCCTAGCAAACTTTTACAAAATATTTGTACTAATTTGTGGTGAAATAGTTTTTTTAATACCATCATTGCCCTTGACATCCTTTTTGAATGCTTCTCTCACTTCGTCTTCTTCTTTGAATGCTTCTTTCACCTCGATATCCTCTATTTTGGCTTCTTCCATCTCGATATCTTCTTTGATTGCTTCTTCCACTTTGATATCGTCTTTGATTGCTTCTTTAACTACGATAAAAGAATTTCAAAATTTTAATTCCTGCTGAAATTGCTGGAGCACTGAAAATGGCGGGTGTCCGTTTTCAACCACTTCCTCATACTTCTGAATTCCTGGTACATACTTTTAAAATATAAACCCACACGTACTTTTACTATTATTTTTTTAGAAGTACCAGGCACTCATAACCGCACAGGAAGTTATTCAAAAAAGAATTTCAAAACTTTTATTCCTGCTGACATTGCTGGAGCACTGAAAATGGCGGGTCTCCGTTTTCAACCACTTCCTCATACTTCTGAATTCCTGGTACATACTTTTAAAATATAAACCCAACGTACTTTTACTATTATTTTTTTAGAAGTACCAGGCACTCATAAACGCACAGAAGGTTATTGAAACAAGTATTTCAAAATTTTAATTCCTGCTGACATTGCTGGAACACTGAAAATGGCGGGTCTCCGTTTTCAACCACTTCATCATACTTCTGTATTCCTGGTACATACTTTTAAAATATAAACCCACACGTACTTTTACTTTTATTTTTTTAGAAGTACCAGGCACTCATAACCGCACAGGAGGTTATTGAAAAAAGTATTTCAAAATTTTAATTCCTGCTGAAACTGCAGGAGCACTGAAAATGGCGGGTGTCCGTTTTCAACCACTTCCTCATACTTCTGAATTCCTGGTACATACTTTTAAAATATAAACCCACACGTACTTTAACCTTTATTTTTTTAGAAGTACCAGGGACTCATAACCGCACAGGAGGTTATTCAAAAAAGTATTTCAAAACTTTAATTCCTGCTGACATTGCTGGAGCACTGAAAATGGCGGGTCTCCGTTTTCAACCACTTCCTCATACTTCTAAATTCCTGGTACATACTTTTAATATAAAAAACCCACACGTACTTTTACTTTTATTTTTTTAGAAGTACCAGGCACTCATAACCGCACAGGAGGTTATTGAAAAAATAATTCAAAATTTGAATTCCTGCTGAAATTGCTGGAGCACTGAAAATCGCGGGTCTCCGTTTTCAACCACTTCCTCATACTTCTGAATTCCTGGTACATACTTTTAAAATATAAACCAACACGTACTTACCTTTATTTTTTTAGAAGTACCAGGCACTCATAACCGCACAGGAGGTTATTGAAAAAAGTATTTCAAAATTTTAATTCCTGCTGAAACTGCAGGAGCACTGAAAATGGCGGGTGTCCGTTTTCAACCACTTCCTCATACTTCTGAATTCCTGGTACATACTTTTAAAAAATAAACCCACACGTACTTTTACCTTTATTTTTTAGAATTACCAGGCACTCATAACCGCACAGGAGGTTATTGAAAAAAGTAATTCAAAATTTGAATTCCTGCTGAAATTGCTGGAGCACTGAAAATCGCGGGTCTCCGTTTTCAACCACTTCCTCATACTTCTGAATTCCTGGTACATACTTTTAAAATATAAACCCACACGTACTTTTACTTTTATTTTTTTAGAAGTACCAGGCACTCATAACCGCACAGGAGGTTATTCAAAAAAGTATTTCAAAACCTTAATTCCTGCTGACATTGCTGAAGCACTGAAAATGGCGGGTCTCCGTTTTCAACCACTTCCTCATACTTCTTAATTCCTGGTACATACTTTAAAAATATAAACCCAAACGTACTTTTACTATTATTTTTTTAGAAGTACCAGGCACTCATAACCGCACAGGAGGTTATTCAAAAAAGACTTTAAAAACTTTTATTCCTGCTGACATTGCTGGAGCACTGAAAATAGCGGGTCTCCGTTTTCAACCACTTCTTCATACTTCTGAATTCCTGGTACATACTTTTAAAATATAAACCCACACGTACTTTTACTTTTATTTTTTTAGAAGTACCAGGCACTAATAACCGCACAGGAGGTTGTTCAAAAAAGTATTTCAAAACTTTAATTCCTGCTGACATTGCTGGAGCACTGAAAATGGCGGGTCTCCGTTTTCAACCACTTCCTCATACTTTTGAATTCCTGGTACATACTTTTAAAATATAAATCCACACGTACTTTTTTTATTTTTTTAGATGTACCAGGCACTCAAAACCGCACAGGAGGTTATTGAAACAAGTATTTCAAAATTTTAATTCCTGCTGAAATTGCTGGAGCATTGAAAATGGCGGGTCTCCGTTTTCAACCACTTCCTCATACTTCTGAATTCCTGGTATATACTTTTAAAATATAAACCCATACGTACTTTTACTTTTATTTTTTTAGAAGAACCAGGCACTCATAACCGCACAGGAGGTTATTGGAACAAGTATTTCAAAATTTTAATTCCTGCTGAAATTGCTGGAGCATTGAAAATGGCGGGTCTCCGTTTTCAACCACTTCCTCATACTTCTGAATTCCGGGTACGTACTTTTAAAATATAAACCCACACGCACTTTTACCTTTATTTTTTTAGAAGTACCAGGCACTCATAACCGCACAGGAGGTTATTCAAAAAAGTATTTCAAAACTTTAATTCCTGCTGACATTGCTGGAGCACTGAAAATGGCGGGTCTCCGTTTTCAACCACTTCCTCATACTTCTAAATTCCTGGTACATACTTTTAATATAAAAAACCCACACGTACTTTTACTTTTATTTTTTTAGAAGTACCAGGCACTCATAACCGCACAGGAGGTTATTCAAAAAAGTATTTCAAAACTTTAATTCCTGCTGACATTGCTGGAGCACTGAAAATGGCGGGTCTCCGTTTTCAACCACTTCCTCATACTTCTGAATTCCTGGTACATACTTTTAAATTATAAACCCACACGTACATTTACTTTTATTTTTTTAGAAGTACCAGGCACTCATAACCGCACAGGAGGTTATTCAAAAAAGTATTTCAAAACTTTAATTCCTACTGACATTGCTGAAGCACTGAAAATGGCGGGTCTCCGTTTTCAACCACTTCCTCATACTTCTGAATTCCTGGTACATACTTTTAAAATATAAACCCACACGTACTTTTACTTTTATTTTTTTAGCAGTACCAGGCACTCATAACCGCACAGGAGGTTATTCAAAAAAGTATTTCAAAACTTTTATTCCTGCTGACATTGCTGGAGCACTGAAAATGGCGGGTCTCCATTTTCAACCATGTCCTCATACTTCTGAATTCCTGGTACATACTTTTAAAATATAAACCCACACGTACTTTTACCTTTATTTTTTTAGAAGTACCAGGCACTCATAACCGCACAGGAGGTTATTCAAAAAAGTATTTCAAACCTTTAATTCCTGCTGACATTGCTGGAGCACTAAAAATGGCGGGTCTCCGTTTTCAACCACTGCCTCATACTTCTGAATTCCTGGTACATACTTTTAAAATATAAACCCACACGTACTTTTACCTTTATTTTTTTAGAAGTACCAGGCACTCATAACCGCACAGGAGGTTATTCAAAAAAGTATTTCAAAACTTTAATTCCTGCTGACATTGCTGGAGCACTAAAAATGGCGGGTCTCCGTTTTCAACCACTGCCTCATACTTCTGAATTCCTGGTACATACTTTTAAAATATAAACCCACACGTACTTTTACTATTATTTTTTTAGAAGTACCAGGCACTCATAACCGCACAGGAGGTTATTCAAAAAAGAATTTCAAAACTTTTATTCCTGCTGACATTGCTGGAGCACTGAAAATGGCGGGTCTCCGTTTTCAACCACTTCCTCATACTTCTGAATTCCTGGTACATACTTTTAAAATATAAACCCAACGTACTTTTACTTTTACTTTGTTAGAAGTACCAGGCACTCATAACCGCACAGGAGGTTATTCAAAAAAGTATTTCAAAACTTTAATTCCTACTGACATTGCTGGAGCACTGAAAATGGCGGGTGTCCGTTTTCAACCACTTCCTCATACTTCTGAATTCCTGGTACATACTATTAAAATATAAACCCACACGCACTTTTACTTTTATTTTTTTAGAAGTACCAGGCACTCATAAACGCACAGGAGGTTATTCAAAAAAGTATTTCAAAACTTTTATTCCTGCTGACATTGCTGGAGCACTGAAAATGGCGGGTCTCCGTTTTATAACACTTCATCATACTTTTGAATTCCTGGTACATACTTTTAAAATATAAACCCACACGTACTTTTATTTTTTTAGAAGTACCAGGCACTCATAAACGCACAGAAGGTTATTGAAACAAGTATTTCAAAATTTTAATTCCTGCTGACATTGCTGGAACACTGAAAATGGCGGGTCTCCGTTTTCAACCACTTCATCATACTTCTGTATTCCTGGTACATACTTTAAAAATATAAACCCAAACGTACTTTTACTTTTATTTTTTTAGAAGTACCAGGCACTCATAACCGCACAGGAGGTTATTCAAAAAAGACTTTAAAAACTTTTATTCCTGCTGACATTGCTGGAGCACTGAAAATAGCGGGTCTCCGTTTTCAACCACTTCTTCATACTTCTGAATTCCTGGTACATACTTTTAAAATATAAACCCACACGTACTTTTACTTTTATTTTTTTAGAAGTACCAGGCACTCATAACCGCACAGGAGGTTATTCAAAAAAGTATTTCAAAACTTTAATTCCTGCTGACATTGCTGGAGCACTGAAAATGGCGGGTCTCCGTTTTCAACCACTTCCTCATACTTCTAAATTCCTGGTACATACTTTTAATATAAAAAACCCACACGTACTTTTACTTTTATTTTTTTAGAAGTACCAGGCACTCATAACCGCACAGGAGGTTATTGAAAAAAGTAATTCAAAATTTGAATTCCTGCTGAAATTGCTGGAGCACTGAAAATCGCGGGTCTCCGTTTTCAACCACTTCCTCATACTTCTGAATTCCTGGTACATACTTTTAAAATATAAACACACACATACTTACTTTTATTTTTTTAGAAGTACCAGGCACTCATAACCGCACAGGAGGTTATTGAAAAAAGTATTTCAAAATTTTAATTCCTGCTGAAACTGTAGGAGCACTGAAAATGGCGGGTGTCCGTTTTCAACCACTTCCTCATACTTCTGAATTCCTGGTACATACTTTTAAAATATAAACCCACACGTACTTTTACCTTTATTTTTTTAGAATTACCAGGCACTCATAACCGCACAGGAGGTTATTGAAAAAAGTAATTCAAAATTTGAATTCCTGCTGAAATTGCTGGAGCACTGAAAATCGCGGGTCTCCGTTTTCAACCACTTCCTCATACTTCTGAATTCCTGGTACATACTTTTAAAATATAAACCCACACGTACTTTTACTTTTATTTTTTTAGAAGTACCAGGCACTCATAACCGCACAGGAGGTTATTCAAAAAAGAATTTCAAAACTTTTATTCCTGCTGACATTGCTGGAGCACTGAAAATAGCGGGTCTCCGTTTTCAACCACTTCCTCATACTTCTGAATTCCTGGTACATACTTTTAAAATATAAACCCACACGTACTTTTACTTTTATTTTTTTAGAAGTACCAGGCACTCATAACCGCACAGGAGGTTGTTCAAAAAAGTATTTCAAAACTTTAATTCCTGCTGACATTGCTGGAGCACTGAAAATGGCGGGTCTCCGTTTTCAACCACTTCCTCATACTTTTGAATTCCTGGTACATACTTTTAAAATATAAACCCACACGTACTTTTTTTATTTTTTTAGATGTACCAGGCACTCAAAACCGCACAGGAGGTTATTGAAACAAGTATTTCAAAACTTTAATTCCTGCTGAAATTGCTGGAGCATTGAAAATGGCGGGTCTCCGTTTTCAACCACTTCCTCATACTTCTGAATTCCTGGTATATACTTTTAAAATATAAACCCATACGTACTTTTACTTTTATTTTTTTAGAAGAACCAGGCACTCATAACCGCACAGGAGGTTATTGGAACAAGTATTTCAAAATTTTAATTCCTGCTGAAATTGCTGGAGCATTGAAAATGGCGGGTCTCCGTTTTCAACCACTCCCTCATACTTCTGAATTCCGGGTACGTACTTTTAAAATATAAACCCACACGTACTTTTACCTTTATTTTTTTAGAAGTACCAGGCACTCATAACCGCACAGGAGGTTATTCAAAAAAGTATTTCAAAACTTTAATTCCTGCTGACATTGCTGGAGCACTGAAAATGGCGGGTCTCCGTTTTCAACCACTTCCTCATACTTCTAAATTCCTGGTACATACTTTTAATATAAAAAACCCACACGTACTTTTACTTTTATTTTTTTAGAAGTACCAGGCACTCATAACCGCACAGGAGGTTATTCAAAAAAGTATTTCAAAACTTTAATTCCTACTGACATTGCTGAAGCACTGAAAATGGCGGGTCTCCGTTTTCAACCACTTCCTCATACTTCTGAATTCCTGGTACATACTTTTAAAATATAAACCCACACGTACTTTTACTTTTATTTTTTTAGCAGTACCAGGCACTCATAACCGCACAGGAGGTTATTCAAAAAAGTATTTCAAAACTTTTATTCCTGCTGACATTGCTGGAGCACTGAAAATGGCGGGTCTCCGTTTTCAACCACGTCCTCATACTTCTGAATTCCTGGTACATACTTTTAAAATATAAACCCACACGTACTTTTACCTTTATTTTTTTAGAAGTACCAGGCACTAATAACCGCACAGGAGGTTATTCAAAAAAGTATTTCAAACCTTTAATTCCTGCTGACATTGCTGGAGCACTAAAAATGGCGGGTCTCCGTTTTCAACCACTGCCTCATACTTCTGAATTCCTGGTACATACTTTTAAAATATAAACTCACACGTACTTTTACCTTTATTTTTTTAGAAGTACCAGGCACTCATAACCGCACAGGAGGTTATTCAAAAAAGTATTTCAAACCTTTAATTCCTGCTGACATTGCTGGAGCACTAAAAATGGCGGGTCTCCGTTTTCAACCACTGCCTCATACTTCTGAATTCCTGGTACATACTTTTAAAATATAAACCCACACGTACTTTTACTATTATTTTTTTAGAAGTACCAGGCACTCATAACCGCACAGGAAGTTATTCAAAAAAGAATTTCAAAACTTTTATTCCTGCTGACATTGCTGGAGCACTGAAAATGGCGGGTCTCCGTTTTCAACCACTTCCTCATACTTCTGAATTCCTGGTACATACTTTTAAAATATAAACCCAACGTACTTTTACTTTTACTTTGTTACAAGTACCAGGCACTCATAACCGCACAGGAGGTTATTCAAAAAAGTATTTCAAAACTTTAATTCCTACTGACATTGCTGGAGCACTGAAAATGGCGGGTGTCCGTTTTCAACCACTTCCTCATACTTATGAATTCCTGGTACATACTTTTAAAATATAAACCCAACGTACTTTTACTTTTACTTTGTTAGAAGTACCAGGCACTCATAACCGCACAGGAGGTTATTCAAAAATGTATTTCAAAACTTTAATTCCTACTGACATTGCTGGAGCACTGAAAATGGCGGGTCTCCGTTTTCAACCACTTCCTCATACTTCTGAATTCCTGGTACATACTTTTAAAATATAAACCCACACGTACTTTTACTTTTATTTTTTTAGCAGTACCAGGCACTCATAACCGCACAGGAGGTTATTCAAAAAAGTATTTCAAAACTTTTATTCCTGCTGACATTGCTGGAGCACTGAAAATGGCGGGTCTCCGTTTTCAACCACGTCCTCATACTTCTGAATTCCTGGTACATACTTTTAAAATATAAACCCACACGTACTTTTACCTTTATTTTTTTAGAAGTACCAGGCACTCATAACCGCACAGGAGGTTATTCAAAAAAGTATTTCAAACCTTTAATTCCTGCTGACATTGCTGGAGCACTAAAAATGGCGGGTCTCCGTTTTCAACCACTGCCTCATACTTCTGAATTCCTGGTACATACTTTTAAAATATAAACTCACACGTACTTTTACCTTTATTTTTTTAGAAGTACCAGGCACTCATAACCGCACAGGAGGTTATTCAAAAAAGTATTTCAAAACTTTAATTCCTGCTGACATTGCTGGAGCACTAAAAATGGCGGGTCTCCGTTTTCAACCACTGCCTCATACTTCTGAATTCCTGGTACATACTTTTAAAATATAAACCCACACGTACTTTTACTATTATTTTTTTAGAAGTACCAGGCACTCATAACCGCACAGGAAGTTATTCAAAAAAGAATTTCAAAACTTTTATTCCTGCTGACATTGCTGGATCACTGAAAATGGCGGGTCTCCGTTTTCAACCACTTCCTCATACTTCTGAATTCCTGGTACATACTTTTAAAATATAAACCCAACGTACTTTTACTTTTACTTTGTTAGAAGTACCAGGCACTCATAACCGCACAGGAGGTTATTCAAAAAAGTATTTCAAAACTTTAATTCCTACTGACATTGCTGGAGCACTGAAAATGGCGGGTGTCCGTTTTCAACCACTTCCTCATACTTATGAATTCCTGGTACATACTTTTAAAATATAAACCCAACGTACTTTTACTTTTACTTTGTTAGAAGTACCAGGCACTCATAACCGCACAGGAGGTTATTCAAAAATGTATTTCAAAACTTTAATTCCTACTGACATTGCTGGAGCACTGAAAATGGCGGGTCTCCGTTTTCAACCACTTCCTCATACTTCTGAATTCCTGGTACATACTTTTAAAATATAAACCCACACGTACTTTTACTTTTATTTTTTTAGCAGTACCAGGCACTCATAACCGCACAGGAGGTTATTCAAAAAAGAATTTCAAAACTTTTATTCCTGCTGACATTGCTGGAGCACTGAAAATAGCGGGTCTCCGTTTTCAACCACTTCCTCATACTTCTGAATTCCTGGTACATACTTTTAAAATATAAACCCACACGTACTTTTACTTTTATTTTTTTAGAAGTACCAGGCACTCATAACCGCACAGGAGGTTGTTCAAAAAAGTATTTCAAAACTTTAATTCCTGCTGACATTGCTGGAGCACTGAAAATGGCGGGTCTCCGTTTTCAACCACTTCCTCATACTTTTGAATTCCTGGTACATACTTTTAAAATATAAACCCACACGTACTTTTTTTATTTTTTTAGATGTACCAGGCACTCATAACCGCACAGGAGGTTATTCAAAAAAGTATTTCAAAACTTTAATTCCTACTGACATTGCTGAAGCACTGAAAATGGCGGGTCTCCGTTTTCAACCACTTCCTCATACTTCTGAATTCCTGGTACATACTTTTAAAATATAAACCCACACGTACTTTTACTTTTATTTTTTTAGCAGTACCAGGCACTCATAACCGCACAGGAGGTTATTCAAAAAAGTATTTCAAAACTTTTATTCCTGCTGACATTGCTGGAGCACTGAAAATGGCGGGTCTCCGTTTTCAACCACGTCCTCATACTTCTGAATTCCTGGTACATACTTTTAAAATATAAACCCACACGTACTTTTACCTTTATTTTTTTAGAAGTACCAGGCACTAATAACCGCACAGGAGGTTATTCAAAAAAGTATTTCAAACCTTTAATTCCTGCTGACATTGCTGGAGCACTAAAAATGGCGGGTCTCCGTTTTCAACCACTGCCTCATACTTCTGAATTCCTGGTACATACTTTTAAAATATAAACTCACACGTACTTTTACCTTTATTTTTTTAGAAGTACCAGGCACTCATAACCGCACAGGAGGTTATTCAAAAAAGTATTTCAAACCTTTAATTCCTGCTGACATTGCTGGAGCACTAAAAATGGCGGGTCTCCGTTTTCAACCACTGCCTCATACTTCTGAATTCCTGGTACATACTTTTAAAATATAAACCCACACGTACTTTTACTATTATTTTTTTAGAAGTACCAGGCACTCATAACCGCACAGGAAGTTATTCAAAAAAGAATTTCAAAACTTTTATTCCTGCTGACATTGCTGGAGCACTGAAAATGGCGGGTCTCCGTTTTCAACCACTTCCTCATACTTCTGAATTCCTGGTACATACTTTTAAAATATAAACCCAACGTACTTTTACTTTTACTTTGTTACAAGTACCAGGCACTCATAACCGCACAGGAGGTTATTCAAAAAAGTATTTCAAAACTTTAATTCCTACTGACATTGCTGGAGCACTGAAAATGGCGGGTGTCCGTTTTCAACCACTTCCTCATACTTATGAATTCCTGGTACATACTTTTAAAATATAAACCCAACGTACTTTTACTTTTACTTTGTTACAAGTACCAGGCACTCATAACCGCACAGGAGGTTATTCAAAAAAGTATTTCAAAACTTTAATTCCTACTGACATTGCTGGAGCACTGAAAATGGCGGGTGTCCGTTTTCAACCACTTCCTCATACTTATGAATTCCTGGTACATACTTTTAAAATATAAACCCAACGTACTTTTACTTTTACTTTGTTAGAAGTACCAGGCACTCATAACCGCACAGGAGGTTATTCAAAAATGTATTTCAAAACTTTAATTCCTACTGACATTGCTGGAGCACTGAAAATGGCGGGTCTCCGTTTTCAACCACTTCCTCATACTTCTGAATTCCTGGTACATACTTTTAAAATATAAACCCACACGTACTTTTACTTTTATTTTTTTAGCAGTACCAGGCACTCATAACCGCACAGGAGGTTATTCAAAAAAGTATTTCAAAACTTTTATTCCTGCTGACATTGCTGGAGCACTGAAAATGGCGGGTCTCCGTTTTCAACCACGTCCTCATACTTCTGAATTCCTGGTACATACTTTTAAAATATAAACCCACACGTACTTTTACCTTTATTTTTTTAGAAGTACCAGGCACTCATAACCGCACAGGAGGTTATTCAAAAAAGTATTTCAAACCTTTAATTCCTGCTGACATTGCTGGAGCACTAAAAATGGCGGGTCTCCGTTTTCAACCACTGCCTCATACTTCTGAATTCCTGGTACATACTTTTAAAATATAAACTCACACGTACTTTTACCTTTATTTTTTTAGAAGTACCAGGCACTCATAACCGCACAGGAGGTTATTCAAAAAAGTATTTCAAAACTTTAATTCCTGCTGACATTGCTGGAGCACTAAAAATGGCGGGTCTCCGTTTTCAACCACTGCCTCATACTTCTGAATTCCTGGTACATACTTTTAAAATATAAACCCACACGTACTTTTACTATTATTTTTTTAGAAGTACCAGGCACTCATAACCGCACAGGAAGTTATTCAAAAAAGAATTTCAAAACTTTTATTCCTGCTGACATTGCTGGATCACTGAAAATGGCGGGTCTCCGTTTTCAACCACTTCCTCATACTTCTGAATTCCTGGTACATACTTTTAAAATATAAACCCAACGTACTTTTACTTTTACTTTGTTAGAAGTACCAGGCACTCATAACCGCACAGGAGGTTATTCAAAAAAGTATTTCAAAACTTTAATTCCTACTGACATTGCTGGAGCACTGAAAATGGCGGGTGTCCGTTTTCAACCACTTCCTCATACTTATGAATTCCTGGTACATACTTTTAAAATATAAACCCAACGTACTTTTACTTTTACTTTGTTAGAAGTACCAGGCACTCATAACCGCACAGGAGGTTATTCAAAAATGTATTTCAAAACTTTAATTCCTACTGACATTGCTGGAGCACTGAAAATGGCGGGTCTCCGTTTTCAACCACTTCCTCATACTTCTGAATTCCTGGTACATACTTTTAAAATATAAACCCACACGTACTTTTACTTTTATTTTTTTAGCAGTACCAGGCACTCATAACCGCACAGGAGGTTATTCAAAAAAGAATTTCAAAACTTTTATTCCTGCTGACATTGCTGGAGCACTGAAAATAGCGGGTCTCCGTTTTCAACCACTTCCTCATACTTCTGAATTCCTGGTACATACTTTTAAAATATAAACCCACACGTACTTTTACTTTTATTTTTTTAGAAGTACCAGGCACTCATAACCGCACAGGAGGTTGTTCAAAAAAGTATTTCAAAACTTTAATTCCTGCTGACATTGCTGGAGCACTGAAAATGGCGGGTCTCCGTTTTCAACCACTTCCTCATACTTTTGAATTCCTGGTACATACTTTTAAAATATAAACCCACACGTACTTTTTTTATTTTTTTAGATGTACCAGGCACTCATAACCGCACAGGAGGTTATTCAAAAAAGTATTTCAAAACTTTAATTCCTACTGACATTGCTGAAGCACTGAAAATGGCGGGTCTCCGTTTTCAACCACTTCCTCATACTTCTGAATTCCTGGTACATACTTTTAAAATATAAACCCACACGTACTTTTACTTTTATTTTTTTAGCAGTACCAGGCACTCATAACCGCACAGGAGGTTATTCAAAAAAGTATTTCAAAACTTTTATTCCTGCTGACATTGCTGGAGCACTGAAAATGGCGGGTCTCCGTTTTCAACCACGTCCTCATACTTCTGAATTCCTGGTACATACTTTTAAAATATAAACCCACACGTACTTTTACCTTTATTTTTTTAGAAGTACCAGGCACTAATAACCGCACAGGAGGTTATTCAAAAAAGTATTTCAAACCTTTAATTCCTGCTGACATTGCTGGAGCACTAAAAATGGCGGGTCTCCGTTTTCAACCACTGCCTCATACTTCTGAATTCCTGGTACATACTTTTAAAATATAAACTCACACGTACTTTTACCTTTATTTTTTTAGAAGTACCAGGCACTCATAACCGCACAGGAGGTTATTCAAAAAAGTATTTCAAACCTTTAATTCCTGCTGACATTGCTGGAGCACTAAAAATGGCGGGTCTCCGTTTTCAACCACTGCCTCATACTTCTGAATTCCTGGTACATACTTTTAAAATATAAACCCACACGTACTTTTACTATTATTTTTTTAGAAGTACCAGGCACTCATAACCGCACAGGAAGTTATTCAAAAAAGAATTTCAAAACTTTTATTCCTGCTGACATTGCTGGAGCACTGAAAATGGCGGGTCTCCGTTTTCAACCACTTCCTCATACTTCTGAATTCCTGGTACATACTTTTAAAATATAAACCCAACGTACTTTTACTTTTACTTTGTTACAAGTACCAGGCACTCATAACCGCACAGGAGGTTATTCAAAAAAGTATTTCAAAACTTTAATTCCTACTGACATTGCTGGAGCACTGAAAATGGCGGGTGTCCGTTTTCAACCACTTCCTCATACTTATGAATTCCTGGTACATACTTTTAAAATATAAACCCAACGTACTTTTACTTTTACTTTGTTAGAAGTACCAGGCACTCATAACCGCACAGGAGGTTATTCAAAAATGTATTTCAAAACTTTAATTCCTACTGACATTGCTGGAGCACTGAAAATGGCGGGTCTCCGTTTTCAACCACTTCCTCATACTTCTGAATTCCTGGTACATACTTTTAAAATATAAACCCACACGTACTTTTACTTTTATTTTTTTAGCAGTACCAGGCACTCATAACCGCACAGGAGGTTATTCAAAAAAGTATTTCAAAACTTTTATTCCTGCTGACATTGCTGGAGCACTGAAAATGGCGGGTCTCCGTTTTCAACCACGTCCTCATACTTCTGAATTCCTGGTACATACTTTTAAAATATAAACCCACACGTACTTTTACCTTTATTTTTTTAGAAGTACCAGGCACTCATAACCGCACAGGAGGTTATTCAAAAAAGTATTTCAAACCTTTAATTCCTGCTGACATTGCTGGAGCACTAAAAATGGCGGGTCTCCGTTTTCAACCACTGCCTCATACTTCTGAATTCCTGGTACATACTTTTAAAATATAAACTCACACGTACTTTTACCTTTATTTTTTTAGAAGTACCAGGCACTCATAACCGCACAGGAGGTTATTCAAAAAAGTATTTCAAAACTTTAATTCCTGCTGACATTGCTGGAGCACTAAAAATGGCGGGTCTCCGTTTTCAACCACTGCCTCATACTTCTGAATTCCTGGTACATACTTTTAAAATATAAACCCACACGTACTTTTACTATTATTTTTTTAGAAGTACCAGGCACTCATAACCGCACAGGAAGTTATTCAAAAAAGAATTTCAAAACTTTTATTCCTGCTGACATTGCTGGATCACTGAAAATGGCGGGTCTCCGTTTTCAACCACTTCCTCATACTTCTGAATTCCTGGTACATACTTTTAAAATATAAACCCAACGTACTTTTACTTTTACTTTGTTAGAAGTACCAGGCACTCATAACCGCACAGGAGGTTATTCAAAAAAGTATTTCAAAACTTTAATTCCTACTGACATTGCTGGAGCACTGAAAATGGCGGGTGTCCGTTTTCAACCACTTCCTCATACTTATGAATTCCTGGTACATACTTTTAAAATATAAACCCAACGTACTTTTACTTTTACTTTGTTAGAAGTACCAGGCACTCATAACCGCACAGGAGGTTATTCAAAAATGTATTTCAAAACTTTAATTCCTACTGACATTGCTGGAGCACTGAAAATGGCGGGTCTCCGTTTTCAACCACTTCCTCATACTTCTGAATTCCTGGTACATACTTTTAAAATATAAACCCACACGTACTTTTACTTTTATTTTTTTAGCAGTACCAGGCACTCATAACCGCACAGGAGGTTATTCAAAAAAGAATTTCAAAACTTTTATTCCTGCTGACATTGCTGGAGCACTGAAAATAGCGGGTCTCCGTTTTCAACCACTTCCTCATACTTCTGAATTCCTGGTACATACTTTTAAAATATAAACCCACACGTACTTTTACTTTTATTTTTTTAGAAGTACCAGGCACTCATAACCGCACAGGAGGTTGTTCAAAAAAGTATTTCAAAACTTTAATTCCTGCTGACATTGCTGGAGCACTGAAAATGGCGGGTCTCCGTTTTCAACCACTTCCTCATACTTTTGAATTCCTGGTACATACTTTTAAAATATAAACCCACACGTACTTTTTTTATTTTTTTAGATGTACCAGGCACTCAAAACCGCACAGGAGGTTATTGAAACAAGTATTTCAAAACTTTAATTCCTGCTGAAATTGCTGGAGCATTGAAAATGGCGGGTCTCCGTTTTCAACCACTTCCTCATACTTCTGAATTCCTGGTATATACTTTTAAAATATAAACCCATACGTACTTTTACTTTTATTTTTTTAGAAGAACCAGGCACTCATAACCGCACAGGAGGTTATTGGAACAAGTATTTCAAAATTTTAATTCCTGCTGAAATTGCTGGAGCATTGAAAATGGCGGGTCTCCGTTTTCAACCACTCCCTCATACTTCTGAATTCCGGGTACGTACTTTTAAAATATAAACCCACACGTACTTTTACCTTTATTTTTTTAGAAGTACCAGGCACTCATAACCGCACAGGAGGTTATTCAAAAAAGTATTTCAAAACTTTAATTCCTGCTGACATTGCTGGAGCACTGAAAATGGCGGGTCTCCGTTTTCAACCACTTCCTCATACTTCTAAATTCCTGGTACATACTTTTAATATAAAAAACCCACACGTACTTTTACTTTTATTTTTTTAGAAGTACCAGGCACTCATAACCGCACAGGAGGTTATTCAAAAAAGTATTTCAAAACTTTAATTCCTACTGACATTGCTGAAGCACTGAAAATGGCGGGTCTCCGTTTTCAACCACTTCCTCATACTTCTGAATTCCTGGTACATACTTTTAAAATATAAACCCACACGTACTTTTACTTTTATTTTTTTAGCAGTACCAGGCACTCATAACCGCACAGGAGGTTATTCAAAAAAGTATTTCAAAACTTTTATTCCTGCTGACATTGCTGGAGCACTGAAAATGGCGGGTCTCCGTTTTCAACCACGTCCTCATACTTCTGAATTCCTGGTACATACTTTTAAAATATAAACCCACACGTACTTTTACCTTTATTTTTTTAGAAGTACCAGGCACTCATAACCGCACAGGAGGTTATTCAAAAAAGTATTTCAAACCTTTAATTCCTGCTGACATTGCTGGAGCACTAAAAATGGCGGGTCTCCGTTTTCAACCACTGCCTCATACTTCTGAATTCCTGGTACATACTTTTAAAATATAAACTCACACGTACTTTTACCTTTATTTTTTTAGAAGTACCAGGCACTCATAACCGCACAGGAGGTTATTCAAAAAAGTATTTCAAAACTTTAATTCCTGCTGACATTGCTGGAGCACTAAAAATGGCGGGTCTCCGTTTTCAACCACTGCCTCATACTTCTGAATTCCTGGTACATACTTTTAAAATATAAACCCACACGTACTTTTACTATTATTTTTTTAGAAGTACCAGGCACTCATAACCGCACAGGAAGTTATTCAAAAAAGAATTTCAAAACTTTTATTCCTGCTGACATTGCTGGAGCACTGAAAATGGCGGGTCTCCGTTTTCAACCACTTCCTCATACTTCTGAATTCCTGGTACATACTTTTAAAATATAAACCCAACGTACTTTTACTTTTACTTTGTTAGAAGTACCAGGCACTCATAACCGCACAGGAGGTTATTCAAAAAAGTATTTCAAAACTTTAATTCCTACTGACATTGCTGGAGCACTGAAAATGGCGGGTGTCCGTTTTCAACCACTTCCTCATACTTATGAATTCCTGGTACATACTTTTAAAATATAAACCCAACGTACTTTTACTTTTACTTTGTTAGAAGTACCAGGCACTCATAACCGCACAGGAGGTTATTCAAAAATGTATTTCAAAACTTTAATTCCTACTGACATTGCTGGAGCACTGAAAATGGCGGGTCTCCGTTTTCAACCACTTCCTCATACTTCTGAATTCCTGGTACATACTTTTAAAATATAAACCCACACGTACTTTTACTTTTATTTTTTTAGCAGTACCAGGCACTCATAACCGCACAGGAGGTTATTCAAAAAAGTATTTCAAAACTTTTATTCCTGCTGACATTGCTGGAGCACTGAAAATGGCGGGTCTCCGTTTTCAACCACGTCCTCATACTTCTGAATTCCTGGTACATACTTTTAAAATATAAACCCACACGTACTTTTACCTTTATTTTTTTAGAAGTACCAGGCACTCATAACCGCACAGGAGGTTATTCAAAAAAGTATTTCAAACCTTTAATTCCTGCTGACATTGCTGGAGCACTAAAAATGGCGGGTCTCCGTTTTCAACCACTGCCTCATACTTCTGAATTCCTGGTACATACTTTTAAAATATAAACTCACACGTACTTTTACCTTTATTTTTTTAGAAGTACCAGGCACTCATAACCGCACAGGAGGTTATTCAAAAAAGTATTTCAAAACTTTAATTCCTGCTGACATTGCTGGAGCACTAAAAATGGCGGGTCTCCGTTTTCAACCACTGCCTCATACTTCTGAATTCCTGGTACATACTTTTAAAATATAAACCCACACGTACTTTTACTATTACTTTTTTAGAAGTACCAGGCACTCATAACCGCACAGGAAGTTATTCAAAAAAGAATTTCAAAACTTTTATTCCTGCTGACATTGCTGGAGCACTGAAAATGGCGGGTCTCCGTTTTCAACCACTTCCTCATACTTCTGAATTCCTGGTACATACTTTTAAAATATAAACCCAACGTACTTTTACTTTTACTTTGTTAGAAGTACCAGGCACTCATAACCGCACAGGAGGTTATTCAAAAAAGTATTTCAAAACTTTAATTCCTACTGACATTGCTGGAGCACTGAAAATGGCGGGTGTCCGTTTTCAACCACTTCCTCATACTTATGAATTCCTGGTACATACTTTTAAAATATAAACCCAACGTACTTTTACTTTTACTTTGTTAGAAGTACCAGGCACTCATAACCGCACAGGAGGTTATTCAAAAATGTATTTCAAAACTTTAATTCCTACTGACATTGCTGGAGCACTGAAAATGGCGGGTCTCCGTTTTCAACCACTTCCTCATACTTCTGAATTCCTGGTACATACTTTTAAAATATAAACCCACACGTACTTTTACTTTTATTTTTTTAGCAGTACCAGGCACTCATAACCGCACAGGAGGTTATTCAAAAAAGTATTTCAAAACTTTTATTCCTGCTGACATTGCTGGAGCACTGAAAATGGCGGGTCTCCGTTTTCAACCACGTCCTCATACTTCTGAATTCCTGGTACATACTTTTAAAATATAAACCCACACGTACTTTTACCTTTATTTTTTTAGAAGTACCAGGCACTCATAACCGCACAGGAGGTTATTCAAAAAAGTATTTCAAACCTTTAATTCCTGCTGACATTGCTGGAGCACTAAAAATGGCGGGTCTCCGTTTTCAACCACTGCCTCATACTTCTGAATTCCTGGTACATACTTTTAAAATATAAACTCACACGTACTTTTACCTTTATTTTTTTAGAAGTACCAGGCACTCATAACCGCACAGGAGGTTATTCAAAAAAGTATTTCAAACCTTTAATTCCTGCTGACATTGCTGGAGCACTAAAAATGGCGGGTCTCCGTTTTCAACCACTGCCTCATACTTCTGAATTCCTGGTACATACTTTTAAAATATAAACCCACACGTACTTTTACTATTATTTTTTTAGAAGTACCAGGCACTCATAACCGCACAGGAGGTTATTCAAAAAAGAATTTCAAAACTTTTATTCCTGCTGACATTGCTGGAGCACTGAAAATGGCGGGTCTCCGTTTTCAACCACTTCCTCATACTTCTGAATTCCTGGTACATACTTTTAAAATATAAACCCAACGTACTTTTACTTTTACTTTGTTAGAAGTACCAGGCACTCATAACCGCACAGGAGGTTATTCAAAAAAGTATTTCAAAACTTTAATTCCTACTGACATTGCTGGAGCACTGAAAATGGCGGGTGTCCGTTTTCAACCCCTTCCTCATACTTATGAATTCCTGGTACATACTTTTAAAATATAAACCCAACGTACTTTTACTTTTACTTTGTTAGAAGTACCAGGCACTCATAACCGCACAGGAGGTTATTTAAAAATGTATTTCAAAACTTTAATTCCTACTGACATTGCTGGAGCACTGAAAATGGCGGGTCTCCGTTTTCAACCACTTCCTCATACTTCTGAATTCCTGGTACATACTTTTAAAATATAAACCCACACGTACTTTTACTTTTACTTTGTTAGAAGTACCAGGCACTCATAACCGCACAGGAGGTTATTCAAAAAAGTATTACAAAACTTTAATTCCTACTGACATTGCTGGAGCACTGAAAATGGCGGGTCTCCGTTTTCAACCACTTCCTCATACTTATGAATTCCTGGTACATACTTTTAAAATATAAACCCAACGTACTTTTACTTTGTTAGAAGTACCAGGCACTCATAACCGCACAGGAGGTTATTCAAAAAAGTATTTCAAAACTTTAATTCCTACTGACATTGCTGGAGCACTGAAAATGGCGGGTCTCCGTTTTCAACCACTTCCTCATACTTCTGAATTCCTGGTACATACTTTTAAAATATAAACCCACACGTACTTTTACGTTTATTTTTTTAGAAGTACCAGGCACTCATAACCGCACAGGAGGTTATTCAAAAAAGTATTTCAAAACTTTAATTCCTGCTGACATTGCTGGAGCACTGAAAATGGCGGGTCTCCGTTTTCAACCACTTCCTCATACTTCTAAATTCCTGGTACATACTTTTAATATAAAACACCCACACGTACTTTTACTTTTATTTTTTTAGAAGTACCAGGCACTCATAACCGCACAGGAGGTTATTCAAAAAAGTATTTCAAAACTTTAATTCCTGCTGACATTGCTGGAGCACTGAAAATGGCGGGTCTCCGTTTTCAACCACTTCCTCATACTTCTGAATTCCTGGTACATAATTTTAAATTATAAACCCACACGTACATTTACTTTTATTTTTTTAGAAGTATCAGGCACTTATAACCGCACAGGAGGTTATTCAAAAAAGTATTTCAAAACTTTAATTCCTGCTGACATTGCTGAAGCACTGAAAATGGCGGGTCTCCGTTTTCAACCACTTCCTCATACTTCTGAATTCCTGGTACATACTTTTAAAATATAAACCCACACGTACTTTTACTTTTATTTTTTTAGAAGTACCAGGCACTCATAACCGCACAGGAGGTTATTCAAAAAAGTATTTCAAAACTTTTATTCCTGCTGACATTGCTGGAGCACTGAAAATGGCGGGTCTCCGTTTTCAACCACGTCCTCATACTTCTGAATTCCTGGTACATACTTTTAAAATATAAACCCAACGTACTTTTTTTTTAATTTTTTTAGAAGTACCAGGCACTCATAACCGCACAGGAGGTTATTCAAAAAAGTATTTCAAACCTTTAATTCCTGCTGACATTGCTGGAGCACTAAAAATGGCGGGTCTCCGTTTTCAACCACTGCCTCATACTTCTGAATTCCTGGTACATACTTTTAAAATATAAACTCACACGTACTTTTACCTTTATTTTTTTAGAAGTACCAGGCACTCATAACCGCACAGGAGGTTATTCAAAAAAGTATTTCAAACCTTTAATTCCTGCTGACATTGCTGGAGCACTAAAAATGGCGGGTCTCCGTTTTCAACCACTGCCTCATACTTCTGAATTCCTGGTACATACTTTTAAAATTTAAACCCACACGTACTTTTACTATTATTTTTTTAGAAGTACCAGGCACTCATAACCGCACAGGAGGTTATTCAAAAAAGAATTTCAAAACTTTTATTCCTGCTGACATTGCTGGAGCACTGAAAATGGCGGGTCTCCGTTTTCAACCACTTCCTCATACTTCTGAATTCCTGGTACATACTTTTAAAATATAAACCCAACGTACTTTTACTTTTACTTTGTTAGAAGTACCAGGCACTCATAACCGCACAGGAGGTTATTCAAAAAAGTATTTCAAAACTTTTATTCCTGCTGACATTGCTGGAGCACTGAAAATGGCGGGTCTCCGTTTTCAACCACTTCCTCATACTTCTGAATTCCTGGTACATACTTTTAAAATATAAACCCAACGTACTTTTACTTTTACTTTGTTAGAAGTACCAGGCACTCATAACCGCACAGGAGGTTATTCAAAAAAGTATTTCAAAACTTTAATTCCTACTGACATTGCTGGAGCACTGAAAATGGCGGGTGTCCGTTTTCAACCCCTTCCTCATACTTATGAATTCCTGGTACATACTTTTAAAATATAAACCCAACGTACTTTTACTTTTACTTTGTTAGAAGTACCAGGCACTCATAACCGCACAGGAGGTTATTTAAAAATGTATTTCAAAACTTTAATTCCTACTGACATTGCTGGAGCACTGAAAATGGCGGGTCTCCGTTTTCAACCACTTCCTCATACTTCTGAATTCCTGGTACATACTTTTAAAATATAAACCCACACGTACTTTTACCTTTATTTTTTTAGAAGTACCAGGCACTCATAACCGCACAGGAGGTTATTCAAAAAAGTATTTCAAACCTTTAATTCCTGCTGACATTGCTGGAGCACTAAAAATGGCGGGTCTCCGTTTTCAACCACTGCCTCATACTTCTGAATTCCTGGTACATACTTTTAAAATATAAACTCACACGTACTTTTACCTTTATTTTTTTAGAAGTACCAGGCACTCATAACCGCACAGGAGGTTATTCAAAAAAGTATTTCAAAACTTTAATTCCTGCTGACATTGCTGGAGCACTGAAAATGGCGGGTCTCCGTTTTCAACCACTTCCTCATACTTCTAAATTCCTGGTACATACTTTTAATATAAAAAACCCACACGTACTTTTACTTTTATTTTTTTAGAAGTACCAGGCACTCATAACCGCACAGGAGGTTGTTCAAAAAAGTATTTCAAAACTTTAATTCCTGCTGACATTGCTGGAGCACTGAAAATGGCGGGTCTCCGTTTTCAACCACTTCCTCATACTTTTGAATTCCTGGTACATACTTTTAAAATATAAATCCACACGTACTTTTTTTATTTTTTTAGATGTACCAGGCACTCAAAACCGCACAGGAGGTTATTGAAACAAGTATTTCAAAATTTTAATTCCTGCTGAAATTGCTGGAGCATTGAAAATGGCGGGTCTCCGTTTTCAACCACTTCCTCATACTTCTGAATTCCTGGTATATACTTTTAAAATATAAACCCATACGTACTTTTACTTTTATTTTTTTAGAAGAACCAGGCACTCATAACCGCACAGGAGGTTATTGGAACAAGTATTTCAAAATTTTAATTCCTGCTGAAATTGCTGGAGCATTGAAAATGGCGGGTCTCCGTTTTCAACCACTTCCTCATACTTCTGAATTCCGGGTACGTACTTTTAAAATATAAACCCACACGCACTTTTACCTTTATTTTTTTAGAAGTACCAGGCACTCATAACCGCACAGGAGGTTATTCAAAAAAGTATTTCAAAACTTTAATTCCTGCTGACATTGCTGGAGCACTGAAAATGGCGGGTCTCCGTTTTCAACCACTTCCTCATACTTCTAAATTCCTGGTACATACTTTTAATATAAAAAACCCACACGTACTTTTACTTTTATTTTTTTAGAAGTACCAGGCACTCATAACCGCACAGGAGGTTATTCAAAAAAGTATTTCAAAACTTTAATTCCTGCTGACATTGCTGGAGCACTGAAAATGGCGGGTCTCCGTTTTCAACCACTTCCTCATACTTCTGAATTCCTGGTACATACTTTTAAATTATAAACCCACACGTACATTTACTTTTATTTTTTTAGAAGTACCAGGCACTCATAACCGCACAGGAGGTTATTCAAAAAAGTATTTCAAAACTTTAATTCCTACTGACATTGCTGAAGCACTGAAAATGGCGGGTCTCCGTTTTCAACCACTTCCTCATACTTCTGAATTCCTGGTACATACTTTTAAAATATAAACCCACACGTACTTTTACTTTTATTTTTTTAGCAGTACCAGGCACTCATAACCGCACAGGAGGTTATTCAAAAAAGTATTTCAAAACTTTTATTCCTGCTGACATTGCTGGAGCACTGAAAATGGCGGGTCTCCATTTTCAACCACGTCCTCATACTTCTGAATTCCTGGTACATACTTTTAAAATATAAACCCACACGTACTTTTACCTTTATTTTTTTAGAAGTACCAGGCACTCATAACCGCACAGGAGGTTATTCAAAAAAGTATTTCAAACCTTTAATTCCTGCTGACATTGCTGGAGCACTAAAAATGGCGGGTCTCCGTTTTCAACCACTGCCTCATACTTCTGAATTCCTGGTACATACTTTTAAAATATAAACCCACACGTACTTTTACCTTTATTTTTTTAGAAGTACCAGGCACTCATAACCGCACAGGAGGTTATTCAAAAAAGTATTTCAAAACTTTAATTCCTGCTGACATTGCTGGAGCACTAAAAATGGCGGGTCTCCGTTTTCAACCACTGCCTCATACTTCTGAATTCCTGGTACATACTTTTAAAATATAAACCCACACGTACTTTTACTATTATTTTTTTAGAAGTACCAGGCACTCATAACCGCACAGGAGGTTATTCAAAAAAGAATTTCAAAACTTTTATTCCTGCTGACATTGCTGGAGCACTGAAAATGGCGGGTCTCCGTTTTCAACCACTTCCTCATACTTCTGAATTCCTGGTACATACTTTTAAAATATAAACCCAACGTACTTTTACTTTTACTTTGTTAGAAGTACCAGGCACTCATAACCGCACAGGAGGTTATTCAAAAAAGTATTTCAAAACTTTAATTCCTACTGACATTGCTGGAGCACTGAAAATGGCGGGTCTCCGTTTTCAACCACTTCCTCATACTTCTGAATTCCTGGTACATACTATTAAAATATAAACCCACACGCACTTTTACTTTTATTTTTTTAGAAGTACCAGGCACTCATAAACGCACAGGAGGTTATTCAAAAAAGTATTTCAAAACTTTTATTCCTGCTGACATTGCTGGAGCACTGAAAATGGCGGGTCTCCGTTTTATAACACTTCATCATACTTTTGAATTCCTGGTACATACTTTTAAAATATAAACCCACACGTACTTTTATTTTTTTAGAAGTACCAGGCACTCATAAACGCACAGAAGGTTATTGAAACAAGTATTTCAAAATTTTAATTCCTGCTGACATTGCTGGAACACTGAAAATGGCGGGTCTCCGTTTTCAACCACTTCATCATACTTCTGTATTCCTGGTACATACTTTAAAAATATAAACCCAAACGTACTTTTACTTTTATTTTTTTAGAAGTACCAGGCACTCATAACCGCACAGGAGGTTATTCAAAAAAGACTTTAAAAACTTTTATTCCTGCTGACATTGCTGGAGCACTGAAAATAGCGGGTCTCCGTTTTCAACCACTTCTTCATACTTCTGAATTCCTGGTACATACTTTTAAAATATAAACCCACACGTACTTTTACTTTTATTTTTTTAGAAGTACCAGGCACTCATAACCGCACAGGAGGTTATTCAAAAAAGTATTTCAAAACTTTAATTCCTGCTGACATTGCTGGAGCACTGAAAATGGCGGGTCTCCGTTTTCAACCACTTCCTCATACTTCTAAATTCCTGGTACATACTTTTAATATAAAAAACCCACACGTACTTTTACTTTTATTTTTTTAGAAGTACCAGGCACTCATAACCGCACAGGAGGTTATTGAAAAAAGTAATTCAAAATTTGAATTCCTGCTGAAATTGCTGGAGCACTGAAAATCGCGGGTCTCCGTTTTCAACCACTTCCTCATACTTCTGAATTCCTGGTACATACTTTTAAAATATAAACACACACATACTTACTTTTATTTTTTTAGAAGTACCAGGCACTCATAACCGCACAGGAGGTTATTGAAAAAAGTATTTCAAAATTTTAATTCCTGCTGAAACTGTAGGAGCACTGAAAATGGCGGGTGTCCGTTTTCAACCACTTCCTCATACTTCTGAATTCCTGGTACATACTTTTAAAATATAAACCCACACGTACTTTTACCTTTATTTTTTTAGAATTACCAGGCACTCATAACCGCACAGGAGGTTATTGAAAAAAGTAATTCAAAATTTGAATTCCTGCTGAAATTGCTGGAGCACTGAAAATCGCGGGTCTCCGTTTTCAACCACTTCCTCATACTTCTGAATTCCTGGTACATACTTTTAAAATATAAACCCACACGTACTTTTACTTTTATTTTTTTAGAAGTACCAGGCACTCATAACCGCACAGGAGGTTATTCAAAAAAGAATTTCAAAACTTTTATTCCTGCTGACATTGCTGGAGCACTGAAAATAGCGGGTCTCCGTTTTCAACCACTTCCTCATACTTCTGAATTCCTGGTACATACTTTTAAAATATAAACCCACACGTACTTTTACTTTTATTTTTTTAGAAGTACCAGGCACTCATAACCGCACAGGAGGTTGTTCAAAAAAGTATTTCAAAACTTTAATTCCTGCTGACATTGCTGGAGCACTGAAAATGGCGGGTCTCCGTTTTCAACCACTTCCTCATACTTTTGAATTCCTGGTACATACTTTTAAAATATAAACCCACACGTACTTTTTTTATTTTTTTAGATGTACCAGGCACTCAAAACCGCACAGGAGGTTATTGAAACAAGTATTTCAAAACTTTAATTCCTGCTGAAATTGCTGGAGCATTGAAAATGGCGGGTCTCCGTTTTCAACCACTTCCTCATACTTCTGAATTCCTGGTATATACTTTTAAAATATAAACCCATACGTACTTTTACTTTTATTTTTTTAGAAGAACCAGGCACTCATAACCGCACAGGAGGTTATTGGAACAAGTATTTCAAAATTTTAATTCCTGCTGAAATTGCTGGAGCATTGAAAATGGCGGGTCTCCGTTTTCAACCACTCCCTCATACTTCTGAATTCCGGGTACGTACTTTTAAAATATAAACCCACACGTACTTTTACCTTTATTTTTTTAGAAGTACCAGGCACTCATAACCGCACAGGAGGTTATTCAAAAAAGTATTTCAAAACTTTAATTCCTGCTGACATTGCTGGAGCACTGAAAATGGCGGGTCTCCGTTCTCAACCACTTCCTCATACTTCTATATTCCTGGTACATACTTTTAATATAAAAAACCCACACGTACTTTTACTTTTATTTTTTTAGAAGTACCAGGCACTCATAACCGCACAGGAGGTTATTCAAAAAAGTATTTCAAAACTTTAATTCCTACTGACATTGCTGAAGCACTGAAAATGGCGGGTCTCCGTTTTCAACCACTTCCTCATACTTCTGAATTCCTGGTACATACTTTTAAAATATAAACCCACACGTACTTTTACTTTTATTTTTTTAGCAGTACCAGGCACTCATAACCGCACAGGAGGTTATTCAAAAAAGTATTTCAAAACTTTTATTCCTGCTGACATTGCTGGAGCACTGAAAATGGCGGGTCTCCGTTTTCAACCACGTCCTCATACTTCTGAATTCCTGGTACATACTTTTAAAATATAAACCCACACGTACTTTTACCTTTATTTTTTTAGAAGTACCAGGCACTCATAACCGCACAGGAGGTTATTCAAAAAAGTATTTCAAACCTTTAATTCCTGCTGACATTGCTGGAGCACTAAAAATGGCGGGTCTCCGTTTTCAACCACTGCCTCATACTTCTGAATTCCTGGTACATACTTTTAAAATATAAACTCACACGTACTTTTACCTTTATTTTTTTAGAAGTACCAGGCACTCATAACCGCACAGGAGGTTATTCAAAAAAGTATTTCAAAACTTTAATTCCTGCTGACATTGCTGGAGCACTAAAAATGGCGGGTCTCCGTTTTCAACCACTGCCTCATACTTCTGAATTCCTGGTACATACTTTTAAAATATAAACCCACACGTACTTTTACTATTATTTTTTTAGAAGTACCAGGCACTCATAACCGCACAGGAAGTTATTCAAAAAAGAATTTCAAAACTTTTATTCCTGCTGACATTGCTGGAGCACTGAAAATGGCGGGTCTCCGTTTTCAACCACTTCCTCATACTTCTGAATTCCTGGTACATACTTTTAAAATATAAACCCAACGTACTTTTACTTTTACTTTGTTAGAAGTACCAGGCACTCATAACCGCACAGGAGGTTATTCAAAAAAGTATTTCAAAACTTTAATTCCTACTGACATTGCTGGAGCACTGAAAATGGCGGGTGTCCGTTTTCAACCACTTCCTCATACTTATGAATTCCTGGTACATACTTTTAAAATATAAACCCAACGTACTTTTACTTTTACTTTGTTAGAAGTACCAGGCACTCATAACCGCACAGGAGGTTATTCAAAAATGTATTTCAAAACTTTAATTCCTACTGACATTGCTGGAGCACTGAAAATGGCGGGTCTCCGTTTTCAACCACTTCCTCATACTTCTGAATTCCTGGTACATACTTTTAAAATATAAACCCACACGTACTTTTACTTTTATTTTTTTAGCAGTACCAGGCACTCCTAACCGCACAGGAGGTTATTCAAAAAAGTATTTCAAAACTTTTATTCCTGCTGACATTGCTGGAGCACTGAAAATGGCGGGTCTCCGTTTTCAACCACGTCCTCATACTTCTGAATTCCTGGTACATACTTTTAAAATATAAACCCACACGTACTTTTACCTTTATTTTTTTAGAAGTACCAGGCACTCATAACCGCACAGGAGGTTATTCAAAAAAGTATTTCAAACCTTTAATTCCTGCTGACATTGCTGGAGCACTAAAAATGGCGGGTCTCCGTTTTCAACCACTGCCTCATACTTCTGAATTCCTGGTACATACTTTTAAAATATAAACTCACACGTACTTTTACCTTTATTTTTTTAGAAGTACCAGGCACTCATAACCGCACAGGAGGTTATTCAAAAAAGTATTTCAAAACTTTAATTCCTGCTGACATTGCTGGAGCACTAAAAATGGCGGGTCTCCGTTTTCAACCACTGCCTCATACTTCTGAATTCCTGGTACATACTTTTAAAATATAAACCCACACGTACTTTTACTATTATTTTTTTAGAAGTACCAGGCACTCATAACCGCACAGGAAGTTATTCAAAAAAGAATTTCAAAACTTTTATTCCTGCTGACATTGCTGGAGCACTGAAAATGGCGGGTCTCCGTTTTCAACCACTTCCTCATACTTCTGAATTCCTGGTACATACTTTTAAAATATAAACCCAACGTACTTTTACTTTTACTTTGTTAGAAGTACCAGGCACTCATAACCGCACAGGAGGTTATTCAAAAAAGTATTTCAAAACTTTAATTCCTACTGACATTGCTGGAGCACTGAAAATGGCGGGTGTCCGTTTTCAACCACTTCCTCATACTTATGAATTCCTGGTACATACTTTTAAAATATAAACCCAACGTACTTTTACTTTTACTTTGTTAGAAGTACCAGGCACTCATAACCGCACAGGAGGTTATTAAAAACTGTATTTCAAAACTTTAATTCCTACTGACATTGCTGGAGCACTGAAAATGGCGGGTCTCCGTTTTCAACCACTTCCTCATACTTCTGAATTCCTGGTACATACTTTTAAAATATAAACCCACACGTACTTTTACTTTTATTTTTTTAGCAGTACCAGGCACTCATAACCGCACAGGAGGTTATTCAAAAAAGAATTTCAAAACTTTTATTCCTGCTGACATTGCTGGAGCACTGAAAATAGCGGGTCTCCGTTTTCAACCACTTCCTCATACTTCTGAATTCCTGGTACATACTTTTAAAATATAAACCCACACGTACTTTTACTTTTATTTTTTTAGAAGTACCAGGCACTCATAACCGCACAGGAGGTTGTTCAAAAAAGTATTTCAAAACTTTAATTCCTGCTGACATTGCTGGAGCACTGAAAATGGCGGGTCTCCGTTTTCAACCACTTCCTCATACTTTTGAATTCCTGGTACATACTTTTAAAATATAAACCCACACGTACTTTTTTTATTTTTTTAAAGATGTACCAGGCACTCAAAACCGCACAGGAGGTTATTGAAACAAGTATTTCAAAACTTTAATTCCTGCTGAAATTGCTGGAGCATTGAAAATGGCGGGTCTCCGTTTTCAACCACTTCCTCATACTTCTGAATTCCTGGTATATACTTTTAAAATATAAACCCATACGTACTTTTACTTTTATTTTTTTAGAAGAACCAGGCACTCATAACCGCACAGGAGGTTATTGGAACAAGTATTTCAAAATTTTAATTCCTGCTGAAATTGCTGGAGCATTGAAAATGGCGGGTCTCCGTTTTCAACCACTCCCTCATACTTCTGAATTCCGGGTACGTACTTTTAAAATATAAACCCACACGTACTTTTACCTTTATTTTTTTAGAAGTACCAGGCACTCATAACCGCACAGGAGGTTATTCAAAAAAGTATTTCAAAACTTTAATTCCTGCTGACATTGCTGGAGCACTGAAAATGGCGGGTCTCCGTTTTCAACCACTTCCTCATACTTCTAAATTCCTGGTACATACTTTTAATATAAAAAACCCACACGTACTTTTACTTTTATTTTTTTAGAAGTACCAGGCACTCATAACCGCACAGGAGGTTATTCAAAAAAGTATTTCAAAACTTTAATTCCTACTGACATTGCTGAAGCACTGAAAATGGCGGGTCTCCGTTTTCAACCACTTCCTCATACTTCTGAATTCCTGGTACATACTTTTAAAATATAAACCCACACGTACTTTTACTTTTATTTTTTTAGCAGTACCAGGCACTCATAACCGCACAGGAGGTTATTCAAAAAAGTATTTCAAAACTTTTATTCCTGCTGACATTGCTGGAGCACTGAAAATGGCGGGTCTCCGTTTTCAACCACGTCCTCATACTTCTGAATTCCTGGTACATACTTTTAAAATATAAACCCACACGTACTTTTACCTTTATTTTTTTAGAAGTACCAGGCACTCATAACCGCACAGGAGGTTATTCAAAAAAGTATTTCAAACCTTTAATTCCTGCTGACATTGCTGGAGCACTAAAAATGGCGGGTCTCCGTTTTCAACCACTGCCTCATACTTCTGAATTCCTGGTACATACTTTTAAAATATAAACTCACACGTACTTTTACCTTTATTTTTTTAGAAGTACCAGGCACTCATAACCGCACAGGAGGTTATTCAAAAAAGTATTTCAAAACTTTAATTCCTGCTGACATTGCTGGAGCACTAAAAATGGCGGGTCTCCGTTTTCAACCACTGCCTCATACTTCTGAATTCCTGGTATATACTTTTAAAATATAAACCCATACGTACTTTTACTTTTATTTTTTTAGAAGAACCAGGCACTCATAACCGCACAGGAGGTTATTGGAACAAGTATTTCAAAATTTTAATTCCTGCTGAAATTGCTGGAGCATTGAAAATGGCGGGTCTCCGTTTTCAACCACTCCCTCATACTTCTGAATTCCGGGTACGTACTTTTAAAATATAAACCCACACGTACTTTTACCTTTATTTTTTTAGAAGTACCAGGCACTCATAACCGCACAGGAGGTTATTCAAAAAAGTATTTCAAAACTTTAATTCCTGCTGACATTGCTGGAGCACTGAAAATGGCGGGTCTCCGTTTTCAACCACGTCCTCATACTTCTGAATTCCTGGTACATACTTTTAAAATATAAACCCACACGTACTTTTACCTTTATTTTTTTAGAAGTACCAGGCACTCATAACCGCACAGGAGGTTATTCAAAAAAGTATTTCAAACCTTTAATTCCTGCTGACATTGCTGGAGCACTAAAAATGGCGGGTCTCCGTTTTCAACCACTGCCTCATACTTCTGAATTCCTGGTACATACTTTTAAAATATAAACTCACACGTACTTTTACCTTTATTTTTTTAGAAGTACCAGGCACTCATAACCGCACAGGAGGTTATTCAAAAAAGTATTTCAAACCTTTAATTCCTGCTGACATTGCTGGAGCACTAAAAATGGCGGGTCTCCGTTTTCAACCACTGCCTCATACTTCTGAATTCCTGGTACATACTTTTAAAATATAAACCCACACGTACTTTTACTATTATTTTTTTAGAAGTACCAGGCACTCATAACCGCACAGGAGGTTATTCAAAAAAGAATTTCAAAACTTTTATTCCTGCTGACATTGCTGGAGCACTGAAAATGGCGGGTCTCCGTTTTCAACCACTTCCTCATACTTTTGAATTCCTGGTACATACTTTTAAAATATAAACCCAACGTACTTTTACTTTTACTTTGTTAGAAGTACCAGGCACTCATAACCGCACAGGAGGTTATTCAAAAAAGTATTTCAAAACTTTAATTCCTACTGACATTGCTGGAGCACTGAAAATGGCGGGTGTCCGTTTTCAACCCCTTCCTCATACTTATGAATTCCTGGTACATACTTTTAAAATATAAACCTAACGTACTTTTACTTTTACTTTGTTAGAAGTACCAGGCACTCATAACCGCACAGGAGGTTATTTAAAAATGTATTTCAAAACTTTAATTCCTACTGACATTGCTGGAGCACTGAAAATGGCGGGTCTCCGTTTTCAACCACTTCCTCATACTTCTGAATTCCTGGTACATACTTTTAAAATATAAACCCACACGTACTTTTACTTTTACTTTGTTAGAAGTACCAGGCACTCATAACCGCACAGGAGGTTATTCAAAAAAGTATTACAAAACTTTAATTCCTACTGACATTGCTGGAGCACTGAAAATGGCGGGTCTCCGTTTTCAACCACTTCCTCATACTTATGAATTCCTGGTACATACTTTTAAAATATAAACCCAACGTACTTTTACTTTGTTAGAAGTACCAGGCACTCATAACCGCACAGGAGGTTATTCAAAAAAGTATTTCAAAACTTTAATTCCTACTGACATTGCTGGAGCACTGAAAATGGCGGGTCTCCGTTTTCAACCACTTCCTCATACTTCTGAATTCCTGGTACATACTTTTAAAATATAAACCCACACGTACTTTTACGTTTATTTTTTTAGAAGTACCAGGCACTCATAACCGCACAGGAGGTTATTCAAAAAAGTATTTCAAAACTTTAATTCCTGCTGACATTGCTGGAGCACTGAAAATGGCGGGTCTCCGTTTTCAACCACTTCCTCATACTTCTAAATTCCTGGTACATACTTTTAATATAAAACACCCACACGTACTTTTACTTTTATTTTTTTAGAAGTACCAGGCACTCATAACCGCACAGGAGGTTATTCAAAAAAGTATTTCAAAACTTTAATTCCTGCTGACATTGCTGGAGCACTGAAAATGGCGGGTCTCCGTTTTCAACCACTTCCTCATACTTCTGAATTCCTGGTACATACTTTTAAATTATAAACCCACACGTACATTTACTTTTATTTTTTTAGAAGTATCAGGCACTTATAACCGCACAGGAGGTTATTCAAAAAAGTATTTCAAAACTTTAATTCCTGCTGACATTGCTGAAGCACTGAAAATGGCGGGTCTCCGTTTTCAACCACTTCCTCATACTTCTGAATTCCTGGTACATACTTTTAAAATATAAACCCACACGTACTTTTACTTTTATTTTTTTAGAAGTACCAGGCACTCATAACCGCACAGGAGGTTATTCAAAAAAGTATTTCAAAACTTTTATTCCTGCTGACATTGCTGGAGCACTGAAAATGGCGGGTCTCCGTTTTCAACCACGTCCTCATACTTCTGAATTCCTGGTACATACTTTTAAAATATAAACCCAACGTACTTTTTTTTTAATTTTTTTAGAAGTACCAGGCACTCATAACCGTTCAGGAGGTTATTGAAAAAAGTATTTCAAAACTTTAATTCCTGCTGACCTTGCTGGAGCACTGAAAATGGCGGGTCTCCGTTTTCAACCACTTCCTCATACTTCTGAATTCCTGGTATATACTTTTAAAATATAAACCCACACGTACTTTATTTTTATTTTTTTAGAAGTACCAGGCACTCATAACCGCACAGGAGGTTATTGAAACAAGTATTTCAAAATTTTAATTCCTACTGACATTGCTGGAGCACTGAAAATGGCGGGTGTCCGTTTTCAACCACTTCCTCATACTTCTGAATTCCTGGTACATACTTTTAAAATATAAACCCACACGTACTTTTACTATTATTTTTTTTGAAGTACCAGGCACTCATAACCGCACAGGAGGTTATTCAAAAAAGTATTTCATAACTTTAGTTCCTGCTGACATTGCTGGAGCACTGAAAATGGCGGGTCTCCGTTTTCAACCACTTCCTCATACTTCTGAAGTCCTGGTACATACTTTTAAAATATAAACCCACACGTACTTTTACTTTTATTTTTTTAGAAGTACCAGGCACTCATAACCGCACAGGAGGTTATTCAAAAAAGTATTTCAAAACTTTTATTCCTGCTGACATTTCTGGAGCACTGAAAATGGCGGGTCTCCGTTTTCAACCACTTCCTCATACTTCTGAATTCCTGGTACATACTTTTAAAATATAAACCCAACGTACTTTTACTTTTACTTTGTTAGAAGTACCAGGCACTCATAACCGCACAGGAGGTTATTCAAAAAAGTATTTCAAAACTTTAATTCCTGCTGACATTGCTGAAGCACTGAAAATGGCGGGTCTCCGTTTTCAACCACTTCCTCATACTTCTGAATTCCTGGTACATACTTTTAAAATATAAACCCACACGTACTTTTACTTTTATTTTTTTAGAAGTACCAGGCACTCATAACCGCACAGGAGGTTATTCAAAAAAGTATTTCAAAACTTTTATTCCTGCTGACATTGCTGGAGCACTGAAAATGGCGGGTCTCCGTTTTCAACCACGTCCTCATACTTCTGAATTCCTGGTACATACTTTTAAAATATAAACCCAACGTACTTTTTTTTTAATTTTTTTAGAAGTACCAGGCACTCATAACCGTTCAGGAGGTTATTGAAAAAAGTATTTCAAAACTTTAATTCCTGCTGACCTTGCTGGAGCACTGAAAATGGCGGGTCTCCGTTTTCAACCACTTCCTCATACTTCTAAATTCCTGGTATATGCTTTTAAAATATAAACCCACACGTACTTTATTTTTATTTTTTTAGAAGTACCAGGCACTCATAACCGCACAGGAGGTTATTGAAACAAGTATTTCAAAATTTTAATTCCTACTGACATTGCTGGAGCACTGAAAATGGCGGGTGTCCGTTTTCAACCACTTCCTCATACTTCTGAATTCCTGGTACATACTTTTAAAATATAAACCCACACGTACTTTTACTATTATTTTTTTTGAAGTACCAGGCACTCATAACCGCACAGGAGGTTATTCAAAAAAGTATTTCATAACTTTAGTTCCTGCTGACATTGCTGGAGCACTGAAAATGGCGGGGCTCCGTTTTCAACCACTTCCTCATACTTCTGAAGTCCTGGTACATACTTTTAAAATATAAACCCACACGTACTTTTACTTTTATTTTTTTAGAAGAACCAGGCACTCATAACCGCACAGGAGGTTATTCAAAAAAGTATTTCAAAACTTTTATTCCTGCTGACATTTCTGGAGCACTGAAAATGGCGGGTGTCCGTTTTCAACCACTTCCTCATACTTCTGAATTCCTGGTACATACTTTTAAAATATAAACCCAACGTACTTTTACTTTTACTTTGTTAGAAGTACCAGGCACTCATAACCGCACAGGAGGTTATTCAAAAAAGTATTTCAAAACTTTAATTCCTACTGACATTGCTGGAGCACTGAAAATGGCGGGTGTCCGTTTTCAACCACTTCCTCATACTTATGAATTCCTGGTACATACTTTTAAAATATAAACCCAACGTACTTTTACTTTTACTTTGTTAGAAGTACCAGGCACTCATAACCGCACAGGAGGTTATTTAAAAATGTATTTCAAAACTTTAATTCCTACTGACATTGCTGGAGCACTGAAAATGGCGGGTCTCCGTTTTCAACCACTTCCTCATACTTCTGAATTCCTGGTACATACTTTTAAAATATAAACCCACACGTACTTTTACTTTTACTTTGTTAGAAGTACCAGGCACTCATAACCGCACAGGAGGTTATTCAAAAAAGTATTACAAAACTTTAATTCCTACTGACATTGCTGGAGCACTGAAAATGGCGGGTCTCCGTTTTCAACCACTTCCTCATACTTATGAATTCCTGGTACATACTTTTAAAATATAAACCCAACGTACTTTTACTTTTACTTTGTTAGAAGTACCAGGCACTCATAACCGCACAGGAGGTTATTTAAAAATGTATTTCAAAACTTTAATTCCTACTGACATTGCTGGAGCACTGAAAATGGCGGGTCTCCGTTTTCAACCACTTCCTCATACTTCTGAATTCCTGGTACATACTTTTAAAATATAAACCCACACGTACTTTTACTTTTACTTTGTTAGAAGTACCAGGCACTCATAACCGCACAGGAGGTTATTCAAAAAAGTATTACAAAACTTTAATTCCTACTGACATTGCTGGAGCACTGAAAATGGCGGGTCTCCGTTTTCAACCACTTCCTCATACTTATGAATTCCTGGTACATACTTTTAAAATATAAACCCAACGTACTTTTACTTTGTTAGAAGTACCAGGCACTCATAACCGCACAGGAGGTTATTCAAAAAAGTATTTCAAAACTTTAATTCCTACTGACATTGCTGGAGCACTGAAAATGGCGGGTCTCCGTTTTCAACCACTTCCTCATACTTCTGAATTCCTGGTACATACTTTTAAAATATAAACCCACACGTACTTTTACGTTTATTTTTTTAGAAGTACCAGGCACTCATAACCGCACAGGAGGTTATTCAAAAAAGTATTTCAAAACTTTAATTCCTGCTGACATTGCTGGAGCACTGAAAATGGCGGGTCTCCGTTTTCAACCACTTCCTCATACTTCTAAATTCCTGGTACATACTTTTAATATAAAAAACCCACACGTACTTTTACTTTTATTTTTTTAGAAGTACCAGGCACTCATAACCGCACAGGAGGTTATTCAAAAAAGTATTTCAAAACTTTAATTCCTGCTGACATTGCTGGAGCACTGAAAATGGCGGGTCTCCGTTTTCAACCACTTCCTCATACTTCTGAATTCCTGGTACATACTTTTAAATTATAAACCCACACGTACATTTACTTTTATTTTTTTAGAAGTATCAGGCACTTATAACCGCACAGGAGGTTATTCAAAAAAGTATTTCAAAACTTTAATTCCTGCTGACATTGCTGAAGCACTGAAAATGGCGGGTCTCCGTTTTCAACCACTTCCTCATACTTCTGAATTCCTGGTACATACTTTTAAAATATAAACCCACACGTACTTTTACTTTTATTTTTTTAGAAGTACCAGGCACTCATAACCGCACAGGAGGTTATTCAAAAAAGTATTTCAAAACTTTTATTCCTGCTGACATTGCTGGAGCACTGAAAATGGCGGGTCTCCGTTTTCAACCACGTCCTCATACTTCTGAATTCCTGGTACATACTTTTAAAATATAAACCCACACGTACTTTTACTTTTATTTTTTTTAGAAGTACCAGGCACTCATAACCGCACAGGAGGTTATTCAAAAAAGTATTTCAAAACTTTAATTCCTGCTGACATTGCTGGAGCACTGAAAATGGCGGGTCTCCGTTTTCAACCACTGCCTCATACTTCTGAATTCCTGGTACATACTTTTAAAATATAAACCCACACGTACTTTTACTATAATTTTTTTAGAAGTACCAGGCACTCATAACCGCACAGGAGGTTATTCAAAAAAGAATTTCAAAACTTTTATTCCTGCTGACATTGCTGGAGCACTGAAAATGGCGGGTCTCCGTTTTCAACCACTTCCTCATACTTCTGAATTCCTGGTACATACTTTTAAAATATAAACCCAACGTACTTTTTTTTTAATTTTTTTAGAAGTACCAGGCACTCATAACCGTTCAGGAGGTTATTGAAAAAAGTATTTCAAAACTTTAATTCCTGCTGACATTGCTGGAGCACTGAAAATGGCGGGTCTCCGTTTTCAACCACTTCCTCATACTTCTGAATTCCTGGTACATACTTTTAAAATATAAACCCACACGTACTTTTACTTTTACTTTGTTAGAAGTACCAGGCACTCATAACCGCACAGGAGGTTATTCAAAAAAGTATTACAAAACTTTAATTCCTACTGACATTGCTGGAGCACTGAAAATGGCGGGTCTCCGTTTTCAACCACTGCCTCATACTTCTGAATTCCTGGTACATACTTTTAAAATATAAACCCAACGTACTTTTACTTTTACTTTGTTAGAAGTACCAGACACTCATAACCGCACAGGAGGTTATTCAAAAAAGTATTTCAAAACTTTAATTCCTACTGACATTGCTGGAGCACTGAAAATGGCGGGTGTCCGTTTTCAACCACTTCCTCATACTTATGAATTCCTGGTACATACTTTTAAAATATAAACCCAACGTACTTTTACTTTTACTTTGTTAGAAGTACCAGGCACTCATAACCGCACAGGAGGTTATTTAAAAATGTATTTCAAAACTTTAATTCCTACTGACATTGCTGGAGCACTGAAAATGGCGGGTCTCCGTTTTCAACCACTTCCTCATACTTCTGAATTCCTGGTACATACTTTTAAAATATAAACCCACACGTACTTTTACTTTTACTTTGTTAGAAGTACCAGGCACTCATAACCGCACAGGAGGTTATTCAAAAAAGTATTTCATAACTTTAGTTCCTGCTGACATTGCTGGAGCACTGAAAATGGCGGGTCTCCGTTTTCAACCACTTCCTCATACTTATGAATTCCTGGTACATACTTTTAAAATATAAACCCAACGTACTTTTACTTTTACTTTGTTAGAAGTACCAGGCACTCATAACCGCACAGGAGGTTATTTAAAAATGTATTTCAAAACTTTAATTCCTACTGACATTGCTGGAGCACTGAAAATGGCGGGTCTCCGTTTTCAACCACTTCCTCATACTTCTGAATTCCTGGTACATACTTTTAAAATATAAACCCACACGTACTTTTACTTTTACTTTGTTAGAAGTACCAGGCACTCATAACCGCACAGGAGGTTATTCAAAAAAGTATGACAAAACTTTAATTCCTACTGACATTGCTGGAGCACTGAAAATGGCGGGTCTCCGTTTTCAACCACTTCCTCATACTTATGAATTCCTGGTACATACTTTTAAAATATAAACCCAACGTACTTTTACTTTTACTTTGTTAGAAGTACCAGGCACTCATAACCGCACAGGAGGTTATTCAAAAAAGTATTTCAAAACTTTAATTCCTACTGACATTGCTGGAGCACTGAAAATGGCGGGTCTCCGTTTTCAACCACTTCCTCATACTTCTGAATTCCTGGTACATACTTTTAAAATATAAACCCACACGTACTTTTACGTTTATTTTTTTAGAAGTACCAGGCACTCATAACCGCACAGGAGGTTATTCAAAAAAGTATTTCAAAACTTTAATTCCTGCTGACATTGCTGGAGCACTGAAAATGGCGGGTCTCCGTTTTCAACCACTTCCTCATACTACTAAATTCCTGGTACATACTTTTAATATAAAAAACCCACACGTACTTTTACTTTTATTTTTTTAGAAGTACCAGGCACTCATAACCGCACAGGAGGTTATTCAAAAAAGTATTTCAAAACTTTAATTCCTGCTGACATTGCTGGAGCACTGAAAATGGCGGGTCTCCGTTTTCAACCACTTCCTCATACTTCTGAATTCCTGGTACATACTTTTAAATTATAAACCCACACGTACATTTACTTTTATTTTTTTAGAAGTATCAGGCACTTATAACCGCACAGGAGGTTATTCAAAAAAGTATTTCAAAACTTTAATTCCTGCTGACATTGCTGAAGCACTGAAAATGGCGGGTCTCCGTTTTCAACCACTTCCTCATACTTCTGAATTCCTGGTACATACTTTTAAAATATAAACCCACACGTTCTTTTACTTTTATTTTTTTAGAAGTACCAGGCACTCATAACCGCACAGGAGGTTATTCAAAAAAGTATTTCAAAACTTTTATTCCTGCTGACATTGCTGGAGCACTGAAAATGGCGGGTCTCCGTTTTCAACCACGTCCTCATACTTCTGAATTCCTGGTACATACTTTTAAAATATAAACCCACACGTACTTTTACTTTTATTTTTTTAGAAGTACCAGGCACTCATAACCGCACAGGAGGTTATTCAAAAAAGTATTTCAAAACTTTAATTCCTGCTGACATTGCTGGAGCACTGAAAATGGCGGGTCTCCGTTTTCAACCACTGCCTCATACTTCTGAATTCCTGGTACATACTTTTAAAATATAAACCCACACGTACTTTTACTATTATTTTTTTAGAAGTACCAGGCACTCATAACCGCACAGGAGGTTATTCAAAAAAGAATTTCAAAACTTTTATTCCTGCTGACATTGCTGGAGCACTGAAAATGGCGGGTCTCCGTTTTCAACCACTTCCTCATACTTCTGAATTCCTGGTACATACTTTTAAAATATAAACCCAACGTACTTTTTTTTTAATTTTTTTAGAAGTACCAGGCACTCATAACCGGTCAGGAGGTTATTGAAAAAAGTATTTCAAAACTTTAATTCCTGCTGACATTGCTGGAGCACTGAAAATGGCGGGTCTCCGTTTTCAACCACTTCCTCATACTTCTGAATTCCTGGTATATACTTTTAAAATATAAACCCACACGTACTTTATTTTTATTTTTTTAGAAGTACCAGGCACTCATAACCGCACAGGAGGTTATTGAAACAAGTATTTCAAAATTTTAATTCCTACTGACATTGCTGGAGCACTGAAAATGGCGGGTGTCCGTTTTCAACCACTTCCTCATACTTCTGAATTCCTGGTACATACTTTTAAAATATAAACCCACACGTACTTTTACTATTATTTTTTTTGAAGTACCAGGCACTCATAACCGCACAGGAGGTTATTCAAAAAAGTATTTCATAACTTTAGTTCCTGCTGACATTGCTGGAGCACTGAAAATGGCGGGTCTCCGTTTTCAACCACTTCCTCATACTTCTGAAGTCCTGGTACATACTTTTAAAATATAAACCCACACGTACTTTTACTTTTATTTTTTTAGAAGTACCAGGCACTCATAACCGCACAGGAGGTTATTCAAAAAAGTATTTCAAAACTTTTATTCCTGCTGACATTTCTGGAGCACTGAAAATGGCGGGTGTCCGTTTTCAACCACTTCCTCATACTTCTGAATTCCTGGTACATACTTTTAAAATATAAACCCAACGTACTTTTACTTTTACTTTGTTAGAAGTACCAGGCACTCATAACCGCACAGGAGGTTATTCAAAAAAGTATTTCAAAACTTTAATTCCTACTGACATTGCTGGAGCACTGAAAATGGCGGGTGTCCGTTTTCAACCACTTCCTCATACTTCTGAATTCCTGGTACATACTTTTAAAATATAAACCCACACGTACTTTTACTTTTATTTTTTTAGAAGTACCAGGCACTCATAACCGCACAGGAGGTTATTCAAAAAAGTATTTCAAAACTTTAATTCCTGCTGACATTGCTGGAGCACTGAAAATGGCGGGTCTCCGTTTTCAGCCACTTCCTCATACTTCTGAATTCCTGGTACATACTTTTAAAATATAAACCCACACGTACTTTTACTTTTATTTTTTTAGAAGTACCAGGCACTCATAAGCGCACAGGAGGTTATTCAAAAAAGTATTACAAAACTTTAATTCCTACTGACATTGCTGGAGCACTGAAAATGGCGGGTCTCCGTTTTCAACCACTTCCTCATACTTATGAATTCCTGGTACATACTTTTAAAATATAAACCCAACGTACTTTTACTTTTACTTTGTTAGAAGTACCAGGCACTCATAACCGCACAGGAGGTTATTTAAAATTGTATTTCAAAACTTTAATTCCTACTGACATTGCTGGAGCACTGAAAATGGCGGGTCTCCGTTTTCAACCACTTCCTCATACTTCTGAATTCCTGGTACATACTTTTAAAATATAAACCCACACGTACTTTTACTTTTACTTTGTTAGAAGTACCAGGCACTCATAACCGCACAGGAGGTTATTCAAAAAAGTATTACAAAACTTTAATTCCTACTGACATTGCTGGAGCACTGAAAATGGCGGGTCTCCGTTTTCAACCACTTCCTCATACTTATGAATTCCTGGTACATACTTTTAAAATATAAACCCAACGTACTTTTACTTTTACTTTGTTAGAAGTACCAGGCACTCATAACCGCACAGGAGGTTATTCAAAAAAGTATTTCAAAACTTTAATTCCTACTGACATTGCTGGAGCACTGAAAATGGCGGGTCTCCGTTTTCAACCACTTCCTCATACTTCTGAATTCCTGGTACATACTTTTAAAATATAAACCCACACGTACTTTTACGTTTATTTTTTTAGAAGTACCAGGCACTCATAACCGCACAGGAGGTTATTCAAAAAAGTATTTCAAAACTTTAATTCCTGCTGACATTGCTGGAGCACTGAAAATGGCGGGTCTCCGTTTTCAACCACTTCCTCATACTTCTAAATTCCTGGTACATACTTTTAATATAAAAAACCCACACGTACTTTTACTTTTATTTTTTTAGAAGTACCAGGCACTCATAACCGCACAGGAGGTTATTCAAAAAAGTATTTCAAAACTTTAATTCCTGCTGACATTGCTGGAGCACTGAAAATGGCGGGTCTCCGTTTTCAACCACTTCCTCATACTTCTGAATTCCTGGTACATACTTTTAAATTATAAACCCACACGTACTTTATTTTTATTTTTTTAGAAGTACCAGGCACTCATAACCGCACAGGAGGTTATTGAAACAAGTATTTCAAAACTTTAATTCCTGCTGACATTGCTGAAGCACTGAAAATGGCGGGTCTCCGTTTTCAACCACTTCCTCATACTTCTGAATTCCTGGTACATACTTTTAAAATATAAACCCACACGTACTTTTACTTTTATTTTTTTAGAAGTACCAGGCACTCATAACCGCACAGGAGGTTATTCAAAAAAGTATTTCAAAACTTTTATTCCTGCTGACATTGCTGGAGCACTAAAAATGGCGGGTCTCCGTTTTCAACCACGTCCTCATACTTCTGAATTCCTGGTACATACTTTTAAAATATAAACCCACACGTACTTTTACTTTTATTTTTTTAGAAGTACCAGGCACTCATAACCGCACAGGAGGTTATTCAAAAAAGTATTTCAAAACTTTAATTCCTGCTGACATTGCTGGAGCACTGAAAATGGCGGGTCTCCGTTTTCAACCACTGCCTCATACTTCTGAATTCCTGGTACATACTTTTAAAATATAAACCCACACGTACTTTTACTATTATTTTTTTAGAAGTACCAGGCACTCATAACCGCACAGGAGGTTATTCAAAAAAGAATTTCAAAACTTTTATTCCTGCTGACATTGCTGGAGCACTGAAAATGGCGGGTCTCCGTTTTCAACCACTTCCTCATACTTCTGAATTCCTGGTACATACTTTTAAAATATAAACCCAACGTACTTTTTTTTTAATTTTTTTAGAAGTACCAGGCACTCATAACCGTTCAGGAGGTTATTGAAAAAAGTATTTCAAAACTTTAATTCCTGCTGACATTGCTGGAGCACTGAAAATGGCGGGTCTCCGTTTTCAACCACTTCCTCATACTTCTGAATTCCTGGTACATACTTTTAAAATATAAACCCACACGTACTTTTACGTTTATTTTTTTAGAAGTACCAGGCACTCATAACCGCACAGGAGGTTATTCAAAAAAGTATTTCAAAACTTTAATTCCTGCTGACATTGCTGGAGCACTGAAAATGGCGGGTCTCCGTTTTCAACCACTTCCTCATACTTCTAAATTCCTGGTACATACTTTTAATATAAAAAACCCACACGTACTTTTACTTTTATTTTTTTAGAAGTACCAGGCACTCATAACCGCACAGGAGGTTATTCAAAAAAGTATTTCAAAACTTTAATTCCTGCTGACATTGCTGGAGCACTGAAAATGGCGGGTCTCCGTTTTTAACCACTTCCTCATACTTCTGAATTCCTGGTACATACTTTTAAATTATAAACCCACACGTACTTTATTTTTATTTTTTTAGAAGTACCAGGCACTCATAACCGCACAGGAGGTTATTGAAACAAGTATTTCAAAACTTTAATTCCTGCTGACATTGCTGAAGCACTGAAAATGGCGGGTCTCCGTTTTCAACCACTTCCTCATACTTCTGAATTCCTGGTACATACTTTTAAAATATAAACCCACACGTACTTTTACTTTTATTTTTTTAGAAGTACCAGGCACTCATAACCGCACAGGAGGTTATTCAAAAAAGTATTTCAAAACTTTTATTCCTGCTGACATTGCTGGAGCACTAAAAATGGCGGGTCTCCGTTTTCAACCACGTCCTCATACTTCTGAATTCCTGGTACATACTTTTAAAATATAAACCCACACGTACTTTTACTTTTATTTTTTTAGAAGTACCAGGCACTCATAACCGCACAGGAGGTTATTCAAAAAAGTATTTCAAAACTTTAATTCCTGCTGACATTGCTGGAGCACTGAAAATGGCGGGTCTCCGTTTTCAACCACTGCCTCATACTTCTGAATTCCTGGTACATACTTTTAAAATATAAACCCACACGTACTTTTACTATTATTTTTTTAGAAGTACCAGGCACTCATAACCGCACAGGAGGTTATTCAAAAAAGAATTTCAAAACTTTTATTCCTGCTGACATTGCTGGAGCACTGAAAATGGCGGGTCTCCGTTTTCAACCACTTCCTCATACTTCTGAATTCCTGGTACATACTTTTAAAATATAAACCCAACGTACTTTTTTTTTAATTTTTTTAGAAGTACCAGGCACTCATAACCGTTCAGGAGGTTATTGAAAAAAGTATTTCAAAACTTTAATTCCTGCTGACATTGCTGGAGCACTGAAAATGGCGGGTCTCCGTTTTCAACCACTTCCTCATACTTCTGAATTCCTGGTATATACTTTTAAAATATAAACCCACACGTACTTTATTTTTATTTTTTTAGAAGTACCAGGCACTCATAACCGCACAGGAGGTTATTGAAACAAGTATTTCAAAATTTTAATTCCTACTGACATTGCTGGAGCACTGAAAATGGCGGGTGTCCGTTTGCAACCACTTCCTCATACTTCTGAATTCCTGGTACATACTTTTAAAATATAAACCCACACGTACTTTTACTATTATTTTTTTTGAAGTACCAGGCACTCATAACCGCACAGGAGGTTATTCAAAAAAGTATTTCAAAACTTTTATTCCTGCTGACATTTCTGGAGCACTGAAAATGGCGGGTGTCCGTTTTCAACCACTTCCTCATACTTCTGAATTCCTGGTACATACTTTTAAAATATAAACCCAACGTACTTTTACTTTTACTTTGTTAGAAGTACCAGGCACTCATAACCGCACAGGAGGTTATTCAAAAAAGTATTTCAAAACTTTAATTCCTACTGACATTGCTGGAGCACTGAAAATGGCGGGTGTCCGTTTTCAACCACTTCCTCATACTTCTGAATTCCTGGTACATACTTTTAAAATATAAACCCACACGTACTTTTACTTTTATTTTTTTAGAAGTACCAGGCACTCATAACCGCACAGGAGGTTATTCAAAAAAGTATTTCAAAACTTTAATTCCTGCTGACATTGCTGGAGCACTGAAAATGGCGGGTCTCCGTTTTCAGCCACTTCCTCATACTTCTGAATTCCTGGTACATACTTTTAAAATATAAACCCACACGTACTTTTACTTTTATTTTTTTAGAAGTACCAGGCACTCATAAGCGCACAGGAGGTTATTCAAAAAAGAATTTCAAAACTTTTATTCCTGCTGACATTGCTGGAGCACTGAAAATGGCGGGTCTCCGTTTTCAACCACTTCCTCATACTTCTGAATTCCTGGTACATACTTTTAAAATATAAACCCACACGTACTTTTACTTTTACTTTGTTAGAAGTACCAGGCACTCATAACCGCACAGGAGGTTATTCAAAAAAGTATTTCATAACTTTAGTTCCTGCTGACATTGCTGGAGCACTGAAAATGGCGGGTCTCCGTTTTCAACCACTTCCTCATGCTTATGAATTCCTGGTACATACTTTTAAAATATAAACCCAACGTACTTTTACTTTTACTTTGTTAGAAGTACCAGGCACTCATAACCGCACAGGAGGTTATTTAAAAATGTATTTCAAAACTTTAATTCCTACTGACATTGCTGGAGCACTGAAAATGGCGGGTCTCCGTTTTCAACCACTTCCTCATACTTCTGAATTCCTGGTACATACTTTTAAAATATAAACCCACACGTACTTTTACTTTTACTTTGTTAGAAGTACCAGGCACTCATAACCGCACAGGAGGTTATTCAAAAAAGTATTACAAAACTTTAATTCCTACTGACATTGCTGGAGCACTGAAAATGGCGGGTCTCCGTTTTCAACCACTTCCTCATACTTATGAATTCCTGGTACATACTTTTAAAATATAAACCCAACGTACTTTTACTTTTACTTTGTTAGAAGTACCAGGCACTCATAACCGCACAGGAGGTTATTCAAAAAAGTATTTCAAAACTTTAATTCCTACTGACATTGCTGGAGCACTGAAAATGGCGGGTCTCCGTTTTCAACCACTTCCTCATACTTCTGAATTCCTGGTACATACTTTTAAAATATAAACCCACACGTACTTTTACGTTTATTTTTTTAGAAGTACCAGGCACTCATAACCGCACAGGAGGTTATTCAAAAAAGTATTTCAAAACTTTAATTCCTGCTGACATTGCTGGAGCACTGAAAATGGCGGGTCTCCGTTTTCAACCACTTCCTCATACTTCTAAATTCCTGGTACATACTTTTAATATAAAAAACCCACACGTACTTTTACTTTTATTTTTTTAGAAGTACCAGGCACTCATAACCGCACAGGAGGTTATTCAAAAAAGTATTTCAAAACTTTAATTCCTGCTGACATTGCTGGAGCACTGAAAATGGCGGGTCTCCGTTTTCAACCACTTCCTCATACTTCTGAATTCCTGGTACATACTTTTAAATTATAAACCCACACGTACATTTACTTTTATTTTTTTAGAAGTATCAGGCACTTATAACCGCACAGGAGGTTATTCAAAAAAGTATTTCAAAACTTTAATTCCTGCTGACATTGCTGAAGCACTGAAAATGGCGGGTCTCCGTTTTCAACCACTTCCTCATACTTCTGAATTCCTGGTACATACTTTTAAAATATAAACCCACACGTTCTTTTACTTTTATTTTTTTAGAAGTACCAGGCACTCATAACCGCACAGGAGGTTATTCAAAAAAGTATTTCAAAACTTTTATTCCTGCTGACATTGCTGGAGCACTGAAAATGGCGGGTCTCCGTTTTCAACCACGTCCTCATACTTCTGAATTCCTGGTACATACTTTTAAAATATAAACCCACACGTACTTTTACTTTTATTTTTTTAGAAGTACCAGGCACTCATAACCGCACAGGAGGTTATTCAAAAAAGTATTTCAAAACTTTAATTCCTGCTGACATTGCTGGAGCACTGAAAATGGCGGGTCTCCGTTTTCAACCACTACCTCATACTTCTGAATTCCTGGTACATACTTTTAAAATATAAACCCACACGTACTTTTACTATTATTTTTTTAGAAGTACCAGGCACTCATAACCGCACAGGAGGTTATTCAAAAAAGAATTTCAAAACTTTTATTCCTGCTGACATTGCTGGAGCACTGAAAATGGCGGGTCTCCGTTTTCAACCACTTCCTCATACTTCTGAATTCCTGGTACATACTTTTAAAATATAAACCCAACGTACTTTTTTTTTAATTTTTTTAGAAGTACCAGGCACTCATAACCGTTCAGGAGGTTATTGAAAAAAGTATTTCAAAACTTTAATTCCTGCTGACATTGCTGGAGCACTGAAAATGGCGGGTCTCCGTTTTCAACCACTTCCTCATACTTCTGAATTCCTGGTATATACTTTTAAAATATAAACCCACACGTACTTTATTTTTATTTTTTTAGAAGTACCAGGCACTCATAACCGCACAGGAGGTTATTGAAACAAGTATTTCAAAATTTTAATTCCTACTGACATTGCTGGAGCACTGAAAATGGCGGGTGTCCGTTTTCAACCACTTCCTCATACTTCTGAATTCCTGGTACATACTTTTAAAATATAAACCCACACGTACTTTTACTATTATTTTTTTTGAAGTACCAGGCACTCATAACCGCACAGGAGGTTATTCAAAAAAGTATTTCATAACTTTAGTTCCTGCTGACATTGCTGGAGCACTGAAAATGGCGGGTCTCCGTTTTCAACCACTTCCTCATACTTCTGAAGTCCTGGTACATACTTTTAAAATATAAACCCACACGTACTTTTACTTTTATTTTTTTAGAAGTACCAGGCACTCATAACCGCACAGGAGGTTATTCAAAAAAGTATTTCAAAACTTTTATTCCTGCTGACATTTCTGGAGCACTGAAAATGGCGGGTGTCCGTTTTCAACCACTTCCTCATACTTCTGAATTCCTGGTACATACTTTTAAAATATAAACCCAACGTACTTTTACTTTTACTTTGTTAGAAGTACCAGGCACTCATAACCGCACAGGAGGTTATTTAAAAATGTATTTCAAAACTTTAATTCCTACTGACATTGCTGGAGCACTGAAAATGGCGGGTCTCCGTTTTCAACCACTTCCTCATACTTCTGAATTCCTGGTACATACTTTTAAAATATAAACCCACACGTACTTTTACTTTTACTTTGTTAGAAGTACCAGGCACTCATAACCGCACAGGAGGTTATTCAAAAAAGTATTACAAAACTTTAATTCCTACTGACATTGCTGGAGCACTGAAAATGGCGGGTCTCCGTTTTCAACCACTTCCTCATACTTATGAATTCCTGGTACATACTTTTAAAATATAAACCCAACGTACTTTTACTTTTACTTTGTTAGAAGTACCAGGCACTCATAACCGCACAGGAGGTTATTCAAAAAAGTATTTCAAAACTTTAATTCCTACTGACATTGCTGGAGCACTGAAAATGGCGGGTCTCCGTTTTCAACCACTTCCTCATACTTCTGAATTCCTGGTACATACTTTTAAAATATAAACCCACACGTACTTTTACGTTTATTTTTTTAGAAGTACCAGGCACTCATAACCGCACAGGAGGTTATTCAAAAAAGTATTTCAAAACTTTAATTCCTGCTGACATTTCTGGAGCACTGAAAATGGCGGGTCTCCGTTTTCAACCACTTCCTCATACTTCTAAATTCCTGGTACATACTTTTAATATAAAAAACCCACACGTACTTTTACTTTTATTTTTTTAGAAGTACCAGGCACTCATAACCGCACAGGAGGTTATTCAAAAAAGTATTTCAAAACTTTAATTCCTGCTGACATTGCTGGAGCACTGAAAATGGCGGGTCTCCGTTTTCAACCACTTCCTCATACTTCTGAATTCCTGGTACATACTTTTAAAATATAAACCCACACGTACTTTTACTATTATTTTTTTTGAAGTACCAGGCACTCATAACCGCACAGGAGGTTATTCAAAAAAGTATTTCATAACTTTAGTTCCTGCTGACATTGCTGGAGCACTGAAAATGGCGGGTCTCCGTTTTCAACCACTTCCTCATACTTCTGAATTCCTGGTACATACTTTTAAAATATAAACCCACACGTACTTTTACTTTTATTTTTTTAGAAGTACCAGGCACTCATAACCGCACAGGAGGTTATTCAAAAAAGTATTTCAAAACTTTTATTCCTGCTGACATTGCTGGAGCACTAAAAATGGCGGGTCTCCGTTTTCAACCACGTCCTCATACTTCTGAATTCCTGGTACATACTTTTAAAATATAAACCCACACGTACTTTTACTTTTATTTTTTTAGAAGTACCAGGCACTCATAACCGCACAGGAGGTTATTCAAAAAAGTATTTCAAAACTTTAATTCCTGCTGACATTGCTGGAGCACTGAAAATGGCGGGTCTCCGTTTTCAACCACTACCTCATACTTCTGAATTCCTGGTACATACTTTTAAAATATAAACCCACACGTACTTTTACTATTATTTTTTTAGAAGTACCAGGCACTCATAACCGCACAGGAGGTTATTCAAAAAAGAATTTCAAAACTTTTATTCCTGCTGACATTGCTGGAGCACTGAAAATGGCGGGTCTCCGTTTTCAACCACTTCCTCATACTTCTGAATTCCTGGTACATACTTTTAAAATATAAACCCAACGTACTTTTTTTTTAATTTTTTTAGAAGTACCAGGCACTCATAACCGTTCAGGAGGTTATTGAAAAAAGTATTTCAAAACTTTAATTCCTGCTGACATTGCTGGAGCACTGAAAATGGCGGGTCTCCGTTTTCAACCACTTCCTCATACTTCTGAATTCCTGGTATATACTTTTAAAATATAAACCCACACGTACTTTATTTTTATTTTTTTAGAAGTACCAGGCACTCATAACCGCACAGGAGGTTATTGAAACAAGTATTTCAAAATTTTAATTCCTACTGACATTGCTGGAGCACTGAAAATGGCGGGTGTCCGTTTGCAACCACTTCCTCATACTTCTGAATTCCTGGTACATACTTTTAAAATATAAACCCACACGTACTTTTACTATTATTTTTTTTGAAGTACCAGGCACTCATAACCGCACAGGAGGTTATTCAAAAAAGTATTTCATAACTTTAGTTCCTGCTGACATTGCTGGAGCACTGAAAATGGCGGGTCTCCGTTTTCAACCACTTCCTCATACTTCTGAAGTCCTGGTACATACTTTTAAAATATAAACCCACACGTACTTTTACTTTTATTTTTTTAGAAGTACCAGGCACTCATAACCGCACAGGAGGTTATTCAAAAAAGTATTTCAAAACTTTTATTCCTGCTGACATTTCTGGAGCACTGAAAATGGCGGGTGTCCGTTTTCAACCACTTCCTCATACTTCTGAATTCCTGGTACATACTTTTAAAATATAAACCCAACGTACTTTTACTTTTACTTTGTTAGAAGTACCAGGCACTCATAACCGCACAGGAGGTTATTCAAAAAAGTATTTCAAAACTTTAATTCCTACTGACATTGCTGGAGCACTGAAAATGGCGGGTGTCCGTTTTCAACCACTTCCTCATACTTCTGAATTCCTGGTACATACTTTTAAAATATAAACCCACACGTACTTTTACTTTTATTTTTTTAGAAGTACCAGGCACTCATAACCGCACAGGAGGTTATTCAAAAAAGTATTTCAAAACTTTAATTCCTGCTGACATTGCTGGAGCACTGAAAATGGCGGGTCTCCGTTTTCAGCCACTTCCTCATACTTCTGAATTCCTGGTACATACTTTTAAAATATAAACCCACACGTACTTTTACTTTTATTTTTTTAGAAGTACCAGGCACTCATAAGCGCACAGGAGGTTATTCAAAAAAGAATTTCAAAACTTTTATTCCTGCTGACATTGCTGGAGCACTGAAAATGGCGGGTCTCCGTTTTCAACCACTTCCTCATACTTCTGAATTCCTGGTACATACTTTTAAAATATAAACTCACACGTACTTTTTTTATTTTTTTTAGAAGTACCAGGCACTCATAACCGCACAGGAGGTTATTGAAAAAAGTATTTCTAAATTTTATTTCCTGCTGAAATTGCTGGAGCACTGAAAATGGCGGGTCTCCGTTTTCAACCACTTCCTCATACTTCTGAATTCCTGGTACATACTTTTAAAATATAAACCCACACGTACTTTTACTTTTATTCTTTTAGAAGTACCAGGCACTCATAACCGCACAGGAGGTTATTCAAAAAAGAATTTCAAAACTTTTATTCCTGCTGACATTGCTGGAGCACTGAAAATGGCGGGTCTCCGTTTTCAACCACTTCCTCATACTTCTGAATTCCTGGTACATACTTTTAAAATATAAACCCAACGTACTTTTACTTTGTTAGAAGTACCAGGCACTCATAACCGCACAGGAGGTTATTCAAAAAGTATTTCAAAACTTTAATTCCTACTGACATTGCTGGAGCACTGAAAATGGCGGGTGTCCGTTTTCAACCACTTCCTCATACTTCTGAATTCCTGGTACATACTTTTAAAATATAAACCCACACGTACTTACTTTTATTTTTTTAGAAGTACCAGGCACTCATAACCGCACAGGAGGTTATTGAAAAAAGTATTTCAAAATTTTAATTCCTGCTGAAACTGCAGGAGCACTGAAAATGGCGGGTGTCCGTTTTCAACCACTTCCTCATACTTCTGAATTCCTGGTACATACTTTTAAAATATAAACCCAACGTACTTTTACTTTTACTTTGTTAGAAGTACCAGGCACTCATAACCGCACAGGAGGTTATTCAAAAAGTATTTCAAAACTTTAATTCCTGCTGACATTGCTGGAGCACTGAAAATGGCGGGTCTCCGTTTTCAACCACTTCCTCATACTTCTAAATTCCTGGTACATACTTTTAATATAAAAAACCCACACGTACTTTTACTTTTATTTTTTTAGAAGTACCAGGCACTCATAACCGCACAGGAGGTTATTTAAAAAAGTATTTCAAAACTTTAATTCCTGCTGACATTGCTGGAGCACTGAAAATGGCGGGTCTCCGTTTTCAACCACTTCCTCATACTTCTGAATTCCTGGTACATACTTTTAAAATATAAACCCACACGTACTTTTACTTTTATTTTTTTAGAAGTACCAGGCACTCATAACCGCACAGGAGGTTATTGAAAAAAGTATTTCAAAACTTTTATTCCTGCTGACATTTCTGGAGCACTGAAAATGGCGGGTGTCCGTTTTCAACCACTTCCTCATACTTCTGAATTCCTGGTACATACTTTTAAAATATAAACCCAACGTACTTTTACTTTGTTAGAAGTACCAGGCACTCATAACCGCACAGGAGGTTATTCAAAAAAGTATTTCAAAACTTTAATTCCTACTGACATTGCTGGAGCACTGAAAATGGCGGGTGTCCGTTTTCAACCACTTCCTCATACTTCTGAATTCCTGGTACATACTTTTAAAATATAAACCCAACGTACTTTTACTTTGTTAGAAGTACCAGGCACTCATAACCGCACAGGAGGTTATTGGAAAAAGTATTTCAAAACTTTTTTTCCTGCTGACATTTCTGGAGCACTGAAAATGGCGGGTGTCTGTTTTCAACCACTTCCTCATACTTCTGAATTCCTGGTACATACTTTTAAAATATAAACCCAACGTACTTTTACTTTTACTTTGTTAGAAGTACCAGGCACTCATAACCGCACAGGAGGTTATTCAAAAAAGTATTTCAAAACTTTAAATCCTACTGACATTGCTGGAGCACTGAAAATGGCGGGTCTCCGTTTTCAACCACTTCCTCATACTTCTGAATTCCTGGTACATACTTTTAAAATATAAACCCACACGTACTTTTACTTTTATTTTTTTAGAAGTACCAGGCACTCATAACCGCACAGGAGGTTATTCAAAAAAGTATTTCAAAACTTTAATTCCTGCTGACATTGCTGGAGCACTGAAAATGGCGGGTCTCCGTTTTCAACCACTTCCTCATACTTCTGAATTCCTGGTACATACTTTTAAAATATAAACCCACACGTACTTTTACTTTTATTTTTTTAGAAGTACCAGGCACTCATAACCGCACAGGAGGTTATTCAAAAAAGAATTTCAAAACTTTTATTCCTGCTGACATTGCTGGAGCACTGAAAATGGCGGATCTCCGTTTTATAACACTTCATCATACTTCTGAATTCCTGGTACATACTTTTAAAATATAAACCCACACGTACTTTTACTTTTATTTTTTTAGAAGTACCAGGCACTCATAACCGCACAGGAGGTTATTGAAAAAAGTATTTCTAAATTTTATTTCCTGCTGAAATTGCTGGAGCACTACGGATCGGGTGGTAGCGAGCCGAGCTGTACCCACCTGGTACGCGTATATCAGCTGTTGCAGCACGTAGGTTGATGTGGTGCACAGCGCAAACACGTGGTATGCACCGTGCAGGCCCTGGGCGGGTGCAGGGGAGGACAGGCGGCAGAAGCCGACGGCGCGCAACACGCGGAGGTGTGGTTGCACGCTGGCGCCAGCGCTGGACGCATTCGGCGGACACCTGCCATGAATATCATCAGTCATTATACAGATATTATGTAAAAGAACTCAAACTTTCAAGCGGAGAGTATGAGGTCCAGAATAAGCCAGTTAAAGCTCTCGCCAGTCAGCACTTCTAATGACTCTGGTTGCTACTTTGTTTGAAATGCTGTCGTGGTTTGCGTGTCTGTGGAGGGGGATATTTGCTGTATAATTATTAGAGACATCAATCAGTCAACTTCGTGGGGCGGAGCCGTACGTCCGTCGTTGTGTCGTGACGGGCTGTCACGTTGTGATGGATCCGCCCATATTCCTATTCAATTATATATTATTTGCACGGCAGTAAATATATGAAAGAAAGAAAAATAATTTATTCGACATACACAGGTTCTAACAGAAAAACAACTTACTAAATAACACAGTGATAACAAAATATGAAACACACAACATAATAAACAAAGGAATATAAATCTAATCAAATAACTTTATTTTGGAACAATAACATGGCACAACAATACTGGAACACGATAGTATTCGCAGAAGTTATAAACTGTGTCGCGAACACTAACGCCCCCCTCCAGAGTTTATTATTTCCAATTATCATTATTACTATTATTTTTTTAATTATACAAGATAAGCATGTGTGATTATGTGCGCGTATGTGTATATGAGTTTGTGTGTGTGTGAGTTTGTGTGTATGTATGAGAGGGTGTGTGCTTGTGTGTGTGTATGTGTGTGTGTATGTGTGTGTGTATGTGTGTGTGTGAACTTGTGTGTGCTTGTTTGTGTATGGCCTACAGTCTATACAGCAACTTTTAAAAGGTCTTCAGTTTCTTCATACGACAGTGTTATGAGCCACTAAAGATATTTTTGTTGACATTTATAGCGGGGTAAAGGAAATATACTAATTTGTTTGTTGACTCTGTTATATAGTGTGGGGCTAAGGAAATAAAATGACGACTGGCAAATGCCGTACGCCGTTTTTCAGTTTTGCAAACTAAATCCGATCTGCGCATAGAGTCAGTTATATTAGGATCATAAACAAGCTGTGAGTGTTTGCGCGAGGTTGTTTGTAATATAAAAAGGTTAGGTTAGGTTAGGTTTGTTTTTTTTTTTTTTTTTTCCCTGTCCGGGCGCAGAGGCCCGGCCCGCGAGCTATCCTACATGTTGAACCTCCAATATGGGGGTCGGAGTCCTTATGGCATAGTAAATTGTAGACAGGGTGAATTCTTTATTGTTCTTATTCTAGGGTATCAAAAAACTGTTTCTTTATTATATCGTCGTTCCCAGTAATATCATCCAAACTTAACATTATATCTTATATCTACTGTCTTTTTATTTTTATTCATTTCTTACATTTATGTTTTTCCTATATATACTTATTATATATTTAACATATTTTGCATATCCTTTCCTTATTTATATACGTGGGTACTATTCTAAGATAACAATATATTTTACTAATTACATTCTATACGGGACTTACTAACTATTAGCTTAAACAGATATGAACTTAACAATGTATTGTACGAGTATATATATAGATTAGCTTTATTTACCTTTTCTTATTTGATAATGTTCTTATATATGCTTATTATATATAAAACAACATACTTAACTACCTATTCTTATTTCTACATATTACTTTATTACATATCCTAATACAAAAATCTATGAATATACATCTACTTTCTTTGTTCCTAATTATAACATGTAAATTTTCTTTGATCATGGTAGTGTCAAGTTTTTGCTCGAGTTCATATCTCGCTAGGCCGTACATAGGACATTCTAACAGGACGTGTTGAACCGTCTCTTCTTTATCCGGGTCACAAGGGCACGATGGGTTCTCCTTACACTTGAACCGGTACAAGTATTCTGAGAACCCACCGTGCCCCGTTAACACCTGGGTCAGCACACTGGATATTGGCATCTTCGTGACTATTCGATGGGCTTCTATTGCGTCAGGAAAAAACATCTTGGTGACGGCCGCTCTGTCTTCTGATATGTATCTCCGGTTCCATACGTCGAGCGAATCCTTACGGATTTGTCGCTTGACGTATGAGATCGGACACGCATCGTAATCGGGCTTCCGCTTCAGATTTAGTGCAGCATTCTTAGCTAACTCGTCGGCTCTTTCGTTTCCGTCCATCCCAGCGTGTGCTTTAATCCAAAATAGAGATACAATTTTATTTTGGAGCCGAATCTGTTCAATATTCCGTCTTGTTTCTGTCGCTAGGGGATGGACGGAGCCGTGATTAGTCACCGTCTCCAGAGCCGCACGCGAGTCGCTGTATATGCCGTAACTGGCTTCGTGGCGCTTTAAGATCTCCCGTGTGGCCCGACATAATATGGCGTATAGTTCCGCCTGATAGACTGTGCAGTGGGATGGCAGCTTTAGTTTGAGGGATTTGATCTCCGCCGCGCTATTCCACAAGGATAGCGCCGCGCCGACCTTGTCCTCAATCCTGCTACCATCCGTGAAAATACGGACTGCCTGCTGGTTGTGATGTTCCACATCCTGTTGGTCTATCAGGTTTGTGAACTCCAAGCTCACATGCCTTGCCGGGTGCGGGCTCGAACTAAACGCCACTCTAGACTCTACTTCCCTGTCCCCCAGGAACGGCTTGGGAACTCCTCGTCTGGTTTCGTAAAGAGCTGCCGCCTCGCGGATCCTGATGTCCAGCGGCAGAATCCCAGCCAGTAATAGAGCCGAGTTTAGGGAGACAGTTCGGTAGGCCTTTGTAAGCTTCTGAGCAAAAACCCTTTGGACAGCGTTAAGTTGCCTTTTCACCTTTTGTTTTTCCGTCACACCTGCCCAAGCGCTGGCTGCATACATCATGACTGGCTCCACTGTTGCCCTATAGATGATTCGGATCACCTTCGGGTGCAGACCCCAGCTGACCCTGGCGGCTCTCGACAATTGCTTATAGAAGTTCAACGCTTTGATGCAGGTGTTCGCAACGTGTTTGTCGAACGTAAGCTTATTGTCGATTGTGAGTCCCAGGATCTTGACGTCATCAGACATGCCAATGTCGACCCCCCCCATGCTCAGTCGTGGTGTATCGAATTTAAGTTTACGCGTGATGGTCATCGCACAAGTTTTGTGCGGCGCGAATTTGAGCTTGTTTTCGATACCCCACCCCTGAACATAGGCGAGGGCGGCGTTGGCGCGCCCCTGCACCTCCAGTGCCGTGTCTCCATCAAACAGCAGAACCACGTCGTCCGCGAAAGCCTGCACGTAGTCACCCCGTTGCTGCAATCCCTTAAGAAGAGGGTCAAGAAGGAGGTTCCAAAGCATTGGACCGCCTATGGAACCTTGGACGCAACCCTTGTCTGTACGTTTTGTGTGTTCGAAAGCGGCGTATCTGACTCTGACGGTTCTATCCTCCAGGTAGCTGTCTATGATCCTTCTTAAGTTTACTGGGCATCCCGCTTCCGCCAGTCTCACCCTGATGGCCGGCCACCACGCGCTATCGAAGGCTCCCTCTATGTCCAATGATACCATGACTATCAGCTTCTTTTGGTCAAGTTTGTTGTGTATGCGTTGCATCAGATCATAGAGGGAGTCTTCGGTACTTTTCTGCGGCATGAACCCATATTGACAGGTGCTCATTTTTGGCACCAGGTGCCACTTGAGCCGTCCTATCACCATCTTCTCGACCACTTTACCTAAGACCGGTAGTAGTCCTATGGGCCTGTATGACTTCGGGTTTGTGTAGTCATCTTTACCTGGCTTCCTTAGGACTACCACCGTAGCTTCTTTCCACGTTGTGGGAAAGTGGCCGAGGAGCAGGCACTTGTTTGCGAGCGCTAGAAACAATTCAGGATCATAGACTATAGCCTTGCTGCAAATGTCTGCGGTTAAGCCATCTGCCCCCGGAGCCTTCTTTGGGTTGAAAGTCTTCACCGTGTATTTCAGCTCTTCTATAGTAAACGGAGGGTCATGTTGTTCATCATGTGTCCAACCGTTTACTTTTTCCGCTGTCTCTCTAATTTGTTTGTGAACTGCAGTTTCGTTCCACTTCAGGTCTTCGGGGTAGAAAGTTTCCGCTAGGAGCTTTGCGGATTCCTCACCGTCCAGAGCCTTTCCGCCTTTCACCAAAGGCAGGTCCTCCTGTCGTTTTTTGGTCCTACCAATAACCGTGTAGATCCCGTCCCATATTCCCTCCCTATCTTGCTTTTCACAGAAACCCTTCCAGCTGGCTATCTGTGCCTTCTTGGCTTCGTTCTCATATTTCTCCTTTGCTTGCAGGTACTCATCGTCGACCCTCGCTCTTCGGATCGACGCTGCCCATCTGATTCTGCGCCTCCTGGTGACGACTTCTCTCTTCAGATCTGCCAGCTCTTTGGACCACCACGGTAAGGTAAGTTTCTCATCTGTTTTCTTTTTTGGAATAGTCAATGTGCATGTATTTATTATTATATTTGTGTATTTATCTATTGTTTGTTCTAATACTGTTTTATTGTCAATGTTATTTATTTCCTTTATATTTATTTTATTTTCTGTTAACAATTGAGCCAGTTTCTCATGAAACTGGCTCCAATTAGCCTTTTTAGTATTATATATTCTGGTGGTTCTTTTTATATTTATTCCTTTTATTTTTGCTAATCTAATTTTAAAACTTATACCGTTATGGTCCGAACTAGTCAAATCGTCTTCCACTCTCCAGTCGTCCACCAGGTCGAGCACATCCTCAGAGCAGGCAGTTACATCCACGTGGCTAGAGTACACTTTGTTGCCCCTTATGGTGTAGAAAGTCGGAGTGTCGCCTTCATTGAGTACTTGCAAGCTCATTTCCTCTAACGCTCCAGCCATTTCCATCCCTCTTTTATCCACTTTTCTGCTCCCCCACCATGTGCTCTTTGCGTTGGTATCGCCTCCCATTATAGTTTTCCTAGGTCCAAGCTCTTCCTTTATCTTTTTGAGCTGCTCCAGATATGGCTCTATGGGCTGGTCTGGCTCGAAGTAAAAAGAGACAACAACGATCTCCCAGGCACTGGTTCGGATCCTCACCACAACGATGTTGTTAGTGGTGAGTTTCGGGTATTGCACTACGTCAATGTCGCTGTCAAAGACAGCTACTGCCGCTTTGACATTCCCTTCTCCTTGTTCAGTGCTCTGGTAGATCCTTGCTCCTCTATAGCTCTTCATACTTCTAGCCCCACCCACATACGGTTCCTCGAGCAGCGCAAAAGCCACATTCCTTTCGCTAGCCTTCATCATGAGCTCGTGTGTGGCCAACTCTTTTCTCTGTAGGTTCGCTTGGACTGCTGAATTTCCACCGTGGTGCCCTCAGCAATACGCTATCGTAGCTCGGGCTAGTGCATCCCACTTGCGCCGCACTTCACACTCTTGGCTAAACGCACTATGGTCAGTGAATACCATTTTTGCGTGCGTGCAATTGCAGCAAGTTGGAGTACCACCAGCCCGCCAGTCGGCGCACTCAGATCGCAGGTGTGGTCCCCCGCAGTGGCTGCACTTTTCCACTGTCTGCTTGCAAAACCGCCTGCCATGGCCATATGCTAAGCAGAGCGAGCACTGCACTAGGGGGGACTGGTCCACAACTCTGACCTTTTGCAGGTCTATGTGGACAGCTCCTGCTTCTATAGCTCGGGCCCATATCTGGGATGACACCCTAACTACAATGTGAGACGTCTGAGGGTTTCGGGACCTCTTTCGGTACCGGACTTCCATCCTGTCCTCGTGTTTCTCCAGGCCCGTAAAAATTCCTCTGTTTTGGTTCCTGAGTGCGTTCAGGACGTCTTCATCCGTATTATACTGGAAGACGTCTCTGAGCAACAGAAGAGGATCCTTATTTTTTATATCTTCGACCTGGAGTTGGCCTTCTGCCTTTCTGAGTCTTTCCCTTAGTTTATTTCTCTCTTCTTCTGTTTTACATCCTATGATGATCTTTCTGTCTCAAATGAAATACTTACCATACCATGGTGGTCCAAAGAGCTCGAAGAGTTGAAGAAGAAAGTCGCCACCAAAAAGCGAAGAGTCCGATTCGCTGCGCCGATCCGGAGGTCGAAGGTCATCGTCGAGTACCTGAAACAAAAAGAAGAGTATGAGATAGCAGCGAAAAAAGCCCAGGTCGACAGCTGGAAAAGTTTCTGCGGCAAACAGGATAAGGAAGGCCTCTGGGAGAGTATTTATCGCGTTGTAAAAAACACCACAAAACGCCAGGAAGACCTCCCACTGGTGAAAGACGGTCACCAACTTGACCAGAAGGAGTCGGCTAGTATCTTGGCAGAGACCTTCTTCCCGGAGGACCTTGATTGTGATGACAACACAGACCACCGTCAGACCAGAGTTCTCGCAGCAAACGCAAATAACTGGGTGCATGATGAGATACATGACCCAGCATTTACGGTCGAAGAGCTCCGGGCTACGGCGGAGAGTTTTAATCCAAAAAAGGCTCCGGGAATGGATGGACTTACTGCTGACATTTGCAGCCGGGTTGTCTCCAAACATTTGGAACTAAACCTGGCGCTCATGAACAAGTGCCAAGAACTTGGACATTTTCCGACCCTCTGGAAAGAAGCGATTGTAATAGTTCTGCGGAAGCCTGGCAAAGAAGACTATACAAACCCCAAGTCCTATAGACCCATTGGCTTATTACCGGTCATGGGGAAGATTCTGGAGAAAATGGTAGTTGGGAGATTGAAACACCACCTGCTCCCGAAAATGAGCCCACGACAGTACGGCTTTATACCCCAGCGAAGCACCGAGGACTCCCTCTATGACATGATGCAACATTTGTACGGAAAGCTGAACGACAGGAAACTTATAACCGTAATATCATTGGACATAGAGGGAGCCTTCGATAGCGCCTGGTGGCCCGCAATTAAGGTCAGACTTGCAGAAGAAGAGTGTCCGGTCAATCTTCGGCGACTCATGGAAAGCTACCTGCAGGACCGTAAGGTCCGGGTGAGGTACGCCGGAGAAGAGTACATAAAGGACACTCAAAAAGGATGCGTGCAAGGATCAATTGGCGGGCCGATTCTCTGGAATCTTCTTCTTGACCCACTCCTTAAGGGACTAGCACGCCGGGGAGATTATTGCCAGGCTTTCGCAGATGATGTCGTTTTGGTGTTTGCCGCGGACACAACACTAGAAGTGGAGAGACAGGCCAATGCTGCGCTCGCGTATGTTCAGGCGTGGGGTGTCAAAAACAAATTGAAGTTCGCGCCACATAAAACCCATGCGATGGTCATAACTAGGAAATTGAAGTTTGACACACCGCGACTGAACATGGCCGGGACCGACATTGGATTGTCTAATGAGATAAAGATCCTGGGGCTCACCATTGACAACAAGCTGACGTTCAACGCCCACGTTGCGAGTATTTGCAAGAAGGCGTCGAACGTCTACAAACAGCTTTCACGAGCCGCCAGGATCAGTTGGGGCCTCCACCCCGAAATTATTAGGGTTATCTACACGGCCACGGTAGAGCCCATAATAACATATGCAGCAGCGGCCTGGGTAAACGCAGCCAACAAGATCGGAGTCCAGAAGCAGTTGAACGCAGTTCAAAGGGGCTTTGCGCAGAAGCTGTGTGGCGCGTACAGGACGGTTTCCCTGAACTCGGCGCTGATGCTGGCTGGGATACTGCCTCTCGATATCCGGATCCGCGAAGCGGCATCGCTGTATGTGACTAAGAGAGGAGTACCCCAGCCAGCAATGGCAGATCGAGAGGTAGAGCGCAGACTGGCCTTCGCCGAAATCCAGCATCCGGCAAAACATATGCGCCTCGACTTCGTAAGTCTGGTAGACCAAGAAGAGGTGAACTCCCACGTAAATCAAGCAGTCCACATTTATACCGATGGCAGCAAGATTGAGGGCAAGGTTGGAGCCGCATTGTCTCTTTGGAGCAATGAAGCTGAGACCAAAACCCTCAAACTTAAGCTGTCATCGTACTGCACCGTCTACCAGGCAGAACTCTTGGCCATATATATAGGAGGAGGGCGTTGGTGTCTGTAACACAGTATTCATACTAATACAGGCATCATCGTTTTAAACTGTACACATGACTGTATATTTGTTGTTCCTTAATAAATGCTTTTTATTATTTTTTATTATTATTATTATATGTCACGCCACAAAAATCATACTGCAACGAGGCGAGGCCAGTTTTGCTATTCTTAGTGATTCGCGCTCGGCCCTGGAAACAATCCTAAACCCATATTCCCTCCACCCCCTGGCTGTTGAAACTAGAAACAACATTGAGAACAGCAGACTCCAGAACAAGGAAATCTCCTTGTTCTGGATCAAAGCACATGCAGGGCTGGAGGGAAATGAGCGCGCAGACCAGCTGGCAAAGGAGGCCGCGCTAAAATCTAGGAAGAAACCCGACTATGACAGCTGCCCAGTTTCATTCGTCAAGAGACACATACGTTTGTGTTCTCTTGACGAATGGAACACACGCTACCAATCGGGGCAAACAGCAGCCGTCACAAAAATGTTCTTCCCGGACGCAGTGAAGGGACACAGGACGGTGAGGAAAATCAGGCCAACAAACCTGACGACTTAGGTGATGACGGGGCACGGTGGGTTCTCAGAATACTTGTATCGTTTCAAGTGTAAGGAGGATCCATCGTGCATCTGCGAACCAGGCGTCGACGAGTCTGTGCCACACCTCCTGTTTAAATGCCCGGTCTTCGGAAAGCTCAGGTTTGAGACTGAGCAAATACTGGACCACGAAATTAAACCTGAAAATATACACAAAATTATAGAGGATAAATACTTAAGGCAACAATTTTTAGATTACTGTGTGCAAATAGTTAAGATAGTAGTAAATAGAAATAGATAAATAAGTTATGTTTATTATATACTTTGTGAGTTATATACCATAAACATAAAATAGGATGTAGTAAATAAACATAAGATAAGTGTGCAAGTAATATATAGAAATATAGAACAAATGTAAATAAAATGGCTAGTAAGAAATGTTAGATGTATATTATAAAATATATACAGATACATTAGTGATAAGAAAGCAAGAAATATGTAAAATTAGTATAAGTTTATTGGAAAAACCTATAATTAAATAAATAAAAACACCCCTTAAAATAAGACCCCGAAACAATAGAAATAAGCAAGTAGCATAAGTTGTTGGAAAATCTATTAATAATAAATAAATAACACCCTAAATAAGTCCCCGAAAACAAGAACTCTGATCACGTCAGAGGAAACAACATGTAGGATAGCTCGCGGGCCGGGCCTCTGCGCCCGGACAGGTTTTAAAAAAAAAAAAAAAAAAAAAAAAAGCTATTTTACTTTAAAAAAATTTGAAATTTTTAGAGATACCCCCTAAAAATGTTAACTATAATACCCTATAAAATTTAAAATTCTTACTTTAAAATTAGGGGTACCTCGTGTTACTACAAAATCTATAAAAAATTATATCTTAAAAACTGACTGATCGATCTATGTCGAATTTTTTATATATTGTGGGGGGCCCTAAGAACTATCTAATTTAAGTTTAAAAAAGGCACGTCACCGATCGTTTGGCCAAGATATAAAATTTTAAAAAACTTTAAAATTTTAAAAACTCTATAACTTGGTGAAATATTGTCCAATTTTTCTTCCAAAAACGCCTTCCGGATCCCCACGATGGTGTCTTGGAGGCCCCGAAGTCAGTTCTCTCCTGGCAGCCCTGGATCACCGACCTCGTGGCTACGTGGTTTTTAGTTTTTTGCTTTTATTTCCGTGCGCCTGCGCGGAAAAAATCGGCAAAAACCACCAAACTGTAGTCCCTTTGGAGACCCTTCTGAAGGCACTTTAAAAACTGTAGGTCACCGCTGGATTTTTCGAGTAAATCCCACTTTTAACTTTTAAAAAACCTCAAAATTTACTTTTTCGTGTGCAACTTCGTGAGCTTTGCAGTGAGCGCAACGGAGTTTTCACTCCCGTATGCGCCGCGCAATTCCGCAACTTTTGAGCTATCACACGGCACTAAAAAGTCACTTTTTCTATTTTTCGTGAATTTTTTTTTTTTTTTTTTACATAGAGGCACGAGTATTTGTGGGCGCTCCGGAGTGCGGTTGGAGCCAGACTGGGTTAGGTTAGGTTAGGTTAGGTTAGGTTTTTTTTTTTTTTTTTTTTTTTTTTTTTTTATCAGCTGCTCTCCACAGACTCTGTGGTCCGTGCTCTTTTTTATTTTAGTGTCTTTATTTATTAATTTTATTACAATTTATATTGAAAAGATCTTACTCAGTAAGAAAAACTTAAACTAATGATCCTATATAATTTGGAAGTTACGTATATTATTCTAATACATTTTATTATATTTTTTTTTTTAAGGGATAGGGATATATATGTAATATATATTGTGTTTTTTTTTTTTATACATATATATATATATATATATATTTTTTTTTTTGTACAGTATATATTTTATTCTTGTATATTATATTTTGTATTCATTCTTTTTGTTTTTTTTTCCCTTGGTATTTACCTTGTTTTACAATTAACTTATAGTTTAATAGCTTATAATGATTACATTTTTGGAGAAAGATTAATATTCTAAATTGACATTTAAATTACTTAAAATTATTACATTTTTGAAAACATTGACATTTTACTTGAACCTTACTATAGACTTTACAACTTTTAAGTTTACAAATTGGCATCCCTCATCTCCCGAGCCAACTTGTCGACGACCGCTGCGTTTCGGTGCTTAATTGACATCTTTAAATTATACTCTATGATCTTTTTAGTGGACGCGGCCATAGCTCTCTTGATAAAGTACCCTATTGCGTCGTTGTCATCATCGGTGTAGTAGGTACAGCTGGTGGTGTGCCGTGACACTGCTACTACCGCATGGGGAACGCTCTGATGTAATTCAATTGTTCTTGATTTTGTTTGAACAATGATCACCGTTTCGAACGTTAACCCTTGCGCTTCATGGATGGTGAGCGTGCGCGAACCTGTGCCTTCACCACAGCCCAGTCCAATTAGCCTTTCCTTTTCGCCCTGAGTGTGGACTAGGAAAAGCGTATTGGGGAGCGTATACGGTATTTGGGCACCAGTGTAGGTTTTTACCTTTAGCGAGTGAGCTTTAAGAGTCGAGGAGTAGATTCCAGAGTAAACCTCCTTTAGGGCGTAGGCGACGTCCTAAGGGAGGTTAGGTTAGGTTAGGTTAGGTTAGGTTAGGTTCCTTGTAGACAAAGAGGGCCAGCTTCGGCGGTACGGCGCGGAGTCCGGTGTTCCACAGGGGTCCGTTCTAGGGCCACTCCTGTGGAACATCGGGTTCGACTGGCTCTTGCGAGGAGCTCTCCTCCGTGCCACGAGTGTCATTTGCTATGCGGATGACACTCTCCTCACTGCCCGAGGGAGGGATTTCAGAGAGGCGGCCAGTTTGGCATCGGCTGGCGGATCCTTGGTCGCAGGGAGGATCCGCCGTTTGGGACTAAAGGTTGCGCTGCACAAGACCGAGGCTGTGTTCTTCCACGGGCCTCGGCATCGCATCCCTCCTGATGCCCACATAGTTGTGGCGGGCGTCAGGGTCGGAGTGAGGACCCAGATGAAGTATCTGGGTCTCATCCTGGACAGCAGGTGGCGCTTCGGCCCGCACTTCAGCGGGCTGTCGACGCGCCTTTTGAAGACCGCGGCAGCGCTCGCGTGGCTTCTCCCGAATCTGGGGGGGCCCAAAGCGCGATGCCGGCAGTTGTATGCCGGCATACTTAAGAGTATGGCCCTTTACGGGGCACCCATCTGGGCGGACTGCCTTAACAGGAGGGAGAACGCTACCGCTATCCGCAGGCCCCAAAGGGCCATCGCGCAGCGGGTGACGAGAGCCTACCGCTCGGTGGGTTTTGCGGCGGCATGCGCTCTGGCCGGCACCCCACCCTGGGAGCTGGAGGCGTGGGTAATCGCCAGAGTGTACGAGTGGACGGCAAGGCGTAGGGCGCTCGGGGAGCACCCCACCCCGGAAGAGCGGGAGGCCGTCCGGCGAGAGGCGAAGGTTGCAATCGTCCATCATTGGAAGGAGGACCTCGCCTCTGCCGTGTTTGGCCGCCGAACGTTGGACGCGCTCGGGCCAGTATTGCAAGACTGGCTCGGGCGATCCCACGGATTTCTCTCCTTCCGTCTTGTGCAGGTGTTATCCGGGCATGGTTGCTTCGGATCATGCCTGCACCGGATAGGAAGGGAGGAAGACCCGTCGTGCCATGATTGTGGTGCGACGGAGGATACTGCGCAGCACACCCTCGAAGTGTGCCCGGCGTGGTCAAAGCCGCGTCGCGGCCTAGCGGCGATAGTCGGGCCGGACCTCTCGCTGCCCAGTGTGGTCAACTCTATGCTGGGAAGCGAAGGGGCCTGGACAGCGGTCGCCTCCTTTTGTGAGGACGTGATGTCTCAAAAGGAGGCGGCGGAGCGCACGCGGGAGGATGATCCCCTCGCGGCACCGCTCCGCAGGCGAAGAAGTGGGAGAAGAAGGCGATTGCACGACAATCACCTTCCCCCACCCGGTGGAGGATAGCGGGAGACAGGCGCGGGGGCGCCTTCTCTCCCGCATTGCACATATCCTCCACCTCTGTCAGGCGGGAACGGCCGAGCACTCGCGGTCGTTCCTGGGCCCCTCCCTGCTGGGAGGAGCATGCGGGTCCCGCTGTAAAGGCGGGCGGTCGTCGGCGGGGGATTGGAAGTAAAGGCTTTTGCCGGTTTCCCAATCCTCCTCCACGCAGACGATGCCGGAGTGCCGCTGGGTCGTTTAGTGGGTATACCGGTCCTATATAGACCGGGGAGTCCCACATACCCCTCCCATCCCCCAATGGGGGGGCATGCGTAACGCATTTTTCCCAGCGCAAAAAAAAAAAAAAAAAAAAAAAAGGTTAGGTTAGGTTAGGTTAGGTTAGGTTAGGTTATACTTGCGGGCCCTCTTGGCCAGCTACTTGGAGGACCGAGCGGTCCTCCTCGTAGACAAGGCTGGCCAAGTCCAAAGGTACGGCGCGGAGTCTGGTGTTCCACAGGGGTCGGTCCTAGGACCACTCCTGTGGAACATCGGCTTCGACTGGCTCCTGCGGGGATCCCTCCTCCCGGGCACGAGTGTCATCTGCTACGCGGATGACACTCTCCTCACTGCCCGGGGGAGGGATTTTAAGGAGGCGGCCAGTTTGGCCTCGGCTGGCGGATCCTTGGTCGCGGGAAGGATCCGCCGCCTCGGGTTGGGGGTTGCGCTGCACAAGACCGAGGCCGTGTTCTTCCACGGGCCTCGGCAGCGCATCCCTCCTGACGCCCACATCGTCGTGGAGGGCGTCAGGATCGGGGTGAGGACCCAGATGAAATATCTGGGCCTCACCCTGGACAGCAGGTGGCGCTTCGGCCCGCACTTCAGCGGGTTGTCAGCGCGCCTGCTGAAGGCGGCGAACGCCCTCTCGTGGCTCCTCCCAAACCTGGGAGGGCCGAAGGCGAGATGCCGGCATCTGTATGCCGGCATCTTGAAGAGCATGGCCCTTTACGGGGCCCCCATCTGGGCGGACTCCCTCCACAGGAGGGAGAATGCGACCGCCATCCGCAGGCCCCAAAGGGCCATTGCACTGCGGGTGGCGAGAGCCTACCGCTCGGTGGGCTTTGCGGCAGCGTGCGCTCTGGCCGGCACCCCGCCTTGGGAACTCGAGGCGGGGGTGCTCGCCAGAGTGTACGAGTGGACGGCGGGGCGCAGGGCGCTCGGGGAGTGCCCTGCCCCAGAAGAGCGGGAGGCCGTCCGCAGAGAGGCGAGGGACGCAACCGTCCAACATTGGACGGAGGCCCTCGCCACCGCAGCCTTTGGCCGCAGAACGTTGGACGCGCTCGGGCCAGTCCTGAAGGACTGGCTCGGGCGGTCCCACGGTTTCCTTTCTTTCCGTCTGGTGCAGGTGCTATCCGGGCATGGCGTCTTCGGATCGTGCCTGCACCGGATCGGGAGAGAGGAGACCCCGGCCTGCCACGATTGTGGCGCGGCGGTGGACACGGCGCAGCACACCCTGGAGGTGTGTGCGTCGTGGTCTGGGCCGCGCCGCCAACTGATGGCGGTGGTCGGGCAGGACCTCTCGCTGCCCAGCGTGGTTTTAGCCATGCTGGGAAGCGAGGAGTCCTGGGCTGCGGTGGCCTCCTTTTGCGAGGAAGTAATTTCGCAAAAGGAGGCGGCGGAGCGGGTGCGGGAGGAAGACCCTCTCGCAGCGCCACTCCGCAGGCGACGAACGGGTCGGAGAAGGCGATTGCACGACAATCGTCTTCCCCCTCCTGGTGGAGGATAGCGGGAGACAGGCGCGGGGGCGTCTTCTCCCGCATTGCACGTATCCTCATCTTCCGCCGGGTGGGAATGACCGCGAGCACTCGCGGTTATTCTCGGGCCCCTCTCCCAGGGTGGGGGGGGGTGAAGGGCTCGCCGTAAAGGCGGGCGGTCGTCGGCGGGGGGCTGGATGGAAAGGCTGTGCCGGATTCCCAGTTCCCCTCCATATAGGCGATGCGGGAGTGCCGCTGGGTCGTTTAGTGGGTATACCGGTGGGGAGCACCGCCGGGAGTCCCACATAACCCGTCCGTCCCCCGACGGGCGGGTATGCATAAAGCATTTTTCCCAGCGTCAAAAAAAAAAAAAAAAAAAAAAAAAGGTTAGGTTAGGTTCCGCGGACCTCCGCGGACCTGCTGGGTTGTCCCAGTGGGTGGGGAGGTGTACCCCAACGCGGCGCGTCCCCGGGCGGCGGATAGGGGAACGGCTCCCAGAAATGGGAGTTACCGGTTTACCGGCGCGGACCAAACACTGGGGGGGAAATGGGGAGGTTTCCCGAACTGTTGGTGCGGCGCCGTCCTGCTCGGTCTCCCGCGAGTCGGTTGTATGGGTCAGCTTCCTTGCGGGATTCTGGGTGGGTCGGCGCTTCACTAGCGGATTGGGGGCCTCGGGGAGGGAAAGGGGAGGCTTCTCCGCGTGTCTCTATGAAATTAGCATAAAGCGCAGCGGATGAAGTCTGGCGGAGGAAAAGAGTTTCCTACTCCGCCGAGAAGGTGGGGCGGCCTGTTTAAGCCACCCACGTGAGGGATCCATCGGGATTAGTGGAGGGCCAAATCCCAATATATGGTTTCGGCGCCTGCCGAGGGGAGTATTGCGTGTGTAAATCCGGACCTGCGCTGCTGCATTTTTATGCTTAGTGCTGCTTCGGGTTTACATGCGCGGTATGGTCGGGGGGAACCCGGCCAATAAGGCGCCACACAGGGGACCTCACCCCTTAAAAAAGGAATAAAAACATGATGGCATCCTCAAAAAAACAAATACCTCAGGTGGGTATCAGCGTCTCCGACGCTGTAGAATCCCACAGTGCTACGGCACTCAGCCCCATCGTATCTGAGGGGGGCAAGAAATGCCAAGACGTAAGGAGGTCTTCCCGCGCTCCGGCGGGGAAGATGATTGTTCCGACGGTGGTTGGTGAGGGGTGTTCCCCTTCGACAACCGCTGCCGGAGCGGGCTTCTTTAAGAAGCCGGTCACTAGGTCGTCTAGTGTGGCCAGTATTGGCGGTGAGGAGTCGGACTGCTCCAGCATGTCCGTCTGCTCGTTTGCTTCGACGGCGTCGGAGGTATCCCGCACCGCGCGGAAGCGAGGGAGGAAGCCAGAGGATGGCGCCTCGGACCTTCCGGGGTCCAAGCGCGCCACGTTTTTGAAGAGGAGGAACTCGCACGAGGACGATATCTTCGACCCGTCCGTTTCTCCTTCAAACACAAGGGCGAAGGGGAAGCTGCCGAAGGCAGACGACCTCGAGAGAGAGATGGAGACGCGGCCAACTGAGGAGTTGTGTGCCGTGATTAAAGCTAACCTCGAGACTGTCGAGAAGATCGCCGACAAGTCCAAGAACATGCGGGGTGACTTTATTCACGGCCTGCGGATGTCCGCGAGGAAGGCGCAGGCGGCCTCATTGGTGGTCGTCCAGCGGGCGACTGCTGATGAGAATGTCAAGCGCCTTGAGAAGGAAAATGCTGAGCTGCGTGCGCAGATCGCTGACCTATCTGTAAAGATAGAAAAGCTGACTGAGTGCGTCAGCCAGCAAGTAGGTAGGCAGGCGAGTGCTGGGAGTACAGCCGAAGCGGCGGTGTCACCATCTGTCGTTGGTGGGAAGGAATGGGAGGGGAGGTTCATGGAGCGCATAGGCGCTCTCATGGACAGGAAGTTGGCTGAGGCTCTTAAGTCGCAGCAAACACCACCCCAAAGAAGCGCGGCTCCCACAGTACCGCCAGGGCAGGCAGGGAAGACGAAGTCGAAGCGCCAACAGCTGCCAATACCAGTGGTGAGCCCACCAGCGGTGCAGTCGCAGCCCACCGCGAATCAAGTGCCGTTGGCTCCAACGACATCTTGGGTTACGGTGGTTAGGGGTGGAAAGGGGAAGAGGAAAAAGGCTCCCAAGGCAACGAGTGAGTTGCCACCGGCAGTGCCGAGCCCCAATGCTGGCTCCAAGGCTGCGCCCAAAACCGGCCCTAAGGCCGTGCCTAAGCCTGCCCTCAAGGCGACGCCAATGCGGCTGCCTACCACTGCAGCGATCACTGTGACGGTTCCGGAGGGTTCCGACGTCACATATGCTGCGGTAATGGCGGCCGCAAAAGTACGTATTAGGCTGGCGGACGTTGGGGTGGACACAGTCCGCCCCAAACGAGCATTAACGGGGGGGTTAATTTTAGAGGTGTCGGGCCCGGAATGTGCGCCGAAAGCTGACGCATTGGCAGCTCGCATGCGCGAAGCCCTCGCGGATCTGGGTGTGCGCATTGCGCGCCCGATGAAGATGGCTGAATTGAGGCTCAAAGACCTCGATGAAGCCGTCACACCTCGGGAGGTAGCGGAGGCGGTCGCCAAGGCTGGGGACTGCTCGGCTGATGACGTTAAAGTGGGCGAAGTCCATCGCTCGCCCACTGCCCTGGGCACGGTGTGGGTGCGTTGCCCACTAGCGGCAGTGCGCAAGCTTGCCGCGGCAAAGCACGTCGTCGTCGGGTGGGTCTCGGCTCGGGTGGATTACCTGACCTCAAGGCCGCTGCAGTGCTTCCGGTGTCTGGAGTACGGGCATGTACGCAGCATGTGTCAGAGCACATTGGACCGCACCAACCTGTGCTACGCGTGTGGCGAACCCGATCATCGGGCGAGCCAATGCACGCGTCCGCGCAAATGTCCACTGTGCTCTGACAAGGGCTGTAAGGCTGACCATAGGATGGGTAGCAAGCAGTGCACCCCTCCTAAGGGTAAGAGGAAGGGCAAAAAGCCCTCTCCTCCAGCCCCAACACCGGGAAGCGGAACGGCCTCAACAGTGGCGGCCATTCCGGCGGGCCATGGCCCGCCCCAGGAGGCCATGGAGGCCTCGTAATGGATCAAACCATTCGAGTCCTCCAGGGCAATTTGAACCACTGCCGAGGTGCGCAGGATCTTTTCTTGCAAACCCTCGCGCAGTGGTCAATTGCTCTTGCCGTAATAGGGGAGCCCTATCGTGTCCCAGACCATCCACGATGGTTTGGGGACGATGTGGGCTCCGTAGCTATTTACTGGGGTGGTGGCGAAAGTGACCCCCCTTGTGCCCTCATTGAAAAGGGACCGGGTTTCGTGGCCACTGAGTGGGGACGAATAGCCGTTGTAGGCTGCTACATCTCCCCCAACTGTAATCTCACTGATTACGAGGCGTTCCTGGACTAGGTGGGACACTGCATCCGCAGATGCCTGCCCCGTCCCGTGCTTGTCTTGGGCGACTTCAACGCTCACTCTCGTGCGTGGGGGAGTCCCCGAGACAACCACAGGGGGGAGACCACGGTTGAATGGGCGGCAGGAAATGACCTCCGACTCTTGAATCGGGGGTCCGTAAGCACATGTGTGCGGTGGCAGGGGGAGTCGATCGTGGATTTATCATGGGCGACTCCTTCTGCCACACACATGGTGTCGGGATGGAGAGTTGCCGAAGAGATGGTCACGCTATCCGACCATCGCCACATCGTTTTTGATGTGGCTCTTCGCCCTCCTGGCCGTGTGGCCCGCCGTAGTAGCAGCCCGCCGCGACGATGGGCCCTCAAGCGGCTTAATCGAGACTTTCTCGAAGCTGCAGCCATTGTCGCGGCCTGGCCAGAAGGCCATGCTGAAGAGGATCTGCCCGATCCTGAGAGGGAGGCGGCCTGGTTCCGGGCAACGATGACGTCGATCTGCGACTTATCGATGCCCCGAGCCAGGCCAACCAAGCGTAGATCGGTGTACTGGTGGTCAGAGGAGATAGCGCGGCTGCGGGAGACATGCCTGCGCTCCAGACGCCTGTACACCAGAGCTAGGAGAAGGCGACGAGCTCCTGCCGAAGTAAAGGATAGAGCCTACGAGGTATACCGAGGCGCTACGACAGCGCTTCAGGCGGCCATCGCCAATGCGAAGGCTCAGTCCTGGAGTGAACTCCTCGAGGGACTGGATAGGGATCCGTGGGGGCGCCCGTACAAGATGGTACTAGGTAAGCTGCGCCCATGGGTCCCTCCTTTGACCGAAACTCTGGACCCTGATCTGGTGGGGAGTGTCGTTGACACACTGTTTCCCAGGGTCCAGGATAGTCCCTCTCCCCTCGGGCTATCGTCGGAACCGACCATCTGGTCCGATGATCTGGGGGTGACCGAGGAGGAGTTGGTCTGCGCTGTGAAGCGCCTCAGGGCTCGCAATACAGCACCAGGTCCTGACGGAATACCTGGTCGGGCTTGGGTGCTGGCTCTATCTGTTGGCCTGGGGGACCGGCTGCGACAGCTGTTTGACAGTTGTTTCCGCTGCGGGGTGTTCCCCAAGGGCTGGAAGGAGGCAAAGTTGGTCCTCTTGAAGAAGGGCGGCAGGTCCGCGGACTCCCCCTCTGCGTTTCGTCCCATTTGCCTACTGGACGAGGCCGGCAAGTTGTTCGAAAGAATAATTGCCGCTCGTCTATGCACACACCTGTGGCGGGTAGGCCCCGACTTGTCGGATGACCAGTTTGGTTTCCGGCGTGCTCGTTCGACAGTGGACGCGATTCTTCGTGTCCGTACGCTGTCGAACCAGGCGGTGTCCCGGGGTGGGAAGGCGTTGGCGGTGTCCTTGGACATCGTTAACGCATTCAACTCCCTGCCCTGGAGGGCGATCAGGGAGGCGCTCGCGTTTCACGGAGTGCCGCCCTACCTGCAGCGCATAGTCGGCGCCTACTTGCAGCACAGATGTGTGCAGTACGTGGGCAGGGACGGTACCTTGCATGAGAGGGATGTCAGTTGCGGGGTTCCGCAGGGTTCTGTATTGGGCCCGCTTCTGTGGAACCTCGCATACGACGCGGTCTTGCGTGTCGATCTCCCCGTCGGCGTGCACGTCGTCTGCTACGCGGATGACACTCTTGTGTTAGCCAACGGGGACTCCTTCGACGGGACCAAGGAGCTCGCCGAGCTTGGGGTGGCTTGTGTCGTGAACAAGGTCCACGAGCTGGGTCTGCACACAGCGCCGCACAAGACCGAGGCGCTGTGGTTCCACAAGTTCCCTAGGGGAAGGGAACCACCCAGCTTGTTGGTTCGTGTGGGTGACGTTGACATCCAAGTGGGGCGGTACCTGAAGTACCTGGGCCTCATCCTGGATAGTCGCTGGGGTTTCGAGGAACACTTCAGTCGTTCCGTCCCCCGGATCCAGAAGGTGGTGGGTGCTCTGCACAGACTGCTGCCTAATCTCGGGGGACCTAGGGAAGGAGTTCGCCGCCTCTACGCCGGAGTCGTGCGGTCGATGGCACTCTACGGAGCGCCCGTCTGGTGGGAGCGACTGGCGCTCCGACGCAGCAGGACTATATTCTATAGCCTGCAGCGTATTGTCGCCATCCGGATCGCACGAGGATATCGGACGATATCTTTCGAGGCAGCAACTCTCCTGGCGCGGTTCCCGCCCTTCGACATCTTGGCGGAGATGGACGCACGTGTGTACGTGCGCCTCCACCGGGATGACGGGAGCGGAGTCGCGCCGGCTGAAGTGCGGGTGCAAGAGCGCCGACGTGCGCTCGGGATGTGGCGCGAGCGGCTCGAGGAGCCGTGGAACATGCGCCAACGCGCCGTCGGCGCGATTGTGCCGAGCTTCGAAGCTTGGCTGGGGAGGGAAAAGGGTAACGTCACCTATCGACTTACTCAGGTACTCACCGGGCACGGGTGCTTCGGTGAGTACCTGAATAGGATCGGACGCGAACCGACACCGCAATGCCACCATTGTGGGAGGGATCGGGATTCCGCCCAGCACACGCTTGAGGAATGCTCGGCGTGGTGTGAGGAGCGGCGGACCCTGATCGCCAGGATCGGGCAGGACCTCTCTCTACCAGGCGTATTAGTGTCTATGCTGGTAGATGAGATGGCGTGGAAGGCGGTGGCCTCTTTCTGTGAGACCGTTATGGTTCGGAAAGAGGCCGCCGAGCGAGATCGCGAGAGGGCTGATCCCGCTCGGAGAAGGAGGCGACGGCGAGGCGGCAGTGGCCGCCCCGCTGCGCCTGCCCCATAAGGGGCTTTTGTGTGGTATCCCCTGCCAGGCAGGGGAACTTTCGGGTCCGTGGGTGGTCGGAGTGAGGGCGTCGGCCGTCCGTTAAACGGGCCCCGGGAGGGCGGCGGCAATGTGCTGCTGTCAACACCGTGGTGTTCGGGGGTGGCTAGATAGCCTCCCCCTGGACGTGCAAAGGCACAGCGCGAGGTGGGCACCGGTGCGTTCCCTTGGAGATCCCGGAGCCCCCCAACATGCGTCGAGGATGGCCACCGGGGGGGTTTTAGTGAGTACACGAGTCCGTGAACCTCACATAACCCTACTGTACCCTCTATGCAGTAGGGTATCTGGTTGCAGATTTCCCCCTCGTCAACAAAAAAAAAAAAAAAAAAAAAAAAAAAAGGTTCCGCGGACCTGCTGGGTTGTCCCAGTGGGTGGGGAGGTGTACCCCAACGCGGCGCGTCCCCGGGTGGCGGATAGGGGAACGGCTCCCAGAAATGGGAGTTACCGGTTTACCGGCGCGGACCAAACACTGGGGGGGAAATGGGGAGGCTCCTCCACGCGTCCCTCTGATTAGCAGATGGCGCAGTGGATGGAGTCGAGATGGGCTGGTGGAGCCGTCTCTTAGGAGGGAGGCATCGTTCCGCTTGGTTTCCGCGAGTCGGCTGTATGGGTCAGCTTCCTTGCGGGATGCCGAGTGGGCCGGTGCTTCATTGGCGACCTTTTCAGGGCGTGTTGACAGGGGAGCTCACCCCTGAAAAAAGAGACGACGATGTGGAGCATCGAAGTAAATATGGAACAAAGCAGCTGTGAATTTGGTCCCCAGGTGGGTCCCCGAAAGGGGGAATCCCACCCCTCTACTTCTAACGAGGTGGAGGGCTGCCCCTCGTACTCTGGGGGGGGGCAACAACTGCTTCGTAGGCAGGCGTTCCGCCCGTCTTCGTAAACACGAACCTGGCTCACTGATAATGGAAAATGATATTGCAAGCGATAAGGATATTGATAATTTGGAGGTGGAGGCATGCGCCCCAATTAGGTTAGGAACGACGGTTGGGAGAAGTGATGAGGAGAGCGATTGCGCATCTGTGCGTAGTATTGCTGAGAAGGCGTGTGGCGGTGTGGCCACAAAAAAGGTGCGCGTGGTGGTGACCCGCTGCGGTACACCTAAAATGAGTAGTGAAGAGGTAGTCGGTGCTTCTTGCGCTGTTGCGTGGAAGACAACTGAGGGGGAGAGGGCTCATGACAGTACGCTTGTGTCAGATTCAGATGTAAGCATAAGGTCGATGTCGTCGGTACAGTCGGGTGAGACTGGTAGCCGGTTTTGGAAAAAGGGAACCAAAAGGAAGCGCAGGAGTGCTTTGTTAGCGTCTGGGGATGAAGACGAAGACGAGCAAGGTACTTCTAAGGTGCTCGCTTTTGAGGAATTCCTAAACGCACAGGGGAATCGGAGGAAAGAGTTTCTGGCTCAAAAAAGGGAGGAGTCCCAAAAAGAACTGGAGGAGTTAGCCAGCAAAGCCAGTAGAAACAGGACTGCGCTTGGCTTACAGGCTATGGAAAAGGGTGATAGCCGAACGGCTGAAGCTCTGAACCAGAGGGTTCTCGAGGACGTCGCTATCATTATGGGTGTGGCCACAAAATCGGGAAACCTCAAGGGTACGTATGTGCGCCTTTTAAAAGATGCGGGAGCATCAATAAAGGCAGCTGTGGAGGTTCTACATAGTAGGACTTCTTCTGAGGAGACAGCCAAGTTACAGGTGGATAACGCCCGTCTCCAGGGTGAAGTTGCGGAGCTCCGCAGAGAGATGGAAGAACTGCGACAGGAGGTTGCAAGGGCTTCAAAAGCCCGGGATCCCCCACAACAGGAGCAACATCAGAGAATGGAGGTAGGTGAAGCATTGTCTTCACAAAGAGGGGACCTGGAGGACCTGACGCGCTCAATAATGCTACAGGTCGGCAGCATGGTGAATGCACGGCTAGAGGGGCTGGAAGAGCGCCTGTTACCGGAAAAGCGTCTCCGCCCTCCGTTGGCAGCAGATAAGAGCAAAAAGGTTGCGGTGTCCACCCTCCCCAACCCAATCGAGGCGACTAGTTTACCCTTGGTGGAGACGGCTGCATCTAGAGGAAAAAAGGGTACCAAGAGGCAGGAAGCGGCCTCTGCAAATATTGTATCGCAGAACGTACCGCGTCTTCCCCCACCGGTTTCCGAGCAAGGGTCGACTACGTCACGCGTGCATGATGGAGAGGTTTGGACAGAAGTAGTGAAGCGAGGCAAAAAGTCAAGTAAGCCCAAGACTACTGCTGTAGTCAAAGAGGTGGCAGCAAAAAATAAAGACAAAACGGTTCAGAAGAGAAAGCTACGGCCTCCTCGTTCTGCAGCGGTTGTATTAACACTGCAGCCCGGAGCTGAGGAAAAGGGAGCATCTTATGCGAAGCTGATAGCTGAAGCAAAAGAGAGCATCGACATCACTAGCATCGGAATTGATGGTCTCCGGTGTCGGAAAGCGGCTACGGGCGGACGGATTTTTGAAATCCCGGGTATAACGAGTGGTGAAAAGGCAGATTCCTTAGCCCAGAAGCTTCGGGATACTCTAAATAGTGAGATAGTGAAGGTCTCCAGGCCCATGAAGAGTGTAGAGCTAAGGATTTCGGGCCTGGATGATTCTGTGTCCGCTGAGGAGGTTGTCAGGGCGATTGCACAGAAAGGGGGTTGCCCAGTCGAGGCAGTAAGGGGTGGCGAGATGCGAAGTGACTACCAAGGTACCTTTTCCATCTGGGTACGCTGTCCGGTGGTAGCTGCTAAAAAACTGGAGGCAGATGGTCGCCTGTTAGTAGGTTGGGTCGCAGCCAGAGTTACTTTGCTTCAAGCCCGACCCATAAGATGTTACCGGTGTCTACAGAGCGGGCATGTCCGAGCTCAGTGCACCGCCGAGACTGATCGTAGTGAGGAATGTTATCGCTGTGGTCAAAAAGGCCACAAGACGGCCCAGTGTTCTGCAAATGCGCCAAGGTGTTCCGTGTGCGCAGCAGCGAATAGGCCAGCAGAGCACAGGCTGGGGAGCAAGTCATGCTCCCCGCCAAAACCAAGAAAGGGGGTTAAAAAGGCAACAAGAACAGCCGAACCCCCCATAGCAGCATCAGGCTGCCCCCCACCAAACACGGGGGAAGTAGAGGCGATGACCATAGCTGATTAGTTATGGCTCATCGCTTCCTCCAGGCGAACATCAACCACTCCGCTTGCGCGCAGGACTTGCTCCTGCAAAGCATGGCGGAGTGGTTGATTGAAATAGCAGTAGTTGGGGAGCCTTACTTCATTCCTTCCCGGGATAACTGGGTTGGTGACGTTGATGACTCGGTGGCAATTGTATCGTCGAATGCTGTTGGGGCCCCACATATTAATGCCATAGCAAGGGGCAGAGGTTATGTTGCCATTCAGTGGAGGGAGTATACCATAATAGGGGTGTATTTCTCTCCTAACAGAAGACTCGTTGAGTTTGAGTCGTTTCTAGGTGAAGTGGGGGCATTCATAGGGCAAACTCTGCCACGTTCGGTGCTCGTTATGGGGGATCTTAATGCTAAATCAACGGTATGGGGTTCCCCAGCTACTGATCCGCGTGGTGAGGCCCTGGAGGAGTGGGTAACAATGTCTGGTCTAAGTGTCCTTAACCAAAGGTCGGTCAACACGTGTGTGCGGCATAACGGTGCGTCTATTGTAGACATTTCTCTTGCGTCCGCCGCTGTTGCTCACATGGTGCAGGGATGGGAGGTGATGGAGGGAGTGGAGACCTTATCGGACCATTTATATATCCGGTTTGAGGTCTCCACTTCCTCTAGCACGCGGATTGGTCAACGTCCTAATAGGGCTTCCCCGGCGTCTTTGAGATGGGTGCTAAAATCTCTTGATAGAGATGCGCTGATTGAGGCCTCGCTAGTTAAAGCCTGGTTATCTCCTCCAGAGGGACCAGTGGATATCGAAGAAGAAGCAACGTGGTTTCGACGGGCTATGTCGGATATCTGCGATGCTAGTATGTCCCGAGTCAGACACTGCCCTCCGAAGCGTCAAGTGTACTGGTGGTCTCAAGAGATTGCGGATCTCCGTGTCAGGTGTGTTGCTGCGAGACGCCAGTTCACCAGAAGCCGCAGACGCCGGCGGCGCGATGAAGAGGCTGAGGGCCGGCTGTATGCAGTATACAGAGAGAGGGCTAAGACGCTGCAGCTGGCTATTTGTAAGGCCAAAACACAGGCAAGGGCGGAACTGCTCGAGACATTAAATAGTGATCCATGGGGACGACCATATAAAATGGTGCGAGGGAAAATAAGACCTTGGGCTCCCCCACTTACAGAAAGCCTCGCACCGCAGCTACTTCGGGAGGTGGTTTCGACGTTGTTCCCGCGTAGAGAGGAACACATACCACCAATAATGGCACCCTTATTGTCAGTGGGGGAACTGGAGGGTAGGGAATTGAATGTAGAGATACCCCTGGTCACGGAAGCGGAGCTGCGTCTGGCTATTGTGAAGCTCAGGGATAAAAATAAGGCACCTGGACCCGATGGTATCCCAGGCCGTGTTTGGGTCTTGGCGCTGAAAGAGTTAGGGGATCGTTTCCGTAGGCTCTTAGACGCGTGCTTTGTGTCGGGGCAGTTCCCTGTGATATGGAAAACGGGAAGATTGGTTCTTCTTCGAAAGGAGGGGCGCCCTGCGGAGACTCCATCTGCCTACCGCCCAATAGTTATGCTAGATGAGGCGGATAAACTTTTTGAGCGTATTATCGCGGCTCGCCTCATCGGTCATTTACGTAGAGTGGGCCCTAATCTGTCGGACTATCAGTTTGGCTTCCGGGCGGGTCGCTCAACTATTGATGCTATTAAGCGTGTCAAGGCCTACTCGGACGAGACGATGGCTGGGGGTGGAGTGTTAGTTGCAGTGTCCTTGGACATTGCAAATGCTTTTAACACCCTACCGTGGGCCTGTATAAAAGAGGCACTGAAGTACCATGATGTGCCTCCATACCTTAGCCGGATTATTGGAGCCTATCTCTCAGAACGGTACATAGCGTACCCAGGACAAGGTGGGCAATCCCATCTGTGGGAAATGTCATGCGGTGTTCCACAGGGCTCGGTTCTGGGGCCACTCCTGTGGAACATCGGATATGACTGGGCACTTAGGGGTGATCTGTCAGTGGGTGCAAATTTGATATGTTATGCGGATGACACACTAGTCACCGCCAGAGGATCAACTTTTGAGGAGGCTGTCTGTCTATCATCCAGATCAGTGACATCGGTAGTAGACAGGATTACCAGACTGGGTCTGAAGGTCGCGCTTAGCAAGACAGAGGCTATTTGTTTCCATGGCTCTCGCCGAGCGCCACCTCAGGGGTCCCATATCATTATTGGGGAGACAGTTGTCGAGGTTGGGTCCTGCATGAGGTACCTAGGACTCTTTTTAGATAGTCGATGGAACTTCCGGGAGCATTTTAGTCGTATGGCCCCCAGGCTGTTGGTTACAGCCTCCGCATTGAAGCGTCTGCTGCCCAACCTTGGGGGGCCCAAAGCAAGTTGTCGAGACCTATACTTAGGAGTAATCAGGTCGATGGCTCTGTATGGAGCGCCAGTATGGGCAGAGGCACTAACTGATAAAACGATCGCCATGTTAAGAAGACCTCAGAGGGTGATGGCTATAGGAGTCATAAGAGGGTATCGCACCATATCCTATGAAGCAAGCTGTCTTCTAGCAGGATCTCCTCCGTGGGATCTAGAGGCAGAAATCCAAGCCGCTATGTACGAGTGGCGCGTGCAGCTAAGATTGAGCGGGGAAGACCCTCCGATGCGTGCGGTTGAAATGTGGAGACATCAGGCTAGGCAGGTGCTGCTTAGCAAATGGAGAGGGAGACTCGAATCACCTACTGCAGGTGTTAGTATAGTGGAGGCTATCCGTCCAGTCTTAGAAGGTTGGATGGACAGAGAGCACGGAGCGTTAACATTCCGGCTGACACAGGTATTGTCGGGGCATGGATGCTTCGGCAAATATCTGTGTCGTATAGCCGGAAGGGAAACCAGCACAAGATGCCACCATTGTGACTCTATCGAAGATACAGCAGAGCACACGGTACAGGATTGCCCAGCTTGGACATCCCAACGCCAAGAGCTGGTAACTAAAATAGGTACAAATCTTTCGCTTCCAGCACTGGTAAACGCAGTGCTGGATTCGGAAGATTCATGGAACATTGTCGTATCCTTTTGCGAAAGCACGATCTCGCAAAAGGAAGCTGCGGAGAGGGAGAGGGAAATAACTACGAACCTTCCAATTCGCAGCCGGAGAGCAGGGCGTCGAAGAGATCGGTATCACGCCCTTCTTCGACCCCCATAACAGAGGTATAGGCAGTGGACACGGGGGTGTTCATCGCCGCTAAACACGACCTCGAGAAGGCGCGCGCGGTGTTTCCGTGCGCCTCGCTAATGTGAGGGATAAGACTAAACCCTAAGAGGGGACCCTGAAAAGGGGCCAACGCCGTCGCGACAGCGGATGAATCCGCAAGCGCTCCCGTTGTCTCGACAGAGCAGGCGAAATGGTGAAACACAAGTGGTGGTTTTAGCCGGTAAGAGTCCGGCATAACCCGACGGTCGCCCCCGCGGCAGTCAGGTATCCATGAGGATTTCCCCACTATAAAAAAAAAAAAAAAAAAAAAAAAAAAAAAAAAAAAAAAAAAGGTTAGGTTAGGTTAGGTTCACGGACTCCCCTCCCCTCTCGCTCTTAGAGAGGGGACCGGGATACGTGGCCGCCGCGTGGGGAGAAATAGCCCTGGTGGGGGTCTATTTCTCCCCTAACCGCCCTTTACAGGACTTCGAGGATTTTCTCGAAGTCCTGACCGCAGTAGTCGGTAGGGCGGCGCCGCGCCAGGTCGCCGTATTGGGCGACCTGAACGCCAAGTCGGCGGCCTGGGGCAACCGGGCCGCCTCTTGCAACGTCCGCGGGCGGGCCGTCGAATTTTGGGCGGCCTCGTCGGGCGTGTCCCTCCTAAATAGAGGGACGGCCCACACGTGTGTGCGGCAACGGGGAGGGACGGTGGTGGACGTGTCGTTCGCCACCCCCGCACTTGCCGCCCGCGTCGTCGGCTGGCGGGTGGAAACGGTGGAGACCTTGTCGGACCACCGATACGTGCGGTTCGACATCGTCTCCACCCAGAGCCCCCGGGGGATGGCCCGCTCGGGCCAGTCCCCCTTTCCACGGTGGGCTCAGATCCACCTGGACCGAGGGGCGGCCAAGGAGGCGGCGTTCGTCCAGGACTGGCTCACGCCTCCTGTCAATGTCCTGGACGTCGACGCCTCGGCGGTCCGACTGCGGGAGTCCCTGACCGAGGTGTGCAACTCCAGCATGCCTCGGTCTCGCCGCCCACCTCCCCGACGCGCCGTCTATTGGTGGTCGGAGGAGCTGGCGGGGCTCCGGGCCGCCTGCGTGGTGGCCAGGAGGGCCTACACGCGGAGTCGACGGCGGAACGTGCGGGACGCGTCGAACGAGGACCTTCTCTACGCCTCGTACGTAGAGGCAAAGAAGGTCCTCAAGGCGGCTATGTTCGCCGCCGACGACGCGGCGAGGGCCGAAATGCTAGAGGGTCTCGACAGAGACCCGTACGGGAAACCGTATAAGGCGGCGCGGAATAAACTGCGCCCCTTCGGTCCCCCGCTAGCAGAGACCCTCGAGCCGGCGTTGCTGGATGGGGTGGTCCGGTCCTTGTTTCCAACAAGGATCAACTTCACCCCTCCAGTGATGGACCCCCCGCGGGAGGCGGCTCCGCCGGCGGAGGAGGTCCCTCCGGTCACGGGGGCGGAGTTTGGCGCGGCGACGCTTCGCCTCCGCGCCAAGAAAACCGCCCCCGGGCCGGACGGCGTCCCCGCAAGGGTGGTGGCCATTGCGGCCACCCAAATGGCGGACAGGTTTCGGGAACTCTTCAGCGCGTGTTTCACGGCTGGGAGGTTCCCGAAAACCTGGAAGGAGGGGCAGCTGTGCCTCCTCCGTAAGGAGGGACGACCGGCAGACTCCCCCTCGGCATACCGACCCATCGTTCTGCTCGATGAGGTCGGTAAACTGTTCGAGGGGATCGTCGCCGGTCGGCTGAATGGCCTCCTGCGGGGGGCTGGGCCGAACCTGTCGGACGCCCAATTCGGTTTCCGAGTTGGGCGTTCGACAGTGGACGCGCTGGCCCGGCTGAAGGGCCAGGTGAGGGAGGCCGTGGAGTCTGGGGACGGAGTGTTGGCTGTGTCATTTGACATAGCCAACGCGTTCAATTCCGTCCCCCACTCCACGATCTTGGAGGCACTCCGGTACCACGGAGTGCCTTCATACTTGCGGGCCCTCTTGGCCAGCTACTTGGAGGACCGAGCGGTCCTCCTCGTAGACAAGGCTGGCCAAGTCCGGAGGTACGGCGCGGAGTCAGGTGTTCCACAGGGGTCGGTCCTAGGACCACTCCTGTGGAACATCGGCTTCGACTGGCTCCTGCGGGGATCCCTCCTCCCGGGCACGAGTGTCATCTGCTACGCGGATGACACTCTCCTCACTGCCCGGGGGAGGGATTTTAGGGAGGCGGCCAGTTTGGCCTCGGCTGGCGGATCCTTGGTCGCGGGAAGGATCCGCCGCCTCGGGTTGGGGGTTGCGCTGCACAAGACCGAGGCCGTGTTCTTCCACGGGCCTCGGCAGCGCATCCCTCCTGACGCCCACATCGTCGTGGAGGCCGTCAGGATCGGGGTGAGGACCCAGATGAAATATCTGGGCCTCACCCTGGACAGCAGGTGGCGCTTCGGCCCGCACTTCAGCGGGTTGTCAGCGCGCCTGCTGAAGGCGGCGAACGCCCTCTCGTGGCTCCTCCCAAACCTGGGAGGGCCGAAGGCGAGATGCCGGCATTTGTATGCCGGCATCTTGAAGAGCATGGCCCTTTACGGGGCCCCCATCTGGGCGGACTCCCTCCACAGGAGGGAGAATGCGACCGCCATCCGCAGGCCCCAAAGGGCCATTGCACTGCGGGTGGCGAGAGCCTACCGCTCGGTGGGCTTTGCGGCAGCGTGCGCTCTGGCCGGCACCCCGCCTTGGGAACTCGAGGCGGGGGTGCTCGCCAGAGTGTACGAGTGGACGGCGGGGCGCAGGGCGCTCGGGGAGTGCCCTGCCCCAGAAGAGCGGGAGGCCGTCCGCAGAGAGGCGAGGGACGCAACCGTCCAACATTGGACGGAGGCCCTCGCCACCGCAGCCTTTGGCCGCAGAACGTTGGACGCGCTCGGGCCAGTCCTGAAGGACTGGCTCGGGCGGTCCCACGGTTTCCTTTTTTTTCCGCCTGGTGCAGGTGCTATCCGGGCATGGCGTCTTCGGATCGTGCCTGCACCGGATCGGAAGAGAGGAGACCCCGGCCTGCCACGATTGTGGCGCGGCGGTGGACACGGCGCAGCACACCCTGGAGGTGTGTGCGTCGTGGTCTGGACAGCGCCGCCAATTGATGGCGGTGGTCGGGCAGGACCTCTCGCTGCCCAGCGTGGTTTTAGCCATGCTGGGAAGCGAGGAGTCCTGGGCTGCGGTGGCCTCCTTTTGCGAGGAAGTAATTTCGCAAAAGGAGGCGGCGGAGCGGGCGCGGGAGGAAGACCCTCTCGCAGCGCCACTCCGCAGGCGACGAACGGGTCGGAGAAGGCGATTGCACGACAATCGTCTTCCCCCTCCTGGTGGAGGATAGCGGGAGACAGGCGCGGGGGCGTCTTCTCCCGCATTGCACGTATCCTCCACTTCCGCCGGGTGGGAATGACCGCGAGCACTCGCGGTTATTCTCGGGCCCCTCTCCCAGGGTGGGGGGGGGTGAAGGGCTCGCCGTAAAGGCGGGCGGTCGTCGGCGGGGGGCTGGATGGAAAGGCTGTGCCGGATTCCCAGTTCCCCTCCATATAGGCGATGCGGGAGTGCCGCTGGGTCGTTTAGTGGGTATACCGGTGGGGAGCACCGCCGGGAGTCCCACATAACCCTGCCGTCCCCCGACGGGAGGGTATGCATAAAGCATTTTTCCCAGCGTCAAAAAAAAAAAAAAAAAAAAAAAAGGTTAGGTTAGGTTAGGTTAGGTTAGGGTCGCCAAAGCAGGTGGCTGTCAGCTGACTGCAATAAGGGTGGGGGAAATTCGCCGCGGCTCTGGCGGCACCGGCTCCACCATTGTGACCTGTCCGATCTCGGCAGCCAAAGTGTTGTCGGGAACGGGTAGGCTGTTGGTCGGATGGAGTTCGGTGCGGGTGGTTGCCTTGGAGGCGCGTCCCATGCGCTGCTTCAGGTGCATAGGGCTGGGGCACACGCGCCCCCAGTGTACAGAATCGGCCGACAGGGGAGACCTGTGCTTCCGGTGTGGAAGCACGGGACATAAAGCGGCCAGCTGTGGGAAGTCCACCCCGCGCTGCGCGATATGCGCGGAGGCAGGAAAGCCTTCTGGGCACGTGATGGGGGGGCGCAGCTGCATTCCCCCAAAGACGAAAGGCAAGGCCGTCAGGACCCATGCCAACCCTGCGGCTGTAAGCGTCGCGCTGGAAGTTGCTTGCCCAGTGGCGAGCGAGGAGGTTATGATGTCTGACTGATGGATCAAGTCCGACATCATAACTTCCTCCAGACGAATCTCAACCACTGCGCCCAGGCCCAAGACCTGCTCATGCAGGCCCTGGCGCAGTGGCAAATAGACGTGGCGGTAGCAGCGGAGCCGTATTACGTTCCCTCTTCCCATCCTTATTGGGCTGGGGACCTGGACGGCTCCGTTGCCATTGTAAGCCGATCGGGTGGTTCACCTCTCTCAATCAAAGAGAGGGGTTCCGGATACGTGGTGGCCCAGTGGGGAGAGTACGCTGTGGTGGGCACATACTTCTCCCCCAACAAAACCGCTGCGGAGCTGGAGGTCTTTGTGGACCTACTGGCTGCAGCCGTAGGTAGGCAGGCGCCGTGTCAGATCCTCCTTCTAGGAGATCTGAATGCGAAGGCCCGAGATTGGGGCAACCCCTCAACTGACTCTCGTGGGGAGATTGTCAGGGAGTGGGCAGTTGCCACGGGACTGACCCTGCTCAATAGAGGGTCGGTCCACACGTGCGTGCGACACAACGGGAGTTCCGTGGTCGACCTATCGTTCGCCACCCCGTCTGCCGCCGCACGTGTCCGGGCATGGAGGGTAATGTCGGAGGTGGAGACTCTCTCGGACCATAAATATATCAGGTTCGAGATACCCACCTCCCACAACGCGAGAGGGTCTCGGCGCGTGGCTCGAGCGGATTTTCCACGCTGGGCCGTCAGCCGTTTCGATGTCGGATTAGCAAAAGAGGCGGCGATCGTCCAGTCGTGGCTGTCTGTTCCCACGCACCCGGACGTCGACGTCGCTGCAGGCCGTTTCCGCGAAGCGGTGACGGCTGTTTGCGACGCGTCCATGCCGAGATCGCGGGGCCACCCGGAGCGCCGCGAGGTATACTGGTGGTGCTCAGAGATCGCGGAGCTCCGGGTTGCCTGCTCGGCGGCGCGGCGCTCCTTCACCCACTGCAGGAGGCGGCGTCATGGCCGGACCGACGAGCAGCTGTCGGATGAAGAGCTGGAGGTTGAGGGCCAGCTGCATGAGGCTTACCGCGGCGCCAAGCGAGAGCTGAGGCTGGCTATTGTCGAGGCCAAGTCTAGGGCATTTGGCGAAGCTCTGGCCAGCCTGGATAGGGATCCTTGGGGGCGTCCGTACAAGGCAGCTCGGAACATGTTCCGTTGCCGGGCGCCCCCAGTCGCGGAGTCCATGGAGCCTGAGCTCTTGGACAGGGTGTTGGGGGGGCTCTTCCCCAACAGAGACCCTACCTACACCCCTCCGACGATGGCGGGTGCCGTCTCCTTTCCCGAGGAGTTGAACTCGGGCTCCATCCCGCCTGTCTCAGAGGTGGAAATGGCGGTAGTGGTCAACCGCCTACGGGGCAAGAAGACGGCGCCCGGCCCAGACGGGATCCCAGGACGGGTCCTTGGACTCGCCCTCAGGGAAATGTGTGACTGGCTTCGGGAACTTTTTAGTGCGTGCCTCACGTCGGGGCGGTTCCCGAAGCCCTGGAAGGATGGCCGATTGTGTCTGTTGCGGAAGGAGGGCCGACCTGTCGATTCGCCTTCTGCATACAGGCCCATAGTGTTACTGGATGACACGGGCAAACTGTTGGAGAGAGTGGTGGCTTCTCGTGTCATCCGGCACCTGGAAGGAACTGGGCCGGGCCTTTCAGAGGCCCAGTACGGTTTCAGAGCGGGGCGGTCTACAGTGGATGCCCTGCTCTGGCTCAAAGAGTGGACGCAGGCGGCGGTTGGTGAGGGTAAAAAGGCGTTGGCTGTCTCACTCGATATAGCCAACGCCTTCAACAGCCTCCCACACAAAACTATACAGGAGGCGCTCCGCTATCATGGAGTGCCCCTGTATCTGCGGAGGCTGTTGGAGGATTACCTCCAAGACCGTGAGGTCCTGGTGGTAGGGCGCGACGGTTTGAGGCGCCGTCGCGTCTCTTGCGGGGTTCCACAGGGGTCGGTGTTGGGACCGCTCCTGTGGAACATCGGTTACGACTGGGTGCTCCGCGGCACGCTTCCCGCAAGTATACGGGTCGCGTGCTATGCGGATGATACCCTAGTCGTCGCCAAGGGGAGAGACCTCGGGGAAGTGACGCGGTTGGCCACGGTGGGCACAACACTCGTGGTCGACCGCATACGCACTCTGGGACTGGAAGTTGCCCTCTCCAAAACCGAGGCCCTGCTGTTTCATGGGCCTCGAGGAGGACCCCCTCCAGGAACGCGGGTGCTACTGGACGGGGTCCCAGTCAAAGTCGGGACCCAGATGAAATACCTGGGTCTCATTTTAGACGGGAGGTGGGGCTTTGGGGCCCACTTTGCAGGGTTGGCTCCGAGAGTCATGGGAGCTGCTGCCGCCTTGGGGAGGCTGCTGCCGAACGTGGGTGGCCCGAGTGCCAACTGTCGTCGGCTGTACTCCGGAGTGATCCGGAGTATGGCCATGTATGGGGCACCCGTCTGGGTGGACGCCCTCAACCGCCAAAACAAGACCCTGTTGCGACGTCCGCAACGGGTCATCGCGACGAGGGCGATACGCGGATACCGGACGGTGTCATGGACGGCTGCGTGCGTGTTGGCCGGGGATCCCCCTTGGGAGCTCCAAGCGGAGATCCTCGCTGAAGTTTACCACTTTGTGGCGGCGAGGAGATCCCGAGGGGAGCCTCCAATGCGGGAGGAGGTCACACGCATGCGAAGGCAGGCGCGGGACGCCTTGATAGGGCGGTGGACGGAGGACCTGGCGCCACCGGTGCCGGGACAGTGGACGGTGGACGCCGTGAGGCCAGTCCTTCGTAGGTGGGTTAGGCGACGGTTCGGGTCGCTGACCTTCCGAGTGGTGCAGGTGCTTTCTGGACACGGATGTTTCGGAAAGTACCTGCACAAAATTGCAAGAAGGGAGGTGACTCCAGCCTGCCATGAGTGCGGAGCGCCCGAGGACACGGCGCTCCACACGCTGGAAGTGTGTGCTGCATGGAACTCGCAGCGGCACATACTTTCGGAGTGTATCGGAGGGGATCTCTCTCTGCCGAGCGTAGTGAACGCCATGCTCGGCAGTGAGGGATCGTGGCAGGCGATGGTCTCCTTCTGCGAAGAGGTGATGACGCAGAAGGAGACCGCGGAGCGGGCCAGGGAGGACAACGCCTCTTCGGACCCGCTCCGGCGCAGACGAATGGGAGCAAGGAGGAGGCGGTTTGCTCGCCTCCTCTCTCCCCCTTCATAAGTGGGGTCACTGGCTGCGAGTCGGGGGACTCACAGCCGGCTTGCACGATCTCACTCGTCGTCTTGGGGGGTCTTGGTGAGAAAGACCGCCCCCCTCCATGCCGGGGCCTGGTTGCTCGCAACTGGGCCGACCGCCGGGGCAGGGTGGTGAATGCTAGCGCGACCCCATCTTGCCCCACCTGGGCGGAATGATTGCTCACCGTGGTGGTTTTAGCCGGTAAGAGTCCGGCATAACCATTCCGGCGCCCCCGCGCCGGGTGGTATCCATGAGGATTTCCCCACGTAAAAAAAAAAAAAAAAAAAAAAAGGTTAGGTTAGGTTTTTTTTTTTTTTTTTTTTTTTTTTTTTTTTTATCAGTTGCTCTCCACAGACTCTGTGGTCCGTGCTCTTTTTTATTTTACTTTATTTATTTATTAACTTTATTACAATTTTTGTGAGAAAGGATCTCACTCAGTAAGAAAAATACTTAATTAAAAATACTAATTATTGATTCTATATAACGTGAAAATTTTACTTCTATATTATACTAATACATTTTATTATGATAGGGATACATATAATATATAATTTTTTTTTTTTTTTTTTTTTTTTTTTTTTCCGTTGTATTTGCTTTTGTTTACAATTTACTTATTAACTTATAATTATTACATTTTTGGAAAAGATTGATATTCTAATTTTACATTACTATTACTTAAGATTATTACATTTTTGAAAAACTTGACAATTTAAATGAACATTACTATTAGACTAAACAACTTTAAGTTTCCAAGTTGGCATCCCTCATCTCCTGAGCCAACTTTTCGACGACCGCTGCGTTTCGGTGCTTTATGGACATTTTTAAATTATACTCTAGGATCTTTTTAGTGGACGCGGCCATTGCTCGCTTGATGAAGTACCCTATTGCGTCGTTGTCATCATCGGTGTAGTAAGTACAGCTGGTGGTGTGCCGTGAGACTGCTACTACCGCGTGGGGAACGCTCTGATGTAGTTCAATTGTTCTAGCTTTGGTTTGAACAATAACTACTGTTTCGAACGTTAACCCCTGCGCTTCGTGGATGGTGAGCGTGCGCGAACCTGTGCCTTCACCACAGCCCTGTCCTATAAGCCTTTCCTTCTCGCCCTGGGTATGGACTAGGAAAAGCGTATTGGGGAGCGTGAGCGGTATTTGGGCACCAGTATAGGATTTCAGCTTCAACGAGTGAGCTTTTTGGGTTGAGGAGTAGATACCGGAGTAAACTTCGCGCAGGGCGTAGGCGACGTCCAAGGGGTTCCGGTGTGTGCAGAGCAACTCCTGGCTGATGTTTGCTACCAGGTTTGGGCGGCAGTACCTCAGTTCGAAGAGATTTTCTCTATCGATATAAGGTAGTTGGTTGACATCTCCGATGAGGACCAGTTCTTTGGCATCACACAGCTTGGCAGCCATGACTATGGCTCCGAAGTGGTTCATGAGAGCCTCATCAACCATTAAGCGGCTGAACTTGTTGGACTCTCTGAAGCCATTCACCAAGACTGAAGCCATGGTGCGTACCCTGGTCTTGACAAGGTCACCAACACGAGGCGCTAGCTTCTCCCGTAGGTCGCTAGCTGCGTTTGATGTTGTAGTGATGATGGCGTCCTTGTCAGCATCGAAGTGCCCTACCACCCAGGTTGTCTTTCCACACCCCGGAACTCCATTGACCCACTCAATTGTTGGTAGTGCCCAATCCTTCCAGCTGGATGCAGTGTCCTGATTTCCCGATATGGTTTTCGCCATTTCGAGAATCCTGTCATCCAGTAGGATCCTTGTGCACTTTGCGACAACAACCAAGGGGTCACCTTGCGGGGTGTTGAATTTAGGCGCTCCGCTCTCGGTTCCCTCAATGCACACCTCCACGAAACCACTGGTCGCGTTGTAAGCCGCCATATAACTACCTGACATTTTTCCCTTTATTACTTGGGAGTTGCCGTTGTTGTATATGGCTGCTTCTGCCTCCTCGAGTTTCTCCTCCAGCAGTTTCGCATTGCCCTGCTCGAAGTGTTGCAAGATGGTCTTGCACACTCCGAGTCTGACGTCTGCGGTTGCTCTGGTGATCGCGAGAAACTCTAAGAAGGCATTGTACGCGTGGTCTTGTGGAGTCACTGCATTTACTAGTCGAGGCGGAACAACCTGCCCCATGTCGGCTCTTGTTCTCTTTACCTGCGTTTGTACCGGTTTTGGTGGAACTTTGGACTTTGATGTTCCCGTCGATAACGGAGCTTTAGGTTTCGCCTTTTTGGCTGGAGCTTCTTCGAGTGCCTCTTCGTCGTCTCCCGATCTCGTTATTGGGAAGGGATTTCCAGACAGACTTTCCAGCATCGAGCTGAAGGTGCTTAGAAATCCCTTGAGATGGCCTCCGACCTTGGCTCTCTTCTTCCGCTCCTGCACACTGCTTAGATGTTGTGCAGTTCTTTCGGCGACTGCTCTCTGTTGGACACGTTCGGATCCGCTGATCGAGGATGGCGTGGGTTGTCCCCAGCTATCTGTTGCTGTTTTTGGGTCGTGTGCCTTGAGGAAATTTAGGTTTTCACCTCTGTCCTCGTACACGACCACCTCATGATGTTCTGAGGCTTTCAGACAGCATAGCCGGTCTACGACTTCTCCCTGCTCATACCCGACCGTCATCGCGTCTACACTTATTACACGGGGATCCTCCGCTCCTCCGCCCGTTTCTCCCAACATGGTGAGCATCAAACATGCCTGTTCGAAAGGGGTGTAATTGCCTTCCAATGCGAGTAGAACGATCGTCTTGTTGTGCGATCGGACTAGTCGACATCGGTGGCCCGCCACTTCCGTCTCAGGTAGCGCGCTATAGACTTTGCGCCTCATGGTCGTTTTAGACGTGCTCCCATTTATGAGTGCTGCCAAGCCAGGTGAAATCGTGAAGTGACTTCTAGTCCCGGTCCGACAGAAACCTATTCCAAGCCGCTCGTTGGCGCTGTCCATGAAGAGTGCCACTCCTCGGATTCTAATCCCAGGCACTCCTCTCTCCCCGCAAGCGAGGAGTGTGCGGACAGCGACGCTTTTGGCTGTAGGTTCCTGCCGAGAGCCGACACTACTTGTGGCTTGGCTAACGGGTGTTGGTTGCGATTCAAGGGGGTTGTGGGTTGTGGGTTCTGGTTAGGTTAGGTTAGGTTAGGTTAGGTTAGGTTCCTGCGGGGCCCGGGGCCCAGGGTCCAGGACAGTCCCTCTCCCCTCGGGCTATCGTCGGAACCGACCATCTGGTCCGATGATCTGGGGGTGACCGAGGAGGAGTTGGTCTGTGCTGTGAAGCGCCTCAGGGCTCGCAATACAGCACCAGGCCCTGACGGAATACCTGGTCGGGCTTGGGTGCTGGCTCTATCTGTTGGCCTGGGGGACCGGCTGCGACAGCTGTTTGATAGTTGTTTCCGCTGCGGGGTGTTCCCCAAGGGCTGGAAGGAGGCAAAGTTGGTCCTCTTGAAGAAGGACGGCAGGTCCGCGGACTCCCCCTCTGCGTTTCGTCCCATTTGCCTGCTGGACGAGGCCGGCAAGTTGTTCGAAAGAATAATTGCCGCTCGTCTATGCACACACCTGTGGCGGGTAGGCCCCGACTTGTCGGATGACCAGTTTGGTTTCCGGCGTGCTCGTTCGACAGTGGACGCGATTCTTCGTGTCCGTACGCTGTCGAACCAGGCGGTGTCCCGGGGTGGGAAGGCGTTGGCGGTGTCCTTGGACATCGTTAACGCATTCAACTCCCTGCCCTGGAGGGCGATCAGGGAGGCGCTCGTGTTTCACGGAGTGCCGCCCTACCTGCAGCGCATAGTCGGCGCCTACTTGCAGCACAGATGTGTGCAGTACGTGGGCAGGGACGGTACCTTGCATGAGAGGGATGTCAGTTGCGGGGTTCCGCAGGGTTCTGTATTGGGCCCGCTTCTGTGGAACCTCGCATACGACGCGGTCTTGCGTGTCGATCTCCCCGTCGGCGTACACGTCGTCTGCTACGCGGATGACACTCTTGTGTTAGCCAACGGGGACTCCTTCGACGGGACCAAGGAGCTCGCCGAGCTTGGGGTGGCTTGTGTCGTGAACAAGGTCCACGAGCTGGGTCTGCACACAGCGCCGCACAAGACCGAGGCGCTGTGGTTCCACAAGTTCCCTAGGGGAAGGGAACCACCCAGCTTGTCGGTTCGTGTGGGTGACGTTGACATCCAAGTGGGGCGGTACCTGAAGTACCTGGGCCTCATCCTGGATAGTCGCTGGGGTTTCGAGGAACACTTCAGTCGTTCCGTCCCCCGGATCCAGAAGGTGGTGGGTGCTCTGCACAGACTGCTGCCTAATCTCAGGGGACCTAGGGAGGGAGTTCGCCGCCTCTACGCCGGAGTCGTGCGGTCGATGGCACTCTACGGAGCGCCCGTCTGGTGGGAGAGACTGGCGCTCCGACGCAGCAGGACTATATTCTATAGCCTGCAGCGTATTGTCGCCATCCGGATCGCACGAGGATATCGGACGATATCTTTCGAGGCAGCAACTCTCCTGGCGCGGTTCCCGCCCTTCGACATCTTAGCGGAGATGGACGCACGTGTGTACGTGCGCCTCCACCGGGATGACGGGAGCGGAGTCGCGCCGGCTGAAGTGCGGGTGCAAGAGCGCCGACGTGCGGCAGGCTTTGCGGCAGACGCTCGCTACGTGTGAATTAAACGTCAACTTGTCGTCGATGGTCAGCCCCAAAATTTTTATTTCTTTTGACATAGGAATTCCAATACCTCCCATTTCCAGATGTGGGGTGTCATATTTAAGCTTTCTTGTTATAACCATGGCCATGGTTTTTTGTGGCGCAAACTTCAGCTTATTTTTGACACCCCACATCCGTACGTATTCAAGGGCGGCATTGGCACTCCTCTGTGCTTTTTGTACTGTTTCTCCATCGAAGACTAGGACTACATCGTCTGCGAACGCCTGCGCATAGTCTCCCCTTCTGTCGAGTCCTTTCAGGAGCGGATCCAGCAGAAGATTCCACAGCAGTGGGCCACCTATGGAGCCTTGGACGCATCCCTTGCTGGTTCTTTTGGAAAATTCTTCGCCGGCATACCTAACTCTCACCATTCTGTCTCTCAAGTAGCTCCCGATTAATCTCCTGAGATTTATTGGACACTTTTCCTCAGCCAAACGGACCATTATAGCAGGCCACCAGGCGCTGTCGAAGGCTCCCTCTATATCCAATGACACTAGTATGACCAGTTTTTTCTGATCTAATTTTGTCCGGATGTTCTGTATGAGGGTATAGAGGGAGTCTTCGGTGCTTCTCTGGGGCATGAATCCGTATTGACGAGTACTCATCCTCGGTAGCAGATGGTGTTTGAGTCGGGCAACCAGCATCTTCTCAAAGACTTTTCCCAGCACCGGCAATAGACCTATCGGCCTATACGCCTTGGGAACGGTGTATTTGGCTTTCCCTGGCTTCCGCAGCACCACTACTGTTGCCTCCTTCCACAGATTTGGGAAATATTGCTTAGCCAGACATTGGTTCAAAAGTCCCAGGAACACCCCGGGGCTGTTCCTTATTGCATTGCTGCAGATGTCTGCTGTGAATCCATCTGCACCGGGGGCCTTCTTGGGGTTAAAGGACTTTAGGGCTACATCGAGCTCAGTCTGCGTGAACGGTGGGTCGCAAAGTTCATTTTGTTCCTCATCGTTCACTCTCTCTGCTAACTCTCGTAGTTGACGGTGCTCGGTGATGTCGGTCTCCGTCAAGTCCTCTGGATAAAAAGTTTCCGCCAGCAGCCTGGCGGATCCGACGGCATCTAAAACCTTTCCCTCGTCCTCTAATGGCAAGTCCTCCTCCCTACTCCTGGTCCTTCCGATAACCCTATAAATTCCTTCCCACACACTTTCCCGGTCCTGTTTTCCACAGAATTCCTTCCAGCTCTCTACCTGGGCCTTCTTGATCTCTAATTCATATTCTCCTTTCTTTTTCAGGTACTCCTGTATGACCTTCTCCCTCCGGATTGGCGCGGCGCATCTGATCCTGCGTTTTCTGGTGGTGACTTCCTGCTTCATTTCTGCAAGCTTTTCGGACCACCACGGCATAGTAAGTATTTCTTTATTTCTTTTTCCCGGAATTGATTCTGTACATGCCTTTGTAATAACTTCTGTATAATTTCGTATGGCTTCCTCTAATTCTTGTATATTTTGTATATTTTTAATCTCCTCTATTATTAATTTATTTTCTCTTTCTAATTGAGTCAGTTTCTCACGAAACTGACTCCAATTTGCCTTCTTTGTATTATATTTTCTGGTAGTTCGAACTATTGTTGTACCCTTTGATTTTTGAAGCTGTATACTGAAGGTTATGCCGTTGTGATCCGAACTCGTAAGGTTTTCTACCACAGTCCAGTCCACCACCAAGTTTAGCATGTCCGCCGTGCACGCTGTGACATCCACGTGGCTGTGGTACCGCTTTCCTCCCCGAATGGTGTCGAAGGTCGGAGTTTGTCCTATATTGAGAATTTGAAGACCCAGGTCATTGAGAGCTCCCCCCATGTCCTCGCCACGGCTATCGATTACTGTGCTGCCCCACCATGTGCTCTTTGCGTTGGCGTCTCCCCCTATTACCAGCCTTCTGAGTCCCACCCTCTGGGCTATCCTCGTTAGCTGGTCCAAGTAGGGTCCTATGGGTTGGTCCGGTTCGAGGTAATAGGACACAAGGGTAATCTTCCAGGCACTGGTTTGGATTCCCACCACTGTGATGTTGTTTGTGGTGAGTTGCGGATACTGGGTTATGTCCAATTCGGCGTTGAAGACAACTATTGCCGTTTTAACTGGTCCTTCTCCTTGATCAGTGCACTGGAAGACCCTTATACCCCGGCGGCTCCTCACCCTCTTCTCCGCACCAACGTATGGCTCCTGCAAAAGAGCAACTGCAATACCACGCTTTTCTGACTCGATGAGTAACTCATCAGTGGCCAGTTTGCTTCTTTGCAGGTTAGCCTGCACAATCTTGAGTGGGGAAACTGTGACCACGCCCTTAGCAATACGCCACGGTGGATCTCGCAAGTGCTTCCCACTTGCGCCTCACCGGGCAGTCGTTGCTAAAGGCGTTGTGTTCCGCCTTCTCTATTCCAGCTTTTGTGCAATTGATGCAGCTAGGAGGTGCGTGTGCGAGCCAGTCTGCGCATTCCGTTCTCATATGCAGTCCTCCGCAGTGACTGCATTTTTCAGCACTCTCCTTGCAGAAGCGTCTGCCATGCCCATACGCCAAGCAGAGGGAGCACTGGATCAACGGAGACTGATCCTCCACCCGCACCCTCTGCAGGTCTATGTGCACACTTTCCGCTTGCAGCATCCGCTTCCATATTGTAGGAGAGACTTTGGCGACCACATGGCAGGTAAGGGGGTTTTTGGTCTTCTTCCTGTATTTTACCTCCATCCTATTCTCCCTTTCTTCGAGGCTAGAGAAGACTTTACCGTTTTGGTTCCTTAGTGCGCGGAGGATATCTTCATCAGAATTGTAGCTAAGGACGCTTCTGAAAATCAGAAGGGGGTCTTTATTTTTTACCTCTTCCACGCTTAATTGGTTACCTGCTTTTTTGAGCATCTCCTTCACTTTAGCTCTTTCATCTTCGGTCTGACACCCCACAATTATTTTTCGGTCTTTAGCTTTTTTAATTCGGTCAATCTGTATCCCTTCTTCCTTCGCGTTTATTACTTTCCTTATCTTGTCAAGCACTTCCTCGCCTGTTTCGGTCTCATCTCTTGAGGAGACAACCACGGAGTGCAGCACCGTCTGCTCCGGGAGGTGTCTCCAAGAACGCCTAGCCGCTACACTTGCGTAGGTTGCCCCCTCAAGGGACGACACCTCTTGCTGTTTTTCGATCGTCTCTCTAAGCCTTTCCATTTTTGTATTATTTTCATTCATTCTTTCTATATGCTCAGACATCTTTCTGATCAACTCATCTTCTTTTCCTTTCCTTGCTTCATGTTCCACTTCCCCTTTATCAACTGTTAAAGACGGCGAAGGCTCCGGGCCAACTCGGTTCTTTTCCGTCTCCGCCTCCTTCACTAGCTGATATAGGCGGTCTACCGCTTGGGTAACTCCAATTTTTATATCCGTTTTTAGGTTCCTTGAGTTACCCAAGTGCAGTTTTGCTTTGGTAAGGCAAGCGCGGGCTTCTGCAACCCTATTTGCATATATTGTCTTTGGCGAGCTAACTAAATTCTCCGCTGAGGGCTTTGGAGCCGGTTCTCCAGCCTCTTGGCTACCCGAAGCATCCGAGGATGGTCTTCGTGTGTTAGGCCTCGAAGGGCCCGCCACTGGCGCCGCCACCTTCTTCGGAGAGGTCCCAGCTCTTTCCTCGATTTCACCTATGCTACGCCTGACCAAAAAGGTTTTTTCCCCTAACTCCGACGAGCCGGTCCTCTCTATCGATTTCACCTCCTTTACAAGAGGGTTCGATGCTTCAGGTATCGGATTCACGTCCCTCATCGGAGGCCCGGCCTTCTTGGGGGGGGAGTTTTGTGTCGCTTTTTTCGTAGGGGTTCTCATCCCGAACATATTTAGTGCGATGTAGGATAGCCGATATACTAGTTCGACGTGTAAAAGGCGTCGAAGTTAGTCGGGTTTTTAGTAATTAGATAGCCTACAATACTAAGTAATCTAAACAAATCCAAAATAAAATAAAACAGAAAGATAATTAAGAATTACTACGCTAATTAAGTTACTCTAACACACTTAAATAATTTTAAAACAAGTAAATTTTTTAAAAACTTTCTAAAAACGTCAGTAACTCAGTCAAAAGTTGACCCTTTGACAAATTTCAAAAATGCAGAACGCTCTGTAAATTTAGTCGCTAAAAAGTTGCATTTAAATTTTTGTCATAAGTTGAATTTTGAAGAAAATCGAAATTAGGTCAAAAGGTCAACACAGCGAAATATCTAAAGTTACTATATTAAAAATCTGAAAATTTACAGAAAGTTGGGGATCCACAGCCTTAATATATACACTAACTAAAAATACAGGGTACCGCTCAAATTTTGGAGTAGAAAAAGTTGAAAAATTTTTTGATCTCTTTTAAAAATTGTTAAAAACTGTAACTTCGCGAAAACTTAACTTTTTTGGAAGATTAAAACGCTTCCTGCTTCGGTGCGGCGGCGTCCACCTGGCCCCGTCGTCAGATCCACTCCAGCTGCTCCGGTTCAATGACCTCGTGGCCACGTGGTTTTGGTGTTTTGGTCTTTTCTCCGCTCTCCTGCGCGGCAAAAATCCAAAGTGGGATCCGATTTGTAGGGCACCAAAAACGTCACCTTCTAGCAGTTTAAAAAAGTGGGGTCGCCGCTCAAAATTTGGAGAAAAATTAATTCAAAATTTTAAAAAATTTTTGATTTTCTTTAAAACGCTGTATCTTCGCGAAAACTTCACCCTTTTCAAAAATGTAAACGCCTCCAGCTTTGGTGCGGCGGCGTCCACCTGGCCCCGTCGTCAGATCCACTCCAGCTGCTCCGGTTCACTGACCTCGTGGCCACGTGGTTTTGGTGTTTTTGGACTTTTCTCCGCTCTCCTGCGCGGCAAAAATCCAAAGTGGGGTCCGGTTTGTAGGGCACCAAAAGCGTCACCTTCCAGCAGTTTAAAAAAGTGGGGTCACCGCTCAAAATTTCGCAGCGTTTCAATTTTAAGTTCCGAAAAATTCTTGAAATTCACTTTTTTGCTAATATCTTTGCGTACACTTCACTTAGGGCAATACTGATTTCACAGTCGTGTGCGCCTTCACTCCCCGCAAATTTTGATATATCACAAGCCGATAAAAAGCAAATTTTTCTATTTTTCCGGATTTTTTCCGTGAGGATCACTACAAATTCGTGGTGCTCCCGAGTGCGGACAGAGCGGTACTGGTTAGGTTAGGTTAGGTTAGGTCGGACCTGCTGGGTTGTCCCAGTGGGTGGGGAGGTGTACCCCAACGCGGCGCGTCCCCGGGTGGCGGATAGGGGAACGGCTCCCAGAAATGGGAGTTACCGGTTTACCGGCGCGGACCAAACACTGGGGGAAGGACTTCTCCGCGCGTCCCTCTGAGTAGCAGAGGGCGGGGTGGATGGAGTCGGGATGGTCTCGTGGAGCCATCTGTAGGTTGGAGGCGTCATCCCGCCAGGTTTCCGTGAGGCGGCTGTGTGGGTCAGTTTCCTCGCGGGATTCCGAGTGGGCTGGCGCTTGGCTTGGAGTGAAGTCCAAGCCAAAGGCGGATTGCCTTTTCAGGTAGGTAGGTTAGAGAAGAGGAGTCGGGCCTTGGCGTGCACTCACCCTGCCGCCAGGCAGGCAGTGGGAGTTTCTTCCCTGCCACCGGCTGATCGTAATCCCGCAATATGGTCGTGGTCATGTTTCGCGATCTGAGCGGGACCGATAGGCCTTGGCTTGGTCGCCCGGGCTGCGAGGAAGACAACCTCTATAAAAAATCACCCGAAGGTAAGCGGCGGCGCAGCGTGAGGCCTGGAAGGCTGAACGGAGTTTCAGTCGCTACTGCGTCCCCCGCCAGGGAAGTGTCGCTCCCCTGAGCGGGTTACGCCAGACTTCCCCGGTTACAGTGGGCACTGTCCGGGGTGACCCACCCTTCCCACGTACTCGTGGGATTTGATATGAAGAAAAATATACAAACTTCTAGGTTAGGCGATAAGGAGGTGGAATGCGTGACTGCGCCTGAGACGCTTGCGTCTGAGGTGGCGACGCGTTCAGTGCGGGACGCCCTCGGGCGTTTCAAAAAAGGCCCTTCTAAGGGCCAACCAAAAGGCCCTTCTGAGGGCCAACCAAAAGGCCCTTCTGAGGGCCAACCAAAAGGCCCTTCTGAGGGCCAACCAAAAGGCCCTTCTCAGGGCCCCGCTGGCGATGCCATTTCGGCGTCAGAAGCTAGCCGCGCACCATCTGCGGCTAGCATGTACTGTAGGTCGGACTCCGACTACAATGCGCTTGAGTCGGACGCGAGTTCGGCGATGGAGGTCGAAGATCGCCTTCAAAAGCTTCAAAAGCGCAAGCGGGTTTTCTTGAAGGATGACGGTGGTGAAGGCTCCTCGGACTCGACGAGGAGCACCAAGTCGAAGAAGAGAAAGGCTAAAAAGCCTAGTTCCTCGACTGTGGTGGACACCCACGACGTGGGCCTGGCAGATGCCCAACGCCAGCTAAACCTAGCTCGGCGGACGCAGCTCCAGCGGGACCTGGAGGAGCAGGTCGCCGCTAAAGAGCAGCGGGCGCGCGCTGCTCGGGCCATGTCTGGGTACGGTGCGTCCTGCGTCCTGTACGCGGACCACTCCCTGACTGAGCTAGAGCGCATGGCTCAAGAGGACGCGGACGAGATAGTGGTCGTGGCCTCTAAGTCCTCCAACCTAAAGGGGACTTTTCAAAAGTCCCTGAAGTGCAGGGCCGCGAGCATGCGCGGTATCATCCGGGAGCTGGTGCAGCGCACCGAAACGGACGAGACGCGGCAACTGCAGGCAAAGGTCGACCGCCTGCAGTCGGAAGTCAGCCAGCTGCACAAGAAGCTGGCTGAAGTCATGGCTCGACCAGCTCAGGCCGACCCCAGACCAACGGCTGAAGACTGCTCCTCCAACTTGGAGGATACCATCCACCTGCGGTCGGAGGTCAGCCAGCTGCGCAAGAAGCTGGCCGAAGTCACGGCACGGCCTACTCAGGCCAACCCCAGACCAGCGGCTGAAGGCCCCTCCTCCAACTTTGAGGATATCATCCGCAAAGTGGTCATGGAGGAAAGGGCCTTTACGAGAGCCTGCCTCGCGGGCATCGAGGACAGGCTTCTCCCCGAAAAACGCCTCCGACCACCGCTAGCGGCGGCCAAGAGCCTGAATAAGCCGGGGCCATCCTCTCAAAAGGAGGACGCCCAACTACCTTCAACCACCCCGTCCAACCAGCCGTGGACGGAAGTGGTTAAAAAGGGAAAGGGCAAGGCCAAAAACAAGGCGAGTACGGCCGCCGCCCCTGCCACCCCCACCGCCACTCCTTCCTGCCCGTCCCAGGCGACTGGCAAGGGAAAGGGGAAGGGGAAAGGGAAAAAGTCGGCCCCCAAGCCCGTTGCCGCTGCCTCTGCAGCCAAAATGGCCCCAGCTGGCGGAAGGAAGCCTCTGGTTCCTCCCAAGACCGCGGCCGTCGTGGTGACGCTCACCACGGAGGCTGCGGAGCGGGGTGAGACGTACGAGTCCGTTCTCAAGCGGGCTCGTGCCAACGTCGATCCCATAACATTGGGAATCGGGGCAGTCGCGTGCCGCCAGACCCAAACCGGGGCTCGAATCTTCGAGTTCCCGGGGGCCCAGGGTGGCGCCAACGCGGACCTGTTCGCAAGTAAATTGCGAGAGGCCATCGCGGACGCGGCTAAGGTCGTCAGGCCCGTTAGGTCTGCGGCCTTGGAGGTGACCGGTCTGGACGACTCGGTCACCAAAGAGGAGGTCGTGGCGGCGATCGCAGCAACAGGGGGCTGCGACGTAACAGCGGTGCAGGGTCGGGACATCAGGCCCGGCCGCGGTGGCATGGGCACTATCCGCCTTGAGTGCCCCGTCGCCGCAGCTAAAGCCGTCCTCGCTAAAGGACGACTTCCCATAGGTTTCAGCTCGTGCAGAATCCGGGCACTTGAAGACCAGCCTCTACGCTGCTTCAGGTGCTTCGGAATCGGGCACACGCGGGCCCTCTGTCCGTCCAAGGTGGATAGGACGGACAGCTGCTACCGCTGCGGCAAGGAGGGGCACAAGTCTGCCTCCTGCAAGGCTGCCGCGCCACACTGCGCAGTGTGCGCAGCAAGCGGCCGCCCGGCGGGACACATTATGAAGGGGAGGAACTGCAATCCTCCCCCTAAGAAGGGTAAAGTTCAGGCACCGAGCCCGCCTGCCGCTGCAACCGCCGCCCCTGTAGCGGGAATCTCGGCGGCCGACGAGGGGGGTGCGATGTCCGATTGATGGATAGGGTCAATCATCGCATCCTTCAGGCGAACACCAACCACTGCAAAGCAGCCCAGGACCTGCTAATGCAGGCCATGGCTGAGTGGTTGGTGGACGTGGTGGTCGTCTCCGAGCCGTACTCGGTTCCCGGCCATTGGCTGGGTGATCAGGACGGCTTGGTGGCGTTGGTTTCGCGGTCTTCCACAGACTCCCCTCCCCTCTCGCTCTTAGAGAGGGGATCGGGATACGTGGCCGCCGCGTGGGGAGATATAGCCCTGGTGGGCGTCTATTTCTCCCCAAACCGCTCTCTCCAGGATTTCGAGAATTTTCTCGAAATCCTCACCGCGGTTGTGGGTAGGGCGGCGCCGCGACAGGTCGCCGTTCTGGGCGACCTGAACGCAAAATCGGTGAACTGGGGCAACCCGGCCGCCTCCTGCAACGTCCGGGGACCCGCCGTCGTATCATGGGCTGTTTCGTCTGGTGTGTTGCTCCTGAACAGAGGGACGGTCCAGACGTGTGTGCGGCGATGTGGCGGGTCGGTGGTGGACGTGTCGTTTGCCACCCCCGCACTTGCTGCCCGCGTCGTTGACTGGCGGGTGGAGATGATGGAGACCTTGTCGGACCACCGATATGTGCGGTTCGACATCTCCAACCAGAGCCCCCGGAGGTCGCCTCCCTCGGGCCGATCTCCCTTTCCACGGTGGGCTCTTACCCGTCTCGACCGTGAGGCGGCAAAGGAGGCGGCGTTCGTCCAGGACTGGCTCACACATCCTATCGACGTCCTGGACGTGGACTCTGCAGCGGCCCAACTGAGGAGGTCCCTGACCGAGGTGTGCAACTCCAGCATGCCTCGGTCTCGCCGCCCACCTCCACGTCGCGCCGTCTATTGGTGGTCGGAGGAACTGGCGGGGCTCCGGGCCGCCTGCGTGGCGGCCAGGAGGGCCTACACGCGGAGCCGACGGCGCAGTTTGCGGGACCCGGAGCACGAGGACCTTCTCTACGCCTCTTACCTAGAGGCAAAGAAGGTCCTCAAGTCAGCGATGATCGCCGCCGATGACGCGGCCAGAGCCGAGATGCTGGAGGGTCTCGACAGGGACCCGTATGGGAGACCGTACAAGGCGGCGCGGAACAAACTGCGTCCCTTCGGTCCCCCACTTGCGGAGACCCTCGAGCCGTCATTGCTGGATGGGGTGGTTCGGTCCTTGTTCCCACCTGGGACCACCAGCTTTACCCCACCAGTGATGGACCCTCCACGAGAGGCGGCTCCGCCGCAAGAAGAGGTCTCTCCAGTCACGGAGGCGGAATTTCGAGCAGCGGCGCTCCGCCTCCGCACCAAGAAGACGGCCCCCGGGCCAGACGGCGTCCCTGCACGGGTGATGGCCATCGCTGCCACCCAAATGGAGGATAGGTTTCGGGACCTCTTCAGTGCGTGTTTCGCGACTGGAAGGTTCCCGAAACCATGGAAGGAGGGGCAGTTGTGCCTCCTCCGTAAGGAGGGACGCCCGGCGGACTCCCCCTCGGCATACCGGCCCATCGTTCTGCTCGACGAGGCTGGTAAATTATTCGAGGGGATCATCGCCGCTCGACTCAATGCCCACCTGAGGGGGGCAGGGCCGAACCTGTCGGACGCCCAATTTGGTTTTCGAGTAGGGCGTTCGACGGTTGACGCGCTGTCTCGGCTAAAGGGCCAAGTGAGGGAGGCCGTGGGGGCAGGGGACGGGGTTTTGGCTGTGTCATTTGACATAGCCAACGCTTTCAACTCCATCCCCCACCCGACAATACTAGAGGCGCTCCGCTACCATGGAGTGCCTCGGTACATGCAGAGCCTCCTGGCCAACTACTTGGAGGACCGGGCGGTCCTCCTTGTGGATAAAGTGGGCCAGCTTAGGCGGTACGGCGCGGAGTCCGGTGTTCCACAGGGGTCCGTTTTAGGGCCGCTTCTGTGGAACATCGGGTTTGACTGGCTCCTGCGGGGAGCTCTCCTTCGTGGCACGAGTGTCATCTGCTACGCGGATGATACTCTCCTCACTGCCCGGGGGAGGGATTACAGAGAGGCGGCGAGCCTGGCTTCGGCTGGCGGATCCTTGGTCGCGGGAAGGATCCGTCGGCTAGGATTGGGGGTGGCGCTGCACAAGACCGAGGCCGTGTTCTTCCACGGGCCTCGGCAGCGCACCCCCATTGACGCTCATATCGTCGTAGAGGGCGTCAGGGTCGACGTGAAGGCCCAGATGAAATATCTGGGCCTAGTGCTCGACAGCAGGTGGCGCTTCGGCCCGCATTTCAGCGGGCTGTCGACGCGCCTGTTGAAGGCCGCGGCTGCGCTTGCGTGGCTCCTCCCGAATCTGGGGGGACCAAAAGCGCGATGCCGGCAGCTGTATGCCGGCATCTTAAAGAGTATGGCCCTCTATGGGGCCCCCATCTGGGCGGACTCCCTCCGAAGGAGGGAGAACGCTACTGCTATCCGCAGGCCTCAAAGGGCCATTGCACAGCGGGTAGCGAGGACCTACTCCTCGGTGGGCTTTGCGGCGGCCTGCGCTCTGGCGGGTACCCCTCCCTGGGAGCTCGAGGCGTGGGTGCTCGCCAGAGTGTACGAGTGGGCGGCGGGGCGTAAGGCTCTCGGGGAGCACCCTGCCCCGGAAGAGCTTGAGGCTGTCCGGCGAGAGGCGAGGGACGCGATCGTCCACCACTGGACGGAGGACCTCGCCTCCGCCACGTTTGGCCGACGAACGTTGGACGCCCTCGGGCCGGTCCTGCGAGATTGGCTCGGGAGGTCCAACGGTTACCTTTCGTTCCGGATGGTGCAGGTGCTTTCCGGGCATGGATGCTTCGGATCGTACCTGCACCGGATCGGAAGAGAGGAGACTTCGTCGTGCCATGATTGTGGTGCGGCGGAGGATACGGTGCAGCACACCCTCGAGGTGTGCCCGGCGTGGTCCGAGCTGCGTTGCGGCTTAGCTGCGGTAGTCGGGCCGGACCTCTCGCTTCCCAGCGTGGTCAACTCCATGCTGGGAAGCGAGGGAGCCTGGACAGCGGTCGCCTCCTTTTGCGAGGACGTGATGTCCCAAAAGGAGGCGGCGGAGCGCGCGCGGGAGGACGACCCCCTCGCGGCACCGCTCCGCAGGCGAAGAAGGGGTGGGAGAAGGCACAACCGCCTTCCCCCTCTTGGTGGAGAATAGCGGGAGACAGGCGCGGGGGCGTCTACTCCCGCATTGCACGTATCCTCCACTTCCGCCGGGCGGGAACGGCCGAGCACTCACGGTCATTCCCGGGTCTCTCCCTGCCAGGAGAGACGTGAAGGCCCCACTGTAAAGGTGGGCGGTCGTCGGCGGGGGATTGGAAGTAAAGGCTTTTGCCGGTTTCCCAATCCCCCTCCATGCAGACGATGCCGGAGTGCCGCTGGGTCGTTTAGTGGGTATACCGGTCCTATATGGTCCGGGGAGTCCCACATACCCCTCCCATCCCCCAATGGGGGGGCATGCGTAACGCATTTTTCCCAGCGAAAAAAAAAAAAAAAAAAAAAAAAAAGGTTAGGTTAGGTTCCGCGGACCTGCTGGGTTGTCCCAGTGGGTGGGGAGGTGTACCCCAACGCGGCGCGTCCCCGGGCGGCGGATAGTGGAACGGCTCCCAGAAATGGGAGTTACCGGTTTACCGGCGCGGACCAAACACTGGGGGGGAAATGGGGAGGTTCCCGAACTGTTGGTGCGGCGCCGTCCTGCTCGGTCTCCCGCGAGTCGGTTGTATGGGTCAGCTTCCTTGCGGGATTCTGGGTGCGTCGGCGCTTCACTAGCGGATTGGGGGCCTCGGGGAGGGAAAGGGGAGGCTTCTCCGCGTGTCTCTATGAAATTAGCATAAAGCGCAGCGGATGAAGTCTGGCGGAGGAAAGGAGTTTCCTACTCCGCCGAGAAGGTGGGGCGGCCTGTTTAAGCCACCCACGTGAGGGATCCATCGGGATCAGTGGAGGGCCAAACCCCGCAACATGGTCGTGGTCATGTTTCGCGATCTGAGCGGGGCCGATAGGCGGACACGCCCTTTTCAGGGCGTGTTGGTGGAGGAGGCGAGCACGTCCTTTTCAGAGCGCTCCCACCAAACTTGCAGGGGAGCTCACCCCTAGTGAAAAAAAGAGACGACGATGTGGAGCATTGAAGTAGAAAACAAAATGAACCAAAGCATTAGTGAAAATGGTCCCCAGGTGGGTCCCCGAAAGGGGGAATCCCACCCCTCCACTTCATCAGGAGTGGAGGGCTGCCCCTCGTACTCTGGGGGGGGCAACTCATGCTTCGTAGGTCGGCACTCTACCGGCCTTCGTGAACGCGACACTGGCTATTCTTTCGACTCGGATTCCGATATTGCATACGATTTAGACAAAGACGATATGGAAGTGCAGGCGTGCGCCCTGAAGGCGAACGCTAACACTACTGGCAATAGCCCTCTGATGGAAGCTCAAGTCTCCCGAGCAGTAGTATGCGTATCTGCGCATAGTGACGACGACGGTAGGACGCTTACGTCTGATGTGACGATGCGTCCATTACGTGACACGAAGGGCAAATTTAAAAAACGCCCTTCTCAGGGCGGTCCAAAAGGCCCTTCGCAGCGCAATTCAGACGTGTCAGACGAAGCGTCTGAGCTAGACGTGCGGTCAAGTGGTACCGCGACTGGGAAAACGAGTGGTCGCAAGCGGCCGTTGTCCCTCATGGCTCAAGGTTTCGACTCAGGCACGGAGACCGAGGGGACGGCGGCTGCTAAGGTCAACTCGGCAAGAAGAGGAAGGGGAAACACTGCCAAAGCGAGATCTTCGCGAGCGGAGTTCCTCAAGCCTGCTTCGGTGCCGTCAGACGCCGAACTAGAGGACGTACTGCGTCGCAGGCAGTACGAAAGAAAGAAGACGAAGGTGAGTGCTGGTTCAGACCTCGCGAAAGACACGGGCAACGAGTCCGATGTCATCGCGAGGGCTGATGATATCAGCATGCTGAACGCCCAAGAACTGAGGGCGCATGCGGGCGAAGGACTCGCCTGCATTTTAGAGGTGACAAAGAAGTCGGGCAACCTAAAGGGTGAGTTTGTGGCTCGCCTGAAAAGGTCTGCATCGGCCCTTAGAGAGGTCGTTGACGCTCTAGCCAGCAGAAGCGAGGCAGAGGAGACGCGGCGGTTAAGGGCAGAAAACAGCCGGCTGCGACTTGAAGTCGAGTCGCGAAAAGCGGAGGTGAAGGCGCTGCGTCGCGGCTTCCACGAAGCCAAAACGGAGGTAGCTGCGGCCAATACCGCCGCCGCTGTCGCGACTTCTGGGACGCGGGCACCACCCTTGGCTGGGATTGGGGCGGAGGAGCTAGTCGAGGAGTTGAAGCGGTCCTTGACCAGCACGCTTGGGCAAATGCTCAACGCCCGACTCGCTGGGATCGAGGACCGGCTTCTGCCAGCCCCGATAGTTCGTCCGCCACTAAGAGCGGACGCCAAGAAAGTGGCAGCGGCTACCGCCAAGCCCAAGCCGACGCCTGAGCCGCTTCGTGAGTCCGCTACCAAGGCGGATAAGCAGGCTGCTCAACGCCCAAAGATGGCTGCCACTCCCGTAGTGGCACCAGTTGCTGGCCCCTCCAATCCAAAAGGGACCAAAAGTGGCACTGAGGCTGCCCAATCTGCCGTTCCCCTGGTGGAAAACTGGGTAACGGTTACTAGGAAGGGGAAAAGGAAGGGAAAGCGGAAGGGCAAATCCTCTGCCCCTGTAGCTGGCCCCTCGGCTCGTCCCACCGCCACTGTGCCAAAGTCGAAGGCTTCTGCCAAGCCGAAGGCAGCGCTGAGGGCCCCTAAGACTGCGGCTGTGGTGCTATCATTACAACCTGAAGCCGCAGAGAAGGGGGTCACATATGGTGCCGTCCTCCAACTGGCGCAGGATAAGGTCGATTTGCAGGAGCTGGAGATTGACCGGCTCCGCTTTCGCCAGACGGCGACGGGAGCCAGGCTTCTGGAAATATCTGGCTCCCAAAACTCTGAGAAGGCGGACAAACTCGCGGAGAAGCTCCGTGGAGTCCTGTCCGAGGTGGCCAACATTGCCAGGCCTGTGAAATCTGCCAATTTGAGCATCACGGGTCTGGATGATGCAGCCACGAAGGAGAAAGTGGCGGCGGCAGTCGCCAAAGCAGGTGGCTGTCAGCTGACTGCAATAAAGGTGGGGGAAATTCGCCGCGGCTTTGGCGGCGCCGGCTCCACCATTGTGACCTGTCCGATCACGGCAGCCAAAGTGTTGTCGGGAACGGGTAGGCTGTTGGTCGGATGGAGTTCGGTGCGAGTGGTTGCCTTGGAGGCGCGTCCCATGCGCTGCTTCAGGTGCATGGGGCTGGGGCACACGCGCCCCCAGTGTACAGAATTGGCCGACAGAGGAGACCTGTGCTTCCGGTGTGGAAGCGCAGGACATAAAGCGGCCAGCTGTGTAAAGTCCACTCCGCGCTGTGCGATATGCGCCGAGGCAGGAAAGCCTTCTGGGCACGTGATGGGGGGGCGGAGCTGCATTCCCCCAAAGACGAAGAGCAAGGCCGTCAGGACCCAGGCCAACCCTGCGGCTGTGAGCGTCGCGATGGAAGTTGCTCGCCCAGTGGCGAGCGAGGAGGTTGTGATGTCTGATTGATGGATCAGGTCCGACATCACAACTTCCTCCAGACGAACCTCAACCACTGCGCCCAGGCTCAAGACCTGCTCATGCAGGCCCTGGCGCAGTGGCAAATAGACGTGGCGGTAGCAGCGGAGCCGTATTACGTTCCCTCTTCCCATCCTTATTGGGCTGGGGACCTGGACGGCTCCGTTGCCATTGTAAGCCGATCGGGTGGTTCACCTCTCTCAGTCAAAGAGAGAGGTTCAGGATACGTGGTGGCCCGGTGGGGAGAGTACGCTGTGGTGGGCACATACTTCTCCCCCAACAAAACCGCTGCGGAGCTGGAGGTCTTTGTGGACCTACTGGCTGCAGCCGTAGGGAGGCAGGCGCCGTGTCAGATCCTCCTTCTAGGGGATCTGAACGCGAAGGCCCGAGATTGGGGCAACCCCTCAACTGACTCTCGTGGGGAGATTGTCAGGGAGTGGGCAGTTGCCACGGGACTGACCCTGCTCAATAGAGGGTCGGTCCACACGTGCGTGCGACACAACGGGAGTTCCGTGGTCGACCTATCATTCGCCACCCCGTCTGCCGCCGCACGTGTCCAGGCATGGAGGGTAATGTCGGAGGTGGAGACCCTCTCGGACCATAAATATATCAAGTTCGAGATACCCACCTCCCACAACGCGAGAGGGTCTCGGCGCGTGGCTCGAGCGGACTTTCCACGCTGGGCCGTCAGCCGTTTCGATGTCGGATTAGCAAAAGAGGCGGCGATCGTCCAGTCGTGGCTGTCTGTTCCCACGCACCCGGACGTCGACGTCGCTGCAGGCCATTTCCGCGAAGCGGTGACGGCTGTTTGCGACGCGGCCATGCCGAGATCGCGGGGCCACCCGGAGCGCCGCGAGGTATACTGGTGGTGCTCAGAGATCGCGGAGCTCCGGGTTGCCTGCTCGGCGGCGCGGCGCTCCTTCACCCACTGCAGGAGGCGGCGTCATGGCCGGACCGACGAGCAGCTGTCGGATGAAGAGCTGGAGGTTGAGGGCCAGCTGCATGAGGCTTACCGCGGCGCCAAGCGAGAGCTGAGGCTGGCTATTGTCGAGGCCAAGTCTAGGGCATTTGGCGAAGCTCTGGCCAGCCTGGATAGGGATCCTTGGGGGCGTCCGTACAAGGCAGCTCGGAACATGTTCCGGTGCCGGGCGCCCCCAGTCGCGGGGTCCATGGAGCCTGAGCTCTTGGACAGGGTGTTGGGGGGGCTCTTCCCCAACAGAGACCCTACCTACACCCCTCCGACGATGGCGGGTGCCGTCTCCTTTCCCGAGGAGTTGGACTTGGCCTCCATCCCACCTGTCTCAGAGGTGGAAATGGCGGTAGTGATCAACCGCCTACGGGGCAAGAAAACGGCGCCCGGCCCAGACGGGATCCCAGGGCGGGTCCTTGGACTCGCCTTAAGAGAAATGTGTGACTGGCTTAGGGAAATTTTTAGTGCGTGCCTCACGTCGGGGCGGTTTCCGAAGCCCTGGAAGGACGGCAGATTGTGTCTGTTGCGGAAGGAGGGCCGACCTGTCGATTCGCCTTCTGCATACAGGCCCATAGTGTTGCTGGATGACACGGGCAAACTGTTGGAGAGAGTGGTGGCTTCTCGTGTCATCCGGCACCTGGAAGGAACTGGGCCGGGCCTTTCAGAGGCCCAGTACGGTTTCAGAGCGGGGCGGTCTACAGTGGATGCCCTGCTCTGGCTCAAAGAGTGGACGCAGGCGGCGGTCGGTGAGGGTAAAAAGGCGTTGGCTGTCTCACTCGATATAGCCAACGCCTTCAACAGCCTCCCACACAAAACTATACAGGAGGCGCTCCGCTATCATGGAGTGCCCCTGTATCTGCGGAGGCTGTTGGAGGATTACCTCCAAGATCGTGAGGTCCTGGTGGTAGGGCGCGACGGTTTGAGGCGCCGTCGCGTCTCTTGCGGGGTTCCACAGGGGTCGGTGTTGGGACCGCTCCTGTGGAACATTGGTTATGACTGGGTGCTCCGCGGCACGCTTCCCGCAAGTATACGGGTCGCGTGCTATGCGGATGACACCTTAGTCGTCGCCAAGGGGAGAGATCTCGGGGAAGTGACGCGGTTGGCCACGGTGGGTACAACACTCGTGGTCGACCGCATACGCAACTTGGGACTGGAGGTTGCCCTCTCCAAAACCGAGGCCCTGCTGTTTCATGGGCCTCGAGGAGGACCCCCTCCAGGAACGCGGGTGCTGCTGGACGGGGTCCCAGTCAAAGTCGGGACCCAGATGAAATACCTGGGTCTCATTTTAGACGGGAGGTGGGGCTTTGGGGCCCACTTTGCAGGGTTGGCTCCGAGAGTCATGGGAGCTGCTGCCGCCTTGGGGAGGCTGCTGCCGAACGTGGGTGGCCCGAGTGCCAACTGTCGTCGGCTGTACTCCGGAGTGATTCGGAGTATGGCCATGTATGGGGCACCCGTCTGGGTGGACGCCCTCAACCGCCAAAACAAGACCCTGCTGCGACGTCCGCAACGGGTCATCGCGACGAGGGCGATACGCGGATACCGGACGGTGTCATGGACGGCTGCGTGCGTGTTGGCCGGGGATCCCCCTTGGGAGCTCCAAGCGGAGATCCTCGCTGAAGTTTACCACTTTGTAGCGGCGAGGAGATCCCGAGGGGAGCCTCCAATGCGGGAGGAGGTCACACGCATGCGGAGGCAGGCGCGGGACGCCTTGATAGGGCGGTGGACGGAGGACCTGGCGCCACCGGTGCCGGGACAGTGGACGGTGGACGCCGTGAGGCCGGTCCTTCGTAGTTGGGTTAGGCGACGGTTCGGGTCGCTGACCTTCCGAGTGGTGCAGGTGCTTTCTGGACACGGATGTTTCGGAAAATACCTGCACAAAATTGCAAGAAGGGAGGTGACACCAGCCTGCCATGAGTGCGGAGCGCCCGAGGACACGGCGCTCCACACGCTGGAAGTGTGTGCTGCATGGAACTCGCAGCGGCACATACTTTCGGAGTGTATCGGAGGGGATCTCTCTCTGCCGAGCGTAGTGAACGCCATGCTCGGCAGTGAGGGATCGTGGCAGGCGATGGTCTCCTTCTGCGAAGAGGTGATGACGCAAAAGGAGACCGCGGAGCGGGCCAGGGAGGACAACGCCTCTTCGGACCCGCTCCGGCGCAGACGAACGGGAGCAAGGAGGAGGCGGTTTGCTCGCCTCCTCTCTCCCCCTTCATAAGTGGGGTCACTGGCTGCGAGTCGGGGGACTCACAGCCGGCTTGCACGATCTCACTCGACGTCTTGAGGGGGAGTCTTGGTGAGAAAGACCGCCCCCCTCCATGCCGAGGCCTGGTTGCTCGCAACTGGGCCGACCGCTGGGGCAGGGTGGTGAATGCTAGCGCGACCCCATCTTGCCCCACCTGGGCGGAATGATTGCTCACCGTGGTGGTTTTAGCCGGTAAGAGTCCGGCATAACCATTCCGGCGCCCCCGCGCCGGGTGGTATCCATGAGGATTTCCCCACGTAAAAAAAAAAAAAAAAAAAAAAAAAAGGTTAGGTTAGGTTTGGGGGACCCCCCACAGTGCTTGCTTCCACGTAGCGTTCCCCGGGCAACGACCTGGTCCTGTCACCGTAACGGAGTGGCAGGCCAGTGATCGGCGAAAGTGCACTGTGCGTTGAAGACTTTTTTGCGGACTCTTCAACACTTGCGGCGGCTATGCCAAAGCTACCATCGCGGGACGCCTCCGGGCGGTTCTTAAAAGGCCCTTATCAGGGCCAACCAAAAGGCCCTTCTCAGGGCCAACCAAAAGGCCCTTCTCAGGGCCAACCAAACGGCCCTTCTCAGGGCCAACCAAAAGGCCCTTCTCAGGGCCAACCAAAAGGCCCTTCTCAGGGCCAAACCAAAGGCCCTTCTCAGGGCCAAACCAAAGGCCCTTCTCAGGGCCACGCCGGCGATGCCAGTATGGCGTCGGAGGTTTGCCGCCCATCACCGGGTAGCATGTTCCGCAGGCTGTCGGTCGACGTGTTGTCGGACTCCGACAACGAGTCGCTCGTTCCAGAGTCGGACGGAAGTTCGGCGATGGAAGCCGAAAGCCGCTTACAAAAGCGGAAGCGATCCTTCCTGAAGGACGGCGGCGAAGGCTCCTCGGACTCCACGAGGAGTGCTAAGCCAAAAAAGAAGGCGAAGGCCAAAAAGCCTTCCACTGTGGTGGACACCCACGACGTGGGTCTGGCGGACGCCCAACGTCAGTTGGACCTCGCACGAAGGGTTCAGCTCCAGGAAGACCTGGAAGAGAGGGTCGCCGCGAAGGAGATGCAGGCGCAGGCCGCCCGGGCTAAGTCCGGGTACGGTGCGTCTAGCGTCTTATACGCGGACCACTCGCTGGCCGAGCTGGAGCGCATGGCGCAGGAGGACGAAGAGGAGATCAGGGTGGTCGCCTCCAAGTCCTCCAATCTAAAAGGGACTTTCCAAAAGTCCCTTAAATGCAGGGCCGCCAGCATGGGTGGCATCATCCGGGAGCTGGTGCAACGCACAGCCACCGACGAGACGCGGCAACTGCAGGCGAAGTTAGATCGCCTGCAGTCGGAGGTCAGCCAGCTGCATAAGAAGCTGGCTGAGGTCACGGCACAGCCAACCCAAGCTGAGCCGAGACCTGCGGTGGAGGGCCCTTCCTCCTCTTCCAACCTTGAGGATGTCATCCGCAAGGTTGTGATGGAGGAAAGGGCATTTACGAGAGCCTGCCTCGCTGGCATCGAGGACAGGCTCTTGCCCGAAAAGCGCCTCCGACCGCCCCTCGCGGCGGACAAGAGGCCGTGCGAGCCTGGGCCATCCTCCCAAAGGGAGGACGCCCTTCTCCCTTCCACCACCCCGTCCACCCAGCCGTGGACGAAGGTGGTCAAAAAGGGGAAGGGCAAGGCCAAGAAGGCGAGAGCGGTCGTCGCCCCTGCCTCCCCAGCCAACATCTCCCCTCCCTGCCCGTCCCAGACGACCGGCAAGGGGAAGGGGAAGGGGAAGGGGCAAAAGTCGGCCCCTAAGCCCGCCACCGCTGCTCCGGCAGCTAAAAGGGCCCCTGCCGGTGGGAGAAAAACCCTAGTTTCTCCCAAAACCGCAGCCGTCGTGGTGACGCTCACCGCGGAGGCTGCGGAGCGTGGTGAGACGTACGAGTCCGTGCTGAAACGGGCTCGTACCAACGCCGATCCCACCAAGTTGGGAATCGGCGCCATCACCTGCCGCCAGACCCAAGCCGGGGCTCGTATTTTCGAGTTCCCGGGGGCCCAGGGCGGCACCAACGCTGACCTCTTCGCAACGAAGTTGCAAGAGGTCATCGCGGACGCGGCCAAGGTGGTAAGGCCCATCAAGTCGGCGGCCCTCGAGGTGACCAATCTGGACGATTCGGTCACCAAAGAGGAGGTCGTGGCGGCGCTCGCAGCAATAGGGGGCTGCAACACCGCAGCGGTACAGGGTCGGGCTATCAGGCCCGGCCGCGGCGGCATGGGCACAATCCGCCTGGAGTGCCCGGTCACCGCAGCTAAGGCCGTCCTTGCCAAGGGGCGGCTTGCCGTCGGGTTTGGGTCGTGTGTGGTCCGAGCACTTGGTGAGCAGCCTTTGCGCTGCTACAAGTGCTTCGGAATCGGCCACACACGGGCCCTCTGTCCGTCCAAGGTGGACAGGTCGGACGCCTGTTACCGCTGCGGTAAGGAGGGGCACATGTCCGCCTCCTGCACGGCCGCCAAGCCGCACTGCGCGGTGTGCGCCGCCAGTGGCCGCCCGGCGGACCACGTGATGAGGGGGAGGAACTGCAATCCTCCCCCAAAGAAGGGCAAAGCGCAGGCGCCGTCCCAGCCTGCCGCTACCACCGTCGTCCCTGAGGCTGGGACCTCGGTGGCCGACGAGGGGGGTGCGATGGCCGAATGATGGATAGGTCCGGACATCGCATCCTACAGGCGAATACTAACCACTGTAAAGCAGCCCAGGACCTGCTGATGCAGGCCCTGGCTGAGTGGTTAGTAGACGTTGCGGTGGTCGCCGAGCCGTACTCTGTCCCTGGCCGTTGGCTGGGTGATCGGGACGGCTCGGTGGCGTTGGTGTCGCGGTCTTCCACGGACTCCCCTCCCCTCTCGCTCTTAGAGAGGGGACCGGGATACGTGGCCGCCGCGTGGGGAGAAATAGCCCTGGTGGGGGTCTATTTCTCCCCTAACCGCCCTTTACAGGACTTCGAGGATTTTCTCGAAGTCCTGACCGCAGTAGTCGGTAGGGCGGCGCCGCGCCAGGTCGCCGTATTGGGCGACCTGAACGCCAAGTCGACGGCCTGGGGCAACCGGGCCGCCTCTTGCAACGTCCGCGGGCGGGCCGTCGAATTTTGGGCGGCCTCGTCGGGCGTGTCCCTCCTAAATAGAGGGACGGCCCACACGTGTGTGCGGCAACGGGGAGGGACGGTGGTGGACGTGTCGTTCGCCACCCCCGCACTTGCCGCCCGCGTCGTCGGCTGGCGGGTGGAAACGGTGGAGACCTTGTCGGACCACCGATACGTGCGGTTCGACATCGTCTCCACCCAGAGCCCCCGGGGGATGGCCCGCTCGGGCCAGTCCCCCTTTCCACGGTGGGCTCAGATCCACCTGGACCGAGGGGCGGCCAAGGAGGCGGCGTTCGTCCAGGACTGGCTCACGCCTCCTGTCAATGTCCTGGACGTCGACGCCTCGGCGGTCCGACTGCGGGAGTCCCTGACCGAGGTGTGCAACTCCAGCATGCCTCGGTCTCGCCGCCCACCTCCCCGACGCGCCGTCTATTGGTGGTCGGAGGAGCTGGCGGGGCTCCGGGCCGCCTGCGTGGTGGCCAGGAGGGCCTACACGCGGAGTCGACGGCGGAACGTGCGGGACGCGTCGAACGAGGACCTTCTCTACGCCTCGTACGTAGAGGCAAAGAAGGTCCTCAAGGCGGCTATGTTCGCCGCCGACGACGCGGCGAGGGCCGAAATGCTAGAGGGTCTCGACAGAGACCCGTACGGGAGACCGTATAAGGCGGCGCGGAATAAACTGCGCCCCTTCGGTCCCCCGCTAGCAGAGACCCTCGAGCCGGCGTTGCTGGATGGGGTGGTTCGGTCCTTGTTTCCAACAAGGATCAACTTCACCCCTCCAGTGATGGACCCCCCGCGGGAGGCGGCTCCGCCGGCGGAGGAGGTCCCTCCGGTCACGGGGGCGGAGTTTGGCGCGGCGACGCTTCGCCTCCGCGCCAAGAAAACCGCCCCCGGGCCGGACGGCGTCCCCGCAAGGGTGGTGGCCATTGCGGCCACCCAAATGGCGGACAGGTTTCGGGACCTCTTCAGCGCGTGTTTCACGGCTGGGAGGTTCCCGAAAACCTGGAAGGAGGGGCAGCTGTGCCTCCTCCGTAAGGAGGGACGACCGGCAGACTCCCCCTCGGCATACCGACCCATCGTTCTGCTCGATGAGGTCGGTAAACTGTTCGAGGGGATCGTCGCCGGTCGGCTGAATGGCCTCCTGCGGGGGGTTGGGCCGAACCTGTCGGACGCCCAATTCGGTTTCCGAGTTGGGCGTTCGACAGTGGACGCGCTGGCCCGGCTGAAGGGCCAGGTGAGGGAGGCCGTGGAGTCTGGGGACGGAGTGTTGGCTGTGTCATTTGACATAGCCAACGCGTTCAATTCCGTCCCCCACTCCACGATCTTGGAGGCACTCCGGTACCACGGAGTGCCTTCATACTTGCGGGCCCTCTTGGCCAGCTACTTGGAGGACCGAGCGGTCCTCCTCGTAGACAAGGCTGGCCAAGTCCGGAGGTACGGCGCGGAGTCTGGTGTTCCACAGGGGTCGGTCCTAGGACCACTCCTGTGGAACATCGGCTTCGACTGGCTCCTGCGGGGATCCCTCCTCCCGGGCACGAGTGTCATCTGCTACGCGGATGACACTCTCCTCACTGCCCGGGGGAGGGATTTTAGGGAGGCGGCCAGTTTGGCCTCGGCTGGCGGATCCTTGGTCGCGGGAAGGATCCGCCGCCTCGGGTTGGGGGTTGCGCTGCACAAGACCGAGGCCGTGTTCTTCCACGGGCCTCGGCAGCGCATCCCTCCTGACGCCCACATCGTCGTGGAGGGCGTCAGGATCGGGGTGAGGACCCAGATGAAATATCTGGGCCTCACCCTGGACAGCAGGTGGCGCTTCGGCCCGCACTTCAGCGGGTTGTCAGCGCGCCTGCTGAAGGCGGCGAACGCCCTCTCGTGGCTCCTCCCAAACCTGGGAGGGCCGAAGGCGAGATGCCGGCATTTGTATGCCGGCATCTTGAAGAGCATGGCCCTTTACGGGGCCCCCATCTGGGCGGACTCCCTCCACAGGAGGGAGAATGCGACCGCCATCCGCAGGCCCCAAAGGGCCATTGCACTGCGGGTGGCGAGAGCCTACCGCTCGGTGGGCTTTGCGGCAGCGTGCGCTCTGGCCGGCACCCCGCCTTGGGAACTCGAGGCGGGGGTGCTCGCCAGAGTGTACGAGTGGACGGCGGGGCGCAGGGCGCTCGGGGAGTGCCCTGCCCCAGAAGAGCGGGAGGCCGTCCGCAGAGAGGCGAGGGACGCAACCGTCCAACATTGGACGGAGGCCCTCGCCACCGCAGCCTTTGGCCGCAGAACGTTGGACGCGCTCGGGCCAGTCCTGAAGGACTGGCTCGGGCGGTCCCACGGTTTCCTTTCTTTCCGCCTGGTGCAGGTGCTATCCGGGCATGGCGTCTTCGGATCGTGCCTGCACCGGATCGGAAGAGAGGAGACCCCGGCCTGCCACGATTGTGGCGCGGCGGTGGACACGGCGCAGCACACTCTGGAGGTGTGTGCGTCGTGGTCTGGGCAGCGCCGCCAATTGATGGCGGTGGTCGGGCAGGACCTCTCGCTGCCCAGCGTGGTTTTAGCCATGCTGGGAAGCGAGGAGTCCTGGGCTGCGGTGGCCTCCTTTTGCGAGGAAGTAATTTCGCAAAAGGAGGCGGCGGAGCGGGCGCGGGAGGAAGACCCTCTCGCAGCGCCACTCCGCAGGCGACGAACGGGTCGGAGAAGGCGATTGCACGACAATCGTCTTCCCCCTCCTGGTGGAGGATAGCGGGAGACAGGCGCGGGGGCGTCTTCTCCCGCATTGCACGTATCCTCCACTTCCGCCGGGTGGGAATGACCGCGAGCACTCGCGGTTATTCTCGGGCCCCTCTCCCAGGGTGGGGAGGGGGGTGAAGGGCTCGCCGTAAAGGCGGGCGGTCGTCGGCGGGGGGCTGGATGGAAAGGCTGTGCCGGATTCCCAGTTCCCCTCCATATAGGCGATGCGGGAGTGCCGCTGGGTCGTTTAGTGGGTATACCGGTGGGGAGCACCGCCGGGAGTCCCACATAACCCTGCCGTCCCCCGACGGGAGGGTATGCATAAAGCATTTTTCCCAGCGTCAAAAAAAAAAAAAAAAAAAAAAAAGGTTAGGTTAGGTTAGGTTAGGTTGGGGGGATCCCTCCTCCCGGGCACGAGTGTCATCTGCTACGCGGATGACACTCTCCTCACTGCCCGGGGGAGGGATTTTAGGGAGGCGGCCAGTTTGGCCTCGGCTGGCGGATCCTTGGTCGCGGGAAGGATCCGCCGCCTCGGGTTGGGGGTTGCGCTGCACAAGACCGAGGCCGTGTTCTTCCACGGGCCTCAGCAGCGCATCCCTCCTGACGCCCACATCGTCGTGGAGGGCGTCAGGATCGGGGTGAGGACCCAGATGAAATATCTGGGCCTCACCCTGGACAGCAGGTGGCGCTTCGGCCCGCACTTTAGCGGGTTGTCAGCGCGCCTGCTGAAGGCGGCGAACGCCCTCTCGTGGCTCCTCCCAAACCTGGGAGGGCCGAAGGCGAGATGCCGGCATTTGTATGCCGGCATCTTGAAGAGCATGGCCCTTTACGGGGCCCCCATCTGGGCGGACTCCCTCCACAGGAGGGAGAATGCGACCGCCATCCGCAGGCCCCAAAGGGCCATTGCACTGCGGGTGGCGAGAGCCTACCGCTCGGTGGGCTTTGCGGTAGCGTGCGCTCTGGCCGGCACCCCGCCTTGGGAACTCGAGGCGTGGGTGCTCGCCAGAGTGTACGAGTGGACGGCGGGGCGCAGGGCGCTCGGGGAGTGCCCTGCCCCAGAAGAGCGGGAGGCCGTCCGCAGAGAGGCGAGGGACGCAACCGTCCAACATTGGACGGAGGCCCTCGCCACCGCAGCCTTTGGCCGCAGAACGTTGGACGCGCTCGGGCCAGTCCTGCAGGACTGGCTCGGGCGGTCCCACGGTTTCCTTTCTTTCCGTCTGGTGCAGGTGCTATCCGGGCATGGCGTCTTCGGATCGTGCCTGCACCGGATCGGAAGAGAGGAGACCCCGGCCTGCCACGATTGTGGCGCGGCGGTGGACACGGCGCAGCACACCCTGGAGGTGTGTGCGTCGTGGTCTGGGCCGCGCCGCCAATTGATGGCGGTGGTCGGGCAGGACCTCTCGCTGCCCAGCGTGGTTTTAGCCATGCTGGGAAGCGAGGAGTCCTGGGCTGCGGTGGCCTCCTTTTGCGAGGAAGTAATTTCGCAAAAGGAGGCGGCGGAGCGGGCGCGGGAGGAAGACCCTCTCGCAGCGCCACTCCGCAGGCGACGAACGGGTCGGAGAAGGCGATTGCACGACAATCGTCTTCCCCCTCCTGGTGGAGGATAGCGGGAGACAGGCGCGGGGGCGTCTTCTCCCGCATTGCACGTATCCTCCACTTCCGCCGGGTGGGAATGACCGCGAGCACTCGCGGTTATTCTCGGGCCCCTCTCCCAGGGTGGGGAGGGGGGTGAAGGGCTCGCCGTAAAGGCGGGCGGTCGTCGGCGGGGGGCTGGATGGAAAGGCTGTGCCGGATTCCCAGTTCCCCTCCATATAGGCGATGCGGGAGTGCCGCTGGGTCGTTTAGTGGGTATACCGGTGGGGAGTACCGGGAGTCCCACATAACCCGTCCGTCCCCCGACGGGCGGGTATGCATAAAGCATTTTTCCCAGCGTCAAAAAAAAAAAAAAAAAAAAAAAAAAAAAAAAAAAAAAAAAAAAGGTTAGGTTGGGGGACCCCCCACAGTGCTTGCTTCCACGTAGCGTTCCCCGGGCAACGACCTGGTCCTGTCACCGTAACGGAGTGGCAGGCCAGTGATCGGCGAAAGTGCACTGTGCGTTGAAGACTTTTTTTTGCGGACTCTTCAACACTTGCGGCGGCTATGCCTAAGCTTCCATCGCGGGACGCCTCCGGGCGGTTCCTAAAAGGCCCTTATCAGGGCCAACCAAACGGCCCTTCTCAGGGCCAACCAAAAGGCCCTTCTCAGGGCCAACCAAAAGGCCCTTCTCAGGGCCAACCAAAAGGCCCTTCTCAGGGCCAAACCAAAGGCCCTTCTCAGGGCCAAACCAAAGGCCCTTCTCAGGGCCACGCCGGCGATGCCAGTATGGCGTCGGAGGTTTGCCGCCCATCACCGGGTAGCATGTTCCGTAGGCTGTCGGTCGACGTGTTGTCGGACTCCGACAACGAGTCGCTCGTTCCAGAGTCGGACGGAAGTTCGGCGATGGAAGCCGAAAGTCGCCTACAAAAGCGAAAGCGATCCTTCCTGAAGGACGGCGGCGAAGGCTCCTCGGACTCCACGAGGAGTGCTAAGCCAAAAAAGAAGGCGAAGGCCAAAAAGCCTTCCACTGTGGCGGACACCCACGACGTGGGTCTGGCGGACGCCCAACGTCAGTTGGACCTCGCACGAAGGGCCCAGCTCCAGGAAGACCTGGAAGAGAGGGTCGCCGCGAAGGAGATGCAGGCGCAGGCCACCCGGGCTAAGTCCGGGTACGGTGCGTCTAGCGTCTTATACGCGGACCACTCGCTGGCCGAGCTGGAGCGCATGGCGCAGGAGGACGAAGAGGAGATCAGGGTGTTCGCCTCTAAGTCCTCCAATCTAAAAGGGACTTTCCAGAAGTCCCTTAAATGCAGGGCCGCCAGCATGGGTGGCATCGTCCGGGAGCTCGTGCAACGCACAGCCACCGACGAGACGCGGCAACTGCAGGCGAAGATAGATCGCCTGCAGTCGGAGGTCAGCCAGCTGCATAAGAAGCTGGCTGAGGTCACGGCCCAGCCAACCCAAGCTGAGCCGAGACCTGCGGTGGAGGGCCCTTCCTCCTCTTCCAACCTTGAGGATGTCATCCGCAAGGTTGTGATGGAGGAAAGGGCATTTACGAGAGCCTGCCTCGCTGGCATCGAGGACAGGCTCTTGCCCGAAAAGCGCCTCCGACCGCCCCTCGCGGCGGACAAGAGGCCGTGCGAGCCTGGGCCATCCTCCCAAAGGGAGGACGCCCTTCTCCCTTCCACCACCCCGTCCACCCAGCCGTGGACGAAGGTGGTCAAAAAGGGGAAGGGCAAGGCCAAGAAGGCGAGAGCGGCCGCCGCCCCTGCCTCCCCAGCCAACATCTCCCCTCCCTGCCCGTCCCAGACGACCGGCAAGGGGAAGGGGAAGGGGAAGGGGCAAAAGTCGGCCCCTAAGCCCGCCACCGCTGCTCCGGCAGCTAAAAGGGCCCCTGCCGGTGGGAGAAAACCCCTAGTTTCTCCCAAAACCGCGGCCGTCGTGGTGACGCTCACCGCGGAGGCTGCGGAGCGTGGTGAGACGTACGAGTCCGTGCTGAAACGGGCTCGTACCAACGCCGATCCCACCAAGTTGGGAATCGGCGCCATCACGTGCCGCCAGACCCAAGCCGGGGCTCGTATTTTCGAGTTCCCGGGGGCCCAGGGCGGCACCAACGCTGACCTCTTCGCAACGAAGTTGCAAGAGGTCATCGCGGACGCGGCCAAGGTGGTAAGGCCCGTCAAGTCGGCGGCCCTCGAGGTGACCAATCTGGACGATTCGGTCACCAAAGAGGAGGTCGTGGCGGCGCTCGCAGCAATAGGGGGCTGCAACACCGCAGCGGTACAGGGTCGGGCTATCAGGCCCGGCCGCGGCGGCATGGGCACAATCCGCCTGGAGTGCCCGGTCACCGCAGCTAAGGCCGTCCTTGCCAAGGGACGGCTTGCCGTCGGGTTTGGGTCGTGTGTGGTCCGAGCACTTGGTGAGCAGCCTTTGCGCTGCTACAAGTGCTTCGGAATCGGCCACACACGGGCCCTCTGTCCGTCCAAGGTGGACAGGTCGGACGCCTGCTACCGCTGCGGTAAGGAGGGGCACATGTCCGCCTCCTGCACGGCCGCCAAGCCGCACTGCGCGGTGTGTGCCGCCAGTGGCCGCCCGGCGGACCACGTGATGAGGGGGAGGAACTGCAATCCTCCCCCAAAGAAGGGCAAAGCGCAGGCGCCGTCCCAGCCTGCCGCTACCACCGTCGTCCCTGAGGCTGGGACCTCGGTGGCCGACGAGGGGGGTGCGATGGCCGAATGATGGATAGGTCCGGACATCGCATCCTACAGGCGAATACTAACCACTGTAAAGCAGCCCAGGACCTGCTGATGCAGGCCCTGGCTGAGTGGTTAGTAGACGTTGCGGTGGTCGCCGAGCCGTACTCTGTCCCTGGCCGTTGGCTGGGTGATCGGGACGGCTCGGTGGCGTTGGTGTCGCGGTCTTCCACGGACTCCCCTCCCCTCTCGCTCTTAGAGAGGGGACCGGGATACGTGGCCGCCGCGTGGGGAGAAATAGCCCTGGTGGGGGTCTATTTCTCCCCTAACCGCCCTTTACAGGACTTCGAGGATTTTCTCGAAGTCCTGACCGCAGTAGTCGGTAGGGCGGCGCCGCGCCAGGTCGCCGTATTGGGCGACCTGAACGCCAAGTCGGCGGCCTGGGGCAACCGGGCCGCCTCTTGCAACGTCCGCGGGCGGGCCGTCGAATTTTGGGCGGCCTCGTCGGGCGTGTCCCTCCTAAATAGAGGGACGGCCCACACGTGTGTGCGGCAACGGGGAGGGACGGTGGTGGACGTGTCGTTCGCCACCCCCGCACTTGCCGCCCGCGTCGTCGGCTGGCGGGTGGAAACGGTGGAGACCTTGTCGGACCACCGATACGTGCGGTTCGACATCGTCTCCACCCAGAGCCCCCGGGGGATGGCCCGCTCGGGCCAGTCCCCCTTTCCACGGTGGGCTCAGATCCACCTGGACCGAGGGGCGGCCAAGGAGGCGGCGTTCGTCCAGGACTGGCTCACGCCTCCTGTCAATGTCCTGGACGTCGACGCCTCGGCGGTCCGACTGCGGGAGTCCCTGACCGAGGTGTGCAACTCCAGCATGCCTCGGTCTCGCCGCCCACCTCCCCGACGCGCCGTCTATTGGTGGTCGGAGGAGCTGGCGGGGCTCCGGGCCGCCTGCGTGGTGGCCAGGAGGGCCTACACGCGGAGTCGACGGCGGAGCGTGCGGGACGCGTCGAACGAGGACCTTCTCTACGCCTCGTACGTAGAGGCAAAGAAGGTCCTCAAGGCGGCCATGTTCGCCGCCGACGACGCGGCGAGGGCCGAAATGCTAGAGGGTCTCGACAGAGACCCGTACGGGAGACCGTATAAGGCGGCGCGGAATAAACTGCGCCCCTTCGGTCCCCCGCTAGCAGAGACCCTCGAGCCGGCGTTGCTGGATGGGGTGGTTCGGTCCTTGTTTCCAACAAGGACCAACTTCACCCCTCCAGTGATGGACCCCCCGCGGGAGGCGGCTCCGCCGGCGGAGGAGGTCCCTCCGGTCACGGGGGCGGAGTTTGGCGCGGCAACGCTTCGCCTCCGCGCCAAGAAAACCGCCCCCGGGCCGGACGGCGTCCCCGCAAGGGTGGTGGCCATTGCGGCCACCCAAATGGCGGACAGGTTCCGGGACCTCTTCAGCGCGTGTTTCACGGCTGGGAGGTTCCCGAAAACCTGGAAGGAGGGGCAACTGTGCCTCCTCCATAAGGAGGGACGACCGGCAGACTCCCCCTCGGCATACCGACCCATCGTTCTGCTCGATGAGGTCGGTAAACTGTTCGAGGGGATCGTCGCCGGTCGGCTGAATGGCCTCCTGCGGGGGGTTGGGCCGAACCTATCGGACGCCCAATTCGGTTTCCGAGTTGGACGTTCGACAGTGGACGCGCTGGCCCGGCTGAAGGGCCAGGTGAGGGAGGCCGTGGAGTCTGGGGACGGAGTGTTGGCTGTGTCATTTGACATAGCCAACGCGTTCAATTCCGTCCCCCACTCCACGATCTTGGAGGCACTCCGGTACCACGGAGTGCCTTCATACTTGCGGGCCCTCTTGGCCAGCTACTTGGAGGACCGAGCGGTCCTCCTCGTAGACAAGGCTGGCCAAGTCCGAAGGTACGGCGCGGAGTCTGGTGTTCCACAGGGGTCGGTCCTAGGACCACTCCTGTGGAACATCGGCTTCGACTGGCTCCTGCGGGGATCCCTCCTCCCGGGCACGAGTGTCATCTGCTACGCGGATGACACTCTCCTCACTGCCCGGGGGAGGGATTTTAGGGAGGCGGCCAGTTTGGCCTCGGCTGGCGGATCCTTGGTCGCGGGAAGGATCCGCCGCCTCGGGTTGGGGGTTGCGCTGCACAAGACCGAGGCCGTGTTCTTCCACGGGCCTCGGCAGCGCATCCCTCCTGACGCCCACATCGTCGTGGAGGGCGTCAGGATCGGGGTGAGGACCCAGATGAAATATCTGGGCCTCACCCTGGACAGCAGGTGGCGCTTCGGCCCGCACTTCAGCGGGTTGTCAGCGCGCCTGCTGAAGGCGGCGAACGCCCTCTCGTGGCTCCTCCCAAACCTGGGAGGGCCGAAGGCGAGATGCTGGCATTTGTATGCCGGCATCTTGAAGAGCATGGCCCTTTACGGGGCCCCCATCTGGGCGGACTCCCTCCACAGGAGGGAGAATGCGACCGCCATCCGCAGGCCCCAAAGGGCCATTGCACTGCGGGTGGCGAGAGCCTACCGCTCGGTGGGCTTTGCGGCAGCGTGCGCTCTGGCCGGCACCCCGCCTTGGGAACTCGAGGCGGGGGTGCTCGCCAGAGTGTACGAGTGGACGGCGGGGCGCAGGGCGCTCGGGGAGTGCCCTGCCCCAGAAGAGCGGGAGGCCGTCCGCAGAGAGGCGAGGGACGCAACCGTCCAACATTGGACGGAGGCCCTCGCCACCGCAGCCTTCGGCCGCAGAACGTTGGACGCGCTCGGGCCAGTCCTGCAGGACTGGCTCGGGCGGTCCCACGGTTTCCTTTCTTTCCGTCTGGTGCAGGTGCTGTCCGGGCATGGCGTCTTCGGATCGTGCCTGCACCGGATCGGAAGAGAGGAGACCCCGGCCTGCCACGATTGTGGCGCGGCGGTGGACACGGCGCAGCACACCCTGGAGGTGTGTGCGTCGTGGTCTGGGCCGCGCCGCCAATTGATGGCGGTGGTCGGGCAGGACCTCTCGCTGCCCAGCGTGGTTTTAGCCATGCTGGGAAGCGAGGAGTCCTGGGCTGCGGTGGCCTCCTTTTGCGAGGAAGTAATTTTGCAAAAGGAGGCGGCGGAGCGGGCGCGGGAGGAAGACCCTCTCGCAGCGCCACTCCGCAGGCGACGAATGGGTCGGAGAAGGCGATTGCACGACAATCGTCTTCCCCCTCCTGGTGGAGGATAGCGGGAGACAGGCGCGGGGGCGTCTTCTCCCGCATTGCACGTATCCTCCACTTCCGCCGGGTGGGAATGACCGCGAGCACTCGCGGTTATTCTCGGGCCCCTCTCCCAGGGTGGGGAGGGGGGTGAAGGGCTCGCCGTAAAGGCGGGCGGTCGTCGGCGGGGGGCTGGATGGAAAGGCTGTGCCGGATTCCCAGTTCCCCTCCATATAGGCGATGCGGGAGTGCCGCTGGGTCGTTTAGTGGGTATACCGGTGGGGAGCACCGCCGGGAGTCCCACATAACCCTTCCGTCCCCCGACGGGGGGGTATGCATAAAGCATTTTTCCCAGCGTCAAAAAAAAAAAAAAAAAAAAAAAAAAAAAAAAAAAAAAAAAAAGGTTAGGTTAGGTTAGGTTAGGTTAGGTTAGGTTCGCGGCCGTCGTGGTGACGCTCACCACGGAGGCTGCGGAGCGGGGTGAGAAGTACGAGTCCGTCCTCAAGCGGGCTCGTGCCAACGTCGATCCCATAACATTGGGAATCGGGGCAGTCGCGTGCCGCCAGACCCAAACCGGGGCTCGAATCTTCGAGTTCCCGGGGGCCCAGGGTGGCGCCAATGCGGACCTCTTCGCAAGTAAATTGCGAGAGGCCATCGCGGACGCGGCTAAGGTCGTCAGGCCCGTTAGGTCTGCGGCCTTGGAAGTGACCGGTCTGGACGACTCGGTCACCAAAGAGGAGGTCGTGGCGGCGATCGCAGCAACAGGGGGCTGCGACGTAGCAGCGGTGCAGGGTCGGGACATCAGGCCCGGCCGCGGTGGCATGGGCACTATCCGCCTTGAGTGCCCCGTCGCCGCAGCTAAAGCCGTCCTCGCTAAAGGACGACTTTCCATAGGGTTCAGCTCATGCAGAATCCGGGCACTTGAAGACCAGCCTCTACGCTGCTTCAGGTGCTTCGGAATCGGGCACACGCGAGCCCTCTGTCCGTCCAAGGTGGATAGGACGGACAGCTGCTACCGCTGCGGCAAGGAGGGGCACAAGTCTGCCTCCTGCAAGGCTGCCACGCCACACTGCGCAGTGTGCGCAGCAAGCGGCCGCCCGGCGGGACATATTATGAAAGGGAGGAACTGCAATCCTCCCCCAAAGAAGGGCAAAGCGCAGACGCCGTCCCAGCCTGCCGCTACCACCGTCGTCCCTGAGGCTGGGACCTCGGTGGCCGACGAGGGGGGTGCGATGGCCGAATGATGGATAGGTCCGGACATCGCATCCTACAGGCGAATACTAACCACTGTAAAGCAGCCCAGGACCTGCTGATGCAGGCCCTGGCTGAGTGGTTAGTAGACGTTGCGGTGGTCGCCGAGCCGTACTCTGTCCCTGGCCGTTGGCTGGGTGATCGGGACGGCTCGGTGGCGTTGGTGTCGCGGTCTTCCACGGACTCCCCTCCCCTCTCGCTCTTAGAGAGGGGACCGGGATACGTGGCCGCCGCGTGGGGAGAAATAGCCCTGGTGGGGGTCTATTTCTCCCCTAACCGCCCTTTACAGGACTTCGAGGATTTTCTCGAAGTCCTGACCGCAGTAGTCGGTAGGGCGGCGCCGCGCCAGGTCGCCGTATTGGGCGACCTGAACGCCAAGTCGGCGGCCTGGGGCAACCGGGCCGCCTCTTGCAACGTCCGCGGGCGGGCCGTCGAATTTTGGGCGGCCTCGTCGGGCGTGTCCCTCCTAAATAGAGGGACGGCCCACACGTGTGTGCGGCAACGGGGAGGGACGGTGGTGGACGTGTCGTTCGCCACCCCCGCACTTGCCGCCCGCGTCGTCGGCTGGCGGGTGGAAACGGTGGAGACCTTGTCGGACCACCGATACGTGCGGTTCGACATCGTCTCCACCCAGAGCCCCCGGGGGATGGCCCGCTCGGGCCAGTCCCCCTTTCCACGGTGGGCTCAGATCCACCTGGACCGAGGGGCGGCCAAGGAGGCGGCGTTCGTCCAGGACTGGCTCACGCCTCCTGTCAATGTCCTGGACGTCGATGCCTCGGCGGTCCGACTGCGGGAGTCCCTGACCGAGGTGTGCAACTCCAGCATGCCTCGGTCTCGCCGCCCACCTCCCCGACGCGCCGTCTATTGGTGGTCGGAGGAGCTGGCGGGGCTCCGGGCCGCCTGCGTGGTGGCCAGGAGGGCCTACACGCGGAGTCGACGGCGGAGCGTGCGGGACGCGTCGAACGAGGACCTTCTCTACGCCTCGTACGTAGAGGCAAAGAAGGTCCTCAAGGCGGCCATGTTCGCCGCCGACGACGCGGCGAGGGCCGAAATGCTAGAGGGTCTCGACAGAGACCCGTACGGGAGACCGTATAAGGCGGCGCGGAATAAACTGCGCCCCTTCGGTCCCCCGCTAGCAGAGACCCTCGAGCCGGCGTTGCTGGATGGGGTGGTTCGGTCCTTGTTTCCAACAAGGACCAACTTCACCCCTCCAGTGATGGACCCCCCGCGGGAGGCGGCTCCGCCGGCGGAGGAGGTCCCTCCGGTCACGGGGGCGGAGTTTGGCGCGGCAACGCTTCGCCTCCGCGCCAAGAAAACCGCCCCCGGGCCGGACGGCGTCCCCGCAAGGGTGGTGGCCATTGCGGCCACCCAAATGGCGGACAGGTTCCGGGACCTCTTCAGCGCGTGTTTCACGGCTGGGAGGTTCCCGAAAACCTGGAAGGAGGGGCAACTGTGCCTCCTCCATAAGGAGGGACGACCGGCAGACTCCCCCTCGGCATACCGACCCATCGTTCTGCTCGATGAGGTCGGTAAACTGTTCGAGGGGATCGTCGCCGGTCGGCTGAATGGCCTCCTGCGGGGGGTTGGGCCGAACCTATCGGACGCCCAATTCGGTTTCCGAGTTGGACGTTCGACAGTGGACGCGCTGGCCCGGCTGAAGGGCCAGGTGAGGGAGGCCGTGGAGTCTGGGGACGGAGTGTTGGCTGTGTCATTTGACATAGCCAACGCGTTCAATTCCGTCCCCCACTCCACGATCTTGGAGGCACTCCGGTACCACGGAGTGCCTTCATACTTGCGGGCCCTCTTGGCCAGCTACTTGGAGGACCGAGCGGTCCTCCTCGTAGACAAGGCTGGCCAAGTCCGAAGGTACGGCGCGGAGTCTGGTGTTCCACAGGGGTCGGTCCTAGGACCACTCCTGTGGAACATCGGCTTCGACTGGCTCCTGCGGGGATCCCTCCTCCCGGGCACGAGTGTCATCTGCTACGCGGATGACACTCTCCTCACTGCCCGGGGGAGGGATTTTAGGGAGGCGGCCAGTTTGGCCTCGGCTGGCGGATCCTTGGTCGCGGGAAGGATCCGCCGCCTCGGGTTGGGGGTTGCGCTGCACAAGACCGAGGCCGTGTTCTTCCACGGGCCTCGGCAGCGCATCCCTCCTGACGCCCACATCGTCGTGGAGGGCGTCAGGATCGGGGTGAGGACCCAGATGAAATATCTGGGCCTCACCCTGGACAGCAGGTGGCGCTTCGGCCCGCACTTCAGCGGGTTGTCAGCGCGCCTGCTGAAGGCGGCGAACGCCCTCTCGTGGCTCCTCCCAAACCTGGGAGGGCCGAAGGCGAGATGCTGGCATTTGTATGCCGGCATCTTGAAGAGCATGGCCCTTTACGGGGCCCCCATCTGGGCGGACTCCCTCCACAGGAGGGAGAATGCGACCGCCATCCGCAGGCCCCAAAGGGCCATTGCACTGCGGGTGGCGAGAGCCTACCGCTCGGTGGGCTTTGCGGCAGCGTGCGCTCTGGCCGGCACCCCGCCTTGGGAACTCGAGGCGGGGGTGCTCGCCAGAGTGTACGAGTGGACGGCGGGGCGCAGGGCGCTCGGGGAGTGCCCTGCCCCAGAAGAGCGGGAGGCCGTCCGCAGAGAGGCGAGGGACGCAACCGTCCAACATTGGACGGAGGCCCTCGCCACCGCAGCCTTCGGCCGCAGAACGTTGGACGCGCTCGGGCCAGTCCTGCAGGACTGGCTCGGGCGGTCCCACGGTTTCCTTTCTTTCCGTCTGGTGCAGGTGCTGTCCGGGCATGGCGTCTTCGGATCGTGCCTGCACCGGATCGGAAGAGAGGAGACCCCGGCCTGCCACGATTGTGGCGCGGCGGTGGACACGGCGCAGCACACCCTGGAGGTGTGTGCGTCGTGGTCTGGGCCGCGCCGCCAATTGATGGCGGTGGTCGGGCAGGACCTCTCGCTGCCCAGCGTGGTTTTAGCCATGCTGGGAAGCGAGGAGTCCTGGGCTGCGGTGGCCTCCTTTTGCGAGGAAGTAATTTTGCAAAAGGAGGCGGCGGAGCGGGCGCGGGAGGAAGACCCTCTCGCAGCGCCACTCCGCAGGCGACGAATGGGTCGGAGAAGGCGATTGCACGACAATCGTCTTCCCCCTCCTGGTGGAGGATAGCGGGAGACAGGCGCGGGGGCGTCTTCTCCCGCATTGCACGTATCCTCCACTTCCGCCGGGTGGGAATGACCGCGAGCACTCGCGGTTATTCTCGGGCCCCTCTCCCAGGGTGGGGAGGGGGGTGAAGGGCTCGCCGTAAAGGCGGGCGGTCGTCGGCGGGGGGCTGGATGGAAAGGCTGTGCCGGATTCCCAGTTCCCCTCCATATAGGCGATGCGGGAGTGCCGCTGGGTCGTTTAGTGGGTATACCGGTGGGGAGCACCGCCGGGAGTCCCACATAACCCTTCCGTCCCCCGACGGGGGGGTATGCATAAAGCATTTTTCCCAGCGTCAAAAAAAAAAAAAAAAAAAAAAAAAAAAAAAAAAAAAAAAAAAAGGTTAGGTTAGGTTAGGTTAGGTTAGGTTCGCGGCCGTCGTGGTGACGCTCACCACGGAGGCTGCGGAGCGGGGTGAGACGTACGAGTCCGTCCTCAAGCGGGCTCGTGCCAACGTCGATCCCATAACATTGGGAATCGGGGCAGTCGCGTGCCGCCAGACCCAAACCGGGGCTCGAATCTTCGAGTTCCCGGGGGCCCAGGGTGGCGCCAATGCGGACCTCTTCGCAAGTAAATTGCGAGAGGCCATCGCGGACGCGGCTAAGGTCGTCAGGCCCGTTAGGTCTGCGGCCTTGGAAGTGACCGGTCTGGACGACTCGGTCACCAAAGAGGAGGTCGTGGCGGCGATCGCAGCAACAGGGGGCTGCGACGTAGCAGCGGTGCAGGGTCGGGACATCAGGCCCGGCCGCGGTGGCATGGGCACTATCCGCCTTGAGTGCCCCGTCGCCGCAGCTAAAGCCGTCCTCGCTAAAGGACGACTTTCCATAGGGTTCAGCTCATGCAGAATCCGGGCACTTGAAGACCAGCCTCTACGCTGCTTCAGGTGCTTCGGAATCGGGCACACGCGAGCCCTCTGTCCGTCCAAGGTGGATAGGACGGACAGCTGCTACCGCTGCGGCAAGGAGGGGCACAAGTCTGCCTCCTGCAAGGCTGCCACGCCACACTGCGCAGTGTGCGCAGCAAGCGGCCGCCCGGCGGGACATATTATGAAAGGGAGGAACTGCAATCCTCCCCCAAAGAAGGGCAAAGCGCAGACGCCGTCCCAGCCTGCCGCTACCACCGTCGTCCCTGAGGCTGGGACCTCGGTGGCCGACGAGGGGGGTGCGATGGCCGAATGATGGATAGGTCCGGACATCGCATCCTACAGGCGAATACTAACCACTGTAAAGCAGCCCAGGACCTGCTGATGCAGGCCCTGGCTGAGTGGTTAGTAGACGTTGCGGTGGTCGCCGAGCCGTACTCTGTCCCTGGCCGTTGGCTGGGTGATCGGGACGGCTCGGTGGCGTTGGTGTCGCGGTCTTCCACGGACTCCCCTCCCCTCTCGCTCTTAGAGAGGGGACCGGGATACGTGGCCGCCGCGTGGGGAGAAATAGCCCTGGTGGGGGTCTATTTCTCCCCTAACCGCCCTTTACAGGACTTCGAGGATTTTCTCGAAGTCCTGACCGCAGTAGTCGGTAGGGCGGCGCCGCGCCAGGTCGCCGTATTGGGCGACCTGAACGCCAAGTCGGCGGCCTGGGGCAACCGGGCCGCCTCTTGCAACGTCCGCGGGCGGGCCGTCGAATTTTGGGCGGCCTCGTCGGGCGTGTCCCTCCTAAATAGAGGGACGGCCCACACGTGTGTGCGGCAACGGGGAGGGACGGTGGTGGACGTGTCGTTCGCCACCCCCGCACTTGCCGCCCGCGTCGTCGGCTGGCGGGTGGAAACGGTGGAGACCTTGTCGGACCACCGATACGTGCGGTTCGACATCGTCTCCACCCAGAGCCCCCGGGGGATGGCCCGCTCGGGCCAGTCCCCCTTTCCACGGTGGGCTCAGATCCACCTGGACCGAGGGGCGGCCAAGGAGGCGGCGTTCGTCCAGGACTGGCTCACGCCTCCTGTCAATGTCCTGGACGTCGATGCCTCGGCGGTCCGACTGCGGGAGTCCCTGACCGAGGTGTGCAACTCCAGCATGCCTCGGTCTCGCCGCCCACCTCCCCGACGCGCCGTCTATTGGTGGTCGGAGGAGCTGGCGGGGCTCCGGGCCGCCTGCGTGGTGGCCAGGAGGGCCTACACGCGGAGTCGACGGCGGAACGTGCGGGACGCGTCGAACGAGGACCTTCTCTACGCCTCGTACGTAGAGGCAAAGAAGGTCCTCAAGGCGGCTATGTTCGCCGCCGACGACGCGGCGAGGGCCGAAATGCTAGAGGGTCTCGACAGAGACCCGTACGGGAGACCGTATAAGGCGGCGCGGAATAAACTGCGCCCCTTCGGTCCCCCGCTAGCAGAGACCCTCGAGCCGGCGTTGCTGGATGGGGTGGTTCGGTCCTTGTTTCCAACAAGGACCAACTTCACCCCTCCAGTGATGGACCCCCCACGGGAGGCGGCTCCGCCGGCGGAGGAGGTCCCTCCGGTCACGGGGGCGGAGTTTGGCGCGGCGACGCTTCGCCTCCGCGCCAAGAAAACCGCCCCCGGGCCGGACGGCGTCCCCGCAAGGGTGGTGGCCATTGCGGCCACCCAAATGGCGGACAGGTTTCGGGACCTCTTCAGCGCGTGTTTCACGGCTGGGAGGTTCCCGAAAACCTGGAAGGAGGGGCAACTGTGCCTCCTCCGTAAGGAGGGACGACCGGCAGACTCCCCCTCGGCATACCGACCCATCGTTCTGCTCGATGAGGTCGGTAAACTGTTCGAGGGGATCGTCGCCAGTCGGCTGAATGGCCTCCTGCGGGGGGTTGGGCCAAACCTGTCGGACGCCCAATTCGGTTTCCGAGTTGGGCGTTCGACAGTGGACGCGCTGGCCCGGCTGAAGGGCCAGGTGAGGGAGGCCGTGGAGTCTGGGGACGGAGTGTTGGCTGTGTCATTTGACATAGCTAACGCGTTCAATTCCGTCCCCCACTCCACGATCTTGGAGGCACTCCGGTACCACGGAGTGCCTTCATACTTGCGGGCCCTCTTGGCCAGCTACTTGGAGGACCGAGCGGTCCTCCTCGTAGACAAGGCTGGCCAAGTCCGGAGGTACGGCGTGGAGTCTGGTGTTCCACAGGGGTCGGTCCTAGGACCACTCCTGTGGAACATCGGCTTCGACTGGCTCCTGCGGGGATCCCTCCTCCCGGGCACGAGTGTCATCTGCTACGCGGATGACACTCTCCTCACTGCCCGGGGGAGGGATTTTAGGGAGGCGGCCAGTTTGGCCTCGGCTGGCGGATCCTTGGTCGCGGGAAGGATCCGCCGCCTCGGGTTGGGGGTTGCGCTGCACAAGACCGAGGCCGTGTTCTTCCACGGGCCTCGGCAGCGCATCCCTCCTGACGCCCACATCGTCGTGGAGGGCGTCAGGATCGGGGTGAGGACCCAGATGAAATATCTGGGCCTCACCCTGGACAGCAGGTGGCGCTTCGGCCCGCACTTTAGCGGGTTGTCAGCGCGCCTGCTGAAGGCGGCGAACGCCCTCTCGTGGCTCCTCCCAAACCTGGGAGGGCCGAAGGCGAGATGCCGGCATTTGTATGCCGGCATCTTGAAGAGCATGGCCCTTTACGGGGCCCCCATCTGGGCGGACTCCCTCCATAGGAGGGAGAATGCGACCGCCATCCGCAGGCCCCAAAGGGCCATTGCACTGCGGGTGGCGAGAGCCTACCGCTCGGTGGGCTTTGCGGTAGCGTGCGCTCTGGCCGGCACCCCGCCTTGGGAACTCGAGGCGTGGGTGCTAGCCAGAGTGTACGAGTGGACGGCGGGGCGCAGGGCGCTCGGGGAGTGCCCTGCCCCAGAAGAGCGGGAGGCCGTCCGCAGAGAGGCGAGGGACGCAACCGTCCAACATTGGACGGAGGCCCTCGCCACCGCAGCCTTTGGCCGCAGAACGTTGGACGCGCTCGGGCCAGTCCTGCAGGACTGGCTCGGGCGGTCCCACGGTTTCCTTTCTTTCCGTCTGGTGCAGGTGCTATCCGGGCATGGCGTCTTCGGATCGTGCCTGCACCGGATCGGAAGAGAGGAGACCCCGGCCTGCCACGATTGTGGCGCGGCGGTGGACACGGCGCAGCACACCCTGGAGGTGTGTGCGTCGTGGTCTGGGCCGCGCCGCCAATTGATGGCGGTGGTCGGGCAGGACCTCTCGCTGCCCAGCGTGGTTTTAGCCATGCTGGGAAGCGAGGAGTCCTGGGCTGCGGTGGCCTCCTTTTGCGAGGAAGTAATTTCGCAAAAGGAGGCGGCGGAGCGGGCGCGGGAGGAAGACCCTCTCGCAGCGCCACTCCGCAGGCGACGAACGGGTCGGAGAAGGCGATTGCACGACAATCGTCTTCCCCCTCCTGGTGGAGGATAGCGGGAGACAGGCGCGGGGGCGTCTTCTCCCGCATTGCACGTATCCTCCACTTCCGCCGGGTGGGAATGACCGCGAGCACTCGCGGTTATTCTCGGGCCCCTCTCCCAGGGTGGGGAGGGGGGTGAAGGGCTCGCCGTAAAGGCGGGCGGTCGTCGGCGGGGGGCTGGATGGAAAGGCTGTGCCGGATTCCCAGTTCCCCTCCATATAGGCGATGCGGGAGTGCCGCTGGGTCGTTTAGTGGGTATACCGGTGGGGAGCACTGCCGGGAGTCCCACATAACCCTTCCGTCCCCCGACGGGTGGGTATGCATAATTTTATTTTATCAGCTGCTCTCCACAGACTCTGTGGTCCGTGCTCTTTTTCATTTTACTTTATTTATTTATTAACTTTATTACAATTTTTGTGAGAAAGGATCTCACTCAGTAAGAAAAATACTTAAATTATTGATTCTATATAACTTGAAAATTTTACTTCTATATTATTCTAATACATTTTATTATGATGGGGATACATATAATATATAATTTTTTTTTATTTTTTTTTTTTTTTATTTATTTTTTTTTTTTTTTTTATTTTTTTTTTTTTTGTTAATATATATTTTCTTGTGGTATATTATATTTTGTATGAATTTTTTTTTTTTTCGTTGTATTTGCTTTTGTTTACAATTTACTTATTAACTTATAATTATTACATTTTTGGAAAAGATTGATATTCTAATTTTACATTACTATTACTTAAGATTATTACATTTTGAAAAACTTGACAATTTAAATGAACATTACTATTAGACTAAACAACTTTAAGTTTCCAAGTTGGCATCCCTCATCTCCTGAGCCAACTTTTCGACGACCGCTGCGTTTCGGTGCTTTATGGACATTTTTAAATTATACTCTAGGATCTTTTTAGTGGACGCGGCCATTGCTCGCTTGATGAAGTACCCTATTGCGTCGTTGTCATCATCGGTGTAGTAAGTACAGCTGGTGGTGTGCCGTGAGACTGCTACTACCGCGTGGGGAACGCTCTGATGTAGTTCAATTGTTCTAGCTTTGGTTTGAACAATAACTACTGTTTCGAACGTTAACCCCTGCGCTTCGTGGATGGTGAGCGTGCGCGAACCTGTGCCTTCACCACAGCCCTGTCCTATAAGCCTTTCCTTCTCGCCCTGGGTATGGACTAGGAAAAGCGTATTGGGGAGCGTGAGCGGTATTTGGGCACCAGTATAGGATTTCAGCTTCAACGAGTGAGCTTTTTGGGTTGAGGAGTAGATACCGGAGTAAACTTCGCGCAGGGCGTAGGCGACGTCCAAGGGGTTCCGGTGTGTGCAGAGCAACTCCTGGCTGATGTTTGCTACCAGGTTTGGGCGGCAGTACCTCAGTTCGAAGAGATTTTCTCTATCGATATAAGGTAGTTGGTTGACATCTCCGATGAGGACCAGTTCTTTGGCATCACACAGCTTGGCAGCCATGACTATGGCTCCGAAGTGGTTCATGAGAGCCTCATCAACCATTAAGCGGCTGAACTTGTTGGACTCTCTGAAGCCATTCACCAAGACTGAAGCCATGGTGCGTACCCTGGTCTTGACAAGGTCACCAACACGAGGCGCTAGCTTCTCCCGTAGGTCGCTAGCTGCGTTTGATGTTGTAGTGATGATGGCGTCCTTGTCAGCATCGAAGTGCCCTACCACCCAGGTTGTCTTTCCACACCCCGGAACTCCATTGACCCACTCAATTGTTGGTAGTGCCCAATCCTTCCAGCTGGATGCAGTGTCCTGATTTCCCGATATGGTTTTCGCCATTTCGAGAATCCTGTCATCCAGTAGGATCCTTGTGCACTTTGCGACAACAACCAAGGGGTCACCTTGCGGGGTGTTGAATTTAGGCGCTCCGCTCTCGGTTCCCTCAATGCACACCTCCACGAAACCACTGGTCGCGTTGTAAGCCGCCATATAACTACCTGACATTTTTCCCTTTATTACTTGGGAGTTGCCGTTGTTGTATATGGCTGCTTCTGCCTCCTCGAGTTTCTCCTCCAGCAGTTTCGCATTGCCCTGCTCGAAGTGTTGCAAGATGGTCTTGCACACTCCGAGTCTGACGTCTGCGGTTGCTCTGGTGATCGCGAGAAACTCTAAGAAGGCATTGTACGCGTGGTCTTGTGGAGTCACTGCATTTACTAGTCGAGGCGGAACAACCTGCCCCATGTCGGCTCTTGTTCTCTTTACCTGCGTTTGTACCGGTTTTGGTGGAACTTTGGACTTTGATGTTCCCGTCGATAACGGAGCTTTAGGTTTCACCTTTTTGGCTGGAGCTTCTTCGAGTGCCTCTTCGTCGTCTCCCGATCTCGTTGTTGGGAAGGGATTTCCAGACAGACTTTCCAGCATCGAGCTGAAGGTGTTTAGAAATCCCTTGAGATGGCCTCCGACCTTGGCTCTCTTCTTCCGCTCCTGCACACTGCTTAGATGTTGTGCAGTTCTTTCGGCGACTGCTTTCTGTTGGACTCGTTCGGATCCGCTGATCGAGGATGGCGTGGGTTGTCCCCAGCTATCTGTTGCTGTTTTTGGGTCGTGTGCCTTGAGGAAATTTAGGTTTTCACCTCTGTCCTCGTACACGACCACCTCATGATGTTCTGAGGCTTTCAGACAGCATAGCCGGTCTACGACTTCTCCCTGCTCATACCCGACTGTCATCGCATCTACACTAATTACACGGGGATCTTCCGCTCCTCCGCCCGTTTCTCCCAACATGGTGAGCATCGAACATGCCTGTGCGAAAGGGGTGTAGTTGCCTTCCAATGCGAGTAGAGCGATCGTCTTGTTGTGCGATCGGACTAGTCGACATCGGTGGCCCGCCACTTCCGTCTCAGGTAACGCGCTGTAGACCTTGCGCCTCATGGTCGTTTTAGACGTGCTCCCATTTATGAGTGCTGCCAAGCCAGGTGAAATCGTGAAGTGACTTCTAGTCCCGGTCCGACAGAAACCTATTCCAAGCCGCTCGTTGGCGCTGTCCATGAAGAGTGCCACTCCTCGGATTCTAATCCCAGGCACTCCTCTCTCCCCGCAAGCGAGGAGCGTGCGGACAGCGACGCTTTTGGCTGTAGGTTCCTGCCGAGAGCCGACACTACTTGTGGCTTGGCTAACGGGTATTGGTTGTGATTCGAGGGGCAGAAGATCCGTGTGCCTACTTGCCGCAGCTCTGAAGATCTTCTCGGCGAATGACAGAAAATGCGGTCTGCAATCGGGATCTGCAACGATGTTGTGCAGTTCCGATTCGACCAGGTTTCTGTCGATCCGGGCTTCTAGATCTGTTCGAGCCGCTAGGAAACGGGGGCAGTCGAGTATGATGTGCCATACTGTTTCACAGATTTCCGGGTCGCATTCGCATCCCGGGCTGTTTTTCAGCTTGAATCTGTGAAGATACTCGGCTATCCCCCCGTGACCTGTCAAGACTTGCACTTGTACTGGTGTAAATTTTGTAGAGCGAGTTATCCGGTACGCACTGTGGACGTCTGGAAGGAACCTTCTCGTTACCGCACCTGTACTGGAGGTTTCGTATCGATCCTGCCATTTGCGGATCGACTCTTCACGAATTTTCCTCCTAACGTAAGACAGGGGGATCCTTCCATAGTCCTGAGTGGTGTCCTCGAGTGCAGCAGCTTTCGCTAGCTTGTCTGCTCTCTCATTACCGACAGTGCCTACGTGAGCCCTAAGCCAGAACATCCGGATCTCTCGTCCTCCTTCCTGGATCCTGACAATGTTCTCCTTTATGCTTCTCGCCAGAGGATGGTTCAAGCTGGGATTCCGCAGCAGGTCGAGTGACGATCTCGAGTCACTCAGTATGCTAACTACGGGGTCCCTGCTCGAATTCACCATCTGAAGAGCCCTGTGCAGTGCATATAGTTCCGACTGGAAGACTGTGCACGCGGGATGAAGCTTAAAGGTGGCGAAGCTTGACTCCTTTCCCTCCTCCCACTGGGTTAGAGCAGCACCTACTTTTCCGTCGATTTTACTGCCGTCTGTGTAAATTTGGGGTCCGGTGATCTGCGGGACGGCGTCTTCTAGCAGTTCGTACTCCACGGATGTTAGGGTAGATGGATGGGGCTGTTCAAGATATCCCACTCGGAGTTCGAGCTCCGTCTCGGGTGGGAGATAGTCTTTCGCCAGACCTTTTTTGGCTCTGTATAGGTTCGCCGCCTCCTGGATCCTTAGGTCCAATGGCAGCAGACCCGACAGTGCCAGTGCTGCGGTGAGTGAGACCGTCCGGTATGACCTACAGACCTTTTGTGCAAATCCTCTCTGGAGCGCATTGAATTGATTTTTATTCATTTGCAGCTCTACAGATTGGTACCAGGCACTTGAGGCGTATGTCATAATAGGCTCCACCACCGCGATGTATATGGTTCTCGTGATTTCACTATTTAGACCCCACGTTACTTTCGCTGCACATGCAAGCTGCTTGTAGATATCAGCTACTTTCTTGCATTGCGCGGACACGTGGGATCTAAAAACTAGGTTTCGGTCGATGATAAGGCCCAGAAGCTTTATCTCCTCAACGAGGTCCAATTTTGTACCGGCCATGAATAACTGTGGGATGTCATACTTCAACTTCTTCGTTAGAAGCATCGCGTTGGTCTTGTGCGGTGCGAAGTTGAGTTTGTTTTGTTTTCCCCACGTTGCCACATGTTCCAACGTTGAGTTGACAGACCGCTCTAGGCTGCCGACCGACTGTCCTGTGAAAACGAGAACCACATCATCTGCAAAGGCTTGGCAGTATATTCCATCCATCTCTAGGCTATGCAGCAACGAGTCTAGGATGACATTCCAAAAGATTGGTCCTCCGATGGATCCTTGGACACAACCCTTCGTAGTCTCCTTCTCGTAAGCTGCTCTAGCGTAGTTGACCTTGATCTTTCGGTCTGTGAGGTACGAACACACCATCCGGTACAGATTTTCCGGACACCTTTTTTTGACGAGTTGGTTTTTAAGGGCTGGCCACCACGCATTGTCGAAGGCCCCCTCTATGTCCAGAGAGATTAGGAGTACGATGTTTTTCCCGGTTACTCCTTCTTTTATGTGCTCTATAAGGTCATAGAGGGCGTCCTCGGTTCCTCTTTGCGGCATGAACCCGTATTGCCTTTTGTTTAGGGTTGGGAGTAAATGCCATTGGAGTCGACCAATCATGAGTTTCTCGATGGTTTTTCCAAGAACAGATAATAGTCCAATTGGTCTGTAGGACTTAGGATGAGTGTAGTCTGCCTTTCCTGGCTTTCGAATGATGACCACGTGTGCCACTTTCCAGTGAGTGGGGAAGTGATTTAGCGACAAGCATTTGTTCGCTATCGCCATGAACACCTCCCTGTCACCTCTTATGGCTGCGGCGCAGATGTCAGCTGTTAGCCCGTCTGGTCCGGGTGCCTTTTTGGGGTTTTGTGCTTGCAGCACTAACTCCAATTCCGCTGCCGTGAATGGTGGATCATCTTCCGAAAGGTCTTCAAGGGCACTCTCCTTCATCCGTTCTCGGAGGTTCGAGTGAAACGACTGGTCGTTACTCTCGGAGTCGTCTGGGTAGAAAGTTCTGGCTAAGAGTTCAGCCGACTGTTTTGGAGTTAGGGTGTTACCTTCAGAGCTTCTCAGGAGCATGTCCTCCTGCCTTCCTGACGTTTTCCTGATCACTCTGTAGATTTTATCCCACATACTCTCCTTTTCCTGAGTCGTGCAGAACTCCTTCCAGCTCTCTGTTTGGGCTTTCTCTGCGATGACTGCGTACTCCGCCTTGCATTTTTGGTATTCTTCTATAACCATTTTTACCCTGCAAGGGGCTGCATTCCTGATCCTCCTCTTTTTCCTAAGGACTTCTCTCTTAAGATCTTCAAGCTTCTTCGACCACCACGGGGGCCTGGGATTGCCCGCCTTGCTTCCTGCGATAGGGATGGTTTGTTCGCAGGCTTTGTGGATGGCCTCAGTGTAGGCTGTGATCTTATCTTCGAGGTCCCTCGGAGTTTTGGACTCCAAAATTGAGACGGTGGTGATGTCTCTCTCTGCCAGGATGATTTTCAGCAGATGTGCGAATTCGGTCCACTTTGCCTTCTTGGTGTTGTACTTGCGCGTTGTGATTGGCCTAAGGGTTTCTAAGGCCCTTCCCAAGCGCAAGGTGAAGGTGATAGCGTTGTGGTCCGAAGTCACAAGACCTCTCTCCACTCTCCATCCCTCGATTCTTCCGAGCAGGGGTGTGCTGCAAGCGGACACGTCCACTATGCTTGTGCATGCCCTACCCTTTCTGAAGGTCTCGAAGGTCGGAGTGTCTCCGGTGTTTAGAATTTGGAGTCCCTTCTCGTTCAGGAACGCATTGTACGCCTCTCCTCTGTCATCCTCAGATACGCTGCCCCACCAGTGGCTCCAGGCATTTATATCTCCCGCGACGATGAGGTTTCGGGTGTCCAACTTGGTACAAACTTTTTTAATACGGTCCAGGTACGGTACTATGTCCTGGTCCCCCTCTAGGTAGACGGATATTACTCCTAGTTTTAGGCCTCCCCCGATAAGAAGGACTGCCGCTTCGGTCTCGGTTACCAGCTGTGGGTCGTGTACGACTTCTAGCCGGTCACCGAAAATTATAACGGCTGCCTTCACTGGTTTTTGCCTATTTAGGGTGCATTGGATAACCCTAGTCCCAGGATGTTGTTTTAGGACGCCAGTCTTTCCGACGTACGGTTCCTGTACTAGGGCTACCGTGATGCCCCTATCCACCGCAACCTGGAGTAATTCCGTCGTGGCCAGTTTTGAGCGTTGCAGGTTAGCTTGGATGAACCTCAAGTCTGCCCCGCCCAAGTTTTGAGGGACCGAGCTACGGTACTGTGAGACGCCCTCAGCAATACGATACTCGGGACCGCGCTATTGCATCCCATTTTAGTCTCTCTGGGCACTCTTTGCTAAAAGCATTGTGCGCCAGGTTGATGCATGTGCCGTGCGCGGCCGAGCAATTTTTGCACTTTGGAGGGTTCCCATCCTGTCTCCCCTTACATTTCTCCCAGGAGTGAGCCTTTCCGCAGTGACTGCAGAGCTCGTCCTTCTCCCGGCAGACAACCTTTGTATGGCCGAAGCCAAGGCATTTGGTGCACTGCACCAGTGGGGTCTGGTCAAATACAGGTCTGCGCTGCATCCCTATATAGACTTTCCCTGCCTCTATAAGGTTTTTATGAATGGAAGGGGAGACTTCCAGTACCGCGTGGCACTCAAGTGGGTTCCGTGCCTTTTTCCGGTACCGCATCTTGACCGTACTATCCTTTAGGTTGACGTCTTTCAGGATGTTTTTATTTTGGGCAAGTATGTTCTCCACGATGTCTCCGTCGGTGTGGTAGGTCAGGACATCCCTGACGATGACTAGAGGGTTTGCTGCCCTCGCCACTTCCGCCTTCAGGCCCTTATCTGTCCTAACCCTGCTCTGCACCAGGTCCAGATCTTCTTTGGTGCTACAGCTCAGGATGACCTTTTTGTTCTTGGCCTTCCTTACCCTGTCCACCTTAGCTCCAGTTTTCCTGGTGTCGAGGGCCACCCTGATCCTGTCGATCACATTTTCCCCGGTGTTTTGGGGGTTGTCTGATGTGATGATCAGGGTGTGGTTTGGTTTTAAGGGCGGTGGCTTGGCGGCGACCTTGGCATAGGTCAGCTTCCCTTTCGAACTGCCTCCTTCCCCGGCTTTGGCGAGCTCCGCTTCTAGGTTGAGGGACGGTGGTGGTGCCCTCATCTTTTCTTCTCGAAGGGTTCGGAGCTCGGACGTCACCGCTTCCATTCTCTCCGTTAGGGGATGGATGTGCTCCTCCAGGTTGAGGAGAATGGGTTGCGGTGGCTCAGAGGGGGGCGTTCGTTCAGCTGCCATCGCTTTAAGGATGTCCTTCAGTTCCTCCACTTCCTGCCTCAGGCCAGGTTCTGGCTGTGCTGTTGGGGGTTTGGAGTCCATTCTCTCCATGGCCTTAAGGTTGGACTCCAGGATCTCGTGTGTTTGCTTTTTGGTATCTCTTCGGAGCTCATCCAGCTGGTTTTGGAGAGACTCTACTCCTGCCTTGAGGCTCGAGTGGTCTCTCCGGATGGGGTCGTTGTCTTTCCCTTTTTCTCCGCTGGTTTTGAGTTCTCCTAGAGCTCTGACGCGCTTATTGAGGTCCTGGAGTGCTTCAGCCATTTCCTTAATTAGCCTATGGGGCTCCTGGGTCTCATACCCCTGCCAGCTTCGTATCGCTTTTGTGTCCTTTAGCGATTCGGTGATGTCTGCTCTGGCCTTCGACATTTCGGACGTGAGATTGGTGGTTATTTCGACTAGTTGTTTTGTGTGGGCTCTCTCCACCCGTACGAGCTCGGTCGCGTGTCTCGTCCTCTCCCTTTCCAGGCTGGTGATGTGCCTGGATCTTGAGTCCGAGAGTGAAAGGACTATCTCGTAGAGAGTCTGCAGGCTTTCGAGTGCGGTGACTTTGCACTCTCTTTTCATGTTTCCCGCTGACTCAAGCGCGTCCTTTCCCCTCAGCAACGTCTCGTTTGCCAGCTTTGTGGCTAAGTCCATCTCCACCCCCGTTCTTCGACCCGATGGCACGACGAGCATGCTTTGTCGTGGTCTGGGCCTGTTCACAGGGGTGTCTAGGTCTAAACATGATGCTACTGAGTCGTCGTCGGACTCCATGGGTTTGGGTGGTGAAATCCCGCACTGTTCCCAATTAATAACTTTTTCTGTAACCGACTCCGCCACGGACCGGTCTGAGGATGAGGCCAGGTTGTCGCTCGTCTCCAGCGGCGACTTTGTAGGCGATGTTCTCTTCCTCCTCACAGGGGCCTTAGGACCGCTTTCCTCCGGCTGAGCTCCCACCGATGACGCCTTTTTCGCGTCGGGTACTACTGGCCGCGTAACCATTTCCGACTTTAGAGATTTGGCTACTGTTTCCTTCTTTAATACCCTCTCGCGCAGCGATCGTTTAGGTTGGAGGGTCCCCTGAGGTGCCACTTCCGACTTGGGGACGGATCCGGTCACGGATTTTGAAGACATTGTTGGTTTTATAATACAATTTCTTATATCTAATTTAAACTAATTGATTCTACTTAATACTAGCAGTAATTGTTAGAGGTAGATGTTAAGCCTCGTTCCTGTAAATTAACCGGCGATCAGACCCTTCTAGCCGAAACACAGCAATGCTGTTTAGCGGCAGAATTGGGTGTGATGGTAGTACTTCCCCGGACGAGTCCTTGACTGTGACTCTTCTACCTTTACGGCTAGTATTGTTTATTTAAAGTTATACAATGATTAATAAAATGTTCAGAACTTTGAACCTATTTACTTGTTACACTATTTACGTTTAAAATTTTTTCTTACTGAGTAAAAGCCTTCTCGCGCGCCGCCGGTGGTTTGATGCCTGATGGTGATTGTGTTTTCAGATTTCTGCTGAGGTGGAATTGGAAATTTGGAATTCCCTTGGAGCCAGATTGTAGAGCTCTTGAAGCTGATTCCGGGGATACCAAACTCGGGGGGTCTATCTCCACTGGTTCCGGAGATATGGCCCGAGGGGGTTTTGGGAAATTTGAGGGGGGTTGGGGGGGGGAAGGTCTCGGGAGGAGACGGGTGGGGGGGGGGGGGGGGGGTTGAGGGGGGGTGGGGGGGTTGGGGGGGGTCCCTTGGAGCGAGGTGGTGGGGGCTCCTGTGGCCGGTGGTGAGGGTACCTAACACCAGCGGTCCACCTCCTTTAGGTAATATGACCCCGGAGATAAGACTCGGAGGGGTGAGGTAGCCTTACGGCGAAGGGGGGGAAAATGAAATTGGGGTGAGGGGGTTGGGGTTGGGAAATTGGGGACGGGTCTGGTCTCCCCTTTACAAGGAGTCCAAACACGGGTGTCCTAGGACTTTGGGTTCAGGAGTTAGACCAGGGTTCACCTGAAGGTCCGACGAGGGTGCTCCGCTGCCGATGTTCCGCAGTGGCGCAGTCCTAAGGCCGGCTTCCGAGTCTTCACCTTGGTTGTTCCGACGTCACGCCTCGTGTCGACTGAGAGTAACTAGGTTACACGTGTATCGACCACGCGGTGTGAGGTTGTTTTTCCTGAGTTTTGGTACCTTGTATCTTCTTTCGGCTTGGACGGATTTTCAAAATTCCAGCGCCGTTAGACAGAACTCGTGGAGCTCCGTCTGATGGTGGTGTTTGTTTGATGATTCCTCCGTCCTCCAGGTAGATGTGGTAGTCCAAAGTCCCGGGCCCCCTGTTCCAAAACGCCTTGGTGCAGGATGTTGAAAACGTTAATCCTTGTGAGTCAGGCACTACTTTGACCGACGTTAAAAAAATTTTTGCGCTAGCTCTAAAAATTACAAATTAATTGTATTTTTATTACGGAGCTATATAGAGTGTGTGGCGAGGTTGGGCTGATACTGGTTAGGTTAGGTTAGGTTAGGTTAGGTTCCCGGGGGATCCGGGCGGGTCTGGGTTTATCCATTAGTAGTTGCTATGCCTAGCTTGCGGCTTCGGTCGCTTGTATTGGATATATCTAGGCCTTCTTTACTCGGCTCTTGGAGCGAGTAATGAGGCGAATGGCTTTGAGGGAGAGCGCAGGTCGTGTAGATCCTCAAGGCAAGTCTGGTGGGGTCGTTCCTTCTCGCGGTTGCTGCCCGTTATTGGTCTATTTCCATCAGAAATAGACGTAACAAAAACCACCAGGCGCCGGCACTCTGTCGGTGGGGTAGGATGGGTAGGTAGGACGGGATGGGCTGGTGGAGCCGTCCCTTTGTAGGCTAGGTGCCTACAAGAGAGGATAGCCTTTTCAGGCTAGGAGGAGTCGGGAGTCGGGTCTGGCGTGCACTTACCCTGCCGCCGGGCAGGCAGTGGGAGTTTACTTCCCTGCCACCGCCCCAAAATCGTAACCCCGCAACATGGTCGCAGTCATGTTTTGCGATCTGAGCGGGACCGATAGGCCCTGGCTTGGTCGCCCGGGCCGCGAGGAAGACAACCTCTATAAAAAATCACCCGAAGGTAAGCGGCGGCGCAGCGTGAGGCCTGGAAGGCTGAACGGAGTTTCAGTCGCTACTGCGTCCCCCGCCAGGGAAGTGTCGCTCCCCTGAGCGGGTTACGCCAGACTTCCCCGGTTACAGTGGGCACTGTCCGGGGCGACCCACCCTTCCCACGTACTCGTGGGACTGAATATGGCAAAATTTTTTGAAAATTCTTTTAGGTTAAGTGATGGAGAGGAGGAAGTGGAAAGAGAGTGCGCGTCTGCGCAGAGTGGTGCCGAGAAGGCGTGTGAGGTGAAAGATGCGCGGGTCGTTTTGACCCGTTGCGAGTTGACGGAGAGCAACGGCGAAGATCTGCCCGTTGCTTCGAATGTGGAGGCTACTCAAGCCCCATGGCTCCGAACTGAGACGGTCTGCCTGTCAGAATCTGATTCTGACGGCATGACCTGGGAGACAGTGTCGTCTCACGGCTCCGGGAGGAGGCTGCGCAAGCGGCATATTGAGGAGCAGGAAGGGCACGGAGACCAGGGTGAATCCTCACCGGCACCCAAGGTCTCGAGCGCTCGGCGTGGTAGGGGGCGCCCGCCCACAACAGGGCAATACGTTGGGCTGGCGAAGGCCAAGGCCGAGCTCAACCAGGCGCGGGAAGAAGAGATGCGGCTCGAAGCCGAAAGGAATCTCCAAGAGGAGATCCAAAAAAGGAGGAAGGCGCAGTTCCTCAAGGCGCCAGCACCGGTGCCCGAGGACCGCGACTCACGGCTAGGCAATTTTGATTCCGCCGAGCTGGAGGCAATGTTGATGGACTCAGTGGACATCGTTTATGCGGTGGCCACGAAGTCCAGAAACCTAAAGGGCACGTCGGTGAGGGCCCTCAAGGAGGCTGCGGACACAATAAAGGCGTCCTTCAAGGAAACGCGGGCCCGCACAATGCCTGAGGAGATGGCACTTCTGGTGAAGGCCAACGAGCGGCTTGCGGCGGACTTGAAGGAGTTACGACGGGAGATGGCGCAGATGAGGGCAGCCCAAGTTCAAGTGGCTCCGTCCACTGTGCCTGCTCAGGCCCCGGCCCAAACTCCCTGCGGTGAGGAGGCAATGCGGCACATCATGGTGCAAGTCGGCACAATGGTGGACGCCCGCTTTGCCGGAATAGAGGAGAGGCTAATGCCCAGGCAGATCCTGAGGCCCCCTCTGGCCGCAGATCGGCGAAGGGAGGCTGAGGTGCGTCCAGCTGAGTCCTTGACTCAGAGGGACACTCCGGCGCCAAAGCCGGGAACAAGAGCGGCTCCAAAGCCGAAGCCGGCCCCCGCCCCTGCTAGCGCTGCGGCTCCTGTTAAGGACTGGCAGGTGGTCACGAGGCGGGGAAAGGACAAAAGGCGGGACAAGGTGCGTGCAACGGAAAGGGCAGGACCCAATGAGAAGAAGAGGCCTCCCCCTCCAGCCCAAATCCCTAGGCCGAAGACGCAGCCCCCCAAAGCGGGTGCAGCCAAACTCCGCCCTCCGCGGACCGCAGCCGTGGTCATCACGCTGCAGGAGAGTGCGGTTGAGAAAGGCATCACCTACGCCAAGATGCTGGAAGCGGCCAAGGCGAAGGTGAAGTTAAGCGAGCTGGGGCTCCCGCCGCTGAAAATCAGGGCGGCGGCTACTGGGGCACGAGTGCTGGAGGTTTCCGGTGCGGATAACGCGGCCAAAGCGGACGTCCTTGCCGAAAAGCTCAGGGAGGTGTTCGAAGGTGAGGAAGGCGTACGAGTCTCCAGGCCGACCGTAACAACAGACCTTCGGGTCAGTGGCCTGGACGATTCCGTCGCTCCGCAGGAGCTGGCGGAGGCCTTGGCCGGGAAGGGCGAATGCCATGTGACGGCGTTTTCCGTTGGCGCAATCCGCCGGGGCCAAGCCGGGATGGGCACCGCGTTCGTGCGCTGCCCCACTGCGGCCGCAAAGAAAGTGATGGCCAGCGGTGGCCGCGTTTTGGTGGGCTGGGTGGCGGCGCGAGTCAGCATCCTGGAAGCGAGACCCCGCCGCTGCTACCGCTGCCTTGAACTGGGCCATGTAGCGGCCAAGTGCAATGCCGAAGTAGACCGCAGCGATGAGTGTTACCGCTGCGGTATAAAGGCCCACAAGGCCAAGGAGTGCACCGCCGCCCCCCATTGCTCCCTTTGTGCAGCAGCAGGGAAGCCGGCGGATCACCTCTCCGGGAGCAAGGCATGCGCCAAGTCCCCGTCAAAGCCAGGGGTGAGAAGGAAGGCCAATGCGGCTGGGGCTACGGTCCAGCCACATCCGCCTCGTCCCGATAAAGGGCCAGTTGGACGCATGGAGGAAGGTTAGTTAGTATGGCCCTAACCTTCCTACAGGCGAACATCAACCGATGCGCCGGGGCTCAGGACTTGCTCCTGCAGTCTATGGCGGAGCGGTTGATCCAGGTGGCGGTGGTGAGCGAGCCCTACGCGGTCCGACCTAGGTCTGACTGGGTTGGGGACCTCGACGGCCTGGTGGCAATCACCACGCAATCGCCGGCTCACTCCCCCCCTCTCGAAGACGTGGTGAGGGGCAGGGGTTTTGTAGTGGCTAGGGTAAGCCAGGCCGTCATCGTGGGGGTGTACCACTCCCCGAACCGGCCAGTTCGCGAGCTAGAGACTCTCCTCGGCGAGGTGGGGACCTTGATTGGTCAGACCCGCCCGCGCCCTGTCCTCGTGCTCGGCGACTTCAACGCCAAATCAGCGGCGTGGGGGTCGCCGGTGACGAACGCGCGGGGCGGTGTCGTTCTAGAGTGGATGGCCGAGGTGGGCCTCTGCGTTATAAATCGGGGATCGGTAAGCACCTGCGTCCGGCGGAACGGTGAGTCGATCGTCGACTTGACGCTCGTTACCCCGGACATCGCTTGCCGCATTCGCGACTGGCAGGTGCTGGTAGACGTGGTAACGCTGTCCGATCACAGGTACATCCGGTTCAGCGTCTCCCCGACCCAAACAGATGAGGTGAGAGAGGTAGGTGGCGAGATAGGTCCGCGATGGGCCCTGAAGCGCCTCAACGCCGAAGTGCTGCAGGAGGCGGCCCTCGTCGAAGTATGGAATGGCACTCCTCAGGAGCCGGATTTAGTAGACCCGGACGCGATGGCGGACAGGTTGTGCGAGGCATTGTCGCGCGTCTGCGACGCTGCGATGCCGCGCACGCGAGCCCCACAGCCGAGACGCCAAGTCTATTGGTGGACGGAGGAGATTGCCGAACTCCGGAGAAGTTGCGTGTCGAGGCGCCGACTATACCAGCGGTATCGGAGGCGAAGGCGGCGAGAGACTGAGGAGAGCGAGTCTCTTTACGCCGCCTACAGGGAGGCCTCTGGGGCCCTTCGCGTCGCGATAGTTGAGGCTAAGAGGCGAGCCTGGGAGCAGCTGCTGGAGGGGCTTGAGCGCGACCCATGGGGCCGCCCGTACAAGTGGGCGAGGCAAAAGCTTCGTCCCTGGGCTCCCCCCATCACAGCCTCGCTCCAACCGGCGGTGCTCCAAAGAGTGGTAGATGGCTTGTTCCCCGGTGCTCCGGGGGCCGAGTTCACGCCTCCCTTGACTTCAGCCGATCTCGCCGAAGGAGAGGAGAGCGAGTTTGTCCCTATCTCCGAGGGTGAGCTGGGTGCGGCGGTGCTCAGGATGAGAGCCAAGAACACGGCACCTGGGCCTGACGGCATACCGGGTCGCGCGTGGGCCCTCTCCTTGAAGCACCTGGGACCCGCCTTGAAGGACCTGTTTGACAGGTGCCTCGTGGGGGGAAGATTCCCCAGGCGATGGAGAAGGGGCAAACTCGTCCTCCTGAGGAAAGAGGGTCGTCCCGCGGACGAGCCCTCGGGCTATCGCCCGATTGTGCTGCTTGACGAGGCGGGCAAGCTATTGGAGAGAGTAGTGGCTGCCCGCCTGGTCAGGCACCTCGAGACGGTGGGACCGGATCTGGCGCCTAACCAGTTCGGCTTCCGGAGAGGTCGCTCGACGATTGACGCCATATCTCTCGTCCGCGACCTCTCCGAGGAGGCGTGCTCCAGTGGCGGCGTGTTGGTGGCCATATCGTTGGACATCTCCAACGCATTCAACACGCTGCCCTGGAGCACGATACACGCCGGTCTGGGGTACCACAAGGTGCCCCAGTACCTGCGAAGACTTGTCGGGGACTATCTCTCAGATCGAGAGGTAGTCTTCCCGACGACTCGCGGGGAGGGAAGTAGTCCCATGACGCGCGGTGTTCCGCAGGGGTCGGTTCTTGGCCCTCTCCTGTGGAACGTCGGATACGATTGGGTCCTCCGGGGGGCAAGCCTGCGTGGCGTTAGCGTAGTATGCTACGCCGATGATACGTTGGTTGCCGCCCGGGGAAGCAACTATAGGGAGGCTGCGATCCTCGCCACAGCCGGAGTCGCTACGGTCGTGGCAAGGATCCGGATGCTGTATCTGCAGGTGGCGCTTCACAAATCCGAGGCCATATGTTTTCATGGTCCCCGGCGGAAACCACCTGCAGACTCCACCATAGTGGTGGGTGGAATTTCCATCCCCGTCGGGACGACACTGAAGTATCTTGGTGTCGTCCTCGACGGCAGATGGAACTTCAAGGAGCACGTGCGGCGGCTGTCCCCCAAAATCTTGGGGACAGCCGGCGCACTTAGCCGACTGCTCCCGAACATCGGGGGCTGCGAAGTGAGCTGCCGCCGCCTCTATACAGCGGTGGTAAGCTCTATGGCGTTATATGGCGCCCCGATATGGGCGGGAAAGCTCGATCGGCAGACCACTGCCGTGCTGATCGGAGCTCAACGGGTGATGGCGGTGAGGGTGTGCAGGGGGTATCGCACACTCTCCCACGAAGTGGCATGCGTGCTCGCAGGCTCGCTCCCGTGGGACCTTGAGGCCGAAGTTTTGGCTTCGGTCTACTGGCGCAGAGCGCAGGCGCGGGAGCGGGACGAGCGACCGGCGCCGCAGGAGGTGGCGCACTGGCGCAATCAGGCCAGGGTGTCCGCCATCGCCATGTGGAGGGAACGGCTCCTCGCGGGGCAGATGCAGAGGGGGCAGAGCGCCCGAAGGCTCCTGGAGGCAATCAGCCCAGTACTGGAGGAGTGGGTCCGCAGGAAGCATGGGAGTCTTTCCTTCCGACTGACGCAGGTCCTCTCGGGACATGGTTGTTTCGGGAGGTACCTACATCGCGTCGCCCGAAGGGAGGACTCCCCAGCTTGCCATCAATGTGGACATGCGGAGGACACGGCGCAGCATGCGCTGGAGGCATGCCCGGGAGGAGCAGAATCGCGGCAGACTTTGGTCGCGGTCGTAGGGACTGACCTCTCCCTACCGACCATTATCTTAAAAATGATCGATGAGCAGAGGTCATGGGAGGCGGTGGCCTCCTTCTGCGAGGCAGTCATCTCACAGAGGGAGGAAGAGGAGCGGGAGAGGGAGAGAGATCCTCTCGCTCAGCCGCTCCGGAGGGTGCGGACACGGAGGCGGGCTAATCGAGCCCGCACCCCGTCTCCGCTCCGAGGGCCTAGGGTGTTGGGTGCGGGGGCACCTAGCATCCCCTAATAATAGGTCGTCGAGAGGTGGAGATGCCCCGTGTGTTCCGGGGCATCACACATGAGGTGGCGAGGTCTTGTGAAGACCTCTCAGGAGGAGAGTCTGCCGCTAGGCGGGCAGCAACACCGACGAGGGCTGTGGAGTAATGCGCGAGCGGTCCCATGCCCCTCGTCTTAAGTTGGTGTAGGAGGAACACCCTGGTTTTTTAGTGCGTATGCCGCCCTACGGCGGTGAGTCCCACATAACCACCGTTTCCCCCCGGAGCGGTGGTATCCATAAAGGATTTTCCCAGGTAAAAAAAAAAAAAAAAAAAAAAGGTTCCCGGGGGATCCGCGGACCTGCTGGGTTGTCCCAGTGGGTGGGGAGGTGTACCCCAACGCGGCGCGTCCCCGGGTGGCGGATAGGGGAACGGCTCCCAGAAATGGGAGTTACCGGTTTACCGGCGCGGACCAAACACTGGGGGGGAACCATCGGGATCAGTGGAGGGCCAGACCCCGCAACATGGTCGTGGTCATGTTTCGCGATCTGAGCGGGGCCGATAGGCGGACACGCCCTTTTCAGGGCGCGTTGTTGGGGGAGGCGAGCACGCCCTTTTCAGGGCGCTCCCTTCAAACTTGCAGGGGAGCTCACCCCTAGTGAAAAAAAGAGACGACGATGTGGAGCATTGGAGTTAAGGAAAAATGGATCTAAGCAGTTGTAAATTTGGTCCCCAGGTGGGTCCCCGAAAGGGGGAATCCCACCCCTCTACCTCATCTGAGGTAGAGGGTTGCCCCTCGTACTCTGGGGGGGGCAGCGACTGCTTCGTAGCCAGGCAATCCGCCCGGCTTCGTGAACACAAATATGGCAAAACTCTGACACTGGACACTGATTTGGCAAGCGATACGGACAACGTTGATATGGAGGTGGAAGCATGCGCCCCGAAGGCGTATGTTGACACCGCTGACCCTGGCCTGAATAAGGACACTGAGGTGGCATGTGAGGTGAAGGATGCACGGGTAGTGTTAACCCGCTGCGAGGTGGTGGAGAGCAACGATGAAGATATGCTCGTTGCTTCATCGACAATGGCGAACCTGTCTGACGCGGACTCTGATGCGAGCTTCCAGACCGTGGCTTCAGGGGAGGTGTCTGAAGGAAGAGACCGTTTTTGGAGAAAGCGTCGGAGATACGACGCGAGCTCGGACTTGGGAGAGGACGAGGAGTCGATGCCCGCGTCGCCGGCTCGGAGAGGACGTGGACGTCCCCCTTCTACGGGGCAGTACGTAGGCCTGGCCAAAGCAAAGGCTGAATTGAACGCGGCGAAAGCTGAGGAGCTTCGGTTGCAGGCTGAAATGGAGATGGCGGATGACATAAGACGGAAAAAGGAGGCGGTAGCTGCCTCTTTCCGTAAGTCTCCGGTCTTAGTGTCACGAACACTGAGCAGTGAAGGACAAGAACCACCGGATCTAGCTAGGCTGGTCCTAGATTCGGTGGATACAATTGAAAAGGTTGCGAAAACATCTAGCAACCTTAAAGGGACGTACGTTAGAGCCCTAAAGGACGCGGTGGAGACGATTAAAGTTTCCTTCCAAGAGTTGCGTTCACGCACAATGTCGGAGGAGGTTGTCCGATTGGAGGCAGCCAACAAGCGGCTCGCGGGCGAGTTGGCCGAAATGAGGAAAGAGTTAGCCCAGATGCGGCAGCTAGCGCAGCAGCGTGATCAGGCGCCAGCTACGACGGCAACTCAGCCCCAAACAATTGAGGAAATAGTGCGTGTCGTCATGGACCAATGTGGGACCATGATGAACGCAAGACTGGAAGGACTAGAGGAGCGGTTGCTCCCTGAGAAGCGCCTGCGGCCCCCGTTAGCTGCAGATAAAAAGAGATCTATGGTGCCGATGGCCTCTGCAGTCACGGTTGCTGCTCCTCGCTCGGTGGGCCACTCGCAGATCGAGATGGTAAATGATGGTGCTCCTGTAGCCATGAATAAAGAGACAGCCAAAGAGTCTCAGAAAGCTCAAGCTAAAGAGACTCGAAAGGCAAAGGGGAAACCCAAACCGGCAGTGACTGAGCCGCGGTTGTTGCCTCCGCAGCCCCAATCCATGGATGAGGGGTGGAATGTGGTGGCTCGGAAAGGCACAAACAAAAAGAAGGCTGACAAGAAGGCACCAAGCGCTCAGGTGGCCTCACAGAAAGTGACAAATGCTCGTGCAAAACCAGTGAAGAAGCCAGCCAAGCTGCGTCCCCCTCGCTCAGCAGCGGTCATGCTGACTCTGAAGCCGGATGCAGTAGATCGCGGCGTCACTTATGAGAAAGTGCTTGCCGAGGCCAAGCAGCACATTGACCTTAAGGAACTCGGCATACCTGCAGGCTTAAAGTTCCGTACTGCAGCTACTGGCGCTCGACTTCTGGAGGTGCCCGGTGCCTCTAGTGCTGAAAAAGCCAATACTCTGGCCAAGAAATTGGGAGAGTCCCTTGGCGAGGAAGTGGTTCGGGTTACCAGGCCCGAGAAATGCGTGGAACTCCGCATAACGGGCCTGGATGACTCGGCTACCAAGGAGGAAGTAGCAGCAGCCGTGGCTGATGTGGGCGGTTGTGAAAAAGAAGCCATCAGAACGGGAGAAATAATTCGTTCTCCGGGCAGACAAGGAGGAGGTACGATCTGGCTGCGATGCCCAATTGCCGCAGCCAAGAAAGTTTCAGAAGGGAGGCTTCTGGTAGGCTGGGTCTCAGTTCAGGCTAAAATCCTGGATCCCCGACCGCTTAGATGCTTCAGGTGCCTAGAGCTTGGTCACATGGGCGCTAAATGCACCGCGGACGTTGACCGAAGCAGGTTCTGCTTCTGCTGCGGTAAGCCAGGACACAAGGCGGCTCAATGCTCTGCTGATCCGCACTGCCCTGTATGTGATGCGGCAAACAAAGCGGCGAATCACCGTATTGGTGGTAAAGCTTGTTTTGCCAGGCCCCCCAAGATGGGTAAAAGGAGAGAAAAGTTGGCTAGTGACGGCTCCAGGGCCCCCTCGCAGCTGACTCAGCGTCCAGCGACGCAAGAGGAGGATCTCATGGACACCAATATTTAGTATGGCGACCAAATTTCTGCAGGCGAACATCAACCACTCTGCCGGAGCTCAGGATCTTTTGCTCCAGAGCATGGCGGAGCGGTTGATCCAGGTGGCGGTGGTGAGCGAGCCCTACGAGGTCCGACCTAGGTCTGACTGGGTTGGGGACCTCGATGGCCTGGTGGCAATCACCACGCAATCGCCGGCTCACTCCCCCCCTCTCGAAGACGTGGTGAGGGGCAGGGGTTTCGTAGTGGCTAGAGTAGGCCAGGCCGTCATCGTGGGGGTGTACCACTCCCCGAATCGGCCGGTTCGCGAGCTAGAGACTCTCCTCGGCGAGGTAGGTACCTTGATTGGTCAGACCCGCCCGCGCCCCGTCCTCGTCCTCGGAGACCTCAACGCCAAATCAGCGGCGTGGGGGTCGCCGGTGACGAACGCGCGAGGCGGTGTCGTACTAGAGTGGATGGCCGAGGTGGGCCTCTGTGTTGTAAACCGTGGATCGGTAAGCACCTGCGTCCGGCGGAACGGTGAGTCGATTGTCGACTTGACGCTTGTCACCCCCGACATCGCTTGCCGTATTCGCGACTGGCAGGTGCTGTTGGACGTGGTAACGCTGTCCGATCACCGGTACATCCGGTTCAGCGTCTCCCCGACTCGAACGGATGAGGTGAGAGAGGTAGGTGGCGAAATAGGTCCGCGATGGGCCCTGAAGCGCCTCAACGCCGAAGTGCTGAAGGAGGCGGCTCTCGTCGAAGTGTGGAACGGCACTCTTCAGGAGCCGGATCCGATAGACCCGGACGCGATGGCGGACAGGCTGTGCGAGGCATTGTCACGTGTCTGCGACGCTGCGATGCCGCGCGCGCGAGCCCCGCAGCCGAGACGCAAAGTCTACTGGTGGACGGAGGAGATTGCCGAACTTCGGAGAAGATGCTTGACGAGGCGCCGGCTATACCAGCGGTATCGGAGACGAAGGCGGCGAGAGACTGAGGAGAGCGAGTCTCTTTACGCCGCCTACAGAGAGGCTTCTGGGGCCCTTCGCGTCGCGATAGTTGAGGCTAAGAGGCGAGCCTGGGAGCAGCTGCTGGAGGGGCTTGAGCGCGACCCATGGGGCCGCCCGTACAAGTGGGCGAGGCAAAAGCTTCGTCCCTGGGCTCCCCCCATCACAGCCTCGCTCCAACCGGTGGTGCTCCAGAGAGTGGTCGATGGCTTGTTCCCTGGTGCTCCGGGGGCCGAGTTCGCGCCACCCATGACTTCGGCTGATCTCGCCGAAGAAGAGGAGAGTGAGTTTGTCCCTATCTCTGAGAGTGAGCTGGGTGCGGCAGTGCTCAGGATGAGGGCCAAGAACACGGCACCTGGGCCTGACGGCATACCGGGTAGAGCGTGGGCCCTCTCCTTGAAGCACCTGGGACCCGCCTTGAAGGACCTGTTTGATAGGTGCCTCGTTGGGGGAAGATTCCCCAGGCGATGGAGAAGGGGCAAACTCGTCCTCCTGAGGAAAGAGGGTCGTCCCGCGGACGAGCCCTCGGGCTATCGCCCGATTGTGCTGCTTGACGAGGCGGGCAAGCTATTGGAGAGAGTAGTGGCTGCCCGCCTGGTCAGGCACCTCGAGACGGTGGGACCGGATCTGGCGCCTAACCAGTTCGGCTTCCGGAGAGGTCGCTCGACGATTGACGCCATATCTCTCGTCCGCGACCTCTCCGAGGAGGCGTGCTCCAGTGGCGGCGTGTTGGTGGCTATATCGTTGGACATCTCCAACGCATTCAACACGCTGCCCTGGAGCACGATACATGCTGGTATGGGGTATCACAAGGTGCCCCAGTACTTGAGAAGACTCGTCGGGGACTATCTCTCAGATCGAGAGGTAGTCTTCCCGACGACTCGCGGGGAGGGAAGTAGTCCCATGACGCGCGGTGTTCCGCAGGGGTCGGTTCTTGGCCCTCTCCTGTGGAACGTCGGATACGATTGGGTCCTCCGGGGGGCAAGCCTGCGTGGCGTTAGCGTAGTATGTTACGCCGATGATACGTTGGTTGCCGCCCGGGGAAGCGACTATAGAGAGGCTGCGATCCTGGCCACAGCCGGAGTCGCTACGGTCGTCGCAAGGATCCGGATGCTGGGTCTGCAGGTGGCGCTCCACAAATCTGAGGCCATATGTTTTCATGGTCCCCGGCGGAAACCACCTGCAGACTCCACCATAGTGGTGGGTGGAATTTCCATCCCCGTCGGGACGACACTGAAGTATCTTGGTGTCGTCCTCGACGGCAGATGGAACTTCAAGGAGCACGTGCGGCGGCTGTCCCCCAAAATCTTGGGGACAGCCGGCGCACTTAGTCGCCTGCTCCCGAATATCGGGGGCTGCGAAGTGAGCTGCCGCCGCCTCTATACAGCGGTGGTAAGCTCTATGGCCTTGTATGGCGCCCCGATATGGGCGGGAAAGCTCGATCGGCAGACCACTGCCGTTCTGATCGGAGCTCAACGGGTGATGGCGGTGAGGGTGTGTAGGGGGTATCGTACACTCTCTCACGAGGTGGCATGCGTGCTCGCCGGCACGCTGCCGTGGGACCTTGAGGCCGAAGTTCTGGCTTCGGTTTACTGGCGTAGAGCGCAGGCGCGGGAGCGGGACGAGCGACCAGCGCCGCAGGAGGTGGCACACTGGCGCAATCAGGCCAGAGTGTCTGCTATTGCCATATGGAGGGAGCGTCTCCTAAATGGGCAGGTGCAGAGGGGGCAGAGTGCCCGTCGACTACTGGAGGCGGTCAGCCCAGTACTGGAGGTGTGGGTCCGCAGGAGGCACGGAAGTCTTTCGTTTAGACTGACGCAGGTCCTCTCGGGACATGGTTGTTTCGGGAGGTACCTACATCGCGTCGCCCGAAGGGAAGACTCCCCGGCTTGCCACCAATGTGGTCATGTGGAGGACACAGCGCAGCATGCGCTGGAGGCATGCTCGGGAGGAGCTGAACCGCGGCAATCATTGGTCGCGGTCGTAGGGACTGACCTCTCCCTGTCGGCCATAATTCTAAAAATGGTCGATGAGCAGAGGTCATGGGAGGCGGTGGCCTCATTCTGTGAGGAAGTCATCTCACAGAGGGAGGAAGAGGAGCGGGAGAGGGAGAGAGATCCTCTCGCTCAGCCGCTCCGGAGGGCGCGGACACGGAGGCGGGCTAATCGAGCCCGCACCCCGTCTCCGCTCCGAGGGCCTGGGGTGTTGGGTGCGGGGGCACCTGGCATCCCCTAATAATAGGTCATCGAGAGGTGGAGATGCCCCCAATGTGTTCCGGGGCATCACACACGAGGTGGGGGAAGACCCCAGGAGGTGAGTCTGCCGCAAGGCGGGCAGCGACACTGACGAGGGCTGTGGAGTAATGCGCGAGCGGTCCCATGCCCCTCGTCTTAAGTTGGTGTAGGAGGAACACCCTGGTTTTTTAGTGCGTATGCCGCCTTACGGCGGTGAGTCCCACATAACCACCGTTTCCCCCCGGAACGGTGGTATCCATAAAGGATTTTCCCAGGTAAAAAAAAAAAAAAAAAGGTTCCCGGGGGATAGACATCGCTTGCCGTATTCGCGACTGGCAGGTGCTAGTAGACGTGGTAACGCTGTCCGATCACCGGTACATTCGGTTCAGCGTCTCCCCGACTCGAACGGATGAGGTGAGAGAGGTAGGTGGCGAGATAGGTCCGCGATGGGCCCTGAAGCGCCTCAACGCCGAAGTGCTGAAGGAGGCGGCCCTCGTCGAAGTGTGGAACGGCACTCCTCAGGAGCCGGATCCGGTAGACCCGGACGCGATGGCGGACAGGCTGTGCGAGGCATTGTCGCGCGTCTGCGACGCTGCGATGCCGCGCGCGCGAGCCCCGCAGCCGAGACGCCAAGTCTATTGGTGGACGGAGGAGATTGCAGAACTTCGGAGAAGATGCGTGACGAGGCGCCGGCTATACCAGCGGTATCGGAGACGAAGGCGGCGAGAGACTGAGGAGAGCGAGTCTCTTTTCGCCGCCTACAGAGAGGCTTCTGGGGCCCTTCGCGTCGCGATAGTCGAGGCTAAGAGGCGAGCCTGGGAGCAGCTACTGGAGGGGCTTGAGCGCGACCCATGGGGCCGCCCGTACAAGTGGGCGAGGCAAAAGCTTCGTCCTTGGGCTCCCCCCATCACAGCCTCGCTCCAACCACCGGTGCTACAGAGAGTGGTCGATGGCTTGTTCCCCGGTGCTCCGGGGGCCGAGTTCGCGCCACCCATGACTTCGGCTGGTCTCGCCGAAGAAGAGGAGAGTGAGTTTGTCCCTATCTCTGAGGGTGAGCTGGGTGCGGCGGTGCTCAGGATGAGGGCCAAGAACACGGCACCTGGGCCTGACGGCATACCGGGTCGAGCGTGGGCCCTCTCCTTGAAGCACTTGGGACCCGCAATGAAGGATCTATTCGATAGGTGCCTCTTGGAAGGAAGATTCCCCAGACGATGGAGAAGGGGCAAACTCGTCCTCCTGAGGAAAGAGGGTCGTCCCGCGGACGAGCCCTCGGGCTATCGCCCGATTGTGCTGCTTGACGAGGCAGGCAAGCTATTGGAGAGAGTAGTGGCTGCCCGCCTGGTCAGGCACCTAGAGACGGTGGGACCGGATCTGGCGCCTAACCAGTTCGGCTTCCGGAGAGGTCGCTCGACGATTGACGCCATATCTCTCGTCCGCGACCTCTCCGAGGAGGCGTGCTCCAGTGGCGGCGTGTTGGTGGCCATATCGTTGGACATCTCCAATGCATTCAATACGCTGCCCTGGAGCACGATACACGCCGGTCTGGGGTACCACAAGGTGCCCCAGTACCTGCGAAGACTCGTCGGGGACTATCTCTCAGATCGGGAGGTAGTCTTCCCGACGACTCGCGGGGCGGGAAGTAGTCCCATGACGCGCGGTGTTCCGCAGGGGTCGGTTCTTGGCCCTCTCCTGTGGAACGTCGGATACAATTGGGTTCTCCGGGGGGCAAGCCTGCGTGGCGTTAGCGTGGTATGCTACGCCGATGATACGTTGGTTGCCGCCCGGGGAAGCGACTATAGAGAGGCTGCGATCCTGGCCACAGCCGGAGTCGCTACGGTCGTCGCAAGGATCCGGATGCTGGGTCTGCAGGTGGCGCTCCACAAATCTGAGGCCATATGTTTTCATGGTCCCCGGCTGAAACCACCTGCAGACTCCACCATAGTGGTGGGCGGAATTTCCATCCCCGTCGGGACGACACTGAAGTATCTTGGTGTCGTCCTCGACGGCAGATGGAACTTCAAGGAGCACGTGCGGCGGCTGTCCCCCAAAATCTTGGGGACAGCCGGCGCACTAAGTCGCCTGCTCCCGAATATCGGGGGCTGCGAAGTGAGCTGCCGCCGCCTCTATACAGCGGTGGTAAGCTCTATGGCCTTGTATGGCGCCCCAATATGGGCGGGAAAGCTCGATCGGCAGACCACTGCCGTGCTGATTGGAGCTCAACGAGTGATGGCGGTGAGGGTGTGCAGGGGGTATCGCACACTCTCTCACGAAGTAGCATGCGTGCTCGCAGGCTCGCTTCCGTGGGACCTTGAGGCCGAAGTTCTGGCTTCGGTCTACTGGCGCAGAGCGCAGGCGCGGGAGCGGGACGAGCGACCGGCGCCGCAGGAGGTGGCGCACTGGCGCAATCAGGCCAGGGTGTCCGCCATCGCCACGTGGAGGGAGCGGCTCCTGGCGGGGCAGATGCAGAGGGGGCAGAGCGCCCGAAGGCTCCTGGAGGCGATCAGCCCAGTACTGGAGGAGTGGGTCCGCAGGAAGCATGGGAGTCTTTCCTTCCGACTGACGCAGGTCCTCTCGGGACATGGTTGTTTCGGGAGGTACCTACATCGCGTTGCCCGAAGAGAAGACTCCCCAGCTTGCCATCAGTGTGCACATGCGGAGGATACGGCGCAACATGCGCTGGAGGCATGCCCGGGTGGAGCAGAACCGCGGCAGACATTGGTTGCGGTCGTAGGGACTGACCTCTCCCTGTCGGCCATAATTCTAAAAATGGTCGATGAGCAGAGGTCATGGGAGGCGGTGGCCTCATTCTGTGAGGAAGTCATCTCACAGAGGGAGGAAGAGGAGCGGGAGAGGGAGAGAGATCCTCTCGCTCAGCCGCTCCGGAGGGCGCGGACACGGAGGCGGGCTAATCGAGCCCGCACCCCGTCTCCGCTCCGAGGGCCTGGGGTGTTGGGTGCGGGGGCACCTGGCATCCCCTAATAATAGGTCATTGAGAGGTGGAGATGCCCCCCATGTGTTCCGGGGCATCACACACGAGGTGGGGGAAGACCCCAGGAGGTGAGTCTGCCACAAGGCGGGCAGCGACACTGACGAGGGCTGTGGAGTAATGCGCGAGCGGTCCCATGCCCCTCGTCTTAAGTTGGTGTAGGAGGAACACCCTGGTTTTTTAGTGCGTATGCCGCCTTACGGCGGTGAGTCCCACATAACCACCGTTTCCCCCCGGAACGGTGGTATCCATAAAGGATTTTCCCAGGTAAAAAAAAAAAAAAAAAAAAAAAAAAAAAAGGTTCCCGGGGGATCGGCGGAGCGCACGCGGGAGGATGATCCCCTCGCGGCGCCGCTCCGCAGGCGAAGAAGGGGGAGAAAAAGGCGATTGTACGACGATCGCCTTCCCCCTCCCGGTGGAGGATAGCGGGAGACAGGCGCGGGGGCGCCTTCTCCCGCATTGCACATATTCTCCACCTCTGTCAGGCGGGAACGGCCGAGCACTCGCGGTCGTTCCTGGGCCCCTCCCTGCTGGGAGGAGCATGCGGGCCCCGCTGTAAAGGCGGGCGGTCGTCGGCGGGGGATTGGAAGTAAAGGCTTTTGTCGGTTTCCCAATCCTCCTCCACACAGACGATGCCGGAGTGCCGCTGGGTCGTTTAGTGGGTATACCGGTCCTATATAGACCGGGGAGTCCCACATACCCCTCCCATCCCCCAATGGGGGGGCATGCGTAACGCATTTTTCCCAGCGCAAAAAAAAAAAAAAAAAAAAAAAGGTTCCCGGGGGATGGCCCGCTCGGGCCAGTCCCCCTTTCCACGGTGGGCTCAGATCCACCTGGACCGAGGGGCGGCCAAGGAGGCGGCGTTCGTCCAGGACTGGCTCACGCCTCCTGTCAATGTCCTGGACGTCGACGCCTCGGCGGTCCGACTGCGGGAGTCCCTGACCGAGGTGTGCAACTCCAGCATGCCTCGGTCTCGCCGCCCACCTCCCCGACGCGCCGTCTATTGGTGGTCGGAGGAGCTGGCGGGGCTCCGGGCCGCCTGCGTGGTGGCCAGGAGGGCCTACACGCGGAGTCGACGGCGGAGCGTGCGGGACGCGTCGAACGAGGACCTTCTCTACGCCTCGTACGTAGAGGCAAAAAAGGTCCTCAAGGCGGCCATGTTCGCCGCCGACGACGCGGCGAGGGCCGAAATGCTAGAGGGTCTCGACAGAGACCCGTACGGGAGACCGTATAAGGCGGCGCGGAATAAACTGCGCCCCTTCGGTCCCCCGCTAGCAGAGACCCTCGAGCCGGCGTTGCTGGATGGGGTGGTTCGGTCCTTGTTTCCAACAGGGACCAACTTCACCCCTCCAGTGATGGACCCCCCGCGGGAGGCGGCTCCGCCGGCGGAGGAGGTCCCTCCGGTCACGGGGGCGGAGTTTGGCGCGGCGACGCTTCGCCTCCGCGCCAAGAAAACCGCCCCCGGGCCGGACGGCGTCCCCGCAAGGGTGGTGGCCATTGCGGCCACCCAAATGGCGGACAGGTTTCGGGACCTCTTCAGCGCGTGTTTCACGGCTGGGAGGTTCCCGAAAACCTGGAAGGAGGGGCAACTGTGCCTCCTCCGTAAGGAGGGACGACCGGCAGACTCCCCCTCGGCATACCGACCCATCGTTCTGCTCGATGAGGTCGGTAAACTGTTCGAGGGGATCGTCGCCGGTCGGCTGAATGGCCTCCTGCGGGGGGTTGGGCCGAACCTGTCGGACGCCCAATTCGGTTTCCGAGTTGGGCGTTCGACAGTGGACGCGCTGGCCCGGCTGAAGGGCCAGGTGAGGGAGGCCGTGGAGTCTGGGGACGGAGTGTTGGCTGTGTCATTTGACATAGCCAACGCGTTCAATTCCGTCCCCCACTCCACGATCTTGGAGGCACTCCGGTACCACGGAGTGCCTTCATACCTGCGGGCCCTCTTGGCCAGCTACTTGGAGGACCGAGTGGTCCTCCTCGTAGACAAGGCTGGCCAAGTCCGGAGGTACGGCGCGGAGTCTGGTGTTCCGCAGGGGTCGGTCCTAGGACCACTCCTGTGGAACATCGGCTTCGACTGGCTCCTGCGGGGATCCCTCCTCCCGGGCACGAGTGTCATCTGCTACGCGGATGACACTCTCCTCACTGCCCGGGGGAGGGATTTTAGGGAGGCGGCCAGTTTGGCCTCGGCTGGCGGATCCTTGGTCGCAGGAAGGATCCGCCGCCTCGGGTTGGGGGTGGCGCTGCACAAGACCGAGGCCGTGTTCTTCCACGGGCCTCGGCAGCGCATCCCTCCTGACGCCCACATCGTCGTGGAGGGCGTCAGGATCGGGGTGAGGACCCAGATGAAATATCTGGGCCTCACCCTGGACAGCAGGTGGCGCTTCGGCCCGCACTTCAGCGGGTTGTCAGCGCGCCTGCTGAAGGCGGCGAACGCCCTCTCGTGGCTCCTCCCAAACCTGGGAGGGCCGAAGGCGAGATGCCGGCATTTGTATGCCGGCATCTTGAAGAGCATGGCCCTTTACGGGGCCCCCATCTGGGCGGACTCCCTCCACAGGAGGGAGAATGCGACCGCCATCCGCAGGCCCCAAAGGGCCATTGCACTGCGGGTGGCGAGAGCCTACCGCTCGGTGGGCTTTGCGGCAGCGTGCGCTCTGGCCGGCACCCCGCCTTGGGAACTCGAGGCGGGGGTGCTCGCCAGAGTGTACGAGTGGACGGCGGGGCGCAGGGCGCTCGGGGAGTGCCCTGCCCCAGAAGAGCGGGAGGCCGTCCGCAGAGAGGCGAGGGACGCAACCGTCCAACATTGGACGGAGGCCCTCGCCACCGCAGCCTTTGGCCGCAGAACGTTGGACGCGCTCGGGCCAGTCCTGCAGGACTGGCTCGGGCGGTCCCACGGTTTCCTTTCTTTCCGTCTGGTGCAGGTGCTATCCGGGCATGGCGTCTTCGGATCGTGCCTGCACCGGATCGGAAGAGAGGAGACCCCGGCCTGCCACGATTGTGGCGCGGCGGTGGACACGGCGCAGCACACCCTGGAGGTGTGTGCGTCGTGGTCTGGGCCGCGCCGCCAATTGATGGCGGTGGTCGGGCAGGACCTCTCGCTGCCCAGCGTGGTTTTAGCCATGCTGGGAAGTGAGGAGTCCTGGGCTGCGGTGGCCTCCTTTTGCGAGGAAGTAATTTCGCAAAAGGAGGCGGCGGAGCGGGCGCGGGAGGAAGACCCTCTCGCAGCGCCACTCCGCAGGCGACGAACGGGTCGGAGAAGGCGATTGCACGACAATCGTCTTCCCCCTCCTGGTGGAGGATAGCGGGAGACAGGCGCGGGGGCGTCTTCTCCCGCATTGCACGTATCCTCCACTTCCGCCGGGTGGGAATGACCGCGAGCACTCGCGGTTATTCTCGGGCCCCTCTCCCAGGGTGGGGAGGGGGGTGAAGGGCTCGCCGTAAAGGCGGGCGGTCGTCGGCGGGGGGCTGGATGGAAAGGCTGTGCCGGATTCCCAGTTCCCCTCCATATAGGCGATGCGGGAGTGCCGCTGGGTCGTTTAGTGGGTATACCGGTGGGGAGCACCGCCGGGAGTCCCACATAACCCTTCCGTCCCCCGACGGGGGGGTATGCATAAAGCATTTTTCCCAGCGTCAAAAAAAAAAAAAAAAAAAAAAAGGTTAGGTTAGGTTAGGTTAGGTTAGGTTAGGTTAGGTTGCGGATGACACTCTCCTCACTGCCCGGGGGAGGGATTTTAGGGAGGCGGCCAGTTTGGCCTCGGCTGGCGGATCCTTGGTCGCAGGAAGGATCCGCCGCCTCGGGTTGGGGGTTGCGCTGCACAAGACCGAGGCCGTGTTCTTCCACGGGCCTCGGCAGCGCATCCCTCCTGACGCCCACATCGTCGTGGAGGGCGTCAGGATCGGGGTGAGGACCCAGATGAAATATCTGGGCCTCACCCTGGACAGCAGGTGGCGCTTCGGCCCGCACTTCAGCGGGTTGTCAGCGCGCCTGCTGAAGGCGGCGAACGCCCTCTCGTGGCTCCTCCCAAACCTGGGAGGGCCGAAGGCGAGATGCCGGCATTTGTATGCCGGCATCTTGAAGAGCATGGCCCTTTACGGGGCCCCCATCTGGGCGGACTCCCTCCACAGGAGGGAGAATGCGACCGCCATCCGCAGGCCCCAAAGGGCCATTGCACTGCGGGTGGTGAGAGCCTACCGCTCGGTGGGCTTTGCGGCAGCGTGCGCTCTGGCCGGCACCCCGCCTTGGGAACTCGAGGCGGGGGTGCTCGCCAGAGTGTACGAGTGGACGGCGGGGCGCAGGGCGCTCGGGGAGTGCCCTGCCTCAGAAGAGCGGGAGGCCGTCCGCAGAGAGGCGAGGGACGCAACCGTCCAACATTGGACGGAGGCCCTCGCCACCGCAGCCTTTGGCCGCAGAACGTTGGACGCGCTCGGGCCAGTCCTGAAGGACTGGCTCGGGCGGTCCCACGGTTTCCTTTCTTTCCGTATGGTGCAGGTGCTATCCGGGCATGGCGTCTTCGGATCGTGCCTGCGCCGGATCGGAAGAGAGGAGACCCCGGCCTGCCACGATTGTGGCGCGGCGGTGGACACGGCGCAGCACACCCTGGAGGTGTGTGCGTCGTGGTCTGGGCCGCGCCGCCAATTGATGGCGGTGGTCGGGCAGGACCTCTCGCTGCCCAGCGTGGTTTTAGCCATGCTGGGAAGCGAGGAGTCCTGGGCTGCGGTGGCCTCCTTTTGCGAGGAAGTAATTTCGCAAAAGGAGGCGGCGGAGCGGGCGCGGGAGGAAGACCCTCTCGCAGCGCCACTCCGCAGGCGACGAACGGGTCGGAGAAGGCGATTGCACGACAATCGTCTTCCCCCTCCTGGTGGAGGATAGCGGGAGACAGGCGCGGGGGCGTCTTCTCCCGCATTCCACGTATCCTCCACTTCCGCCGGGTGGGAATGACCGCGAGCACTCGCGGTTATTCTCGGGCCCCTCTCCCAGGGTGGGGAGGGGGGTGAAGGGCTCGCCGTAAAGGCGGGCGGTCGTCGGCGGGGGGCTGGATGGAAAGGCTGTGCCGGATTCCCAGTTCCCCTCCATATAGGCGATGCGGGAGTGCCGCTGGGTCGTTTAGTGGGTATACCGGTGGGGAGCACCGCCGGGAGTCCCACATAACCCTTCCGTCCCCCGACGGGGGGGTATGCATAAAGCATTTTTCCCAGCGTCAAAAAAAAAAAAAAAAAAAAAAAAAGGTTAGGTTAGGTTGGGGGACCCCCCACAGTGCTTGCTTCCACGTAGCGTTCCCCGGGCAACGACCTGGTCCTGTCACCGTAACGGAGTGGCAGGCCAGTGATCGGCGAAAGTGCACTGTGCGTTGAAGACTTTTTTTTGCGGACTCTTCAACACTTGCGGCGGCTATGCCAAAGCTACAATCGCGGGACGCCTCCGGGCGGTTCTTAAAAAGCCCTTATCAGGGCCAACCAAAAGGCCCTTCTCAGGGCCAACCAAAAGGCCCTTCTCAGGGCCAACCAAAAGGCCCTTCTCAGGGCCAACCAGAAGGCCCTTCTCAGGGCCAAACCAAAGGCCCTTCTCAGGGCCAAACCAAAGGCCCTTCTCAGGGCCACGCCGGCGATGCCAGTATGGCGTCGGAGGTTTGCCGCCCATCACCGGGTAGCATGTTCCGCAGGCTGTCGGTCGACGTGTTGTCGGACTCCGACAACGAGTCGCTGGTTCCAGAGTCGGACGGAAGTTCGGCGATGGAAGCCGAAAGTCGCTTGCAAAAGCGGAAGCGATCCTTCCTGAAGGACGGCGGCGAAGGCTCCTCGGACTCCACGAGGAGTGCTAAGCCAAAAAAGAAGGCGAAGGCCAAAAAGCCTTCGACTGTGGCGGACACCCACGACGTGGGTCTGGCGGACGCCCAACGTCAGTTGGACCTCGCACGCAGGGCTCAGCTCCAGGAAGACCTGGAAGAGAGGGTCGCCGCGAAGGAGATGCAGGCGCAGGCCGCCCGGGCTAAGTCCGGGTACGGTGCGTCTAGCGTCTTATACGCGGACCACTCGCTGGCCGAGCTGGAGCGCATGGCGCAGGAGGACGAAGAGGAGATCAGGGTGTTCGCCTCTAAGTCCTCCAATCTAAAAGGGACTTTCCAGAAGTCCCTTAAATGCAGGGCCGCCAGCATGGGTGGCATCGTCCGGGAGCTCGTGCAACGCACAGCCACCGACGAGACGCGGCAACTGCAGGCGAAGATAGATCGCCTGCAGTCGGAGGTCAGCCAGCTGCATAAGAAGCTGGCTGAGGTCACGGCCCAGCCAACCCAAGCTGAGCCGAGACCTGCGGTGGAGGGCCCTTCCTCCTCTTCCAACCTTGAGGATGTCATCCGCAAGGTTGTGATGGAGGAAAGGGCATTTACGAGAGCCTGCCTCGCTGGCATCGAGGACAGGCTCTTGCCCGAAAAGCGCCTCCGACCGCCCCTCGCGGCGGACAAGAGGCCGTGCGAGCCTGGGCCATCCTCCCAAAGGGAGGACGCCCTTCTCCCTTCCACCACCCCGTCCACCCAGCCGTGGACGAAGGTGGTCAAAAAGGGGAAGGGCAAGGCCAAGAAGGCGAGAGCGGCCGCCGCCCCTGCCTCCCCAGCCAACATCTCCCCTCCCTGCCCGTCCCAGACGACCGGCAAGGGGAAGGGGAAGGGGAAGGGGCAAAAGTCGGCCCCTAAGCCCGCCACCGCTGCTCCGGCAGCTAAAAGGGCCCCTGCCGGTGGGAGAAAACCCCTAGTTTCTCCCAAAACCGCGGCCGTCGTGGTGACGCTCACCGCGGAGGCTGCGGAGCGTGGTGAGACGTACGAGTCCGTGCTGAAACGGGCTCGTACCAACGCCGATCCCACCAAGTTGGGAATCGGCGCCATCACGTGCCGCCAGACCCAAGCCGGGGCTCGTATTTTCGAGTTCCCGGGGGCCCAGGGCGGCACCAACGCTGACCTCTTCGCAACGAAGTTGCAAGAGGTCATCGCGGACGCGGCCAAGGTGGTAAGGCCCGTCAAGTCGGCGGCCCTCGAGGTGACCAATCTGGACGATTCGGTCACCAAAGAGGAGGTCGTGGCGGCGCTCGCAGCAGTAGGGGGCTGCAACACCGCAGCGATACAGGGTCGGGCTATCAGGCCCGGCCGCGGCGGCATGGGCACAATCCGCCTGGAGTGCCCGGTCACCGCGGCTAAGGCCGTCCTTGCCAAGGGACGGCTTGCCGTCGGGTTTGGGTCGTGTGTGGTCCGAGCACTTGGTGAGCAGCCTTTGCGCTGCTACAAGTGCTTCGGAATCGGCCACACACGGGCCCTCTGTCCGTCCAAGGTGGACAGGTCGGACGCCTGTTACCGCTGCGGTAAGGAGGGGCACATGTCCGCCTCCTGCACGGCCGCCAAGCCGCACTGCGCGGTGTGCGCCGCCAGTGGCCGCCCGGCGGACCACGTGATGAGGGGGAGGAACTGCAATCCTCCCCCAAAGAAGGGCAAAGCGCAGGCGCCGTCCCAGCCTGCCGCTACCACCGTCGTCCCTGAGGCTGGGACCTCGGTGGCCGACGAGGGGGGTGCGATGGCCGAATGATGGATAGGTCCGGACATCGCATCCTACAGGCGAATACTAACCACTGTAAAGCAGCCCAGGACCTGCTGATGCAGGCCCTGGCTGAGTGGTTAGTAGACGTTGCGGTGGTCGCCGAGCCGTACTCTGTCCCTGGCCGTTGGCTGGGTGATCGGGACGGCTCGGTGGCGTTGGTGTCGCGGTCTTCCACGGACTCCCCTCCCCTCTCGCTCTTAGAGAGGGGACCGGGATACGTGGCCGCCGCGTGGGGAGAAATAGCCCTGGTGGGGGTCTATTTCTCCCCTAACCGCCCTTTACAGGACTTCGAGGATTTTCTCGAAGTCCTGACCGCAGTAGTCGGTAGGGCGGCGCCGCGCCAGGTCGCCGTATTGGGCGACCTGAACGCCAAGTCGGCGGCCTGGGGCAACCGGGCCGCCTCTTGCAACGTCCGCGGGCGGGCCGTCGAATTTTGGGCGGCCTCGTCGGGCGTGTCCCTCCTAAATAGAGGGACGGCCCACACGTGTGTGCGGCAACGGGGAGGGACGGTGGTGGACGTGTCGTTCGCCACCCCCGCACTTGCCGCCCGCGTCGTCGGCTGGCGGGTGGAAACGGTGGAGACCTTGTCGGACCACCGATACGTGCGGTTCGACATCGTCTCCACCAAGAGCCCCCGGGGGATGGCCCGCTCAGGCCAGTCCCCCTTTCCACGGTGGGCTCAGATCCACCTGGACCGAGGGGCGGCCAAGGAGGCGGCGTTCGTCCAGGACTGGCTCACGCCTCCTGTCAATGTCCTGGACGTCGACGCCTCGGCGGTCCGACTGCGGGAGTCCCTGACCGAGGTGTGCAACTCCAGCATGCCTCGGTCTCGCCGCCCACCTCCCCGACGCGCCGTCTATTGGTGGTCGGAGGAGCTGGCGGGGCTCCGGGCCGCCTGCGTGGTGGCCAGGAGGGCCTACACGCGGAGTCGACGGCGGAACGTGCGGGACGCGTCGAACGAGGACCTTCTCTACGCCTCGTACGTAGAGGCAAAGAAGGTCCTCAAGGCGGCTATGTTCGCCGCCGACGACGCGGCGAGGGCCGAAATGCTAGAGGGTCTCGACAGAGACCCGTACGGGAGACCGTATAAGGCGGCGCGGAATAAACTGCGCCCCTTCGGTCCCCCGCTAGCAGAGACCCTCGAGCCGGCGTTGCTGGATGGGGTGGTTCGGTCCTTTTTCCAACAAGGACCAACTTCACCCCTCCAGTGATGGACCCCCCACGGGAGGCGGCTCTGCCGGCGGAGGAGGTCCCTCCGGTCACGGGGGCGGAGTTTGGCGCGGCAACGCTTCGCCTCCGCGCCAAGAAAACCGCCCCCGGGCCGGACGGCGTCCCCGCAAGGGTGGTGGCCATTGCGGCCACCCAAATGGCGGACAGGTTCCGGGACCTCTTCAGCGCGTGTTTCACGGCTGGGAGGTTCCCGAAAACCTGGAAGGAGGGGCAACTGTGCCTCCTCCATAAGGAGGGACGACCGGCAGACTCCCCCTCGGCATACCGACCCATCGTTCTGCTCGATGAGGTCGGTAAACTGTTCGAGGGGATCGTCGCCGGTCGGCTGAATGGCCTTCTGCGGGGGGTTGGGCCGAACCTGTCGGACGCCCAATTCGGTTTCCGAGTTGGGCGTTCGACAGTGGACGCGCTGGCCCGGCTGAAGGGCCAGGTGAGGGAGGCCGTGGAGTCTGGGGACGGAGTGTTGGCTGTGTCATTTGACATAGCCAACGCGTTCAATTCCGTCCCCCACTCCACGATCTTGGAGGCACTCCGGTACCACGGAGTGCCTTCATACTTGCGGGCCCTCTTGGCCAGCTACTTGGAGGACCGAGCGGTCCTCCTCGTAGACAAGGCTGGCCAAGTCCGGAGGTACGGCGCGGAGTCAGGTGTTCCACAGGGGTCGGTCCTAGGACCACTCCTGTGGAACATCGGCTTCGACTGGCTCCTGCGGGGATCCCTCCTCCCGGGCACGAGTGTCATCTGCTACGCGGATGACACTCTCCTCACTGCCCGGGGGAGGGATTTTAGGGAGGCGGCTAGTTTGGCCTCGGCTGGCGGATCCTTGGTCGCGGGAAGGATCCGCCGCCTCGGGTTGGGGGTTGCGCTGCACAAGACCGAGGCCGTGTTCTTCCACGGGCCTCGGCAGCGCATCCCTCCTGACGCCCACATCGTCGTGGAGGGCGTCAGGATCGGGGTGAGGACCCAGATGAAATATCTGGGCCTCACCCTGGACAGCAGGTGGCGCTTCGGCCCGCACTTCAGCGGGTTGTCAGCGCGCCTGCTGAAGGCGGCGAACGCCCTCTCGTGGCTCCTCCCAAACCTGGGAGGGCCGAAGGCGAGATGCCGGCATTTGTATGCCGGCATCTTGAAGAGCATGGCCCTTTACGGGGCCCCCATCTGGGCGGACTCCCTTCACAGGAGGGAGAATGCGACCGCCATCCGCAGGCCCCAAAGGGCCATTGCACTGCGGGTGGCGAGAGCCTACCGCTCGGTGGGCTTTGCGGCAGCGTGCGCTCTGGCCGGCACCCCGCCTTGGGAACTCGAGGCGGGGGTGCTCGCCAGAGTGTACGAGTGGACGGCGGGGCGCAGGGCGCTCGGGGAGTGCCCTGCCCCAGAAGAGCGGGAGGCCGTCCGCAGAGAGGCGAGGGACGCAACCGTCCAACATTGGACGGAGGCCCTCGCCACCGCAGCCTTTGGCCGCAGAACGTTGGACGCGCTCGGGCCAGTCCTGAAGGACTGGCTCGGGCGGTCCCACGGTTTCCTTTCTTTCCGTCTGGTGCAGGTGCTATCCGGGCATGGCGTCTTCGGATCGTGCCTGCACCGGATCGGAAGAGAGGAGACCCCGGCCTGCCACGATTGTGGCGCGGCGGTGGACACGGCGCAGCACACCCTGGAGGTGTGTGCGTCGTGGTCTGGGCCGCGCCGCCAATTGATGGCAGTGGTCGGGCAGGACCTCTCGCTGCCCAGCGTGGTTTTAGCCATGCTGGGAAGCGAGGAGTCCTGGGCTGCGGTGGCCTCCTTTTGCGAGGAAGTAATTTCGCAAAAGGAGGCGGCGGAGCGGGCGCGGGAGGAAGACCCTCTCGCGGCGCCACTCCGCAGGCGACCAACGGGTCGGAGAAGGCGATTGCACGACAATCGTCTTCCCCCTCCTGGTGGAGGATAGCGGGAGACAGGCGCGGGGGCGTCTTCTCCCGCATTGCACGTATCCTCCACTTCCGCCGGGTGGGAATGACCGCGAGCACTCGCGGTTATTCTCGGGCCCCTCTCCCAGGGTGGGGAGGGGGGTGAAGGGCTCGCCGTAAAGGCGAGCGGTCGTCGGCGGGGGGCTGGATGGAAAGGCTGTGCCGGATTCCCAGTTCCCCTCCATATAGGCGATGCGGGAGTGCCGCTGGGTCGTTTAGTGGGTATACCGGTGGGGAGTACCGGGAGTCCCACATAACCCTTCCGTCCCCCGACGGGACGGGTATGCATAAAGCATTTTTCCCAGCGTCAAAAAAAAAAAAAAAAAAAAAAAAGGTTAGGTTAGGTTGGGGGACCCCCCACAGTGCTTGCTTCCACGTAGCGTTCCCCGGGCAACGACCTGGTCCTGTCACCGTAACGGAGTGGCAGGCCAGTGATCGGCGAAAGTGCACTGTGCGTTGAAGACTTTTTTGCGGACTCTTCAACACTTGCGGCGGCTATGCCTAAGCTTCCATCGCGGGACGCCTCCGGGCGGTTCCTAAAAGGCCCTTATCAGGGCCAACCAAAAGGCCCTTCTCAGGGCCAACCAAAAGGCCCTTCTCAGGGCCAACCAAAAGGCCCTTCTCAGGGCCAAACCAAAGGCCCTTCTCAGGGCCAAACCAAAGGCCCTTCTCAGGGCCACGCCGGCGATGCCAGTATGGCGTCGGAGGTTTGCCGCCCATCACCGGGTAGCATGTTCCGTAGGCTGTCGGTCGACGTGTTGTCGGACTCCGACAACGAGTCGCTCGTTCCAGAGTCGGACGGAAGTTCGGCGATGGAAGCCGAAAGTCGCCTACAAAAGCGAAAGCGATCCTTCCTGAAGGACGGCGGCGAAGGCTCCTCGGACTCCACGAGGAGTGCTAAGCCAAAAAAGAAGGCGAAGGCCAAAAAGCCTTCCACTGTGGCGGACACCCACGACGTGGGTCTGGCGGACGCCCAACGTCAGTTGGACCTCGCACGAAGGGCCCAGCTCCAGGAAGACCTGGAAGAGAGGGTCGCCGCGAAGGAGATGCAGGCGCAGGCCGCCCGGGCTAAGTCCGGGTACGGTGCGTCTAGCGTCTTATACGCGGACCACTCGCTGGCCGAGCTGGAGCGCATGGCGCAGGAGGACGAAGAGGAGATCAGGGTGGTCGCCTCTAAGTCCTCCAATCTAAAAGGGACTTTTCAGAAGTCCCTTAAATGCAGGGCCGCCAGCATGGGTGGCATCGTCCGGGAGCTCGTGCAACGCACAGCCACCGACGAGACGCGGCAACTGCAGGCGAAGATAGATCGCCTGCAGTCGGAGGTCAGCCAGCTGCATAAGAAGCTGGCTGAGGTCACGGCCCAGCCAACCCAAGCTGAGCCGAGACCTGCAGTGGAGGGCCCTTCCTCCTCTTCCAACCTTGAGGATGTCATCCGCAAGGTTGTGATGGAGGAAAGGGCATTTACGAGAGCCTGCCTCGCTGGCATCGAGGACAGGCTCTTGCCCGAAAAGCGCCTCCGACCGCCCCTCGCGGCGGACAAGAGGCCGTGCGAGCCTGGGCCATCCTCCCAAAGGGAGGACGCCCTTCTCCCTTCCACCACCCCGTCCACCCAGCCGTGGACGAAGGTGGTCAAAAAGGGGAAGGGCAAGGCCAAGAAGGCGAGAGCGGCCGCCGCCCCTGCCTCCCCAGCCAACATCTCCCCTCCCTGCCCGTCCCAGACGACCGGCAAGGGGAAGGGGAAGGGGAAGGGGCAAAAGTCGGCCCCTAAGCCCGCCACCGCTGCCCCGGCAGCTAAAAGGGCCTCTGCCGGTGGGAGAAAAACCTTAGTTTCTCCCAAAACCGCGGCCGTCGTGGTGACGCTCACCGCGGAGGCCGCAGAGCGTGGTGAGACGTACGAGTCCGTGCTGAAACGGGCTCGTACCAACGCCGATCCCACCAAGTTGGGAATCGGCGCCATCACGTGCCGCCAGACCCAAGCCGGGGCTCGTATTTTCGAGTTCCCGGGGGCCCAGGGCGGCACCAACGCTGACCTCTTCGCAACGAAGTTGCAAGAGGTCATCGCGGACGCGGCCAAGGTGGTAAGGCCCGTCAAGTCGGCGGCCCTCGAGGTGACCAATCTGGACGATTCGGTCACCAAAGAGGAGGTCGTGGCGGCGCTCGCAGCAATAGGGGGCTGCAACACCGCAGCGATACAGGGACGGGCTATCAGGCCCGGCCGCGGCGGCATGGGCACAATCCGCCTGGAGTGCCCGGTCACCGCAGCTAAGGCCGTCCTTGCCAAGGGACGGCTTGCCGTCGGGTTTGGGTCGTGTGTGGTCCGAGCACTTGGTGAGCAGCCTTTGCGCTGCTACAAGTGCTTCGGAATCGGCCACACACGGGCCCTCTGTCCGTCCAAGGTGGACAGGTCGGACGCCTGTTACCGCTGCGGTAAGGAGGGGCACATGTCCGCCTCCTGCACGGCCGCCAAGCCGCACTGCGCGGTGTGCGCCGCCAGTGGCCGCCCGGCGGACCACGTGATGAGGGGGAGGAACTGCAATCCTCCCCCAAAGAAGGGCAAAGCGCAGGCGCCGTCCCAGCCTGCCGCTACCACCGTCGTCCCTGAGGCTGGGACCTCGGTGGCCGACGAGGGGGGTGCGATGGCCGAATGATGGATAGGTCCGGACATCGCATCCTACAGGCGAATACTAACCACTGTAAAGCAGCCCAGGACCTGCTGATGCAGGCCCTGGCTGAGTGGTTAGTAGACGTTGCGGTGGTCGCCGAGCCGTACTCTGTCCCTGGCCGTTGGCTGGGTGATCGGGACGGCTCGGTGGCGTTGGTGTCGCGGTCTTCCACGGACTCCCCTCCCCTCTCGCTCTTAGAGAGGGGACCGGGATACGTGGCCGCCGCGTGGGGAGAAATAGCCCTGGTGGGGGTCTATTTCTCCCCTAACCGCCCTTTACAGGACTTCGAGGATTTTCTCGAAGTCCTGACCGCAGTAGTCGGTAGGGCGGCGCCGCGCCAGGTCGCCGTATTGGGCGACCTGAACGCCAAGTCGGCGGCCTGGGGCAACCGGGCCGCCTCTTGCAACGTCCGCGGGCGGGCCGTCGAATTTTGGGCGGCCTCGTCGGGCGTGTCCCTCCTAAATAGAGGGACGGCCCACACGTGTGTGCGGCAACGGGGAGGGACGGTGGTGGACGTGTCGTTCGCCACCCCCGCACTTGCCGCCCGCGTCATCGGCTGGCGGGTGGAAACGGTGGAGACCTTGTCGGACCACCGATACGTGCGGTTCGACATCGTCTCCACCCAGAGCCCCCGGGGGATGGCCCGCTCGGGCCAGTCCCCCTTTCCACGGTGGGCTCAGATCCACCTGGACCGAGGGGCGGCCAAGGAGGCGGCGTTCGTCCAGGACTGGCTCACGCCTCCTATCAATGTCCTGGACGTCGACGCCTCGGCGGTCCGACTGCGGGAGTCCCTGACCGAGGTGTGCAACTCCAGCATGCCTCGGTCTCGCCGCCCACCTCCCCGACGCGCCGTCTATTGGTGGTCGGAGGAGCTGGCGGGGCTCCGGGCCGCCTGCGTGTCGGCCAGGAGGGCCTACACGCGGAGCCGACGGCGGAACGTGCGGGACGCGTCGAACGAGGACCTTCTCTACGCCTCGTACGTAGAGGCAAAGAAGGTCCTCAAGGCGGCCATGTTCGCCGCCGACGACGCGGCGAGGGCCGAAATGCTAGAGGGTCTCGACAGAGACCCGTACGGGAGACCGTATAAGGCGGCGCGGAATAAACTGCGCCCCTTCGGTCCCCCGCTAGCAGAGACCCTCGAGCCGGCGTTGCTGGATGGGGTGGTTCGGTCCTTGTTTCCAACAAGGACCAACTTCACCCCTCCAGTGATGGACCCCCCGCGGGAGGCGGCTCCGCCGGCGGAGGAGGTCCCTCCGGTCACGGGGGCGGAGTTTGGCGCGGCAACGCTTCGCCTCCGCGCCAAGAAAACCGCCCCCGGGCCGGACGGCGTCCCCGCAAGGGTGGTGGCCATTGCGGCCACCCAAATGGCGGACAGGTTCCGGGACCTCTTCAGCGCGTGTTTCACGGCTGGGAGGTTCCCGAAAACCTGGAAGGAGGGGCAACTGTGCCTCCTCCATAAGGAGGGACGACCGGCAGACTCCCCCTCGGCATACCGACCCATCGTTCTGCTCGATGAGGTCGGTAAACTGTTCGAGGGGATCGTCGCCGGTCGGCTGAATGGCCTCCTGCGGGGGGTTGGGCCGAACCTATCGGACGCCCAATTCGGTTTCCGAGTTGGACGTTCGACAGTGGACGCGCTGGCCCGGCTGAAGGGCCAGGTGAGGGAGGCCGTGGAGTCTGGGGACGGAGTGTTGGCTGTGTCATTTGACATAGCCAACGCGTTCAATTCCGTCCCCCACTCCACGATCTTGGAGGCACTCCGGTACCACGGAGTGCCTTCATACTTGCGGGCCCTCTTGGCCAGCTACTTGGAGGACCGAGCGGTCCTCCTCGTAGACAAGGCTGGCCAAGTCCGAAGGTACGGCGCGGAGTCTGGTGTTCCACAGGGGTCGGTCCTAGGACCACTCCTGTGGAACATCGGCTTCGACTGGCTCCTGCGGGGATCCCTCCTCCCGGGCACGAGTGTCATCTGCTACGCGGATGACACTCTCCTCACTGCCCGGGGGAGGGATTTTAGGGAGGCGGCCAGTTTGGCCTCGGCTGGCGGATCCTTGGTCGCGGGAAGGATCCGCCGCCTCGGGTTGGGGGTTGCGCTGCACAAGACCGAGGCCGTGTTCTTCCACGGGCCTCGGCAGCGCATCCCTCCTGACGCCCACATCGTCGTGGAGGGCGTCAGGATCGGGGTGAGGACCCAGATGAAATATCTGGGCCTCACCCTGGACAGCAGGTGGCGCTTCGGCCCGCACTTCAGCGGGTTGTCAGCGCGCCTGCTGAAGGCGGCGAACGCCCTCTCGTGGCTCCTCCCAAACCTGGGAGGGCCGAAGGCGAGATGCCGGCATTTGTATGCCGGCATCTTGAAGAGCATGGCCCTTTACGGGGCCCCCATCTGGGCGGACTCCCTCCACAGGAGGGAGAATGCGACCGCCATCCGCAGGCCCCAAAGGGCCATTGCACTGCGGGTGGCGAGAGCCTACCGCTCGGTGGGCTTTGCGGCAGCGTGCGCTCTGGCCGGCACCCCGCCTTGGGAACTCGAGGCGGGGGTGCTCGCCAGAGTGTACGAGTGGACGGCGGGGCGCAGGGCGCTCGGGGAGTGCCCTGCCCCAGAAGAGCGGGAGGCCGTCCGCAGAGAGGCGAGGGACGCAACCGTCCAACATTGGACGGAGGCCCTCGCCACCGCAGCCTTTGGCCGCAGAACGTTGGACGCGCTCGGGCCAGTCCTGCAGGAATGGCTCGGGCGGTCCCACGGTTTCCTTTCTTTCCGTCTGGTGCAGGTGCTATCCGGGCATGGCGTCTTCGGATCGTGCCTGTACCGGATCGGAAGAGAGGAGACCCCGGCCTGCCACGATTGTGGCGCGGCGGTGGACACGGCGCAGCACACCCTGGAGGTGTGTGCGTCGTGGTCTGGGCCGCGCCGCCAATTGATGGCGGTGGTCGGGCAGGACCTCTCGCTGCCCAGCGTGGTTTTAGCCATGCTGGGAAGCGAGGAGTCCTGGGCTGCGGTGGCCTCATTTTGCGAGGAAGTAATTTCGCAAAAGGAGGCGGCGGAGCGGGCGCGGGAGGAAGACCCTCTCGCGGCGCCACTCCGCAGGCGATGAACGGGTCGGAGAAGGCGATTGCACGACAATCGTCTTCCCCCTCCTGGTGGAGGATAGCGGGAGACAGGCGCGGGGGCGTCTTCTCCCTGCATTGCACGTATCCTCCACTTCCGCCGGGTGGGAATGACCGCGAGCACTCGCGGTTATTCTCGGGCCCCTCTCCCAGGGTGGGGAGGGGGGTGAAGGGCTCGCCGTAAAGGCGGGCGGTCGTCGGCGGGGGGCTGGATGGAAAGGCTGTGCCGGATTCCCAGTTCCCCTCCATATAGGCGATGCGGGAGTGCCGCTGGGTCGTTTAGTGGGTATACCGGTGGGGAGCACCGCCGGGAGTCCCACATAACCCTTCCGTCCCCCGACGGGCGGGTATGCATAAAGCATTTTTCCCAGCGTCAAAAAAAAAAAAAAAAAAAAAAAAAAAAAAAAAAAAAAAAAAAAAAAAAAAGGTTAGGTTAGGTTAGGTTAGGTTAGGTTAGGTTAGGTTAGGTTAGGTTCCGCGGACCTGCTGGGTTGTCCCAGTGGGTGGGGAGGTGTACCCCAACGCGGCGCGTCCCCGGGCGGCGGATAGGGGAACGGCTCCCAGAAATGGGAGTTACCGGTTTTCCGGCGCGGACCAAACACTGGGGGGGAAATGGGGAGGTTTCCCGAACTGTTGGTGCGGCGCCGTCCTGCTCGGTCTCCCGCGAGTCGGTTGTATGGGTCAGCTTCCTTGCGGGATTCTGGGTGGGTCGGCGCTTCACTAGCGGATTGGGGGCCTGGGGGAGGGAAAGGGGAGGCTTCTCCGCGTGTCTCTATGAAATTAGCATAAAGCGCAGCGGATGAAGTCTGGCGGAGGAAAGGAGTTCCCTACTCCGCCGAGAAGGTGGGGCGGCCTGTTTAAGCCACCCACGTGAGGGATCCATCGGGATTAGTGGAGGGCCAAATCCCAATATATGGTTTCGGCGCCTGCCGAGGGGAGTATTGCGTGTGTAAATCCGGACCTGCGCTGCTGCATTTTTATGCTTAGTGCTGCTTCGGGTTTACATGCGTGGTATGGTCGGGGGGAACCCGGCCAATAAGGCGCCACACAGGGGACCTCACCCCTTAAAAAAGGAAAAAAAAAAACATGATGGCATCTTCAAAAAAACAAATACCTCAGGTGGGTATCAGCGTCTCCGACGCTGTAGAATCCCACAGTGCTACGGCACTCAGCCCCATCGTATCTGAGGGGGGCAAGAAATGCCAAGACGTAAGGAGGTCTTCTCGCGCTCCGGCGGGGAAGATGATTGTTCCGACGGTGGTTGGTGAGGGGTGTTCCCCTTCGACAACCGCTGCCGGAGCGGGCTTCTTTAAGAAGCCGGTCACTAGGTCGCCTAGTGTGGCCAGTATTGGCGGTGAGGAGTCGGACTGCTCCAGCATGTCCGTCTGCTCGTTTGCTTCGACGGCGTCGGAGGTATCCCGCACCGCGCGGAAGCGAGGGAGGAAGCCAGAGGAAGGCGCCTCGGACCTTCCGGGGTCCAAGCGCGCCACGTTTTTGAAGAGGAGGAACTCGCACGAGGACGATATCTTCGACCCGTCCGTTTCTCCTTCAAACACAAGGGCGAAGGGGAAGCTGCCGAAGGCAGATGACCTCGAGAGAGAGATGGAGACGCGGCCAACTGAGGAGTTGTGTGCCGTGATTAAAGCCAACCTCGAGACTGTCGAGAAGATCGCCGACAAGTCCAAGAACATGCGGGGTGACTTTATTCACGGCCTGCGGATGTCCGCGAGGAAGGCGCAGGCGGCCTCATTGGTGGTCGTCCAGCGGGTGACTGCTGATGAGAATGTCAAGCGCCTTGAGAAGGAGAATGCTGAGCTGCGTGCGCAGATCGCTGACCTATCTGTAAAGATAGAAAAGCTGACTGAGTGCGTCAGCCAGCAAGTAGGTAGGCAGGCGAGTGCTGGGAGCACAGCCGAAGCGGCGGTGTCACCATCTGTCGTTGGTGGGAAGGAATGGGAGGGGAGGTTCATGGAGCGCATAGGCGCTCTCATGGACAGGAAGTTGGCTGAGGCTCTTAAGTCGCAGCAAACACCACCCCAAAGAAGCGCGGCTCCCACAGTACCGCCAGGGCAGGCAGGGAAGACGAAGTCGAAGCGCCAACAGCTGCCAACACCAGTGGTGAGCCCACCAGCGGTGCAGTCGCAGCCCACCGCGAATCAAGTGCCGTTGGCTCCAACGACATCTTGGGTTACGGTGGTCAGGGGTGGAAAGGGGAAGAGGAAAAAGGCTCCCAAGGCAACGAGTGAGTTGCCACCGGCAGTGCCGAGCCCCAATGCTGGCTCCAAGGCTGCGCCCAAAACCGGCCCTAAGGCCGTGCCTAAGCCTGCCCTCAAGGCGACGCCAATGCGGCTGCCTACCACTGCAGCGATCACTGTGACGGTTCCGGAGGGTTCCGACGTCACATATGCTGCGGTAATGGCGGCCGCAAAAGTACGTATTAGGCTGGCGGACGTTGGGGTGGACACAGTCCGCCCCAAACGAGCATTAACGGGGGGGTTAATTCTAGAGGTGTCGGGCCCGGAATGTGCGCCGAAAGCTGACGCATTGGCAGCTCGCATGCGCGAAGCTCTCGCGGATCTGGGTGTGCGCATTGCGCGCCCGATGAAGATGGCTGAATTGAGGCTCAAAGACCTCGATGAAGCCGTCACACCTCGGGAGGTAGCGGAGGCGGTCGCCAAGGCTGGGGACTGCTCGGCTGATGATGTTAAAGTGGGCGAAGTCCATCGCTCGCCCACTGCCCTGGGCACGGTGTGGGTGCGTTGCCCACTAGCGGCAGTGCGCAAGCTTGCCGCGGCAAAGCACGTCGTCGTCGGGTGGGTCTCGGCTCGGGTGGATTACCTGACCTCAAGGCCGCTGCAGTGCTTCCGGTGTCTGGAGTACGGGCACGTACGCAGCATGTGTCAGAGCACATTGGACCGCACCAACCTGTGCTACGCGTGTGGCGAACCCGATCATCGGGCGAGCCAATGCACGCGTCCGCGCAAATGTCCACTGTGCTCTGACAAGGGCTGTAAGGCTGACCATAGGATGGGGAGCAAGCAGTGCACCCCTCCTAAGGGTAAGAGGAAGGGAAAAAAGCCCTCTCCTCCAGCCCCGACACCGGGAAGCGGAACGGCCTCATCAGTGGCGGCCATTCCAGCGGGCCATGGCCCGCCCCAGGAGGCCATGGAGGCCTCGTAATGGATCAAACCATTCGAGTCCTCCAGGGCAATTTGAACCACTGCCGAGGTGCGCAGGATCTTTTCTTGCAAACCCTCGCGCAGTGGTCAATTGCTCTTGCCGTAATAGGGGAGCCCTATCGTGTCCCAGACCATCCACGATGGTTTGGGGACGACGTGGGCTCCGTAGCTATTTACTGGGGTGGTGGCGAAAGTGACCCCCCTTGTGCCCTTATTGAAAAGGGACCGGGTTTCGTGGCCACTGAGTGGGGACGAATAGCCATTATAGGCTGCTACATCTCCCCCAACTGTAATCTCACTGATTACGAGGCGTTCCTGGACGAGGTGGGACACTGCATCCGCAGATGCCTGCCCCGTCCCGTGCTTGTCTTGGGCGACTTCAACGCTCACTCTCGTGCGTGGGGGAGTCCCCGAGACAACCGCAGGGGGGAGACCACGGTTGAATGGGCGGCAGGAAATGACCTCAGACTCTTGAATCGGGGGTCCGTAAGCACATGTGTGCGGTGGCAGGGGGAGTCGATCGTGGATTTATCATGGGCGACTCCTTCTGCCACACACATGGTGTCGGGATGGAGAGTTGCCGAAGAGATGGTCACGCTATCCGACCATCGCCACATCGTTTTTGATGTGGCTCTTCGCCCTCCTGGCCGTGTGGCCCGCCGTAGTAGCAGCCCGCCGCGACGATGGGCCCTAAAGCGGCTTAATCGAGACTTTCTCGAAGCTGCAGCCATTGTCGCGGCCTGGCCAGAAGGCCATGCTGAAGAGGATCTGCCCGATCCTGAGAGGGAGGCGGCCTGGTTCCGGGCAACGATGACGTCGATCTGCGACTTATCGATGCCCCGAGCCAGGCCAACCAAGCGTAGGTCGGTGTACTGGTGGTCAGAGGAGATAGCGCGGCTGCGGGAGACATGCCTGCGCTCCAGACGCCTGTACACCAGAGCTAGGAGAAGGCGACGAGCTCCTGCCGAAGTAAAGGATAGAGCCTACGAGGTATACCGAGGCGCTACGACAGCGCTCCAGGCGGCCATCGCCAATGCGAAGGCTCAGTCCTGGAGTGAACTCCTCGAGGGACTGGATAGGGATCCATGGGGGCGCCCGTACAAGATGGTACTAGGTAAGCTGCGCCCATGGGTCCCTCCTTTGACCGAAACTCTGGACCCTGATCTGGTGGGGAGCGTCGTTGACACACTGTTTCCCAGGGTCCAGGACAGTCCCTCTCCCCTCGGGCTATCGTCGGAACCGACCATCTGGTCCGATGATCTGGGGGTGACCGAGGAGGAGTTGGTCTGCGCTGTGAAGCGCCTCAGGGCTCGCAATACAGCACCAGGTCCTGACGGAATACCTGGTCGGGCTTGGGTGCTGGCTCTATCTGTTGGCCTGGGGGACCGGCTGCGACAGCTGTTCGACAGTTGTTTCCGCTGCGGGGTGTTCCCCAAGGGCTGGAAGGAGGCAAAGTTGGTCCTCTTGAAGAAGGGCGGCAGGTCCGCGGACTCCCCCTCTGCGTTTCGTCCCATTTGCCTACTGGACGAGGCTGGCAAGTTGTTCGAAAGAATAATTGCCGCTCGTCTATGCACACACCTGTGGCGGGTAGGCCCCGACTTGTCGGATGACCAGTTTGGTTTCCGGCGTGCTCGTTCGACAGTGGACGCGATTTTTCGTGTCCGTACGCTGTCGAACCAGGCGGTGTCCCGGGGTGGGAAGGCGTTGGCGGTGTCCTTGGACATCGTTAACGCATTCAACTCCCTGCCCTGGAGGGCGATCAGGGAGGCGCTCGCGTTTCACGGAGTGCCGCCCTACCTGCAGCGCATAGTCGGCGCCTACTTGCAGCACAGATGTGTGCAGTACGTGGGCAGGGACGGTACCTTGCATGAGAGGGATGTCAGTTGCGGGGTTCCGCAGGGTTCTGTATTGGGCCCGCTTCTGTGGAACCTCGCATACGACGCGGTCTTGCGTGTCGATCTCCCCGTCGGCGTGCACGTCGTCTGCTACGCGGATGACACTCTTGTGTTAGCCAACGGGGACTCCTTCGACGGGACCAAGGAGCTCGCTGAGCTTGGGGTGGCTTGTGTCGTGAACAAGGTCCACGAGCTGGGTCTGCGCACAGCGCCGCACAAGACCGAGGCGCTGTGGTTCCACAAGTTCCCTAGGGGAAGGGAACCACCCAGCTTGTCGGTTCGTGTGGGTGACGTTGACATCCAAGTGGGGCGGTACCTGAAGTACCTGGGCCTCATCCTGGATAGTCGCTGGGGTTTCGAGGAACACTTCAGTCGTTCCGTCCCCCGGATCCAGAAGGTGGTGGGTGCTCTGCACAGACTGCTGCCTAATCTCGGGGGACCTAGGGAGGGAGTTCGCCGCCTCTACGCCGGAGTCGTGCGGTCGATGGCACTCTACGGAGCGCCCGTCTGGTGGGAGCGACTGGCGCTCCGACGCAGCAGGACTATATTCTATAGCCTGCAGCGTATTGTCGCCATCCGGATCGCACGAGGATATCGGACGATATCTTTCGAGGCAGCAACTCTCCTGGCGCGGTTCCCGCCCTTCGACATCTTGGCGGAGATGGACGCACGTGTGTACGTGCGCCTCCGCCGGGATGACGGGAGCGGAGTCGCGCCGGCTGAAGTGCGGGTGCAAGAGCGCCGACGTGCGCTCGGGATGTGGCGCGAGCGGCTCGAGGAGCCGTGGAACATGCGCCAACGCGCCGTCGGCGCGATTGTGCCGAGCTTCGAAGCTTGGCTGGGGAGGGAAAAGGGTAACGTCACCTATCGACTTACTCAGGTACTCACCGGGCACGGGTGCTTCGGTGAGTACCTGAATAGGATCGGACGCGAACCGACACCGCAATGCCACCATTGTGGGAGGGATCGGGATTCCGCCCAGCACACGCTTGAGGAATGCTCGGCGTGGTGCGAGGAGCGGCGGACCCTAATCGCCAGGATCGGGCAGGACCTCTCTCTACCAGGCGTATTAGAGTATATGCTGGTAGATGAGATGGCGTGGAAGGCGGTGGCCTCTTTCTGTGAGACCGTTATGGTTCGGAAAGAGGCCGCCGAGCGAGATCGCGAGAGGGCTGATCCCGCTCGGAGAAGGAGGCGACGGCGAGGCGGCAGTGGCCGCCCCGCTGCGCCTGCCCCATAAGGGGCTTTTGTGTGGTATCCCCTGCCAGGCAGGGGAACTTTCGGGTCCGTGGGTGGTCGGAGTGAGGGCTTCGGCCGTCCGTTAAACGGGCCCCGGGAGGGCGGCGGCAATGTGCTGCTGTCAACACCGTGGTGTTCGGGGGTGGCTAGATAGCCTCCCCCTGGACGTGCAAAGGCACAGCGCGAGGTGGGCACCGGTGCGTTCCCTTGGAGATCCCGGAGCCCCCCAACATGCGTCGAGGATGGCCACCGGGGGGGTTTTAGTGAGTACACGAGTCCGTGAACCTCACATAACCCTACTGTACCCTCTATGCAGTAGGGTATCTGGTTGCAGATTTCCCCCTCGTCAACAAAAAAAAAAAAAAAAAAAAAAAAAAAAGGTTAGGTTAGGTTAGGTTAGGTTAGGTTAGGTTAGGTTAGGTTAGGTTAGGTTAGGTTGGGCGGGTCTGGGTTTATCCATTAGTAGTTGCTATGCCTAGCTTGCGGCTTCGGTCGCTTGTATTGGATAAATCTTGGCCTTCTTTACTCGGCTCTGGGAGCGAGTAATGAGGCGAATGGCTTTGAGGGAGAGCGCAGGTCGTGTAGATCCTCAAGGCAAGTCTGGTGGGGTCGTTCCTTCTCGCGGTTGCTGCCCGTTATTGGTCTATTTCCATCAGAAATAGACGTGACAGAAACCACCAGGCGCCGGCACTCTGTCGGTGGGGTAGGATGGGTAAGTAGGACGGGATGGGCTGGTGGAGCCGTCCCTTTGTAGGCTAGGTGCCTACAAGAGAGGATAGCCTTTTTAGGCTAGGAGGAGTCGGGAGTCGGGTCTGGCGTGCACTTACCCTGCCGCCGGGCAGGCAGTGGGAGTTTACTTCCCTGCCACCGCCCCAAAATCGTAACCCCGCAACATGGCCGTGGTCATGTTTCGCGACCTGAGCGGGACCGATAGGCCTTGGCTTGGTCGCCCGGGCCGCGAGGAAGACAACCTCTATAAAAAATCACCCGAAGGTAAGCGGCGGCGCAGCGTGAGGCCTGGAAGGCTGAACGGAGTTTCAGTCGCTACTGCGTCCCCCGCCAGGGAAGTGTCGCTCCCCTGAGCGGGTTACGCCAGACTTCCCCGGTTACAGTGGGCACTGTCCGGGGTGACCCACCCTTCCCACGTACTCGTGGGACTGATTATGGATGATATTTTTTTAAACTCTAGGTTAAGGAAGACGATAGGGAGTGATGAGGATGAGGCTGAATGCGCGTCTGCGCACAGCGACGCCAGCAGGGCGTGTGTAGAAGTAACGAAGGAGGCGCGTGTGGTGTTAACCCGCTGCGCAACGATGGAAAGCAACGATGAAGATATACTCGTTGCTTCATCGACAATGGTGAACCTGTATGACGCGGACTCTGATGCGAGCTTCCAGACCGTGGCTTCAGGGGAGGTGTCTGAAGGAAGAGACCGTTTTTGGAGAAAGCGTCGGAGATACGACGCGAGCTCGGACTTGGGAGAGGACGAGGAGTCGATGCCCGCGTCGCCAGCTCGGAGAGGACGTGGACGTCCCCCTTCTACGGGGCAGTACGTAGGCCTGGCCAAAGCAAAGGCTGAACTGAATGCGGCGAAAGCTGAGGAGCTTCGGTTGCAGGCTGAAATGGAGATGGCGGATGACATAAGACGGAAAAAGGAGGCGGTAGCTGCCTCTTTCCGTAAATCTCCGGTCTTAGTGTCACGTACACTGAGCAGTGAAGGACAAGAACCACCGGATCTAGCTAGGCTGGTCCTAGATTCGGTGGATACAATTGAAAAGGTTGCGAAAACATCTAGCAACCTTAAAGGGACGTACGTTAGAGCCCTAAAAGACGCGGTGGAAACTATTAAAGTTTCCTTTCAAGAGTTGCGATCACGCACAATGTCAGAGGAGGTTATCCGATTGGAGGCAGCCAACAAGCGGCTCGCGGGCGAGTTGGCCGAAATGAGAAAGGAGTTAGCCCAGATGCGGCAGCTAGCGCAGCAGCGTGATCAGGCGCCAGCTCCGACGGCAACTCAGCCTCAAACAATTGATGAAATAGTGCGCGTCGTCATGGACCAATGTGGGACCATGATGAACGCAAGACTGGAAGGACTAGAGGAGCGGTTGCTCCCTGAGAAGCGCCTGCGGCCCCCATTAGCTGCAGATAAAAAGAAATCTATGGTGCCTATGGCCCCTGCAGTCACGGTTGCTGCTCCTCGCTCGGGGGGCCACCCACAGATGGAGATGGTAATGGATGATGCTCCTGTAGCCATTAATGAAGGGACAGCCAAAAAGTCTCAGAAAGCTCAGGCTCAAGAGACTCGAAAGGCAAAGGGGAAACCCAAAACAGGAGTGAATGAGCCGCGGTTGTTGCCTCCGCAGCCCCAATCCATGGATGAGGGGTGGAATGTGGTGGCTCGGAAAGGCACCAACAAAAAGAAGGCTGCCAAGAAGGCACCAAGCGATCAGGTGTCCTCACAGAAAGTGGCAAGTGCTCGTGTGCAACCAAAGAAGAAGCAGGCGAAGCTCCGCCCTCCACGGTCGGCAGCGGTCATGTTGACTCTGAAGCCAGATGCAGTAGATCGCGGCGTGACTTACGAGAAAGTGCTTGCCGAGGCCAAGCAGCACATTGATCTAAAGGACCTTGGCATACCAGCGGGCTTAAAGTTCCGTACTGCAGCTACTGGCGCTCGACTTCTGGAGGTGCCCGGTGCCTCTAGTGCTGAAAAAGCCAATGCTCTGGCTAAGAAACTCGGAGAGTCCCTTGGCGAGGATGTAGTTCGGGTCACCAGGCCCGAGAAATGCGTTGAACTCCGCATAACGGGCCTGGATGACTCGGCTACCAAGGAGGAAGTAGTAGCAGCCGTGGCTAATGTGGGCGGTTGCGCAAAAGAAGCCATCAGAACGGGAGAAATAATTCGTTCTCCGGGCAGACAAGGAGGAGGTACGATCTGGCTGCGATGCCCAATTGCCGCAGCTAAGAAAGTTTCTGAAGGAAGGCTTTTGGTAGGCTGGGTCTCAGTTCAGGCTAAAATCTTGGAGCCCCGACCGCTAAGATGCTTCAGGTGCCTGGAGCTTGGTCACATGGGCTCTAAATGCACCACGGACGTTGACCGAAGCAGTTTCTGCTTCTGCTGTGGTAAGCCAGGACACAAGGCGGCTCAATGCTCTGCTGATCCGCACTGCCCTGTATGTGATGCGGCAAACAAAGTGGCGAATCACCGTATTGGTGGTAAAGCTTGTTTCGCCAGGCCCCTCAAGAAGGGTAGAAGGAGAGAAAAGTTGGCTAGTGAAGGCCCCAGGGCCCCCTCGCAGCTGACTCAGCGTCCAGCAACGCAAGAGGAGGATCTCATGGACACCAATAGTTAGTATGGCGACCAAATTTCTGCAGGCGAACATCAACCACTCTGCCAGAGCTCAGGATCTTCTGCTCCAGAGCATGGCAGAGTGGTTGATCCAAATATCTGTGGTCGCTGAGCCCTACTTTGTCTCCCCCCGGGATAACTGGGTTGGGGACCTTGAAGACTCAGTGGCCATTATTAGAGCCGCTGGAACCTCACCCTTTGGGAAGATAGTGAAGGGTCGGGGTTGCGTTTTAGCTGTCTTTGGCGGCGTCGCAATTATTGGGGTGTATTTTTCGCCAAACAGGACTCTAGCTGACTTTGAGCATTTGCTTGCGGAAGTCGGTGCTCTCATTGGGCAAGCACACTCCACCTCCGTGATAGTCGCTGGTGATTTCAACGCCAAGGCAACGGCGTGGGGATCTCCACGGACGGATGCAAGAGGGGAGGCGTTGGAGGAGTGGGCGGTCTCTATGGGATTGGAAATACTGAATAGGGGAACAGTGAGCACATGCGTGCGGCTGCAGGGCGAGTCAATTGTGGACGTCACATTCGCAGATTCCACCCTTGCGCATCGTGTTCAGAGATGGGAAGTGAGAGAGGACGTGGAGACGTTATCCGACCATCGGTATATCCGATTTGATGTCTCTACGCTCCAATCGCCGCCAGGAAGAGTTAACCGGGCCCGTATTGAGGAAGGGGTTCGCTGGTCACTGAGGCAGCTGGATGCGGAAGTGGCGAACGAGGCGGCCATTGTGGAGACCTGGATAGGTGATGGGTATGATCTCGAGACAATAGACGATGTGGATACTGCATCAGAACGCCTGATCAGTTGTCTAACCCGCGTCTGTGATGCAGCCATGCCAAGGGCAAAGGCGATGCCACCGCGACGTCAGGTGTATTGGTGGAATGCAGAACTCCAACAATTGCGGAAGGCAAGTGTGGCAGCGCGCCGCCAATATCACAGGTGCAGACGAAGACGCATCCGAAACGAGGACCTGGAACAGGAGCTGTATGCCGAATACAGAGCTACATGCACAAGTCTGCAAACGGCAATTCGGCAAGCCAAAGAGGCATCGTGGGAAGAATGGCTGGAGACTCTCAACCTTGACCCATGGGGACGCCCTTACAAGGTGGTATCTGGAAAGCTACGCCCCTGGGCCCCGCCATTAACAAAAACTCTAGACCCACAGTTGCTAGAGCGCGTCGTGACGACTCTCTTCCCTGAAAGAGGAGAATGGCAGGCTCCAAGCATGGTGCCAACGGCTAGATCGGATGACTTTCAGGAGGAGGATGTTCCACAAGTCACGGAAGTAGAGCTAGAGTTGGCCATTTTAAAGCTTCGAAAGAAGAAAACCGCACCAGGTCCGGACGGTATACCCGGACGCGCGGTGGTAATAGCGATGAAACAAATGGGTGAAGGGGTAAGGGCACTATTTTCAGAGTGCTTAGCCCAGGGTAGATTTCCACGTGTTTGGAAGACAGGTAAACTGGTTCTGCTTAGGAAGAGTGGCCGCCCTGAAGATTCACCGTCTGCCTATCGTCCTATCGTGCTGCTTGACGAGATGAGTAAGCTTTTCGAGCGAGTGCTCGCTGCTCGTCTCGTCAAGCATATGAGAGTGGTTGGACCGGATCTGCACGATGGTCAGTTTGGCTTCCGTTGTGGCCGCTCAACCTTGGATGCCATCTCTAGAGTGCGAAGCTTAGCTGAGAGTGCGGTTGCGCAGGGCGGGGTGATGTTGGCCGTTTCGCTAGATATAGCAAACGCCTTTAACACTTTGCCCTGGGAAACTGTAAAAGAGGCGCTCAGGTATCATGGTGTACCCCAGTACTTGAGGAAAGTGGTAGCAGACTACTTTGTCGATCGGAAAATAATGTACCCGACTGAGAACGGGTGGTTTAGTAGAGCTATGTCGTGCGGCGTTCCACAGGGGTCTGTCCTCGGACCGCTCCTGTGGAATATCGGGTACGACTGGGTGCTCCGAGGTGAAAATCTTCGTGGAATAGAAGTGACTTGCTACGCCGATGACACCCTGGTCACGGCACGTGGTAGCACACATAGAGAGGCGGCTCTCCTTGCTACAGCGGGAGTGGCTCAAGTGGTCCAGAGAATCCGGACTCTGGGCCTAAAAGTAGCCCTTAATAAGTCCGAGGCCCTATTCTTTCATGGGCCTCGAAACGCTCCACCGCAAGGGATGACAATTGTGGTTGGCGGAGCCTCCATTGCTATCGAACCGACGATCCGCTACTTGGGCATCGTCCTAGATGGTCGGTGGAAATTCACGGAGCACTTCCAGCGACTAGCGCCAAAGCTAATCGCCTTTGCCGGAATGCTCGGGAAGCTCCTTCCAAATCTGGGAGGTCCAAGTGTGGCATGCCGTCGCCTCTACGTTGGCGTACTCCGATCCAAGGCACTCTACGGGGCGCCTATATGGGCGGATGCCCTGAGCAGCCTTAATAAGGCCTTACTGCGTCGTCCGCAGCGAGCCATTGCACTAAGAGCTGCTCGGGCGTATTGCACCGTGTCTTTTGAAGGAGCGTGCCTGCTGGCCAATAGCCCGCCATGGGATCTAGAGGCTGAAGTTCAGGCAGAGGTCTACCGAAGATGCGCGGGGAAAAAAGCGGAGGGAGGTTGGCCACTTCCGGAAGAAATCAAGAAGTGGAGAAAGGATGCCCATGATGAGCTCATCGAGAAGTGGTCGGAGAAGCTGGTGAACCCGAGTGCCAGTAGGGACTTGGTGACTGCTTTACGACCGGTGCTCACACCTTGGATCAAGCGTAAGTACGGGGCACTGACCTTCCGCCTTACACAGATTATAACGGGACACGGCTGTTTTGGTAGATATCTGTGTCGGGTGATTCGTCGTGAACCATCGGGGGAGTGCCACCACTGTAGTCAAGGAGCAGAAGACACAGCGCAACACACCCTTGCTGTGTGCCCTGGGTGGACGGGAGAACGCGCAACGTTAACAGCAGTTATAGGAGCTGATCTCTCTCTACCGGCCCTTATTAGGGCTCTAACAGATAGAGAAGAGGCATGGGATGCTGCTGTCGCCTTCGCGGAGGCAGTGATGTCTCAGAAGGAGAAGGCGGAGAGGGATCGAGAAGACGACGTTCTATCGCTTCCGATTCGCCGTAGGAGAACAGGCCGCAGGCGGTTGGCTTTTGCCAATCAGATGCCGCTATAATGGGGATTTGCAGGCATAGATCGGGGGGTCTGTGCCCGAATTAGAAAGTCCCGAGCTGTAAGGCGTTCCGAATGTGTTCCGGTACGCCTTAAGCGAAGCATAGGGGAGTATAAGAAACTCCCAGAGTTGAGCCCGTTTATCAGGCACCCGTACTGACAAGAGGGTTACGAAAGCGCGTACAGTGAACTCGCGGCCCTCCCACCATAATGCGGTGAGAAGAACACCCCAGGTTTTTAGTGAGTATGCTGCCACTCTGGCGGAGAGTCTCACATAACCATCTACCCCCCCCTTGGGAAGGTGGTATCCATAAAGGATTTTCCTGGGTAAAAAAAAAAAAAAAAAAAAAAAAAAAAGGTTAGGTTAGGTTAGGTTAGGTTAGGTTAGGTTAGGTTAGGTTAGGTTAGGTTAGGTTAGGTTAGGTTAGGTTAGGTTAGGTTAGGTTAGGTTAGGTTAGGTTAGGTTAGGTTAGGTTAGGTTAGGTTAGGTTAGGTTAGGTTAGGTTAGGTTAGGTTAGGTTAGGTTAGGTTAGGTTAGGTTAGGTTAGGTTAGGTTAGGTTAGGTTAGGTTAGGTTAGGTTAGGTTAGGTTAGGTTAGGTTAGGTTAGGTTAGGTTAGGTTAGGTTAGGTTAGGTTAGGTTAGGTTAGGTTAGGTTAGGTTAGGTTAGGTTAGGTTAGGTTAGGTTAGGTTAGGTTAGGTTAGGTTAGGTTAGGTTAGGTTAGGTTAGGTTAGGTTAGGTTAGGTTAGGTTAGGTTAGGTTAGGTTAGGTTAGGTTAGGTTAGGTTAGGTTAGGTTGGGAGGTCCGACCCGATGTATTAACTGCCTTAGCGATCAGCCTATGTGAGCTACAGCGAAGTTCAATACATCGTAAGTTGCGGATTAACGAGGCGCACACGGCTGTGAAAACGCTGTGGCGCTGAGTTGTTTGCGGACAAAAATATCATCAAAAGGAGAAAAAAGTTACAACTCACGATTTTTCGGTTGAAAAACGGTTTGTTTACCTTTTTCAATCGAAAAAAAGTCGGGTTTGCGGCTATCGTTTTTAGCACTTTTTTAGGTTAGGTTATAGCGGCATTTATTAAATTTCGCGTAGGCTAGGTCCGGTTGCTTTTCTCCTTAGGGTTTGGAAGTAATCGGATTTTTAGTAATTTTAGGGAAAATTTTGAAAAAAATTTTTGCCAAAAAAGTTGGGAAAGTTCAGGAGTGAATACTTGGGGTCTGGTTTTCCCCTACGGTCTCAGTAGGGGTGCCAGGGGATAGGGGACTTCAGCCCCTATAAGGTGTTATTTTTGGTTTTCGGCTCCGTTAAGGGGAAGTCAGCCGAAAAATTTTTTCAAAAAGTGTCCTGAAGAATCTTGTTGCTATTTTAGTTTTTCAGGCGCTTTTTGAAATTTGTATGGGATTTCTCCGAGCCGACTCCCCCTTGACCGTTTTCTAACAAAACTCTGTTTTGGGAGATAACTTCGGCTGGGGTGGTCGGATTTGGACTAAAGTTAACAGAGACGTTGGCGGGGCCACAATGGCCACGTCTGAAGAGAACGGGGGTTCCCACCGCAAGTGGGACGAAAGAACTTTGGCTTCTTCTTCCTCAGAATCCGAGGAAGAATTCTCAGAGGCCATGGAAGTGACTTCTCAGTCTAAGAAGAGGGGTCATGTAGACCAGGCGGATGACGAAAGGCCCGATAATGGGCCTAAGGTTGGAACAGCCCGGAGGGGCAAGCCCAAAGGGGCTTACGCGGGGATGGCGTCGGCAAGAGGTAGGCTCCGAAGTCCGGAGACGTACCTCAGCCCCGACACAGATGACGCCGCCGGCCCCTCCTTGTATAGGAAGGACTTCCCGGAGCTCCGCTCCAAGGGAACAAAGGGGAGTGGGAGAAATACCTCCCCAACAGGAAAGAAGTCGGCGCACCCGTCTGAGGTTCTCCTCCCATCCGACCCGGTGGAGGCCACCAAACAGGCGGCATGCGAAATATTGGAGGGGGCCCGCAAGTCGGGCAACTTGAAGGGGGAGGTGTGGGGCAACATGAACCGGGCCTGCCGCACCATACTGAGGTCTATGGAAGAACTTGACGCCTCCAGGTCAGAGAACGAGGAGATCCGCATCCTAAAGGCGGACAACAAGAGGATGCGGGAGCAACTCGCTCTCTGCACAGCGGAACTCAAGGCCCTGAGAATTGCCTTCTCAGAGCGCCAGGCCCCGGCCCCGCAGCCGGCGCGTGAGACCCCGGCCCCTAGGGCCCCCCCGCCGACACAATCCGCCGCCGCGGAGTTGGCGGAATTGCTGGACAGCATGAAGCGCGACTTGACGGTCTCCCTCGGTAACATGCTTAATGCAAGAATCGAGGAGATTTCCAGTCGCCTTCCTCCAGCACCAATAATCCGCCCCCCGCTGGCGGCGGATAAGAAGAAGGAGGCCCCATCGGCCTCAACGAGAGTAGTGGCTTCCGAGCCCGAGAGCAGGGCCAGGCTTGGGGATGGCAGGCCGAAAAGGGCCGCCAAAAAAGCGGCCCCGGTGGCCCCGGAAACCACCGCCCCGGCAGCCAAGACTGACCCGGCAGCCAAGCCTGCCCCAGCAGTGGAGACTGCACCTGTGCCCCCGGGCGAGGCATGGACCACCCAGGAAGCGGGAAAGAAGAAGAGGAAGGGAAAGGGGAAGGCTACGGCCACTCCCCCACCCCCCCCGCCGCCCAAAAAGAAAGCGGCACCCAAGCAGAAGGGTCTGGAAGTCCCCAAGACGGCAGCGGTGGTAATCACCATGCGGAAGGACGTTACCACCGACACCACGCTGCAGGCGGTCATGTCCAAGGCCATTAATGGCATAAGCTTGGAGGAGATAGGCCTGCAGCGGGTCAAGGTCAGGAACTCAGCGACGGGGGGCCGAGTAATCGAGGTCCCTGGAGCAGAGAGAGGAAGGACGGCGGACAGCCTCGCAGAAAAGCTGCAGGTTCTTGTGGGCGACGTTGCCCATATAAGCCGCCCTGAGAAAATGGCCGCCATCAAAGTCGCCGGCTTAGATGAGTCGGCGACAAGGGAGACCCTGGCGGCTGCCGTCGCCAAGACGGGGGGATGCGCCGAGGCGCAAATTAAGGTGGGGGGCATTCGCCCTACATACTTTGATGGTAGTGGGGTGGCCCTCGTGCAATGCCCGGTGGGAGTGGCAAAAGCCCTCCTCAAGCGCGGTCAGATCATGGTAGGCTGGTCGTCTGCCAGGATTAGCTCCGTCGGACCAGCACCCATGCGGTGCTACAAATGCATGGGTGTCGGCCACACGCGCGAGTTGTGCCCCTCAAAGGTGGACCGGGGCCAGATGTGCTACCGGTGCGGCGCAGAGGGACACAAAGCAGCCGAATGCTGGGAGGAAAAAGTACGGTGCGCAGTATGCCACCATGCAGGCCTCCCAGCCAATCACGTAATGAGGGGACCGAAATGCTCCCCACCGGAGACAAAGGGAAGAGAGGTGAGGCCGAGACCCACCCGCCCCATCCGGCCCCCTCCAGCCGAAACAGCCGCCAGCCGGCACCAAGAGGACAACAATATGGACGTCTAAATGTCAGCACACCGACATTTAGACGTCCTGCAGATAAACGCCAACCACTCCGCCAGAGCTCAAGATCTGCTCATGCAGGCCATGGCGGAGTGGAAAATTGGCGTTACGGTGGTAACAGAGCCCTACTTCATCCCCCCCCAATCTAATTGGGCAGGGGACACCGACGGAGTAGTGGCGATAGTGGTGCCGGCGATGGGGGACCTCCCCCCCATATCAAGGATTGAGGGTGGCCCAGGATTCGTGGCGGCTAAATGGTGGAACGATACGGTGCTGGTGGCCGCGTACTTCTCCCCCAATAGGCCGCTGCGGGAGTTCGACACGTTCCTGGGGATATTAGGGGGGGTGGTCCAGAGGGCTGGCCCGAGGCAGGTTATGGTCCTGGGGGACCTCAACGCCAAAAGTTCGGCATGGGGTTCCCCCATTACGGACCATAGGGGTACGGCTCTGGAGGATTGGGTGGCGGCAACGGGACTCGTGGTCCTAAACCAGGGCACCACGAATACCTGCGTGCGGCGGCAGGGGGGATCAATTGTGGACATCACGTTCGCGACCCCTGCCATGGCTGCACGCGTCACGAATTGGCGTGTCCTGGAGGATGTTGAGACCCTCTCAGATCACTTGTACATCAGGATGAGGGTCTCCAAAGCGGGGGTTCCACCGGCGCCCATCACGGGCAGTGCCAGGAGGGGGCGGAAGTTCCCGAAGTGGTCCCTGGTCAAGCTGGACAGGGACAAGGCGAACGAGGCGGCCATGGTGGAGGAGTGGTGTGCTACCCCACCCGTCACCCTCGGAGTCGAAGAAAGGGCGGCACAGTTCCGCGTCGCACTACAGACGGTGTGCGACGCGGCCATGCCTCGGGTCGGTCGCCGGTTCGCACGTAAGAGTGTATACTGGTGGTCCGCAGAAATTGCGGCCCTTCGGTCCACCAGTAACGGTGCCCGCCGGGCCTTCCAACACTGTAGGCGCAGACGGCACACTGCAGAAGAGGAAGAAGGGCTCCACAGGGCCCTCAAAGAGGCTAAGAAGGCCCTCCAGGTGGCGATTGCCAAGGCCAAGGACGAAGCTCACGAGTCGTTCTTGGCCACCCTGGACAGGGACCCATGGGGGCGGCCGTACAAGGTGGTGCGTAACAAAATGCGCACCGCTCCCCCTATGGACTCCCTGGAACCCGAACTCCTTCAGAGGGTAGTCGAGGGGCTGTTTCCGCCAGCCCCCTTGATCTCTCCCCCGTCAATGGTCGACCCCATAAGGGAACCGGAGGCCGAGCTCGTCGTTCAACCAATAGGTGACGACGAGTTCAATCGAGTGATACACCGACTCCGGGGCTGCAAAAAAGCCCCGGGCCCGGACGGCGTTCCCGGTCGCGTCCTCGCAGTCGCCCTGAAACACCTAGGGGACCGACTCAGGCATGTCATGGATGACTGCCTGACAGAGGGAAAGTTCCCTAGGGTATGGAAGGAGGGGCGACTATGCCTCCTCCGTAAAGAGGGTCGACCGGCGGATTGCCCTTCCGCCTATCGCCCCATAGTGCTGCTGGATGAGGCCGGGAAAGCGTTTGAACGCATTCTGGCCTCCCGGATCCTGCGGCACATGGAGACCGCCGGCCCGAACGTCTCGGACAGACAATTCGGGTTCCGGGAAGGACGGTCCACGCTCGACGCGCTGAAGTCACTGAGGGACTTCTGTGAGTACGCGTCGAGCAGGGGGGAGGGTGTCATCGCGGTGTCACTAGACATCGCAAACGCGTTTGGCACACTCCCCTACGGGGTGATCAGTGAGGCACTTCGATATCATGAAGTGCCTCTCTACCTGAGGCGGATTGTTGAGCACTACCTAACCGAGAGGGTAGTGCTCTGGGAAAAGAAGGACGGGCAACGGGGGGAGAGGGTGATGGCCTGCGGCGTGCCCCAGGGTTCCGTGCTCGGTCCACTGCTATGGAACCTGGGGTACGACTGGGTAATCCGGGGGGAACTGCTTCCGCGCACACTTGTCGTCTGCTACGCGGACGACACAATGGTGGCAGTGCGCGGGAGCGACAAGCGGGAGACCTCCCGGAGGGCGGAAGTGGCGGCCGAGCTGACGATTGAACGGATCGCCAGGCTCGGCCTAAAGGTGAGCCTCCCGAAGACTGAGGCTATAGTTTTCGGGGGGCGCGGGTGGAATTTGCCCGCGAGTGCGACGCTCACCCTGGAGGGTGAAGCGGTCCAAATAAAGCCCCACATTAAATATCTGGGGCTAATACTGGACCGCAAGTGGGATTTCGGGGAGCATTTCTCGAGACTAGCTCCCCGAATCGTGGGCGCCGCATCGGCGCTGGGTAAACTTCTGCCCAATGTAGGAGGGCCGGGTTCATTGTGCCGGCGGCTATATGCCGGCGTGACAAGGAGCATGGCCCTCTATGGGGCCCCAATATGGGCGGACAAGCTGTCCGCCCGAAATAGGGCCCTGCTGCGGAGGCCACAACGGGTCGTGGCCATAAGAATAATAAGGGCCTATATGACGGTGGCCCACGCGGCGGCCTGCCTTCTTGCGTGCACCCCCCCGTGGGAGCTAGACGCAGAGGTGCACGCAGAGACCTACCAACGTAGGTCCAGGGTCCGGACAACAGGCGAACGCCCGGCCCCGGAGGAGGTGGCAGCCGCCCGTCGCGCGACAGAGCGCCGACTGCGGGACCGGTGGAAGGCCCAACTGGAGGTCGCCCCTTATGGTGTCCGTACCATAGAGGCGATCCTCCCAACGGCCGACCTTTGGCTGAAGAGGGCAGTCGGCGCGACGTCGTACCGGCTCGTGCAGGTAATGACTGGGCATGGGTGCTTCGGTCACTACCTGCACAAAATAGGTAGAGAGCCGGCCCCGCTGTGCCATGAGTGCGGAAGTCCCGACGACACCGCCCAGCACACCCTCGAGGTGTGCAGTCGTTGGGACGCGGAGCGCGGCCAAATGGCACGCATTATTCAGCGGGTGGACCTCTCGCTCCAAAGCATCGTCGAAGCAATGCTGAGCGACGAGAGGTCCTGGGAGGCGGTGGTCTCCTTCTGCGAAACAGTCATTTCGCAAAAGGAGACCGCGGAGCGGGAGCGCGAGGAAGATCCTCTCGCGCATCCCCTCCGGCGTAGACGGCTTGGGGTGAGAAGGCGGCGTTTTGCCGCCAGACTCAACCAATAGTGGCTGCAGGTGGATGATGGGAGTCCTCTGCCTGCGGTGATTAGCCACTAAGCGGTCTGGGAGAGGGTCAAGCGTGCACGACCATCTCCCCTACGGCGCGGGAAGCCCCGGCAACGGCTGGGGCGCCACCGGTAGACATCGTGGACTATGCCTTCGCGGGTTCCACGGTGTCCATCAAAACCGGAGAGAGGGCACGTCCGGGTGCTTTTAGTGGGTATGCCGCCCTTATTGGCGGAGAGTCCCACATAACCCTCCGACACTCCCATGTTCGGAGGGTATGCATAAAGCATTTTACACCTGGTTAAAAAAAAAAAAAAAAAAAAAAAGGTTAGGTTAGGTTAGGTTAGGTTAGGTTAGGTTAGGTTAGGTTAGGTTAGGTTAGGTTAGGTTAGGTTAGGTTAGGTTAGGTTAGGTTAGGTTAGGTTAGGTTAGGTTAGGTTAGGTTAGGTTAGGTTAGGTTAGGTTAGGTTAGGTTAGGTTAGGTTAGGTTAGGTTAGGTTAGGTTAGGTTAGGTTAGGTTAGGTTAGGTTAGGTTAGGTTGACGAGTTTTGGAGGTCCGACCCGATGTATTAACTGCCTTAGCGATCAGCCTATGTGAGCTACAGCGAAGTTCAATACATCGTAAGTTGCGGATTAACGAGGCGCACACGGCTGTGAAAACGCTGTGGCGCTGAGTTGTTTGCGGACAAAAATATCAACAGAAGTAGGAAAAAGTTACAACTCACGATTTTTCGGTTGAAAAACGGTTTGTTTACCTTTTTCAATCGAAAAAAAGTCGGGTTTGCGGCTATCGTTTTTAGCTCTTTTTTAGGTTAGGTTATAGTAGCATTAATTAAATTTCGCGTAGGCTAGGTCCGGTTGCTTTTCTCCTTAGGGTTTGGAAGTAATCGGATTTGTAGTAATTTTAGGTAAAATTTTGAAAAAAATTTTGCCCGAAAAAGTTGGGAAAGTTCAGGGGTGAATACTTGGGGTCTGGTTTTCCCTTACGGTCTCAGTAGGGGTGCCAGGGGATAGGGGACTTCAGCCCCTATAAGGTGTTATTTTTGGTTTTCGGCTCCGTTAAGGGGAAGTTAGCCAAAAAAATTTTTCAAAAAGTGTTCTGAAGAATCTTGTTGCTATTTTGGTTTTTCAGGCGCTTTTTGAAATTTGTATGGGATTTCTCCGAGCCGACTCCCCCTTGACCGTTTTCTAACAAAACTCTGTTTTGAAAGATAACTTCGGCTGGGGTGGTCGGATTTGGTCTAAATTTGACAGAGACGTTGGCGGGGCCACAATGGCCACGTCTGAAGAAGGGGAAAGTTCCCACCGCAAGTGGGACGAGAGAACTTTGGCTTCTTCTTCCTCAGAATCCGAGGAAGAATTCTCAGAGGCCATGGAAGTGACTTCTCAGCCTAAGAAGAGGGGTCATGTAGACCAGGCGGATGACGCAAGGCCTGATAATGGACCGAAGGTTGGAACAGCCCGGAGGGGCAAGCCCAAAGGGGCTTACGCGGGGATGGCGTCGGCAAGAGGTAGGCTCCGAAGTCCGGAGACTTACATCAGCCCCGACACAGATGTCGCCGCCGGCCCTTCCTCGTATAGGAAGGACTTCCCGGAGCTCCGCTCCAAGGGAACAAAGGGGAGTGGGAGAAATACCTCCCCAATTGGAAAGAAGTTGGCGCACCCGTCTGAGGTCCTCCTCCCATCCGACCCGGTGGAGGCCACCAAACAGGCGGCATGCGAAATAATGGAGGGAGCCCGCAAGTCGGGCAACTTGAAGGGTGAGGTGTGGGGCACCATGAACCGGGCCTGCCGCACCATACTTAATGCCATGGAGGAACTTGACGCCTCCAGGTCAGAGAACGAGGAGATCCGCATCCTAAAGGCGGACAACAAGAGGATGCGGGAGCAACTCGCTCTCTGCACAGCGGAACTCAAGGCCCTGAGAATTGCCTTCTCAGAGCGCCAGGCCCCGGCCCCGCAGCCGGTGCGTGAGACCCCGGCCCCTAGGGCCCCCCCGCCGACACAATCCGCCGCTGCGGAGTTGGCGGAGCTGCTGGACAGCATGAAGCGCGACTTGACGGTCTCCCTCGGTAACATGCTTAACGCTAGAATCGAGGAGATTTCCAGTCGCCTTCCTCCAGCACCGATAATCCGCCCCCCGCTAGCGGCGGATAAAAGGAAGGAGGCCCCATCAGCCTCAACGAGAGAAGTGGCCTTCGAGTCTGAGAGCAGGGCCAGACTTGGGGATGGCAGGCAGAAAAGGGTCGCCAAAAAAGCGGCCCCGGTGGCCCCGGAAACCGCCCCGGCAGCCAAGACTGCCCCGGCAGCCAAGCCTGCCCCAGTAGCCAGGCCTGCCTCGGCGGGCAAGCCTGCCCCAGTGGTGGCGACTGCACCTGCGCCCCCGGGCGAGGCATGGACCACTCAGGAAGCAGGAAAAAAGAAGAGGAAGGGGAAGGGAAAGGCTACGGCCACTCCCCCACCCCCCCCGCTGCCCAAGAAGAAAGCGGCACCAAAGAAGAAGGGTCTGATAGTCCCCAAGACGGCAGCGGTGGTAATAACCATGCGGAAGGACATTACCACCGACACCACGCTGCAGGCTGTCATGACCAAGGCCATTAATGGCATAAGCTTGGAGGAGATAGGCCTGCAGCATGTCAGGGTCAGGAACTCGGTGACGGGGGGCCGAGTCATCGAGGTCCCTGGAGCAGAGAGCGGAAGGGCGGCGGACAACCTTGCAGAAAAACTGCAGGGTCTTGTGGGCGACGTGGCCCATGTGAGCCGCCCGGAAAAAATGGCCGCTATCGAGGTCGCAGGCCTAGATGAGTCGGCGACAAGGGAGACCCTGGCGGCTGCCGTCGCCAAGGCGGGGGGATGCGCAGAGGCGCAAGTTAAGGTAGGGGGCATTCGCCCTACATACTATAATGGTAGTGGGGTGGCCCTCGTGCAATGCCCGGTGGGTATAGCAAAAGACCTCCTCAAGCGCGGTCAGATCCTGGTAGGCTGGTCGTCTGCCAGGATTAATTCCGCCGGACCAGCACCCATGCGGTGCTACAAATGCATGGGTGTCGGCCACACGCGCGAGTTGTGCCCCTCAAAGGTGGACCGGGGACAGATGTGTTACCGGTGCGGCGCAGAGGGGCACAAAGCAGCCGAATGCTGGGAGGAAAAAGTACGGTGCGCAGTATGCCACCATGCAGGCCTCCCAGCCAACCACGTAATGAGGGGACCGAAATGCTCCCCACCGGAGACAAGGGGAAGAGAGGTGAGGCCGAGACCCACCCGCCCCATCCGGCCCCCTCCAGCCGAAACAGCCGCCAGCCGGCAACAGGAGGACAACAATATGGACGTCTAGATGTCAGCACACCGACATCTAGACGTCCTGCAGATAAACGCCAACCACTCCGCCAGAGCTCAGGATCTGCTCATGCAGGCCATGGCGGAGTGGAAAATTGGCGTTACGGTGGTAACGGAGCCCTACTTCATCCCCCCTCAATCTAATTGGGCAGGGGACACCGACGGAGTAGTGGCGATAGTGGTGCCGGCGATGGGGGACCTCCCCCCCATATCAAGGATCGAGGGTGGCCCAGGATTCGTGGCGGCCAAATGGGGGAACGACACGGTGCTGGTGGCCGCGTACTTCTCCCCCAATAGGCCGCTGCGGGAGTTCGACACGTTCCTGGGAATATTAGGGGGGGTGGTCCGGAGGGCGGCCCCGAGGCAGGTTATGGTCCTGGGGGACCTCAACGCCAAAAGTTCGGCATGGGGTTCCCCCATTACGGACCATAGGGGTACGGCTCTGGAGGATTGGGTTGCGGCAACGGGACTCGTGGTCCTAAACCAGGGCACCACGAATACCTGCGTGCGGCGGCAGGGGGGGTCAATAGTGGACGTCACGTTTGCGACCCCTGCCATAGCCGCACGCGTCACGAATTGGCGTGTCCTGGAGGATGTTGAGACCCTCTCAGACCACCTGTACATCAGGATGAGGGTCTCCAAGACGGGGGCTCCACCGGCGCCCATCACGGGCAGTACCCGGAGGGGGCGGAAGTTCCCGAAGTGGTCCCTGGTCAAGTTGGACAGGGACATGGCGAACGAGGCGGCCATGGTGGAGAAGGAGTGGTGTGCTGCCCCACCCGTCACTCTCGGAGTTGAAGAAAGGGCGGCACAGTTCCGCGTCGCACTACAGAATGTGTGCGACGCGGCCATGCCTCGGGTTGGTCGCCGTTTCGCCCGTAAGAGCGTATACTGGTGGTCCGAAGAAATTGCGGCCCTGCGGACCACCAGTAATAGTGCCCGCCGCGCCTTCCAACACTGTAGGCGCAGGCGGCACACTGAAGAAGAGGAAGAAGGGTTCCACAGGGCCCTCAAAGAGGCGAAGAAGGCCCTCCAGGTGGCGATTTCCAAGGCCAAGGACGAAGCTCACGAGTCGTTCTTGGCCACCCTGGACAGGGACCCATGGGGGCGGCCATACAAGATGGTGCGTAACAAAATGCGCACCGCCCCCCCCATGGACTCCCTAGAGCCCGAACTTCTCCAGAGAGTAGTCGAGGGGCTATTTCCGCCAGCCCCCTTGATCTCTCCCCCGTCGATGGTCGACCCCATAAGGGAACCGGAGGCCGAGCTCGTCGTTCAACCAATAGGTGACGACGAGTTCAATCGAGTGATACACCGACTCCGGGGCTGCAAAAAAGCCCCGGGCCCGGACGGCGTTCCCGGTCGCGTCCTCGCAGTCGCCCTGAAACACCTAGGGGACCGACTCAGGCACGTCATGGATGACTGCCTGACAGAGGGAAAGTTCCCTAGGGTATGGAAGGAGGGGCGACTATGCCTCCTCCGTAAAGAGGGTCGACCGGCGGATTGCCCTTCCGCCTATCGCCCCATAGTGCTGCTAGATGAGGCCGGGAAAGCGTTTGAACGCATCCTGGCCTCCAGGATCCTGCGGCACATGGAGACCGCCGGCCCGAACGTCTCTGACAGACAATTCGGGTTCCGGGAAGGACGGTCCACGCTCGACGCGCTGAAGTCACTGAGGGACTTTTGTGAGTACGCGTCGAGCAGGGGGGAGGGTGTCATCGCGGTGTCACTAGACATCGCAAACGCGTTTGGCACACTCCCCTACGGGGTGATCAGTGAGGCACTTCGATATCATGAAGTGCCTCTCTACCTGAGGCGGATTGTTGAGCACTACCTAACCGAGAGGGTAGTGCTCTGGGAAAAGAAGGACGGGCAACGGGGGGAGAGAGTGATGGCCTGCGGCGTGCCCCAGGGTTCCGTGCTCGGTCCACTTCTATGGAACCTGGGGTACGACTGGGTGATCCGGGGGGAGCTGCTTCCGCGCACACTTGTCGTCTGCTACGCGGACGACACAATGGTGGCAGTGCGCGGGAGCGACAAGCGGGAGACCTCCCGGAGGGCGGAAGTGGCGGCCGAGCTGGCGATTGAACGGATCACCAGGCTCGGCCTAAAGGTGAGCCTCCCGAAGACTGAGGCTATAGTTTTCGGGGGGCGTGGGTGGAATCTGCCCGCGAGTGCGACGCTCACCCTCGAGGGTGAAGCGGTCCAAATAAAGCCCCACATTAAATATCTGGGGCTAATACTGGACCGCAAGTGGGATTTCGGGGAGCATTTCTCGAGACTAGCTCCCCGAATCGTGGGCGCCGCATCGGCGCTGGGCAAACTTCTGCCCAATGTAGGAGGGCCGGGTTCCTTGTGCCGGCGGCTATACGCCGGCGTGACAAGGAGCATGGCCCTCTATGGGGCCCCGATATGGGCGGACAAGCTGTCCGCTCGAAATAGGGCCCTGCTGCGGAGGCCACAACGGGTCGTGGCCATCAGAATTGTAAGAGCCTATGTGACGGTGGCCCACGCGGCCGCCTGCCTTCTCGCGTGCACCCCCCCGTGGGAGCTAGACGCAGAGGTGCACGCAGAGACCTACCAACGTAGGTCCAGGGTCCGGACAACAGGCGAACGCCCGGCCCCGGAGGAGGTGGCAGCCGCCCGTCGCGCGACGGAGCGCCGACTGCGGGACCGGTGGAAGGCCCAACTGGAGGTCGCCCCTTATGGTGTCCGTACCATAGAGGCGATCCTCCCAACGGCCGACCTTTGGCTGAAGAGGGCAGTCGGCGCGACGTCGTACCGGCTCGTGCAGGTAATGACTGGGCATGGGTGCTTCGGTCACTATCTGCACAAAATAGGTAGAGAGCCGGCCCCGCTGTGCCACGAGTGCGGAAGTCCCGACGACACCGCTCAGCACACCCTTGAGGTGTGCAGTCGTTGGGACGCGGAGCGCGGCCAAATGGCACGCATTATTCAGCGGGTGGACCTCTCGCTCCAAAGCATTGTCGAAGCGATGCTGAGCGACGAGAGGTCCTGGGAGGCGGTGGTCTCCTTCTGCGAAACAGTCATGTCGCAAAAGGAGACCGCGGAGCGGGAGCGCGAGGAAGATCCTCTTGCGCATCCCCTCCGGCGTAGACGGCTTGGGGTGAGAAGGCGGCGTTTTGCCGCCAGACTCAACCCATAGTGGCTGCAGGTAGACGATGGGAGTCCTCTGCCTGCGGTGATTAGCCACTGAGCGGTCTGGGAGATGGTCAAGCGTGCACGACCATCCCCCCTACGGCGCGGGAAGCCCCGGCAACGGCTGGGGCGCCACCGGTAGACATCGTGGACTATGCTTTGCGGGTTCCACGGTGTCCACCAAACCGGAGAGAGGGCACGTCCGGGTGCTTTTAGTGGGTATGCCGCCCTTATTGGCGGAGAGTCCCACATAACCCTCCGACACTCCCATGTTCGGAGGGTATGCATAAAGCATTTTACACCTGGTCAAAAAAAAAAAAAAAAAAAAAAAAAAAAAAAAAAAAGGTTAGGTTAGGTTAGGTTAGGTTAGGTTAGGTTAGGTTAGGTTAGGTTAGGTTAGGTTAGGTTAGGTTAGGTTAGGTTAGGTTAGGTTAGGTTAGGTTAGGTTAGGTTAGGTTAGGTTTTTTTTTTTTTTTTTTTTTTTTTTTTTTTTTTTTCCTACCCGTACCACCATCTCGAAATGGCACTAGGTGTAGACTATCCCCCTCTGACGTGGGTGGTCAGAGACTTTAATAAAACTCAAGATGTTTTTATTCGCTGCCCTCATGCCATTGGGCGTACATGCTATTTTTAAGGCTAATTTATATCTATTATATTTAAAGGTTACATTTTATACTTATCATTATCTATTTAATGACTTCCCCAAATTGGGTTCCACTAGTTCTTAAATATATACGGTTTACATAATTACTAGATATTTGACAGGACACAAAAGATTGTACAAAAGCCAAGATTAACGTTTACATTTTGCTTATTTTCTATACTTATTTTTAACAATTATTTGTCTACAGTTTTATACTATTCTATTTTATTACATATGTTTTATACTAATCCTATATTTAATTTTTGTTGTACATAATATCCATTAACTTATTTTACTAATTTATATTATATGCATTTTATATATATTTTATAATATATATAAATCATATTCTTATCTAACTATTTATTTCTTTTAATCACTATGCTTGCTATGTCTGTACAATATTTTAAGAATACAGGTCTAATGTACTCATCCTGTATAATATTACTTACATTACTAACATTTATATTACAGTCTATTACGTTTTCGGCTTCATATCTACGGCGACCAAAGACTGGACAGTCGAACAGGATATGTCCAACTGTTTCCTCTATGTCTGGATCACAGGTGCACGATGGGTTCTCCTTACACTTAAACCGAGTTAGGTATTCTGAGAAGCCACCGTGCCCTGTGAATATTTGTGTGAGCACATTTGATAATTCAATTTTTCTGACTATCCTGTTTGCCGCCACCGCGTCCGGAAAGAACATTTTGGTAACCGCGCCTTTGTCCTCCGACTTATACCTCCGGTTCCATACGTCGAGCGAGTCCTTACGGATCTGTCGCTTGACGTATGAGACCGGACACGCATCGTACGCTGGTTTTGTTTTTAGACAAAGTGCCGCGCTTTTTGCCAAGTCGTCGGCTCTTTCATTTCCACTCATCCCGGCGTGAGCTTTGATCCAGAACAAGGATATTTCCTTGCCCTGGAGTACGATAGTTTTGACGTTTGCACGAGTTTCTAATGCTAAGGGGTGAGTGGAGCAGTTGTTGATCACTGTTTCCAGCGCTGATCGCGAGTCACTGTATATACCGAAGCTTACCTCCCTGCGCTTTACAATCTCCCGCGTGGCTCTGCATATGGCGTAGAGCTCCGCCTGATAGACCGTGCAGTACGATGGCAGTTTGAGTTTGAGGTTCTTGGTCTCCGCTTCGCCGTTCCATAAGGATAGCGCTGCGCCGACCTTCCCCTCAATCTTACTACCATCAGTAAATATGCGTACTGCTTGAGTGTTGTACTGCTCAACATCCTGTTGGTCCATCAAGCGAACAATCTCCAGGCTCATATGCTTTGCCGGGTGTGGGGTCATGTCATATGCCACTCTGCGCTCTACTTCTCTGTCTCCCAACATCAGCTGGGGGACTCCACGCTTAGCCTCATATAGAGCTGCCGCCTCCTGGATTCTCAAATCCAGTGGCAGTATCCCGGCCAGTAATAAAGCCGAGTTGAGAGACACTGTTCGGTAGGCTCTGGTTAGTTTCTGGGCAAATACGCGCTGTACGGCGTTTAGCTGTTTCCGCACCTTTAACTTTTTTGTTGCCGGCGCCCAGACGCTGGCCGCGTAGGTCATGACAGGCTCGACAGTGGCCGTGTATATGATGCGGATCACCTCCGGGTGCAGTCCCCAGTTTACCCTGGCCGCTCTTGACAACTGCTTGTAGAAATTAAGTGCTTTAGTGCAGGTGTTTGCAGTATGTTTGTTAAAAGTAAGCTTGTTGTCAATTGTGAGCCCCAGGATCTTTATTTCATCTGAAATATCAATGCTGACCCCCCCCATGCTCAGGAGTGGTACATCATATTTCATTCTGCGAGTTATTATCATCGCGCACGTTTTGTGCGGCGCAAATTTGAGTTTATTACTGATGCCCCACTCCCGAACGTAGGCGAGGGCAGCATTGGCCCGCCCCTGCACCTCCAGAGATGTGTCCCCATCAAACATCAAAACCACGTCGTCGGCGAAGGCCTGTACATAATCCCCTCTCTGTTCCAGGCCCTTTAGAAGGGGATCCAGAAGGAGGTTCCAGAGGATTGGCCCACCAATAGATCCCTGGACACAGCCTTTACTCGTGCGCTTCTGATACTCGTGTCCAAGGTATCGCAATTTGACCCTTCTGTCTTCTAGGTAACTATCGATCACCCTTCTCAAGTTCACGGGGCACCCTGCTTCAGCCAGCCTCAGCTTAATTGCTGGCCACCACGCGTTGTCGAAGGCTCCCTCTATGTCCAATGATATCATGACTATAAGTTTCTTCAAGTCAAGTTTTTTGCGTGTATATTGCATTAGGTCATAGAGAGAGTCTTCGGTGCTTCTTTGGGGCATGAACCCATACTGATGGGGGCTGATTTTTGGAACGAGGTGCCATTTGAGCCGTCCAACGATCATTTTTTCCAGGATTTTGCCCATAACTGGTAACAACCCTATGGGCCTGAAGGACTTTGGATTTGTGTAATCGTCCTTTCCAGGCTTCCGTAGGACCACCACAGTGGCTTCCTTCCACATTTCGGGGAAATGACATAGGGAGAGGCATTTGTTACAGAGCGCAAGGAAGAGCTCTAGGTCGTGGTGTATGGCCTTACCGCAGATGTCAGCTGTTAATCCGTCATCCCCCGGGGCCTTCTTTGGATTTAGGCCTCCAACCGCAAGTCTCAGCTCCTCGCAGGTAAACGGTGGGTCATGGTTTTCATCATGGACCCACTCGTTTACTTTTTTAGCTGCTTCCCTAATATGGCTGTGGCTAGTGGTGTCGTCCTTTTCCAAGTCTTCGGGGTAAAAGGTCTCCGCTAACAGCTTTGCAGACTCCTGTCCGTCCAAAACTTTTCCGGCGGTCACCAAGGGCTGGTCTTGTTGCCGCTTCTTCGTCCTGCCGATTACCCTGTATATCCCCTCCCACACTCCTTCTCTATCTTGCTTACTGCAGAACTCCTTCCAACTCTCTATCTGTGCCTTCTTGGCTTCCTGTTCATACTCTTCTTTTGTTTTCAGGTACTCTTCAATCACCTTCTGCTTTCGGACTGGCGCTGCACAACGGATTCGTCGCTTCATCGTCCTGACCTTCCGCTTGAGCTCGGCGAGCTTCTCCGACCACCATGGTAAGGTGAGTATGCTGTTTTCCTTCTTTTTTGGGATGCTAAGATTGCAAGACTGTGTTATGGCATGTGTGTATTGTTTTAAGACTTCCTCTAAATTTTCTTTATCTGATATATTTGCGACTTTGTTACTATTAATTTGATTTGTCTCAAGTAATTGGGCCAGTTCCTCATGAAACTGGCTCCAATCTGCTTTTTTACTATTAAATTTCCTAGTAGTCCTACTTATTTGTGTGCCTTTTGCCTTAAGCATTCTTATGCTGAAGGTCAGCACGTTGTGGTCGGAGCTTATCATGCCTTCCACCACTTTCCAGTCCTCAATCAGGTCGAGAAGCCCTGTCGCGCAGGCCGTTATGTCCACAAAGCTGGTGTACGTTTTATTTCCCCTGATTGTGTAGAAAGTTGGAATGTCCCCCTCGTTCAGCACTTGCAGATCCATCTCTTCGAGTGTCCCGGCCATGTCTTCACCCCTACTATCAACTTTTTTGCTTCCCCACCAGGAGTTTTTCGCATTTGAGTCGCCTCCTATCAGGATTTTTGCGTTTCCCATTTGCGTTTTTATCTTCTTTAAATGCTCGAGGTATGGCTCAATTGGCTCCGGCGTTGGCTCGAAGTAAAAAGAGACCACCACAATCTCCCAGGCACTAGTCCGGAGCTTTACAACAACGATGTTATTTGTTGTAAACTCCGGGCAGGGTATGGCGTCAATATCGGAGTCAAAAACGGCGATTGCCGCTTTAATTACGCCATCCCGTTGATTTGTGTTCTGGAAGATTCTGGCGCTCCCGTAATCCTTCATTCTGCCTATTCCTCCGATATATGGCTCCTGAAGGAGAGCTACTGCGATCTTTTTATTGGCCGCCTCGAGCATTATTTCATTGGTTGCTAAGGCCATGCGTTGTAAATTGGCTTGTGCTATCAAGTATGCTTTTACTCCTGTTTGGGGAACGTTTGAGCCCGGGGCGCCTTCAGCAATACGCTATTGTGGCCCGGGCTAAGGCCTCCCACTTTCTGCGGATGGGACATTCGTCACTGAAGGCGTTGTGATCCGCTCTATCCAGTTTCGCTTGATTGCAATTTGTGCATGAGGGGGTGACGTCTGCAAGCCAGTCTGCACACTCGGACTTCATGTGGGCTCCCCCACAGTGACAGCACTTCTCCACTGTCTCTTTACAAAACCGTCTTCCATGACCGTACCCCAGACAGAGGGAGCATTGCACGAGTGGCGATTGGTCTGCCACTCTCACTCTCTGGAGGTCTATCTGGACGGCTCTTGCTTCAACCAAGCGCTGCCACACTGCGGGGGAGACCCTCACTATAATGTGGTGTGTGTGGGGGTTTCTGGTGCGTTTTTTAAAAGCTATCTCCATCTTTGGGTCTCTAAGTTCTCCGAACACTCCCTTATTTTGATTTTTTAGAGCGTCAAGGACCTCTGCGTCTGTATTATATTTGAGGACGTCTCTGAGGATCACAAGCGGGTCCTTGTTTTTTACCTCCTCTACGTTCAGTTCCTTGGCGCTCTTTAGCCTTTCCTTGACCTTCTGTCTTTCTTCGTCTGTTCTGCACCCTACAATGATTTTGCGATCTTTTGCTTTCCTTATTCTTTCTACTGCTATCCCACTTTCTTTGGCGTTTACCACCTTTCTTATTGTATCCAAGACTTCTTCCCCGGTTTTCTTTTCGTCTACAGCAGAGACGACGACGGAGTGCAGCGCGGTCTGTTCTGGCCTCCTAGGGAACGCCGCTGCGATACTCGCGTACGACTGTCTTTGTTGTATTTCTTCCTGTTTCTCCAGGCTTTCCTTTAGTGTTTCCATCTTTCTGTTGTTTTCTTCAAGAAGTCTCGTATGTGCTTCGAGCTTCATAAGAAGCTCTGTTTCTTCTTTCTGCTTTTCCTGTTTTTCTGCCCTTGCCGGTGTGTTTTGATCGCTGATCGGTCCTTTCCCGCTTGCCCCTTCCTTCACCAGTAGATACAAACGATTCAGGGCGTTTGTAACCTCTTTTTTGATCTCCGTTTTTATATTACGGGCGCTGTTTAGGTGCTCTATTCCCATATCTAAGCATGCTTTGGCCTCTGCCAACCGGTCGGTATATTTTCCGCTTTTCTTTTCAGACGTATTATTCAATTTCGGGGGGTTTCCCATCGCCTCCGTTGACATTCTCCGGGTTTCCAATCTTGGTTCGACCCTCGAGGGAGTTGCCTTCGGCTTTTGCTTTAGGGATTCCTCATCCGGTTTGGTTTTCTGCGATGGAGTGGGGGATTTGGACTTTACAGTCTCCCACTCTCCTAAACTCCGCCTAACGCTCGTGCTCGTCGTCTTGCTGGTGTGGGCAACGGGAGTCGGGCTCATCTTTGTCTTTTCTTTTTGGTCTCGTGGGACTTCCTCTTCAGGTTTTCGTTTTACAGGGGTTCGAATCCCCAGCATTTTGGCTGTATTAACTAGTATTTGTTTCTGTAGTCTGAGGGGTTTTGTCGACTTCCCCTACTTTTTTGTTTCAGGTTCGTCAGTGAGGCTGCACGTACGAGTAGGTTGTCTCGAGTTAAAAGGTTTGTAAAAGTTGTATAAGCTATCATAGACTATTTTAATCTTTAGAGGAAATTTGTCAATTTATACTATTTCTATATGTAGGAGTTTAAAATTTTTTTATAAATTTAGTCGCAACAAAACGTAATAATAAGTGAGAGGACAAAGTAACGTAATGTAATTAAATACTATTGAAAGAGCCTTAAGGGTATAAACTAAGTATAATAAAAGTTGTCCGAGGATATTCCTGGGTTCAACTTACCGTTTACAGGTTATATTTCCGAAACTACTTATCGGAAAAATCTAAAATTAAGAACAAGTAAAGAAAACCTAATAACTAGTTGTATAATACAATAATAATAATACCTTACACTTTACTTTTCAGGTTATAAATTTTTCAAAAGGCTCGTTTTTTAAAATTGTCTATAAATTGTTCAAATATTAACTTTTTTCAAATTTTTAAACGGCTGCGTACTCGTCACGCTGGTGTCCTGGCGTATCCGCTGTCAAACTTTGTCCAGCGGCCTCGGGTCACTGACCTCGTGGCCACGTGGTTTTATTGTTTTTGTGTTTTTTCCGCGCGGGTGCACGGAAAAAATCGGGAGTGCAGTCCAACGTGTAGAGCTCTTTGAGGCCCTCCAAACTGTAGTTAAAAAACTGTAGGTCGTCGCTGTAGATTTTGAGAAAATCGACTTTTTAAATTTTTCAAAAGGCTCGTTTTTTAAAATTGTCTATAAATTGTTCAAATTTTAACTTTTTTCAGATTTTTAAACGGCTGCATACTCGTCACGCTGGTGTCCTGGCGTATCCACTGTCAAACTTTGTCCAGCGGCCTCGGGTCACTGACCTCGTGGCCACGTGGTTTTTATTGTTTTTGTGTTTTTTCCGCGCGGGTGCACGGAAAAAATCGGGAGTGCAGTCCAACGTGTAGAGCTCTTTGAGGCCCTCCAAACTGCAGTTAAAAAACTGTGGGTCGTCGCTGTAGATTTTGAGAAAATCCACTTTTAAAGTTTTATTTTTCACAAAAAATCACTGTTTTTGAGATAACTTTTAACACACTTCACTTAGCACGACACTGATAACACTGTTGTGTGCACCGTCGCTTTGCGCTTCTTTTGGTATATCACAAGCTAGCAAAAGACGAAATTTTATATTTTTTACGAATTTTTTCGTGCGGACCACCTTATTTTCGTGGTGCTCTCGAGTGCGGTCGGAGCGGTACTGGGTTAGGTTAGGTTAGGTTAGGTTAGGTTAGGTTAGGTTAGGTTAGGTTAGGTTAGGTTAGGTTAGGTTAGGTTAGGTTAGGTTAGGTTAGGTTAGGTTAGGTTAGGTTAGGTTAGGTTAGGTTAGGTTAGGTTAGGTTAGGTTAGGTTAGGTTAGGTTAGGTTAGGTTAGGTTAGGTTTTTTTTTTTTTTTTTTTTTTTTTTTTGCCCTACCCGTACCACCATCTCGAAATGGCACTAGTAGATGTCTATTCCCCTCTGACATGGGTGGTCAGAGACTTTAATAAAACTCAAGTAATCTTTATTCGCTGCCCTCATGCCATTGGGCGTACATACTATTTTAAATCTAAGTTAAATCTATTATTTTAATTTTACATACTAATCTTATCTATACTTATTTGATTACCTCCCAAAGTGGGTTACATTATATATATTTACAGGGTTTTTACAGGTATTTAGGAAACATTTGACAGGGTATAAAAACGCGATACAAAATGGCAACAGTTTACATGTCTATTTATGTCTATTCACTATACATATTTCTATTACAAACTTATTTATCTACTATTGTTATATAATATCCTAGCTTATTTCATTTTTATTATCCTAATATTGTTATTTGTAGTACGTTATATCCAACTTATCTTACTAATTTATATTATATGCATTTTATATATATTGCTATAATATATATAAATCATATTATTATATAACTATTTATTTCTTTTTATAACTATTTTAGCAATTTCGGTACTAAACTTTATAAATAGCGGTCTAGTATTCTCATCTAAAACGATGTTACTGGCATTACTAACATTCAAACTGCAATCCATTACGTTTTCAGCTTCATATCTACGGCGACCAAAGACTGGGCAGTCAAACAGGATATGTGCAACTGTTTCCTTTACATCTGGATCACAGGTGCACGATGGGTTCTCCTTACACTTAAACCGGGTTAGGTATTCTGAGAAACCACCGTGCCCCGTGAATATTTGTGTGAGCACGTTTGACAATTCGATTTTTCTGATTATCCTGTTTGCCGCCACAGCGTCTGGAAAGAACATTTTGGTAACAGCGCCTTTGTCCTCCGACTTGTACCTCCGGTTCCATACGTCGAGCGAGTCCTTACGGATCTGTCGCTTGACGTATGAGACCGGACACGCGTCGTATTCTGGCCTTGTTTTTAGAGAAAGGGCCGCGCTTTTTGCCAATTCGTCAGCTCTTTCGTTTCCACTCATCCCGGCGTGAGCTTTGATCCAGAACAAGGTTATTTCCTTGCTCTGGAGTACAATAGTTTTTAGGTTTGCACGCGTTTCTATTGCCAGGGGATGAGTGGAACCGTTATTTACAACCGTTTCCAGCGCTGCTCGCGAGTCACTGAATATACCGAAGCTTACTTCCTTGCGCTTGACGATCTCCCGCGTGGCTCTGCATATGGCGTAGAGCTCCGCCTGATAGACCGTGCAGTACGATGGCAGTTTAAGCTTGAGGTTTTTGGTCTCCGCTTCGCCACTCCATAGGGATAGCGCAGCGCCGACCTTCCCCTCAATCTTACTGCCATCAGTAAATATGCGTACTGCTATATTATTGTGCTGGTCAACATCCTGTTGGTCCATCAAGCGAACAATCTCCAGGCTCATATGCTTTGCCGGGTGCGGGGTCATGTCGTATGCCACTCTGCGCTCTACTTCCCTGTCTCCCAACATCGGCTGGGGGACTCCACGTTTGGCCTCGTACAGAGCTGCCGCCTCCTGGATTCTCAGATCCAGTGGCAGGATCCCGGCCAGTAATAGAGCCGAGTTGAGAGAGACAGTTCGGTAGGCTCTGGTAAGTTTCTGGGCAAACACACGTTGTACGGCGTTCAGTTGTTTCTGCACTTTTAACTTTCTTGTCGCAGGCGCCCAGACACTGGCCGCGTAAGTTATGACAGGCTCTACCGTGGCCGTGTATATGATGCGGACCACCTCCGGGTGCAGCCCCCAGTTGACCCTGGCGGCTCTTGACAACTGCTTGTAAAAATTTAGCGCTTTCGTGCAAGTGTTTGCAGTATGTTGGTTGAACGTAAGCTTGTTGTCAATGGTGAGCCCCAGGATCTTGATCTCTTCAGAAATGCCAATGCTGACCCCCCCCATGCTCAGGAGTGGTGTATCATATTTAATTTTGCGAGTTATTATCATAGCGCATGTTTTATGTGGTGCAAATCTAAGTTTGTTATTGATACCCCACTCCCGAACATAGGCGAGAGCAGCGTTGGCCCGTCTCTGCACCTCCAGAGCCGTGTCCCCATCAAACACCAGAACCACGTCGTCAGCAAAGGCCTGCACATAATCGTCTCGCTGCTCCAGGCCCTCCAAAAGGGGATCGAGAAGAAGATTCCAGAGGATCGGTCCGCCAATGGATCCCTGGACACAGCCTTTGCTAGTGCGCTTCTGGTATTCGTGCCCAAGGTATCGCACTTTGACCCTTCTGTCTTCCAAGTAACTGTCGATCACCCTTCTCAAGTTCACTGGGCAACCCGCTTCAGCTAACCTCAGCTTGATGGCTGGCCACCATGCGTTGTCGAAGGCTCCCTCTATGTCCAATGATATCATGACTACGAGTTTCTTTAGGTCAAGTTTATTACGTGTATATTGCATTAGGTCATAGAGGGAGTCTTCGGTGCTCTTTTGGGGCATAAACCCATACTGGCGGGTGCTGAGTTTTGGAACAATGTGCCACTTGAGCCGTCCAACAATCATCTTTTCCAAGATTTTGCCCATAACAGGTAGCAGTCCTATGGGCCTGAAGGACTTTGGGTTTGTATAATCGTCCTTTCCAGGCTTCCGTAGGACTACCACCGTGGCTTCCTTCCACATTGCGGGAAAATGGCAAAGGGAAAGGCATTTGTTACAGAGCGCAAGGAAGAGCTCTAGATCATGGTGAATAGCTTTGCTGCAGATGTCGGCTGTTAAGCCGTCCGCTCCCGGTGCCTTCTTTGGATTGAAGCCTCCAACCGCAAGTCTCAGCTCTTCGCGGGTAAACGGTGGGTCATGGTTTTCATCATGAACCCAACCGTTTACTTTTTTAGCTGCTTTCCTAGTATGACTGTGGCTAGTGGTGTCGTCCTTTTCCAAGTCTTCGGGGTAGAAGGTTTCCGCTAACAGCTTTGCAGACTCCTGGCCGTCCAAAACTTTACCGGCTTTCACCAAAGGCTGATCTTGCTGCCGCTTTGTTGTCCTACCAATTACCCTATATATCCCCTCCCACACTCCTTCCCTGTCTTGCTTGCTGCAGAAGTCCTTCCAACTCTCTATCTGTGCCTTCTTGGCTTCCTGTTCATACTCTTCTTTTGTTTTCAGGTACTCTTCAATCACCTTCTGCTTTCGGACTGGCGCTGCACAACGGATTCGTCGCTTCATCGTCCTGACCTTCCCCGTGAGCTCGGCGAGCTTCTTCGACCACCATGGTAGGGTAAGTGTGCTGTTTGCCTTCTTTTTTGGGATGCTAAGATTGCAAGACTCTGTTATGGCCTGCGTATATAATTTTAAGATTTCGTCTAAATTTCCTTTGTCTGATATATTGACTACTTTACTAATTTTAATTTGGTGTATCTCAAGTAATTGGGCCAGTTTCTCATGAAACTGGCTCCAATCTGCTTTCTTACAGTTAAAAATTCTAGTAGTCCTGCTTATATGCGTACCTTTTGCCTTGGACAATCTTATTCTGAAGGTCAGCACGTTATGGTCGGAGCTTATCATGCCTTCCACTACTTTCCAGTCTTCAATCAGGTCGAGAAGCCCTGTCGCGCAGGCCGTTATGTCCACAAAGCTGGTGTACGTTTTATTTCCCCTGATTGTGTAGAAAGTTGGAATGTCCCCCTCGTTCAGCACTTGCAGGTCCATCTCTTCGAGTGTCCCGGCCATGTCTTCTCCCCTGCTATCGACTTTTTTGCTTCCCCACCAGGAGTTTTTCGCATTTGAGTCGCCTCCTATCAGGATTTTTGCGTTTCCCATTTGCGTTTTTATCTTCTTTAAATGCTCGAGGTATGGCTCAATTGGCTCCGGCGTTGGCTCGAAGTAAAAAGAGACCACCACAATCTCCCAGGCACTAGTCCGGAGCCTTACAACAACGATGTTATTTGTTGTAGACTCCGGACAGAGTATGGCGTCAATATCGGAGTCAAAAACGGCGATTGCCGCTTTTACTACGCCATCCCCTTGGTTCGTGTTCTGGAAGATTCTGGCGCTCCCGTAGTCCTTCATTTTGCCTATTCCTCCGATATATGGCTCCTGAAGGAGAGCAAATGCGATCTTTTTATTGGCCGCCTCGAGCATTATTTCATTGGTTGCTAAGGCCATGCGTTGTAAATTGGCTTGTGCAACCAAGTATGCTTTTACTCCTGTTTGGGGAACGTTTGAGCCTGGGACAACTTTAGCAATACGCTATTGTGGCCCGGGCTAGGGCCTCCCACTTTCTGCGGATGGGACATTCGTCACTGAAGGCGTTGTGATCCGCTCTATCCAGTTTAGCTTGGTTGCAATTTGTGCATGAGGGGGTGACGTCCGCAAGCCAGTCTGCACACTCGGACTTCATGTGGGCTCCCCCACAGTGACAGCACTTCTCCACTGTCTCTTTACAAAACCGTCTTCCATGACCGTACCCCAGGCAGAGGGAGCATTGCACGAGTGGCGATTGGTCTGCCACTCTCACTCTCTGGAGGTCTATCTGGACGGATCCTGCATCGACCAAACGCTGCCAGACTGCGGGGGAGACCCTCACTATAATGTGGTGCGTGTGGGGGTTTCTAGTGCGTTTTTTGAAGGCTATCTCCATCTTTGGGTCTCTAAATTCTCTGAACACTCCCTTGTTTTGATTTCTTAGAGCGTCAAGGACCTCTGCGTCTGTGTTATATTTGAGGACATCTCTAAGGATCACAAGCGGGTCCTTGTTTTTTACCTCCTCTACGTTAAGTTCCTTGGCGCTCTTTAGCCTTTCCTTGACCTTTTGTCTTTCTTCGTCTGTTCTGCACCCCACAATAATTTTGCGATCTTTTGCTTTTCTTATTCTTTCCACCGCTATCCCACTTTCCTTTGCATTTACCACCTTTCTTATAGCATCCAGGACTTCTTCCCCGGTTTTCTTTTCGTCTACAGCAGAGACGACGACGGAGTGCAGCGCGGTCTGTTCTGGCCTCCTAGGGAACGCCGCTGCGACACTCGCGTACGACTGTCTCTGCTGTATTTCTTCTTGTTTCTCCAGACTTTCCTTTAGTTTTTCCATTTTTCTGTTGTTTTCCTCAAGAAGTCTCGTATGTGCGTCAAGCTTCATAAGAAGCTCAGTTTCTTCTTTCTGCTTTTCCGGTTTTTCCGCCCTTGCCGGTGTGTTTTGATCACTGATCGGTCTTTTCCCACTTGCCCCCTCCTTCACCAATTGGTATAGGCGATTTAAGGCATTTGTTACTTCTTTTTTGATTTCGGTTTTTACATTGCGGGCGCTATTTAGGTGTTCCAACCCCGTTTCTAAACATGCCTTGGCCTCTGCCAGCCGATCGGTGTATTTTTCGCTTTTCTTTTCAAACGTAGTATTCAATTTCGGGGGGTTTCCCATTGCCTCCGTTAACACTCTCCGAGTCTCCAATCTTGGTTCGACCCTCGGGAGAGTTGTCTTCGGCTTTTGCTTTAGGGATTCCTCGTCGGGTTTGGTTTTCTGCGATGGAGTCGGGGATTTGGACTTTACAGTCTCCCACTCTCCTATACTCCGCCTCACGCTCGTGCTCGTCGTCTTGCTGGTGTGGGCAACGGGAGTCGGGCTCCTCTTTGTCTTTTCTTTTAGGTCTCGTGGGACTTCCTCTTCGGGTTTTTGTTTTATAGGGGTTCGAATCCCGAACATTTTGGCTGTATTAACTAGTTTTTATTTCTGTAGTCAGAGGGACTTACCCCAACTTAGCTAACTTATTAACTAATTTTCCTTTTTTTTGTTTCAGGTTCGTCGGGTGGGGCTGTACGTACGAGTAGGTTGTCTCAAGTTAAAAGGTTTGTATAAGTTGTATATATTATCCTAGGTTATGTTAGTTTTTAAAAGAAAATTTGTCAATTTACTATACTATATGTAAAGAATTTAAAAAATTTTTAAGACTTGACGCAATAAAAAACGTAAAATAGATAAACAAGAGGACAAAGTAGCGTTAGGTTAAGTGCCGCTCTCGAAGATATGAAGCCTAACGTAATGTAATTAAATACTGTTGAAAGAGCCTTAAAGATATAAACCAAGTATAAATAAATTTGTCCGAGGATATTCCTGGGTACAACTTACAGTTTACAGGTTTTTTGTGCTTTCCCTAACCTGATTTTTGACCATTCAAGGCACCCTGAATGTAGGTCACTAGGTCAAATCAAAATATTTTAGGGACTACTAGGTAGAAAAATATGAAATATTTTAAAAAGGGTTACCTGTCACTATACCTAGTTTTTACTTTATTAAAATGTACAGATAACCTTTAATTAATTAATTTTGAATACTAAAAAATTTTTAAAATGCCTAAAATTGGTCTAAAATTCAATTTTTCAAAAATTTAAATATGCCAAAATACAATATATAATAGATACTAACAATTTACATTTAAGTTTTTTGACCTACTTTAATTTTCGGGGTACCCTGAATGTAGGTCAAAAGGTCAACACGTAAAAACTTAAAAACCACTTGTCAAAAAATTCTCAAATTTAAAACTAAGATAGAAGACCTAATGACTAACTGTATAAGGAATTAAAATTTACACCTAAAGATCTCTTTTCGGAGATATAAACTTTTTTAAAAGTACAATTTTTAAAAATGTCAATAAAAAGTTCAAAAATTGTCCTTTCGGATTTTTTCAGCTGCCTCCGCACTTGTCGCACTGGTGTCTTCGTGGATCCGTTGTCAGAGTTATTCCAGCGGCCCTGGATGGGTGACCTCGTGGCCACGTGGTTTTTACTATTTTTGAGTTTTTTCCGCGCGCGTGCGCGGAAAAAATCGTGTGTGGTGTCCAATGTGTAGACCTTCAGGAGGCCCTAAAACCTGCAGTTGAAAAACTGCAGGTCGTCGCTGAAGATCTTGAAATAAATTGATTTTAAACTTTAAAATTTTTCTAAGAAACACTTTTTTCACAATAACTCTTCACTGTCTCAACTTAGCGCCACGCCAAAAACACAGTCGTGTGCGCCGTCACTTTGTCTTCGTGAATCCGTTTTCAGAGTTATTCCAGCGGCCCTGGATGGGTGACCTCGTGGCCACGTGGTTTTTACTATTTTTGAGTTTTTTCCGCGCGCATGCGCGGAAAAAATCGTGTGTGGTGTCCAATGTGTAGACCTTCAGGAGGCCCTAAAACCTGCAGTTGAAAAACTGCAGGTCGTCGCTGAAGATCTTGAAATAAATTGCTTTTAAGCTTTAAAATTTTTCTAAAAAACACTTTTTCCACAATAACTCTTCACTGTCTCAACTTAGCGCCACGCCAAAAACACAGTCGTGTGCGCCGTCACTTTCCGCTTCTTTCAATGTATCACAAGATACCAAAAAGTGAAGTTTTCTAATTTTCGGGATTTTTTCCGTGCGGACCACCTTGTTTTCGTGGTGCTCTCGAGTGCGGTCGGAGCGGAACTGGTTAGGTTAGGTTAGGTTTTTTTTTTTTTTTTTTTTTTTTATATTCCCTGTCCGGACGCTGAGGTCCGGCCCGCGAGCTAGCCTACATCTAACCCTCCGACATACGGTCGGAGTCCTTATTAACTGACTACTCTTCCATTCTTTCTTATCTTTTATTCAATCTTTCATGCTTCATACTGTATCTTTCTTTCATTCATCCTTCTTTTACTCTCTCATTGGTGGGTTTCCAATGATTAACTATGTGGTATTATATCTACTTCTTTATTTCATATGTTTAAGGATGGGATGGATAGGGTTCATTTTTTATTTTATATAGCCTCCCAAATTGGGTTACAATTTATTCTAATTCTATTTCTAAAAGGTTTATAAAGGTTACAAGAATATTACTTAATTAAGTTATTACTATTTTAATCCTACATATTTTATTACATTTTGATTACTGTTTCCCATTTAATTGTACTTATCTATATGTTTATAATCTAACTTATTTGTATGCAACTTATATATATTTTATAATATATATAATTCATAAATTATCTATCTATTTATTTCTTAAGATTACTTGTTTTACTATTTTAGTACAAAAAGCAAGGAAAATTTTTCTTGCGTATTTATTTTCCATGATTCTATTTACATTTTGGATTGTTATGTCGCAATCTATTAGATTTTCAGCTTCGTGTCTGGCGTATCCGTATACAGGGCATTCGAAGATTACGTGGGTGCTTGTTTCTTCCCTGCCTGGCTCACAGATGCACGATGGGTTCTCTTTACACTTAAACCGGGTTAAGTATTCTGAGAACCCACCGTGCCCTGTGAATATTTGGGTCGTCACTCCAGTTGGTTCCAGCTTTCTTACAATTTTATGGGCCTTTATAGCGTCTGGAAAAAACAACTTGGTGACCGCGCCTTTTCCCTCCGATTTGTACCTCCGGTTCCATACGCCAAGCGAGTCCTCGCGGATTTGTCGCTTTACGTATGAAACCGGACATGCATCATATTCCGGTTTTGTTTTTCCATTGAGTGCTGCTTCTTTTGCGAGTTTATCGGCTCTCTCGTTCCCACTCATCCCTGCATGTGCTTTGATCCAAAACAAAGAGATTTCTTTGTTTTGGAGTGCGATAGTGGCCAGATTTTTCCGGGTTTCTATCGCCAGTGGATGGGTGGAGCCGTTGTTTGTCAACGTTTCGAGAGCCGATCGTGAGTCGCTGTAGATACCGTAGCTTATTTCAGGACGTTTGACCGCCTCCCGCGTGGCTCTACATATAGCGTACAGTTCCGCCTGGTAGACCGTGCAGTACGATGGCAGCTTTAGTTTGAGGTTCTTTGTCTCCGCTTCGCTATTCCAGAAGGATAGCGCTGCGCCGACCTTCCCCTCAATCTTGCTGCCATCTGTAAATATTCGGACTGCCTGGACGTTGTGTTGTGCAACATCTTGCTGGTCTATCAGGCTTACGAACTCCACGCACATATGCTTTGCCGGGTGCGGAGTCAACTTATAAGCTACTCTACGCTCTACCTCCCTGTCTCCCAACATCGGATGCGGAACTCCGCGCTTGGCCTCATACAGGGCTGCAGCCTCCTGGATCCTAAGATCCAGTGGCAATACTCCGGCCAGTAGCAAGGCCGAGTTAAGGGAGACAGTTCGGTATGACTTGGTAAGCTTTTGGGCAAACACTCTTTGGACGGCATTTAGTTTTTTACGCACATTTTGTTTCACAGTTGCTTTTACCCAGACGCTGGCCGCATACATTATCACTGGTTCAACTGTTGCTGTATATATTACACGAATCACCTCCGGGTGCAGACCCCAACCAACCCTAGCGGCTCTCGATAACTGCTTGTAGATGTTACAAGCTTTTCTACACACGTCTGCTGTGTGCTTATTAAACGTTAGCTTGTTATCGATTGTTACGCCTAGGATTTTTATGTCTTCTGACATGCCAATATCGACCCCGCCCATGCTCAGCTGTGGTGTATCGAATTTTAGTTTGCGAGTGATGATCATCGCACAGGTTTTTTGTGGTGCAAATTTGAGTTTGTTTTCGATACCCCACCCCTGGACATAGGCGAGAGCGGCATTGGCCTGTCTCTGCACCTCAAGAGCTGTGTCTCCGTCGAAAAGCAGCACCACATCGTCAGCGAACGCCTGGACATAGTCGCCCCGCAGTTCTAGACCTTTTAAGAGGGGATCAAGGAGAAGATTCCATAGTATGGGTCCGCCGATGGAGCCCTGGACACATCCTTTGTTCGTGCTTTTCAGATGTTCGTAGCCGGCATATCTCACTCTGACGGTTCTGTTTTCGAGGTAGCTGTCGATTGTTCTTCTCAGATTTATGGGGCATCCTGCTTCCGCTAGTCTTACTCTAATGGCTGGCCACCACGCGCTGTCAAAGGCTCCCTCTATGTCTAATGATACCATGACCATTAACTTCTTTTGTTCTAGTTTGGTACGGATGCGCTGCATCAGATCATAGAGGGAGTCTTCGGTGCTCTTTTGTGGCATAAATCCATATTGTCGAGTGCTCATCTTTGGAACCAGGTGCCATTTTAATCGACCAACTACCATCTTCTCGAAGATCTTGCCCAGGACCGGTAGTAGCCCTATGGGCCTGTAAGATTTTGGATTAGTATAATCCTCCTTCCCAGGTTTCCTCAGGACTACTACCGTAGCTTCCTTCCACATCATGGGGAAATAGCCGTGGGCTAAACATCTATTACACAGCGAGAGAAACAGTTCCGTGTCGTGGTGTATTGCCTTTTCACATATATCTGCGGTCAGACCGTCCATCCCCGGAGCCTTCTTTGGATTGAAACTTTTTGCAGCGATTTTGAGTTCTTCGATGGTAAACGGTGGGTCATGGTTCTCATCATGACTCCAGTCGTTTACCTTTTCAGACATTTCTCTTATTCGGCTGTGATTTGCGTTGTCATCTTTCTTCAGGTCCTCCGGGTAGAACGTCTCCGCTAAGAGTGTCGCAGACTCCCGGCCACCCAATACTATTCCCCCTTTCGTTAGAGGTAGGTCTTCCTGCCTTTTAGCTGTTCTGCCTATGACTCTGTAAATACCATCCCACACACTTTCTTTGTCTTGCTTTTCGCAGAATCTCTTCCAACTTTCGGTTTGCGCTTTCTTTGCTTCGTTTTCATACTCTGTTTTTGCTTCCAGATAGTCTTCGATCACCTTCTGCCTGCGGACCGGCGCTGCGCAGCGGATTCGACGCTTGAACGTGGTGGCTCTTCTCTTCAGCTTGGCGAGTTCTTCCGACCACCATGGCAAGGTAAGTATACTTTTTGTTTTCTTTTTAGGGATGCTATAATTGCATGCTCCTACTATTGCTTTAGTGTAATCTTCTACTATTAATTCTAATTTTAATTTATCTTTAATATTATTTATTTCTTCTTTCACAATTTTGTTAAGCTCAAGCAATTGGGCAAGTTTCCCATGAAACTTGTCCCAGTCTGCTTTTTTACTGTTAAATATTCTGGTAGTTCTACTTATGCTGGTACCTTTAGCTTTAGTCAGTCTAATCTTAAAGCTCAATGCGTTATGGTCGGAGCTCGTCATGCCTACCTCTACTCTCCAGTCTTCCACCAAGTTCAGCATCCCCGCCGTGCAGGCCGTTATGTCGACAAAGCTGGTGTATTGTTTATGACCTCTGATCGTGTCGAAAGTTGGAGTATCCCCCTCATTTAGCACTTGCAGCTCCATTTCTTCAAGAGTTCCGGCCATTTCTTCTCCTCTTTCATTGTTTTTAAGGCTACCCCACCAGGAGTGTTTAGCGTTTGAGTCGCCTCCTATTAGAATTTTTGCGGTCTCAAATTTCCTTTTGATCTTCTTCAGGTGTTCGAGGTACGGTTGTATCGGTTCTGTCGGCTCGAAATAGAATGAGACCACCACGACCTCCCAGGCACTCGTCCGGAGTTTTACAACAACGATGTTATTTGTTGTGAACTCCGGACATAGGATGGTGTCTATATCAGTATCAAAGACAGCGACTGCTGCCTTTACAGTACCATCCCTTTGACTCGTGCTCTGGAAGATCCTGGCGCTCCCATAATCTTTCATCCTACCGATACCTCCGACGTAAGGCTCCTGGAGGAGTGCAAAGGCCATCTTTTTATTCGCTGCCTCAAGCATTATCTCATTTGTAGCCAGAGCCATGCGTTGTAGGTTGGCTTGTGCGATGAGATATTTTTTCACGTCTGTTTGGGGACTATTTGAGCCCGGGGCCACCTTAGCAATAGGCTATTGTGGCCCGGGCTAAAGCCTCCCACTTACGGCGGATGGGGCATTCACCGCTGAAAGCGTTGTGGTCCGTCCTATCTAACTTTGCACGATGGCAGTTTGTGCATGAGGGGGGGACGTCTGCGAGCCAATCTGCACACTCAGACTTCATGTGGGCTCCCCCGCAGTGGCAGCACCTCTCCGCTGTCTCTTTGCAGAACCGTCTTCCGTGACCGTACCCCAAGCAGAGGGAGCATTGCACGAGCGGCGATTGATCGGCCACTCTCACTCGCTGGAGGTCTATTCGGACGGATCCTGCATCTACCAAGCACTGCCAAATTCCTGGGGAGACCCTCATTACAATATGGTGTGTGTGGGGGTTTCTCGTGTTTTTCTTGTAGGCTATTTCCATCCTTTGGTCAGTTTGTTCTCTTAGGACTCCTTTGTTTTGGTTTCGTAGGGCGTCAAGGACCTCCACGTCGGTGTTGTATTTTAAAACGTCTTTAAGGACCACCAGTGGGTCCTTGTTTTTCATTACCTCAACCTTGAGCTCCTTGGCACCCTCTATCTTTTCCTTCACTTTCTCTCTTTCTTTTTCTGTCTTACATCCAATTATTATTTTTCTATCCTTCGCTTTTCTTATTTTGTCCACTGTTATTCCACTTTCTCTGGCATTGACTACTTTCCTTATTTTTTCGAGGACTTCTTCTCCAGTCTCTTTCTCGTCAACAGAGGTGACCACTACGGAGTGTAGCGCGGTCTGTTCCGGCCTCCGAGGGAACGCCGCCGCGACACTCGCGTATGATTGCTTCCGCTGTAGCTCTTCTTGCTTTCCTAGACTTTCTTTTAATTGTTCCATTTTCTGGTTATTTTCCTGGAGAAGCCTCGTATGTTCATCCAGTTTTCTGAGGAGTTCGGTATCCTCTTTTCTATTTTCTAGTTGTAGTCTCTCTGCCTCTGGTATTTTTTCCTCGTTTATATTTTTCTTCCCGCTTGCCCCTTCCTTAACCAATTGATATAACCGATTTAAGGCGTTTGTAACCTCCTTTTTGATTTTGGTTTTGATGTTACGAGCGCTGTTTATGCTTTCTGTGGCTGTATCTAGGCACGCCTTTGCCTCTGCCAGCCGATCTGTACATTTTACGCTTTTCTTATCAAAGGTTAATTTCCATGCCAGGGAGGGGCCCAGTGCCTCCGTTGACGCCCTTCGAGTCTCCACCCTTGGCTCGCCCTTCGAAAGAGCTGTCTTCGGCTTTTGTTTTGGGGGTTCCACCTCTGGCTTGGTTTTCTGTGGGGGGGTCGGGGACTTGGACTTCCCAGTCTCCCATTCCCCAATACTCCGCCTCACGCTCGTGGTGTTGCTTGAGTGGGCAGTGGGAGTTGGGCTGTTTTTTGTCTGTCCTTTTGGGTCTCGTGGGTCTCGTGGAGCTTCTTCTTCGGTTCGTTCACGAACACTGTCTCTTTGTTTCGTGGGCGTTCGGATTCCAAACATTTTGGCTGTTTTGATTTGTGTGCCAAGTTCGTATGTTGTACTGTTGTCGGAGGGATTCACCGCTTTACCCCAATTTTATTGTGTTACTAATATTCGTTTTTTGTTTCAGGTTCGTCGGGGCGTGGCTGCGTACACGGGTAGGTTGTCACGGATTAAAATATTTGTAAAAGTTATATATAATAATTATTTGTAAATTTGTAAATTTGTAAAAAAATTTTTTGTCAGTTTATACTGTGTACATAAAACCCGGTTTTAAAATTTTATAAATTTAGGCGCAATAAAAAACGCAAAAAGAAAAACAATTTTGGATAAAACTGTGTCCAATTTCACGTGTCGCCTTAGGAGACACGAAGCTTCAATCTAATATTAATTCTTATAACATATGATATACAAATCTTAAAGATAATTATACAAATTAAATTTATACAAAATTTTTACCGTTTAAATTGGTCCAAAATATAAAACTTATATATACTATTTACACTTTAGTGGTTTTGTTCCCACTCCTTTTGTTGACCTAATTTAGACCGTTCGGGCCTCCTGATTGTAGGTCAAAATTCCAAGTATGAAAAACTAAAAACTATTGATTTAAAAATTATAAAACTTTAGGAAAGTTTTATGTCAGTATACCTAATATATGTCTATGCTGCAAAACAAAAGTAAACTCTTGCTTGTCTAAAAGTAATTAATTTTGAGTGTAAATTTTTTTTTTTTTTTTAAAAGTGTCAAAACTTAGTTCAAATTTATTTTATTTTAGTAACCAAAAATGCAGGGTCTCTTTAAATAAAAAACTCCACAATTTGGCTTTTAAAGTTTTGACCCACGTGCAATTTTCAGGGTGCCCGAATGTAGGTCAAAAGGTCAACACGGGATATTTCCGAAACCACTTATCGGAAAGATCTAAAACTAAAAACAGGTAAGGAAAACCTAGTAACTAGTTGTATAATACAATAAAATTAATACCTTACCTCTTTACTTTAAAGTTATAAATTTTTTAAAGAGCCCGTTTTTTAAAATTGTCTCTAAAATGTTCAATTTTTAACTTTTTTCCAATTTTCAAACGGCTCCGCACTCGTCTCGCTGGTGTCCTGGCGTGGCCGTTGTCAATTTTTGTCCAGCGGCCTCGGGTCACTGACCTCGTGGCCACGTGGTTTTTACTATTTTTGAGTTTTTTCCGCGCGCGTGCGCGGAAAAAATCGTATGTAGTGTCCAATGTGTAGACCTTCAGGAGGCCCTAAAACCTGCAGTTGAAAAACTGCAGGTCGTCGCTGAAGATCTTGAAATAATTTGATTTTAAACTTTAAAATTTTTCTAAAAAACACTTTTTTCACAATAACTCTTCACTGTTTCAACTTAGCGCCACGCCAAAAACACAGTCGTGTGCGCCGTCACTTTGTCTTCGTGAATCCGTTTTCAGAGTTATTCCAGCGGCCCTGGATGGGTGACCTCGTGGCCACGTGGTTTTTACTATTTTTGAGTTTTTTCCGCGCGCGTGCGCGGAAAAAATCGTGTGTGGTGTCCAATGTGTAGACCTTCAGGAGGCCCTAAAACCTGCAGTTGAAAAACTGCAGGTCGTCGCTGAAGATCTTGAAATAAATTGATTTTAAGTTTTAAAAATTTTCTAAAAAACACTTTTTCCACAATAACTCTTCACTGTCTCAACTTAGCGCCACGCCAAAAACACAGTCGTGTGCGCCGTCACTTTCCGCTTCTTTCAATGTATCACAAGATACCAAAAAGTGAAGTTTTCTAATTTTCGGGATTTTTTCCGTGCGGACCACCTTGTTTTCGTGGTGCTCTCGAGTGCGGTCGGAGCGGAACTGGTTAGGTTAGGTTAGGTTAGGTTAGGTTAGGTTAGGTTAGGTTAGGTTAGGTTAGGTTAGGTTAGGTTAGGTTAGGTTAGGTTAGGTTAGGTTAGGTTAGGTTAGGTTGGGGGACCCCCCACAGTGCTTGCTTCCACGTAGCGTTCCCCGGGCAACGACCTGGTCCTGTCACCGTAACGGAGTGGCAGGCCAGTGATCGGCGAAAGTGCACTGTGCGTTGAAGACTTTTTTGCGGACTCTTCAACACTTGCGGCGGCTATGCCAAAGCAACCATCGCGGGACGCCTCCGGGCGGTTCTTAAAAGGCCCTTATCAGGGCCAACCAAAAGGCCCTTCTCAGGGCCAACCAAAAGGCCCTTCTCAGGGCCAACCAAAAGGCCCTTCTCAGGGCCAACCAGAAGGCCCTTCTCAGGGCCAACCAGAAGGCCCTTCTCAGGGCCAACCAGAAGGCCCTTCTCAGGGCCAAACCAAAGGCCCTTCTCAGGGCCAAACCAAAGGCCCTTCTCAGGGCCAAACCAAAGGCCCTTCTCAGGGCCAAACCAAAGGCCCTTCTCAGGGCCAAACCAAAGGCCCTTCTCAGGGCCAAACCAAAGGCCCTTCTCAGGGCCACGCCGGCGATGCCAGTATGGCGTCGGAGGTGTGCCGCCCATCACCGGGTAGCATGTTCCGCAGGCTGTCGGTCGACGTGTTGTCGGACTCCGACAACGAGTCGCTCGTTCCAGAGTCGGACGGAAGTTCGGCGATGGAAGTCGAAAGTCGCACTCAACTACAAAAGCGGAAGCGATCCTTCCTGAAGGACGGCGGCGAAGGCTCCTCGGACTCCACGAGGAGTGCTAAGCCAAAAAAGAAGGCGAAGGCCAAAAAGCCTTCCACTGTGTTGGACACCCACGACGTGGGTCTGGCGGACGCCCAACGTCAGTTGGACCTCGCACGAAGGGTTCAGCTCCAGGAAGACCTGGAAGAGAGGGTCGCCGCGAAGGAGATGCAGGCGCAGGCCGCCCGGGCTAAGTCCGGGTACGGTGCGTCTAGCGTCTTATACGCGGACCACTCGCTGGCCGAGCTGGAGCGCATGGCGCAGGAGGACGAAGAGGAGATCAGGGTGGTCGCCTCTAAGTCCTCCAATCTAAAAGGGACTTTCCAAAAGTCCCTTAAATGTAGGGCCGCCAGCATGGGTGGCATCGTCCGGGAGCTGGTGCAACGCACAGCCACCGACGAGACGCGGCAACTGCAGGCGAAGATAGATCGCCTGCAGTCGGAGGTCAGCCAGCTGCATAAGAAGCTGGCTGAGGTCACGGCCCAGCCAACCCAAGCCGAGCCGAGACCTGCGGTGGAGGGCCCTTCCTCCTCTTCCAACCTTGAGGATGTCATCCGCAAGGTTGTGATGGAGGAAAGGGCATTTACGAGAGCCTGCCTCGCTGGCATCGAGGACAGGCTCTTGCCCGAAAAGCGCCTCCGACCGCCCCTCGCGGCGGACAAGAGGCCGTGCGAGCCTGGGCCATCCTCCCAAAGGGAGGACGCCTTTCTCCCTTCCACCACCCCGTCCACCCAGCCGTGGACGAAGGTGGTCAAAAAGGGGAAGGGCAAGGCCAAAAAGGCGAGAGCGGCCGCCGCCCCTGCCTCCCCAGCCAACATCTCCCCTCCCTGCCCGTCCCAGACGACCGGCAAGGGGAAGGGGAAGGGGAAGGGGCAAAAGTCGGCCCCTAAGCCCGCCACCGCTGCTCCGGCAGCTAAAAGGGCCCCTGCCGGTGGGAGAAAAACACTAGTTTCTCCCAAAACCGCGGCCGTCGTGGTGACGCTCACCGCGGAGGCTGCGGAGCGTGGTGAGACGTACGAGTCCGTGCTGAAACGGGCTCGTACCAACGCCGATCCCACCAAGTTGGGAATCGGCGCCATCACGTGCCGCCAGACCCAAGCCGGGGCTCGTATTTTCGAGTTCCCGGGGGCCCAGGGCGGCACCAACGCTGACCTCTTCGCAACGAAGTTGCAAGAGGTCATCGCGGACGCGGCCAAGGTGGTAAGGCCCGTCAAGTCGGCGGCCCTCGAGGTGACCAATCTTGACGATTCGGTCACCAAAGAGGAGGTCGTGGCGGCGCTCGCAGCAATAGGGGGCTGCAACACCGCAGCGGTACAGGGTCGGGCTATCAGGCCCGGCCGCGGCGGCATGGGCACAATCCGCCTGGAGTGCCCGGTCACCGCAGCTAAGGCCGTCCTTGCCAAGGGACGGCTTGCCGTCGGGTTTGGGTCGTGTGTGGTCCGAGCACTTGGTGAGCAGCCTTTGCGCTGCTACAAGTGCTTCGGAATCGGCCACACACGGGCCCTCTGTCCGTCCAAGGTGGACAGGTCGGACGCCTGTTACCGCTGCGGTAAGGAGGGGCACATGTCCGCCTCCTGCACGGCCGCCAAGCCGCACTGCGCGGTGTGCGCCGCCAGTGGCCGCCCGGCGGACCACGTGATGAGGGGGAGGAACTGCAATCCTCCCCCAAAGAAGGGCAAAGCGCAGGCGCCGTCCCAGCCTGCCGCTACCACCGTCGTCCCTGAGGCTGGGACCTCGGTGGCCGACGAGGGGGGTGCGATGGCCGAATGATGGATAGGTCCGGACATCGCATCCTACAGGCGAATACTAACCACTGTAAAGCAGCCCAGGACCTGCTGATGCAGGCCCTGGCTGAGTGGTTAGTAGACGTTGCGGTGGTCGCCGAGCCGTACTCTGTCCCTGGCCGTTGGCTGGGTGATCGGGACGGCTCGGTGGCGTTGGTGTCGCGGTCTTCCACGGACTCCCCTCCCCTCTCGCTCTTAGAGAGGGGACCGGGATACGTGGCCGCCGCGTGGGGAGAAATAGCCCTGGTGGGGGTCTATTTCTCCCCTAACCGCCCTTTACAGGACTTCGAGGATTTTCTCGAAGTCCTGACCGCAGTAGTCGGTAGGGCGGCGCCGCGCCAGGTCGCCGTATTGGGCGACCTGAACGCCAAGTCGGCGGCCTGGGGCAACCGGGCCGCCTCTTGCAACGTCCTCAACGTTTTGGTTTTGGTTGCAACGTTTTGGGCGGCCTCGTCGGGCGTGTCCCTCCTAAATAGAGGGACGGCCCACACGTGTGTGCGGCAACGGGGAGGGACGGTGGTGGACGTGTCGTTCGCCACCCCCGCACTTGCCGCCCGCGTCGTCGGCTGGCGGGTGGAAACGGTGGAGACCTTGTCGGACCACCGATACGTGCGGTTCGACATCGTCTCCACCAAGAGCCCCAGGGGGATGGCCCGCTCGGGCCAGTCCCCCTTTCCACGGTGGGCTCAGATCCACCTGGACCGAGGGGCGGCCAAGGAGGCGGCGTTCGTCCAGGACTGGCTCACGCCTCCTGTCAATGTCCTGGACGTCGACGCCTCGGCGGTCCGACTGCGGGAGTCCCTGACCGAGGTGTGCAACTCCAGCATGCCTCGGTCTCGCCGCCCACCTCCCCGACGCGCCGTCTATTGGTGGTCGGAGGAGCTGGCGGGGCTCCGGGCCGCCTGCGTGGTGGCCAGGAGGGCCTACACGCGAAGTCGACGGCGGAGCGTGCGGGACGCGTCGAACGAGGACCTTCTCTACGCCTCGTACGTAGAGGCAAAGAAGGTCCTCAAGGCGGCCATGTTCGCCGCCGACGACGCGGCGAGGGCCGAAATGCTAGAGGGTCTCGACAGAGACCCGTACGGGAGACCGTATAAGGCGGCGCGGAATAAACTGCGCCCCTTCGGTCCCCCGCTAGCAGAGACCCTCGAGCCGGCGTTGCTGGATGGGGTGGTTCGGTCCTTGTTTCCAACAGGGACCAACTTCACCCCTCCAGTGATGGACCCCCCGCGGGAGGCGGCTCCGCCGGCGGAGGAGGTCCCTCCGGTCACGGGGGCGGAGTTTGGCGCGGCGACGCTTCGCCTCCGCGCCAAGAAAACCGCCCCCGGGCCGGACGGCGTCCCCGCAAGGGTGGTGGCCATTGCGGCCACCCAAATGGCGGACAGGTTTCGGGACCTCTTCAGCGCGTGTTTCACGGCTGGGAGGTTCCCGAAAACCTGGAAGGAGGGGCAACTGTGCCTCCTCCGTAAGGAGGGACGACCGGCAGACTCCCCCTCGGCATACCGACCCATCGTTCTGCTCGATGAGGTCGGTAAACTGTTCGAGGGGATCGTCGCCAGTCGGCTGAATGGCCTCCTGCGGGGGGTTGGGCCGAACCTGTCGGACGCCCAATTCGGTTTCCGAGTTGGGCGTTCGACAGTGGACGCGCTGGCCCGGCTGAAGGGCCAGGTGAGGGAGGCCGTGGAGTCTGGGGACGGAGTGTTGGCTGTGTCATTTGACATAGCCAACGCGTTCAATTCCGTCCCCCACTCCACGATCTTGGAGGCACTCCGGTACCACGGAGTGCCTTCATACTTGCAGGCCCTCTTGGCCAGCTACTTGGAGGACCGAGCGGTCCTCCTCGTAGACAAGGCTGGCCAAGTCCGGAGATACGGCGCGGAGTCTGGTGTTCCGCAGGGGTCGGTCCTAGGTCCACTCCTGTGGAACATCGGCTTCGACTGGCTCCTGCGGGGATCCCTCCTCCCGGGCACGAGTGTCATCTGCTACGCGGATGACACTCTCCTCACTGCCCGGGGGAGGGATTTTAGGGAGGCGGCCAGTTTGGCCTCGGCTGGCGGATCCTTGGTCGCAGGAAGGATCCGCCGCCTCGGGTTGGGGGTTGCGCTGCACAAGACCGAGGCCGTGTTCTTCCACGGGCCTCGGCAGCGCATCCCTCCTGACGCCCACATCGTCGTGGAGGGCGTCAGGATCGGGGTGAGGACCCAGATGAAATATCTGGGCCTCACCCTGGACAGCAGGTGGCGCTTCGGCCCGCACTTCAGCGGGTTGTCAGCGCGCCTGCTGAAGGCGGCGAACGCCCTCTCGTGGCTCCTCCCAAACCTGGGAGGGCCGAAGGCGAGATGCCGGCATTTGTATGCCGGCATCTTGAAGAGCATGGCCCTTTACGGGGCCCCCATCTGGGCGGACTCCCTCCACAGGAGGGAGAATGCGACCGCCATCCGCAGGCCCCAAAGGGCCATTGCACTGCGGGTGGCGAGAGCCTACCGCTCGGTGGGCTTTGCGGTAGCGTGCGCTCTGGCCGGCACCCCGCCTTGGGAACTCGAGGCGTGGGTGCTCGCCAGAGTGTACGAGTGGACGGCGGGGCGCAGGGCGCTCGGGGAGTGCCCTGCCCCAGAAGAGCGGGAGGCCGTCCGCAGAGAGGCGAGGGACGCAACCGTCCAACATTGGACGGAGGCCCTCGCCACCGCAGCCTTTGGCCGCAGAACGTTGGACGCGCTCGGGCCAGTCCTGAAGGACTGGCTCGGGCGGTCCCACGGTTTCCTTTCTTTCCGTCTGGTGCAGGTGCTATCCGGGCATGGCGTCTTCGGATCGTGCCTGCACCGGATCGGAAGAGAGGAGACCCCGGCCTGCCACGATTGTGGCGCGGCGGTGGACACGGCGCAGCACACCCTGGAGGTGTGTGCGTCGTGGTCTGGGCCGCGCCGCCAATTGATGGCGGTGGTCGGGCAGGACCTCTCGCTGCCCAGCGTGGTTTTAGCCATGCTGGGAAGTAAGGAGTCCTGGGCTGCGGTGGCCTCCTTTTGCGAGGAAGTAATTTCGCAAAAGGAGGCGGCGGAGCGGGCGCGGGAGGAAGACCCTCTCGCAGCGCCACTCCGCAGGCGACGAACGGGTCGGAGAAGGCGATTGCACGACAATCGTCTTCCCCCTCCTGGTGGAGGATAGCGGGAGACAGGCGCGGGGGCGTCTTCTCCCTGCATTGCACGTATCCTCCACTTCCGCCGGGTGGGAATGACCGCGAGCACTCGCGGTTATTCTCGGGCCCCTCTCCCAGGGTGGGGGGGGGTGAAGGGCTCGCCGTAAAGGCGGGCGGTCGTCGGCGGGGGGCTGGATGGAAAGGCTGTGCCGGATTCCCAGTTCCCCTCCATATAGGCGATGCGGGAGTGCCGCTGGGTCGTTTAGTGGGTATACCGGTGGGGAGCGCCGCCGGGAGTCCCACATAACCCTTCCGTCCCCCGACGGGGGGGTATGCATAAAGCATTTTTCCCAGCGTCAAAAAAAAAAAAAAAAAAAAAAAAAGGTTAGGTTAGGTTAGGTTAGGTTAGGTTAGGTTAGGTTAGGTTAGGTTAGGTTAGGTTAGGTTAGGTTAGGTTAGGTTAGGTTAGGTTAGGTTAGGTTAGGTTAGGTTAGGTTAGGTTAGGTTAGGTTAGGTTAGGTTAGGTTAGGTTAGGTTAGGTTAGGTTAGGTTAGGTTAGGTTAGGTTAGGTTAGGTTAGGTTAGGTTAGGTTAGGTTAGGTTAGGTTAGGTTAGGTTAGGTTAGGTTAGGTTAGGTTAGGTTAGGTTAGGTTAGGTTAGGTTAGGTTAGGTTAGGTTAGGTTAGGTTAGGTTAGGTTAGGTTAGGTTAGGTTTTTTTTTTTTTTTTTTTTTTTTTTCCTGTCCGGACGCTGAGGTCCGGCCCGCGAGCTAGCCTACATCTAACCCTCCGACATACGGTCGGAGTCCTTATCTACTGACAACTCTTTCATTCTTTCTTGTCTGTTATTCTTCCTTTCATCCTTCATACTTTATCTTTCTTTCATTCTTCCTTCTTTTTCTCTTGCGTTGGTGGGTTTCCAACGATTACTATTTTATATTGTATTTCTTTTCTATATGACTTATATTAAAGGATAGGGTGGGTAAGGCGCTTTTTTATTTAATAACTTCCCAATAGGATTACAATTTTCTATTCTATTTCTAAGGTTTATACACGAAAAATTTTTTCCTAATTAACTTATTACAATTTAATCCTATCTATTTTGTTAACTTAATTCTATTCTTTATTTTTAAAAATTCTTAATGGTACTAATTTATTCTACTTAATTTTACTCTATACTCTAGTTCCTCTTACATCAATTTGCTTACAAACTAATACATGGTCACTTATTATATAAGTTACATATATGACAGTGGATCCCATTAAATTCTATTTATTTTTAGTCACTACCTTATTAACTACAAAATTACAATACTTAATAAATCTATTTCTTATATCTTTCTGTTCCATTATCCAGTTTATATTTTCTTTTTTAATGTCTACTTCTATTTCAAATTCAGTGTCAAGTTTATATCGCGCATAAATGGGACAGTCTATTATTACATGTAAAGCACTCTCTTCCATCTGCGGATCACAGTCACACGCCGGGCTCTCCTTGCACTTAAAACGATGTAAGTACGAGGAGAACCCGCCGTGTCCCGTCATAAGCTGGATGATTTTTGGCTCCAAGGTCATCTTTCTAACTACAGAGTATGCGCGAATAGCATCCGGAAAAAACACTTTAGTTGTAGACGCGGTTTCGCCGATCTTGTAACGCCGGTTCCATTCGTCCAGCGACTCCAGACGGATTTGTCGTTTGACGAATGAAACCGGACACTTGTCATATTGCGGCTTTGTTTTCCGGTGCAACGCTGCGTCCTTCGCCAATTCATCCGCTCTTTCATTCCCCTCCAGCCCTGCGTGTGCCTTTATCCAAAATAATTTCAATATTTTGCCTTTATCCCGAATGTTTTTGATATTGGCTTTAGTTTCAACAGCCAGGGGATGGAGGGAAGTGACGTCCACAACGGTCTCTAAGGCTGACCTTGAGTCGCAGTAAACGCTGCAAGTGGGTTCTGGGGACTTTAATGCATACTTCGTCGCTTCGGACAGAGCCAGTAGTTCCGCCTGGTACACGGTGCAGCACTGGTCCAACAATAGCTTGCGGGTACTTGTCTCCGTCGCGCTCTTCCATACGGAGAACGCGGCGCCGACTTTCCCTTCTATTTTACTGCCATCTGTAAAAATATTCAGGCCATCGTCAAAGTGTTGTTCCAGTGCCGCCCCGTCAACCACGCATATGAACTCCAACTCGGTCCGCTCTGCAGGATGCGGTGCTTCCGTGTAAGGCACTCGTCTCTCTATCTCCCGGTCTCCTATTATTCGCTGGGTATGGCCTTTCTTTATTTCATAAAGCAAGGCTGCTTCCCGGACTCTTATGTCCAAAGGAAGCAGCCCAGCGAGCAATAGTGCCGAGTTAAGAGAGACCGTCCTATATGCCTTTACCATTTTTTGGGCAAAGCCCCGCTGCACCGTATTTAACTGCTTTTGTACTCCTAGTTTGTTGGTGGCCATCGCCCAAGCACTCGCCGCGTAAAGGATTGTTGGCTCCACCACTGCTGTGTATATGCACCTTATAACTTCAGGGTTTAATCCCCAGTTTACCTTGGCAGCTCTCGACAGTTGTTTATAGAAGTTGAGCGCTTTGCGACAGACGTTCGCTACGTGTGTATTAAATGTCAATTTGTCATCGATGGTTAGCCCCAAGATTTTAACTTCCCTGGACATTGGAATTTCAACACCTCCCATTTCCAGATGTGGGGTGTCATATTTGAGCTTGCGAGTTATGACCATGGCCATAGTTTTTTGCGGCGCAAATCTCAGCTTATTTTTGACCCCCCACACCCGTACATACTCAAGGGCGGCATTGGCCTCCCTCTGTACTTCTTGTGCTGTCTTTCCATCGAAGACCAAGACGACATCGTCTGCAAACGCCTGCGCATAGTCCCCCCTTCTGTCGAGTTCTTTCAGTAACGGGTCCAGCAGAAGATTCCACAGCAGTGGCCCCCCTATGGATCCTTGAACGCATCCCATGCTGGTTTCCTTAGAAAACTCCTCGCCAGCATACCTGACTCTCACCTTTCTGTTTCTCAGATAACTACCGATTAGTCTTCTGAGATTTACCGGACACTTTTCCTCTGCCAAACGGACCATTATAGCAGGCCACCAGGCGCTGTCGAAGGCTCCCTCTATATCCAGTGACACTAGTACGACCAGTTTTTTCTGGTCCAGTTTTTCCCGGATGTTTTGTATAAGGGTATAGAGAGAGTCTTCGGTGCTCCTCTGGGGCATGAATCCGTATTGGCGAGTACTCATCCTCGGTAACAGATGGTATTTGAGTCGGGCAACCAGCATCTTTTCGAGGACTTTCCCCAGCACAGGCAGTAGACCTATCGGCCTATAAGACTTGGCAACGGTGTATGTGGCCTTGCCCGGCTTTCGTAGCACTACAACTGTCGCTTCTTTCCACAGATTAGGGAAGTAATGCTTGGCGAGACACTGATTTAAAAGTCCCAGGAACACCCCGGGGCTGTTTCTTATTGCACAGTTGCAGATGTCTGCTGTGAGTCCATCAGCACCGGGGGCCTTTTTAGGGTTGAATGACTTGAGTGCCACGTCAAGCTCAGTCTGCGTGAACGGTGGGTCCCAAAGTTCACTTTGTTCCTCATCGTTCACTCTTTCTGCTAGCTCTCTTATTTGGCGGTGCTCATCACTATCAGTCTCCGCCAGGTCCTCAGGATAAAAGGTCTCTGCCAGAAGCCTAACGGAGCCGGCTGCATCTAAGATTTTGCCCGCTTTCTCTAGTGGCAAGTCCTCCTCCCTGCTCCTAGTTCTTCCAATGACCCTATAGATCCCATCCCATACCCCTTCCCGGTCCTGCTTTTCACAAAACTCCTTCCAACTCTCTACCTGGGCCTTCTTGGTCTCTAACAAATATTCTTCTTTCTTTTCCAGGTACTCCTGGATGACCTTCTCCCTCCGGATCGGCGCAGCACATCGGATTCTGCGCTTTCTGGTGGTGACTTCCCGCTTCATCTCAGCGAGTTTTTCGGACCACCACGGCATGGTAAGTTTTTCTTTTTTATTTATACCTGGTATTGATTGGGTGCATGCTTTTGTGATGACTTTTGTGTAATTTTTTAAGGCTTCCTCTATCTCATGTGTAGCATGCATGTCATTTATCTGGTCTATTTTTAATTTGTAGTCTATTTCTAATTGGGTCAGTTTCTCACGAAACTGACTCCAATTAGCCTTCTTTGTATTAAATTTTCTAGTGGTTCTTAATATTGTTATGCCTTTTGATTTTTTGAGTTTAATGTTAAAAGTTATGCCGTTGTGATCCGAACTTGTAAGATTTTCCACCACTGTCCAGTCCGCCACCAGATTTAGCATGTCCTCCGTGCAGGCTGTGACATCCACGTGACTGCTGTACCGCTTTCCTCCCCGTATGGTGTCAAAGGTCGGAGTTTGCCCTATATTTAGAATTTGAAGACCCAGGTCATCAAGAGCTCCCACCATGTCCTCGCCTCGGCTATCTACCACGGTACTTCCCCACCATGTGCTTTTCGCATTCGCGTCCCCTCCTATTATTAGCCTTTTGAGTCCCACTCTCTGGGCTATAGTCGCTAGCTGGTCCAGATAGGGTCCTATGGGTTTGTCCGGCTCCAGGTAGTAGGACACCAGCGTAGTCTTCCAGGCACTGGTTTGGACTCCCACCACTGTGATGTTGTTTGTGGTGAGTTCCGGATACTGCACTATGTCTAGTTCGGTGTTGAAAACAACTATTGCGGCTTTTACAGTTCCTTCTCCTTGGCCAGTGCTCTGGAAGACCCTCATGCCCCGGCGGCTCTTCACCCTCCTATCTGCACCAACATACGGCTCCTGCAAGAGAGCAACTGAGATTCCGCGCCTTTCTGACTCAATGAGTATCTCGTCAGTGGCCAGTTTGCTCCTTTGCAGGTTTGCTTGCACTATTTTGAGCGGGAAGACTGTGACAACGCCCTTAGCAGTACGCCACGGTGGCTCTCGCCAGCGCTTCCCACTTGCGCGGTTAGGTTAGGTTAGGTTAGGTTAGGTTAGGTTAGGTTAGGTTAGGTTAGGTTAGGTTAGGTTAGGTTAGGTTAGGTTAGGTTAGGTTAGGTTAGGTTAGGTTAGGTTAGGTTAGGTTAGGTTTTTTTTTTTTTTTTTTTTTTTTTTTTTTTTATCAGCTGCTCTCCACAGACTCTGTGGTCCGTGCTCTTTTTTATTTTACTTTATTTATTTATTAACTTTATTACAATTTTTGTGAGAAAGGATCTCACTCAGTAAGAAAAATAATTAAATTATTGATTCTATATAACTTGAAAATTTTACTTCTATATTATTCTAATACATTTTATTATGAGAGGGATACATATAATATATTTTTTTTTTTTTTTTTTTTTTTGTTAATATATATTTTCTTGTGGTATATTATATTTTGTATGATTTTTTTTTTTTTTTTTTTTTTTTTTTTTTTTTTTTTTTTTTTTTTCCCCGTTGTATTTGCTTTTGTTTACAATTTACTTATTAACTTATAATTATTACATTTTTGGAAAAGATTGATATTCTAATTTTACATTACTATTACTTAAGATTATTACATTTTGAAAAACTTGACAATTTAAATGAACATTACTATTAGACTAAACAACTTTAAGTTTCCAAGTTGGCATCCCTCATCTCCTGAGCCAACTTTTCGACGACCGCTGCGTTTCGGTGCTTTATGGACATTTTTAAATTATACTCTAGGATCTTTTTAGTGGACGCGGCCATTGCTCGCTTGATGAAGTACCCTATTGCGTCGTTGTCATCATCGGTGTAGTAAGTACAGCTGGTGGTGTGCCGTGAGACTGCTACTACCGCGTGGGGAACGCTCTGATGTAGTTCAATTGTTCTAGCTTTGGTTTGAACAATAACTACTGTTTCGAACGTTAACCCCTGCGCTTCGTGGATGGTGAGCGTGCGCGAACCTGTGCCTTCACCACAGCCCTGTCCTATAAGCCTTTCCTTCTCGCCCTGGGTATGGACTAGGAAAAGCGTATTGGGGAGCGTGAGCGGTATTTGGGCACCAGTATAGGATTTCAGCTTCAACGAGTGAGCTTTTTGGGTTGAGGAGTAGATACCGGAGTAAACTTCGCGCAGGGCGTAGGCGACGTCCAAGGGGTTCCGGTGTGTGCAGAGCAACTCCTGGCTGATGTTTGCTACCAGGTTTGGGCGGCAGTACCTCAGTTCGAAGAGATTTTCTCTATCGATATAAGGTAGTTGGTTGACATCTCCGATGAGGACCAGTTCTTTGGCATCACACAGCTTGGCAGCCATGACTATGGCTCCGAAGTGGTTCATGAGAGCCTCATCAACCATTAAGCGGCTGAACTTGTTGGACTCTCTGAAGCCATTCACCAAGACTGAAGCCATGGTGCGTACCCTGGTCTTGACAAGGTCACCAACACGAGGCGCTAGCTTCTCCCGTAGGTCGCTAGCTGCGTTTGATGTTGTAGTGATGATGGCGTCCTTGTCAGCATCGAAGTGCCCTACCACCCAGGTTGTCTTTCCACACCCCGGAACTCCATTGACCCACTCAATTGTTGGTAGTGCCCAATCCTTCCAGCTGGATGCAGTGTCCTGATTTCCCGATATGGTTTTCGCCATTTCGAGAATCCTGTCATCCAGTAGGATCCTTGTGCACTTTGCGACAACAACCAAGGGGTCACCTTGCGGGGTGTTGAATTTAGGCGCTCCGCTCTCGGTTCCCTCAATGCACACCTCCACGAAACCACTGGTCGCGTTGTAAGCCGCCATATAACTACCTGACATTTTTCCCTTTATTACTTGGGAGTTGCCGTTGTTGTATATGGCTGCTTCTGCCTCCTCGAGTTTCTCCTCCAGCAGTTTCGCATTGCCCTGCTCGAAGTGTTGCAAGATGGTCTTGCACACTCCGAGTCTGACGTCTGCGGTTGCTCTGGTGATCGCGAGAAACTCTAAGAAGGCATTGTACGCGTGGTCTTGTGGAGTCACTGCATTTACTAGTCGAGGCGGAACAACCTGCCCCATGTCGGCTCTTGTTCTCTTTACCTGCGTTTGTACCGGTTTTGGTGGAACTTTGGACTTTGATGTTCCCGTCGATAACGGAGCTTTAGGTTTCGCCTTTTTGGCTGGAGCTTCTTCGAGTGCCTCTTCGTCGTCTCCTGATCTCGTTGTTGGGAAGGGATTTCCAGACAGACTTTCCAGCATCGAGCTGAAGGTGTTTAGAAATCCCTTGAGATGGCCTCCGACCTTGGCTCTCTTCTTCCGCTCCTGCACACTGCTTAGATGTTGTGCAGTTCTTTCGGCGACTGCTTTCTGTTGGACACGTTCGGATCCGCTGATCGAGGATGGCGTGGGTTGTCCCCAGCTATCTGTTGCTGTTTTTGGGTCGTGTGCCTTGAGGAAATTTAGGTTTTCACCTCTGTCCTCGTACACGACCACCTCATGATGTTCTGAGGCTTTCAGACAGCATAGCCGGTCTACGACTTCTCCCTGCTCATACCCGACCGTCATCGCATCTACACTAATTACACGGGGATCTTCCGCTCCTCCGCCCGTTTCTCCCAACATGGTGAGCATCGAACATGCCTGTGCGAAAGGGGTGTAGTTGCCTTCCAATGCGAGTAGAGCGATCGTCTTGTTGTGCGATCGGACTAGTCGACATCGGTGGCCCGCCACTTCCGTCTCAGGTAACGCGCTGTAGACCTTGCGCCTCATGGTCGTTTTAGACGTGCTCCCATTTATGAGTGCTGCCAAGCCAGGTGAAATCGTGAAGTGACTTCTAGTCCCGGTCCGACAGAAACCTATTCCAAGCCGCTCGTTGGCGCTGTCCATGAAGAGTGCCACTCCTCGGATTCTAATCCCAGGCACTCCTCTCTCCCCGCAAGCGAGGAGCGTGCGGACAGCGACGCTTTTGGCTGTAGGTTCCTGCCGAGAGCCGACACTACTTGTGGCTTGGCTAACGGGTATTGGTTGTGATTCGAGGGGCAGAAGATCCGTGTGCCTACTTGCCGCAGCTCTGAAGATCTTCTCGGCGAATGACAGAAAATGCGGTCTGCAATCGGGATCTGCAACGATGTTGTGCAGTTCCGATTCGACCAGGTTTCTGTCGATCCGGGCTTCTAGATCTGTTCGAGCCGCTAGGAAACGGGGGCAGTCGAGTATGATGTGCCATACTGTTTCACAGATTTCCGGGTCGCATTCGCATCCCGGGCTGTTTTTCAGCTTGAATCTGTGAAGATACTCGGCTATCCCCCCGTGACCTGTCAAGACTTGCACTTGTACTGGTGTAAATTTTGTAGAGCGAGTTATCCGGTACGCACTGTGGACGTCTGGAAGGAACCTTCTCGTTACCGCACCTGTACTGGAGGTTTCGTATCGATCCTGCCATTTGCGGATCGACTCTTCACGAATTTTCCTCCTAACGTAAGACAGGGGGATCCTTCCATAGTCCTGAGTGGTGTCCTCGAGTGCAGCAGCTTTCGCTAGCTCGTCTGCTCTCTCATTACCGACAGTGCCTACGTGAGCCCTAAGCCAGAACATCCGGATCTCTCGTCCTCCTTCCTGGATCCTGACAATGTTCTCCTTTATGCTTCTCGCCAGAGGATGGTTCAAGCTGGGATTCCGCAGCAGGTCGAGTGACGATCTCGAGTCACTCAGTATGCTAACTACGGGGTCCCTGCTCGAATTCACCATCTGAAGAGCCCTGTGCAGTGCATATAGTTCCGACTGGAAGACTGTGCACGCAGGGTGAAGCTTAAAGGTGGCGAAGTTTGACTCCTTCCCCTCCTCCCACTGGGTTAGAGCAGCACCTACTTTACCGTCGATTTTACTGCCGTCTGTAAAAATTTGGGGTCCGGTGATCTGCTGAACGGCGTCTTCTAACAGTTCGTACTCCACGGATGTTAGGGTAGATGGATGGGGCTGTTCAAGATATCCCACTCGGAGTTCAAGCTCCGTCTCGGGTGGGAGATAGTCTTTCGCCAAACCTTTTTTGGCCCTGTATAGGTTCGCCGCCTCCTGGATCCTCAGGTCCAATGGCAGCAGACCCGACAGTGCCAGTGCTGCGGTGAGTGAGACCGTCCGGTATGACCTACAGACCTTTTGTGCAAATCCTCTCTGGAGCGCATTGAATTGATTTTTATTCATTTGCAGCTCTGCAGATTGGTACCAGGCACTTGAGGCGTATGTCATAATAGGCTCCACTACCGCGATGTATATGGTTCTCGTGATCTCACTATTTAGACCCCACGATACTTTCGCTGCGCATGCAAGCTGCTTGTAAATATCAGCTACTTTCTTGCATTGCGCGGACACGTGGGATTTAAAAACTAGGTTTCGGTCAATGATAAGGCCCAGAAGCTTTATCTCCTCAACGAGGTCCAATTTTGTACCGGCCATGAATATCTGTGGGATGTCATACTTCAACTTCTTCGTTAGAAGCATCGCGTTGGTCTTGTGCGGTGCGAAGTTGAGTTTGTTTTGTTTTCCCCACGTTGCCACATGTTCCAACGTTGAGTTGACAGACCGCTCTAGGCTGCCGACCGACTGTCCTGTGAAAACGAGAACCACATCATCTGCAAAGGCTTGGCAGTATATTCCATCCATCTCTAGGCTATGCAGCAACGAGTCTAGGATGACATTCCAAAAGATTGGTCCTCCGATGGATCCTTGGACACAACCCTTCGTAGTCTCCTTCTCGTAAGCTGCTCTAGCGTAGTTGACCTTGATCTTTCGGTCTGTGAGGTACGAACACACCATCCGGTACAGATTTTCCGGACACCTTTTTTTGACGAGTTGGTTTTTAAGGGCTGGCCACCACGCATTGTCGAAGGCCCCCTCTATGTCCAGAGAGATTAGGAGTACGATGTTTTTCCCGGTTACTCCTTCTTTTATGTGCTCTATAAGGTCATAGAGGGCGTCCTCGGTTCCTCTTTGCGGCATGAACCCGTATTGCCTTCTGTTTAGGGTTGGGAGTAAATGCCATTGGAGTCGACCAATCATGAGTTTCTCGATGGTTTTTCCAAGAACAGATAATAGTCCAATTGGTCTGTAGGACTTAGGATGAGTGTAGTCTGCCTTTCCTGGCTTTCGAATGATGACCACGTGTGCCACTTTCCAGTGAGTGGGGAAGTGATTTAGCGACAAGCATTTGTTCGCTATCGCCATGAACACCTCCCTGTCACCTCTTATGGCTGCGGCGCAGATGTCAGCTGTTAGCCCGTCTGGTCCGGGTGCCTTTTTGGGGTTTTGTGCTTGCAGCACTAACTCCAATTCCGCTGCCGTGAATGGTGGATCATCTTCCGAAAGGTCTTCAAGGGCACTCTCCTTCATCCGTTCTCGGAGGTTCGAGTGAAACGACTGGTCGTTACTCTCGGAGTCGTCTGGGTAGAAAGTTCTGGCTAAGAGTTCAGCCGACTGTTTTGGAGTTAGGGTGTTACCTTCAGAGCTTCTCAGGAGCATGTCCTCCTGCCTTCCTGACGTTTTCCTGATCACTCTATAGATTTTATCCCACATACTCTCCTTTTCCTGAGTCGTGCAGAACTCCTTCCAGCTCTCTGTTTGGGCTTTCTCTGCGATGACTGCGTACTCCGCCTTGCATTTTTGGTATTCTTCTATAACCATTTTTACCCTGCAAGGGGCTGCATTCCTGATCCTCCTCTTTTTCCTAAGGACTTCTCTCTTAAGATCTTCAAGCTTCTTCGACCACCACGGGGGCCTGGGATTGCCCGCCTTGCTTCCTGCGATAGGGATGGTTTGTTCGCAGGCTTTGTGGATGGCCTCAGTGTAGGCTGTGATCTTATCTTCGAGGTCCCTCGGAGTTTTGGACTCCAAAATTGAGACGGTGGTGATGTCTCTCTCTGCCAGGATGGTTTTCAGCAGATGTGCGAATTCGGTCCACTTTGCCTTCTTGGTGTTGTACTTGCGCGTTGTGATTGGCCTAAGGGTTTCTAAGGCCCTTCCCAAGCGCAAGGTGAAGGTGATAGCGTTGTGGTCCGAAGTCACAAGACCTCTCTCCACTCTCCATCCCTCGATTCTTCCGAGCAGGGGTGTGCTGCAAGCGGACACGTCCACTATGCTTGTGCATGCCCTACCCTTTCTGAAGGTCTCGAAGGTCGGAGTGTCTCCGGTGTTTAGAATTTGGAGTCCCTTCTCGTTCAGGAACGCATTGTACGCCTCTCCTCTGTCATCCTCAGATACGCTGCCCCACCAGTGGCTCCAGGCATTTATATCTCCCGCGACGATGAGGTTTCGGGTGTCCAACTTGGTACAAACTTTTTTAATACGGTCCAGGTACGGTACTATGTCCTGGTCCCCCTCTAGGTAGACGGATATTACTCCTAGTTTTAGGCCTCCCCCGATAAGAAGGACTGCCGCTTCGGTCTCGGTTACCAGCTGTGGGTCGTGTACGACTTCTAGCCGGTCACCGAAAATTATAACGGCTGCCTTCACTGGTTTTTGCCTATTTAGGGTGCATTGGATAACCCTAGTCCCAGGATGTTGTTTTAGGACGCCAGTCTTTCCGACGTACGGTTCCTGTACTAGGGCCACCGTGATGCCCCTATCCACCGCAACCTGGAGTAATTCCGTCGTGGCCAGTTTTGAGCGTTGCAGGTTAGCTTGGATGAACCTCAAGCCTGCCCCGCCCAAGTTTTGAGGGACCGAGCTACGGTACTGTGAGACGCCCTCAGCAATACGATACTCGGGACCGCGCTATTGCATCCCATTTTAGTCTCTCTGGGCACTCTTTGCTAAAAGCATTGTGCGCCAGGTTGATGCATGTGCCGTGCGCGGCCGAGCAATTTTTGCACTTTGGAGGGTTCCCATCCTGTCTCCCCTTACATTTCTCCCAGGAGTGAGCCTTTCCGCAGTGACTGCAGAGCTCGTCCTTCTCCCGGCAGACAACCTTTGTATGGCCGAAGCCAAGGCATTTGGTGCACTGCACCAGTGGGGTCTGGTCAAATACAGGTCTGCGCTGCATCCCTATATAGACTTTCCCTGCCTCTATAAGGTTTTTATGAATGGAAGGGGAGACTTCCAGTACCGCGTGGCACTCAAGTGGGTTCCGTGCCTTTTTTCGGTACCGCATCTTGACCGTACTATCCTTTAGGTTGACGTCTTTCAGGATGTTTTTATTTTGGGCAAGTATGTTCTCCACGATGTCTCCGTCGGTGTGGTAGGTCAGGACATCCCTGACGATGACTAGAGGGTTTGCTGCCCTCGCCACTTCCGCCTTCAGGCCCTTATCTGTCCTAACCCTGCTCTGCACCAGGTCCAGATCTTCTTTGGTGCTACAGCTCAGGATGACCTTTTTGTTCTTGGCCTTCCTTACCCTGTCCACCTTAGCTCCAGTTTTCCTGGTGTCGAGGGCCACCCTGATCCTGTCGATCACATTTTCCCCGGTGTTCTGGGGGTTGTCTGATGTGATGATCAGGGTGTGGTTTGGTTTTAAGGGCGGTGGCTTGGCGGCGACCTTGGCATAGGTCAGCTTCCCTTTCGAACTGCCTCCTTCCCCGGCTTTGGCGAGCTCCGCTTCTAGGTTGAGGGACGGTGGTGGTGCCCTCATCTTTTCTTCTCGAAGGGTTCGGAGCTCGGACGTCACCGCTTCCATTCTCTCCGTTAGGGGATGGATGTGCTCCTCCAGGTTGAGGAGAATGGGTTGCGGTGGCTCAGAGGGGGGCGTTCGTTCAGCTGCCATCGCTTTAAGGATGTCCTTCAGTTCCTCCACTTCCTGCCTCAGGCCAGGTTCTGGCTGTGCTGTTGGGGGTTTGGAGTCCATTCTCTCCATGGCCTTAAGGTTGGACTCCAGGATCTCGTGTGTTTGCTTTTTGGTATCTCTTCGGAGCTCATCCAGCTGGTTTTGGAGAGACTCTACTCCTGCCTTGAGGCTCGAGTGGTCTCTCCGGATGGGGTCGTTGTCTTTCCCTTTTTCTCCGCTGGTTTTGAGTTCTCCTAGAGCTCTGACGCGCTTATTGAGGTCCTGGAGTGCTTCTGCCATTTTCTTAATTAGCCTATGGGGCTCCTGGGTCTCATACCCCTGCCAGCTTCGTATCGCTTTTGTGTCCTTTAGCGATTCGGTGATGTCTGCTCTGGCCTTCGACATTTCGGACGTGAGATTGGTGGTTATTTCGACTAGTTGTTTTGTGTGGGCTCTCTCCACCCGTACGAGCTCGGTCGCGTGTCTCGTCCTCTCCCTTTCCAGGCTGGTGATGTGCCTGGATCTTGAGTCCGAGAGTGAAAGGACAATCTCGTAGAGAGTCTGCAGGCTTTCGAGTGCGGTGACTTTGCACTCTCTTTTCATGTTTCCCGCTGACTCAAGCGCGTCCTTTCCCCTCAGCAACGTCTCGTTTGCCAGCTTTGTGGCTAAGTCCATCTCCACCCCCGTTCTTCGACCCGATGGCACGACGAGCATGCTTTGTCGTGGTCTGGGCCTGTTCACAGGGGTGTCTAGGTCTAAACATGATGCTACTGAGTCGTCGTCGGACTCCATGGGTTTGGGTGGTGAAATCCCGCACTGTTCCCAATTAATAACTTTTTCTGTAACCGACTCCGCCACGGACCGGTCTGAGGATGAGGCCAGGTTGTCGCTCGTCTCCAGCGGCGACTTTGTAGGCGATGTTCTCTTCCTCCTCACAGGGGCCTTAGGACCGCTTTCCTCCGGCTGAGCTCCCACCGATGACGCCTTTTTCGCGTCGGGTACTACTGGCCGCGTAACCATTTCCGACTTTAGAGATTTGGCTACTGTTTCCTTCTTTAATACCCTCTCGCGCAGCGATCGTTTAGGTTGGAGGGTCCCCTGAGGTGCCACTTCCGACTTGGGGACGGATCCGGTCACGGATTTTGAAGACATTGTTGGTTTTATAATACAATTTCTTATATCTAATTTAAACTAATTGATTCTACTTAATACTAGCAGTAATTGTTAGAGGTAGATGTTAAGCCTCGTTCCTGTAAATTAACCGGCGATCAGACCCTTCTAGCCGAAACACAGCAATGCTGTTTGGCGGCAGAATTGGGTGTGATGGTAGTACTTCCCCGGACGAGTCCTTGACTGTGACTCTTCTACCTTTACGGCTAGTATTGTTTATTTAAAGTTATACAATGATTAATAAAATGTTCAGAACTTTGAACCTATTTACTTGTTACACTATTTACGTTTAAAAATTTTTCTTACTGAGTAAAAGCCTTCTCGCGCGCCGCCGGTGGTTTGATGCCTGATGGTGATTGTGTTTTCAGATTTCTGCTGAGGTGGAATTGGAAATTTGGAATTCCCTTGGAGCCAGATTGTAGAGCTCTTGAAGCTGATTCCGGGGATACCAAACTCGGGGGGTCTATCTCCACTGGTTCCGGAGATATGGCCCGAGGGGGTTTTGGGAAATTTGAGGGGGGTTGGGGGGGGGGAAGGTCTCGGGAGGAGACGGGGGGGGGGGTTGGGTTGGGGGGGGTTGAGGGGGGGGTGGGGGGGGTTGGGAGGGGTCCCTTGGAGCGAGGTGGTGGGGGCTCCTGTGGCCGGTGGTGAGGGTACCTAACACCAGCGGTCCACCTCCTTTAGGTAATATGACCCCGGAGATAAGACTCGGAGGGGTGAGGTAGCCTTACGGCGAAGGGGGGGGAAATGAAATTGGGGTGAGGGGGGTTGGGGTTGGGAAATTTGGGACGGGTCTGGTCTCCCCTTTACAAGGAGTCCAAACACGGGTGTCCTAGGACTTTGGGTTCAGGAGTTAGACCAGGGTTCACCTGAAGGTCCGACGAGGGTGCTCCGCTGCCGATGTTCCGCAGTGGCGCAGTCCTAAGGCCGGCTTCCGAGTCTTCACCTTGGTTGTTCCGACGTCACGCCTCGTGTCGACTGAGAGTAACTAGGTTACACGTGTATCGACCACGCGGTGTGAGGTTGTTTTTCCTGAGTTTTGGTACCTTGTATCTTCTTTCGGCTTGGACGGATTTTCAAAATTCCAGCGCCGTTAGACAGAACTCGTGGAGCTCCGTCTGATGGTGGTGTTTGTTTGATGATTCCTCCGTCTTCCAGGTAGATGTGGTAGTCCAAAGTCCCGGGCCCCCTGTTCCAAAACGCCTTGGTGCAGGATGTTGAAAACGTTAATCCTTGTGAGTCAGGCACTACTTTGACCGACGTTGAAAAAATTTTTGCGCTAGCTCTAAAAATTACAAATTAATTGTATTTTTATTACGGAGCTATATAGAGTGTGTGGCGAGGTTGGGCTGATACTGGTTAGGTTAGGTTAGGTTAGGTTAGGTTAGGTTGGAGGTCCGACCCGATGTATTAACTGCCTTAGCGATCAGCCTATGTGAGCTACAGCGAAGTTCAATACATCGTAAGTTGCGGATTAACGAGGCGCACACGGCTGTGAAAACGCTGTGGCGCTGAGTTGTTTGCGGACAAAAATATCATCAAAAGGAGAAAAAAGTTACAACTCACGATTTTTCGGTTGAAAAACGGTTTGTTTACCTTTTTCAATCGAAAAAAAGTCGGGTTTGCGGCTATCGTTTTTAGCACTTTTTTAGGTTAGGTTATAGCGGCATTCATTAAATTTCGCGTAGGCTAGGTCCGGTTGCTTTTCTCCTTAGGGTTTGGAAGTAATCGGATTTTTAGTAATTTTAGGGAAAATTTTGGAAAAATTTTTTGTCAAAAAAGTTGGGAAAGTTCAGGCGTGAATACTTGGGGTCTGGTTTTCCCCTACGGTCTCAGTAGGGGTGCCAGGGGATAGGGGACTTCAGCCCCTATAAGGTGTTATTTTTGGTTTTCGGCTCCGTTTAGGGGAAGTCAGCCAAAAAAATTTTTCAAAAAGTGTCCTGAGGAATCGCGTTGCTATTTTGGTTTTTCAGGCGCTTTTTGAAATTTGTATGGGATTTCTCCGAGCCGACTCCCCCTTGACCGTTTTCTAACAAAACTCTGTTTTGGGAGATAACTTCGGCTGGGGTGGTCGGATTTGGTCTAAATTTGACAGAGACGTTGGCGGGGCCACAATGGCCACGTCTGAAAAGGGGAAAAGTTCCCACCGCAAGTGGGACGAAAGATTCTTGGATTCTTCCTCGGATTCGGAGGGAGAATTCACAGAGGCCATTGAGATGGCTTCTCAGCCCCAGAAGAGGGGGCATGTAGACCAGGCGGATGACGCAAGGCCCGATAATGGGCCTAAGGTTGGAACAGCCCGGAGAGGCAAGCCCAAAGGGGCTTACGCGGGGATGGCGTCGGCAAGAGATAAGCTCCGAGGTCCGGAGACTTACCTCAGCCCCGACGAAGATGTCGCCGCCGGTCCCTCCTTGTATAGGAAGGACTTCCCGGAGCTCCGCTCTAAGGGAACAGAGGGGAGGGGGAGAAATACCTCCCCAATTGGAAAGAAGTCGGCGCACCCGTCTGAGGTTCTCCTCCCATCCGACCCGGTGGAGGTCACCAAACAGGCGGCATGCGCAATAATGGAGGGGGCCCGCAAGTCGGGCAATTTGAAGGGTGAGGTGTGGGGCACCATGAACCGGGCCTGCCGCACCATACTAAGTGCCATGGAGGAACTTGACGCCTCCAGGTCAGAGAGCGAGGAGATCCGCATCCTGAAGGCGGACAACAAGAGGATGCGGGAGCAACTCGCTCTCTGCACAGCGGAACTCAAGGCCCTGAGAATTGCCTTCTCAGAGCGCCAGGCCCCGGCCCTGCAGCCGGCGCGTGAGACCCCGGCCCCTAGGGCCCCCCCGCCGACACAATCCGCTGCTGCGGAGTTGGCGGAGCTGCTGGACAGCATGAAGCGCGACTTGACGGTCTCCCTCGGTAATATGCTTAATGCTAGAATCGAGGAGATTTCCAGTCGCCTTCCTCCAGCACCAATAATCCGCCCCCCGCTAGCGGCGGATAAAAGGAAGGAGGCCCCACTGGCCTCAATGAGAGAAATTGCCTCCGAGCCTGAGAGCAGGGCAAGGCTTGGGGATGGCAGGCCGAAAAGGGCCACCAAAAAAGCGGCCCCGGTGGCCACGGAAACCACCGCCCCGGCAGCCAAGCCTGCCCCAGCAGCCAGGCCTGCCCCGACAGGCAAGCCTGCCCCGGCAAGCAAGCCTGTCCCAGCAGTAGAAACTGCACCTGCGCCCCCGGGCGAGGCATGGACCACCCAGGAAGCGGGAAAGAAGAAGAGGAAGGGAAAGGGGAAGGCTACGGCCACTCCCCCACCCCCCCCGCTGCCCAAGAAGAAAGCGGCACCAAAGAAGAAGGGTTTGATAGTCCCTAAGACGGCAGCGGTGGTGATAACCATGAGGAAGGACGTTATCACCGACACCACACTGCAGGCTGTCATGTCCAAGGCCATTACCGGCATAAGCTTGGAGGAGATAGGCCTGCAGCATGTCAGGGTCAGGAACTCGGCGACGGGGGGCCGAGTCATCGAGGTCCCTGGAGCAGAGAGCGGAAGGGCGGCGGACAGCCTTGCAGAAAAACTGCAGGGTCTGGTGGGCGACGTGGCCCATGTAAGCCGCCCTGAAAAAATGGCAGCTATCGAGGTCGCCGGCCTAGACGAGTCGGCGACAAGGGAGACCCTGACGGCTGCCGTCGCCAAGGCGGGGGGATGCGCCGAGGCGCAAGTTAAGGTGGGGGGCATTCGCCCTACATACTATAACGGTGGTGGGGTGGCCCTTGTGCAATGTCCGGTAGGAATTGCAAAAGCCCTCCTCAAGCGCGGTCAGATCCTGGTAGGCTGGTCGTCTGCCAGGATCAATTGCGTCGGACCAGCACCCATGCGGTGCTACAAATGCATGGGTGTCGGCCACACGCGCGAGTTGTGCCCTTCAAAGGTGGACCGGGGCCAGATGTGCTACCGGTGCGGCGCAGAGGGGCACAAAGCAGTTGAATGCTGGGAGGAAAAAGTACGGTGCGCAGTATGCCACCATGCAGGCCTCCCAGCCAATCACGTAATGAGGGGACCGAAATGCTCCCCACCGGAGACAAGGGGAAGAGAGGTGAGGCCGAGACCCACCCGCCCCATCCGGCCCCCTCCAGCCGAAACAGCCGCCAGCCGGCAACAGGAGGACAACAATATGGACGTCTAGATGTCAGCACACCGACATCTAGACGTCCTGCAGATAAACGCCAACCACTCCGCCAGAGCTCAGGATCTGCTCATGCAGACCATGGCGGAGTGGAAAATTGGCGTTACGGTGGTAACGGAGCCCTACTTCATCCCCCCCCAACCTAACTGGGCAGGGGACACCGACGGAGTAGTGGCGATAGTGGTGCCGGCGATGGGGGACCTCCCCCCCATATCAAGGATCGAGGGTGGCCCAGGATTCGTGGCGGCCAAATGGGGGAACGACACGGTGCTGGTGGCCGCGTACTTCTCCCCCAATAGGCCGCTGCGGGAGTTCGACACGTTTCTGGGGATATTAGGGGGGGTGGTCCGGAGGGCTGCCCCGAGGCAGGTTATGGTCCTGGGGGACCTCAACGCCAAAAGTTCGGCATGGGGTTCCCCCATTACGGACCATAGGGGTACGGCTCTGGAGGATTGGGTGGCGGCAACGGGACTCGTGGTCCTAAACCAGGGCACCACGAATACCTGCGTGCGGCGGCAGGGGGGGTCAATCGTGGACGTCACGTTCGCGACCCCTGCCATAGCCGCACGCGTCACGAATTGGCGTGTCCTGGAGGATGTTGAGACCCTCTCAGACCACCTGTACATCAGGATGAGGGTCTCCAAGACGGGGGCTCCACCGGCGCCCATCACGGGCAGTACCAGGAGGGGGCGGAAGTTCCCGAAGTGGTCCCTGGTCAAGCTGGACAGGGACATGGCGAACGAGGCGGCCATGGTGGAGAAGGAGTGGTGTGCTGCCCCACCCGTCACTCTCGGAGTTGAAGAAAGGGCGGCACAGTTCCGCGTCGCACTACAGAATGTGTGCGACGCGGCCATGCCTCGGGTTGGTCGCCGTTTCGCCCGTAAGAGCGTATACTGGTGGTCCGAAGAAATTGCGGCCCTGCGGACCACCAGTAATAGTGCCCGCCGCGCCTTCCAACACTGTAGGCGCAGGCGGCACACTGAAGAAGAGGAAGAAGGGTTCCACAGGGCCCTCAAAGAGGCGAAGAAGGCCCTCCAGGTGGCGATTGCCAAGGCCAAGGACGAAGCTCACGAGTCGTTCTTGACCACCCTGGACAGGGACCCATGGGGGCGGCCATACAAGATGGTGCGTAACAAAATGCGCACTGCCCCCCCCATGGACTCCCTGGAGCCCGAACTTCTACAGAGAGTGGTCGAGGGGCTATTTCCGCCAGCCCCCTTGATCTCTCCCCCGTCGATGGTCGACCCCATAAGGGAACCGGAGGCCGAGCTCGTCGTTCAACCAATAGGTGACGACGAGTTCAATCAAGTGATACACCGACTCCGGGGCTGCAAAAAAGCCCCGGGCCCGGACGGCGTTCCCGGTCGCGTCCTTGCAGTCGCCCTGAAACACCTAGGGGACCGACTCAGGCAGGTCATGGATGACTGCCTGACAGAGGGAAAGTTCCCTAGGGTATGGAAGGAGGGGCGACTATGCCTCCTCCGTAAAGAGGGTCGACCGACGGATTGCCCTTCCGCCTATCGCCCCATTGTGCTGCTGGATGAGGCCGGGAAAGCGTTTGAACGCATCCTGGCCTCCCGGATCCTGCGGCACATGGAGACCGCCGGCCCGAATGTCTCTGACAGACAATTCGGGTTCCGGGAAGGACGGTCCACGCTCGACGCGCTGAAGACACTGAGGGACTTCTGTGAGTACGCGTCGAGCAAGGGGGAGGGTGTCATCGCGGTGTCACTAGACATCGCAAACGCGTTTGGCACCCTCCCCTACGGGGTGATCAGGGAGGCACTTCGATACCATGAAGTGCCTCTCTACCTGAGGCGGATAGTTGAGCACTACCTAACCGAGAGGGTAGTGCTCTGGGAAAAGAAGGACGGGCAACGGGGGGAGAGAGTGATGGCCTGTGGCGTGCCCCAGGGTTCCGTGCTCGGTCCACTTCTATGGAATCTGGGGTACGATTGGGCAATCCGGGGGGAGCTGCTTCCGCGCACGCTTGTCGTCTGCTACGCGGACGACACAATGGTAGCTGTGCGCGGGAGCGACAAGCGGGAGACCTCCCGGAGAGCGGAAGTGGCGGCCGAGCTGGCGATTGAACGGATCACCAGGCTCGGCCTAAAGGTGAGCCTCCCGAAGACTGAGGCTATAGTTTTCGGGGGGCGCGGGTGGAATTTGCCCGCGAGTGCGACGCTCGCCCTCGAGGGTGAAGCGGTCCAAATAAAGCCCCACATTAAATATCTGGGGCTAATACTGGACCGCAAGTGGGATTTCGGGGAGCATTTCTCGAGACTAGCTCCCCGAATCGTGGGCGCCGCATCGGCGCTGGGCAAACTTCTGCCCAATGTAGGAGGGCCGGGTTCCTTGTGCCGGCGGCTATATGCCGGCGTGACAAGGAGCATGGCTCTCTATGGGGCCCCGATATGGGCGGACAAGCTGTCCGCTCGAAATAGGGCCCTGCTGCGGAGGCCACAACGGGTCGTGGCCATTAGAATAGTGAGAGGTTATGTGACGGTGGCCCACGCGGCTGCCTGCCTTCTCGCGTGCACCCCCCCGTGGGAGCTAGACGCAGAGGTGCACGCAGAGACTTACCAACGTAGGTCCAGGGTCCGGACAACAGGTGAACGCCCGGCCCCTGAGGAGGTGGCAGCCGCCCGTCGCGCGACGGAGCGCCGACTGCGGGACAGATGGAAGGCCCAACTGGAGGTCGCCCCTTACGGTGTCCGTACCATAGAGGCGATTCTCCCAACAGCCGACCTTTGGTTGAAGAGGGCAGTCGGTGCGACGACGTACCGGCTCGTGCAGGTAATGACCGGGCATGGGTGCTTCGGCCACTACCTGCACAAAATAGGAAGAGAGCCGGCCCCGCTGTGCCATGAGTGCGGAAGTCCCGACGACACCGCCCAGCACACCCTCGAGGTGTGCAGTCGTTGGGACGCGGAACGCGGCCAAATGGCACGCATCATTCAGCGGGTAGACCTCTCGCTCCAAAGCATCGTCGAGGCAATGCTGAGCGATGAGAGGTCCTGGGAGGCGGTGGTCTCCTTCTGCGAAACAGTCATCTCGCAAAAGGAGACCGCGGAGCGGGAGCGCGAGGAAGATCCTCTCGCGCATCCCCTCCGGCGTAGACGGCTTGGGGCGAGAAGGCGGCGTTTTGCCGCCAGACTCAACCCATAGTGGCTGCAGGTAGACGATGGGAGTCCTCTGCCTGCGGTGATTAGCCACTGAGCGGTCTGGGAGATGGTCAAGCGTGCACGACCATCCCCCCTACGGCGCGGGAAGCCCCGGCAACGGCTGGGGCGCCACCGGTAGACATCGTGGACTATGCTTTTGCGGGTTCCACGGTGTCCAACAAAACCGGAGAGAGGGCACGTCCGGGTGCTTTTAGTGGGTATGCCGCCCTTATTGGCGGAGAGTCCCACATAACCCTCCGACACTCCCATGTTCGGAGGGTATGCATAAAGCATTTTACACCTGGTCAAAAAAAAAAAAAAAAAAAAAAAAAAAAAAAAAGGTTAGGTTAGGTTAGGTTAGGTTAGGTTAGGTTAGGTTAGGTTAGGTTAGGTTAGGTTAGGTTAGGTTAGGTTAGGTTAGGTTAGGTTAGGTTAGGTTAGGTTAGGTTAGGTTGACCCGGTGTATTAACTGCCTTAGCGATCAGCCTATGTGAGCTACAGCGAAGTTCAATACATCGAAAGTTGCGGATTAACGAGGCGCACACGGCTGTGAAAACGCTGTGGCGCTGAGTTGTTTGCGGACCGAGATATTTCAAAGGGGAGAAAAAAGTTACAACTTAGGATTTTTCGATTGAAAAACGGTTTGTTTACCTTTTTCAATCGAAAAAAAGTCAGCTTTGCGGTTATCGTTCGACACTCCGTTTTAGGTTAGGACATAGCTGCAATAGTTAAATTTCGTGTAGGCTAGGTCCGGTTGCTTTTCTCCTTAGGGTTTTGAAGTAATCGGATTTTTAGTAAATTTAGGTAAAATTTTGGAAAAAATTTTGGCAAAAAAAGTCGGGAAAGTTCAGGAGTGAATACCAGGGGTCTGGTTTTCCTCTACGGTCTCAGTAGGGGTGCCAGGGGATAGGGGACTTCAGCCCCTATAAGGTGACGTTTTTGGTTTTCGGCTCCGTTAAGGGGAAGTCAGCCAAAAAAATTTTTCAAAAAGTGTCCTGAAGAATCTTGTTGCTATTTTGGTTTTTCAGGCGCTTTTTGAAATTTGTATGGGATTTCTCTGAGCCGACTCCCCCTTGACCGTTTTCTAACAAAACTCTGTTTTGGGTGATAACTTCGGCTGGGGTGGTCGGATTTGGTCTAAATTTGACAGAGACGTTGGCGGGGCCACAATGGCCACGTCTGAAGAAGGGGAAAGTTCCCACCGCAAGTGGGACGAGAGAACTTTGGCTTCTTCTTCCTCAGAATCCGAGGAAGAATTCTCAGAGGCCATGGAAGTGACTTCTCAGCCTAAGAAGAGGGGTCATGTAGACCAGGCGGATGACGCAAGGCCTGATAATGGGCCGAAGGTTGGAACAGCCCGGAGGGGCAAGCCCAAAGGGGCTTACGCGGGGATGGCGTCGGCAAGAGGTAGGCTCCGAAGTCCGGAGACTTACATCAGCCCCGACACAGATGTCGCCGCCGGCCCCTCCTCGTATAGGAAGGACTTCCCGGAGCTCCGCTCCAAGGGAACAAAGGGGAGTGGGAGAAATACCTCCCCAATTGGAAAGAAGTTGGTGCACCCGTCTGAGGTCCTCCTCCCATCCGACCCGGTGGAGGCCACCAAACAGGCGGCATGCGAAATAATGGAGGGAGCCCGCAAGTCGGGCAACTTGAAGGGTGAGGTGTGGGGCACCATGAACCGGGCCTGCCGCACCATACTTAATGCCATGGAGGAACTTGACGCCTCCAGGTCAGAGAACGAGGAGATCCGCATCCTAAAGGCGGACAACAAGAGGATGCGGGAGCAACTCGCTCTCTGCACAGCGGAACTCAAGGCCCTGAGAATTGCCTTCTCAGAGCGCCAGGCCCCGGCCCCGCAGCCGGTGCGTGAGACCCCGGCCCCTAGGGCCCCCCCGCCGACACAATCCGCCGCTGCGGAGTTGGCGGAGCTGCTGGACAGCATGAAGCGCGACTTGACGGTCTCCCTCGGTAACATGCTTAACGCAAGAATCGAGGAGATTTCCAGTCGCCTTCCTCCAGCACCGATAATCCGCCCCCCGCTAGCGGCGGATAAAAGGAAGGAGGCCCCATCAGCCTCAACGAGAGAAGTGGCCTTCGAGTCTGAGAGCAGGGCCAGACTTGGGGATGGCAGGCAGAAAAGGGTCGCCAAAAAAGCGGCCCCGGTGGCCCCGGAAACCGCCCCGGCAGCCAAGACTGCCCCGGCAGCCAAGCCTGCCCCAGCAGCCAGGCCTGCCTCGGCGGGCAAGCCTGCCCCAGTGGTGGCGACTGCACCTGCGCCCCCGGGCGAGGCATGGACCACTCAGGAAGCAGGAAAAAAGAAGAGGAAGGGGAAGGGAAAGGCTACGGCCACTCCCCCACCCCCCCCGCTGCCCAAGAAGAAAGCGGCACCAAAGAAGAAGGGTCTGATAGTCCCCAAGACGGCAGCGGTGGTAATAACCATGCGGAAGGACATTACCACCGACACCACGCTGCAGGCTGTCATGACCAAGGCCATTAATGGCATAAGCTTGGAGGAGATAGGCCTGCAGCATGTCAGGGTCAGGAACTCGGTGACGGGGGGCCGAGTCATCGAGGTCCCTGGAGCAGAGAGCGGAAGGGCGGCGGACAACCTTGCAGAAAAACTGCAGGGTCTTGTGGGCGACGTGGCCCATGTGAGCCGCCCGGAAAAAATGGCCGCTATCGAGGTCGCAGGCCTAGATGAGTCGGCGACAAGGGAGACCCTGGCGGCTGCCGTCGCCAAGGCGGGGGGATGCGCAGAGGCGCAAGTTAAGGTAGGGGGCATTCGCCCTACATACTATAATGGTAGTGGGGTGGCCCTCGTGCAATGCCCGGTGGGTATAGCAAAAGACCTCCTCAAGCGCGGTCAGATCCTGGTAGGCTGGTCGTCTGCCAGGATTAATTCCGTCGGACCAGCACCCATGCGGTGCTACAAATGCATGGGTGTCGGCCACACGCGCGAGTTGTGCCCCTCAAAGGTGGACCGCGGACAGATGTGTTACCGGTGCGGCGCAGAGGGGCACAAAGCAGCCGAATGCTGGGAGGAAAAAGTACGGTGTGCAGTATGCCACCATGCAGGCCTCCCAGCCAACCACGTAATGAGGGGACCGAAATGCTCCCCACCGGAGACAAGGGGAAGAGAGGTGAGGCCGAGACCCACCCGCCCCATCCGGCCCCCTCCAGCCGAAACAGCCGCCAGCCGGCAACAGGAGGACAACAATATGGACGTCTAGATGTCAGCACACCGACATCTAGACGTCCTGCAGATAAACGCCAACCACTCCGCCAGAGCTCAGGATCTGCTCATGCAGGCCATGGCGGAGTGGAAAATTGGCGTTACGGTGGTAACGGAGCCCTACTTCATCCCCCCTCAATCTAATTGGGCAGGGGACACCGACGGAGTAGTGGCGATAGTGGTGCCGGCGATGGGGGACCTCCCCCCCATATCAAGGATCGAGGGTGGCCCAGGATTCGTGGCGGCCAAATGGGGGAACGACACGGTGCTGGTGGCCGCGTACTTCTCCCCCAATAGGCCGCTGCGGGAGTTCGACACGTTCCTGGGAATATTAGGGGGGGTGGTCCGGAGGGCGGCCCCGAGGCAGGTTATGGTCCTGGGGGACCTCAACGCCAAAAGTTCGGCATGGGGTTCCCCCATTACGGACCATAGGGGTACGGCTCTGGAGGATTGGGTTGCGGCAACGGGACTCGTGGTCCTAAACCAGGGCACCACGAATACCTGCGTGCGGCGGCAGGGGGCGTCAATCGTGGACGTCACGTTTGCGACCCCTGCCATAGCCGCACGCGTCACGAATTGGCGTGTCCTGGAGGATGTTGAGACCCTCTCAGACCACCTGTACATCAGGATGAGGGTCTCCAAGACGGGGGCTCCACCGGCGCCCATCACGGGCAGTACCCGGAGGGGGCGGAAGTTCCCGAAGTGGTCCCTGGTCAAGTTGGACAGGGACATGGCGAACGAGGCGGCCATGGTGGAGAAGGAGTGGTGTGCTGCCCCACCCGTCACTCTCGGAGTTGAAGAAAGGGCGGCACAGTTCCGCGTCGCACTACAGAATGTGTGCGACGCGGCCATGCCTCGGGTTGGTCGCCGTTTCGCCCGTAAGAGCGTATACTGGTGGTCCGAAGAAATTGCGGCCCTGCGGACCACCAGTAATAGTGCCCGCCGCGCCTTCCAACACTGTAGGCGCAGGCGGCGCACTGAAGAAGAGGAAGAAGGGTTCCACAGGGCCCTCAAAGAGGCGAAGAAGGCCCTCCAGGTGGCGATTTCCAAGGCCAAGGACGAAGCTCACGAGTCGTTCTTGGCCACCCTGGACAGGGACCCATGGGGGCGGCCATACAAGATGGTGCGTAACAAAATGCGCACCGCCCCCCCCATGGACTCCCTAGAGCCCGAACTTCTCCAGAGAGTAGTCGAGGGGCTATTTCCGCCAGCCCCCTTGATCTCTCCCCCGTCGATGGTCGACCCCATAAGGGAACCGGAGGCCGAGCTCGTCGTTCAACCAATAGGTGACGACGAGTTCAATCGAGTGATACACCGACTCCGGGGCTGCAAAAAAGCCCCGGGCCCGGACGGCGTTCCCGGTCGCGTCCTCGCAGTCGCCCTGAAACACCTAGGGGACCGACTCAGGCATGTCATGGATGACTGCCTGACAGAGGGAAAGTTCCCTAGGGTATGGAAGGAGGGGCGACTATGCCTCCTCCGTAAAGAGGGTCGACCGGCGGATTGCCCTTCCGCCTATCGCCCCATAGTGCTGCTGGATGAGGCCGGGAAAGCGTTTGAACGCATCCTGGCCTCCCGGATCCTGCGGCACATGGAGACCGCGGGCCCGAACGTCTCTGACAGACAATTCGGGTTCCGGGAAGGACGGTCCACGCTCGACGCGCTGAAGACAATGAGGGACTTCTGTGAGTACGCGTCGAGCAGGGGGGAGGGTGTCATCGCGGTGTCACTAGACATCGCAAACGCGTTTGGCACCCTCCCCTACGGGGTGATCAGGGAGGCACTTCGATACCATGAAGTGCCTCTCTACCTGAGGCGGATTGTTGAGCACTACCTAACCGAGAGGGTAGTGCTCTGGGAAAAGAAGGACGGACAACGGGGGGAGAGAGTGATGGCCTGCGGCGTGCCCCAGGGTTCCGTGCTCGGTCCACTGCTATGGAACCTGGGGTACGACTGGGTAATCCGGGGGGAGCTGCTTCCGCGCACACTTGTCGTCTGCTACGCGGACGACACAATGGTGGCAGTGCGCGGGAGCGACAAGCGGGAGACCTCCCGGAGGGCGGAAGTGGCGGCCGAGCTGACGATTGAACGGATCGCCAGGCTCGGCCTAAAGGTGAGCCTCCCGAAGACTGAGGCTATAGTTTTCGGGGGGCGCGGGTGGAATTTTCCCGCGAGTGCGACGCTCACCCTCGAGGGTGAAGCGGTCCAAATAAAGCCCCACATTAAATATCTGGGGCTAATACTGGACCGCAAGTGGGATTTCGGGGAGCATTTCTCGAGACTAGCTCCCCGAATCGTGGGCGCCGCATCGGCGCTGGGCAAACTTCTGCCCAATGTAGGAGGGCCGGGTTCCTTGTGCCGGCGGCTATATGCCGGTGTGACAAGGAGCATGGCCCTCTATGGGGCCCCAATATGGGCGGACAAGCTGTCCGCTCGAAATAGGGCCCTGCTGCGGAGGCCACAACGGGTTGTGGCCATCAGAATTGTTAGAGCTTATGTAACGGTGGCCCACGCGGCCGCCTGCCTTCTCGCGTGCACCCCCCCGTGGGAGCTAGACGCAGAGGTGCACGCAGAGACCTACCAACGTAGGTCCAGGGTCCGGACAACAGGCGAACGCCCGGCCCCGGAGGAGGTGGCAGCCGCCCGTTGCGCGACAGAGCGCCGACTGCGGGACCGGTGGAAGGCCCAACTGGAGGTCGCCCCTTATGGTGTCCGTACCATAGAGGCGATCCTCCCAACGGCCGACCTTTGGCTGAAGAGGGCAGTCGGCGCGACGTCGTACCGGCTCGTGCAGGTAATGACTGGGCATGGGTGCTTCGGTCACTACCTGCACAAAATAGGTAGAGAGCCAGCCCCGCTGTGCCACGAGTGCGGAAGTCCCGACGACACCGCTCAGCACACCCTTGAAGTGTGCAGTCGTTGGGACGCGGAGCGCGGCCAAATGGCACGCATTATTCAGCGGGTGGACCTCTCGCTCCAAAGCATTGTCGAAGCGATGCTGAGCGACGAGAGGTCCTGGGAGGCGGTGGTCTCCTTCTGCGAAACAGTCATGTCGCAAAAGGAGACCGCGGAGCGGGAGCGCGAGGAAGATCCTCTCGCGCATCCCCTCCGGCGTAGACGGCTTGGGGCGAGAAGGCGGCGTTTTGCCGCCAGACTCAACCCATAGTGGCTGCAGGTAGACGATGGGAGTCCTCTGCCTGCGGTGATTAGCCACTGAGCGGTCTGGGAGATGGTCAAGCGTGCACGACCATCCCCCCTACGGCGCGGGAAGCCCCGGCAACGGCTGGGGCGCCACCGGTAGACATCGTGGACTATGCTTTTGCGGGTTCCACGGTGTCCAACAAAACCGGAGAGAGGGCACGTCCGGGTGCTTTTAGTGGGTATGCCGCCCTTATTGGCGGAGAGTCCCACATAACCCTCCGACACTCCCATGTTCGGAGGGTATGCATAAAGCATTTTACACCTGGTCAAAAAAAAAAAAAAAAAAAAAAAAAAAAAAAAAAAAAAAAAAAAAAGGTTAGGTTAGGTTAGGTTAGGTTAGGTTAGGTTAGGTTAGGTTAGGTTAGGTTAGGTTAGGTTAGGTTAGGTTAGGTTAGGTTAGGTTAGGTTAGGTTAGGTTAGGTTAGGTTAGGTTAGGTTAGGTTAGGTTAGGTTAGGTTAGGTTAGGTTAGGTTAGGTTAGGTTAGGTTAGGTTAGGTTAGGTTAGGTTAGGTTAGGTTAGGTTAGGTTAGGTTAGGTTAGGTTAGGTTAGGTTAGGTTTTTTTTTTTTTTTTTTTTTTTTTTTGCCCTACCCGTACCACCATCTAGAAATGGCACTAGTAGAAGTCTATCCCCTCTGACATGGGTGGTCAGAGACTTTAATGAAACGCAAAGTGTTTTTATTCACTGCCCTCATGCCATTGGGCGTACATGCTAATTTAAGGCTAATCTTAATCTATTGTTTTAGTTTACATATTATCTTATCTTTATTTATTTAATAGCTACCCAAGATGGGTTACACATAATCTTAAATATATACAGGGTTTTTACAAAATAATAGACATTTAACAGGGGACAAAACGCAGTACAAATGGCAACAGTTTACACAGCTTACAATTTATACTTATTTACTACACTTATTTCTATACAAACTTATTTATCTACAATTTTTATATTATTCTAATTTATTACTTGTATATTATCTTAGTCTTTATATTTGTAGTACGTTATATCTATTTACTTGGTGTTCTAATTTATGTTATATGCATTTTATATATATTACTATAATATATATAAATCATATTGTTATTTAACTATTTATTTCTTTTTATTACTATATTCGCGATATCTGTACAAAACTTTAGAAACATTGGTCTAATATACTCGTCTGAGACGATGTTGCTGGCATTCCCAGCATTTAAAACACAGTCCATCATATGTTCAGTTTCGTATCTCCGACGACCAAAAGCTGGGCATTCAAACAGGATATGTGCAACAGTTTCATCTACATCTGGATCACAGGTGCACGATGGGTTTTCCTTACACTTAAACCGGGTTAGGTATTCTGAGAACCCACCGTGCCCCGTGAATATCTGCGTGAGCACGTTTGAGATTGCGATTTTTCTAATTATCCTGTTTGCCGCCACAGCGTCTGGGAAAAACATTTTTGTAACGGCTCCTTTGTCCTCAAATTTGTATCTCCGGTTCCATACGTCGAGCGAGTCCTTACGGATCTGTCGCTTGACGTATGAGACCGGACACGCATCGTACTCCGGTTTTGTCTTTAGACGAAGGGCCGCGTTCTTTGCCAACTCGTCGGCTCTCTCGTAATCCAGAACAAGGATATTTCCTTGCCCTGGAGTACGACAGTTTTTAGGTTTACGCGTGTTTCTGCTGCCAGGGGATGAGTGGACCCGTTGTTGACAACTGTTTCCAGCGCTGATCGGGAGTCACTGTATATCCCAAAGCTTGCCTCCTTGCGCTTGACAATTTCCCGTGTGGCTCTGCATATGGCGTAAAGCTCCGCCTGATAGACCGTGCAGTACGATGGCAGTTTAAGTTTGAGGTTCTTGATTTCCGCTTCGCTATTCCATAAGGATAGCGCTGCGCCAACCTTCCCCTCAATCTTACTGCCATCTGTGAATATGCGTACTGCCTGCCTGGTTAGGTTAGGTTAGGTTAGGTTAGGTTAGGTTAGGTTAGGTTAGGTTAGGTTAGGTTAGGTTAGGTTAGGTTAGGTTAGGTTAGGTTAGGTTAGGTTAGGTTAGGTTAGGTTAGGTTAGGTTAGGTTAGGTTAGGTTAGGTTAGGTTAGGTTAGGTTTTTTTTTTTTTTTTTTTTTTTTTTTTTTTTTTTTCCCTGTCCGGGCGCAGAGGCCCGGCCCGCGAGCTATCCTACTTAACCTCTGACATTATCAGAGCCCTTGGTATTACTGTTTGTTTGTCCGTCCGTTAGTTTGCTTAGGGTTTCGTTTATTTATTGATCATTTTTTCTTATATCTAATAACGATTACAATTTTGATTACTTAAGTTCCTTAATTCTAAAATTTTATTACTTATGCTACTATATATTATTTACATAATATATAACTAACATTACTACAATTCTATATTTATTTCTTTCTTAATTTACTATTCTTACACTTTTATAGGTTACTTAATTAATACAATTTGACTATTACTACTTACTACTACTATTCCTATGTTGCATTAATATATTTAACAATATATATGAACATAGATTTTTAATCTATTTTACATTTATTTCAGATACAATTTGTCTCCTCCCGATGTCGCTGCGCCATGGATAGTGCAGCAACCAGCGACGACATGCCCTCTTTGGCTTCCCAGCTTTCGGCCCACAAAGGTATGGTAATTATTTTATAACTATTTTACTAATTTGTTGAAACTTAAATTTATTTACCCCTTTTAAACTGAGCCAGTTTCATATGAAACTGGACCCAGTTTACCGTTTTAATTCTTATTTATTACAATGTTGTTTTAATTATTCTTCCCGCGATTTACTTTATGTACCATACCCTTGTGGTCCGATGCTGCGGGAACTACGCTGCGATTTGCTTGTGAGACAGGCTTGGTGCCTTTAGCAGTACGCTGTCGTTGATCTCGCCAGCGCGTCCCACTTCCGCCTCACCGGGCAGCCGTCGCTAAAAGCGTCATGGTCCGCTTTTTCCAATTTTGCCCTGATGCAATTGACGCAGCTTGGGGGGGCGTTTGCCAACCAATCTGCACACTCGGTTCTCATGTGCGGGCCCCCGCAGTGACTGCAAACGTCGATTGCATCACGGCAAAACTTTTTGCCATGTCCATAGCTCAGGCAGCGCGAACATTGGATCAGGGGAGACTGGTCTGCGACCCTAACCCTCTGGATATCAATGTGGACGGCCCCCGCGCCGGTGAGCCGCTGCCAGACGGCGGGCGAGACCCGAGCGACTACATGAACTGTAAGCGGGTTTCTCGCCCTCCGTCTGTACCGGACCTCGACGCGGAAGTCCTCCTCACATACGTCCCCGAGCAAATTACCATTCTGGCCCCTTATTGCCTTTATTACGTCTTCGTCGGTGTTTTCTTTGTGGACTCCGTACAGTACCAAGAGGGGGTCCTTGTTCTTGATGTCCTCTACCTTGAGAGAACATCCTTTCTCTTTTAACCTTTCCTTGACCTTTCTTAATTCGGCCTTGTCGTTACAGCTAAGAATGACTTTCTGATCTTTGGCCTTCCTGATCCTGTCAATTCTTGTCCCCTCATCCTTGGCATTTAACGCTTTCCTTACTCTGTCGTAAACCTCCTCTCCGGTATCCTGGTCGTCTTTCGACGTGATTACGACAGAGTGCATCGCGGCGGACTCTACCGGTGGCCTCTTCGGCGAGCCAGCCACGACGTTCGCGTAGGTGGGGGCCGCTTCCAAAACTTTTTGGTGGTTAGCCAGGGTGTCCTGTAGAGATTCCATTTTGGCTGCGTTTTCGAGTATCAGTTTTTTGTGTTCGTCCATTCTCCTTATTAACTCTTCGTTTTGTCTGCTAGTGTCGGGGTGAGGAGGAAGTGGAGGGTGTAAACGGTCCTCCCCTTTCTCCCCATCCCGTCCCTTGCTCTGGGTTCTTGATTCCTCTTTCGCCTCCGACTCCTTTACCAACTGATAGAGCCGCTCCACGGCTGCAGTTATCCCCTCCTTGTACTCAGTCTTGATATTTCTAGAGCTACTGAGGCAGAGTTTTGCCCTGTTCAGGCATGCTCTAGCCTCAGCAACTATAGAGGGGGGATAAGTTGACTTCTGGGGGGGGGCATCCGAGGCGTCCGTTGATACTCGGGTTTTTGGCCTCGAGGGGCCCGCCACTGGCACCACCTTCCTCTTTGGAGATGTCTTGGTGGCTCTTTCCTCTGTCTCCCCGATGCTCCTTCTGACCACAAAGGTCCGGTCTTGATTTGAAGGAGGGCCCGTCTTCTCTGCCTTCTCTTCGGCGTTTTTCGGGGGAGAGTTCTCAATCACCACCTTACTGACGGGAGTCCTGATACCGAACATTTTGTAGGCTCGTTTAAATCTCGCTGTTTAGGGACGTCAATATATCTAAAAGTATGCGACGTGTAAAGAGCGTCGGATACGTGCAATAAAATACAATTATTCGGTAGAAAACAATAAGCACAGTAAAATTGTAAATGATTGAATAAAATTAAAATTTAAAAATTTAAATAAATTTTTAAAAATGTCCTATAACTAAAGTAAAAGTAAAAATTAGTCTAATCTGACCTGTCCAAAACGTTCCGAAAGGTAACACAGGTCCCTTCTACGTCTCCACTACCTTTGGCGGGGTCAAAAAATTTTTGCTCTACGTAGAGCCCCAACTCTACCAAGAACCAGATCCACTGCAGGAGGAGGCACAGACGGCTCCAGTTGTGAAAACCCCGTCTCAATCGGACCACTCCAGCCAAAGTTATGTGGGATTAAAGATTTCAAAGATGGCGGACAAAATGGCCGCCACTTTTTTGAAATTCCCACAACTTTGCGAGTTTTGCTCGTAGAGAGACGAGGTTTTGGGCAGAGTGTTCTGCCTGGTGCAGTCTACACCCCCCGCAAGCTGGCTCAGGTCAAAGAAAAGTGACTCTACATAGAGTTTCAAAGGGTCCTAGCAGACGCTAATATAGTGCCTGTTGTAACAAAGAAAACCGCCCTTTGATCGGACTGTCCGTTCCAGAGATATACAGGTTTTTATAAGTCAAAGATGGCGTCCAAGATGGCCGCTCCAAAGCTAACTTTGGCCGCCTTTGTCCCAATCAGACCGTGTTTGGGCTCGCTTTAAAGGGCTAAACCACCGCAGTAATTTAAGCCCAACCACGTTCCGATAGGACCCCCCCCTGATTTGTTAAATCCAAAAAACACTAATATTTCCACAAAAAATGACCTAACTAAGCAATTTTTAGCCTAAAAATCTCTAAATTTTTCAGAGCTCCTCCCTAAAATGTTTTCTAAAATATTATACAAAATTAAAATTTCTAACTTTAAAATTAGGGGTACCTCATGTACCTACTAAATTTTCAAAAAATGATATCTTAAAAACTAGCTGATTAACCTACGTTGAAATTTTTATATGATGTAGAGGTCCTTAGGATCTATACAAATTGAATTTAAAAAAGGGGGGTCACCGATCTTTTGACTTAAATAAAATTTTTCAAAAATTTACAAAAACTTAAAATTACTCTAGCTCTATGAAAAATTATCCTATTTTTCTTCTGAAAGCGCCTTCTGGATCCCCACGATGATGTCTTGGAGGCCCCGACGTCAGTTTTCTCCTAGCTGCCTTGGATCACCGACCTCGTGGCCACGTGGTTTTCAGTTTTTTGCTTTTATTTCCGCGCGCCTGCGCGGAAAAAATCGGCAAAAACCACCAAATTGTAGTCCTTTTGGAGACCCTTCTGAAGGCACTTTAAAAACTGTAGGTCACCGCTGGATTTTTCGAGCAAATCCCACTTTTAACTTTTAAAAAACCTCAAAATTTACATTTTCATGTGTAACTTCATGAGCTTTGCAGCAAGCGCAACGGTGTTTTCACTCCCGTATGCGCCGCGCGATTCCGCAACTTTTGAGCTATCACACGTCACTAAAAAAAAATCACTTTAACTATTTTTTTACGAATTTTTTGCGTAGAGGCACAGGTATTTGTGGGCGCTCCGGAGTGCGGTTGGAGCCAGACTGGTTAGGTTAGGTTAGGTTAGGTTAGGTTAGGTTAGGTTAGGTTAGGTTAGGTTAGGTTAGGTTAGGTTAGGTTAGGTTAGGTTAGGTTAGGTTAGGTTAGGTTAGGTTAGGTTAGGTTAGGTTAGGTTAGGTTAGGTTAGGTTAGGTTAGGTTAGGTTAGGTTAGGTTAGGTTAGGTTAGGTTAGGTTAGGTTAGGTTAGGTTAGGTTAGGTTAGGTTAGGTTAGGTTAGGTTAGGTTAGGTTAGGTTAGGTTAGGTTAGGTTAGGTTAGGTTAGGTTAGGTTAGGTTAGGTTAGGTTAGGTTAGGTTAGGTTAGGTTAGGTTAGGTTAGGTTAGGTTAGGTTGACGAGTTTTGGAGGTCCGACCCGATGTATTAACTGCCTTAGCGATCAGCCTATGTGAGCTACAGCGAAGTTCAATACATCGTCAGTTGCGGATTAACGAGGCGCACACGGCTGTGAAAACGCTGTGGCGCTGAGTTGTTTGCGGACCAAAATATCATCAAAAGCGGAAAAAAGTTACAACTCACGATTTTTCGGTTGAAAAACGGTTTGTTTACCTTTTTCAATCGAAAAAAAGTCGGGTTTGCGGCTATCGTTTTTAGCACTTTTTAGGTTAGGTTATAGCGGCATTTATTAAATTTCGCGTAGGCTAGGTCCGGTTGCTTTTCTCCTTAGGGTTTGGAAGTAATCGGATTTTTAGTAATTTTAGGGAAAATTTTGAAAAAAATTTTTGCCAAAAAACTTGGGAAAGTTCAGGAGTGAATACTTGGGGTCTGGTTTTCCCCTACGGTCTCAGTAGGGGTGCCAGGGGATAGGGGACTTCAGCCCCTATAAGGTGTTATTTTTGGTTTTCGGCTCCGTTAAGGGGAAGTCAGCCAAAAAAATTTTTCAAAAAGTGTCCTGAAGAATCTTGTTGCTATTTTGGTTTTTCAGGCGCTTTTTGAAATTTGTATGGGATTTCTCCGAGCCGACTCCCCCTTGACCGTTTTCTAACAAAACTCTGTTTTGGGAGATAACTTCGGCTGGGGTGGTCGGATTTGGACTAAAGTTAACAGAGACGTTGGCGGGGCCACAATGGCCACGTCTGAAAAGGGGAAAAGTTCCCACCGCAAGTGGGACGAAAGATTCTTGGATTCTTCCTCTGATTCGGAGGGAGAATTCACAGAGGCCATTGAGATGGCTTCTCAGCCCCAGAAGAGGGGGCATGTAGACCAGGCGGATGACGCAAGGCCCGATAATGGGCCTAAGGTTGGAACAGCCCGGAGAGGCAAGCCCAAAGGGGCTTACGCGGGGATGGCGTCGGCAAGAGATAAGCTCCGAGGTCCGGAGACTTACCTCAGCCCCGACGAAGATGTCGCCGCCGGCCCCTCCTTGTATAGGAAGGACTTCCCGGAGCTCCGCTCTAAGGGAACAGAGGGGAGGGGGAGAAATACCTCCCCAATTGGAACGAAGTCGGCGCACCCGTCTGAGGTTCTCCTCCCATCCGACCCGGTGGAGGCCACCAAACAGGCGGCATGCGCAATAATGGAGGGGGCCCGCAAGTCGGGCAATTTGAAGGGTGAGGTGTGGGGCACCATGAACCGGGCCTGCCGCACCATACTAAGTGCCATGGAGGAACTTGACGCCTCCAGGTCAGAGAACGAGGAGATCCGCATCCTGAAGGCGGACAACAAGAGGATGCGGGAGCAACTCGCTCTCTGCACAGCGGAACTCAAGGCCCTGAGAATTGCCTTCTCAGAGCGCCAGGCCCCGGCCCCGCAGCCGGCGCGTGAGACCCCGGCCCCTAGGGCCCCCCCGCCGACACAATCCGCCGCTGCGGAGTTGGCGGAGCTGCTGGACAGCATGAAGCGCGACTTGACGGTCTCCCTCGGTAATATGCTTAATGCTAGAATCGAGGAGATTTCCAGTCGCCTTCCTCCAGCACCAATAATCCGCCCCCCGCTAGCGGCGGATAAAAGGAAGGAGGCCCCACCGGCCTCAATGAGAGAAATTGCCTCCGAGCCCGAGAGCAGGGCCAGGCTTGGGGATGGCAGGCCGAAAAGGGCCGCCAGAAAAGCGGCCCCGGTGGCCCCGGAAACCACCGCCCCGGCAGCCAAGACTGCCCCGGCAGCCAAGCCTGCCCCAGCAGCCAGGCCTGCCCCGGCAAGCATGCCTAGCACAACAGCGGAGACTGCACCTGCGCCTCTGGGAGAGATATGGATCACCCAGGAAGCAGGGAAAAAGAAGAGGAAGGGTAAGGGAAAGGCCACGGCTACTCCCCCACCCCCCCTGCCGCCCAAGAAGAAAGCGGCACCAAAGCAGAAGGGTCTGGTGGTCCCCAAGACGGCAGCGGTGGTGATAACCATGAGGAAGGACGTTATCACCGACACCACACTGCAGGCTGTCATGTCCAAGGCCATTACCGGCATAAACTTGGAGGAGATAGGCCTGCAGCATGTCAGGGTCAGGAACTCGGTGACGGGGGGCCGAGTCATCGAGGTCCCTGGAGCAGAGAGCGGAAGGGCGGCGGACAGCCTTGCAGAAAAACTGCAGGGTCTGGTGGGCGACGTGGCCCATGTAAGCCGCCCTGAAAAAATGGCAGCTATCCAGGTCGCCGGCCTAGACGAGTCGGCGACAAGGGAGACCCTGGCGGCTGCCGTCGCCAAGGCGGGGGGATGCGCCGAGGCGCAAGTTAAGGTGGGGGGCATTCGCCCTACATACTATAACGGTGGTGGGGTGGCCCTTGTGCAATGTCCGGTGGGAATTGCAAAAGCCCTCCTCAAGCGCGGTCAGATCCTGGTAGGCTGGTCGTCTGCCAGGATCAATTCCGTCGGACCAGCACCCATGCGGTGCTACAAATGCATGGGTGTCGGCCACACGCGCGAGTTGTGCCCTTCAAAGGTGGACCGGGGCCAGATGTGCTACCGGTGCGGCGCAGAGGGGCACAAAGCAGTTGAATGCTGGGAGGAAAAAGTACGGTGCGCAGTATGCCACCATGCGGGCCTCCCAGCCAATCACGTAATGAGGGGACCGAAATGCTCCCCACCGGAGACAAGGGGAAGAGAGGTGAGGCCGAGACCCACCCGCCCCATCCGGCCCCCTCCAGCCGAAACAGCCGCCAGCCGGCAACAGGAGGACAACAATATGGACGTCTAGATGTCAGCACACCGACATCTAGACGTCCTGCAGATAAACGCCAACCACTCCGCCAGAGCTCAGGATCTGCTCATGCAGACCATGGCGGAGTGGAAAATTGGCGTTACGGTGGTAACGGAGCCCTACTTCATCCCCCCTCAATCTAATTGGGCAGGGGACACCGACGGAGTAGTGGCGATAGTGGTGCCGGCGATGGGGGACCTCCCCCCCATATCAAGGATAGAGGGTGGCCCAGGATTCGTGGCGGCCAAATGGGGGAACGACACGGTGCTGGTGGCCGCGTACTTCTCCCCCAATAGGCCGCTGCGGGAGTTCGACACGTTCCTGGGAATATTAGGGGGGGTGGTCCGGAGGGCGGCCCCGAGTCAGGTTATGGTCCTGGGGGACCTCAACGCCAAAAGTTCGGCATGGGGTTCCCCCATTACGGACCATAGGGGTACGGCTCTGGAGGATTGGGTTGCGGCAACGGGACTCGTGGTCCTAAACCAGGGCACCACGAATACCTGCGTGCGGCGGCAGGGGGGGTCAATCGTGGACGTCACGTTTGCGACCCCTGCCATAGCCGCACGCGTCACGAATTGGCGTGTCCTGGAGGATGTTGAGACCCTCTCAGACCACCTGTACATCAGGATGAGGGTCTCCAAGACGGGGGCTCCACCGGCGCCCATCACGGGCAGTACCCGGAGGGGGCGGAAGTTCCCGAAGTGGTCCCTGGTCAAGTTGGACAGGGACATGGCGAACGAGGTGGCCATGGTGGAGAAGGAGTGGTGTGCTGCCCCACCCGTCACTCTCGGAGTTGAAGAAAGGGCGGCACAGTTCCGCGTCGCACTACAGAATGTGTGCGACGCGGCCATGCCTCGGGTTGGTCGCCGTTTCGCCCGTAAGAGCGTATACTGGTGGTCCGAAGAAATTGCGGCCCTGCGGACCACCAGTAATAGTGCCCGCCGCGCCTTCCAACACTGTAGGCGCAGGCGGCACACTGAAGAAGAGGAAGAAGGGTTCCACAGGGCCCTCAAAGAGGCGAAGAAGGCCCTCCAGGTGGCGATTTCCAAGGCCAAGGACGAAGCTCACGAGTCGTTCTTGGCCACCCTGGACAGGGACCCATGGGGGCGGCCATACAAGATGGTGCGTAACAAAATGCGCACCGCCCCCCCCATGGACTCCCTAGAGCCCGAACTTCTCCAGAGAGTAGTCGAGGGGCTATTTCCGCCAGCCCCCTTGATCTCTCCCCCGTCGATGGTCGACCCCATAAGGGAACCGGAGGCCGAGCTCGTCGTTCAACCAATAGGTGACGACGAGTTCAATCGAGTGATACACCGACTCCGGGGCTGCAAAAAAGCCCCGGGCCCGGACGGCGTTCCCGGTCGCGTCCTCGCAGTCGCCCTGAAACACCTAGGGGACCGACTCAGGCATGTCATGGATGACTGCCTGACAGAGGGAAAGTTCCCTAGGGTATGGAAGGAGGGGCGACTATGCCTCCTCCGTAAAGAGGGTCGACCGGCGGATTGCCCTTCCGCCTATCGCCCCATAGTGCTGCTGGATGAGGCCGGGAAAGCGTTTGAACGCATCCTGGCCTCCCGGATCCTGCGGCACATGGAGACCGCGGGCCCGAACGTCTCTGACAGACAATTCGGGTTCCGGGAAGGACGGTCCACGCTCGACGCGCTGAAGACAATGAGGGACTTCTGTGAGTACGCGTCGAGCAGGGGGGAGGGTGTCATCGCGGTGTCACTAGACATCGCAAACGCGTTTGGCACCCTCCCCTACGGGGTGATCAGGGAGGCACTTCGATACCATGAAGTGCCTCTCTACCTGAGGCGGATTGTTGAGCACTACCTAACCGAGAGGGTAGTGCTCTGGGAAAAGAAGGACGGGCAACGGGGGGAGAGAGTGATGGCCTGTGGCGTGCCCCAGGGTTCCGTGCTCGGTCCACTTCTATGGAACCTGGGGTACGACTGGGTAATCCGGGGGGAGTTGCTTCCGCGCACGCTTGTCGTCTGCTATGCGGACGACACAATGGTGGCTGTGCGCGGGAGCGACAAGCGGGAGACCTCCCGAAGGGCGGAAGTGGCGGCTGAGCTGACGATTGAACGGATCGCCAGGCTCGGCCTAAAGGTGAGCCTCCCGAAGACTGAGGCTATAGTTTTCGGGGGGCGCGGGTGGAATTTGCCCGCGAGTGCGACGCTCACCCTCGAGGGTGAAGCGGTCCAAATAAAGCCCCACATTAAATATCTGGGGCTAATACTGGACCGCAAGTGGGATTTCGGGGAGCATTTCTCGAGACTAGCTCCCCGAATCGTGGGCGCCGCATCGGCGCTGGGCAAACTTCTGCCCAATGTAGGAGGGCCGGGTTCCTTGTGCCGGCGGCTATATGCCGGTGTGACAAGGAGCATGGCCCTCTATGGGGCACCAATATGGGCGGACAAGCTGTCCGCTCGAAATAGGGCCCTGCTGCGGAGGCCACAACGGGTTGTGGCCATCAGAATTGTTAGAGCTTATGTAACGGTGGCCCACGCGGCCGCCTGCCTTCTCGCGTGCACCCCCCCGTGGGAGCTAGACGCAGAGGTGCACGCAGAGACCTACCAACGTAGGTCCAGGGTCCGGACAACAGGCGAACGCCCGGCCCCGGAGGAGGTGGCAGCCGCCCGTCGCGCGACAGAGCGCCGACTGCGGGACCGGTGGAAGGCCCAACTGGAGGTCGCCCCTTATGGTGTCCGTACCATAGAGGCGATCCTCCCAACGGCCGACCTTTGGCTGAAGAGGGCAGTCGGCGCGACGTCGTACCGGCTCGTGCAGGTAATGACTGGGCATGGGTGCTTCGGTCACTACCTGCACAAAATAGGTAGAGAGCCAGCCCCGCTGTGCCACGAGTGCGGAAGTCCCGACGACACCGCTCAGCACACCCTTGAGGTGTGCAGTCGTTGGGACGCGGAGCGCGGCCAAATAGCACGCATTATTCAGCGGGTGGACCTCTCGCTCCAAAGCATCGTCGAAGCGATGCTGAGCGACGAGAGGTCCTGGGAGGCGGTGGTCTCCTTCTGCGAAACAGTCATGTCGCAAAAGGAGACCGCGGAGCGGGAGCGCGAGGAAGATCCTCTCGCGCATCCCCTCCGGCGTAGACGGCTTGGGGCGAGAAGGCGGCGTTTTGCCGCCAGACTCAACCCATAGTGGCTGCAGGTAGACGATGGGAGTCCTCTGCCTGCGGTGATTAGCCACTGAGCGGTCTGGGAGATGGTCAAGCGTGCACGACCATCCCCCCTACGGCGCGGGAAGCCCCGGCAACGGCTGGGGCGCCACCGGTAGACATCGTGGACTATGCTTTTGCGGGTTCCACGGTGTCCAACAAAACCGGAGAGAGGGCACGTCCGGGTGCTTTTAGTGGGTATGCCGCCCTTATTGGCGGAGAGTCCCACATAACCCTCCGACACTCCCATGTTCGGAGGGTATGCATAAAGCATTTTACACCTGGTCAAAAAAAAAAAAAAAAAAAAAAAAAAAAAAAAAAAAAAAAAAAAGGTTAGGTTAGGTTAGGTTAGGTTAGGTTAGGTTAGGTTAGGTTAGGTTAGGTTAGGTTAGGTTAGGTTAGGTTAGGTTAGGTTAGGTTAGGTTAGGTTCCGCGGACCTGCTGGGTTGTCCCAGTGGGTGGGGAGGTGTACCCCAACGCGGCGCGTCCCCGGGTGGCGGATAGGGGAACGGCTCCCAGAAATGGGAGTTACCGGTTTACCGGCGCGGACCAAACACTGGGGGGGAACCATCGGGATCAGTGGAGGGCCAAACCCCGCAACATGGTCGTGGTCATGTTTCGCGATCTGAGCGGGGCCGATAGGCGGACACGCCCTTTTCAGGGCGCGTTGTTGGAGGAGGCGAGCACGCCCTTTTCAGGGCGCTCTCTCAAAACTTGCAGGGGAGCTCACCCCTAGTGAAAAAAAGAGACGACGATGTGGAGCATTGGAGTTAACTAGTATGGATCTAAGCAGTTGTGAATTTGGTCCCCAGGTGGGTCCCCGAAAGGGGGAATCCCACCCCTCTACCTCATCCGAGGTAGAGGGCTGCCCCTCGTACTCTGGGGGGGGCAGCGACTGCTTCGTAGCCAGGCAATCCGCCCGGCTTCGTGAACACAAATATGGCAAAACTCTGACACTGGACACTGATTTAGCAAGCGATACGGACAACGTTGATATGGAGGTGAAAGCATGCGCCCCGAAGGCGTGTGTTGACACCGCTGACCCTGGCCTGAATAAGGACACCGAGGTGGCATGTAAGGTGAAGGATGCACGGGTAGTGTTAACCCGCTGCGAGGTGGTGGAGAGCAACGGCGAAGATGTGCTCGTTGCTTCGAATGTGGAGGCTACTCAAGCCCCATGGCTTCGAACTCAGACGGTGTGCCTGTCAGAATCTGATTCTGACGGCATGACCTGGGAGAGCGTGTCGTCTCACGGCTCCGGAAGGAGGCTGCGCAAGCGGCATATTGAGGAGCAGGAAGGGCAGGGAGACCAGGGTGAATTCTCACCGTCACCCAAGGTCTCGAGCGCTCGGCGTGGTAGGGGGCGCCCGCCCACAACAGGGGAATACGTCGGGCTGGCGAAGGCCAAGGCCGAGCTCAACCGGGCGCGGGAAGATGAGATGCGGCTCACAGCTGAAAAGGAGCTCCAAGAGGAGATACAAAAAAGGAGGAAGGCGCAATTCCTCAAGGTGCCAGCATCGGTGCCCGAGGACCGCGGCTCACGGCTGGGTAGCTGCGATGCCGCCGAGCTGGAAGCAATGCTGATGGACTCAGTGGACATCGTGTATGCGGTGGCCACTAAGTCCAAAAACCTAAAGGGCACGTCGGTGAGGGCCCTCAAGGAGGCCGCGGACACGATAAGGGCGTCCTTCAAGGAAACGCGGGCCCGCACAATACCTGAGGAGATGGCCCTTCTGGTAAAGGCCAACGAGCGGCTCGCGGCGGACCTTAAGGAGCTGCGGCGGGAGATGGCGCAGATGAGGGCTGCCCAAGCTCAAGTGAATCCGACCTCGATGCCCGCTCAGGCCCCAGCCCAAGCCCTCTGCGGTGAGGACGCAATGCGGCACATCATGGTGCAAGTCGGTACAATGATGGACGCCCGCTTTGCCGGAATCGAGGAGAGGCTGATGCCCAGGCAGACCCTGAGGCCCCCTCTGGCGGCAGATCGGAGAAGAGAGGCTGAGGTGCGTCCAGCTGAGTCCTTGACTCAGAGGGACACTCCGGCGCCAAAGCCGGGAACAAAAGCGGTTCCAAAGCCGAAGCCGGCCCCCGCCCCTGTTAGCGCTGTGGCTCCTGTTGAGGACTGGCAGGTGGTCACGAGGCGGGGAAAGGACAAGAGGCGGGACAAGGTGCGTGCCACGGAAGGGGCAGGACCCACCGAGAAGAAGAGGCCTCCCCCTCCGGCCCAAATCCCTAAGCCGAAGACGCAGTCCCCCAAAGCGGGTGCGGCCAAACTCCGCCCTCCACGGACCGCAGCGGTGGTTATCACACTGCAGAAGAGTGCGGTGGAGAAAGGGGTCACCTACGCCAAGATGCTGGAAGCGGCCAAGGCGAAGGTGAATTTAAGCGAGCTGGGGCTCCCACCGCTGAAGATCAGGGCGGCGGCTACTGGGGCACGAGTGCTGGAGGTTTCCGGTGTGGACAACGCGGCCAAAGCGGACGTCCTTGCTGAGAAGCTCAGGGAGGTGTTCGGAGACGAGGAGAGTGTACGAGTCTCCAGGCCGACAATAACAACAGACCTTCGTGTCAGCGGCCTGGACGATTCCGTCACTCCGCAGGAGCTGGCGGAGGCCTTGGCCAGGAAGGGCGAATGCCATGTGACGGCGCTTTCCGTTGGCGCAATACGCCGGGGCCAAGCCGGGATGGGCACCGTGTTCGTGCGTTGCCCCACCGCGGCCGCAAAGAAGGTGATGGTCAGCGGAGGCCGCGTTTTGGTAGGCTGGGTGGCGGCGCGAGTCAGCATCTTAGAGGCAAGACCCCGCCGCTGCTACCGCTGCCTTGAACTGGGCCATATAGCGGCCAAGTGCAGGGCCGAGGTTGACCGCAGCGATGAGTGTTACCGCTGCGGTATAAAAGCCCACAAGGCCAAAGATTGCACCGCCGCCCCCAACTGCACCCTATGTGCAGCAGCAGGGAAGCCGGCGGATCACCTCTCCGGGAGCAAGGCATGCGCCAAGTCCCCGTTAAAGACAGGGGTCAGAAGGAAGGCCAACGTGGCTGGGGCTACGGCGCAGCCGCGTCCGCCTGATGAAGGTCCATCGGGACGCATGGAGGAAGGTTAGTTAGTATGGCCCTAACCTTCCTACAGGCGAATATCAACCGATGCGCTGGGGCTCAGGACTTGCTCCTGCAGTCCATGGCGGAGAAGAAGAGGAGCGGGAGAGGGAGAGAGATCCTCTCGCACAGCCGCTCCGGAGGGCGCGGACACGGAGGCGGGCTAATCGAGCCCGCACCCCGTCTCCGCTTCGAGGGCCTGGGGTGTTGGGTGCGGGGGCACCTGGCATCCCCTAACAATGGGTCGTCGAGAGGTGGAGATGCCCCGTGTGTTCCGGGGCATCACACATGAGGTGGTGAGGTCTTGTGAAGACCTCCCAGGAGGAGAGTCTGCCGCTAGGCGGGCAGCGACACCGACGAGGGCTGTGGAGTAATGCGCGAGCGGTCCCATGCCCCTCGTCTTAAGTTGGTGTAGGAGGAACACCCTGGTTTTTTAGTGCGTATGCCGCCTTACGGCGGTGAGTCCCACATAACCACCGTTTCCCCCCGGAACGGTGGTATCCATAAAGGATTTTCCCAGGTAAAAAAAAAAAAAAAAAAAAAAAAAGGTTAGGTTAGGTTAGGTTAGGTTAGGTTAGGTTAGGTTAGGTTAGGTTAGGTTAGGTTAGGTTTTTTTTTTTTTTTTTTTTTTTCCCTGTCCGGGCGCAGAGGCCCGGCCCGCGAGCTTTCCTACGCTACCTCTAACATGATCAGAGACCTTGTTTGCTAAGCTGTGTCTGTCCTTCCGTATGTTATTTAATTAGGGTTTCATATCTTTATTATCATATTTTCTTATATCTATTTACGGTTACAATTTTATAATTAATTTAAGTTCCTTATTCTAATATTTCTAATTTTTATTTCGTATGCTACATTATATATTATTTCCATAATATACATCTAACATTACTCTTAATCTATTTTTATTTATTTCTTAATACTATTTTACACACTTAAAGGTTGCTTAATAATTACAATACACTATTTCTATTGACGACTACTTTTCTATGTTACATAATATATTCAACAATATATATAAAACATAGTTTTAATCTATTTTGTTTTTATTTCCACAGATATATTCAGTCTCCTCCTGATATACACTGCGCCATGGGTGGTCCACAACCCTGCGACGATCTGCCCCATTTGGCTTCTCCAGCCCTACGGACCACAGTGGTATGGTAATTATTTTAAGATTTTTATTACTACTATTTATAAATGACTCTAATGTTTGTTTCTGAATTTCCCTATATTTTTCTATCTGTTTACTTGTTTTATGGTGTTCTATTTTAATTTTAATTTTGACCCTTTTAAACTGAGCCAGTTTCATATGAAACTGGACCCAGTTTACCCTTTTTATTTTATTTGTTATACATTTTATTTTTATTAACTTGTATTTCCATATTTTAATTTTGAATACCATACCCCTGCGGTCCGAAGCTGCGGGATCTACGTGACAATTTGCGTTCAGGACAAGCTTGGTGCCTTTAGCAATACGCTGTTGTTGATCTTGCCAGCGCGTCCCACTTCCGCCTCACCGGGCAGCCGTCGCTAAAGGCGTCGTGATCCGCTTTTTCTAGTTTTGCCTTGTTGCAATTGACGCAGCTGGGGGGGACGTTAACCAACCGATCCGCGCACTCTGTTCTCAGGTGCGGCCCCCCGCAGTGACTGCAAACGTCAATTGCATCATGACAAAACTTCTTCCCATGCCCATAGCCCAAGCAACGTGAGCATTGGATCAGGGGAGACTGGTCAGCTACCCTTACTTTTTGTACATCGATGTGTGCAGCCCCCGCGCCGGTGAGCCGCTGCCAGACGGCGGGGGAGACCCGAGCGACTACGTGCGCTGTGAGTGGGTTTCTCGCCCTCCGTCTGTACCGGACCTCGACGCGGAAGTCCCCCTCATCCACGTCTCCGAGCAGGTTTCGATTTTGGACCCTAATTGCTTTTGTTATGTCCTCGTCAGTGTTCGCATTACAGACTCCGTAAAACACCAAAAGGGGGTCCTTGTTTTGGATGTCCTCTACCTTTAATGTGCATCCTTTGACGGTTAGTCTATCCTTAACCTTTTTTAGTTCCGCCTTGTCCCTGCAGCTGAGAATGACTTTTCGATCTTTGGCCTTTCTGATCTTGTCGATTCTCGTCCCCTCATCCTTTGCGTTCACCGCTTTCTTTACCCTGTCGTAGACTTCTTCTCCGGTGTCTTGATCGTCTTTCGACGTTACTACGACAGAGTACATCGCGGCTGCCTCTGCCGGTGGCCTCCTCGGCGAGCCTGCCACGACGTTCGCGTAGGTGGGAGCTGCCTCCAGGACCTTTTGGTGTTTTTCCAGGGTGTCCCTCAATGATTCCATCTTGTCCGTATTTTCCTGGATCAGTTTGGAATGTTCATCCATTCGCCTTAAAAAATCCTCAGTTTGTTTGCTAGTGGCAGGGTGGGGGGGAGGTGGAGGGTGTAAAGTTTCCTCTCCCTCCTCCCCATCCTGTCCCTTGCACTGAATTTTCGGCATATCTTTTGACCCCTCCGACTCCTTCAAGAGCTGATAAAGCCGCTCTACAGCTGCTGTAATCCCCTCTTTGTACTCCGTCTTGATGTTTCTGGAGCTACTGAGGTAGAGTTTAGCCTTGTTCAGGCATGCCCTAGCCTCAGCAACTCTAGAGGGGTTGGTTGTCTTCGGGGGAGGGGCATCCGAGGTGTCAGTCTGTGGTACTCGGGTTTTAGGCCTCGAGGGGCCCACCACCGGTACCACCGCCCTCTTCGGAGATGTTTTTGTGGCTCTTACTTCTTTCTCTCCAATGCTCCTTCTGACCATAAAGGTCCGGTCTTGGTTTGAAGAGGGCCCTGTCCTCTCTGCCTTCTCTTCGGCCTTTTTAGGAGGAGAGTTTTCCATCGCCGGCTTACTGACAGGAGTCCTGATTCCGAACATGGTGTTGGCTCGCTTTACTCTAGCTTAAGGGACGTCAATATGAATAAAAGTATGCGACGTGTAAAAGGCGTCGGATACGTTCAATGAGATACAATTATATACAATACAAAATAAGAACACAATGAAATTATAAAATAGGAGTAAAAATAAAAATTTTTAAATAAAAATTTAAGTGTGTCCTACAACTAAGTAAAATAAAGTATAATATTAGCCCAACCCGACCTGTCCAACACGTTCCGAAAAGGTAACACTACTTGATTATATACAAAAAAATTTTTTACTCAATTGTGTAAAAGTCTTAAAACTATAAGTATAATACTAAAAATCCAATCCAATGAAGTGTTCCAATGAAATTTCTTAGAAATAACCGGTCCTCGTTCCTCTTGCTGACCTAGTTTTTCCCCATTCGAGGTTCCCTGAATGTAGGTCAGTAGGTCAATCGGTATATCTCAAAAACTATTATGCCTAAAAATATGAGAATTTAGAGGGAGAGGGATGTCAATGGCCTTGATACTTTGGCTTTGTCACAAGATTTTTATCACCTCTCGCACTTTTAAAAGTAATTAATTTCGAATAAAATAATTTTAAAAAGTCAAAATTTTGTCCAAATTTTATTTTTCCCAATAATTTAAATATGCCAATTTCCTATAAATAAAATATACCACAGATTGCCTTTTGAAGTTTTTACCTACTTTTAATTTCAAGGTACCTCGAATGTAGGTCAAAGGGTCAACACAGGTTTTTACAAAAACTATCCAACAGAAAATTTTCAAATTTTGAGAGTATGTGGAGGACCCTATTTCCAATCCTATGGTGATTTAAAAAACACCCCTAAAAGATCTCTTTTCCGAGTTATTTAAATTTTTAACTATGTGATTTCTTAAAATAACTAAAAATGTCCATAAACGTGACTTTTCAAAAAATTTTTCGGTGCCTCCGGGCTCTGTGCTGCAAGGTCCTGGTGTTCCCGTTCTCCAATTTGACCTGCAGGCCCTGGGTCCAGACCTCGTGGCCACGTGGTTTTGGGTTTTTCCGGATTAACTTCCCTGCGCCTGCTCGGAAATATCCGGAAAAAACTCCAACGTGTAGAGGCCCACGAGGTGCTCCTCCGGGCAGTGTCAAAAACAAGGGTCACCGCTCACTTTTCCGAGGAAACTGATTTCGAAAATGTTCGATTTCTTAAAAAGTCTCTAGCTTGACGAAAACTCCACTTTTTCGAAATCCGGAAAAACCCCCTGCTTCAGTGCGGTAGTATCCAGTTGGCCCCGTCGTCATATCTTGTCCAACTGCTCCGGTCACTGACCTCGTGGCCACGTGGTTTTCGGTTTTTCCGGATTAACTTCCGTGCGCCTGCACGGAAAAATCCGGAAAAAGGTCCGACGTGTGGAGGCCCACGAGGCGCTTCTTTGGGCAGTGTAAAAACCAGGGGTCACCGCACAAAAACGTGCAGCGGATTTATTTTAAGTTTCGGAATTTCCAAATTTTTCACTTTTCCTATTATAACTTTTTTCTCACAGCACTTTTCAAATTTTTGTTTTCAACACTGTGTGCGCCTTCACCTGGCGCAAATTTTGTTATATCGCACGTCACTAAATTCCACTTTTTTCTATTTTTAATGATTTTTTGTCACGGAGCTCACTATAAACGCAGCTCGCTCGGCGACGGGCGGGCGTGGACGGTTCGTTAGGTTAGGTTAGGTTAGGTTAGGTTAGGTTAGGTTAGGTTAGGTTGGGGGACCCCCCACAGTGCTTGCTTCCACGTAGCGTTCCCCGGGCAACGACCTGGTCCTGTCACCGTAACGGAGTGGCAGGCCAGTGATCGGCGAAAGTGCACTGTGCGTTGAAGACTTTTTTGCGGACTCTTCAACACTTGCGGCGGCTATGCCAAAGCTACCATCGCGGGACGCCTCCGGGCGGTTCTTAAAAGGCCCTTATCAGGGCCAACCAAAAGGCCCTTCTCAGGGCCAACCAAAAGGCCCTTCTCAGGGCCAACCAGAAGGCCCTTCTCAGGGCCAACCAGAAGGCCCTTCTCAGGGCCAAACCAAAGGCCCTTCTCAGGGCCAAACCAAAGGCCCTTCTCAGGGCCAAACCAAAGGCCCTTCTCAGGGCCAAACCAAAGGCCCTTCTCAGGGCCAAACCAAAGGCCCTTCTCAGGGCCAAACCAAAGGCCCTTCTCAGGGCCACGCCGGCGATGCCAGTATGGCGTCGGAGGTTTGCCGCCCATCACCGGGTAGCATGTTCCGCAGGCTGTCGGTCGACGTGTTGTCGGACTCCGACAACGAGTCGCTGGTTCCAGAGTCGGACGGAAGTTCGGCGATGGAAGCCGAAAGCCGCTTACAAAAGCGGAAGCGATCCTTCCTGAAGGACGGCGGCGAAGGCTCCTCGGACTCCACGAGGAGTGCTAAGCCAAAAAAGAAGGCGAAGGCCAAAAAGCCTTCGACTGTGGCGGACACCCACGACGTGGGTCTGGCGGACGCCCAACGTCAGTTGGACCTCGCACGAAGGGCTCAGCTCCAGGAAGACCTGGAAGAGAGGGTCGCCGCGAAGGAGATGCAGGCGCAGGCCGCCCGGGCTAAGTCCGGGTACGGTGCGTCTAGCGTCTTATACGCGGACCACTCGCTGGCCGAGCTGGAGCGCATGGCGCAGGAGGACGAAGAGGAGATCAGGGTGGTCGCCTCTAAGTCCTCCAATCTAAAAGGGACTTTCCAAAAGTCCCTTAAATGTAGGGCCGCCAGCATGGGTGGCATCGTCCGGGAGCTGGTGCAACGCACAGCCACCGACGAGACGCGGCAACTGCAGGCGAAGATAGATCGCCTGCAGTCGGAGGTCAGCCAGCTGCATAAGAAGCTGGCTGAGGTCACGGCCCAGCCAACCCAAGCTGAGCCGAGACCTGCGGTGGAGGGCCCTTCCTCCTCTTCCAACCTTGAGGATGTCATCCGCAAGGTTGTCATGGAGGAAAGGGCATTTACGAGAGCCTGCCTCGCTGGCATCGAGGACAGGCTCTTGCCCGAAAAGCGCCTCCGACCGCCCCTCGCGGCGGACAAGAGGCCGTGCGAGCCTGGGCCATCCTCCCAAAGGGAGGACGCCCTTCTCCCTTCCACCACCCCGTCCACCCAGCCGTGGACGAAGGTGGTCAAAAAGGGGAAGGGCAAGGCCAAGAAGGCGAGAGCGGCCGCCGCCCCTGCATCCCCAGCCAACATCTCCCCTCCCTGCCCGTCCCAGACGACCGGCAAGGGGAAGGGGAAGGGGAAGGGGCAAAAGTCGGCCCCTAAGCCCGCCACCGCTGCTCCGGCAGCTAAAAGGGCCCCTGCCGGTGGGAGAAAACCCCTTGTTTCTCCCAAAACCGCGGCCGTCGTGGTGACGCTCACCGCGGAGGCTGCGGAGCGTGGTGAGACGTACGAGTCCGTGCTGAAACGGGCTCGTACCAACGCCGATCCCACCAAGTTGGGAATCGGCGCCATCACGTGCCGCCAGACCCAAGCCGGGGCTCGTATTTTCGAGTTCCCGGGGGCCCAGGGCGGCACCAACGCTGACCTCTTCGCAACGAAGTTGCAAGAGGTCATCGCGGACGCGGCCAAGGTGGTAAGGCCCGTCAAGTCGGCGGCCCTCGAGGTGACCAATCTGGACGATTCGGTCACCAAAGAGGAGGTCGTGGCGGCGCTCGCAGCAGTAGGGGGCTGCAACACCGCAGCGATACAGGGTCGGGCTATCAGGCCCGGCCGCGGCGGCATGGGCACAATCCGCCTGGAGTGCCCCGTCACCGCGGCTAAGGCCGTCCTTGCCAAGGGACGGCTTGCCGTCGGGTTTGGGTCGTGTGTGGTCCGAGCACTTGGTGAGCAGCCTTTGCGCTGCTACAAGTGCTTCGGAATCGGCCACACACGGGCCCTCTGTCCGTCCAAGGTGGACAGGTCGGACGCCTGTTACCGCTGCGGTAAGGAGGGGCACATGTCCGCCTCCTGCACGGCCGCCAAGCCGCACTGCGCGGTGTGCGCCGCCAGTGGCCGCCCGGCGGACCACGTGATGAGGGGGAGGAACTGCAATCCTCCCCCAAAGAAGGGAAAAGCGCAGGCGCCGTCCCAGCCTGCCGCTACCACCGTCGTCCCTGAGGCTGGGACCTCGGTGGCCGACGAGGGGGGTGCGATGGCCGAATGATGGATAGGTCCGGACATCGCATCCTACAGGCGAATACTAACCACTGTAAAGCAGCCCAGGACCTGCTGATGCAGGCCCTGGCTGAGTGGTTAGTAGACGTTGCGGTGGTCGCCGAGCCGTACTCTGTCCCTGGCCGTTGGCTGGGTGATCGGGACGGCTCGGTGGCGTTGGTGTCGCGGTCTTCCACGGACTCCCCTCCCCTCTCGCTCTTAGAGAGGGGACCGGGATACGTGGCCGCCGCGTGGGGAGAAATAGCCCTGGTGGGGGTCTATTTCTCCCCTAACCGCCCTTTACAGGACTTCGAGGATTTTCTCGAAGTCCTGACCGCAGTAGTCGGTAGGGCGGCGCCGCGCCAGGTCGCCGTATTGGGCGACCTGAACGCCAAGTCGGCGGCCTGGGGCAACCGGGCCGCCTCTTGCAACGTCCGCGGGCGGGCCGTCGAATTTTGGGCGGCCTCGTCGGGCGTGTCCCTCCTAAATAGAGGGACGGCCCACACGTGTGTGCGGCAACGGGGAGGGACGGTGGTGGACGTGTCGTTCGCCACCCCCGCACTTGCCGCCCGCGTCGTCGGCTGGCGGGTGGAAACGGTGGAGACCTTGTCGGACCACCGATACGTGCGGTTCGACATCGTCTCCACCAAGAGCCCCAGGGGAATGGCCCGCTCGGGCCAGTCCCCCTTTCCACGGTGGGCTCAGATCCACCTGGACCGAGGGGCGGCCAAGGAGGCGGCGTTCGTCCAGGACTGGCTCACGCCTCCTGTCAATGTCCTGGACGTCGACGCCTCGGCGGTCCGACTGCGGGAGTCCCTGACCGAGGTGTGCAACTCCAGCATGCCTCGGTCTCGCCGCCCACCTCCCCGACGCGCCGTCTATTGGTGGTCGGAGGAGCTGGCGGGGCTCCGGGCCGCCTGCGTGGTGGCCAGGAGGGCCTACACGCGGAGTCGACGGCGGAGCGTGCGGGACGCGTCGAACGAGGACCTTCTCTACGCCTCGTACGTAGAGGCAAAAAAGGTCCTCAAGGCGGCCATGTTCGCCGCCGACGACGCGGCGAGGGCCGAAATGCTAGAGGGTCTCGACAGAGACCCGTACGGGAGACCGTATAAGGCGGCGCGGAATAAACTGCGCCCCTTCGGTCCCCCGCTAGCAGAGACCCTCGAGCCGGCGTTGCTGGATGGGGTGGTTCGGTCCTTGTTTCCAACAGGGACCAACTTCACCCCTCCAGTGATGGACCCCCCGCGGGAGGCGGCTCCGCCGGCGGAGGAGGTCCCTCCGGTCACGGGGGCGGAGTTTGGCGCGGCGACGCTTCGCCTCCGCGCCAAGAAAACCGCCCCCGGGCCGGACGGCGTCCCCGCAAGGGTGGTGGCCATTGCGGCCACCCAAATGGCGGACAGGTTTCGGGACCTCTTCAGCGCGTGTTTCACGACTGGGAGGTTCCCGAAAACCTGGAAGGAGGGGCAACTGTGCCTCCTCCGTAAGGAGGGACGACCGGCAGACTCCCCCTCGGCATACCGACCCATCGTTCTGCTCGATGAGGTCGGTAAACTGTTCGAGGGGATCGTCGCCAGTCGGCTGAATGGCCTCCTGCAGGGGGTTGGGCCGAACCTGTCGGACGCCCAATTCGGTTTCCGAGTTGGGCGTTCGACAGTGGACGCGCTGGCCCGGCTGAAGGGCCAGGTGAGGGAGGCCGTGGAGTCTGGGGACGGAGTGTTGGCTGTGTCATTTGACATAGCCAACGCGTTCAATTCCGTCCCCCACTCCACGATCTTGGAGGCACTCCGGTACCACGGAGTGCCTTCATACTTGCGGGCCCTCTTGGCCAGCTACTTGGAGGACCGAGCGGTCCTCCTCGTAGACAAGGCTGGCCAAGTCCGGAGGTACGGCGCGGAGTCTGGTGTTCCACAGGGGTCGGTCCTAGGACCACTCCTGTGGAACATCGGCTTCGACTGGCTCCTGCGGGGATCCCTCCTCCCGGGCACGAGTGTCATCTGCTACGCGGATGACACTCTCCTCACTGCCCGGGGGAGGGATTTTAAGGAGGCGGCCAGTTTGGCCTCGGCTGGCGGATCCTTGGTCGCGGGAAGGATCCGCCGCCTCGGGTTGGGGGTTGCGCTGCACAAGACCGAGGCCGTGTTCTTCCACGGGCCTCGGCAGCGCATCCCTCCTGACGCCCACATCGTCGTGGAGGGCGTCAGGATCGGGGTGAGGACCCAGATGAAATATCTGGGCCTCACCCTGGACAGCAGGTGGCGCTTCGGCCCGCACTTCAGCGGGTTGTCAGCGCGCCTGCTGAAGGCGGCGAACGCCCTCTCGTGGCTCCTCCCAAACCTGGGAGGGCCGAAGGCGAGATGCCGGCATTTGTATGCCGGCATCTTGAAGAGCATGGCCCTTTACGGGGCCCCCATCTGGGCGGACTCCCTCCACAGGAGGGAGAATGCGACCGCCATCCGCAGGCCCCAAAGGGCCATTGCACTGCGGGTGGCGAGAGCCTACCGCTCGGTGGGCTTTGCGGCAGCGTGCGCTCTGGCCGGCACCCCGCCTTGGGAACTCGAGGCGGAGGTGCTCGCCAGGGTGTACGAGTGGACGGCGGGGCGTAGGGCGCTCGGGGAGTGCCCTGCCCCAGAAGAGCGGGAGGCCGTCCGCAGAGAGGCGAGGGACGCAACCGTCCAACATTGGACGGAGGCCCTCGCCACCGCAGCCTTTGGCCGCAGAACGTTGGACGCGCTCGGGCCAGTCCTGAAGGACTGGCTCGGGCGGTCCCACGGTTTCCTTTCTTTCCGTCTGGTGCAGGTGCTATCCGGGCATGGCGTCTTCGGATCGTGCCTGCACCGGATCGGAAGAGAGGAGACCCCGGCCTGCCACGATTGTGGCGCGGCGGTGGACACGGCGCAGCACACCCTGGAGGTGTGTGCGTCGTGGTCTGGGCCGCGCCGCCAATTGATGGCGGTGGTCGGGCAGGACCTCTCGCTGCCCAGCGTGGTTTTAGCCATGCTGGGAAGCGAGGAGTCCTGGGCTGCGGTGGCCTCCTTTTGCGAGGAAGTAATTTCGCAAAAGGAGGCGGCGGAGCGGGCGCGGGAGGAAGACCCTCTCGCAGCGCCACTCCGCAGACGACGAACGGGTCGGAGAAGGCGATTGCACGACAATCGTCTTCCCCCTCCTGGTGGAGGATAGCGGGAGACAGGCGCGGGGGCGTCTTCTCCCGCATTGCACGTATCCTCCACTTCCGCCGGGTGGGAATGACCGCGAGCACTCGCGGTTATTCTCGGGCCCCTCTCCCAGGGTGGGGAGGAGGGTGAAGGGCTCGCCGTAAAGGCGGGCGGTCGTCGGCGGGGGGCTGGATGGAAAGGCTGTGCCGGATTCCCAGTTCCCCTCCATATAGGCGATGCGGGAGTGCCGCTGGGTCGTTTAGTGGGTATACCGGTGGGGAGCACCGCCGGGAGTCCCACATAACCCTTCCGTCCCCCGACGGGGGGGTATGCATAAAGCATTTTTCCCAGCGTCAAAAAAAAAAAAAAAAAAAAAAAAAAAAAAAAAAAAAAAAAAAAAAAAAAAAAAAAAGGTTAGGTTAGGTTAGGTTAGGTTAGGTTAGGTTAGGTTAGGTTAGGTTAGGTTAGGTTAGGTTAGGTTAGGTTCCGCGGACCTGCTGGGTTGTCCCAGTGGGTGGGGAGGTGTACCCCAACGCGGCGCGTCCCCGGGTGGCGGATAGGGGAACGGCTCCCAGAAATGGGAGTTACCGGTTTACCGGCGCGGACCAAACACTGGGGGGGAACCATCGGGATCAGTGGAGGGCCAAACCCCGCAACATGGTCGTGGTCATGTTTCGCGATCTGAGCGGGGCCGATAGGCGGACACGCCCTTTTCAGGGCGCGTTGTTGGAGGAGGCGAGCACGCCCTTTTCAGGGCGCTCCCTCAAAACTTGCAGGGGAGCTCACCCCTAGTGAAAAAAAGAGACGACGATGTGGAGCATTGGAGTTAACTAGTATGGATCTAAGCAGTTGTGAATTTGGTCCCCAGGTGGGTCCCCGAAAGGGGGAATCCCACCCCTCTACTTCATCCAAGGTAGAGGGCTGCCCCTCGTACTCTGGGGGGGGCAGCGACTGCTTCGTAGCCAGGCAATCCGCCCGGCTTCGTGAACACAAATATGGCAAAACTCTGACACTGGACACTGATTTGGCAAGCGATACGGACAACGTTGTTATGGAGGTGGAAGCATGCGCCCCGAAGGCGTGTGTTGACGCCGCTGACCCTGGCCTGAATAAGGACACCGAGGTGGCATGTGAGGTGAAGGATGCACGGGTAGTGTTAACCCGCTGCGAGGTGGTGGAGAGCAACGGCGAAGATCTGCTCGTTGCTTCGAATGTGGAGGCTACTCAAGCCCCATGGCTTCGAACTCAGACGGTGTGCCTGTCGGAATCTGATTCTGACGGCATGACCTGGGAGACCGTGTCGTCTCACGGCTCCGGAAGGAGGCTGCGCAAGCGGCATATTGAGGAGCAGGAAGGGCAGGGAGACCAGGGTGAATTCTCACCGTCACCCAAGGTCTCGAGCGCTCGGCGTGGTAGGGGGCGCCCGCCCACAACAGGGGAATACGTCGGGCTGGCGAAGGCCAAGGCCGAGCTCAACCGGGCGCGGGAAGATGAGATGCGGCTCACAGCTGAAAAGGAGCTCCAAGAGGAGATACAAAAAAGGAGGAAGGCGCAATTCCTCAAGGTGCCAGCATCGGTGCCCGAGGACCGCGGCTCACGGCTGGGCAGCTGCGATGCCGCCGAGCTGGAAGCAATGCTGATGGACTCAGTGGACATCGTGTATGCGGTGGCCACTAAGTCCAAAAACCTAAAGGGCACGTCGGTGAGGGCCCTCAAGGAGGCCGCGGACACGATAAGGGCGTCCTTCAAGGAAACACAGGCCCGCACAATACCTGAGGAGATGGCCCTTCTGGTAAAGGCCAACGAGCGGCTCGCGGCGGACCTTAAGGAGCTGCGGCGGGAGATGGCGCAGATGAGGGCTGCCAAAGCTCAAGTGGATCCGACTTCGATGCCCGCTCAGGCCCCAGCCCAAGCCCCCTGCGATGAGGACGCAATGCGGCACATCATGGTGCAAGTCGGTACAATGGTGGACGCCCGCTTTGCCGGAATCGAGGAGAGGCTGATGCCCAGGCAGACCCTGAGGCCCCCTTTGGCGGCAGATCGGAGAAGAGAGGCTGAGGTGCGTCCAGCTGAGTCCTTGACTCAGAGGGACACTCCGGCGCCAAAGCCGGGAACAAAAGCGGTTCCAAAGCCGAAGCCGGCCCCCGCCCCTGTTAGCGCTGTGGCTCCTGTTGAGGACTGGCAGGTGGTCACGAGGCGGGGAAAGGACAAGAGGCGGGACAAGGTGCGTGCCACTGAAGGGGCAGGACCCACCGAGAAGAAGAGGCCTCCCCCTCCGACCCAAATCCCTAGGCCGAAGACGCAGCCCCCCAAAGCGGGTGCGGCCAAACTCCGCCCTCCACGGACCGCAGCGGTGGTTATCACACTGCAGAAGAGTGCGGTGGAGAAAGGGGTCACCTACGCCAAGATGCTGGAAGCGGCCAAGGCGAAGGTGAATTTAAGCGAGCTGGGGCTCCCACCGCTGAAGATCAGGGCGGCGGCAACTGGGGCACGAGTGCTGGAGGTTTCCGGTGTGGACAACGCGGCCAAAGCGGACGTCCTTGCTGAGAAGCTCAGGGAGGTGTTCGGAGACGAGGAGAGCGTACGAGTCTCCAGGCCGACTATCACGACTGACCTTAGAGTCAGCGGCTTGGACGATTCCGTCACTCCGCAGGAGCTGGCGGAGGCCTTGGCAGGGAAGGGCGAATGCCATGTGACGGCGTTATCCGTTGGCGCAATACGTCGGGGACAAGCCGGGATGGGCACCGTGTTTGTACGCTGCCCTACCGTGGCCGCAAAGAAGGTGATGGCCAGCGGAGGCCGCGTTTTGGTTGGTTGGGTGGCGGCGCGAGTCAGCATATTAGATGCAAGACCCCGCCGCTGCTACCGCTGCCTTGAACTGGGCCATATAGCGGCCAAGTGCAAGGCCGAGGTTGACCGCAGCGATGAGTGTTACCGCTGCGGTATAAAGGCCCACAAAGCCAAAGATTGCACCGCTACCCCCCACTGCACCCTATGTGCAGCAGCGGGGAAGCCAGCGGATCACCTCTCCGGGAGCAAGGCATGCGCCAAGTCCCCGTCAAAGACAGGGGTCAGAAGGAAGGCCAACGTGGCTGGGGCTACGGCGCAGCCGCGTCCGCCTGATGAAGGTCCATCGGGACGCATGGAGGAAGGTTAGTTAGTATGGCCCTAACCTTCCTACAGGCGAATATCAACCGATGCGCCGGGGCTCAGGACTTGCTCCTGCAGTCCATGGTGGAGAAGAAGAGGAGCGGGAGAGGGAGAGAGATCCTCTCGCACAGCCGCTCCGGAGGGCGCGGACACGGAGGCGGGCTAATCGAGCCCGCACCCCGTCTCCGCTTCGAGGGCCTGGGGTGTTGGGTGCGGGGGCACCTGGCATCCCCTAACAATGGGTCGTCGAGAGGTGGAGATGCCCCGTGTGTTCCGGGGCATCACACATGAGGTGGCGAGGTCTTGTGAAGACCTCCCAGGAGGAGAGTCTGCCGCTAGGCGGGCAGCGACACCGACGAGGGCTGTGGAGTAATGCGCGAGCGGTCCCATGCCCCTTGTCTTAAGTTGGTGTAGGAGGAACACCCTGGTTTTTTAGTGCGTATGCCGCCTTACGGCGGTGAGTCCCACATAACCACCGTTTCCCCCCGGAACGGTGGTATCCATAAAGGATTTTCCCAGGTTAAAAAAAAAAAAAAAAAAAAAAAGGTTAGGTTAGGTTAGGTTAGGTTAGGTTAGGTTAGGTTAGGTTAGGTTAGGTTAGGTTAGGTTAGGTTAGGTTAGGTTGGGCGGGTCTGGGTTTATCCATTAGTAGTTGCTATGCCTAGCTTGCGGCTTCGGTCGCTTGTATTGGATAAATCTAGGCCTTCTTTACTCGGCTCTGGGAGCGAGTAATGAGGCGAATGGCTTTGAGGGAGAGCGCAGGTCGTGTAGATCCTCAAGGCAAGTCTGGTGGGGTCGTTCCTTCTCGCGGTTGCTGCCCGTTATTGGTCTATTTCCATCAGAAATAGACGTAACAGAAACCACCAGGCGCCGGCACTCTGTCGGTGGGGTAGGATGGGTAGGTAGGACGGGATGGGCTGGTGGAGCCGTCCCTTTGTAGGCTAGGTGCCTACAAGAGAGGAGAGCCTTTTTAGGCTAGGAGGAGTCGGGAGTCGGGTCTGGCGTGCACTTACCCTGCCGCCGGGCAGGCAGTGGGAGTTTACTTCCCTGCCACCGCCCCAAAATCGTAACCCCGCAACATGGTCGCGGTCATGTTTTGCGATCTGAGCGGGACCGATAGGCCTTGGCTTGGTCGCCCGGGCTACGAGGAAGACAACCTCTATAAAAAATCACCCGAAGGCAAGCGGCGGCGCAGCGTGAGGTCTGGAAGGCTGAACGGAGTTTCAGTCCTTACTGCGTCCCCCGCCAGGGAAGTGTCGCTCCCCTGAGCGGGTTACGCCAGACTTCCCCGGTTACAGTGGGCACTGTCCGGGGCGACCCACCCTTCCCACGTACTCGTGGGATTAGTTATGAAGAATTTTTTAAAAAACTCTAGGTTAGGTAAGACGGTAGGGAGCGACGAGGAGGTGGAATACGCGTCTGCGTCTGAGACGCTTGCGTCTGGATCGACGACGCATTCATTGCGGGACGCCTTCGGGCGTTTCAAAAAAGGCCCTTCTAAGGGCCAACCAAAAGGCCCTTCTCAGGGCCCCGCGGGCGATGCCATTTCGGCGTCAGAAGCTAGCCGCGCACCATCTGCGGCTAGCTTGTACTGCAGGTCGGACTCCGACAATAATGCGTTTGAGTCGGACGCGAGTTCGGCGATGGAGGTCGAAGACCGCCTCCAAAAGCGCAAGCGGGCCTTCTTGAAGGATGACGGTGAAGGGTCCTCGGGCTCGACGGGGAGTACCAAGTCGAAGAAGTTGAAGGCCAAAAAACCGACTTCATCTTCGACCGTGGTGGACACCCACGACGTGGGTCTGGTGGATGCCCAACGGCAGCTGGATTTGGCTCGGCGGGAGCAACTCCAACAAGACCTAGAGGAGAGGGTCGCCGCCAAGGAGCAGCAGGCGCGCACCGCCCGGGCTAAGACTGGGTACGGCGCATCCAGCGTCTTGTACGCGGACCACTCGCTGGCCGAGCTGGAGCGGATGGCGCGAGAGGACGAAGAGGGGATAAAAGAAGTCGCCTGTAAGTCCTCCAATCTGAAAGGGACTTTTCAAAAGTCCCTTAAATGCCGGGCCGCCAGCATGGTTGGCATTGTCCGGGAGCTGGTGCAGCGCACAGCGACCGACGAGACGCGGCAACTGCAGGCAACGGTAGATCGTCTGCAGTCAGAGGTCAGCCAGCTGCATAAAAAGCTGGCGGAAATCACGGCACGGCCAGCTCAAGCCGAGCCGAGACCTGCGGCCGAGGGTCCCTCTTCCTCCAACCTTGAGGATGTTATCCGCAAGGTAGTGATGGAGGAAAGGGCCTTCACGAGAGCCTGCCTTGCCGGCATAGAGGACAGGCTTTTGCCGGAGAAACGCCTCCGACCGCCTCTCGCGGCGGACAAGAGGCCGTGCGAGCCGGGGCCATCCTCCCAGAAGGAGGACGCAATGCTCCCTTCCACCACTCAGTCCAACCAGCCGTGGACGGAAGTGGTCAAGAAGGGGAAGGGCAAGGCCAAAAAGAAGGCGAGAACGGTCGCCAACCCTGCCTCCCCAACCAACACCGCCCCTACCTGCCCATCCCAGGCGACCGGCAAGGGAAAAGGGAAGGGAAAGGCGAAAAAGTCGACCCCCAGGCCCGCTGCCGCTGCCTCTGCAGCCAAAAGGGCCCCAGCCGGTAGAAGGAAGCCACTGGTTCCTCCCAAGACAGCGGCCGTCGTGGTGACGCTCACCGCGGAGGCTGCGGAGCGGGGTGAGACGTACGAGTCCGTTCTCAAGCGGGCTCGTACCAACGTCGATCCCACAACATTGGGAATCGGGGCAGTCGCGTGCCGCCAGACCCAAACCGGAGCTCGAATCTTCGAGTTCCCGGGGGCCCAGGGTGGCGCCAACGCAGACCTCTTCGCAAGTAAATTGCGAGAGGCCATCGCGGATGCGGCTAAGGTCGTCAGGCCCGTTAGGTCTTCGGCCTTGGAGGTGACCGGTCTGGACGACTCGGTCACCAAAGAGGAGGTCGTGGCGGCGATCGCAGCAGTAGGGGGCTGTGATGTCGCAGCGGTAACGTGTCGGGACATCAGGCCCGGTCGCGGTGGCATGGGCACCATTCGCCTTGAGTGCCCGGTCGCCGCGGCCAAGGCCGTTCTTGCCAAGGGACGGCTTGCCGTCGGGTTTAGCTCGAGTGTGGTCCGGGCGCTTGAGGAGCAGCCTCTGCGCTGCTACAAGTGCTTCGGAATCGGGCACACTCGGGCCCTCTGCCCGTCCAAGGTGGACAGGTCGGACTGTTGTTACCGCTGCGGCAAGGCGGGGCACAGGTCCATCTCCTGCAAGGCCGCCACGCCGCACTGTGCGGTGTGCGCCGCCAGTGGCCGCCCGGCGGGCCACGTAATGAAGGGGAGGAATTGCAATCCTCCCCCAAAGAAGGGCAAAGCGCAGGCGCCGTCCCGGCCTGCCGCTACCGACAGTGCCGTTGTCCCTGAAGCTGGGACCTCGGTGGCTGACGAGGAGGGTGCGATGTCCGAATGATGTATAGGACCGGACATCGCATTCTCCAGGCGAACACCAACCACTGCAAAGCAGCACAGGATCTGCTGATGCAGGCCATGGCTGAGTGGTTGGTAGACGTGGCGGTGGTTGCCGAGCCGTACTCGGTTCCCGGCCGTTGGCTGGGCGATCGGGATGACTTGGTGGCGTTGGTTTCGCGGTCTTCCACAGACTCCCCTCCCCTCTCGCTTTTAGAGAGAGGATCGGGATACGTGGCCGCCGCGTGGGGAGATATAGCCCTGGTGGGCGTCTATTTCTCCCCAAACCGCCCTCTCCAGGATTTCGAGAATTTTCTCGGAATCCTGACCGCGGTTGTGGGTAGGGCGGCGCCGCGACAGGTCGCCGTTCTAGGCGACCTGAATGCAAAGTCGGTGACCTGGGGCAACACGGCCGCCTCCTGCAACATCCGGGGACCCGCCGTTGAATCTTGGGCGGTTTCGTGCGGTGTATCCCTTCTCAACAGAGGGACGGTCCAGACGTGTGTGCGGCGATGGGGAGGGTCGGTGGTGGACGTCTCGTTTGCCTCCCCCGCACTCGCTGCCCGCGTCGTTGACTGGCGGGTGGAGATGGTGGAGACATTGTCGGACCACCGATATGTGCGGTTCGACATCTCCACCCAGAGCCCCCGGAGGTCGCTTCCGTCGAGCCGATCTCCTTTTCCACGGTGGGCTCTTACCCGTCTCGACCGTGAGGCGGCAAAGGAGGCGGCGTTCATCCAGGACTGGCTCACGCCTCCTATCGACGTCTTGGACGTGGACTCCGCAGCGGCCCAACTGAGGAGGTCCCTGACCGAGGTGTGTAAGTCCAGCATGCCTCGGTCTCGCCGCCCACCTCCCCGTCGTGCCATCTATTGGTGGTCCGAAGGGTTAGCGGAGCTACGGGCCGCCTGCGTGGCGGCAAGGCGGCAATACACGCGGAGTCGACGGCGCAGAAGGCGAGACCCCGAAAACGAGGACCTTCTCTACGCCTCTTACGTAGAGGCAAAGAAGGTCCTCAATTCGGCAATGAACGCCGCCAAAGACGCGGCGCGAGCCGAGATGCTGGAGGGTCTCGACAGAGACCCGTACGGAAGACCATACAAGGCGGCGCGGAACAAACTGCGCCCCTTTGGTCCCCCGCTGACGGAGTCTCTCGACCCGGCATTGCTGGATGGGGTGGTTCGGTCCCTATTTCCACCCGGGACCAACTTCACCCCACCATTAATGGACCCCCCGCGGGGGGCGGTTCCGCCGGAGGAGGAGATCCCTCCGATCACGGAAGTGGAATTCGGAGTGGCGGCGCTCCGTCTTCGCGCCAAGAAGACGGCCCCCGGGCCGGACGGCATCCCCGCACGGGTGGTGGCCATCGCAACCACCCAAATGGAGGAGAGGTTTCGGGACCTCTTCAGCGCGTGTTTTAGGGCTGGAAGGTTTCCGAAACCCTGGAAAGAGGGGCAGTTGTGCCTTCTCCGTAAGGAGGGGCGCCCGGTGGACTCCCCTTCGGCATACCGGCCCATCGTTCTGCTCGATGAGGTCGGTAAGTTGTTCGAGGGGATCGTCGCTGGCCGTCTTAATGGCCTGATGCTGGAGGTGGGGCCGAACCTGTCGGACGCCCAATTCGGTTTCCGCAGGAGGCGTTCGACAGTCGATGCACTGTCCCAGCTCAAGGGCCAAGTGAGGGAGGCCGTGGGGGCAGGGGACGGAGTTTTGGCTGTGTCATTCGACATAGCAAACGCCTTCAACTCCATCCCCCACCCGACAATACTAGAGGCGCTCCGCTACCATGGAGTGCCTCAGTACCTGCGAAGCCTCCTGGCCAACTACTTGGAGGACCGAGCGGTCCTCCTTGTAGACAAAGCGGGCCAGCTTCGGCGGTATGGCGCGGAGTCCGGTGTTCCGCAGGGGTCCGTTCTAGGGCCACTCCTGTGGAACATCGGGTTCGACTGGCTCCTGCGGGGAGCTCTCCTCCGTGGCACGAGTGTCATTTGCTACGCGGATGACACTCTTCTCACTGCCCGGGGGAGGGACTTTAGGGAGGCGGCGAGCCTGGCATCGGCTGGCGGATCCTTGGTCGCGGGAAGGATTCGCCGGCTAGGATTGAGGGTGGCGCTGCACAAGACCGAAGCCGTGTTTTTCCACGGGCCTCGGCAGCGCATTCCCACCGACGCCCACATCGTCGTGGAGGGCGTCAGGGTCGAGTTGAAGACCCAGATGAAATATCTGGGCCTAGTGCTCGACAGCAGGTGGCGTTTCGGCCCGCACTTCAGCGGGCTGTCGACGCGCCTGTTGAAGGCCGCGGCTGCGCTAGCTTGGCTCCTCCCGAATCTGGGGGGGCCAAAAGCGCGATGCCGGCAGTTGTATGCCGGCATCTTGAAGAGCATGGCCCTCTACGGGGCCCCCATCTGGGCGGACTCCCTCCGAAGGAGGGAGAACGCTACTGCGATCCGCAGGCCTCAAAGGGCCATTGCGCAGCGGGTAGCGAGGGCCTACTCCTCGGTGGGCTTTGCGGCGGCCTGCGCTCTGGCGGGCACCCCTCCTTGGGAGCTCGAGGCGTGGGTGCTCGCCAGAGTCTATGAGTGGACGGCGGGGCGTAGGGCGCTCGGAGAGCACCCTGCCCCGGAGGAGCGGGAGGCCGTTCGGCGGGAGGCGAAGGACGCGATCGTCCATCATTGGACGGGGGATCTCGCCTTCGCCGCGTTTGGCCGGCGGACGTTGGACGCTCTCGGGCCAGTTTTGCGAGATTGGCTCGAGAGGTCCCACGGTTACTTGTCATTCAGGATGGTGCAGCTGCTTTCCGGGCATGGATGCTTCGGATCGTACCTGCACCGGATCGGAAGAGAGGAGAATCCGTCGTGCCATGATTGTGGTGCGGCGGAGGATACGGCGCAGCACACCCTCGAGGTGTGCCCGGCGTGGTCAGAGCCGCGTCGCGGCTTAGCGGCGATAGTCGGGCCGGACCTCTCACTGCCCAGCGTGGTCAATTCCATGCTGGGAAGCGAAGGGGCCTGGACAGCGGTCGCCTCCTTTTGCGAGGACGTGATGTCTCAAAAGGAGGCGGCGGAGCGCACGCGGGAGGATGATCCCCTCGCGGCGCCGCTCCGCAGGCGAAGAAGGGGGAGAAAAAGGCGATTGTACGACGATCGCCTTCCCCCTCCCGGTGGAGGATAGCGGGAGACAGGCGCGGGGGCGCCTTCTCCCGCATTGCACATATTCTCCACCTCTGTCAGGCGGGAACGGCCGAGCACTCGCGGTCGTTCCTGGGCCCCTCCCTGCTGGGAGGAGCATCCGGGCCCCGCTGTAAAGGCGGGCGGTCGTCGGCGGGGGATTGGAAGTAAAGGCTTTTGTCGGTTTCCCAATCCTCCTCCACACAGGCGATGCCGGAGTGCCGCTGGGTCGTTTAGTGGGTATACCGGTCCTATATAGACCGGGGAGTCCCACATACCCCTCCCATCCCCCAATGGGGGGGCATGCGTAACGCATTTTTCCCAGCGCAAAAAAAAAAAAAAAAAAAAAAAAAAAAAAAAGGTTAGGTTAGGTTAGGTTAGGTTAGGTTAGGTTAGGTTAGGTTAGGTTAGGTTAGGTTAGGTTAGGTTAGGTTAGGTTAGGTTAGGTTAGGTTAGGTTAGGTTAGGTTAGGTTAGGTTAGGTTTTTTTTTTTTTTTTTTTTTTTTTTTTTTATCCCTGTCCGGACGCTGAGGTCCGGCCCGCGAGCTAGCCTACATCTAACCCTCCGACATACGGTCGGAGTCCTTGTTAACTGACTACTCTTCCATTCTTTCTTATCTTTTATTCAGTCTTTCATGCTTCATACTATATCTTTCTTTCATTCATCCTTCTTTTACTCTTTCTTTGGTGGGATGCCAATGTTAACTATTTTATTATTATATATTTCTTATTATGTTCTAGGGATGGGATGGGTCGTGTACATTTATTTGCTTTTAGTCTTTAAACAGTAACTTAACCTAGTTCTTTATACATTGTATTATATCTAATATGTTATATTCTATATTACAATATGCATTTTATATATATTCTATAATATACATAATTCATATTTTTACCTAACTTTATTTATTCCTTTTTATAACTTTAGTTGCAATTTTTATACAATATTTGAGGAACGTTGGCCTCATGCGCTTGTTAAAGATAATGCTACTTGCATTTTTGGCGTTTATATCATAGTCTATCAAGTTTGAGGCCTCGTATCTCTCGACACCATATACTGGGCATTCAAAAAGAATATGCGGGACAGTTTCTTCCACATCAGGTTCACAGATGCACGATGGGTTCTCCTTACACTTAAACCGAGTTAAGTATTCTGAGAACCCACCGTGCCCCGTGAATACCTGTGTGAGTACATTTTTAAGCTCGATTTTCCTAACTATCTTATACGCTTCTATGGCATCTGGAAAGAACATTTTGGTGACGGCTGCTCTATCCTCTGATTTGTATCTCCGATTCCATACGTCAAGCGACTCCTTACGGATCTGTCGCTTGACGTATGACACCGGACACGCATCGTAATCAGGTTTCTTCTTCAGTTTTAGGGCAGCGTCCTTGGCCAATTCATCGGCTCTTTCGTTACCGTTCATCCCTGTGTGCGCTTTGATCCAAAATAAAGATATATCTTTATTTTGGAGCCTGATGCTTTCTAGGTTTTTTCTAGTTTCTATCGCCAGGGGATGAACGGAGCCGCTGTTCGTTATTGTTTCCAGAGCCGCTCGTGAATCGCTATAGATTCCATAGCTGACTTCGTGACGCTTCAGAATCTCTCGCGTGGCTCGACATATGGCGAGGAGTTCCGCCTGGTAGACCGTGCAGTGAGATGGCAGCTTCAGTTTGAGAGATTTGATCTCCGCTGCGCTGTTCCATAAGGACAGCGCAGCTCCGACCTTCTCCTCAATCCTGCTACCATCTGTGAATATACGGACTGCTTGTTGATTATATTCGTCAACGTCATGTTTGTCTACCAGTTTTATGAACTCCCAGCTCATATGCCTAGCCGGGTGCGGTTTCGAGCTAAAGGCCACTCTATGTTCTACGTCCCTGTCCCCCAAAAACGGCTGGGGAACTCCGCGCCTGGTTTCATACAGGGCTGCCGCCTCGCAGATTCGAAGATCCAGCGGCAGAATCCCGGCCAGTATAAGAGCAGAATTTAGGGAGACAGTTCGGTAGGCTTTCGTCAGCTTTTGGGCGAACACTCGTTGTACAGAGTTTAACTGTTTCCGCACATTTAGTTTTTTGGCCGCACTTGCCCAGGCGCCAGCCGCGTACGTCATTACCGGTTCGACTGTGGCCGTGTATATGGTGCGGACCACTTCCGGGTGGAGACCCCAACTGACCCTGGCGGCTCTAGACAACCGTTTATAAAAGTTGAGCGCTTTCCTGCATGTTATTGCGGTATGTTTATTGAACGTGAGTTTGTTATCTATAGTGAGCCCCAGGATCTTGATGTCCTCTGACATGCCAATGTCAACCCCTCCCATGCTCAACAGCGGTGTATCGTATTTAAGCTTGCGCGTGATGACCATCGCGCTGGTTTTGTGTGGTGCGAATTTAAGCTTATTATCGATACCCCACCGCTGGACATAGTCGAGGGCGGCATTGGCCTGTCTCTGCACCTCCAGTGCCGCATCGCCATCAAATACCAGGACCACGTCGTCGGCAAACGCCTGAGCATAGTCACCCCGCTGCTTTAGTCCCGTCAGGAGAGGATTTAGAAGGAGGTTCCAAAGTATAGGTCCCCCAATGGAACCTTGTACGCAGCCTTTGTTTGTACGTCTGAGGTATTCGTGTCCTGCGTATCGGACTTTCACCGTTCTGTCGTCCAGGTAACTGTCAATAACCCTCCGAAGGTTCACGGGGCAGCCTTCCTCCGCAAGCCTCACCCTAATGGCCGGCCACCACGCGCTGTCGAAGGCTCCCTCTATGTCCAGTGATATCAAAACTATAAGTTTTTTCTGTTCGAGTTTTTTGCGGATATATTGCATCAGGTCATAGAGGGAGTCTTCGGTGCTCCTTTGGGGCATGAACCCATACTGTAGAGTGCTTAATCTAGGAACCAGGTACCATTTAAGCCGCCCCACCAACATCTTCTCCATGATCTTTCCCAAAACCGGTAGCAGCCCTATAGGCCTGTACGACTTAGGGTTGGAGTAGTCGTCTTTCCCTGGCTTCCTTAAGACTACTACCGTGGCCTCTTTCCACCTTTTCGGGAAATATCCGAGGAGAAGGCACCTATTGCACAGCGCGAGGAACAATTCTATATCGTGATGAATTGCTCTACCGCATATGTCCGCAGTTAAACCATCGGCGCCCGGAGCCTTTTTTGGGTTGAAGCTCTTCACAGCCGATCTCAGCTCCTCGGTGGTAAACGGTGGGTCATGGTTTTCATCATGAACCCAGGCGTTTACTTGTTCAGCTATCTCTCTAGTTCGGCTGTGATTTGCTGTATCATCGTTCTTTAGATCTTCCGGATAAAAGGTTTCCGCTAGGTGCCTTGCTGACTCCTGGCCGTCAAGAACTGTTCCCTCCTTCTTTAAGGGTAAATCCTCCTGTCGTTTTGTTGTCCTTCCTAGAACCCTATAAATGCCCTCCCACACTCCTTCTCTGTCTTGTTTCCCACAGAACTCCTTCCAACTTTCTATTTGTGCCTTCTTGGCTTTGTGTTCATACGCTTCTTTGGTTTCCAGGTACTCTTCAATCACCTTCTGCCTGCGGACCGGCGCTGCGCATCGGATTCGTCGCTTCATCGTGGTGGTCTTACTCTTCAGTATGGCGAGCTCTTCCGACCACCATGGTAGGGTGAGTGTGCTGCTTGGTTTCTTTTTTGGCATACTACTATTGCATGATTCTATTATTGCCTGTGTGTAAAGTTCTATATTTGCTTCTAATTTTTCTTTGTCTATTATGTTATCTGTGTTATCTATATTTATTTTATTTTTCTCGAGCAATTGGGCAAGTTTCTCATGAAACTTGTCCCAATCTGCTTTTTTACTATTGTATATTCTAGTAGTTCTACTTGTTTTTATTCCTTTTGCTTTTCTTAATCTCATTTTGAAAGTCAGCACATTGTGATCGGAGCTCGTCAGACCTACTTGTACTCTCCAGTCTTCTATTAGATCCAGCAACTCCTTCGCGCATGCCGTTATGTCCACGAAGCTGGTGTACGGTTTGTTTCCCCTGATTGTATAGAAAGTTGGAGTATCCCCCTCATTCAAGACTTGCAAGTCCATTTCCTCGAGTGCTCCAGCCATATCTTCTCCCCTACCATCAGTTTTTAGGCTTCCCCACCAGGAGTTTTTCGCGTTGGAGTCACCTCCCATTAGGATCTTTGCTTTTCCTATTCGCGATTTTATCCTCTTTAGATGTTCGAGGTATGGTTCGATTGGTTCCGGCTTTGGCTCGAAGTAAAACGAGACCGCCACAACCTCCCAGACATTCGTTCGGAGTTTCACAACAACGATATTGTCTGTTGTGAACTCCGGACAGAGGATAGCGTCAATGTCGGAGTCAAAGACGGCTACTGCCGCCTTAACTACGCCATTCCCTTGGTTCGTGTTCTGGAAGATTCTGGCGCCCCCGTAGTCCTTCATTCTGCCTATGCCTCCAATGTATGGCTCCTGGAGGAGTGCGAACGCTATCTTTTTATTTGCTGCCTCGAGCATTAGTTCGTTGGTGGCTAGCGCCATGCGCTGTAGATTGGCTTGCGCAACGAGGTATGTCTTTGCGCTGGTTTGGGGACCCTTTGAGCCCGGGACAACTTTAGCAATACGCTATTGTGGCCCGGGCCAGGGCTTCCCACTTCCGACGAATAGGACATTCGCCACTGAAGGCGTTATGGTCCGTCTTGTCCAATTTAGCGCGATTGCAGTTTGTGCATGATGGGGGTGCGTCTGCGAGCCATTCTGGGCATTCAGATTTCATGTGGGCACCCCCACAGTGGCAGCACTTCTCCACCGTCTCTTTGCAGAACCGTCTTCCGTGTCCATACCCCAGACAGAGGGAGCATTGCACTAACGGCGACTGATCTGCCACTCTCACTCGCTGGAGGTCTATCTGTACGGTTCTTGCATCGACCAAGCGCTGCCAGATTGCGGGGGAGACCCTCATTACTATGTGGTGTGTGTGAGGATTTCGTGTCTGTTTTTTGAAGGCTATTTCCACCTTTTGATTGGTAAGGTCTTTAAGGACTCCTTTATTCTGGTTTTTTAGGGCGTCAAGGACCTCCACGTCGGTGTTGTATTTTAAGACGTCTCTAAAGACCACCAGCGGGTCTTTATTTTTCATTTCCTGCACGTTGAGTTCCTTGGCACCCTTTAACCTTTCTTTCACCCTTTGTCTTTCTTCGTCAGTTTTACACCCAATTATCACCTTCTGGTCTTTGGCTTTTCTTATACTGTCTACCGCAATCCCACTTTCCTTGGCGTTCACTACCTTCCTTATTCTGTCAAGGACTTCTTCTCCTGTTTCTTTTTCGTTTACAGCCGAAACCACGACGGAGTGTAGCGCGGTCCGTTCCGGTCCTCGAGGAAACGCCGCTGCGACACTCGCGTACGACTGTTTCTGCTGTATCTCCTCTTGTCTCTCTAAACTTTCCTTGAGTCTTTCCATTCTTTGGGTATTTTCTTGGAGAAGTTTTGTGTGTTCTTCCAACTTCCTGAGGAGAAGCACGTTTTTCGGCTTGTTTTGTCCTGGTAGTTCCACCTTTTCTGTTTCTTTATGGTCGGTGGTGGGTTTTTTCCCACTTGCCCCTTCCTTTACAAGTTGATACAGCCGGTTCAGGGCATAGGCTACTCCATTTTTGATCTCGGTTTTAAGATTTCTCGAGTTGTTCAGGTGTTCTGTGGCCGCGTTTAAGCAAGCCTTAGCCTCTGCCATCCGATCCGCGTACTTCTGACTTGTTTTGTCTAGTGCAAATGTTTTGTCTAGATTTCCTGCCGCCTCCGTTGACGTTCTTAGGGTCACCGCTCTTGGCTCAACCTGCGGGAACGTTGTCTTTGGTCTTGGCCTAGGGGGTTCCACCATCGGTTTCGTTTTCTTTGGGGTAGTCAAGGTTTTTGGGAGTGTCTCCGATTTCCCTGTTTCCCACTCTCCAATGCTCCGTCTCACGCTTGTACTCGTGGTCTTGCTTGAGTGAGCTACGGGGGTCGGGCTCCTCTTCGTCTTCCCCTGTGGGTCTATCGCGGCTTCTTCCACGGTTTTTGGTTTTACTGGTGTTCTGATACCGAACATCTTAAGGCCTTTATATATCTCTTAATATAAATGTATGCTGTAATATTCTTAATATTGTTTAATATTTTATTTATGTGATTTCTTTCTGTTTCAGGTTCGTCGGGGTGAGGCTGCGTACACGGGTAGGTTGTCACAGATTAAAATGTTTGTAAAAGTTATATACAATAGTTATTGGTAATTTTGTAGAAATTTTTTGTCAATCTATATTGCATATATGAAGTCCGGTTTTAAAAATTTTTAAAATTTTAGCGCAATAAAAAACGCAAAAACAATTTTGGAGACCAAACTGTGTCCGATTTCACGTGTCGCCTTCGGAGACACGAAGCTTCAACCTAGTAGTAATGCTTATAACTTATAATATACAAAAACTTAAGGAAAATATACAAATTAAAATTAAACAAGAAATTGTACAATGTGAAATGGTCCAAAACTTATATATACTATTTACAATTTAGTAGTTCTGTTCCCGCTCCTTATGTTGACCCAATTTACGCCACCCGGGCCTCCTGAATGTAGGTAAAAATTTCAAGTAAGAAAAACTCAAAAACTATTGGTCTGAAAATTTTAAAACTTTAGGGAAGGTTCAATGTCAGTGGGCCTAATATATATCTTTATTACAAAACAAAGGTCACCTCTTACTTTCCTAGAAATACTTAATTTTGAATATAAAATTTCTTAAAAGTGTCAAAACTTTGTCAAAACTTAATTTATTTAGGTAAACAAAAATGCAGAATATTTTTGAATAGTAAATACCGCAATTTGGCTTTTAAAATTTTGACCCACTTTTAATTTTCAGGGTGCCCGAATGTAGGTCAAAAGGTCAACACAGGATATTTCCGAAACTACTTATCGGAAAAATCTAAAACTAAAAACAGGTAAAGAGAACCTAATAACTAGTTGTATGATACAATAAAATTAATACCTTACCGCTTTACTTTTAAAGTTATAAAATTTTTTAAAAACTCGTTTTTTAAAATTGTCTCTAAAATGTTCAAAATTTAACTTTTTTCAATTTTTCAAACGGCTCCGCACTCGTCTCGCTGGTGTCCTGGCGTATCCGTTGTCAAATTTTGTCCAGCGGCCTCGGGTCACTGACCTCGTGGCCACGTGGTTTTTGTTGTTTTTGTGTTTTTTCCGCGCGCCTGCGCGGAAAAAATCGGGAGTGCCGGCCAACGTGTAGAGCTCTTGGAGGCCCTCCAAACTGCAGTTAAAAAACTGCAGGTCGTCGCTGTAGATTTTGAGAAAATCCACTTTTAAAGTTTTATTTCTCACAAAAAATCACTGTTTTCCAAATAACTCCTGATACACTTCACTTAGCGCGACGCAAAAAACACTGTCGTGTGCGCTGTCACTTTCCGCTTGTTTTGGTGTATCACAAGATACTAAAATGCAAAATTTTCTAATTTTTTCGAATTTTCTCGTGCGGATCACTATGAATTCGTGGCGCTCTCGAGTGCGGACGGAGCGGGACTGGTTAGGTTAGGTTAGGTTAGGTTAGGTTAGGTTAGGTTAGGTTAGGTTAGGTTAGGTTAGGTTAGGTTAGGTTAGGTTAGGTTAGGTTAGGTTTTTTTTTTTTTTTTTTTTTTTTTTTTTATCAGCTGCTCTCCACAGACTCTGTGGTCCGTGCTCTTTTTTATTTTACTTTATTTATTTATTAACTTTATTACAATTTTTGTGAGAAAGGATCTCACTCAGTAAGAAAAATTCTTAAATTAATGATTCTATATAACTTGAAAATTTTACTTCTATATTATTCTAATACATTTTATTATGAGAGGGATACATATAATATATAATTTTTTTTTTTGTTTTTTTTTTTTTTTTTTTTTTTTTTTTTTTTTTTTTTTTTTTTTTTTTTTGTTAATATATATTTTCTTGTGGTATATTATATTTTGTATGAATTTTTTTCGTTGTATTTGCTTTTGTTTACAATTTACTTATTAACTTATAATTATTACATTTTTGGAAAAGATTGATATTCTAATTTTACATTACTATTACTTAAGATTATTACATTTTGAAAAACTTGACAATTTAAATGAACATTACTATTAGACTAAACAACTTTAAGTTTCCAAGTTGGCATCCCTCATCTCCTGAGCCAACTTTTCGACGACCGCTGCGTTTCGGTGCTTTATGGACATTTTTAAATTATACTCTAGGATCTTTTTAGTGGACGCGGCCATTGCTCGCTTGATGAAGTACCCTATTGCGTCGTTGTCGTCATCGGTGTAGTAAGTACAGCTGGTGGTGTGCCGTGAGACTGCTACTACCGCGTGGGGAACGCTCTGATGTAGTTCAATTGTTCTAGCTTTGGTTTGAACAATAACTACTGTTTCGAACGTTAACCCCTGCGCTTCGTGGATGGTGAGCGTGCGCGAACCTGTGCCTTCACCACAGCCCTGTCCTATAAGCCTTTCCTTCTCGCCCTGGGTATGGACTAGGAAAAGCGTATTGGGGAGCGTGAGCGGTATTTGGGCACCAGTATAGGATTTCAGCTTCAACGAGTGAGCTTTTTGGGTTGAGGAGTAGATACCGGAGTAAACTTCGCGCAGGGCGTAGGCGACGTCCAAGGGGTTCCGGTGTGTGCAGAGCAACTCCTGGCTGATGTTTGCTACCAGGTTTGGGCGGCAGTACCTCAGTTCGAAGAGATTTTCTCTATCGATATAAGGTAGTTGGTTGACATCTCCGATGAGGACCAGTTCTTTGGCATCACACAGCTTGGCAGCCATGACTATGGCTCCGAAGTGGTTCATGAGAGCCTCATCAACCATTAAGCGGCTGAACTTGTTGGACTCTCTGAAGCCATTCACCAAGACTGAAGCCATGGTGCGTACCCTGGTCTTGACAAGGTCACCAACACGAGGCGCTAGCTTCTCCCGTAGGTCGCTAGCTGCGTTTGATGTTGTAGTGATGATGGCGTCCTTGTCAGCATCGAAGTGCCCTACCACCCAGGTTGTCTTTCCACACCCCGGAACTCCATTGACCCACTCAATTGTTGGTAGTGCCCAATCCTTCCAGCTGGATGCAGTGTCCTGATTTCCCGATATGGTTTTCGCCATTTCGAGAATCCTGTCATCCAGTAGGATCCTTGTGCACTTTGCGACAACAACCAAGGGGTCACCTTGCGGGGTGTTGAATTTAGGCGCTCCGCTCTCGGTTCCCTCAATGCACACCTCCACGAAACCACTGGTCGCGTTGTAAGCCGCCATATAACTACCTGACATTTTTCCCTTTATTACTTGGGAGTTGCCGTTGTTGTATATGGCTGCTTCTGCCTCCTCGAGTTTCTCCTCCAGCAGTTTCGCATTGCCCTGCTCGAAGTGTTGCAAGATGGTCTTGCATACTCCGAGTCTGACGTCTGCGGTTGCTCTGGTGATCGCGAGAAACTCTAAGAAGGCATTGTACGCGTGGTCTTGTGGAGTCACTGCATTTACTAGTCGAGGCGGAACAACCTGCCCCATGTCGGCTCTTGTTCTCTTTACCTGCGTTTGTACCGGTTTTGGTGGAACTTTGGACTTTGATGTTCCCGTCGATAACGGAGCTTTAGGTTTCGCCTTATTGGCTGGAGCTTCTTCGAGTGCCTCTTCGTCGTCTCCCGATCTCGTTGTTGGGAAGGGATTTCCAGACAGACTTTCCAGCATCGAGCTGAAGGTGTTTAGAAATCCCTTGAGATGGCCTCCGACCTTGGCTCTCTTCTTCCGCTCCTGCACACTGCTTAGATGTTGTGCAGTTCTTTCGGCGACTGCTTTCTGTTGGACACGTTCGGATCCGCTGATCGAGGATGGCGTGGGTTGTCCCCAGCTATCTGTTGCTGTTTTTGGGTCGTGTGCCTTGAGGAAATTTAGGTTTTCACCTCTGTCCTCGTACACGACCACCTCATGATGTTCTGAGGCTTTCAGACAGCATAGCCGGTCTACGACTTCTCCCTGCTCATACCCGACCGTCATCGCGTCTACACTTATTACACGGGGATCCTCCGCTCCTCCGCCCGTTTCTCCCAACATGGTGAGCATCGAACATGCCTGTTCGAAAGGGGTGTAATTGCCTTCCAATGCGAGTAGAACGATCGTCTTGTTGTGCGATCGGACTAGTCGACATCGGTGGCCCGCCACTTCCGTCTCAGGTAGCGCGCTATAGACTTTGCGCCTCATGGTCGTTTTAGACGTGCTCCCATTTATGAGTGCTGCCAAGCCAGGTGAAATCGTGAAGTGACTTCTAGTCCCGGTCCGACAGAAACCTATTCCAAGCCGCTCGTTGGCGCTGTCCATGAAGAGTGCCACTCCTCGGATTCTAATCCCAGGCACTCCTCTCTCCCCGCAAGCGAGGAGTGTGCGGACAGCGACGCTTTTGGCTGTAGGTTCCTGCCGAGAGCCGACACTACTTGTGGCTTGGCTAACGGGTGTTGGTTGCGATTCAAGGGGCAGAAGATCCGTGTGCCTACTTGCCGCAGCTCTGAAGATCTTCTCGGCGAATGACAGAAAATGCAGTCTGCAGTCGGGATCTGCAACGATGTTATGCAGTTCCGATTCGACCAGGTTTCTGTCGATCCGGGCTTCTAGATCTGTTCGAGCCACTAGGAAACGGGGGCAGTCGAGTATGATGTGCCATACTGTTTCACAGATTTCCGGGTCGCATTCGCATCCCGGGCTGTTTTTCAACTTGAATCTGTGAAGATACTCGGCTATCCCCCCGTGTCCTGTCAAGGCTTGCACTTGTATTGGTGTAAATTTTGTAGAGCGAGTTATCCGGTACGCACTATGGACGTCTGGAAGGAACCTTCTCGTTACCGCGCCTGTACTGGAGGTTTCGTATCGATCCTGCCATTTGCGGATCGACTCTTCACGAATTTTCCTCCTAACGTAAGACAGGGGGATCCTTCCATAGTCCTGAGTGGTGTCCTCGAGTGCAGCAGCTTTCGCTAACTCATCTGCTCTCTCGTTACCGACGGTGCCCACGTGAGCCCTAAGCCAGAACATCCGGATCTCTCGTCCTCCTTCCTGGATCCTGACGATGTTCTCCTTTATGCTTCTCGCCAGAGGGTGGTTCAAGCTGGGATTCCGCAGCAGGTCGAGTGACGATCTCGAGTCGCTCAGTATGCTGACCACGGGGTCCCTGCCCGAATTCACCATCTGAAGAGCCCTGTGCAGTGCATATAGTTCCGACTGGAAGACTGTGCACGCAGGGTGAAGCTTAAAGGTGGCGAAGTTTGACTCCTTCCCCTCCTCCCACTGGGTTAGAGCAGCACCTACTTTACCGTCGATTTTACTGCCGTCTGTAAAAATTTGGGGTCCGGTGATCTGCTGAACGGCGTCTTCTAACAGTTCGTACTCCACGGATGTTAGGGTAGATGGATGGGGCTGTTCAAGATATCCCACTCGGAGTTCAAGCTCCGTCTCGGGTGGGAGATAGTCTTTCGCCAAACCTTTTTTGGCCCTGTATAGGTTCGCCGCCTCCTGGATCCTCAGGTCCAATGGCAGCAGACCCGACAGTGCCAGTGCTGCGGTGAGTGAGACCGTCCGGTATGACCTACAGACCTTTTGTGCAAATCCTCTCTGGAGCGCATTGAATTGATTTTTATTCATTTGCAGCTCTGCAGATTGGTACCAGGCACTTGAGGCGTATGTCATAATAGGCTCCACTACCGCGATGTATATGGTTCTCGTGATCTCACTATTTAGACCCCACGATACTTTCGCTGCGCATGCAAGCTGCTTGTAAATATCAGCTACTTTCTTGCATTGCGCGGACACGTGGGATTTAAAAACGAGGTTTCGGTCGATGATAAGGCCCAGAAGCTTTGTCTCCTCAACGAGGTCCAATTTCGTACCGGCCATGAATAGCTGTGGGGTTTCATACTTCAACTTCTTAGTTAGTAGCATCGCGTTGGTTTTGTGCGGTGCGAAGTTGAGTTTATTTTGTTTTCCCCACGTTGCCACATGTTCCAGCGTTGAGTTGACAGACCGCTCTAGGCTGTCGACCGACTGGCCTGTGAAAACGAGTACCACATCATCCGCAAAGGCTTGGCAGTATATTCCATCCATCTCTAGGCTTTGCAGCAACGAGTCTAGGATGACGTTCCAAAAGATTGGTCCTCCGATGGATCCTTGGACACAACCCTTCGTAGTCTCCTTCTCGTAAGCTGCTCTAGCGTAGTTGACCTTGATCTTCCGGTCTGTGAGGTACGAACACACCATTCGGTACAGATTTTTCGGACACCTTTTTCTAACAAGTTGGTTTTTCAGGGCTGGCCACCACGCATTGTCGAAGGCCCCCTCTATGTCCAGAGAGATTAGGAGTACGATGTTTTTTCCGGTTACTCCTTCTTTTATGTGCTCTATCAGGTCATAGAGGGCGTCCTCGGTTCCTCTTTGCGGCATGAACCCGTATTGTTTTTTGTTTAGGGTTGGGAGTAAATGCCATTGGAGTCGACCAATCATGAGTTTCTCGATGGTTTTTCCAAGAACAGATAATAGTCCAATTGGTCTGTAGGACTTAGGATGAGTGTAGTCAGCCTTTCCTGGCTTTCGAATGATGACCACGTGTGCCACTTTCCAGTGAGTGGGGAAGTGATTTAGCGACAAGCACTTGTTCGCTATCGCCATGAACACTTCCCTGTCACTTCGTATGGCTGCGGCGCAGATGTCAGCTGTTAGCCCGTCTGGTCCGGGTGCCTTCTTGGGGTTTTGTGCTTGCAGCACCAACTCCAATTCCGCTGCCGTGAATGGTGGATCATCTTCCGAAAGGTCTTCAAGGGCACTCTCCTTCATCCGTTCTCGGAGGTTCGAGTGAAACGATTGGTCGGTACTCTCGGAGTCGTCTGGGTAGAAAGTTCTGGCTAAGAGTTCAGCCGACTGTTTTGGGGTTAGGGTGTTACCTTCAGAGCTTCTCAGGAGCATGTCCTCCTGCCTTCCTGACGTTTTCCTGATCACTCTGTAGATTTTGTCCCACATGCTCTCCTTTTCCTGAGTCGTGCAGAACTCCTTCCAGCTCTCTGTTTGGGCCTTCTCTGCGATGACTGCGTACTCCGCCTTGCATTTTTGGTATTCTTCTATAACCATCTTTACCCTGCAAGGGGCTGCGTTCCTGATCCTCCTCTTTTTCCTAAGGACCTCTCTCTTAAGATCTTCCAGCTTCTTCGACCACCACGGGGGCATGGAATTGCCCGTCCTGTTTCCTGCGATAGGGATGGTTTGTTCGCAGGCTTTGTGGATGGCTTCCGTGTACGCTGTGATCTTTTCTTCGAGGTCTTTAGGGGTTTTTGACTCCAAAATTGAGACGGTGGTGATGTCTCTCTCTGCTAGGATGGTTTTTAGCAGATGTGCGAATTCGGTCCACTTTGCCTTCTTGGTGTTGTACTTGCGCGTTGTGATTGGCCTAAGGGTTTCTAGGGCCCTTCCCAAGCGCAAGGTGAAGGTGATGGCATTGTGGTCCGAAGTCACGAGACCTCTCTCCACTTTCCATCCCTCGATTCTTCCGAGTAGGGGTGTACTGCAAGCGGATACGTCCACTATGCTTGTGCATGCCCTACCCTTTCTGAAGGTCTCGAAGGTCGGAGTGTCCCCGGTGTTTAGAATTTGGAGTCCCTTCTCGTTCAGGAACGCGTTGTACGCCTCTCCTCTGTCATCCTCAGATACGCTGCCCCACCAGTGGCTCCAGGCATTTATATCTCCCGCAACGATGAGGTTTCGTGTGTCCAACTTGGTAGAAACTTTTTTGATCCGGTCCAGGTACGGTACTATGTCCTGGTCCCCCTCTAGGTAGACGGATATTACTCCTAGTTTTAGGCCTCCCCCGATAAGAAGAACTGCCGCTTCGGTTTCGGTTACCAGCTGTGGGTCGTGTACGACTTCTAGCCGGTCACCGAAAATTAGGTTAGGTTAGGTTAGGTTAGGTTAGGTTAGGTTAGGTTAGGTTAGGTTAGGTTAGGTTTTTTTTTTTTTTTTTTTTTTTTTTTTTTTCCTGTCCGGGCGCAGAGGCCCGGCCCGCGAGCTAGCCTACATGCTGTCTCCTCCAATGTGGGGGTCGGAGTCCTTTTTACAGAATGATTGTACACGGGTGAGTTTCTTTATTTCTTAACCTAACTGGATGCTTGTATTTTATTTCTTATTATCTATATATTGTTCTTACATATTTTCTTAAATTTCTCTGATATAAACAGTGTGGTCTTACATTTTCACTACGTTATTAATATCTAGACATTAGCACTATATTTTATATATCTATTGTTCTATTATTTTCGTTATCTTATTACATTATGCTGTTCCTATATATACTTTATTATACATATTCAGCATTATTTTATCCTTTTCCTTATTTAACTTCTTAGATATTATACCTAGATTACACAATTTTTTAATATAAACATTTCTCTAGAACTTATAATTATCGGTTACTTAGACATGAACTTGACAAAATTACACTCATATAGGTTATTTTTATTTACATTTCCTTATTTTTATAATGTTCCTATATATACTCATTATATATAAAACAACATTTTTATTATCTATTCTTATTTCTACATATAACTTTTTTACCTATATTAATACAATAATCTATAAACACGTTTCTACTTTCATTATCCCTAATTATCAAATATATATTTTCCTTTCTTAGGGCAATGTTTAGTTTTTGCTCAAGCTCATATCTCAGCACGCCATAGATGGGACATTCCAACAGGACGTGTTCAACCGTCTCTGCTTTATCCGGCTCACATGGGCACGTTGGGTCCTCCTTACACTTGAACCGGTTCAAGTATTCTGAGAACCCACCGTGCCCCGTTAAAACCTGGGTCAGCACACTTGAAATTTCCATCTTCTTAATTATTTGATGGGCCTCAATTGCGTCGGGAAAGAAAAGCTTGGTGACGGCCGCTTTGTCCTCCGATTTATATCTCCGGTTCCATACGTCTAGCGAATCCTTGCGGATTTGTCGCTTGACGTATGAGACCGGACACGCATCATAATCGGGCTTTTTCTTGAGGTTCAGTGCGGCATCTTTGGCTAGCTCGTCGGCTCGTTCATTACCATTCATCCCAGCGTGCGCTTTGATCCAGAATAAAGATATATCTTTATTTTGGAGTGTAATAGTTTCCAGGTTCTGTCTGGTTTCCGTTGCTAAGGGATGAACGGAGCCATGATTCGTGACCGTCTCAAGAGCTGCCCGCGAGTCACTGTAGATACCATAACTGGCTTCGTGGCGCTTTATAATCTCCCGCGTGGCTCGACATATGGCATACAGTTCCGCCTGATAGACCGTGCAGTGAGATGGCAGCTTCAATTTGAGGGACTTGATCTCCGCTTCGCCATTCCATAAGGATAGCGCCGCGCCGACCCTATCCCCAATCCTGCTGCCATCCGTGAAGATACGCACTGCCTGTTGGTTATGTTGTTCAACTTCCTGTTGGTCTATCAGGTTTGCGAACTCTAAGCTCATATGCCTTGCCGGATGCGGGCGCAGACTAAACGCCACTCTACTCTCTACCTCCCTGTCTCCCAAAAATGGCTGAGGAACTCCGCGCCTGGCTTCGTACAAGGCTGCCGCCTCACGGATTCTGATGTCCAGCGGCAGAATACCAGCCAGTATTAGAGCCGAATTTAGGGAGACTGTTCGGTAGGACTTGGTGAGCTTCTGGGCAAAAACCCTTTGGACCGCGTTTAATTGCCGTTGCACCTTTAGCTTTCCCGTCGCATTTGCCCACGCACTGGCCGCATATGTCATGACCGGCTCTACTGCTGCCTTGTAGATGATCCGGATCACTTCCGGGTGCAGACCCCAGCTGACCCTGGCGGCTCTCGACAACTGCTTGTAAAAATTTAACGCTCTGACGCAGGTGTTCGCGGTATGTTTGTTAAAGGTTAGCTTGTTGTCGATAGTGAGTCCCAGGATCTTAACGTCTTCTGACATGGCAATGTCGACCCCTCCCATGCTCAGCAGTGGTGTATCGAATTTGAGTTTGCGAGTAATCGTCATAGCGCAGGTTTTGTGTGGCGCAAATTTGAGCTTATTTTCGATACCCCACTCCTGGACATAGGCGAGAGCGGCATTTGCTTGTCTCTGCACCTCCAGTGCCGTGTGACCATCAAACAGTAGGACCACATCATCCGCGAAAGCCTGCACGTGGACACCCCGTCGCTGAAGTCCCTTAAGAAGAGGGTCGAGAAGAAGGTTCCATAGCAGTGGTCCGCCAATGGAACCCTGGACGCAGCCCTTGTTTGTGTGCTTAATGTATTCGTGCGCGGCGTATCTAACTCTTACAGTTCTATGATCCAGGTAGCTATCTATTACCCTTCTCGGTTAGGTTAGGTTAGGTTAGGTTAGGTTAGGTTAGGTTAGGTTAGGTTAGGTTAGGTTAGGTTAGGTTAGGTTAGGTTAGGTTAGGTTAGGTTAGGTTAGGTTAGGTTAGGTTAGGTTAGGTTAGGTTAGGTTAGGTTAGGTTAGGTTAGGTTAGGTTAGGTTAGGTTAGGTTAGGTTAGGTTAGGTTAGGTTAGGTTAGGTTAGGTTAGGTTAGGTTAGGTTAGGTTAGGTTAGGTTAGGTTAGGTTAGGTTAGGTTAGGTTAGGTTAGGTTAGGTTTTTTTTTTTTTTTTTTTTTTTTTTTTTTTTTTTTTTTTTTTTTTTTTTTTTTTTTTTTTTTTTTTTTTTTTTTTTTTCCTAGGGTTCCCCTGGCGTGACCAGGGACATTTTTTGCACAACTCTTTCATACCAGTTCTCGCTTTAATGCTTCTCGCACTTCCATTCCTCATACTTTATCTTTCTTGTATCCTTCCACTTTCTTACTGTATTGAATCTACTTTTATATTTACTTTTTATTTTTATAATACTACTTTTATATTAGAGGAGGACTAACACAACAAGGGTTTTTATTTATTCAAATTTTTCATCTTTTCTTATATCTAAAGTTACAAAGGTATTTTTATTCCGATTTTTCATCTTTTCTTATATCTAAAGCTACATTAGTATTTTTTACTTAATATTTAACATATTTCCTTATAGCTAAGATTACATGGGTATTTATTTATTTCTATATTTTACATCTTTCCTTATCTGCTAATGCTTTTATTATGGACAATTATATAAATTTATTATATAATTGTGTTTCCTTATCACTACTTATTTCTTTTAATTGTTACATTTACTATTTTACAACAATATTCTAAAAACTTATCTCTACAGTCTTTACTATCTAATATTAATGACAAATTCTTAACGCTAATATCTATTCCTATTGCAATTTCCGTATCTGTACGTGCTGATCCGAATCTGGGACAGTCACAAATCAAGTGCAGGACATCTTCCTCGACTTCTGGATCGCAGGGGCACGACGGGCTCTCCTTACACTTGAAACGAAACAAGTATGAGGCGAACCCACCGTGTCCTGTGAAGAGTTGGACTGTGGTGGGGGTTAAGTCTATGTGTTTTATAACTCTATGTGCCCTAATAGCGTCTGGGAAAAAAGTTCTCGTGACAGCTCCTTGCTCCGCCGTCATGTAGCGGTGGTTCCATTCGTCAAGCGAGTCTCGTCTGAGTTCTCGCTTGGCGAATGAGACTGGGCAGCTGTCGTACTTTGGTTTAACCTTTAGTGTTAGTGCTGCGCTCTTTGCCAACTCGTCGGCCCTCTCATTCCCTTCCAGCCCAATGTGTGCCCTTATCCAGAATAGCTTCAGCGTTTTGTTCTGATCTCTGATCTTTGTTATTGCTTCCCGAATCTGGGCTGCGAGAGGATGGGGTGAAGACAAGTTAGCTACAGTTTCTAGGGCTGAGCGCGAGTCACTGAAAATGCTACTGCTTTGTTCGGATCTTTTAAGCGCCTCCTCGGTTGCCGCTGCCAGAGCCAGCAGTTCGGCCTGGTAGACGGTGCAACATTCATCAAGTTTCAACTTGCGGGTACTTATTTCGGTAGTTCCGATTCTAATGGACAGCGCGGCGCCTACTTTACCCTGGATCTTACTGCCGTCTGTGAAGATGTTTATGTGGGTGTCCAGATTCTCGTCCAATGCTGCTCCGTCTTCCAGGCAGGTAAAAGTTATCTCATTTCGAAGTGCTGGGTGTGGCATGGCCGCATACGGTACTTGTGTCTCGATGTCTCGGTCTCCTACTACATGCCGGGTATGACCTTTCTTTATTTCATAAAGTAAGGCTGCTTCCCGGACTCTAATGTCCAGTGGAAGCAATCCGGCCAGTAGTAGCGCCGAGTTAAGCGAGACAGTCCTGTATGCCTTCACAAGTTTTTGTGCGAATCCTCGCTGTACCGATTCAAACTCCTTCCTTATGCAAAGTTTTTCTGTTGCTGGTGCCCATGCGCTGGCAGCATACATGATGGTGGGTTCTACTACTGCGGTGTAGATAATTCGGATTACTTCCGGCTGAAGACCCCAACCAACCTTGGCGGCCCTCGACAGCTGATTATAAAAACTCAGCGCTTTACGACAGACATTCGCGGCGTGCGCGTTAAAAGTTAGTTTATTGTCGATGGTGAGTCCAAGCAATTTGATCTCCTTTGACAGGCAAATATCGATCCCTCCCATGCTCAGACGCGGGGAGTCATATTTTAATTTCCGTGTAATTACCATAGCCATGGTTTTGTGTGGCGCAAACTTTAGCTTGTTACGAACTCCCCACGCCCGAACGTGTTCGAGCGCGGCATTGGCCTGTCTCTCGATCTCCAGCGACGTTCCACCATCAAAGACGAGTACTATATCATCCGCGAATGCCTGTACATAATCGCCCCTAAGCTCCAGATCCTTCAGGAGGGGGTCCAGTAGCAAATTCCATAGGATCGGGCCACCAATTGACCCTTGTACACACCCTTTTTCTGTACTCTTTACGTACTCCTCCCCAGAGTATCGGACCTTGACTTTTCGGTTACATAGATAGCTATCAACCACCCGTCTCAAGTTCACCGGGCACTTTTCCTCCGCCAGTCGGACTCTGATGGACGGCCACCATGCACTGTCAAAAGCCCCCTCTATGTCCAGCGACACTAGCGTCAGTATCCTTTTCTGGTCAAGCTTAGTGTTAATGTGTCGCATTAGATTATAGAGGGAGTCTTCTGTGCTCTTCTGAGGCATGAATCCGTACTGGCGAGTGCTTATCCTTGGCACTAGGTGGTACTTGATTCGGTTGACTAGCATCTTTTCAAAGATTTTTCCTAGTACTGGGAGGAGCCCGATAGGTCTGTACGATTTGGGGGTGGTGTAGGTATCTTTTCCCGGTTTACGCAGTACAACAACTGTAGCCTCCTTCCAGGGATTTGGGAAGTGCGCATGTTCTAGGCATTTGTTTGTTATTTCTAGAAACATTTCTGGGTCATTGTTTATGGCTTCTCTGCATATATCCAGTGTAAATCCGTCTGCTCCGGGGGCTTTTTTCGGATTGAAGGCATTCATTGCCGCTTTTAGCTCGGTCATGGTGAACGATGGGTCTCCAAGCTCAGCCTGTTGTACCTCGTTCACCCTCTCCGCTTCAGCTCTTATTTTGCGATGTTCTGCGTTGTCGCTTTCTGTTAAGTCCTCTGGATAAAAAGAGTTGGCGAGTGCCTTCACAGAGCCCTTAGCGTCCAGCAACCTGCCTTCAATACGAAGCGGCTCGTCTTCTACCCTTTTCCTTGTCCTGCCTATTACCCTGTAGATCCCTTCCCAAACCCCCTCCCTATCCTGCTTGGTGCAAAAATCCCTCCAGCTCTGTACCTTTGCTTGTTCCGCCTCCAACTCATATTCCTCTTTCTTTTTCAGATACTCTTCGACGACTCTAGCTCTTCGGACCAGTGCGGCATTTCTGATTCTTCTCCTCCTGGTGGCGACTTCCCGTTTTAGCTGCGCGAGTTTTTCGGACCACCATGGAATGGTAAGTACTTGTGTGTGTTTTTTGGCTGGTATGGTTTGTGTGCATGCGTGTGTGATTGCTTGATTGTATGTTTGTATGACCGTTTCTATTTGTTGTGTGCTGTGTGTGTGTTCTACTTCTGTGAGTGTGAGATTTTGGTCCGCTTTAAATTGGGTTAGTTTTTCACTAAATTGATCCCAATTTGCTTTTCTCGTGTTGTAGAGTCGTGTTGTGCGTGCGATTTGTGTTCCTTGTGCTTTGTGTAATCGTATGTTAAATGTTATTCCATTGTGGTCCGAGCTCGTCATGTCCTCCACGACAGTCCATCCTTCCACCAAGGTGAGCATGTCCTCAGAACATGCCGTAATATCCACATGGCTAGTGTATACCCGGTCTCCTCTCACCGTATCAAAAGTTGGTGTAGATCCGTCGTTGAGTACCTGCAAACCGTGATCGTCGAGAAATTTCATAGTGTCTTCCCCTCTGGAGTTGGTTCTGACGCTACCCCACCAGATGTTCCAGGAGTTTGCATCTCCCCCGATGATCAACCTAACTGATCCTAGCTTCTCAACCACCTTGGTTAGGTGTTCCAGGTATGGTTCCAAGGGCTGATCCCCCTCCAGGTAGATGGAGACCAGGTTAATTTCCCAAGCGGTTGTACGGATCCCTAGGACGGCGACGTTTTTGGTGGTGAGCTGCGGGTGTTGAATAACATCTAAGGTGGGATCCATGACAGCTATCGCCGCCTTCACCATCTCGCCTTGTTCGGTGTTTTGAAATATCCTAGTTCCTGGGTATGACCTTAATATTTTTTGGGCCCCGACGTATGGTTCTTGTATAAGAATCGCTGCTGCCTTGCATTTAGCTGCCTCAATGAAGACCTCGTCCGTCGCCAATCGCTTCTTTCTGAGGTTTGCTTGGATGATCTTGTACGGGACGCCCTCAGCAATACGCAACGGTGGATCTTGCAAGTGCATCCCACTTGCGCCTCACCGGGCATTCGTTGCTGAAGGCGCCATGATCAATCTTTGCAGCCTTGGTCTTCATACAGTTTACGCAGCAGGGGGGGACATCACTCGACCAGTCAGGACACTCCGACTTCAGGTGTGCTCCACCGCAGTGGCTGCACACATCAACTGCCTCGGTGCAGAAACGCCTCCCGTGTCCGTATCCTAGGCAGCGCGAGCACTGCACTAGGGGGGACTGGTCGGCGACTCTGATCCTTTGCATGTCGATGTATACAGTCTCCGCTGCTGTGAGGCATTGCCAAATCCGGGGCGACACCTTGATGACGACGTGGGAGATGAGTGGGTTCCTCGCTTTTCGACGGAAGCGAACTTCCATGCGGTCATCCTCACCACTCACTTCTCTCAGCAGGTGCCCATTCTGTGTACGGATTGATCTGGTGATTTCTTCGTCCGTATGGCATTTCAGAACCCCATAGAGGATGATAAGCGGGTCTTTGTTTTTTATGTCCTCCATGTTTAACTGCCCTTCCTCTTCCGCTATTCTTTCCTTTACCTTTCTCAGCTCTACTTCGTTCCTACATCCCACTATTATCTTCCTGTCTTTTGCTTTTCTTATCTTGTCGATCTTTGTCCCTTCCTCCTTTGCATTAACCACCTTCCTGATCCTTTCAAAGACCTGGTCCCCTGTCTCTTGGTCGTCTTTTGATGAGACAATTATTGAGTGCATGGCAGTGTTGCCTATAGACTGCCTAGCTGGAGAGCTCATTGTTACGCTTGCATAGGAGCCTCTGTTCGTATACGACTCCTGTTGTGCCTTCATTGTTTCCGCCAGCTTCTCCATTTCTTTCCTATGGTCCTCAAGTAACCTTGCATGCTCATCTATTTTTCTTATTATTTCATCGCCTTTCTCAACCCTTTCTATGTCCCTTTCGGTCGTTATTTCTTCCGGCTTCGGTGGTTCTCTCCCTTGCTGCCTTAGATCTCCTGAGTCAATTGCTTTCTCCTGTCCTGCTCCCTTTATACCTGTCGCTTCTTTGACTAGCTGATAGAGCCTGTCAATGACGTGTGTAACTTCGGTCTTAATCTCCGTTTTAAGGTTTCTGGCATTGTTTAAATTAATTTTCCCTTTTGTTACGCAGGCTCTAGCTTCTGCCAGCCGATCTACGCTCTTTGATTTTTGTTGCGGAGTTAAATCCCCCATCGGAGGTACGGTCTCCTTAGGGGGGGATTTTGGTGTTGGTTTTTTCGGTGGGGTTCTCATTCCGAGCATGTTTTGTCCTATTGGAATTTTCTGTTCTTATTGGAATTTTTGAAAGCTAGGTGTCTACGCTAACCCACGATAGAGTTTAAAAGGTTTGTAAAAGTTATAAAAAGATTTAAAAAGGTTTGTAAAAGTTATAAAAAGATATGAAAGTTATCGAGATATGAGCTTAAAATTTTTTCCCACAAATAAAACAAAATAAAATAATAAAAAAGTCCAACTCTACCAGGACCGGATCCACCGCAAGAAGAGGCGTAGACGACACCAGCAGTGAAAACCCCGTCTCAATCGGACCACTCTAGCCAAAGTTATGGTGATTTTAAAATTTTCAAGATGGCGGACAAAATGGCCGCCACTATTTTAAAACTCCCACAACTCTGCGAGTTTTCGTCGTAGAGAGACGCGGTTTCAAGCACAGTGTACTACCCGGTATAGTCCTCACCCCCCACCGGCTAGTCCAGTCAAAAAAAAGGGGGACCCTAAGTAAAGTTCCAGATGGTCCTGTCGGATGCTCAAAGAGACGCCTATAGCAACGCAGGAAACCGCTTTCCGATCTGACTGTCCGTTGCTGAGTTATCTCAGTTTTTGTAATTCCAAGATGGCGTCCAATATGGCCGCACTGAGGCTAACTCCGGCAGTTTTAATCCGAACTAGGCCGTGTTTGGGCTTGTTTTAAAAGCCCCGGCAACAGTAGTAATTTAGGCCCAGCCACGTAGTGATTGGACCCCCCCCCGATTTAATAAAAACAATAAACACTAAAATTTTTACAAAAATAAGCCTAACTGAGTGAAATTTCACTGGAAAATTCTGAAATTTTTGAATATCCTTCCAAAAAATGTGTACTAATTTATTCTAAAACAATTAAATCTCTAACTTTAATTTTAGGGGTACCTCGTGTACCTGCCAAATTTTTAAAAAATTATTACTCGGAAACTAACTGATTAACCTAAGTCAAATTTTTTATATGTTGTAGGGGTCCTTACGATCTATACAAATTAACTTTAAAAATGGGGGGTTACCGATCTTTTGACTAAAATAAAAATAATTAAAAATTTACAAAATTTTAAAAACTCAATATCTCTATAAAAACTTATCCTATTTTAGATCTAAAAATGCCTTCCAGCTGTCCTCGACGGTGTCTCGGAGGCCCCGATGTCAGTTTTTTCCTGGCTGCCCTGGATCACTGACCTCGTGGCCACGTGGTTTTCACTTTTTCGCTATTATTTCCGCGCGCCTGCGCGGAAAAAATCGGCAAAAATGTCTGGAATATGGTCCTCCTGGAGGCGCTTCCGAAGGCACTTTAAAAAGTGTGGGTCACCGCTGTAGATTTTATATAACACTCACTTTAAACTTTGATTAACCTCAAATTTTCGGTTTTTTGTTTGTAATTTCGTGGATTTTGCACTTAGCACATTGGTGTTTTCACACACGTGTGCGCCTTGTGATTACGCAACTTTTGACGTATAATACTGCACTAAAAGTCACTTTTTTGCAATTTTTCCGAATTTTTTAGCGTGGAGGCACGAGTGTACGTGGGCGCTCTCGACTGCGGACGAAGCGGTACTGGTTAGGTTAGGTTAGGTTAGGTTAGGTTAGGTTAGGTTAGGTTAGGTTAGGTTAGGTTAGGTTAGGTTAGGTTAGGTTAGGTTAGGTTAGGTTAGGTTAGGTTAGGTTAGGTTAGGTTAGGTTTTTTTTTTTTTTTTTTTTTTTTTTTTTTTTTTTTTTTTTTTTTTTTTTTTTTTCCTATGGTTCCCCTGGCGTGACCAGGGACATTTTTTGCACAACTCTTTCATACCAGTTCTCGCTTTAATGCTTCTCGCACTTCCATTCCTCATACTTTATCTTTCTTGTATCCATCCACTTTCTTACTGTATTGAATCTACTACTTTTATATTAGAGGAGGACTAACACAACAAGGGTTTTCATTTATTCAAATTTTTCATCTTTTCTTATATCTAAAGTTACAAAGGTATTTTTATTCCGATTTTTCATCTTTTCTTATATCTAAAGTTACATAGGTATTTTTATTCCAATTTTTCATCTATTCTTATATCTAAAGTTACAAAGGTGTTTCTTATTCAATATTTAACATATTTCCTTATAGCTAAGATTACATGGGTATTTATTTATTTCTATATTTACATCTTTCATTATCTGCTAATGCCTTTGTTATGGACAATTATATAAATTTATTATATAATTGTGTTTCCTTATCACTACTTATTTCTTTTAACTGTTACACTTACTATTTTACAACAATATTCTAAAAACTTATCTCTACTATCTTAACTATCTAATGTTAATGACAAATTCTTTACGCTAATATCTATTCCTCTTGCAATTTCCGTATCTGTACGTGCTGATCCGACTCTGGGACAGTCACAAATCAAGTGCAGGACATCTTCCTCGACTTCTAGGTCGCCTAATGTATTTTACATAAAAGTTACAATATTTAATTCTATTTATTCTTATTAACTACTTTCTTCACTACTCTACTACAGTAATCTATAAAAATTTCCCTTTGATCATTATCTTCAATTATTTTACTAATATTTTCTATGTTAACTTTGTGATCCATCTCGCATTCTACTTCAAATCTCATTTTCCCATAGATAGGGCATTCAGTGATGATATGCAACGCGCTCTCTTCAACTTCTGGGTCGCAGTCGCACGACGGGCTGTCCTTGCACTTAAATCGATGCAAGTACGAGGAGAACCCGCCGTGTCCTGTCATAAATTGAGTTATAATTTTGTCTAATGTTATTTTTTTAACTATCGGAAACGCGCTTATTGCATTTGGGAAGAAGGCTTTTGTGGTGGATGCCGTTTGACCGTCTGCGTATCTCTGGTTCCATTCTCCAAGCGACAGCTGGCGTATTTGTCGCTTGGCGAAGGATATTGGACACCTGCAGTAGTCCGGTTTGGTCTTTTTGTACAACGCCGCGTCCTTTGCCAAAGAGTCCGCCCTCTCGTTTCCCTCCAACCCCGCGTGTGCCTTTATCCAAAATAATTTTATCTCCTTGCCCATTTTGTGGCCTTTTCTTAAGTTGCATTTGGTGTCTACAGCGAGGGGGTGGAGGGAACGACAGTTCGTTACTGTTTCAAGTGCGGCCCTTGAGTCGCAAAAAATGCTGCAACTGGGGTTCGCAGATCGAAGTGCGTACTCAGTTGCTTCGTACAGGGCCAGTAGTTCTGCCTGGTAGACGGAGCAGCACTGGTCCAGCTTTAGCTTTCGGGTACTTGTCTCCGTCGCATTATTCCATACAGAATATGCGGCGCCGACTTTCCCCTCCAGCTTGCTGCCGTCAGTGAATATATTTATGCCGTTTCTGTTGTAATATTGTGCTAGTTCTGCTTCGTCCGCCACGCAGGTGAATTCCGACCCTGTCTGTTCCGCAGGATGTGGTGCGTCGCTGAAAGCAATCGGTCTTTCCATCTCCCGGTCTCCTATTTCTCGCTGGGTGTGACCTTTCTTTATCTCATAAAGCAAGGCTGCTTCCCTGATTCTAATGTCCAATGGAAGCAACCCCGCGAGCAACAGTGCCGAGTTCAGGGAGACCGTTCTGTACGCCTTGACAATTTTTTGTGCGAACCCCCGTTGGACAGCATCTAACTGCTTACGTATTCCGATCTTATAGGCTGCGGGCGCCCACGCACACGCCGCGTACAGGATCGTCGGCTCGACCACCGCTGTGTAGATAATTCTAACGATATCTGGCTGGAGACCCCAGCTTGTTTTTGCGGCCCTCGACAGCTGTTTATAAAAGTTATGGGCTTTGCGGCAGACGTTTGCCACGTGCGGACCGAAAGTGAGTTTGTCGTCGATGGTGAGACCCAGAACTTTCATCTCTTTTGACAAGCCAATGTCTACCCCGCCCATGTTCAGGCGTGGAGTGTCATACTTTAGCTTCCGGGTTATGAGCATAGCCATGGTTTTATGTGGAGCGAACTTTAGTTTATTTTTGACACCCCACGTCCGAACATACTCGAGGGCGGCATTGGCGTGTCCTTCTAGTTCCAGCGCCGTCTGCCCATCGAAGACCAACACCACATCGTCTGCAAACGCCTGCACATTGTAACTTCTTTTGTCGAGGCCTTTTAGAAGTGGGTCTAAAATTAAGTTCCACAAGATGGGGCCACCAATGGAGCCTTGTACGCAGCCTTTACTCGTGTTCCTGTAGCACTCCTCACCCGCATACCTAACCTGGACCGTTCTGTCTGTCAGATAACTATCAATTACCCGCCTCAAGTTGATCGGACAATTTTCCTCCGCCAGACGGACCCTGATAGCTGGCCACCAGGCGCTATCGAATGCTCCCTCTATATCCAAGGACACCAGTAAAACCAGTTTCTTTTGGCATATTTTTGTCCGTATGGTTTGAATTAGGCTATAGAGGGAGTCTTCGGTGCTCTTCTGGGGCATGAACCCGTACTGGCGAGTACTCATCCGCGGTATTAGATGGAATTTGAGGCGGGCAACCAGCATCTTTTCATAAACTTTGCCCAAAACGGGCAGTAGACCGATAGGTCTGTAGGATTTTGGGTCACTATATTTCTCCTTTCCGGGTTTTTTCAGGACCACGATTACCGCTTGCTTCCACAGATTTGGGAAATAATGGAGAGCCAGACACCTATTGAGCAGACCCAGGAAGAAGTTCGGGCAGTTATTGATTGCATGTCTGCATATATCTGGGGTAAAACCATCGGCGCCGGGAGCTTTTTTCTGATTGAAAGACTTAGTTGCCACTTCTAGCTCCGTCTTTGTAAACGGAGGATCGCATGATTCATCATATTCTCCTCCGTTTATTTTCTCCGCTAGCTCTCTGGTAAGGCGGTGTTCGATGTTGTCCTCTTCTATTAGGTCTTTCGGGTAAAACTTTTCCGCTAGAAGTTTTACGGAACCTTTTGCGTCTAATACCGTTCCCCCCTTTTCCAGTAGCAAGTCTTCTTCCCTTTTCCTTGTTCTTCCTATAACTCTGTATATACCATCCCAGACCCCCTCCCTGTCCTGCTTTCTACAAAACTCCTTCCAGCTTTCGACCTCAGCCTTCTGAGCCTCTAACTCATACTCTTGTTTCTTTTTCAGGTACTCTTCGACTACCATCGCTCTCCGGATCGGCGCAGCACATCGGATTCTGCGCTTCCTGGTTGTGACTTCGCGCTTCAACCGTGCAAGTTCCGCAGACCACCACGGCACTGAAATTTTTTCCTTGTTTTTCTTTTCAGGTATAGAACCTTCACATGTTTTTGTAATGACTTTTGTGTACGTAATTATTGCCTTTTCTAAATTTTCCACTGTGTTAATTTTATTTATTTCTTCTGGTGTTAATTTGTAGTCCGCTTTTAATTGGGTTAGTTTCTCATGAAACAAAACCCAATTCATGAGAAACTAACCCAATTAAAAGCGGACTACAAATTAACACCAGAAGAAATAAATAAAAGGTTAGGTTAGGTTAGGTTAGGTTAGGTTAGGTTAGGTTAGGTTAGGTTAGGTTAGGTTAGGTTAGGTTAGGTTAGGTTAGGTTAGGTTAGGTTAGGTTAGGTTAGGTTAGGTTAGGTTAGGTTAGGTTAGGTTAGGTTAGGTTAGGTTAGGTTAGGTTAGGTTAGGTTAGGTTAGGTTAGGTTAGGTTAGGTTAGGTTAGGTTAGGTTAGGTTAGGTTAGGTTAGGTTAGGTTAGGTTAGGTTAGGTTAGGTTAGGTTAGGTTAGGTTAGGTTAGGTTAGGTTGACCCGGTGTATTAACTGCCTTAGCGATCAGCCTATGTGAGCTACAGCGAAGTTCAATACATCGAAATTTGCGGATTAACGAGGCGCACACGGCTGTGAAAACGCTGTGGCGCTGAGTGTCTTGCGGACAAAAATATCAACAGAAGTAAGAAAAAGTTACAACTCACGATTTTTCGGTTGAAAAACGGTTTGTTTACCTTTTTCAATCGAAAAAAAGTCGGGTTTGCGGCTATCGTTTTTAGCACTTTTTTAGGTTAGGTTATAGCGGCATTTATTAAATTTCGCGTAGGCTAGGTCCGGTTGCTTTTCTCCTTAGGGTTTGGAAGTAATCGGATTTTTAGTAATTTTAGGGAAAATTTTGAAAAAAATTTTTGCCAAAAAAGTTGGGAAAGTTCAGGAGTGAATACTTGGGGTCTGGTTTTCCCCTACGGTCTCAGTAGAGGTGCCAGGGGATAGGGGACTTCAGCCCCTATAAGGTATTATTTTTGGTTTTCGGCTTCGTTAAGGGGAAGTCAGCCAAAAAAATTTTTCAAAAAGTGTCCTGAAGAATCTTGTTGCTATTTTGGTTTTTCAGGCGCTTTTTGAAATTTGTATGGGATTTCTCCGAGCCGACTCCCCCTTGACCGTTTTCTAACAAAACTCTGTTTTGGGTGATAACTTCGGCTGGGGTGGTCGGATTTGGTCTAAATTTGACAGAGACGTTGGCGGGGCCACAATGGCCACGTCTGAAGAAGGGGAAAGTTCCCACCGCAAGTGGGACGAAGGAATCTTAGATTCTTCTTCCTCTGAATCTGAGGAAGAATACACAGAGGCCATGGAAGTGACTTCTCAGGCCCAGAAGAGGGGGCATGTAGACCAGGCGGATGACGCAAGGCCCGATAATGGGCCTAAGGTTGGAACAGCCCGGAGGGGCAAGCCCAAAGGGTCCTACGCGGGGATGGCGTCGGCAAGAGGTAGGCTCCGAAGTTCGGAGAATTACCTTAGCTCCGACACAGACGTCGCCGCCGGCCCCTCCTCGTATAGGAAGGAACTCCCGGAGCTCCGCTCCAAGGGAACAGTGGGGAGTGGGGGAAATATCTCCCCACGAGGAAAGATTTTGACGCCGTCTGAGGTTCTCCTCTCTGACCCGGTGGAGGCCACCAAACAAGCGGCAGTCGAAATAATGGAGGGGGCCCGCAAGTCGGGCAACTTGAAGGGTGAGGTGTGGGGCACCATGAACCGGGCCTGCCGCACCATATTAAGGGCTATGGAGGAAGTCAACGCTTCCAGGTCAGAGAGCGAGGAGATCCGCATCCTAAAGGCGGACAACAAGAGGATGCGGGAGCAACTCGCTCTCTGCACAGCGGAACTCAAGGCCCTGAGAATTGCCTTCTCAGAGCGCCAGGCCCCGGCTCCGCAGCCGGCGCGTGAGATCCCGGCCCCTAGGGCCCCCCCGCCGACACAATCCGCCGCTGCGGAATTGGCGGAGCTGCTGGACAGCATGAAGCGCGACTTGACGGTCTCCCTCGGTAACATGCTTAACGCTAGAATCGAGGAGATTTCCAGTCGCCTTCCTCCAGCACCAATAATCCGCCCCCCGCTAGCGGCGGATAAAAGGAAGGAGGCCCCACCGGCCTCAACGAGAGAAGTTGCCTTTGAGCCCGAGAACAGGGCCAGGCTTGGGGATGGCAGGCCAAAAAGGGCCACCAAAAAAGCGGCCCCGGTGGCTCCGGAAACCACCGCTCTGGCGGCCAAGACTGCCCCGGCAGCCAAGCCTGCCCCAGCAGTGGAGACTGCACCTGTGCCCCCGGGCGAGGTGTGGACCACCCAGGAAGCGGGAAAGAAGAAGAGGAAGGGAAAGGGGAAGGCTACGGCCACTCCCCCACCCCCCCCGCCGCCCAAGAAGAAAGCGGCACCAAAGCAGAAGGGTCTGGTAGTTCCCAAGACGGCAGCGGTGGTAATCACCTTGAGAAAGGACATTACCACCGACACCACGCTGCAGGTTGTCATGTCCAAGGCCATTAACGGCATAAGCTTGGAGGAGATAGGCCTGCAGCGGGTCAGGGTAAGGAACTCAGCGACGGGGGGCCGAGTAATCGAGGTCCCTGGAGCAGAGAGCGGAAGGACGGCGGACAGCCTCGCAGAAAAGCTGCAGGGTCTTGTGGGCGACGTTGCCCTTGTAAGCCGCCCTGAAAAAATGGCTGCTATCAAAGTCGCTGGCTTAGACGAGTCGGCGACAAGGGAGACCCTGGCGGCTGCCGTCGCCAAGGCGGGGGGATGCGCCGAGGCGCAGATTAAGGTGGGGGGCATTCGCCCTACATACTTTAATGGTAGTGGGGTGGCCCTCGTGCAATGCCCGGTGGGAATTGCAAAGGCCCTCCTCGAGCGCGGTCAGATCATGGTAGGCTGGTCGTCTGCCAGGATTAGCTCCGTCGGACCAGCACCCATGCGGTGCTACAAATGCATGGGTGTCGGCCACACGCGCGAGTTATGCCCCTCAAAGGTGGACCGGGGCCAGATGTGCTACCGGTGCGGCGCAGAGGGGCACAAAGCAGCCGAATGCTGGGAGGAGAAAGTACGGTGCGCAGTATGCCACCATGCAGGCCTCCCAGCCAATCACGTAATGAGGGGACCGAAATGCTCCCCACCGGAGACAAGGGGAAGAGAGGTGAGGCCGAGACCCACCCGCCCCATCCGGCCCCCTCCAGCCGAAACAGCCGCCAGCCGGCAACAAGAGGACAACAATATGGACGTCTAGATGTCAGCACACCGACATCTAGACGTCCTGCAGATAAACGCCAACCACTCCGCCAGAGCTCAGGATCTGCTCATGCAGGCCATGGCGGAGTGGAAAATTGGCGTTACGGTGGTAACGGAGCCCTACTTCATCCCCCCCCAATCTAATTGGGCAGGGGACACCGACGGAGTAGTGGCGATAGTGGTGCCGGCGATGGGGGACCTCCCCCCCATATCAAGGATCGAGGGTGGCCCAGGATTCGTGGCGGCCAAATGGGGGAACGACACGGTGCTGGTGGCCGCGTACTTCTCCCCCAATAGGCCGCTGCGGGAGTTCGACACGTTTCTGGGGATATTAGGGGGGGTGGTCCGGAGGGCTGCCCCGAGGCAGGTTATGGTCCTGGGGGACCTCAACGCCAAAAGTTCGGCATGGGGTTCCCCCATTACGGACCATAGGGGTACGGCTCTGGAGGATTGGGTTGCGGCAACGGGACTCGTGGTCCTAAACCAGGGCACCACGAATACCTGCGTGCGGCGGCAGGGGGGGTCAATCGTGGACGTCACGTTCGCGACCCCTGCCATAGCCGCACGCGTCACGAATTGGCGTGTCCTGGAGGATGTTGAGACCCTCTCAGACCACCTGTACATCAGGATGGTGGTCTCCAAGGCGGGGGCTCCACCGGCGCCCATCACGGGTAGTGCCAGGAGGGGGCGGAAGTTCCCGAAGTGGTCCCTGGTCAAGCTGGACAGGGACATGGCGAGCGAGGCGGCCATGGTGGAGAAGGAGTGGTGTGCTGCCCCACCTGACACTCTCGGAGTTGAAGAAAGGGCGGCACAGTTCCGCGTCGCACTACAGAATGTGTGCGACGCGGCCATGCCTCGGGTTGGTCGCCGTTTCGCCCGTAAGAGCGTATACTGGTGGTCCGAAGAAATTGCGGCCCTGCGGACCACCAGTAATAGTGCCCGCCGCGCCTTCCAACACTGTAGGCGCAGGCGGCACACTGAAGAAGAGGAAGAAGGGTTCCACAGGGCCCTCAAAGAGGCGAAGAAGGCCCTCCAGGTGGCGATTGCCAAGGCCAAGGACGAGGCTCACGAGTCGTTCTTGGCCACCCTGGACAGGGACCCATGGGGGCGGCCATACAAGATGGTGCGTAACAAAATGCGCACCGCCCCCCCCATGGACTCCCTGGAGCCCGAACTTCTCCAGAGAGTGGTCGAGGGGCTATTTCCGCCAGCCCCCTTGATCTCTCCCCCGTCGATGGTCGACCCCATAAGGGAACCGGAGGCCGAGCTCGTCGTTCAACCAATAGGTGACGACGAGTTCAATCGAGTGATACACCGACTCCGGGGCTGCAAAAAAGCCCCGGGCCCGGACGGCGTTCCCGGTCGCGTCCTTGCAGTCGCCCTGAAACACCTAGGGGACCGACTCAGGCAGGTCATGGATGACTGCCTGACAGAGGGAAAGTTCCCTAGGGTATGGAAGGAGGGGCGACTATGCCTCCTCCGTAAAGACGGTCGACCGACGGATTGCCCTTCCGCCTATCGCCCCATTGTGCTGCTGGATGAGGCCGGGAAAGCGTTTGAACGCATCCTGGCCTCCCGGATCCTGCGGCACATGGAGACCGCCGGCCCGAATGTCTCTGACAGACAATTCGGGTTCCGGGAAGGACGGTCCACGCTCGACGCGCTGAAGACACTGAGGGACTTCTGTGAGTACGCGTCGAGCAAGGGGGAGGGTGTCATCGCGGTGTCACTAGACATCGCAAACGCGTTTGGCACCCTCCCCTACGGGGTGATCAGGGAGGCACTTCGATACCATGAAGTGCCTCTCTACCTGAGGCGGATAGTTGAGCACTACCTAACCGAGAGGGTAGTGCTCTGGGAAAAGAAGGACGGGCAACGGGGGGAGAGAGTGATGGCCTGTGGCGTGCCCCAGGGTTCCGTGCTCGGCCCACTTCTATGGAATCTGGGGTACGATTGGGCAATCCGGGGGGAGCTGCTTCCGCGCACGCTTGTCGTCTGCTACGCGGACGACACAATGGTAGCTGTGCGCGGGAGCGACAAGCGGGAGACCTCCCGGAGAGCGGAAGTGGCGGCCGAGCTGGCAATTGAACGGATCACCAGGCTCGGCCTAAAGGTGAGCCTCCCGAAGACTGAGGCTATAGTTTTCGGGGGGCGCGGGTGGAATTTGCCCGCGAGTGCGACGCTCACCCTCGAGGGTGAAGCGGTCCAAATAAAGCCCCACATTAAATATCTGGGGCTAATACTGGACCGCAAGTGGGATTTCGGGGAGCATTTCTCGAGACTAGCTCCCCGAATCGTGGGCGCCGCATCGGCGCTGGGCAAACTTCTGCCCAATGTAGGAGGGCCGGGTTCCTTGTGCCGGCGGCTATATGCCGGCGTGACAAGGAGCATGGCTCTCTATGGGGCCCCGATATGGGCGGACAAGCTGTCCGCTCGAAATAGGGCCCTGCTGCGGAGGCCACAACGGGTCGTGGCCATTAGAATAGTGAGAGGTTATGTGACGGTGGCCCACGCGGCTGCCTGCCTTCTCGCGTGCACCCCCCCGTGGGAGCTAGACGCAGAGGTGCACGCAGAGACTTACCAACGTAGGTCCAGGGTCCGGACAACAGGTGAACGCCCGGCCCCTGAGGAGGTGGCAGCCGCCCGTCGCGCGACGGAGCGCCGACTGCGGGACAGATGGAAGGCCCAACTGGAGGTTGCCCCTTACGGTGTCCGTACCATAGAGGCAATCCTCCCAACGGCCGACATTTGGCTGAAGAGGGCAGTCGGTGCGACGACGTACCGGCTCGTGCAGGTAATGACCGGGCATGGGTGCTTCGGCCACTACCTGCACAAAATAGGAAGAGAGCCGGCCCCGCTGTGCCATGAGTGCGGAAGTCCCGACGACACCGCCCAGCACACCCTCGAGGTGTGCAGTCGTTGGGACGCGGAACGCGGCCAAATGGCACGCATCATTCAGCGGGTAGACCTCTCGCTCCAAAGCATCGTCGAGGCAATGCTGAGCGATGAGAGGTCCTGGGAGGCGGTGGTCTCCTTCTGCGAAACAGTCATTTCGCAAAAGGAGACCGCGGAGCGGGAGCGCGAGGAAGATCCACTTGCGCACCCCCTCCGGCGTAGACGGCTTGGGGCGAGAAGGCGGCGTTTTGCCGCCAGACTCAACCCATAGTGGCTGCAGGTGGACGATGGGAGTCCTCTGCCTGCGGTGATTAGCCACTGAGCAGTCTGGGAGATGGTCAAGCGTGCACGACCATCTCCCCTACGGCGCGGGAAGCCCCGGCAACGGCTGGGGCGCCACCGGTAGACATCGTGGACTATGCTTTTGCGGGTTCCACGGTGTCCAACAACACCGGAGAGAGGGCACGTCCGGGTGCTTTTAGTGGGTATGCCGCCCTTATTGGCGGAGAGTCCCACATAACCCTCCGACACTCCCATGTTCGGAGGGTATGCATAAAGCATTTTACACCTGGTCAAAAAAAAAAAAAAAAAAAAAAAAAAAAAAAAAAAAAAGGTTAGGTTAGGTTAGGTTAGGTTAGGTTAGGTTAGGTTAGGTTAGGTTAGGTTAGGTTAGGTTAGGTTAGGTTAGGTTAGGTTAGGTTAGGTTAGGTTAGGTTAGGTTAGGTTAGGTTAGGTTAGGTTAGGTTAGGTTAGGTTAGGTTAGGTTAGGTTAGGTTAGGTTAGGTTAGGTTAGGTTAGGTTGACGAGTTTTGGAGGTCCGACCCGATGTATTAACTGCCTTAGCGATCAGCCTATGTGAGCTACAGCGAAGTTCAATACATCGTAAGTTGCGGATTAACGAGGCGCACACGGCTGTGAAAACGCTGTGGCGCTGAGTTGTTTGCGGACAAAAATATCAACAGAAGTAGGAAAAAGTTACAACTCACGATTTTTCGGTTGAAAAACGGTTTGTTTACCTTTTTCAATCGAAAAAAAGTCGGGTTTGCGGCTATCGTTTTTAGCTCTTTTTTAGGTTAGGTTATAGTAGCATTAATTAAATTTCGCGTAGGCTAGGTCCGGTTGCTTTTCTCCTTAGGGTTTGGAAGTAATCGGATTTGTAGTAATTTTAGGTAAAATTTTGAAAAAAATTTTGCCCGAAAAAGTTGGGAAAGTTCAGGGGTGAATACTTGGGGTCTGGTTTTCCCTTACGGTCTCAGTAGGGGTGCCAGGGGATAGGGGACTTCAGCCCCTATAAGGTGTTATTTTTGGTTTTCGGCTCCGTTAAGGGGAAGTTAGCCAAAAAAATTTTTCAAAAAGTGTTCTGAAGAATCTTGTTGCTATTTTGGTTTTTCAGGCGCTTTTTGAAATTTGTATGGGATTTCTCCGAGCCGACTCCCCCTTGACCGTTTTCTAACAAAACTCTGTTTTGAAAGATAACTTCGGCTGGGGTGGTCGGATTTGGTCTAAATTTGACAGAGACGTTGGCGGGGCCACAATGGCCACGTCTGAAGAAGGGGAAAGTTCCCACCGCAAGTGGGACGAGAGAACTTTGGCTTCTTCTTCCTCAGAATCCGAGGAAGAATTCTCAGAGGCCATGGAAGTGACTTCTCAGCCTAAGAAGAGGGGTCATGTAGACCAGGCGGATGACGCAAGGCCTGATAATGGACCGAAGGTTGGAACAGCCCGGAGGGGCAAGCCCAAAGGGGCTTACGCGGGGATGGCGTCGGCAAGAGGTAGGCTCCGAAGTCCGGAGACTTACATCAGCCCCGACACAGATGTCGCCGCCGGCCCTTCCTCGTATAGGAAGGACTTCCCGGAGCTCCGCTCCAAGGGAACAAAGGGGAGTGGGAGAAATACCTCCCCAATTGGAAAGAAGTTGGCGCACCCGTCTGAGGTCCTCCTCCCATCCGACCCGGTGGAGGCCACCAAACAGGCGGCATGCGAAATAATGGAGGGAGCCCGCAAGTCGGGCAACTTGAAGGGTGAGGTGTGGGGCACCATGAACCGGGCCTGCCGCACCATACTTAATGCCATGGAGGAACTTGACGCCTCCAGGTCAGAGAACGAGGAGATCCGCATCCTAAAGGCGGACAACAAGAGGATGCGGGAGCAACTCGCTCTCTGCACAGCGGAACTCAAGGCCCTGAGAATTGCCTTCTCAGAGCGCCAGGCCCCGGCCCCGCAGCCGGTGCGTGAGACCCCGGCCCCTAGGGCCCCCCCGCCGACACAATCCGCCGCTGCGGAGTTGGCGGAGCTGCTGGACAGCATGAAGCGCGACTTGACGGTCTCCCTCGGTAACATGCTTAACGCTAGAATCGAGGAGATTTCCAGTCGCCTTCCTCCAGCACCGATAATCCGCCCCCCGCTAGCGGCGGATAAAAGGAAGGAGGCCCCATCAGCCTCAACGAGAGAAGTGGCCTTCGAGTCTGAGAGCAGGGCCAGACTTGGGGATGGCAGGCAGAAAAGGGTCGCCAAAAAAGCGGCCCCGGTGGCCCCGGAAACCGCCCCGGCAGCCAAGACTGCCCCGGCAGCCAAGCCTGCCCCAGTAGCCAGGCCTGCCTCGGCGGGCAAGCCTGCCCCAGTGGTGGCGACTGCACCTGCGCCCCCGGGCGAGGCATGGACCACTCAGGAAGCAGGAAAAAAGAAGAGGAAGGGGAAGGGAAAGGCTACGGCCACTCCCCCACCCCCCCCGCTGCCCAAGAAGAAAGCGGCACCAAAGAAGAAGGGTCTGATAGTCCCCAAGACGGCAGCGGTGGTAATAACCATGCGGAAGGACATTACCACCGACACCACGCTGCAGGCTGTCATGACCAAGGCCATTAATGGCATAAGCTTGGAGGAGATAGGCCTGCAGCATGTCAGGGTCAGGAACTCGGTGACGGGGGGCCGAGTCATCGAGGTCCCTGGAGCAGAGAGCGGAAGGGCGGCGGACAACCTTGCAGAAAAACTGCAGGGTCTTGTGGGCGACGTGGCCCATGTGAGCCGCCCGGAAAAAATGGCCGCTATCGAGGTCGCAGGCCTAGATGAGTCGGCGACAAGGGAGACCCTGGCGGCTGCCGTCGCCAAGGCGGGGGGATGCGCAGAGGCGCAAGTTAAGGTAGGGGGCATTCGCCCTACATACTATAATGGTAGTGGGGTGGCCCTCGTGCAATGCCCGGTGGGTATAGCAAAAGACCTCCTCAAGCGCGGTCAGATCCTGGTAGGCTGGTCGTCTGCCAGGATTAATTCCGCCGGACCAGCACCCATGCGGTGCTACAAATGCATGGGTGTCGGCCACACGCGCGAGTTGTGCCCCTCAAAGGTGGACCGGGGACAGATGTGTTACCGGTGCGGCGCAGAGGGGCACAAAGCAGCCGAATGCTGGGAGGAAAAAGTACGGTGCGCAGTATGCCACCATGCAGGCCTCCCAGCCAACCACGTAATGAGGGGACCGAAATGCTCCCCACCGGAGACAAGGGGAAGAGAGGTGAGGCCGAGACCCACCCGCCCCATCCGGCCCCCTCCAGCCGAAACAGCCGCCAGCCGGCAACAGGAGGACAACAATATGGACGTCTAGATGTCAGCACACCGACATCTAGACGTCCTGCAGATAAACGCCAACCACTCCGCCAGAGCTCAGGATCTGCTCATGCAGGCCATGGCGGAGTGGAAAATTGGCGTTACGGTGGTAACGGAGCCCTACTTCATCCCCCCTCAATCTAATTGGGCAGGGGACACCGACGGAGTAGTGGCGATAGTGGTGCCGGCGATGGGGGACCTCCCCCCCATATCAAGGATCGAGGGTGGCCCAGGATTCGTGGCGGCCAAATGGGGGAACGACACGGTGCTGGTGGCCGCGTACTTCTCCCCCAATAGGCCGCTGCGGGAGTTCGACACGTTCCTGGGAATATTAGGGGGGGTGGTCCGGAGGGCGGCCCCGAGGCAGGTTATGGTCCTGGGGGACCTCAACGCCAAAAGTTCGGCATGGGGTTCCCCCATTACGGACCATAGGGGTACGGCTCTGGAGGATTGGGTTGCGGCAACGGGACTCGTGGTCCTAAACCAGGGCACCACGAATACCTGCGTGCGGCGGCAGGGGGGGTCAATAGTGGACGTCACGTTTGCGACCCCTGCCATAGCCGCACGCGTCACGAATTGGCGTGTCCTGGAGGATGTTGAGACCCTCTCAGACCACCTGTACATCAGGATGAGGGTCTCCAAGACGGGGGCTCCACCGGCGCCCATCACGGGCAGTACCCGGAGGGGGCGGAAGTTCCCGAAGTGGTCCCTGGTCAAGTTGGACAGGGACATGGCGAACGAGGCGGCCATGGTGGAGAAGGAGTGGTGTGCTGCCCCACCCGTCACTCTCGGAGTTGAAGAAAGGGCGGCACAGTTCCGCGTCGCACTACAGAATGTGTGCGACGCGGCCATGCCTCGGGTTGGTCGCCGTTTCGCCCGTAAGAGCGTATACTGGTGGTCCGAAGAAATTGCGGCCCTGCGGACCACCAGTAATAGTGCCCGCCGCGCCTTCCAACACTGTAGGCGCAGGCGGCACACTGAAGAAGAGGAAGAAGGGTTCCACAGGGCCCTCAAAGAGGCGAAGAAGGCCCTCCAGGTGGCGATTTCCAAGGCCAAGGACGAAGCTCACGAGTCGTTCTTGGCCACCCTGGACAGGGACCCATGGGGGCGGCCATACAAGATGGTGCGTAACAAAATGCGCACCGCCCCCCCCATGGACTCCCTAGAGCCCGAACTTCTCCAGAGAGTAGTCGAGGGGCTATTTCCGCCAGCCCCCTTGATCTCTCCCCCGTCGATGGTCGACCCCATAAGGGAACCGGAGGCCGAGCTCGTCGTTCAACCAATAGGTGACGACGAGTTCAATCGAGTGATACACCGACTCCGGGGCTGCAAAAAAGCCCCGGGCCCGGACGGCGTTCCCGGTCGCGTCCTCGCAGTCGCCCTGAAACACCTAGGGGACCGACTCAGGCACGTCATGGATGACTGCCTGACAGAGGGAAAGTTCCCTAGGGTATGGAAGGAGGGGCGACTATGCCTCCTCCGTAAAGAGGGTCGACCGGCGGATTGCCCTTCCGCCTATCGCCCCATAGTGCTGCTAGATGAGGCCGGGAAAGCGTTTGAACGCATCCTGGCCTCCAGGATCCTGCGGCACATGGAGACCGCCGGCCCGAACGTCTCTGACAGACAATTCGGGTTCCGGGAAGGACGGTCCACGCTCGACGCGCTGAAGTCACTGAGGGACTTTTGTGAGTACGCGTCGAGCAGGGGGGAGGGTGTCATCGCGGTGTCACTAGACATCGCAAACGCGTTTGGCACACTCCCCTACGGGGTGATCAGTGAGGCACTTCGATATCATGAAGTGCCTCTCTACCTGAGGCGGATTGTTGAGCACTACCTAACCGAGAGGGTAGTGCTCTGGGAAAAGAAGGACGGGCAACGGGGGGAGAGAGTGATGGCCTGCGGCGTGCCCCAGGGTTCCGTGCTCGGTCCACTTCTATGGAACCTGGGGTACGACTGGGTGATCCGGGGGGAGCTGCTTCCGCGCACACTTGTCGTCTGCTACGCGGACGACACAATGGTGGCAGTGCGCGGGAGCGACAAGCGGGAGACCTCCCGGAGGGCGGAAGTGGCGGCCGAGCTGGCGATTGAACGGATCACCAGGCTCGGCCTAAAGGTGAGCCTCCCGAAGACTGAGGCTATAGTTTTCGGGGGGCGTGGGTGGAATCTGCCCGCGAGTGCGACGCTCACCCTCGAGGGTGAAGCGGTCCAAATAAAGCCCCACATTAAATATCTGGGGCTAATACTGGACCGCAAGTGGGATTTCGGGGAGCATTTCTCGAGACTAGCTCCCCGAATCGTGGGCGCCGCATCGGCGCTGGGCAAACTTCTGCCCAATGTAGGAGGGCCGGGTTCCTTGTGCCGGCGGCTATACGCCGGCGTGACAAGGAGCATGGCCCTCTATGGGGCCCCGATATGGGCGGACAAGCTGTCCGCTCGAAATAGGGCCCTGCTGCGGAGGCCACAACGGGTCGTGGCCATCAGAATTGTAAGAGCCTATGTGACGGTGGCCCACGCGGCCGCCTGCCTTCTCGCGTGCACCCCCCCGTGGGAGCTAGACGCAGAGGTGCACGCAGAGACCTACCAACGTAGGTCCAGGGTCCGGACAACAGGCGAACGCCCGGCCCCGGAGGAGGTGGCAGCCGCCCGTCGCGCGACGGAGCGCCGACTGCGGGACCGGTGGAAGGCCCAACTGGAGGTCGCCCCTTATGGTGTCCGTACCATAGAGGCGATCCTCCCAACGGCCGACCTTTGGCTGAAGAGGGCAGTCGGCGCGACGTCGTACCGGCTCGTGCAGGTAATGACTGGGCATGGGTGCTTCGGTCACTATCTGCACAAAATAGGTAGAGAGCCGGCCCCGCTGTGCCACGAGTGCGGAAGTCCCGACGACACCGCTCAGCACACCCTTGAGGTGTGCAGTCGTTGGGACGCGGAGCGCGGCCAAATGGCACGCATTATTCAGCGGGTGGACCTCTCGCTCCAAAGCATTGTCGAAGCGATGCTGAGCGACGAGAGGTCCTGGGAGGCGGTGGTCTCCTTCTGCGAAACAGTCATGTCGCAAAAGGAGACCGCGGAGCGGGAGCGCGAGGAAGATCCTCTTGCGCATCCCCTCCGGCGTAGACGGCTTGGGGTGAGAAGGCGGCGTTTTGCCGCCAGACTCAACCCATAGTGGCTGCAGGTAGACGATGGGAGTCCTCTGCCTGCGGTGATTAGCCACTGAGCGGTCTGGGAGATGGTCAAGCGTGCACGACCATCCCCCCTACGGCGCGGGAAGCCCCGGCAACGGCTGGGGCGCCACCGGTAGACATCGTGGACTATGCTTTGCGGGTTCCACGGTGTCCACCAAACCGGAGAGAGGGCACGTCCGGGTGCTTTTAGTGGGTATGCCGCCCTTATTGGCGGAGAGTCCCACATAACCCTCCGACACTCCCATGTTCGGAGGGTATGCATAAAGCATTTTACACCTGGTCAAAAAAAAAAAAAAAAAAAAAAAAAAAGGTTAGGTTAGGTTAGGTTTTTTTTTTTTTTTTTTTTTTTTTTTTTTTTTTTTTTTTTTTTTTTTTTTTTATAACTGCTGCTCACCACAGACTCTGTGGTCCGTGCTCTTTTTTATTTTATTTTCTTTATTTATTAACTTTATTACATTTTTATTAGAGAAAAACTTACTCAGTAAGAAAAAATACTTAAATTATTGATTCTATATAAATTAAACGTTACTTATATTATTCTAATACATTTTATTATGATAGGGATATATATATTGTATTTTTTTTTTTGTTTTTTTTTTTTTTTTTTGTTTTTTTTTTTTTTTTGTTTTTTTTTTGGTTTTTTTTTTTTTTTTTTTTTTTTTTTAATATATATTTTATTCTTGTATATTATATTTTGCGTAATTTCATTTCTTTATATGTTATTTTGTTTACAATTTACTTATAAACTTTTAATTATTACAATTTTGGAAAAAGATTTACATTCTAATTTAACATTACTATTACTTATAAATATTACATTTTTGAAAAACTTGACATTTTAATTGAACATTACTTTGGACTAAACAACTTTAAGTTTCCAAGTTGGCATCCCTCATCTCCCGAGCCAACTTGTCGACGACCGCTGCGTTTCGGTGCTTAATTGACATTTTCAAATTGTACTCTAGGATCTTTTTAGTGGACGCGGCCATAGCTCGCTTGATGAAGTACCCTATTGCGTCGTTGTCATCATCGGTGTAGTAGGTACAGCTGGTGGTGTGCCGTGACACTGCTACTACCGCATGGGGAACGCTCTGATGTAGTTCAATTGTTCTAGACTTGGTTTGAACAATAACTACTGTTTCGAACGTTAATCCCTGCGCTTCGTGGATGGTGAGCGTACGCGAACCTGTGCCTTCACCACAGCCCTGTCCAATAAGCCTTTCCTTTTCGCCCTGGGTATGGACTAGGAAAAGCGTATTGGGGAGCGTGAGCGGTATTTGGGCACCAGTGTAGGATTTCAGCTTCAACGAGTGAGCTCTTAGGGTTGAGGAGTAGATACCGGAGTAAACCTCGCGCAGGGCGTAGGCGACGTCCAAGGGGTTCCGGTGTGTACAGAGCAACTCCTGGCTGATGTTTGCTACCAGGTTTGGGCGGCAGTACCTCAGTTCGAAGAGATTTTCTCTATCGATATAAGGTAGTTGGTTGACATCTCCGATGAGGACCAGTTCTTTGGCATCACACAGCTTGGCAGCCATGACTATGGCTCCGAAGTGGTTCATGAGAGCCTCATCAACCATTAGACGGCTGAACTTGTTAGACTCTCTGAAGCCATTCACCAAGACTGAAGCCATGGTGCGTACCCTGGTCTTGACAAGGTCACCAACACGAGGCGCTAGCTTCTCCCGTAGGTCGCTAGCTGCGTTTGATGTTGTGGTGATGATGGCGTCCTTGTCAGCATCGAAGTGCCCTACCACCCAGGTTGTCTTTCCACACCCCGGAACTCCATTGACCCACTCAATTGTTGGTAGTGCCCAGTCCTTCCAGCCGGATGCAGTGTCCTGATTTCCCGATATGATTTTCGCCATATCGAGAATCCTGCCATCCAGTAGGATCCTTGTGCACTTTGCGACAACAACCAAGGGGTCACCTTGCGGGGTATTGAACTTAGGCGCTCCGCTCTCAGTTCCCTCAATGCACATCTCCACGAAACCACTGGTCGCGTTATAAGCCGCCATATAACTGCCTGACATTTTTCCCTTTATGACTTGGGAGTTGCCGTTGTTGTATATGGCTGCTTCTGCCTCCTCAAGTTTCTCCTCCAGCAGTTTCGCATTGCCCTGCTCGAAGTGTTGCAAGATGGTCTTGCACACTCCGAGGTTGACATCTGCGGTTGCTTTGGTGATCGCGAGAAACTCTAGGAAGGCATTGTACGCGTGGTCTTGTGGAGTCGTTGCATTTACTAGTCGAGGCGGAACGACCTGCCCCATGTCGGCTCTTGTTCTCTTCGCCTGCGTTGGTGCCGGTTTTGGTGGTCTTTTGGACTTTGGTGTTCCTGTCGCTAATGGAGCTTTGAGTTTCGCCTTTTTAGCTGGAGCTTCTTCGAGTGCCTCTTCGTCGTCTCCCGATCTCGTTGTTGGGAAGGGATTTCCTGACAGACTTTCAAGCATAGAGCTGAAAGTGTTTAGAAATCCCTTGAGATGGCCTCCGACCTTGGCTCTCTTCTTCCGCTCCTGCACACTGCTTAGATGTAATGCAGTTTTTTCGGCGACTGCTTTCTGTTGGACACGTTCGGATCCGCTGATCGAGATTGGCATAGGATGTCCCCAGCTATCGGTTGCTGTTTTAGGGTCGTGTGCTTTAAGATAGTTTAGGTTTTCACCCCTGTCTTCGTACACGACCACCTCATGATGTTCCGAGGCTTTTAAACAACATAGCCGGTCTACAACTTCCCCTTGCTCATACCCGACCGTCATCGCATCTACACTAATTACACGGGGATCTTCCGCTCCTCCGCCCGTTTCTCCCAACATGGTGAGCATCGAACATGCCTGTGCGAAAGGGGTGTAGTTGCCTTCCAATGCGAGTAGAGCGATCGTCTTGTTGTGCGATCGGACTAGTCGACATCGGTGGCCCGCCACTTCCGTCTCAGGTAACGCGCTGTAGACCTTGCGCCTCATGGTCGTTTTAGACGTGCTCCCATTTATGAGTGCTGCCAAGCCAGGTGAAATCGTGAAGTGACTTCTAGTCCCGGTCCGACAGAAACCTATTCCAAGCCGCTCGTTGGCGCTGTCCATGAAGAGTGCCACTCCTCGGATTCTAATCCCAGGCACTCCTCTCTCCCCGCAAGCGAGGAGCGTGCGGACAGCGACGCTTTTGGCTGTAGGTTCCTGCCGAGAGCCGACACTACTTGTGGCTTGGCTAACGGGTATTGGTTGTGATTCGAGGGGCAGAAGATCCATGTGCCTACTTGCCGCAGCTCTGAAGATCTTCTCGGCGAATGACAGAAAATGCGGTCTGCAATCGGGATCTGCAACGATGTTGTGCAGTTCCGATTCGACCAGGTTTCTGTCGATCCGGGCTTCTAGATCTGTTCGAGCCGCTAGGAAACGGGGGCAGTCGAGTATGATGTGCCATACTGTTTCACAGATTTCCGGGTCGCATTCGCATCCCGGGCTGTTTTTCAGCTTGAATCTGTGAAGATACTCGGCTATCCCCCCGTGACCTGTCAAGACTTGCACTTGTACTGGTGTAAATTTTGTAGAGCGAGTTATCCGGTACGCACTGTGGACGTCTGGAAGGAACCTTCTCGTTACCGCACCTGTACTGGAGGTTTCGTATCGATCCTGCCATTTGCGGATCGACTCTTCACGAATTTTCCTCCTAACGTAAGACAGGGGGATCCTTCCATAGTCCTGAGTGGTGTCCTCGAGTGCAGCAGCTTTCGCTAGCTCGTCTGCTCTCTCATTACCGACAGTGCCTACGTGAGCCCTAAGCCAGAACATCCGGATCTCTCGTCCTCCTTCCTGGATCCTGACAATGTTCTCCTTTATGCTTCTCGCCAGAGGATGGTTCAAGCTGGGATTCCGCAGCAGGTCGAGTGACGATCTCGAGTCACTCAGTATGCTAACTACGGGGTCCCTGCTCGAATTCACCATCTGAAGAGCCCTGTGCAGTGCATATAATTCCGACTGGAAGACTGTGCACGCGGGATGAAGCTTAAAGGTGGCGAAGCTTGACTCCTTTCCCTCCTCCCACTGGGTTAGAGCAGCACCTACTTTTCCGTCGATTTTACTTCCGTCTGTGTAAATTTGGGGTCCGGTGATCTGCGGGACGGCGTCTTCTAGCAGTTCGTACTCCACGGATGTTAGGGTAGATGGATGGGGCTGTTCAAGATATCCCACTCGGAGTTCGAGCTCCGTCTCGGGTGGGAGATAGTCTTTCGCCAGACCTTTTTTGGCTCTGTATAGGTTCGCCGCCTCCTGGATCCTTAGGTCCAATGGCAGCAGACCCGACAGTGCCAGTGCTGCGGTGAGTGAGACCGTCCGGTATGACCTACAGACCTTTTGTGCAAATCCTCTCTGGAGCGCATTGAATTGATTTTTATTCATTTGCAGCTCTACAGATTGGTACCAGGCACTTGAGGCGTATGTCATAATAGGCTCCACCACCGCGATGTATATGGTTCTCGTGATTTCACTATTTAGACCCCACGTTACTTTCGCTGCACATGCAAGCTGCTTGTAGATATCAGCTACTTTCTTGCATTGCGCGGACACGTGGGATCTAAAAACTAGGTTTCGGTCAATGATAAGGCCCAGAAGCTTTATCTCCTCAACGAGGTCCAATTTTGTACCGGCCATGAATAACTGTGGGATTTCATACTTCAACTTCTTCGTTAGAAGCATCGCGTTGGTCTTGTGCGGTGCGAAGTTGAGTTTGTTTTGTTTTCCCCACATTGCCACATGTTCCAACGTTGAGTTGACAGACCGCTCTAGGCTGCCGACCGACTGTCCTGTGAAAACGAGAACCACATCATCTGCAAAGGCTTGGCAGTATATTCCATCCATCTCTAGGCTATGCAGCAACGAGTCTAGGATGACATTCCAAAAAATTGGTCCTCCGATGGATCCTTGGACACAACCCTTCGTAGTCTCCTTCTCGTAAGCTGCTCTAGCGTAGTTGACCTTGATCTTTCGGTCTGTGAGGTACGAACACACCATCCGGTACAGATTTTCCGGACACCTTTTTTTGACGAGTTGGTTTTTAAGGGCTGGCCACCACGCATTGTCGAAGGCCCCCTCTATGTCCAGAGAGATTAGGAGTACGATGTTTTTCCCGGTTACTCCTTCTTTTATGTGCTCTATAAGGTCATAGAGGGCGTCCTCGGTTCCTCTTTGCGGCATGAACCCGTATTGCCTTTTGTTTAGGGTTGGGAGTAAATGCCATTGGAGTCGACCAATCATGAGTTTCTCGATGGTTTTTCCAAGAACAGATAATAGTCCAATTGGTCTGTAGGACTTAGGATGAGTGTAGTCTGCCTTTCCTGGCTTTCGAATGATGACCACGTGTGCCACTTTCCAGTGAGTGGGGAAGTGATTTAGCGACAAGCATTTGTTCGCTATCGCCATGAACACTTCCCTGTCACATCTTATGGCTGCGGCGCAGATGTCAGCTGTTAGCCCGTCTGGTCCGGGTGCCTTTTTGGGGTTTTGTGCTTGCAGCACTAACTCCAATTCCGCTGCCGTGAATGGTGGATCATCTTCCGAAAGGTCTTCAAGGGCACTCTCCTTCATCCGTTCTCGGAGGTTCGAGTGAAACGACTGGTCGTTACTCTCGGAGTCGTCTGGGTAGAAAGTTCTGGCTAAGAGTTCAGCCGACTGTTTTGGAGTTAGGGTGTTACCTTCAGAGCTTCTCAGGAGCATGTCCTCCTGCCTTCCTGACGTTTTCCTGATCACTCTGTAGATTTTATCCCACATACTCTCCTTTTCCTGAGTCGTGCAGAACTCCTTCCAGCTCTCTGTTTGGGCTTTCTCTGCGATGACTGCGTACTCCGCCTTGCATTTTTGGTATTCTTCTATAACCATTTTTACCCTGCAAGGGGCTGCATTCCTGATCCTCCTCTTTTTCCTAAGGACCTCTCTCTTAAGATCTTCAAGCTTCTTCGACCACCACGGGGGCCTGGGATTGCCCGCCTTGCTTCCTGCGATAGGGATGGTTTGTTCGCAGGCTTTGTGGATGGCCTCAGTGTAGGCTGTGATCTTATCTTCGAGGTCCCTCGGAGTTTTGGACTCCAAAATTGAGACGGTGGTGATGTCTCTCTCTGCCAGGATGGTTTTCAGCAGATGTGCGAATTCGGTCCACTTTGCCTTCTTGGTGTTGTACTTGCGCGTTGTGATTGGCCTAAGGGTTTCTAAGGCCCTTCCCAAGCGCAAGGTGAAGGTGATAGCGTTGTGGTCCGAAGTCACAAGACCTCTCTCCACACTCCATCCCTCGATTCTTCCGAGCAGGGGTGTGCTGCAAGCGGACACGTCCACTATGCTTGTGCATGCCCTACCCTTTCTGAAGGTCTCGAAGGTCGGAGTGTCTCCGGTGTTTAGAATTTGGAGTCCCTTCTCGTTCAGGAACGCATTGTACGCCTCTCCTCTGTCATCCTCAGATACGCTGCCCCACCAGTGGCTCCAGGCATTTATATCTCCCGCGACGATGAGGTTTCGGGTGTCCAACTTGGTACAAACTTTTTTAATACGGTCCAGGTACGGTACTATGTCCTGGTCCCCCTCTAGGTAGACGGATATTACTCCTAGTTTTAGGCCTCCCCCGATAAGAAGGACTGCCGCTTCGGTTTCGGTTACCAGCTGTGGGTCGTGTACGACTTCTAGCCGGTCACCGAAAATTATAACGGCTGCCTTCACTGGTTTTTGCCTATTTAGGGTGCATTGGATAACCCTAGTCCCAGGATGTTGTTTTAGGACGCCAGTCTTTCCGACGTACGGTTCCTGTACTAGGGCTACCGTGATGCCCCTATCCACCGCAACCTGGAGTAATTCCGTCGTGGCCAGTTTTGAGCGTTGCAGGTTAGCTTGGATGAACCTCAAGCCTGCCCCGCCCAAGTTTTGAGGGACCGAGCTACGGTACTGTGAGACGCCCTCAGCAATACGATACTCGGGACCGCGCTATTGCATCCCATTTTAGTCTCTCTGGGCACTCTTTGCTAAAAGCATTGTGCGCCAGGTTGATGCATGTGCCGTGCGCGGCCGAGCAATTTTTGCACTTTGGAGGGTTCCCATCCTGTCTCCCCTTACATTTCTCCCAGGAGTGAGCCTTTCCGCAGTGACTGCAGAGCTCGTCCTTCTCCCGGCAGACAACCTTTGTATGGCCGAAGCCAAGGCATTTGGTGCACTGCACCAGTGGGGTCTGGTCAAATACAGGTCTGCGCTGCATCCCTATATATACTTTCCCTGCCTCTATTAGGTTTTTATGAATGGAAGGGGAGACTTCCAGTACCGCATGGCACTCAAGTGGGTTCCGTGCCTTTTTTCGGTACCGCATCTTGACCGTACTATCCTTTAGGTTGACGTCTTTCAGGATGTTTTTATTTTGGGCAAGTATGTTCTCCACGATGTCTCCGTCGGTGTGGTAGGTCAGGACATCCCTGACGATGACTAGAGGGTTTGCTGCCCTCGCCACTTCCGCCTTCAGGCCCTTATCTGTCCTAACCCTGCTCTGCACCAGGTCCAGATCTTCTTTGGTGCTACAGCTCAGGATGACCTTTTTGTTCTTGGCCTTCCTTACCCTGTCTACCTTAGCTCCAGTTTTCCTTGTGTCGAGGGCCACCCTGATCCTGTCTATCACATTCTCCCCGGTGTTCTGGGGGTTGTCTGATGTGATGATCAGGGTGTGGTTTGGTTTTAAGGGCGGTGGCTTGGCGGCGACCTTGGCATAGGTCAGCTTCCCTTTCGAACTACCTCCTTCCCCGGCTTTGGCGAGCTCCGCTTCTAGGTTGAGGGACGGTGGTGGTACCCTCATCTTTTCTTCTCGAAGGGTTCGGAGCTCGGACGTCACCGCTTCCATTCTCTCCGTTAGGGGATGGATGTGCTCCTCCAGGTTGAGGAGAATGGGTTGCGGTGTCTCAGACGGGGGCGTTCGTTCAGCTGCCATCGCTTTAAGGATGCCCTTCACCTCTTCCATTTGTTGTCGTAGGCCAGGTTCTGGTTGTACTGATGGGGGTTTGGAGCCCATTTTCTCCACGGCTTTAAGGTGTGACTCCAGGATCTCGCGCGTATTTTTATTGGTTTCTCTTCGGAGTTCGTCCAGCTGGTTCCGGAGTGATTCTACTCCCGCCTTGAGGCTCGAGTGGTCTCTCCGGATGGGGTCTTCCTCTTTCCCCTTTTGCCCGCTGGTTGCGAGCTCTCCCAATGCTCCGACACGCTTGTCGAGGTCCTGCAGCGCTTCCGACATTTCCTTTATAAGCCTATGTGGCTCCTGGGTCTCGTACCCCTGCCAGTCCCGTATCGCTTTTGTTTCCTTGAGCGATTCGGTGATGTCCGCTCTGGCCTTTGACATTTCCGACGTGAGATTGGTGGTTATGCCGATTAATTGTTTGGTGTGTGCTCTCTCCACCCGTACTAGCTCCGTGGCGTGCCTCGCCCTTTCCCTCTCCAGACTGGTTATGTGTCTGGATCTCGAGTCCGATAACGAGAGGACTATTTCGTAAAGAGTCTGCAGGCTTTCGAGTGCGGTAACCTTGCACTCCCTCTTCATGTTGCCTGCAGACTCCAACGCGTCTTTTCCCTTCAGCAATGTCTCGTTGGCCAACTTCGTGGCCAGGTCCATCTCTACTCCCGTTCGTCTACCCGATGGCACGACCAGCATGCTGTGTCGTGGTTTGGGCCTGTTCGCGGGGGTGTCGAGATCCAGACAAGACACTACTGAGTCGTCATCGGACTCTACGGGTTTGGGTGGTGAAATCCCACACTGTTCCCAATTAATAATTTTTTCCGTTACCGACTCCACCGCGGACCGGTCTGAGGATGTTGCCAGGTTTTCACTCACCTCTAGCGGCGGTTTCGCAGGCGATGCCCTCTTCCTTCTCGCGGGGACCACCGGGCTGACTTCCTCCGGCTGTGCTCCGACTGACGATGCCTTCTTCGCCTCGGGTACCGATGGCCGCGTCGACTTCTCCAGTTTGAGGGATTTGGCGACTGTTTCCTTTTTCAGTACCTTTTCACGCAGCGATCGTTTTGGTTGGAGGGCTACCTGAGGCGCCACTTCCGACTTCGGGACGGTTCCGGTCACGGATTTTGATGACATTATGTTTTAATTTAATGTAACTAAATACAATACAATACTAAAATTAAATACTAGGTTGTTCTACTT